>CM065818.1:8051143-9469893 GCA_033398695.1 Orobanche coerulescens | reverse complement strand
TGCTTGCTATAGCGGCCACTTAGATTATGAAATATGGCAAATGGATGTGAAAACGGCATTCCTAAATGGATTCCTCGAGGAGGAGATTTATATGGAATGACCTAAGGGATTCATATCTCAAACCAATATTCATAAAGTATGCAAACTTCAGCGTGCCATTTATGGACTGAAGCAAGCTTCACGGAGTTGGAATCTTCGTTTTAATGAGACAGTCAAAGAGTTTGATTTTGTCCAAAACGAAGAAGAGCCCTGTATTTACAAGAAGGTTAGTGGGAGAAAAATTGCATTCTTAATACTATATGTAGATGACATTCTACTTATAGGAAATGACGTAGAATGCTCGATTACGTGAAAGCTTGGCTTTCTAAAGAGTTCTCAATGAAAGACTTGGGAGAAGCTACCTATATTCAGGTATTCGTCTCTCTGGGATAGAGCGAAAAGAATGTTAGGTCTTTCCCAAGCCCTCTACATAGAAAAGATTAAGGCGATTTAGGATGGAAGATTCTAAAAGAGGGTTTCTACCTATGCAACATGGTGCAAAACTTTCCTTAGAGATGTGTCCTCAAAGTGAGGAAGATAGAAAGGAAATGAGCAAGGTACCTTATGCTTCAAAGAGGTAGCCTTATGTATGCAATGATTTGCACTAGACCGACATTGCCTATGTTGTGAGCGTAGTAAGTCGGTTTCGGATCAAATCCAGGCAGAACATTGGGATCAGTAAAGAACATTCTTAAGTACCTTAGGAGGACTAAAGACTTGGTTCTTACATACGGCGGTGGAGAACTAAGAGTGATGGGTTATACAGACTCGATTTTTCTGGGACATGGATGCTCGGATGTCCACATCGGGGTATATCTTTACTCCGAATGGTGGGGCGATTTCTTGGAGAAGTGCCAAGCAAAGTTCGATCGCTATCTCCACATGTCAAGCCGAATATCAGCGAACACGGAGGTCGCTAAAGAAGCTTTTGGATAAAGAAGTTCACCGAGGAACTTCAAGTGGTTCCTAACGCAGAGAAGCCCGTGACAACTGTTTTGTGACAACGACGGAGCATTGCACGAGGCTAAGGAGCCTAGGGCTCACCACAACACCAAACATATTACGAGAAAATATCATTTTGTTAGAGAAATGGTTCGGGATGGGAATGTTACACTGCAGAGTAGACACAACAAATAACGTTCTTTGATCCGCTTACCAAGCCACTATCTCGTAAGGTCTTAGAGAGACATCTGGAGAGTATGGGTATTAGATACCATAGTTTGTGGCATTGAGTGCAAGTGGGAGATTGTTAGGAATATGCCCTCGAATGCCACTCGGAGGATGAGAGAGTGAGAGCAATTGTATTGTAATTATGAATATTATATTTAATAAGGCAATTATTATTTCTATATTATTGTATATCATGGCATTATGATTTGGTATATAGAATAGTAGTCCTTGCATTTGAGAGTGAACATTCTACTCCTTATAGAGATAAGGAGATAGGCACTAGAAGTGTTTAGAGCTCGAATGCTTAACTAGTTCGCAAGTCGATAAAACTTAACAGACATTAAGTTTTAATAAGACTTGTATAATCGATGCTAGGACGTGTGCACGTCTTGATAGCATAGTTATAAGTATATTGGTGGGACGGATACTCGAACACGACTCATACTCGATTGATCACACGGTATTCACTCTCGAAGAGTCGATGACGAATCGAAAGGTTGTGATAGTATACGTGGACCTTTGACTTGAGGGTTCGGTAGAAGATGTGTCGTGACGTTTAGTTTGTCATTAGAGTAGTTAGACTCATTTGCTTAATTCTTGAGTCGACCTCGAAGTGCGGACTATACGGGCGAGTAGCGATCTTTCTTTGTACGCCAAGAAAGGATTCTATCTCTGTTAGTGAGCGGGCGAATGTCTATACGGTTAATGGCAAATAAGATTATAAGTCTTTGGCCAAAGCATTCGATATAGTCGTATTAGATACGCTATTAATCGATCGGTCTTGATTTGCATTAACACATGTATAGAGTTTAGTCAACGATGGGTTTGACTTTCCGTGACCCTAAGACTTGACGGGACATCGATGAAGGGTCTATACGTATATAGTATTCACGACATAATGGTTCGGAATGATTCGTTCATTCGTTCTCGATCGGGGTTTACAAAGGCGGCCGCTAGTCGGGCTAAGTGTTGCCGCACTCATTGGTTCCTCCCAATGCCTAGTGAGACGAACCTCTGAGTCGCGCAATAGGATCATTGATGGATAAATGTGAATTAATAATCTCTCTTATAATATTAGATATTAGATATCTAATTTTGATTTATCGGATAAATCAAATAGCGGTCTAATGAATTGTAAGTAGTTACTGGGTGATTACTTTAATTCATAAATTATATTTCTTAGAGAAATATATATTTGTGTTTGATATAATTAATTAATTGGATTAATTAATTAGTCCAAACACATTGGAAATAAAACGGATTCGTTTGACGAACATCCGGTTCTCGAGGGAGTCGTTTTGTGAACATCCAAGATTACGAGCCGAGTAAATTCGACCGGTCTTCTTGGAAATTTCCCTTAAGGCCACCCCCCCTCCATCTCTTGTCTCTTATATACTTATTTTATGTCACTAGGTGACATATGTGAGGTGTATTTGATACCCTCAATCATGTATTAAAGGAAGACTTTCATTTTTTTTATAAATAAAAGTCTTTTAAAAGGAGTTATGACTACTTCTTCTTGCTTTAACTCATAATCACGAATTTGAGAGAGAGAGTAAGGTAGAAAACTTCATCTTGATCTTAGAGACAAGATATAAGAAGAATACATTGAGAGAGAAAATTCCTACAAGCTTCCCTAGCCGCATTCTTGAAGAAAGGAAGCTTGTCGATTTTTCCATCAAGTTCCGGCGTGTGAAGTAGAGGCATCTTGCTTTAGGTGCTTGGAACGAAGGGCTCTTCATCATCATCATACGAAGGTTTTTCAGAGATATCATAGGTATGGGACTTTGATTCCTTGATCTTCGTATTTTTCTTTTCGTATATACGTTACTTGATCGATCCTCTTAGGGATTCCGTTTATTCTTCCGTTGCGTTTATTTTCTGTGGAATCCCAACAGTTAGACCAAAGGGAACAACATCAATTTTATCAGCTCTAGTGGTTCAACCAACCTTACGGGAAAGAATTAAGAGAGCTCAATACCAGGATGAGATACTAAGTAGAATGGAAGAGTTGGCCATATCTGCAGACAATAAGGGTTTTGGAATAGCAAGTGATGGTACCTTGATGTACGAAGGGAGAATTTGTGTGCCTAGAGATGAGAGTATGATAAAGGAGATTTTAATCGAAGCTCACAGTACGCCATATACTGCCCACCCAGGCAGTACGAAAATGTACCAAGATCTCAAGAAAATGTTTTGGTGGAAAGGAATGAAGAATGATATAGGGAAATTTGTGGAGAGTTGTTTGACTTGTCAACAAGTCAAGGCCGAACATCAACGACTATCAGGATTACTCAAACCACTTGAAATTCCAGAATGGAAGTGGGAACATATAGCCATGGATTTCGTAGTCGGGTTACCCACAACTGTTAAAGGAAATACTGCGGTTTGGGTGATCACGATGAATGACAAAATCTGCTCATTTTACGCTACCAAGATGACGTTTAAGATGAATCAGTTCGCACAAATGTATATCAAGGAGATAGTGAGATTACATGGAGTTCCGGCATCAATAGTGTCAGATAGAGACCCGCGTTTTACTTCAAGATTTTGGAAAAGTTTGCATGAAGCTATGGGAACAAAGTTAAATTTCAAGATCGCTTACCATCCTCAAACAGATGGTCAAACGGAGCGAACGAATCAAATCCTTGAAGATATGCTGAGAGCATGCATACTGGATGCAAATGGTGATTGGGAATCGCTGCTACCTTTGGTAGAATTTGCCTACAATAATAGTTATCAAGCCACAATTGGGATGGCACCATACGAAGCTCTATATGGAAGAAAATGCAGATCTCCATTGTATTGGGATGAAGGAGAAAGAAAAGTATTGGGACCTGAGTTAGTTGAAGAAACAGTCAGAAAAATTAAGATGATCCGAGAGAGAATTAAAATTGCTCAGGACCGACAGAAGTCATATGCTGATAAGCGTAGAAAGGAGTTACATTTTGACGTGGGAGATAAAGTATTTTTAAAGGTGGCCCTAATAAAAGGAATTTTTCGGTTTGGTAAAAAGGGAAAACTCCGACCGAGATTTGTCGGACCATTTGAAATTCTTGAACGAATTGGAGATTTAGCATACCGTCTCGCTTTACCACCCGAATTCGCTTCAGTACACAATGTATTCCATGTCTCTATGCTCAGAAAATATGCACATGATCCGAGTCATGTAATCATTTCTGTGAATCGAGCGTTAACAGAGATTTAACGATGAGGAGCTACCGAGTGCAATACTCGAGAAGAAAATTCACAAATTGAGGAACAAAGATATCACATTGATTAAAGTGCAGTGGAATCGTCATGGTAAAGACGAAGCTACTTGGGAGCGCGAGGAAGAGTTTCGAGCTCGTTATCCTGATTTCTATAATCAATGTATGATACTAATTTTCGAGGACGAAAATTTTTCAACGAGGGTGGAATGTAATATCCGTAAATTTTATTATTATTATTATTATTATTATTTTATTGTTAAATTATTTACAGATTTAATTTTAATTGAGAACCCATTCCAACACATATTAACTACTCTATTAAATTTCAACCCAATTATCATTCATTTTGGCCAACAATTTGTCCTTTCATCTCTCTTCTCTCTTATGAAACGGACCATCTCACCATTTATTTTCTCTGCTGTTATGAATTTGCGGATTCATCACTCAACAGATTAACCAAATTAAAACAATTAAATTGTGTCTTTTCCAATTCTTCTCCTAAACAATATATAATCAACTTCGACTTTTTCATTCCAAAACATCTCCAAGACAAAGGTAAGGAAAAATCAAAAGTCCCGATTCTTTCTTTTCTGTAATATTTTTCATCCTTGCCATTTTTCTTCGTAGCACATAAAAAATAATAAAAAAAAAAAAAAAAGCGTGGCGATTCTTTATCGCCGCCGCGGCCGCATCGCCGCAAATCCGCGGCCATCAACCCTTTTCCAGTCTGGGAAATCCGTCACCACTCGCGTCTCCGCCGCCTGCAGTCGCGGCCCTCCACCATCGCCGCACCCCCCTACCTTTCCTTTTTCCGATCTGGTTTGAGTCCGGTTGTAGAGCCGAGTGTGTGTCTATGAAAATTTTTTTTTGAAAATAAAAGAGAAAAGAAAAGAAGAAGAGTGAAAAAAAAAAAAGAAGAAGAAAGAAGAAAGAAGAACAGAAGGAGGAGAAAAGGGAGAGGGAGAGAAAGTGAAGTGGGCGGCGTGAGGAAGAAAAACGGATTTATATCCAATATCTTTCCCTCAATTTTCAATTTAACCCCTGAATTCTCTTATATCTTGATTTTACCCCTGTTTTATTTTTAATATCTCAAAATACATCTTTTTAATATCAAATTCAAATGTTTTAATTTAGTTTATATTATTATATTTTCATACTTTAATAATAATATTAAATTATTTTATTGTAGATAACGACGAGAACTTTCGGGCCTAAGATTTCCGAGTCGAGCATTCATACTTAGTCAAGCGTGCATTTGAGGTGGGGTTTTTATTTTCACTTATTTTCTACAAATTACATGTCTCGTATGTATATTACATGTTATTTGGCATATATTATTTATGATGTGATTTATCATGTCATATAGACAGAACAGAAAATTGTACTTCCAAGACATTGAACATTTAGCCTTCGGGCTCGGTTAGCCTTCGGGCTCGGATCGCCTCCGGCTCGAGTACTCCGTGTAGAAATACACGTAAAAACAGTAATTAAATATTTATGTGTTCAATTTTCGTGATATATTCATATGCGACATGTATAGCCTCACTAAGCTCAAGCTTACCCCGAATTTTTAAAATGTTTTCAGGTTAATGAAGCGGGCGTGGTACTGGTGGAGGATGGTATCATAATTATCGAACTTTTAATATTATTAATTATATTTTAATTTACGAAGAATATTTTAAATTGTAATTTGAATATTTTGCGAACATTAGCAATTGCCTTATTTTCTATAGATGACGAATGTTGGTATAATCTTACGTAATTAGACGTAGTATAAATTCCGTACTTAATATTTTGATTGCATTTTAAATTGGAGTTCCCGTTAATTCCTTAAACTTATTTAATCACTAAAAGTTGACTTTGAATTTTTGTAAAAAGAAAACATATAGTCCATCTTCTAAATGATATTTATGTGATATTATATAGCTTCCGCATATTATTATTTTATTCAAAGTAAAATTTTAATTTAAGATAATTAAAAAAAAATATGGATGTTTTCAAGATTTAAATATTAAATAAAATTAGGATGTTACATATCCTGCGGCGCCTTTTCCGGATCTGCATGTGGGTCTCTATTCCGAGTTTCGGCCTTCGCCGACTTGGCGGATGCTGGCATTATACGGGGCATGAGGCGGTCGTCCTTGGCCGGGTACCAGAGTCGATCGCCAGGTGCCAAGAGACGATCGCCTTAGATGTCGATCGCTCGGCACTTGGACTTGATCTGGGATCTCCGTTCTATAGGTGTGCCGTGGTTCATTTGACTCTGGTTCGGTCGCCTGGTCTTTGTGCCGATCGTCTGTTGAGGTGTATAAATCTCGACACAACAATTGCCCCCCAGCTTGCTCCGATGTTGAAGACATGGGGTGAGGTGGTTCCACTGGCGATCATTTAGGATAAAGACGGGCGACCCAATCGTTTGGCGAGCTATCTACGGTCTTGTCCTTGTGATTTTCAATTTTGCAGATCCCTCGTGAAAAGCCGATTGTTTCGACTTTGAGGAACCGTGCACGGTCGCGGAGTTCGATGGACCGACCTCCATGACCGTGTCTTGTGCGCGAGGGACATTCCACATGTAGGTTTGTCTCACGACTCACTTTATTGTGAGGTATTCGTTAGGCTGCGCCCGCCTCGTATTTAAACGAAGGGCGAGCGGTCTTGGTCTGGAGGAGTCCTTGCACGGGACGTCGTCGGATTAATCGACTCCACGTCCGCGGCTTGTTAGCACTTTTCTACCTCGGATCGTCATGCTAGATGGCAATCCTCGACGGTATACGTTGTGACGAGGGTAGGGACGCGTCGCATTGTTCGGGTCCACCAGTTAGATGATGAACATTTGAAGGCGGGCGAGCGTGTCCGCAGATTTGTTTAGAGGGTCCTTCGGCTACGCCCGCCTCGTATTTAAACAAAGGGCAAGCGATCGCAACCCAAAGGAACCTTGCATGGACGAAGCTGTCGGTTCCATCGACTTCCAGGACCATGGCTGCACTCTTCTACCTCGGATCGTCATGTTAGATGACGATCCTCGACGGTATACATTGTGCTGGGGGAGGCGATCTCGTGCCTAGGTCCATCATGTTGGATGATGAACTTTAGATGGCGAGCGAGTCCTCCATTTTTTTTAGAGACGTTGCTTGATTCTGGCGATCGGGTTGGAAGACCGGTGATCGTCGTTCTGAAGCCCATCGCCGCACTTGATTCTTTCTGCCCGGGGCTCCGTCTAAGTTATAAGTCTGTCCAGCTTGCCCTCCCCGAACAATCTCCAGAGTTGTCTGAGGAGGTCGCGGCATTGATCGGTGTTGTGGCCGGGACTTTTGTGGTAAGCACAAAATTTGTTGCGGTCCAGATGACTGTGGTCCCTTACCGCCTTTGGCTTGCTTAGCCGCTCGTGCCCCCGGATGGCGTAGAAAATATGAGCCGAAGATAGATTGAGGTTGTGGTAGAGATGGGCTTCCACATCCTCGAAGGTCCTGAAATCTCCAGGTGGCTTGGCGACCGCCTTGTTGGAATTGGCGATCGCCGTCTCTGCCCCCTCGTTTTGGCGAAGGGCGAGCAACCTCTACCTGGCCAAAAAATCTGCGGCCTTGGCGCGGAAGATTGCGTAGGTCGGGGGATGTCCTTCGTAAGGTGCCTGAATATGGGCGAAAGACCATTGAATCCCCCTAGGACTGAGTAGAGGGCGATCTCGTCGCGCTTACGGGCTCGCCGTTGAGGATTATCTCATCCACCCGGTCGATGTAGTCTTCGTCGGACTCCTCTCCCCCCCTGTCTGATTTTCATCATGCGGTGGGACCTTCTGGTCGAGCGATCTTGGCGGCGAAGTACGATGCGAAGTCGCTCGCCAGTTGTTCAAAGGAACTGATGGATCGCGGTGGCAGTGAGGTGTACCACCTATGGTCCAGATCGCCCAATGTCAACGGGAACATTCGGCACTTGGTCGCGTCTGATGCCCCGCATCCGGTCATGTAGATTCGAAACTTGCTCAGGTGAGTCTCGGGGTCCGATCTCCCCTCGTACAAAGGTGTTTGAGGAGGAGCGATCCTTGACTGCACGGGGGCAAGTTCGATCTGGGCCGCGAGCGGCTCGCTCGGCCCAGCGATCTTTTTCTTGGCGCTTGCCCCAGTTTTTAGGAGCGCCTTCATCTCGTCGAGCTGGCGTTGCATTGCGGCCATCGTCGTAGCTTGGTCGCTCGTGGTTTGGCTCTCGGAGCGAGAGCTGAGGCGATCGTGTACTGATCGTCTAGCTCTGCGGTAGGCGATGAGGTCGTCGCCGATCTCGGTTCTTCGGCGAGGAGGAGCCAGATGGCTGGTCTGCCTTCTGGGAGTTGGGTACGCCGAACTCCTGGTGACGGATTCGGGTTCTGTCGTCTCATGGGTGGGGCCAGAATACCCCAGCCGCCATGATGGGTCGCTTCCTAGGCGACTGAAAACAGAACCGTCCCGCCTCGCGAGTGCTTCTGCTCGTGAATCGGGGCTTCCTGACGATTGCTCGACAAGTAACCCCTTGAGCTTCCGTTTGCCCACGCGGCGGATGGCTGATGGGGTAATTGCGGGCGCATCGAATGTTCTCCGTCGCTCCCGTAGGATGGCCATGGCCTCCTCGATCTTTTTCGCTGTTTGGAACTGATCGAGCGAGAGGCTAGGGCCGTCCCTCGGGGGCGGGATCGAGAGTCTCGTGCCGCCGCGGCTACCCTCCACCGTAGGTTGGGGCTCGGATTGAGCCGGAACAAGACGTCCGGCGGTTCTGAGAGTGGCTCTCTTCGCTGTGGTGGTAGACACCATGATTCTGAAGGTTTTTCCTTGAAGAACAGTGAGTGTTTCTTCAAGTTTATGCCCCGGAGAACAGTGAGTGTTCTTCGAGATGGTAGGAATGAATATGAAGGTTAAGATGGCCTCCTTCTAGCGCCAATTGTTGTTACCCAAAATCGAAAAGCATTGCTGGAATGGATGAGTAACAAACAAATGCGAGAGCACGTCCGTGGGAATGTAAATAACACAAGATTTACCGGGTTTGTTAGGCCGGGCTTGAATGCTCTCGCGAGATATTATTAATACGAATACGTTGGAGTACAAATATTAATGTAAGAGTACGATTACAATGAGTGTAAAAGACCCTAGTTATCTAGCTCTTGAGTGCTGGTGATTGTCGGAAGAACTAGAGTTGCTCTGAGTTCTTATTCTCGTTTCTGCCGACTTTTGGTTTAAGAGGTTTCGAGAGTGAGAGATTGAGAGATGTTCGGAGTTTATAGATTAGCCAAGACTGAGAAGCCGACAGTGGAGCAGCGAGAAAGCAGCCCCTTTTCCAAGTTCAGGATGCCTTCTATTTATAGGAGCTGGGATGTCTTTCTCTGACGGGCGATCGCCTTTCCTGTATTATAATAAGGGGGCGACCGTCTTTTAGCACATGGGCTGGTTACCTTAAAGTCCGCGGCTGCTGCTGGCAACCAGCTGTGCGAACCAATGAGAAGTATGCACGCGTCCTGAGTTGCTGTCTCGGGAGGTCCCACTTTGCACCTTTCGGCGGGTCTGTCGGTAGGTGAGGAGATGGTGACAGGCTGGGGTCAAAGGGTCTTATCCTGCGGCGCCTTTTCCGGATCTGCATGTGGGTCTCTATTCCGAGTTTCGGCCTTCGCCGACTTGGCGGATGCTGGCATTATACGGGGCATGAGGCGGTCGTCCTTGGCCGGGTACCAGAGTCGATCGCCAGGTGCCAAGAGACGATCGCCTTAGATGTCGATCACTCGGCACTTGGACTTGATCTGGGATCTCCGTTCTATAGGTGTGCCGTGGTTCATTTGACTCCGGTTCGATCGTATGGTCTTTGTGCCGATTGCCTGTTGAGGTGTATAAATCTCGACACAACATCGAGTAAGCTTAAAGCTTCTTCACATGAAAATTGTAATTCTATGCTATCATCCTCCAGATTATTTTCCTCATTTTCTTGCCTAATTCCTTCAATGATTTCTTCATCAGTTAAAGCATAAACAATTTTCTTGCCTAATTCCTAGGTTTACAACATATTACATACATGTATCTACTAAGTATAATATTTATATATTATACATGCACTTTAAAATTTAAAAAAATTATTCTTAAAACTCTATTTAGGAATAACTTCTATTTAAGAATATTTTTTTATGTTCTCAATGACTTTAGAGAGATTTTACTGTATATAAATAAAAATTATAAAAGAATAATATTTGGAAAATACACGTTAAGACAAATCAAATAAGTACTTACATCGCTATAATTTTTTATATGGGTTGTAGCCAATTGGCTACAATCCCCTCTAAAATTATACAAGATAGGATTCTCCTTTGCAATCTATTACATCCTACAATATTAATAATAATTATAATAATTATCATTGTTATTATTAATAATAAAAATATAAAAAACTCAAAAAAAAAAATAATTAAAATAATAAAATCCTTTAAAAGATTCAACAAGGGATTGATATTTTTCACTCACTACTTTGTTCGATTTGAATAGAGAAAAGCTCGTTGGCCTCACCACTAAAGTTACACCAGAGATACTCGGTCTTAGACCGGCTCACACGCAAGCCCTGGGATTCTAACTTAGACCTCCATAGCTCCAACTTCGTGTTCACCTCTCTCCTCGACTCCCCCACTAATACAATGTCGTCAGCAAAAAGCATGCACCACGGACGCCATCCTGTATCCCCCGCAAAATGACGTCAAGGATTAGAGCGAAGAGAAGAGGGCTTAGCGCCGACCCCTGGTGTAGTCCTATCTCAACCGGGAAATACTGGGTGTCACCAACTGGGGTCCTAACGCAAGTCCTAGTTTGGAAGTACATGTCTTGGATCGCCCTAACGAACGGCAACGACACCCTCCTCTCTTCCAGGCTCTTCCAAATAACATCGCGCGGAATGTTATCATAAGCCTTCTCTAAATCAATGAACACCCCGGCTCTCTAAACTTCTCCATAAGGCGTCTGACGAGATGAATGGCCTCAATCGTGGACCTCCCCGGCATGAAGCCAAATGGATTCTCAGAGATCTCAACTTCTCTTCTAACCTTGTATTCCACTACTCTCTCCCAAAGTTTCATAGTATGACTGAGGAGTTTAATACCCCTATAGTTACTACAACTCTGAGCGTCGCCTTTATTCTTGAAAAACGGCACAACAATATTACGCCTCCACTCCGACGGCATCTTAGAACCTCTGAGAAGGATGTTGCGGGACCCACAAAAATAACTCAGGACCCACAAATGAACTCAGGGACCCACAGAATATAGCACAAAATTGTAGGGAGTTGGCTACAAAATATTGTAGCTAACATATTCCCTTTTTTATATATTAGTTGTAATTTATAATCAAAGCTTATGAATGTTGACCAATAAAAGTCAAACAGTTTTGTGGGACGCATGGACTATAAATTTTAGAAATTTAAAAAAGTTTACACAGACTTGAAAAACTGAGAGAATCAGATATCAGAAAAAGGGCCCTAGGGGGAGTAATTTGGGAAAAAAAATAACTGTTCTTCGGATAAAATGTCAACAATGTGTCTTATTTGTGATCATAATTTTATAATGTACAATACCTCGGTGGGTACCTTAGAATTTCCCACCAAACTCAAAAAAAAAAAAAAAAGATACTAAAAAAAGAATAAGAAAATAAATAAATTAATTAACAAAAATCCCTGAAGTAGGATAATGAAAAAATAATAAAGAAAAAAAATAAAAACTGATAAACCCCCCCTAAAAACTGGAAAAAGCAACTAAAACATTAATTGATAATTAAATTTTTACATTTTTGCAAAACTGAAAAATTCTAAATATCATTGAAACATAAATCTTCTAGTGGTGATACTTCTGGCCTTTGAGAATAGTCCAAGCCCTGTAAATCATGTCATAAAAGAGCTTAAAGAAACATACCAATGGCTTATCTAAAATACAACAATGATGGAGAGCTTGACTGGTGCATTTCCAATTTTTCCATTTTACCTGTATAGCTGCTCAGCCAGTACAACCAGTGCAATTTCATGATTTAAGGTCAAAGATGACAACTGTATTGAAACATCAGCTCTCTGTCTCAACTTGTCTTCCATGGCCATAAGGTCCCCCAATGCAGAACAGTATGCTTGCAGCTCCCTATTCAATAGGCCTAAATTCGTTCGTCAAAAAGAAGAGTAGGTCTTCCGTGAAGATTCATAAGACGGCCCCCTAAAACTAATTTAAAAAAAATATATAGAAAACTCTAAAAAAAAAAAAAAAAAGAAAAACTAAAAACATACTCCTCCAGGTTCTCGATTTTCAAGCTGAAACCTTGACAATGAATAGCGTCCTAATTATGTCATGGAAAATTATCAAAACAAAAAGTATGTGCGGAAAGAGACATTCTTCCCCAGCACGAGGGCGTGCTGTGATTTGGGTGGGGGAGGATGTCACGACCCGAAATGTCGTGACCGTGTTGACCGACCTGTAATATCCGCATTTTTTTTCTTTTCCGGTATTTTTCATTTTGGTGTATTTTTTTGTTTTTAGTGACTCGCTTGTAACCGTATTGATATTTCGAGAATATTTAATACTGGACTTTTTGTCATCCGAGCTTGTTTCGGACTTATTTTACTCAATTCCACGTTTAGTGTCATTTCCGTCGCTATTTGGTTCGATTCTCGTAATAGTTGTTCGGAACCGCCGTTTCGGAGTTGCCGTAAATCCATCTTATGTCATTATGAATGTCGTGAGCTTTTGTTTGGTGTTTAGATCGTGTATTTCGGGTGTTTTGGGTCATTTTATAATTTTTCAAAGTTATGGGGTAATTACGTTTGTCGTTGTTTTCCGAACCTTCGGGTAGCCGGGAACGTGTTTTCTTTTAGCAATTAGATTCGTCGTCTCGAACTCTATGTGTTTGTATCTTCATGTTTTGTTAAATCGTCGCGTTTTGATTTCCGGTTCATTCTTGTCTGCTTGGAGCATCTTGTCGGTCCTGTTCTGTTACGGGTGGTGATTAACGTACGTTATGTAGGATATTTAGCGTACGTTAACTGCATGTGTTACGTACGTCATGGTGTTCAGAAAATCAGGCAGAAGGGTCTGCCAGCCCTTACGTACGCTAGGAGCATGTTGTTACGTACGTTAGGGTGGCATCTTACGTACGTTAATCCAGTGGATTACGTACGTTAAATACTTCAGGGTTTTCGGGCAGTCAGCTGTGCTCAGCTCTTACGTACGCTGCGGGTATAAGGCCCTGTTCTTTTGAACTTATTTTCCAGTTTTTGATTCGATTGATTCAGTCCATTCGATTGATTCGATTCAGTCCATTCGATTCGGTTCATTTCGGCTCAACTCTTATTATTATTATTATTATTATTATTATTAATCTTAATTATTATTATAGTTATTATTACTAATAATATTACTATTATCGTTGTTATTGTTAATTACTATTATTATTATTTACCATTATTATTATTATTATTATTTACCCTTAATATACATTTCAGTTCAGATTCATTCAGTTCAGTTCAGTTCAGATTCATTCAGCTCAAAAGAACAGAGCCTAAGTACCCGTGAGTTGACCGAGTTCGGTCATTTCCATCCATCTCTTCTCCTTCTCCGTTTTTGGGCCATTCTTGGGCGAATTCCACGCGATTCGAAGTCTTGTAACTTCAAGCTATCATCTTTCTTGAGTTCTTGGTGTATATTAACAACACCAACACTTGTTCTTCGTCTCCGATCCGAGGTAAACTCTTAGAACCCTATTTTTGGTAAATTGGGGGTTTTCGAGTATTTGTCCGATTTGCTTTGTGTCGTTGATTAATTCATGTTGTATATGATTAATCCTTGTGTATCACTTGTTTCCCTACAAATTCATGGTAAAGTTCGTGGTAATTGTGAAATTGAGAGGGTTCGGTTGCGACCCGCCCTCGTTTTTGTACGAATTTATATGAATCGTAGGTGGGTTTCGGGTATATTCCATTTTCGTACTCGTGTAGAATTGATTGTGATTGTATTCTTCAAATCGTTAGATTCGTGGTTGTCGGTTCCTAGCGAACGTGGTTGATTTTTCCGTTCATTTCGTCGTCAATTTCTCAAGGCAAGTATTCTTGTGAAACCCTTATGCTTAACATGGAATGGTAATGTATATGTGTATGATTTGCTCACTCCGGGAGGGTCCGACGGAGCCTTGGAGGAATCTGTGGTTTCGCTCCTGATTCACGAACTTGTTTAGATAGCCAGTCCGGGAGGGTCCATATAGGCCTCAGATGGGACCAGTGGTTTAGCCCCGGTCCTAGGCGAGTCATGTGCATGATTTTTAACTATGACCAGTCCGGGAGGGTCCATAGAGGCCTCGGATGGGACTAGTGGTTTAGCCTCGATCCTAGGCGATTTTCAACAGTGATTATTGACTCTTTGTTTTTCCAGGAAAAGACATGTCTTGATTTTTGAAACAATTTGATGCATGTACTATGAGATGTGTAAGCGAATGGATTGCCTTTATTACTTTGTACTAGCGTAATTGCTAACCCTTTGGGGACCTGTTTTTTGGGGAAATTCATGTTATGAATTTCAGGTTGCGTTCAGCCGGTCGAGTGGGCACCGGAGAAGTACGGAGATGCTGGCCAGGGTTGTTGACATGTGCAAATGAGTTCCTTTATTTTAGTCGTCCGTTTTAAACGTTTGTTTTCAAACTTGTAAACCGATAGATAGTACTCGCGAGTACTTAGACGTTTTAATTTGAAATATGGATCCAGGATACCAAATTGCATTTGTAATTTTCGGTGATGTCTGGATTACCGGTTGCACCAGGCGTTTTATTTAATTTTCGTCTTGGTGATGTGTGTTTTCTCGCTAACCGAGATGGTTAGGCGAGCGGTATTAATTATTTAGTCTGGTGGGTCCCACGTAGGGGTCCACAACGTTGTAACATACCCTGAATATCTTAGGAGTGTTACACGATCAAATGAGGTGTGCCTTTTGGTTAGCTTGCCACAAGAGGGGTAAAGGGGGCGACATTAGCGTTAAGGCATTGTTTGCCCGGATGCAACGGTCTGGCCGAGTTAGGCATGCCGACCCGGTTAGGTCCCGGGAGCTTGTCGCTGGTTGAGGACTTGACTATGAAGGGGCTCCCGATCGAGGACTTGACTATGAAGGGGATCATTGCAGGTAGGGCACAACTGGTCGGGGGCTAATGCCGCCTCCCTGATGAGCCTATGGCAGGGCGAAACAAGTTGGCATGCTTATGTGGAATAGGCTGGTCTTGGGGTGTGAAGGGCCCCAGGACGCCGCACGGGCTTCGGAACTCCCGTCCCGTGACAAATATATCTATCGATACAATATCTAAATATAACTAAATAATGAGCGTTCAATCCTTGAAAAATTCGAACGAATTATATTATGATCTGGATGACTAAAATTTAGACTTTAAATTTCTTCCCTGAAACGTACTGGCACCCTATCTCTTATGCCCCTCATGGTGCGGCCTTATGATTAAAGTCGGTTCTTGAGTGAACATATTTCAGACAACTTAATTCTACATTTTTATTTTTATACTTCGACGATTTACATCCTGGTGTTGATGCTCTGTGTATGTTTCACTTTCTCCACAGTGAAAAAGGCCAAGGAAACTCATGCTTGGACCACTTTAATTTTTCTAGCTGTGTTTAATGTGAATGAACAAGTTAATATCTTACTGTGTTTCCGGCATCCCCAATTAGTGAAGCCATCTGTTCGGACCCCACGTTGCGTCCACGCTCATCCAGTATCACAACCTGCATTCGGAAAACGAGAAACAAAGGAGATTTGAAAAGCCAAACAAGATCAACTTCCAGACTCAAATAAAATAGGAGGATGAATAGATCATTTACACAAACTGCAAGCTAAACAATAGCAGTTAAGTACACTATAGATATGATAAGCATTAGTTCTTATTGATCTCATTATCTATGGTTGAAGTTTCGAGGCTCACTCTGTTCTCTACATATTATCTTCTTTCAACACGATATTAAGGATAAAGACACACTCCTGTCAAACATTAGGACGGGCGTTGATAACGGTCCCTAAGACTAAATCTTAAAATTGTAAAAATATAAAAAGAAAATAATACCAATAAACAGAAAATTCTAAAAAAAAAAAAAACTAGAAACACCCTAAAACAAGGAAAAAAAACTAAAAAAAAAACTAAAAGATCAGAAAAAACCAATAAAAAACAAATATGAAAAACTACAATTTGGAATCCGTCTATGGATAGAATGAAGGGTGACCGCGGAGTATCAGCAACTAAAATGGGGGAAGGGGAATTTAATAAAAACACAATCAGATAAGGATAAGAACAGATAATTAGTAACTAGTGAGGTATACCCATTCCTTGGTTTTGATGAGGTTCATCACAGCCATATCTTCATGTTCAATCTGAGCCATCACGTCACTGTGACAGGTCAAGAATACAAGTATAAGCACCAAAAAAATGCATACTCTTTTGAGAGCCATACACTGTGACTCGATAAACATGTCGCCGCTATTGATTCTTAAAGAGAGAGAACTCTCAGAACAGATGATCTTTTCACTTTCGTGCCAATCAACGTAAGATGATCGATGCAAAACCCATTAGCATGTATTTTTCCATGCATTCTTATAAAGACACTAGCATAACCAGCTTGACACACGCACGCACCGAGCATTTCTGGGATTGGACTTTAGTCAAACACCTTCAACGGGGCAATAATGCTTGAGCTTTTCAATGTACTCATCAACTATGAGCTGAACCCCTGCAGATCTCTTCTTTCCCACCGTTAGAATCCGAATTGGCAGCGCCCTCTGCAACAGAAGAAATATTGATAATACTGCGTAATTGAAGATATACATTTTTTTTTTCCTTCTGAAACCCTAATAATGAGTAAAATGCAAAAAGTTTACCGCGGATTGGCCGGCGTGCTTGCACTGGTTACCTGAGAATGATGATCCAAATCACAACGTCAATAAAATAAAATAAAATAAAATAAAAGGGTAGATATATGGGGGAGAGGAGAATTAACCTGGAGGAGGAAGGATGCAGTGGGTTTTGCTACTGGCGAAGAGGGTAAATGCCATAGCCCATAATAAATAATAAGCTGGCTTATTTACTTTTTACTTAATCAACTTAATGCTTAATCAGTTTAATTGATCAGCTATATTTTGCTGTTTATTTTCTACTTAATGATCTTAACAATGTCTTTTTCATTAAGCAACTTTTGGGGTGTCCTTACCATTAAGACAGAAATACTTCCTTAATATACCAAATTACCCTCTTTAATAATAAAAGAATTGAGTATATATAGTATAAATTATCATATAATCTTAATTATAATTGAGTATATATAGTATAAATTTAAAATATATATTAATATTATACGTTTAAAATTCATAAAATATAAGCTATTTATTGATAAAAAATTAATATAACTATATATATTAAAATATAATTTAATATATTTATAAAAATATTGTCTGATTATTTAAATATACTTGAAAATTATAATATGATTTATGAATATATATATACATATATTATAAATTAAAACATATATTATTTTATATTATATAAAGTGATTTTTTTATATTGACTATTAAAAAATTAATATAACTATATATAATAAAATACAACATAATATATTTATAAAAATATTGTCTGATTATTTAAATATACCTAAAAATTATAATATAATTTATGAATATATATTATAATCTAAATTAAAATATATATTATTTTATATTATATAAATTGATTTTTTTTATATTGACTATTAAAAAAATAATATAACTATATATTAAAATATAACTTAATATATTTATAAAAATATTGTATAATTATTTAAATATATATGAAAATTATAATATAATTTATGAATATATATTATAATATAAATTAAAATATATATTATGTTCTATTATTTAAATTGATTTTTATATTGACTATTAAAAAATTAATATAACTATATATATTAAAACATAACTTAATGTCTTTATAAAAATATTGTCTGATTATTTAAATATATCTGAAAATTATAATATGATTTATGAATATATATTATAATATAATTTAAAATATATATTATGTTATATTATATAAATTGATTTTTTTTATATTGACTATTAAAAAAATAATATAACTATATATTAAAATATAACTTAATATATTTATAAAAATATTGTATAATTATTTAAATATATATGAAAATTATAATATAATTTATGAATATATATTATAATATAAATTAAAATATATATTATGTTCTATTATTTAAATTGATTTTTTATATTGACTATTAAAAAATTAATATAACTATATATATTAAAACATAACTTAATGTGTTTATAAAAATATTGTCTGATTATTTAAATATATCTGAAAATTATAATATGATTTATGAATATATATTATAATATAATTTAAAATATATATTATGTTATATTATTTAAATTGATTTTTTTATATTGACTATTAAAAAATTAATATAACTATATATATATATTAAAATATAACTTAATATATTTATAAAATATTGTCTGATTATTTAAATATACCTGAAAATTATAATATGATTTATGAATATATATATTATAATATAAGTTAAAATAAATATTATGTCATATAATTTAAATTGATTTTTTTATATTGACTATCAAAAATTTAATATAACTATATATATATATGTTAAAATATAACTTAATATATTTATAAAATATTGTCTGATTATTTAAATATACCTTAAAATTATAATATGATTTATGAATATATATTATAATATAAATTAAAATAAATATTATATCATATAATTTAAATTGATTTTTTTATATTGACTATTAACAAATTAATATAACTATATATATATATATATTAAAATATAACTTAATATATTTATAAAATATTGTCTGATTATTTAAATATACCTGAAAATTATAATATGATTTATGAATATATATTATAATATAAATTAAAATAAATATTATGTCGTATAATTTAAATTGATTATATAAACTAAAATGCTCAATCTGTCCTTTATCAAAAAGGACTTAATTCATATTGAGGGGTAAAATGGTCATTTCTGTCATTCAGATAGTTCATTCAGAAAAGAAAGAAACAACAGGATATTTTTTCAAATCAGACAGATTAATCCACTTAGACAGCTTAATCCATTCAGGTATTAATGGAAAAAAAGTAAACAGCCCCTTAATCAACTTATAAAGTTTTTATCAGATATTTTCTTTTAAAGAAATCAAATATGATTAAATTTAGTTATTTTAACGATTGCATATACTAATACAGAATACGCTGATCCTAAGTGGCAGCATCTCATGTTTCGGCTGCCACATGTCTTCTGTTGGTGCTTCGTGTGCTTATATGTCAGTCTCTCATGCTTCAGCGGACACATAATCAATTACTGACCTAATCATCATTGCATTAATTACATTATAATTATACCTCAAATAACTCATACCTACCTTATTAAATTTTAAAAATTAAGGAACGTGAATTATGAATATATAGGAATTGATTATATTTACATAAATATTCACGTTTTCATTAATTAAAAAATATAAATCTCAAACAAAGAGAAATTTAATATAGTAGTGCGCACTATATATTAAAAATTTAAATTTAAAATCTCGCGGAAATATTATATATTTCCACTAATTAATTAGTTTGTATTAGTTAGTCACTATAATTAGGTATATCAATAAAAAATATCAACTGAAATGAATGATGCTTGGGAGTATTGCAAAAGAACTATTGAGTATATATAATTATACTCCGCGCACTCGAAATCATTACATCTAGCGACAACCTTATCCACAAAAGTTTGACGACTCTCCCATTAAAGCTTCTACCATCTAACTCGAGGGTCCACTTGTGGACTTCTCTTTTTATAAAACCTCTTACCTTGAAAATCAAGCACAACAAGTCTATGTTGAGTCGCGTTACTCTCTCCAGGTATCACCTTGCAATCCGTGTACCTCTTTCTCCACACGTTTCTCACTAAAAAGAAGTCAATTTGACTTGCATTTCATCCACTTCTATATGTCACTAAGTGAGATTCTCTTTTCTCGAACCACGTGTTCATGATACTCATGTCATATGCTTGCGCCAAATCCAATATACCACATCCCACTTCATTTCGATCACCAAAACCAAAACCACCATGAACACTTTCGAACACGTCTCGTCCAATCCCCACGTGACCATTGAGGTCCCCACCAATGATCAATTTCTCCCCAATAGGGACTTGTTCGACAACCTCCTCTAAGTGCTGCCAAAATTCTCCTCTCACCAATTCAGTCAATCCTACTTGAGGTGCATAAGCACATATGATAGTTAGAATCTCATCCCCACCACAAGCTTAATACTCATAATTCTATCACTCTTTCTAAACACCTCTACCACGTCGTCTATGAAGTCCTTTTCCATGACGATACCCACTCCATCTTTTCCTCTCTCTTTTCCCGAATACCATAGTTTATAACCCCACGGAGCCAAGATCTTTGATTTTTCCCCAACCCACTTAGTCTCTTGTAGGCACATAATGTGAATCCTTCTCCTTTTCATAACTTTCACCACCTCCGCTGATATTCCTGTCAAAGAGCCAATGTTCCAAGTTCCAAACCGCATCTTACTACCCTTACTAGGCTTTGGACTATTTTCTTTGCACGCCTCTATCCACATTGCGATTATCCTTGCATATTTGACGCCACACCCATACTTTGAGGCGGCGCACCGCTTCCGGGTGATGACTTAGCAACCCTTGCAAATTTTTCACCACACCCGGGTCTAAGAAGTGTAGCGCACCCTTGCTTATTTGACACCATCCCAGGCGTAGAGATGGTGCGCCGCTTCTGGACAATGACCTAGCAACCCTCGCAAATTTTTCACTACACCCGGACCTGGAAAGTGTAGCGCGTCGCTTATGAGGAAATGCCCCAACAATATTCAAATTATGATTCATGTCCATCAAATGTGACTGTATTTTACGCTGGCTGCCACAGACCTACCGCAACCCTCCTCCTTTATTCGGGCTTGGGACCGACAGTGAATGTCATAACAACAATCACAAGCGGAGTTCAATTATGTATATTTAAATAAAGTCGAAAATTTAGATTATATTCTTTTGAGCTTAATTTCAGTATTTTTCAATTCAGTACAATTCAACAATTCAGTTCAGCTCAGTTTAATTCATTAAAGCATATTAGTATTATTGACATTAATATTATCAATAACATATATATATATATATATAATATTGTTGTTGTGTATGTTGTTATCTCACATTTTTATTATTATTATTGATATTAATATTATCAATAATACTATGTATAATTTTCTATTATTATTTTGATTATTAAATAAAAATCCATTTTTATTGAAAAGTGCGTCCTTTTTTTTGGGCAAGTTAACTCACCGCCCTATCGTTTTTTTTTTTTTAAATTGGCGGATGTATTTGAATTTCCAAATCCATCTTCACATATCCAAACTCAAATCTTCCCTCTAACAGCCACATGAATAAATAATATTGAGTTACTCAACCAAAAATACATGTAACGATGTATTATCCAACCCGTGCGATTCATGGTCTTTGGTTGAATATCTACGTGTTTTGTACGTAATATTGGGGCAGACGGTTGAATGAGTCGATGACAGAATTTAAATGCCTTTTAGAGAAGTTTATATGTTTTTTTTATTGTTATTGTCCTTTTATTTTAGTCTATATAATTAGTTATATGAAATGAGGCTTTACTAACCCGTATGTTGCTCCGGGGTTGTTTTTGGTTTATTCAACACGTGCGATGCACCGATTGTATTTAAGATTTCATAGCTAAAATATAATCATCTTGTAATTTATACTATCATTTAAAAGTTCATTTTCATCACCATGTGTATTAGAAGGTGCATTTGCATTGTGATGTTTATCATAACTTTTGTATTTAAATTAGTTTATTTACATTAAAAGTTACAATTAAAATAGTCTCTTCATATGTAATCATTTAACATGAATAAGTGACATAAATCCCCCCTCCACATTAAATTAAGGGGGATAAGTTTTATATAGTATAGATATAGATTGTAGGACTGAAATCGAACAAGACATTAGTAAAAAACTAAAATCGGACACATACATTTTTCGGTTATTGAGTAAAAAAAATCGTACCCATTATTCGAACCGAATTAAAGTTTTCGGGTACGGTTCCTCATTTTTTTGCATTACCCAAAAATACCCGAACCGAAATTATATCGGGTATTTTTATCGGTTCTTCGGTTATTTCCAACAAGTGACAATATAGTATATACTATATATATTTCCAAGAGTATTCGAAAATATGTAGAATATAGTATATACCCAAAAATATAAAATAACCGAAAGCATATAGAATAATAAAAAATATGTAGAATAACCGGGTATTTCGGTTATTTTTAACATGAATTTTATGTATATCGGTTTATCGGGTATTTTTGAGTTCGGAAAGCCGTTATCCGAACTTTAGTTTGAAGTAGCATCCAATAACAAAAAAAACATAATTTTTTTCTAATAAACGAACCGAACTGTTTTTATCTTTTCGGTTCGATTATTTGATTATTTGGGTCCTAAGTCCCGGCTCTACATTTATCAAAGACCAAAAATCAGCTTTTTCTCCAAAACAACCCAAACCTCCCATTAGAGACGCTCTTAAAAGGGACTTGTGTTAATTAGGCTTGTGAGAGGGACGAGGAGAAGCTTCGGGAGACCTGCTGGTTCTTTCCTATATAAGAGTCTGATGATGTCTTTCTCTGGGAGCTTGGCGTCGCGTTGGCTGAATCATCATTTCTTCTTGGTTTCATCTTCTCTGCAAACCAGGTACCGATATCATTTTTTTTTTTTTTATCTTCTCGAGTGTCGTTCTTTTTTTTTTCATCTGAATTCTTGTGACATTATTGTGTCAATATTTCCTGCTTGAAAAAGTAATTGCTCCATGTGTTCGATGTTTTTTAGTTCGTAGTGTCAGAAACTGGGGGAATCGGCGACAGTGCAGAGTGTCTCTGAATTATGCCCATTATCCTATGTTGAAAAGCACGTCTTTTACCCACAAAAGACCTGACTGAGCCTGGAAATCTTGCTAGGAAGATTAGGGATTTGGTCAGGGTCGGCCCAATACATTGAGAGGCCTAAAGCAAATTTTAAAGCAAGACTTATTAAGATAAAAAAAAAATAGTTATAAAAGTATAAATTTTGCAGTATTCAATAATTAAGCCTAGATCAAAAGAATTGTGGCTTTAATATCAACCAGCTAAGCTATAAAAATATATGTAATTATTTTGTCATACGATATATTTATAAGTCAAGTAAATCTTTTTGAGTCCCTTTCTTTTACCAAAATTTTTGAGGCTTAAAGTCCTAACTTGGGTAGCTTTACCCTTGGGCCGACCCTGGATTTTGTTGAGGAGTGGATGCCATTCGGCTCGGACTTGTCTAGAAGGACTACTGGAGAAATGTAGAACATTTACTGCGAGTCATATTGGTACTTTTATTTATCGACTAAGTTGATGAAAAGAATTGTCAACCGGCGGACTTAGGTCTGGTCTTCGTATCTCCTGCAAAGATTGTGGTCTTATAAAGTTGGTCATATGTCAGCTTGGTAGTAGTGGGGACAAGGCTCTAATCTTTTCAAAATATTCTTACATTGTTACGCAGCGCTATGGCCTATGGGTGCTATTAACAACTATGATCTTTTGCATAATGCTAGGAGCAAATCCGAGAACTTCTGCAAGCCAAGCTTTTACGTTGTTCCGTGTATATACAGTCTGCCTTTTGAAACTTTTGTTTTTTTACCTCTTTAAGCATATACAAGGATTTTCTTCCTAGTTTATCTTCTGGTCAAACGACTTGTATGATCTTTGGTTACAAGAGTGTATCACCTTATTATAAGTTAATATTTGTTCGGTAGGCTTGTAGAAATTTGTTATTATATGTATCTGTAGGTACCTGGGATATATAAGCAGATAATGAGTTGTTTACGTGTTGACAGATCGAAGAGAGTGTCTTATGAAAGAATTGTGCTGAGAAGAGAGATGTAATTCTTCCACGCATCTTCAAGAATCAAATCATGAACAAGAAAGATCATATTAATTTGATGGGAAACCAATGTAGTATTTGCTGAGGTAGTAGATAATTGCTAGAAGCATGAAGAGGTACAAAAATAAGAAATAGGAAACACTTAAATCACCGGTTACCGGTAATTCTGCCAGAATGTTAGCTTCTGAAGTTATAACTTAGAAAATGAAAAACAATACGCCATTTGTATATGAGTTAGAACTATGAAAGCACAATTACATTCGCCTGAACTTCTGCTACAACTTCTTCAACGCCTCAATAAATATCCGAAGCAAGTCAAACAAGTCCACTCCTTGTTAATCACACAGGGACATGTCCTCATTACGGATCTATGGATTAATACCCTCCTCTATAACACTCTCATTAGAACGTACCTCAATCTTTCTAGTCCATGCACCAGCCTACTCCTCTTCATCCAAATGCTTCATCATCGTGCCCCGCCTAATAGCCACACTTTCCCCTCCGTTCTTAAAGCGGCTGCCTCTATCTCACAATCACACATCATTTCACCTACGGGGTTCTCTCTAAATGCACAGTGTGTTAAAAGAGGCGTACTGAATGACCCTTTCGTCCGAACATCATTTATCTCTCTTTACTCACAAATCGGTGATATAAGGAGTGCACATAAGATGTTCGAGGATATTCCTCGACCATATGTTGTTTCGTTTAATGCAATGCTCGATGCTTTCGCCAAAAGCGGCGACATGAGTTTGGCTGTTTCAATGTTTTTGAACATGCCTAAGAGAGATGTTTATTCATGGACAAGTATTATCAGTGGTTATGTACAGAATGGGTGCTTTAAGGAGGCAAATAGCTTTTTTACTGAAATGATGGCGGCTGAGGATGTTGTATGTGGTCTTTTAAGACCGAATGAGGCGACTTTCGTAAGTGTCCTCTCTTCTTGTGCGAATGTGGATGACGGCTCCCCACTGCATCGAGGGAAGCAAATTCACGGATATATGGTTAGGAGTGAGGAGGAATTGAGTGTTTTTATTGGTACGGCGTTGATAGCGTTTTATGGGAAGGTGGCCTGTTTAAACTATGCCTTTAAAGTGTTTGATCATATGCCTGTGAAAAAAATATGTACTTGGAATGCTATGATATGTTCACTGGCTTCAAACGGCAGGGGAAGCCAGGCCTTAGACATGTTTGAGATGATGAAGAACTCTGGGCTGCTTCCAAATGAAGTTACTTTTGTAGGCGTCCTAGCAGCCTGTGCTCGGAAAAAACTTGTGGACTTTGGTTTGGAATTGTTTAAGTCAATGTCACGGGATTTTTTCATTATTCCCACGATGGAACATTATGGATGTGTGGTTGATCTCTTAGGTAGAGCTGGTCTTTTGAAAGAGGCATATGAATTTGTGACAAGAATGCCGTTTAAGGCAGATGCGTCTGTCTTGGGTGCACTTTTGGGTGCTTGTAGAGTTCATGCGGATGTTGATTTGGGAAACGAAGTAGGTAGACGGTTGCTTGAGTTGCAACCTGGTCATTGTGGACGATATGTGCTGTTGTCCAGCATTTATGCTGAGGCAGAAATATGGGATCATGCTGCTGCTTTAAGGAAAGCAATGACACATGCTGGAATTCAGAAAGTTCCAGCTTTTAGTGTGGCGGACTGAAGTGTTATATTCTGAAATTTAGTACTACCCTTGATCTGTCAAATTCTGTTGATCTTGTTTTTTTGGAGAGAGTAAGTTGTTCATTATCAAGTTGACAAAGGAATATATTTATATAAAACTACACTCGAGTTAGGTTCATGTATCTGCGGTTTAAAGCTGTAACGAATATTATCTTCTTAAAAGAGGTGTCATCATTTCGAGAATTCACTCGTAGTTGGTTCTAGAATTATTATGAACCAGGAAAGAGTGAATTACCCTGCAAAATTATATCATATGAACACCGTATGTTTTTTAGTACTTTCTCATATGAGTGAAGCTTTTGTTCTAAATTTTAAAAATCGGTGTGTTGGCTATTATTAGCAGTTTATATAGTATATGCAAAAGCCCATGTAGCCCAAAAAAAACACACAAAATAAACACGCTTAAAAAGTCACCTGCTTTTGTTTAAAAAGAAATCGAATTTGCAGAGTCTTTCTACATTAAGATTTTATTTATTACGATGGGCCTGAGAATTATTGAAATGTTGTTAGAACTCTCGCAAGTATTAGGAAAAAATGTCGCCTTATGAAACTGTGGCTGCTGGGAAGCTGAGATTGAAGGGCAAAGCTTTGGTAGTAAAGGATGGTGGTATCAAGAAGAAAAAGCAGAAAGAGCGATATGTAACATCTAGTACTGTCGGGCATGACAGATTGACAGGTTTGTAGCACATTCATATAAAACGACTCTTTTTCCTTTTAATTGCCTTCTGTGCTTGCATTCTCGACTTTGCTCAGTTATGTAGTTTAATCGGTTTATATTCGATAACTCCCCTCGTTATGTTTCTGGATCAGCATTTTTCTATTTTGATCTTGGATCAACTTGGTAAACTTTAGTTGTCCTTCCGGTTGTTTTCATCTGATTGTCCATCACCACTTTGCAGCAGATCTTACTAATTTGGATGGAAATGGGACTGATGGAGGAAGATATGATCAAGACGACCGCCTCACCCCAGCCGAGAGGAGGTATCTGGAGCGGTGGCAAAAAATCGAGCTCCAAAGACTTGCCAAGAGTGCCAAAAAATCTCACCGGGATCGCATTCAAGAATTTAACCAGTATTTGGCCAATCTTAGTGAGCATTATGACATTCCCAAAGTAGGGCCTGGCTGATCATTTTCGATTGTGTTTATTCAACCTACCTTTTTCTTTTACTAAGGAAAACATTTATTCAACAAAAATCATTTGTTAACATCGTATATTCTATAAATTGGATGAGATGGACTTTTCCTAAAATATATGGACTTTCTGATTATAATCTTCTCGTCTATGTATGTAATTTGGAGCTCGACTTCATTCTCACCACCATACTTGAATTTGACCTCCAAGCTTGAGTTCGGGTGGCTGAAAGACTTCTCGTATCCATTTTTCATCGAAAGCAGGCAGTGTACCTGCCCTGCAGATGATGAGATAAAAAGGGGTTAACGTGTTTGACAGACTTGTCTTTTCTTAATTTTTTAAAATGGTGTCATGTTTTAGTTAAAATTTGCCAAGTATTTCGCCAAATAACAAAAGAAGTCACAGTCTTAATATTTTAAGTGCGGTCATCCGTCAGTTTCGGTTATTTTTTAAAGGAGAGCGTAATGTACATATGGCAGTCTGGATTCATATTCCATACGCCCGAGAAACAACGGACCTATTTAGTGTGCTTGTTGGGCCAGTACGTCCTAAAACCAGCATTCATTTCACGGCCAGTGACCAATGCTTGGGCCTTCAAAATGGTGGGTCGAATGTATTTTGGGACTGATTTTTAACGCTTCGTCCGGTATGCTCGCACATGGCTGGCTGAGCCGGACATCACAATATCAGGGGCTTCAACAGCCTGCATCATTTCCTTGGTTTTGATTATAAGCCGACTAACCGCACTCGGCTACTTAGGCGATGTAGGTACTGCTCGAATACAATACATTACTTGGACCTGATTACGTTTGTTTGGTTTCTAAACGATTTTAGGGCATTATTCAAGCATTTGACGGTCATTATCAAGCAACATGTTCCGATTCCAGGGGAGATTTTTCGCTCCTTGGGGTTTCATTTTTTCATCTCATCTTGGTATCTTTTTGTTTATTGTTGAACGTGTTTACGGTTAATATGTCTGTATATAATTTCATTAACATGAATGGCTAAATCCTTAGATTTCAAGATACGTGATCAGAATTTTATGATATTTTTTGAATACTTAATTGATTTTGCTTGTTTTCTTTTTATGTCTTATTCAAATATCTTCGTTTTAATTTATGTTAGATATGCGGCCTATGATATTACATGTTATACAATTTCATAATCAAGAGACGACTTCGAAATTAGTTCTTGGGTATTTGATACAAATTAATTATCTAGTAGTTTGAGAAATCAATAGCTTTTTGTGAAGATTTTGATCTTATAATTTTGGCAGTTGAACTACATATATTGAGTGAAGACTCTAATATAGTCGTTTTGGGAAGAGGTAATAAAGGATTTTTGCAATCATTTTACAGGGTAGATTAAAACAATCATTCACGATTTGTTTGAAGAATATTTAAATATTAATTGAAATTATTGTTTTGAAATCCTTTATATATTTTGATTTTCACTCTCATAAACATACAGCTGAAGACTGGCATTGAATATTACTCTATTTTGTTTGTGTTTGTAATTAGTTGAATTTTATCGACATCCAAATCTTGATTGTCCAGATAAAGTTGAATTGCTAATCTTGTACTCAATAAAATATTTCCTCAGTCTTTGTAGAATATGATGTTGTTCGCCACTACTTACATCTACACCAAATATTGAATAATCAGCGAATAAATTTTTGGCGTCATTGTCGGCAACTAATAGATTATTAATATTGAACTTAGTATCCACGTAATGAGATTTCCATTGCATTTGCATCATTTTTCCTATACTTGAGATACTTAAATTATGTGGTGTTATGAGGGGGAAAGTATGACTATTTCTTTTGGATTGTACATATATTCCTCGAGTAAATAATTTAAAGGTGTCTGGGAATTTTTTCTGCATGCTCATGTGATTAGAAACCTAGTAATCCTCAGAAGAAAAGCGCGAAATTCCTCGCCCTGCGCCTCCCACCCCGACAAGTGATTGGTGGAGAATTAAATCACAGAACTCAACTACCACCAGGTGGAAGGAATACCTCGCGCCACAAGGAGCTATCCCCCACATAACCTAGTAATCCATGTATTCACGAGGTTCGTCGTTTCCATTTGCTTAAAACGATCATCTTGGAATATGGGGTATGTGAAAAAATGGAGAATAAGGCAAAATTGAATGGTTGTTCTCAGGGTCGGCCCTAGCTCATGGCTGTGACCCTAGCTCATGGCTGTGATGACGACGGTCATGGACAGCAAAATTCGAAGGGCATCACCAGCCGGTGATTTTTTAGGCTCGATAGGCTCATTTTTCGCAGAAAAAATAGTTTTCTCTTGAACCTCTTCTCGATGTACTCCGTTGTATTGTTTTTGTTTTATTTAATAAAGATTCGGCATGAGAATGAGCCGCCTAACTTCATCAGGTTCCAAACTCCTTTCAAAAATTTCAATCGCATAATAAAAGTGTATTTTTCTAGCCTTTCGCCATGGGCATCCAGAACCTCAGGACCAGCCCTTGTTGTTCTTATCATTATGAAGGCCATTCTACCATCTCATCACTGTTAGGCGACACTCTTGTGTCTTAAGAATGGAGTTGAATCTGTTAAAGAGTGCCTAAGTCAATTTTCATAACTTAATTTTCCCATTAAATCAAATTATTGGAATCTCCAATCGGCATGATTGGATTATCACCATGAAAGTATTTACTTTATGAATTTTAGACGCAGTTCTTAGATGTGAACTATGCCACCTCTTCAAGTAGGGGAGTGGAAAACATATGTCGACTAATTTAATAATTTTTTTTATAATTCTTTCCAATAGCGAAAAATAAAACAGTTAATTTCATTTCACACCACTTCGATAAATACTGAAATACATATAACTATTACCCCACTTAAAGACAATTTCCTCCCATATATTACTAAAGCCATGCAATAACCATAATCAAAGGACCAATTATTGACTGCAAAGTGTGGTATCAGTAAACCGAGTCTTATTCACCATGATTTAATTCCTTCACCAATCCCTGTCGGGCCGGGGGGTGTGGGCCCTGGGGCGAGAGATTTCGCCTTTTGTACAAGTAAACCGAGTCTTATTACATAATCTCTTTTACCAACCAAAATACCTCAGAGAAACACAAAAAAACAGAGATGAAATATCGAAATTATTTTCTTCGCCATTATCATCATCACTACATACAATGACCCTTCAAGCCCGAGCGACATAAATCGAAACCAAACGTTTTACATGCCAAAAGTAGAAAGTACCTCAACTACCAACACCGAGTACATATGCTGGATAGATGAGTGGGTAACATTAAGCAAAAACCAGATTACTAAAAATATAACTTATTACATGAAACTAAAAACATCTTTGAAGAGTTCCATATTCTTCAAGACACAGATCAGAGTGTATAATGTTGTTGCATCGTATCTATGTCCAATCCTTTAAGCTTCACTACCGACTCCACATGTCCTTTCAGTGTATGCAGCTCTCTCAGCCTGCATCAATGACTCATTATTTTTGTGAGTTAGGGATGAAAAAGATATGGTTTATTACAAAACTTACCCTTGAGGTTTAATCTAATTACGAAAATATCAACTCTTTCAGAATTACACACAATCCCTTCAAAGCCCATACCTATTTCACAATTTTTTTCCTGATCGGTAAATCTTAATTGTTAGTAGTTAGTTCACCAAGCACCGTACGCTCCTAGATATCTTAACCAAGCCTCCTTATAACTCCATTTATAATTCGTTCCCAAAGGAAATCGAATCCGGGTCTTCCACTAAAGGAAGAACCCGATGGCCAGTGGGCTAAGCCCAATGGTTAACTATTTCACAAATTACACCCTCGATACCGGCGGAAAACACAAAAGCTTCAGCGGAGTTTGTAATACGTTAAGGGGCTATTTTGTAATCTCGAAAGACGATGGGGGTTGTTCTGTAACTAAGTCAAAATATAGGGTGTTTTCTTGTAATTATGAATTATCCATAGTAGATGACATGAAGTTGATACCTTGCAACTTCTGCTCTTCGTTTGGCTTGTTCAGCAATCTCGGAAAGCTCCCTATAACTGCTTCTCTCGGTGAAAAGGTTGACCGTTTCCGGTGGATGAAGTCCGTGCAAAGTCCGCTGTGCCGCCGCCCACTGAGCTTCTCGCTCTTCTTTTCCATAGTTCGACTTTGTAGTAAAAGCAGTCTGTTTTAAACCAAAGATCAAACAGAAAAATGATCAAAACATCAAGTAAATGAGACAAATCAAACCACTAGAAGGCGAAGCATATTATTATTAATATTATTGTAATACATTATTATACCTTGTTTTCCAAAAGATTGTCCCATGCTTTTCCACTCAAGACATAGCGAATGCAGAATTTAAGGATGTCGAGTGGGACATAAGTCACGATACTATAGAGCCAAATAACACCGGCCCATCCCCACCCGCATCCTTTAATCTTCGCAAAACCCCAGTTAGCATAAACAGCGATTAGCGTGGCAATCTGTCAACACCAGTTTGTCAGTGATAGTGAGGAAACACCCCCATGAAGTTTGGGTTAATTACAAAAAGACCCTAAAGGTTTTTGAGAATTACGAAAAAAAAAAACTCTTGAAGTTTTGATACCGTCTTACGTTTTCATATGGAAAGAATTATTTCAAGTTAAAAATAAAAGAACACTAATAGAAATATTACAACTATTCCCTTGAGTATAAGACAATCAAACCTTTAGGGTTTTGTTTGGTAGTTTTGTAGGTTTTTTCTACCGTCAGGCCAAGTTTGGTAGTTTTGTAGGGGTTTTCTACCGTCCAGTTTATCGATAGGTCGGTACTAAAATTACATATTTTTCCATATTTATCGAATCCAATCCACACCGTTCAACCCTAATAAGAAGAATATACAAACTGGAATCGACAAAAATGAAGAAATATGTAGTATAATTAAGATGTATTTTCGGAAAACTTGGTCTATATATACTAAACTGGAATTGACAAATATGAAAAAAATATTACCGGCCCAGTTTTGTAACCTTTGTAACCTTAAAAGTAGAACTTTTGTACACGTGATTCTTACCAGCTGAGCTATCAAGAAAGCACCCATCAAGAACATGCCCGGCCGTTCAGCGTACGACCAGCTACGCGACCTTGTCACGAAAATGAGTGCTTGGCTAACAATACTGACTTGTAAGTACAATACTGCCATTATTTCCTCAGGACTCTCTCTCAATGACCTTACACCAATTTTTTCCTGCATTATACAAATCATCTTGATTGATGATTATCCAAAAATGACAGAATAAAATTCTGAACAGTTTTGCAATTGATTTAAATTTCAAGGATTGAATACAAAGCTCCCGTAAAGTTTATATATATATCCGAAAAACACTTATGTTTTAAGACACTTATAGAACCTTAATTGTATGGCGTCATTAAGAAACGTGATACTCACGGAGAAGAAGTCGGTATCTTTCACCATCCAAAAGAAAAACACCGTCCCTAGTGCCAAGTACCCTCCTAAGACAACTCCAGTGGCGAAAATTTCGTTCAGTTTCCAGCTGTCTGGCACTGGAGATGGCTTAACACGGTCCTTTGAAATCGTCATGATGGTTCCTGGAGTTATTTATGCTTAGCAGTTAGCACACAATAACTAATTAACAATTGTTGATAAAAAAAAAACCGGACTTCATTTCACCGTCGTTTAAGATAGCTATTATCAGAACCATGAACGGAGCAAAGTCGAACTTCCATATTAAAGCAATTAGCATGAACCCAAACTGCATTCGACACACATGAACATAAGTCCAATTTCCCGCGAACTATAATTAGCTAGAGTTGAACACGAGACTTTTAAATGTAGCCTTAACACTTACCACTATACGGATGGTAATCGACACAGCATATATCTGGATTTAGAAGAGAGTGAATAAAGTCAGACAGTTCCAACGAGGTTAACGAAAGCTTGCAGTGAAAAAAAAAGGAAAGAAAATAAAAACAGAAACATTACGGGCTCACTCACAGTGTAATTCTTCATTCTCTGAAAAATTGCCCGGCTTGTAAGAACCGCGCTTATTATGACACTCAGACCGGGTTCGGTTAAGACAATATCAGACGCGCCTCTAGCGGCATCAGTTGCATCGGCAACAGCAATGCCGATATCGGCCTTCTTTAGAGCAGGAGCATCGTTGACACCGTCCCCAGTCATACCACAAATGTGCTTTCTTTCTTGCAGTCTCTTCACGATCTCGTACTTGTGCTCTACAATCCCACAGAAAACATATTGAATCATAGACTATAATAGTGTAATCATTTATTCATAAATTTTTAAGAAAAAGTTAGCCAGTTCAGTATAACATTAATCTAACCCAAAAAAATATTTGCAAAGTGAATATAAACCTCAAACGGGTGTTTGTAATACCTTCAAGGATTATTTGTAAATGTTGAAAGATTATTAGATTTTCTTTTGTAATTATGTTATACTTCAAGGGTACTTTTTGTAGTTATCTGATCAAGAAATGGTAAATCAAGCAAAAAAAACAATCGTTTTGTTCTACACCGACCAGGAAAGACTCCGGCAAAACCATCGGCCTTCTCAATCAACTCGTCGACAGGAAGTCCTGCAATAGATTCATCTTTGCCTTGGCCAAGCAATGATGAAGACGGGTACATGTTTGTCCCCATTCCGAGCCTCCGGCCCGTTTCCTTAGCTATGGCAAGCTGGTCACCTGAATAAGGAAGAAAGAAAAACTTAAAACAACGAAGCAACTCTAATCTTAATGATAACACAGGCTAGCAGCATAAGATTTCGATACCGGTGATCATCTTCACATTCACACCAAGATTCAAGGCTCTTTTGATGGTTTCTGCACTATCGTGCCTAGGTGGATCGAACAAAGGCAACAAACCAACAAGCTGCCATGGTCCCCCTGGACTTTCTTTTGTTTTCTCAGGAACTTCCTGCAAAGGGTAAAATAATAAGACATGAAAATGGCTATACGGAGGAGAACAAAAAGAATAGACAACATCATAAGAGAATATTATAAGAAAACCTGTCGGGCAACTCCTAAAGAACGAAGGCCACGTTCAGCAAATTTATCAATAGCAGCGTGAACTTTCCTTCTCACATCTTCCTTGCTATGGCACAGTTCCAATATCTACTCAGATGAAACAATTTAAAACTTAAACCTCGAAAATATTTAGATAATACAAAGTTGAGATGAAAAATCTTTAGGGATAGTTACAAATGGTCCCTTAAAGTTTGATTTTGTCTTACGTTTAAGATATAACTGTAATATTGCTTATGAAGAGGGAAATGCTTCAAGAACCTCTAGCTTTTCCGTAATTAGCCCAAACATCCGGGATTTTTTCATAATTTATCCAAAATCTTTAAGCACTTGCTATTTTTTTCAGGATATAGAAACCATGTATACCTGCTCAGGAGCACCTTTACTCGCACGATGCCAATTTCCATTCAAATCAATGTAGGTTAATGCTGTCCTCTTACCCACAGGATTAAAAGGCAGAAAATGCACCTCCCTTATACCAGCTCTTGCCTGTCAGGTGAAAACAGAAATATAACAATACAAATGTTTCATTCTTTGGTAAAAACACTAAAAAAATAAAATTATTTACATGTTTTATCCACATTCGGCATTACCTCCTTAGGATCCGCAAGCATCCCTACAATAGCAGCATCGATCGCATCCTGATTTTCTGTCCTCGAAGCCCTCGCAGCATACAAAATCACCTGCTCTTTATCCAACCCCTTCACAAAAACTTCAATCAAGCTTTTATCAACCGTCAGCTTATTCAAAGTCAGCGTCCCCGTTTTATCACTGCAGAGAACATCCATGCCCGCCATCTCCTCTATAGCCGTCATCCTTTTCGTAATAGCCCCCTGCTGAGATAGCCTGTGGGACCCGATAGCCATTGTCACCGACAAAACCGTAGGCATCGCAATCGGAATCCCACCGATCAAAAGGACCAGCAAATTGTCGATTCCGTCCCTGTACTTCCTGTGCTGTATCGGGTACATGACTACGATCTCGATGAATATCCCGACAAAAATCGAGCATATGCAGAAGTTTCCGATGGCGGTTAGAACCTTCTGGAAGTGCCCGACTTGGTTCGTGCTGTCGACAAGATGAGCGGCTTTACCGAAGAAAGTGTGGACGCCGGTTGCTATTACGACGGCTTCGATTTCGCCCTGTTTGCATGTCGAGCCCGAGAAGACTTCATCTGAAGGGTTCTTGGTGACGGGAAGTGATTCTCCGGTTAAAGCTGACTGGTCGACTTTTAAGGGGTCGCCCTCGAGAAGACGAGCGTCGGCCGGGATTATATCTCCGAGCTTTATGCTTATGATGTCTCCGGGGACGAGGATAGATGCATCTTGCTCACCCCATCGGCTGTCTCTCAGAACCTATACATTGTGTTATATCAACAACCGAAATGCAAGTAAAAAGCACTTATATAGTTCTCACAAAAACTAACCTTGGTTTTGGGTGCAAGTCCAGCCATAAGAGCTGCTGCTGCATTTCCAGCATTGTTTTCCTCGATAAAGCTGATTGTCGAGTTGATGAACAGTAAGGAAACAATACCGACGAAATCCTGCCAATCCGGAGGCCTCCCACCTCCATTTGCTAGGGCTATAGCCATTAAAGCAGCAGCTTCCATAACCCACGACAAGGGGTTCCACATAAAGCCTAAAAACTTGAGAATCTTGCTTTCCTGATATGAAAAATTTATACATCTCAAGACATCTACCAATAAATGGTTTCATCTCTTAAAGTATGATATGGAGGCAGAATAGCAAAGATGATTACAGACCTTTTTCTCTTCCAATTTGTTCGGACCGAAGATTCTCAGCCTGTTCTCTCCTTCGTCGGATGTGAGACCTTCTCTTGTACATTTCAACTGCTCAAACACTTCATCAACAGGAATCCTTTCCTGTTAAATTTTTGGAGCTTAAATTGTTATTTGAATACAACACTTGAGCAACCATAAGAAAACAAATTTAACAGTTAAACTAATTTAACAAATTGTTAAACCCTCGGGATGAACGTAATATCATACAAACTACGCCAATCAGTTAAACTACACTATGCATGCAATCTCTGTGTGACAGACTCAACGGAGAAAGTGTTTGACATCCGGAACCGAACTCGTGGAGATCATGTTATTTTCATGCATGAGGTACATGACACTATTTAATAGAGAGAGCAAATTAATTTAATCAAATGATTTAAATTAAACTTTCATAAATATGACCTAACAAACTTCTTAGCAGGCAACAGCTTATATTCTAGTACTCCAGCCACTTTCTGCATACAATCACCTTTTTGGACTGAACAAAAAGTTAAAAAGCTCAAACGATTTTTAAAAAATAAGTATTTATAAATACATTTAACTTTAAAATATTCTTTTTATCTCGTCAAGTTATTTTTTATATATTTTTACTAGTATTTATATTTGTCAATACTTCTTTTACTATTCACATATGTTAATTTTTAATATGTTGTGTTTCATATTTTTATATGAATTTCTAATAATTTGTTTCAGAAACAATATTATTATTAGTTTTAATAATAATGAAGTAAAATGAAAAATAATAAAAAATAACAAAAAAAAAATGGGAAAAAAACAGGAAGACGAAAAGCAAGGATGGCCCTTAAAGATAGGAAATATAATATTTATCACTTATCCGACCGACGACTGTGAATTTTTCTTGTTGACAGAGAAAGAATAAAAAAAAGGACAATTATCCGAAAGAAATAAAAACAGATAAAAATAAAAACAAGATAAATTACGCAGTATGGAGGAATGATGATGGATCATATGATGTTATCACCATATCATATAAAATTAAATAAGAAAAAAATATAGTCAAACATAATTAAACTAATAAAAAATATGTACTTTATAACATATATATAAATATACAAATCAAAGCATAGTCCCAATCAAATCTCATGCAGTATTTGAAATTCAGTACAGTATGCCAAATCGTGTCACTATGTGTGTTTGAGTAACATATGGGTGGAGAAAATCACCGAACACAACCCATGCACCAAAAACTTACAAAATACATATATACGGATACAACTATTGAGAGAGAGACACAGAGAGAGAGAGAGAGAAGGAAGGAAGGAAGGAAAACAAAAATCCTCTCAGCATGCCTGTTCATTAATTCGCACCAGAGTAGCATATATTGTCGCACCCATTTTCTTTTTTTTTTTCAAAGAAAAAAAATAATCAAGAAATACGAAAATACAGACCAAATCAACAGCTTCATTCTTGATCTCCTCGAGACTGATGCCCTTGGTGCTGCCCATGTTCTCGAAAGGCTGAAAACGATCAGAACTTAAGACAACTCGGGAGGATTAACTCAGAGGGCGCCTTCAAGAAGACGGAAAGGTTCTCGAAAGGCCATTTCTTGACTAAAAGGGTCAGAAATACAGAGATATGGTTTTAAATTTGTTGCGTAAAGCCCAGCAGAGAGAGAGAGAGAGAGAGAGAGAGAGTTCTCTGGTGGAATGGAAAATTGGAATGGGCTGCGCCTCCATATAAATTGAAGCCAATGAAGGGAACGGAACATCTTATATTTTATTTTATTTTTTCTTTTCTTTTGGTGGGCGGTATGTGGGGGGTTGAGTTATGGGTTAGTCAATTGACAGACCCCATGTAGTGCATCCCCTGCCGAATGTATTACACGTGGCGTGTATAGACGGTGCAGATCGATGCATCAAGTGACGTGCATCCGGTAAGAAATTCACTACATTGGGTCTCTCGATACCTTGATTTATGCGTGACTGTGTGTGTGTTTAGTATGCCTAAATATATTGTAGGAATTGATGGATTTGGACTAATCAATAAATCATTGCCTACTAAAATAGAAATTGATTTTGAAAAATCAGTTTCTATTTTATTTTGAAATTCAAAAATCCTTAGGGTCGAGAAAAAAAAAAGAATCAATCTAAGTCCGTATAAATTAACGATCAACGATCAACGCTCTAAGCGTGAAAATTCAATCCGATAAGTATCGAACTTGCAAGAATACTTACTAATCATGAAATTATCGAGTTTGAATTCTGAAAAAAAAATAAAGCTAAATTTCTAATCGTGAAACTATGAATTGCATTACATGCATATAATATACCTCGAAAAACAGTGTGAAGGCCACGTGTGAGGCCAAATATTTGCACTTCCAATTTTTTTTTTTTTTTTTTTTTTGAACGGTAAATTTCATAAAACACGGCAAGTCCTCAAAACAAGGACTAACAAGAAATGATACAACCTGAAGGAAAAACAGCCCAAACCCTCCATGAAATGGAGATAAAACCTATATCGACTCTTCAGCCTAAAAATGACAATGATATTACTAGCGCCACAACCTCAGTTACCATTAGCTAACCCACTCGAACTACCCGGCGCCTCAACCACATCACCCACATTCTAGAGAAATCACAACTTCCACCGTATAACCATAGTTTCCTGAATTACAAGAAAATCAATTCCAAAGATAGCAACCGTATCTTTGACCCATGATGGTTTACCAACAGACCCAATCCCTTTTATATTAGAAGATAAAAATATCATATGAAAACTGATTGTTGCCCTTCTTTTTCAAATGCCGAATATAGTACCGGATATAGGGGAGGTGCTTTTCCCTTCTTTTTCAAATGCCGAATATAGTACCGGATAATAATCATACGAAGCTAATGAATATATTAGTTACATTTATCTTCTCTACTTACTACGGTTAGGGTGGTTCGATACGAAAATTATCATCCATACTATATATTATACCAAAAAATTTGATATGATAAAAATCATATCATTATTCTACCGAAATTTCCTACATATCGAAAATTTTGGTATGACATATTTACATACCGTTATCATACCGAAATATCGGTATACAAGATCAAGTCGGTATACCGTTAATTTTGCGGTATATCAAAAATTATACGATATCACGAAAATTTTAAGATATATGAAAAAAAATCAATATACTATACAGATGTTGGTATACTGAAAAGATTCGATATACCTGCAATATTTCGATATATCGAAAACTTTTGATATATGTCGGAAAAAAATATGTATACCAAAAATTTGAAAAACTCATACCTTTACCATAACGTTCGTACTAGTAACGGTATCATACCGTACCTAAAAAATCGGTATACTAAAAATTTCGATATTTTGTTTTTTTTTCCGATATGATGTTTTCGATATTTCGATATTTTCGGTATTTTTTCAGCTCTACATACTGTATCGATTACAATGAGCTTAATTTTTTTCTAAACAAAAATAAATATAAAAAATATATCATTGGATTCATTTTTTATAAAATTCTCATAATATTATATTTTTGATAAATTAATTATATAATCTTTTCTCATAATCAAATGTTCGCCTACTAAAAACAAAACAACGTCTATTTTATACGAATGGTTACTCCTTGGATTTGTGATTGATCCGTTATTCATTTATGGGATTTCCTTTACTTTTTTTAACTTTATGTACAGAATTATTATATTGATTTTCTTCTATACTTACTTTTATTTAATCTAATTATTTTGAAAAGTTTGGGGAATATAAAGTTTGAAATTTGAGAATATAAAATTAAAGAGATGTTTCTTTTTTGAGATAGAGGTAATCTATCACACAAAAATACCTAATTAGGTACTCATGTACTTGCGAGATACAATTTGTCGAGGTAACCACGATAACTGTTTACTGTATATGTAATTATATTAAACATGAACATACCAACTTTAAGGCTAAAAGTTTCCAATTAGAATCTCTAAAATTTTCACTATTTTTCGGTCGGGGCCTATCTAATATAGCGTTTATTATAACATTGTAGTTTTTTCTTCTTAAGAGATAATTCTAGTTTTTACCATTGCAGATTACGTTTATTTTACCATTGCGGATTACGTTTATTTAAGTATAACATAAAAATTCAATATGTACAATTTGCAACTCATATTACAATTCGTTGGCTCTTTTCGTTTTACGACTCCTATTTAAAGCTTTTTACTATTGTACAGTTTTACCTTTTAATGTTCCATATTATCAAAGCCCTTTTCTCTTATTATTCCGTACTCATGAATACCTAGCAAATTGTTCACTTTATCATATTGATAAGGTGAACACGTATTTTTGATCGGGTGGACGACGTAGGCGGCACGGGTCCTTTGTCTTTTTCCAACTTGTGGTTAGACTGTTACTCTGCAAAGATGAAGAGGTGTATTCTTATTTCTATCATTTTGGAGGTGAACTGGATTTTCTCCTGATGATTAAGGGAAGCTGCTTGTTCTTTTCCAAAAAAAATAAATGAAATAAAAAAGTTGTGAATATTTGAAGATGTGCAATTTTAAACAATTTTTGATATTTTCCATTTTTTTCTTAAGGTCTTCATTTATAGGTAGCATTATACCGACTTGTGTATGTTTTGGGCTAATTTTGTCTACTAGATCACAATAAAATCGATCATAAACATCGAAATTTAATACTACAATTCAATAGCAGTAGTTTTACGAAAACACTTGTTCGTTATATTTTTTAAACAATCCGCAAGTATATGGAGTAAACGTAGAAAGCGGCGAGCAAGGTCGTATTCCACAGAGACTAAATATTCTTATTGTATTGAGTACTAGATTATAATGATTCCGATTTTATCTAGACGATCGAAAGTTGAATGGATGGTTAACGAAATAAAATAAAATGATGACAATTAATTTAAACAAATGAAAATATCCGAATTAAAGAGAATTTAAAGAGTTTAGAAAGATAAATTCCAAGGCTAGGTTTCCGTTGATTACTAAGTTTAGTCGGGATTGGTTCTAAAAAGTTCTAAGTGTGTTTCCAAAATGATAATCACAATAATATTCTAAAGTCCCTCTCGAGATGCATTAAAACGTAGATTAAACAACCTATAACAGTGTCTCCGTCTATTATAAATTATCTAACTCCAAAAGTTCATAAGATTTAAACATCATCATAGCTCATCACCGATTTCTCAATCTCGTAATTTACTACGTCAAATACTCAAAACCTATAATGCCCTCTTCTCTCGAATTATGAGCAATTAAGTTAAACATGTAAAAACATTGATCAAGTGTCTAAACATGAATTAAAACCAAGTATTCGATAAAGAAATCACACTAGATATATATAATCATCAATCCCTCAAAACCATAGCAAATCAACGTACTCCCATGCCCGGAATCTAACGAGTTTAGCCGGATATGGTAATGAAAGAAAGATTAATAATCATCATGTTCATCATGTTCATGCTAAATAAAACAACAAAATGAATAAAATATATGAAGAAAATAAAACTCGGATGGTGTCTTGAATGATCGCGGTTGAAGCCTTCAAATGTTCTTGAAGTGTTCTTCAAGAATTCCCTTCAAATCTCCTTCTTTTGGATGAAAAGCTCTCAATCTTGTGTTTTTCTCTCTCTAATCTCTCCAATATTCAGAATATCCCCCAAGTCTAGCCCAAAGACCTTTTTATAAAGCCAAAATATCATTTTTTTCATGTTCAAATCTTGCAAAAATGTCAAAAAGTGATTTTTCCATCGAAAAGTGACACGGCCCGTGTCACTGACACGGCCGGTGTCATACTATCCCAGAAAATGCAAAAACTTTCTGGACAGCAGACCCGGCCGTGTCATGTGACACGGCCCGTGTCATATTGTCCCAGAAAATGCAAAAACTTTACGGGCCAGCCAGACCGTCGTGTCATGTGACACGGCTGTGTCATCATCTTGTCCCAGAAAATGCAAAAACTTTCTGGACTGTGAAGTCGTGGTCTAGAAGTCATATCTCCCTCAATACACCTCAGAATTTAGCGTATGATATATCGTTGCGAAGCTGATTTCATGAGGAATCCATACATATATGGAACATATTCTGATTCGAAGTAATGAATCTGGAAATTAGAAAATACGACAGGTAGTGCTTCAATCTTCATCGTTTTAAACCTCATTCTCTCGTTTCTGCATTGCTTGATATGTATTGGGGATTGAGACTTCGGTCTTGCTTGATAATGTCCTTAAAACACCTATAAAATCAAATAAAACGTACCCAAGCGTGATCGAGTCCAACAAACTGTAATATCCGCAATTTTCGATTTCCGGTAATTTCTTTTTTCGGCGGAAGTCTGTTTTGACGACTCGCTCATGTCCGTTTCGTCATTCTGAGAATGATTAATTCTACACTTTTTGACATCCGAGTTCGTTTCGGTGTCGTTTCGTTGAGTTCTGTGCTTTTTAGCGACTTTTTCGCACTTGAGTTCGATTCTTGCGAATCTCGTCCGAAACTGTTGTTTCGAGTTTCCCGCAAGTCCGTTTAACTTTGTTAGACGTGTTGTGAACTTCGGTTTGGTTATTCGATCACGTATCGTGATTTCCGGGCGTTTTGGGCCATTTTGTAATTTCTTGAAAGTTACGGGTATCCGTATCTGTAATTGTTGTCTCGACCCGTTTCTTGGTCGCGTATGACTAATTATGGTATTACGCTTTCATTTCGAGTCGTTTATGTTGTCCGCGAACTTTTCGTCGTGTTCGTTCCGTGCATTTTCAGTAATCGGGCCGCCGAGCCCGGACTTGCGGATCGCCGACGGCATGGATCGGGCCGGACGATTGCGGGCACCGGCCGGACGGTGCGGCAGAACCGCGTAGCGCACGCTACGGCCGGAAGGCTGCGCGCGCGCTTAACCGGCAGTGTAGCGTCTGTGCCGGTGGCTCAGCGTCGCTTATCGGCCCGGGCAGATGGGGTTTCGAGGTTACGACTCGGTCATGATCGGCAGTAGCGCACGCTACGCCGAGCGTAGCGCGCTAGTCGGCAGCGTAGCGCACGCGCCGTCGGCCGGCTAGCGACGTTACTGGCCGGCGATTCGATCGATGGCTACCGGATGTGCCGGCCAGCGCGGCGCAGCTTCCGGCCGTAGCGCACGCTAGCGGAGTCGGCGAGGTTTGGTCGGCAGGTTGGTCGGTGATGCCAGTCGTGTGGGCCACGGCCGAGGATGCTCGGCCGATCTGGCCGATAGCGCACGCTAGTCCGGAAGGCTAGCGCACGCTAGTCGCCCGATATAAATATGGCCGAGCAATACATTTCACTTCGTTTTCATTTCCTTCCTTCTCCATCCGCGAGTGGCGATTCATGGGCGACGAAGCCATGTTGTTTAACAACAAATCCATGAAGTCCTTGAGTCCATAACATCAATCGATCGTCCGTTATCAACCTTTGATTCAGCGAATCAAGGTAATCTTCCTTAGAACCCTAATTTCGTGAATTTGGGGATTTTTGCAATTTCGTCCGATTCGTTCCGTGTTGTTGATTAATTCATGATGGGTATGATTAATCTTGATAGTATTCTTGTGTTTAACATCATTTAATCCATTGTTCTTCGTCGAATCGAAGTATAATTCTTGATTTCCTTCGAGTTGACTTTTCGGGGGATTTGTCCCCGATCTCGTTTTTCATCCGTTTTCGATGGATCGATTATGGTTAAATGATGTTGTTAAACATATTCTATGGATTGTATATCCATATTTCAACTTGGAATTTCGTTTTCGGGTTTTGTCGGGACGAATCGTGTTCTTGACCGTTTTGGGGGAAATCCGTGAACTTTCGTCATTCGTTCTTTGAATTCAACGGCTTTGAGTCGTGTTATGGAATTCATTTCATTGTTATTATTTGTCCTTCGTAGTTTATGAACGTGAGTTGGCGTTCGGTGGAGTCGGCGAGTTCGTAGTCGGTTCGTGCCAACCTACTTCGGCCGATTCTCCGCGTTGTGGTCATTCGAGGCAAGTACCTTGTCCATACTTTTCTTGTTTCGCGGATATGATGATTGGTGATCGTCTTGGATTGTTTGTTTGTTTGAAATGAGTTTTCAAAAGTTTTGGTTAGCCTCGTTAAAGGCCTCTTTCAAAACCGTGTGTGTTTTGTGATTGGTGTGGTTCGTGAATAACCATGTGAATTCTATGTATATGCTTGGTGTTCATGTTGCACTTGGTATTGTGTGTGGACGTATATTATTTCATTTCGGTGCGTTGTGGATTGACGTGGTGTTTTGCTAAGTGTTTGATGCCTCTGGGCGAATTGTTTGAATACCCTTGATGTGATATGTTATTTGTGTGAATGTGTGGATATGGTTGAAGGTCTACGGTGGCACATGGCATGTGATCATGTGGCCAGGATGCAACAAGTGATTGATCCAACCGTGAGAGCACGAGATAATCTACGGTGGCACATGGCATGTGATCATGTGGCCAGATGCAACAAGCGATTGATCCAACCGTGAGATGTGTGTGATTTGTTTCGCTAGCCGGCTCGGGAGGGTCCTTCGAGGCCTCGAGTGGGATGTCGGTGGTAGCGTCCGGTCTAGGCGATGCGCGTGCGTGATTATGTTTCGTTGATTTTACGTCCGTTGAGGACACGTGATGTTGGGCTTTGACCAGTAAATTGTTGGTGGTTTCTATTTGCGAAAACAAAACATTTGGGCCGTGACCACTATTGATTTTTGGAAAGAGAAGGATTTTATAATCCTAAATTGTTTTCTATTAAAACTCTCGACGGCATTTTAAACTTTTTTGTAAATTGTTTCCCTTATTTGCGATCTTTCGATTTTGGAAATGTTTACCCAAACTCTTGCCTCGGGAAGTACTTTTCCTTACGTTTGAACCTTTGAGGATTTGATTATTATTGTTCTTGGAACTTGTATTGTATGGCTCGTATTTTTGCACTTGTACTTGCACTAGCAAAACGGTGGAGTTTTGCTAACCCCGAGTATTCGGGGTGGATGTCTATTTTGCATTCGGGTTTTGGAGCATAGCACGAGTCGGCACGAAGGATGATGAAAGATGAACGATACTAATCACACGAGGACCATTCTTTGTCGTATTGGTCTAGTTGTATTTTTCTTTTCATTGCAGTATATTTTCCGTTGTGCGGGTGTGGTTGTATTTTGACCTGCGTGGGCATGAGTTGTATTTGAGTTGTATGTATTTGTTGAAAGACCAAATCGGTCTCTTGAGTCATTTAGCCTTAAAGGCGAGGTTTAGATGTTTGATTTTCGTTATCGGCTGGTAGATCCTCGAGGAGAGGGTCTACGGCGTGTAATATCCACGAGCGGATTTGGGGGTGTTACATAAATGGTATCGGAGCTTAGGTTGTGGAAACCTAGCCGTCGGGTCGATGGTGTCTATCGAGTTTTTGTCTCGTCGGATTTTATCCGATCGAGTCGTGTCGCGACGCAGCGTTATCGAGTTTGTTGGTCGTGATTAGTATCGTGGGGCGATCATCATCTTCGTGCGACTGTGGGTCGTAAGTCTCCCTTCTTTGTGTTGTGCCTCGTGTGACACGAGCTATTTTTATGATTTATTTGCTAAGTGACGGAATCCTCTTATGGATTTTGATTTCTTGATACGTGACTATTTGACTCTCATATTTCTTTCATGTGAGGAGTAGTTCTTTGGATTGTGCGAGTTGGACTCTATTTCTTTTTTTTCCATTGCGTGAGTTCCTTTGTAATAGCTTTCGGTATCTTACCGACTGAATTTTATTTCGAAAATCGATTCCTTTAACCGAGTTGTTGGCCTTGACCGTTTTGACGGGAGTTGGGTGTTTTCAAATGATTTTGTGAGTTTTGATAAGTACTACCGTCATCGACCTTTTGGGCATTCTTGTAATTGGTTTTTAGCTGGTGGGTTCGGCGGGACCCACGGCGCTATATTGTTCCTTGTAATTACCTGAAAATTTTGGGGCATTCTAACCCATTGAATTATTTTTGAAAACCTTGAGTATCCTAGAAAATTAAAATTCGAGACGTACTTTTAAAACGAATTATTTTCTTGCGGTGTTTTCAAGGTGTTTTCTAATGCCGCAATACATTTCAAAAATTTTCGGTTGAGGACCAAAAATATTTTGAGATATTTTCAAATGCGATTGCTTAGACCCAAGGGTCGAATATTTTTGAAAGTTTTTCACTAAAGGAAAGGCGTCCTCATTTTTGTTCAAACGCAAGATGATTTTCAAAGTCTCGATAGTGGTGTTTGCACTACTTTTTGTAAAATGATACTCAAGATCAACTGTTGTTTCCAAACTGTTTTCAAAAGGTGGTTCTCGCTTTTAAAACCTATCATTCCTGTTTGCGGACCGGAAATGTGTGTATGGTTTTCGAACTTTCGTTACGGTGTCAACCCCGAATTGTGATTGAATTGGTGGCGTGAGCGTCGAGTCGTTCGCCACGCATATGTTTTGTTGCCCCTCTGTGAGAGGTGTGAACTGGTGTTTACTATTTATCGCCTCGTGGCGATTTGCGTATTGTCGCACTAGTGTGGGTTGTTAAAGCCTGGATTTTTATGCGTTATACACATGGGTGATTGTTTCATGATGTTTGTGATTGTGTGATGGCCGCTGCTCGGGATGTTGTAATCTTCGAATGATGCCGTTGTTGTTGTGATTTTTGTATGCGTTGATATGTTATGCTGAGTTGGCATCTCCGGTATGTTGTTTTGCGGTGTTTTAATCCATTGTATCGAGCATTTATATTTTCGGTATGCCGAGCCGAGGCGTTTCAATCGTGATGTGCGGGGCATGCACGTGTAAATTGTCCTTCTCGTCGATAACACATTTCAAGTGTGGACTCGAGGACACCGAATTGATTTTGTGATGTGGCTACCGAGACTTTCGGAGTTCGCGCTCAAAGACAGATATCGAAATCGGCTTTGAGAGGCCTTTGAAGGATGTTTCTGTCGGTTGCTTGTTGTGTCGTCACCTTGATTTCGCTGTTGTGAGTTGCGGGGGCGACCTTCTTTTATAAGAGGTCGAATGTAGTACCCGTGTTGTTTTTAGACTTCTGTATTTTCTCTTTCTCCAGTCTATCGATTCGCTCGTGTTCGTTGATACTGTCTGAACTTGTTTTGTATTTCGGGTTCATCATTCGAACGAGCTGTGATCTTGTTTTGGGTCAATCTGGTTATCGCTGTCACTTTCCGAATTCGGTTCGATTCTTGTGAACCTTGTTCGGAAGTAACATCTTTTGGTTCTACTAGTTCTTTTATTCGAAGTGGACTGGATCTTGAACTTTTACATTTTCGACTCTGTCGACTCGTTTATGTTCGTTGACATTTCTGAGCTTGTCCTGCTCCTTGCTTTTGTTGATCGAACGAGTGTGGTGTTATTTCGGAATAACTCGTTGTCGTTGTGACTTTTCAATCGCTATTCCCTTTCCTGTGGATCTTCGGCAATGCATGTCTTGTAGTTCTCACCAGATCGTCCTGGGAGTTGTTGTTTGAACTTTATTGTTCTTTGTGATTCGAACATGATTCTTCGATCTTTGTTGTCTCGATCGTTGTGATTGTTCGGTTTATATTGACCTCGTTCCGTGATTGGCGAGCATTCAGACTCCTTCGTAATTCCCTTCAGTTCGGGAAATTAGTTTCGTTTTCGATCTTCCATCCCTTAGGCGGTGGGATTCCGTGTGTTCAGCGGTTGACTCGCGTTTTGATTGATGTACCGTTGGGTTGGTCAATCATATTGGTTCTCGTTCGTTGTGTTTTGTGATTGTCGGATAATTGACTTGGCTATATTATCCGTTTGATGACGCTTGTCACTTGCTGGTTCTTATTATATCCCTAACGGCGACGTTGTGTTGGTCGCCGTGGAGCGTGTTTTCACGCCGTATACCCCTTTGCGTTGTTTGTAACATTTCGCCGTTGGGCGTTAGTTACGCATTCTTGTGTATCTCGTTGAGTTTTTCCTGGCGGAATATTTCTTCTCCCTACTTGTTTTAAGTTTCGGGACGAAACTTCTTTTAAGGAGGGTAGAATGTAATATCCGCAATTTTCGATTTCCGGTAATTTCTTTTTTCGGCAGAAGTCTGTTTTGACGACTCGCTCATGTCCGTTTCGTCATTCTGAGAATGATTAATTCTACACTTTTTGACATCCGAGTTCGTTTCGGTGTCGTTTCGTTGAGTTCTGTGCTTTTTAGCGACTTTTCCGCACTTGAGTTCGATTCTTGCGAATCTCGTCCGAAACTATTGTTTCAAGTTTCCCGCAAGTCCGTTTAACTTTGTTAGACGTGTTGTGAACTTCGGTTTGGTTATTCGATCACGTATCGTGATTTCCGGGCGTTTTGGGCCATTTTGTAATTTCTTGAAAGTTACGGGTATCCGTATCTGTAATTGTTGTCTCGACCCGTTTCTTGGTCGCGTATGACTAATTATGGTATTACGCTTTCATTTCGAGTCGTTTATGTTGTCCGCGAACTTTTCGTCGTGTTCGTTCCGTGCGTTTTAATGTCGTCGTCGAGCCCAGCAGTTGCGGATCGGCCGGACGGTTATGCGGATCGCCGGACGATTGCGGGCACCGGGACGGTGCGCGAGAACCGGCGAGCGCACGCTTCTGGCCGGAAGGCCAGCGCGCTAACCGGCAGGTGTAGCGTCTGTGCCGGGTGGCCTAGCGTACGCTATCGGGCCCGGGCGATGGGGGTTTCGAGGTTACGGACTCGGTCATGATCGGCAGTAGCGCACGCTACGCCGAGCGTAGCGCGCGCTAGTCGGCAGCGTAGCGCACGCTGTCGGCCGGCTAGCGTCGTTACTGGCCGGCAGATTCAGTGGCTACCGGATAGGCCAGCGTGCGCAGCTTCCGGCCGTAGCGCACGCTAGCGGAGTCGGGTCGGCAGGTTTGGTCGGCAGGTTGGTCGGTGATGCCAGTCGTGTGGGCCCTGGCCGAGGATGCTCGGCCGATCTGGCCGATAGCGCACGCTAGTCCGGGAAGGCTAGCGCACGCTAGGGTGCCCGATATAAATATGGTGAGCAATCACATTTCACTTCGTTTTCATTTCCTTCCTTCTCCATCCGCGAGTGGCGATTCATGGGCGAAAGCCATGTTGTTTAACAACAAATCCATGAAGTCCTTGAGTCCATAACATCAATCGATCGTCGTTATCAACCTTTGATTCAATAATCAAGGTAATCTTCCTTAGAACCCTAATTTCGTGAATTTGGGGATTTTTGCAATTTCGTCCGATTCGTTCCGTGTTGTTGATTAATTCATGATGGGTATGATTAATCTTGATAGTATTCTTGTGTTTAACATCATTTAATCCATTGTTCTTCGTCGAATCAAGTATAATTCTTGATTTCCTTCGAGTTGACTTTTCGGGGATTTGTCCCCGATCTCGTTTTCATCCGCTTTCGATGGATCGATTATGGTTAAATGATGTTGTTAAACATATTCTATGGATTGTATATCCATATTTCAACTTGGAATTTCGTTTTCGGGTTTTGTCGGACGAATCGTGTTCTTGACCGTTTTGGGAAATCCGTGAACTTTCGTCATTCGTTCTTTGAATTCAACGGCTTTGAGTCGTGTTATGGAATTCATTTCATTGTTATTATTTGTCCTTCGTAGTTTATGAACGTGAGTTGGCGTCGGTGGAGTCGGCGAGTTCGTAGTCGGTTCGTGCCAACCTACTTGGCCGATTCTCCGCGTTGTGGTCATTCGAGGCAAGTACCTTGTCCATACTTTTCTTGTTTCGCGGATATGATGATTGGTGATCGTCTTGGATTGTTTGTTTGTTTGAAATGAGTTTTCAAAAGTTTTGGTTAGCCTCGTTAAAGGCCTCTTTCAAAACCGTGTGTGTTTTGTGATTGGTGTGGTTCGTGAATAACCATGTGAATTCTATGTATATGCTTGGTGTTCATGTTGCACTTGGTATTGTGTGTGGACGTATATTATTTCATTTCGGTGCGTTGTGGATTGACGTGGTGTTTTGCTAAGTGTTTGATGCCTGGGCGAATTGTTTGAATACCCTTGATGTGATATGTTATTTGTGTGAATGTGTGGATATGGTTGAAGGTCTACGGTGGCACATGGCATGTGATCATGTGGCCAGGATGCAACAAGTGATTGATCCAACCGTGAGAGCCTGAGATAATCTACGGTGGCACATGGCATGTGATCATGTGGCCAGGATGCAACAAGCGATTGATCCAACCGTGAGATGTGTGTGATTTGTTTCGCTAGCCAGCTCGGGAGGGTCCTTCGAGGCCTCGAGTGGGATGTCGGTGGTAGCGTCCGGTCCTAGGCGATGCGCGTGCGTGATTATGTTTCGTTGATTTTACGTCCGTTGAGGACACGTGATGTTGGGCTTTGACCCTGTAAATTGTTGGTGGTTTCCTATTTGCGAAAACAAAACATTTGGGCCGTGACCCTATTGATTTTTGGAAAGAGAAGGATTTTATAATCCTAAATTGTTTTCTATTAAAACTCTCGACGGCATTTTAAACTTTTTTGTAAATTGTTTCCCTTATTTGCGATCTTTCAGTTTTGGAAATGTTTACCCAAACTCTTGCCTCGGGAAGTACTTTTCCTTACGTTTGAACCTTTGAGGATTTCTGATTATTATTGTTCTTGGAACTTGTATTGTATGGCTCGTATTTTTGCACTTGTACTTGCACTAGCAAAACAGTGGAGTTTTGCTAACCCCCGAGTATTCGGGGGGTGGATGTCTATTTTTGCATTCAGGTTTTGGAGCATAGCACAGGGTCGGCACGAAGGATGATGAAAGATGAACGATACTAATCACACGAGGACCCGCTGCTGTCGTATTGGTCTAGTTGTATTTTTCTTTTCCGCTGCAGTATATTTTCCCGTTGTACGGGTGTGGTTGTATTTTGACCCCTGCGTGGGCATGAGTTGTATTTGAGTTGTATGTATTTGTTGAAAGACCAAATCGGTCTACTGAGTCATTTTAGCCTTAAAGGCGAGGTTTAGATGTTTGATTTTCGTTATCAGCCTGGTAGATCCTCGAGGAGAGGGTCTACGGCGTGTAATATCCCTGAGCGGATTTGGGGGTGTTACACAAACACAATATGAGTACAAACGACACAATTCTACACATTTTAGGATTTTAAAATCCGGAAAAACCTTATAAAAATATGTGTAAAAATGAGTGTTATCAAAATCCCCCAAACTTGAACGTTGATCGTCCCGAACAATGCACTTTAAAATAACCACTCTTAACGGAACTCATTCCTCAACACACCTCAAAGGATTATTTTGAGAATTCATCAATGCGCCTCAAGAAATAAATAAGTCGAGTTCTATAAAGTATTCAAATCTCCGGGGTGCTTCCTTAACATCGTAGCCAATATTTGAAGAATATAAACCTCACCGGTCAAGTGTATTTACTCACTCTCAAAGTGTATAATAGGATAAGTGACGCTCAAAACTCATTCAATGAAATAAGAATCCTCATAGGCTTGCCAATCGTCTACATCTCTACCACTAGTGCATGCAAATTTGGTGAATAAAAAAGGACTTTATTGGTTGTAATGTAGGCTTTTGGTCAGGGTAGGATAAGTATGGCTTAAAGTGACTTGACTTGAGCAAATTAGAACATCATCTCAATAATCACTTCGCTCAATTAGAAGCTCAAAATTTTATTTTCCTTGAAATTTGCTTCCTTCAACCCCTTGATTTTAATATAATCGCACTAAGCACTTTTGAAAGTGAGAATCACAACCTTATTCCTCCTTACCGCTCCATTTATTTTATTTCCTCCTTATCGCTCCATAAATCTCGTTTTTTTTTCTGCCCACTCTTTGTTTTTGCATTTTCATGTGGTGGACAACATCATCATTATAATCACATCATTCTTCCTTCAAATTTATTTTGATAAATCATTGCAATTGAACCAACAATCTTCCCAATCGCCTCCACACATCTTTTCATTCTTTTGCCAATTTGTTTTAATAAGCTCAAGAATAGGGACAAAAGTTTATAATGGAACGGAAAGCTCATAATGTGGTGATTAGTGCATAATTGATCTAAAATTCATATACAAAATATTCATTTTTCCGGGCATAATTGTACTGATTTGTGATTAAAAATATATATTTTACAGATATGTCCAAACATGAGCTAAAAATGGTTATTTTACAGATTACTGACATGAAGCATCAAAAAGGACGGAAAACAAGATCAAATCCAACGACGGGAATTTTTCCAGGACAAACGACCATACAAAACGGCGCAAAATGGACCGTGTTCTGTCGACCGTTTCACATACGGCGCAAAAGAGGCCGTGTCTTGGGCCGTTTCACACACGACCGGCATTTAGCGCCGTGTCCTCACGCGTATTCCGGAAAAAGACCGAGTCACCACAAAACGGCGCACAACACGGGGCAAACTGGGCCGTTTTACATCGCCGTTTTTCGGCAGATGCCATGCAAAATTAGTCCATTTTTGACCAACTTGTGAACTCAACCACAAGATATTTTTATGGTCAAAAATCTGAAAAATCAAAGTCATGGGTGAAGTGTGAACAAAGAATTAAAAAAATGATATTACAATAGATATTTTGAATTAAATAATCAATTGTATTCTTGAAAATCACCTATAAAAGGGCATCTTCACCCATTGCAAAATCACTCCACATTCTTACCAAGAAATCCTCAACTTCTTGCTAAGAAATACTCCTTTCCTTTAGCAATATATTTTCCTTAGAACTTTCAATTTTAGTTTGTATTTTATTTTTGGTTTGAAGTTTTTCTTTCATTTAGTTTGTAATTGAAAAGTGCTTGATCAATAAGCACTTAGTATTTTACTTTCAATTTTGGTAAGCTTGTAACCTTTAAACAAGTTTGAAGTTATATTTTGAAGTTTGTTTCTTGCACTTTGATTCATCATATTCAAATAAGTTTTATCTATTGTCATTAAGTTCTAGTAATTAAAAGTTTATATATATATATATTATGTATATCAATTATTTCTATTATAATTTTAGTTTGTATAAACCAATGAGTAGCTAATCTTTCTTCCTAGGGGAAGGGGGATTTCTATTAGGTTATATATTGAGTATTTTTTTGATTTAAAATATTTTGATTAAAAGGACTAATTGGTTTAAATAGAGATTGATCATATCCTATTTCTACTAATGAAATCTCCTTGATTGATTGTTGAGTGAATTGGAAACATATCTCTTCAATCTATCAAGTGTTAATCTTGTTATCAACATCTTAAGATTGCGAAAGTGGTTAAGACATCTTTGATTACGAAAGTACAGAGGTGAAAAGTTGATTACTCGATAAACATTCGTTTTTCTTTTATATCCGTGTAAATCAATCCCTATACTTAATTAAAAACCTAATTTAATGAACCCGTAATCCCCTAGATTTTATAAATTCCCAACTCATTTTAATTCTATTCATTTTCACTAGTTAAAAATAGTCTAGTATAAAAATAGTTTTCTTAAAACTAGTAGTATTAAAAATAGTCTTAATATAAATAGTCTTAATATAAATAGTCTAGTATAAATAGTCTACTAAAAATAGTCTAGTTAAAAATAGTCTTAATATAAATAGTCTAGTATAAATAGTCTAGTATAAATAGTCTTAATATAAATAGTCTAGTATAAATAGTCTTGTTAAAAATAGTCTTATAAAAATAGTCTTATTAAAAATACTTTAAATTAAAAATAGTGCATTTTAATTTAATTAATATTTAAAAACCCAATAATCTATTTTAGTATTTATTTCTCGCAATTTGTAACAAAAAAATTATACGAAGCCCTGTTGGACAATCCTCGAGAGAAAAGACCTTGGTAGAACTCACCACAAACTACTTCTACCTCGTATATATTTGTGAGCGACTCAAGAACTCCTATTTTTAGGATAAGTTTTCCGCCGATCAAATTTTGGCGCCGTTGCCGGGGATTGTTTTAGGCCAAATATAATTTTTGTATACTTTTATTTATATCTTGTGATTTAATCTTTTTTTTTATTTCTTGCATCTTTTATTCATCTTGTTCTTAATTTTTTTTTAAGGTGCGCTGAACTGTTTTCTAGTCTATGCAGGGCCGTAGGTCTCTTGCAAGAACCTTGGTACCATACAACGAAAACGTTCATCCCGATTATCGAGTTGGAGATAACCTGGAAGATATTAGCAGTGAAGGAGAATTTTTGATGAAGAAAACACTGAATCTTCCTATCAAGAAGAAAAGTTAAACGAAGAACATATGGCAGACCAACAAACTTTGAAAGATTTTGCTAGACCGGTGATCGGTACAACAACGTCATGCATACAACTTGGCCAGACAGCACGAAATTATGAATTGAAATCCATTCATTTCAACCAACTCCCATCTTTTTATGGGATGCCAAACGAGGATCCTTTAAGTTTTATTCGTGATTTTTACTCGGTTGTCAATACCTTTCCATTACAACAATTGACCGAGGATCAATTAAAAATGAGGTGTTTTCCTTACACTTTAAAAGATCGAGCAAAAACATGGATTATGACGCTGCCCCCAAATACATTGGCTACTTGGGAAGATGTGAGCAACTAATCCATCTCAAAATTTTATCCACATAATAAAATGGCGGATCTAATGACCAAAATTGCGGCTTTTAAGCAATCGGAGGGTGAACAATTTTTGAAGCATGGGATCGGTTCAAAACTCTTTTACTAGCATGCCCCCATCATCATTATCCTTTACATCGCTTGAGTCAAACTTTTTATGATGGGCTAACTCATAATTGCCAATTTATCGTTGACAATGCACTGGGAGATATAGGAACACTAACGGCGCAAGCCGCTTTTGATTTGTTTGAAAAACTTGCTATATCCTCCCAAAGAAAAGAGTGCACGAGGCAGAGAGTCGGAGCTAATGAAGTAAATTCCACCATGATCTCACCGCGCAAATTGCCGAGCTAACCAAACAAGTCCAACGACTTACAACTCAAGGAATTTCTCAACCACCCACACCATGCCATCTCAAGAAGTATTTTTCACGGTGGTGAATATAGTCATGCACCCAACATCAATCCCCGACGAACCCTGAAGAGGTAAATGCTTTAAATAATTTTTACCAACGCCGAAATGACCCTTTTAAAACCTATAATCCCGGTTGGCGAAATCACCCTAATTTCTCTTGGGGTGGGAATCATCACCAACAACCACCACCTCCTCAACATCAAAATTTGCAACAACCATATCAAAGACCGAACCAATTCCAAGGGTCGCCCTCAAACCAACCCAGAAAACCCTCATTAGAAGAAACACTTCAATCATTCATCCAAAACTCGGATCGAAGATTTGAAGCAATGGAAGCATCAGAAACGAGTCGAAACTCAAGTCGGGCAACTAGCAAATCAACCGCAAAATAACCGAGAAGGGAGGTTACCAAGTCAACCCGAACAAGCTAAAGCTATCACCACGCCGAGAACTGGTAAGATTTATAACAATCAAGTTGATTCCCCTTCTAATGATGATATTTCAATTATTGCAGGAAACAAGGACGAATATAAGGAGTCAAATGAAAATTCTAAAGAAGAAGTCCCCATCCCAACACTCCACAAATCTACAAATCCATACAAACCCCCAATACCTTTTCCAAGTCGACAAAAATGAAAAACTTGAGAAGCAATTTCTAAATTTTTTTGATATGTCAGTCTAAAGTAAATGTAAACCTTCCTTTATTGGAAGTAATAAAAAGTGTCCCGGATACGGAAAATTTTTCAAAGAATTACTCACGGATAAAAAGAAGTTTGGATATAGAGAAAAAATCATTGTCTCGGAGGTTATGTCTGCATTGCTCCAACAACGATTACCTCCCAAGCAAAGTGATCCGTAGCTTCATCATAAATATCGCTATGGGAAACGGTAAGAAGACCACCGGTATGCTTGATCTTGGAGCAGTATAAATTTGATGCCATTATATATTTTTGAGCAACTTGATCTTGGTGAACTTAGCCCAACTAAAATATGTTTACAATTGGTCGATAGATCGCTTCGTTATCCCGTTGGAATTATCGAAGATATTTTGGTTGACATAGAGGGGCTTATTATTCCAAAGTGATTTTGTTGTCTTAGAAATGGGACAAAGTCTAGAAAATGGAAAAGATCATGCAAAATTATAGGGAAGACCTTACATGGCTACCGCAGAAACAATAATTGATGTTAAAAGAGAAAAATTAACCATGAGTGTGTTAAATGAAACCGTGACATTTTCTCGTGTTTAATTCGCCTGTTCCTAGTTACGATTTTTACGAGTTGTGTGCTTTTGTTGATATTATTGACATTTCTGTAGAAACTCTCATTATACAGTAACAAGTAATGGAATGTTCAGAGCTTAACCCGGAAGTTGAAGGAGATGTGTGCGAAAATCTCTTACAGGGATTAAGATAGATAGTCTGAGTCGTTAATGGATAGCAAAGAAAAAGAAATACCGGAGCTTAAAGAATTGCCTAAGCATTTAAAATATGTTTTTCTTGAAGAGGGAAATAAAAACCCGTAATTATTAATGCAATTGAACAAAGATGAAGAATTTCTTTTAATAGAAGTTTTAAAAAAATGCAAAGAGGCAATAGGATGGGGTTTGAGTGATATTAAGGGAATTAGCCCTTCAACATGTATGCACAAAATAATCCTAGAGGGGGAAAACCAAGAAGAGAAGCACAACGAAGATTAAATCCCAATATGCTAGAGGTAGTAAAAAGGAAATTTTAAAATTACTAGCCGAGGGAATTATTTATCCGATTGCGGATAGTGAATGGGTAAGCCCGATACATGTGGTGCCAAAGAAAAGTGGCATAACGGTGATTGAAAATGATAAGGGAGAGCTAGTACCAACGAGGGTAACAACCGGGTGGCGGATGTGCATTGATTATCGAAAATTAAATGCCGCCACCAAAAAGGATTATTTTCCTCTACCTTTTATTGACCAAATGCTTGATAAACTTGCAGACACAAATTCTCTGTTTTCTTGATGGCCTTTCAGTATTATCAAGTGGCGATTGCACCCGAGGACCAATCGAAGACCACATTCACATGCCCTTTTGGAACTTTTGCTTGTCGAAGAATGCCCTTTGGATTATGCAATGCACCAAGAACTTTTCAAAGGTGCATGTTGTCAATTTTCTCAGATATGATCGACGATTCTATTGAGGTATTTATGGATGACTTTTCATTATTTGGATCATCTTTTGATGATTGCTTAAATAAATTGACCAAAGTACTTGAACGTTGTATTGAAAGCCATTTAACTCTCAGTTGGGAAAAAAGTCATTTTATGACAGAAAGTGGAATTGTGCTAGGCCATGTGGTGTCAAATCATGGAATTGAAGTCGACAAAGCAAAAATTGATGTCATTCAAAAATTACCGCCACCAAACAATGTAAAGGCAATCAGAGCTTTTTAGGACATGCCGTTTTTATAGAAGGTTTATCAAAGATTTTTCAAAAATAAGTAAACCTCTATGCACTTTGCTTACCAAAGATGTTTCTTTCATTTTCGATGACGCTTGTCTCGACGCTTTTAAAACCTTGAAAGAGAAACTAACCACGGCACCAATCGTAATTGCCCCTGATTGGTCTTTACCTTTGAAATTATGTGCGATGCATCCGACCGAAAGTTGGTGCGATTTTGGGCCAAAGAATTGATAAAATGCTCCGTGTGGTTTATTACGCTAGTCTAACATTAAATGATGCGCAGTTAATTATACGACAACCGAGAAAGAATTATTAGTCGTGGTTTTCTCACCGGATAAATTTAGATCTTATATTGTAGGATCTAAAGTGATTGTACATTCGAGACCATGCGACTTTACGACATCCGTTGAAAAAGCAACAAGCGAAACCTCGGTTGATTCGGTGGATTTTAATGCTTCAAGAATTTAATGTGGAAATAAAGGATCGAAAAGGAAGTGAAAATGTGGTCGCACCATTTGTCTCGTTTAAAAATAACGAAGAAATAGATAACAAACATGAACAAATTGTGGACTCTTTTCCACATGAAAATCTATTTAAAATTTCTTCTGTACCTTGGTTTGCGATATTGTGAATTATTTGGTTTGTGAAATGCTCCCAACTAACATTTCTTACCAAGAAAAGAAAAGGTTTTTATCATCATGCAAAACTACTGGGACGAACCATGCCTTTTTCGATTATGCAAAGATGAAATCATGAGGCGATGTGTCCTTAAGATGAGCAACAAAGTGTACTAACCTTTTGCCACGAACTTCATTGCGGAGGACATTTTGGCGGACAAAAGACCGCACAAAAATTCTCCAATCTGGTTTGTATTGGCCATCCTTATTTAAAGACGCATATCATTTTTGTGTTCGGCGATAGGTGTCAACGAACCGGTAATATCGGAAAAGAAATGAGATGCCCCTCACGATCAATTTGGTCGTAGAAATTTTTGATGTATGGGGAATTGATTTTATGGGACCATTCACTAACTGAAATTTTGAGTACATTCTTTTAGCAATCGATTATGTATCCAAGTGGGTTGAGGCAATCCCCACAAGGACTAATGATGCTAATATTGTTGTTAAGTTTGTACAGAATACATAATCACCGTTTGGATTTCCCAAGGCAATAATCGGTGATGGGGATCTCACTTCGCAACAAGTTATTTGACAAGCTTATGGCCAAAAATGGCATAAATCACAAAATTGCAACTCCCTACCATCCACAAACGTCGGTCAGTGAAACAAGCAACCGACAAATAAAAGGGATCTTGGAAAAAGGCGCCCAACTCGAAAAGATTGGGCTGAAAAATTGGTCGATGCACTTTGGGCATACCGAACAGATACAAGAGTCCATTGGGAATGAGCCCTTACCGTCTAGTCTATGGAAAAAATTGTCACCTTCCAGTTGAAATCGAACATAAAGCTTATTGGGCAATTAAGGCCGTTTCAATGGAATTGAAAAAGTCGACAGAAAGATCGCTACAAATATCCGAACTAGACGAGTTAAGAAACGAAGCATACGAGAACTCTCTGATTTACAAAGACAAAGTCAAGAGACTTCATGACCGGAAACTTACCCTCAAACACCTTGAACCAGTACGAAAGTACTTTTATTTAATTCTCGTTTGCGATTATTTCCAGTAAGCTAAAATCACGCTGGACGGGACCCTTCGAGATTGAGGAAGTATTTCCATACGGAGTAATCAGACCGATAAATCCTCAAACCAAAGAGTCATTTCAGTGAACGGACACGAGGTAAAGCCTTATTTTGAAAATCAGAAAATTCCTCACGGAGAGAGCATAACCCTTGAAGATCCGTCGCACGACTAAAACAGGAAGTTGTCAAGCTAATGACATTAAACAAGCCCTTATTGGGAGGGAACCCAATTTATTTATTGTTTTTCTTATTATTTCTAAAAAATCTAAAAAATCAAAAAAAAAAAACCCACATTCTAAAATTTGGGTCCCCGGCAACGGCGCCAAAATGATGGCATTCATGTAGTTTACGGAGGATAAGTTATACTTTGCCGGGGATTATCAAAGTAAAATAACTAAATATAATTTTTTGAGTATAACAAAATTTTGGCCGATCAAATATGGATAAGTTTTGATCGGCGTAGATATTTTGGCGCCAAATTTACTAGAACTCTTGATTAGTGCATAATTGATCTAAAATTTATATACAAAATATTCATTTTTCCGGGCATAATTGTACTGATTTGTGATTAAAAATATATATTTTACAGATATGTCCAAACATGAGCTAAAAATGGTTATTTTACTGACATCGACATGAAGCATCAAAAGGACGGAAAACAAGATCAAATCCAACGAGGAATTTTTCCAGGACAAACGACCATACAAAACGGCGCAAAATGGACCGTGTTCTGTCGGCCGTTTCACATACGGCGCAAAAGAGGCCGTGTCTTGGGCCGTTTCACACACGGCCGGCATTTAGCGCCGTGTCCTCGCGCGTATTCCGGAAGAGACCGAGTCACCACAAAACGGCGCACAACACGGGGCAAACTCGGCCGTTTTTCATCGCCGTGTTTCAGCAGATGCCATGCAAAATTAGTCCACTTTTGACCAACTTGTGAAATCAACCACAAGATATTTTTTTGGTCAAAAATCTGAAAATTCAAAGACATGGGTGAAGTGTGAACAAAGAATTAAAAAAAATGATATTACAATAGATATTTTGAATTAAATAATCAATTGTATTCTTGAAAATCACCTATAAAAGGACATGTTCATCCATTGCAAAAATCCCAACCCACATTCTTACCAAGAAATCCTCAACTTCTTGCTAAGAAATACTCATTTCCTTTAGCAATATATTTTCCTTAGAACTTTCAATTTTAGTTTGTATTTTATTTTTGGTTTGAAGTTTTTCTTTCATTTAGTTTGTAATTGAAAAGTGCTTGATCAATAAGCACTTAGTATTTTACTTTCAAAATTTTGTAAGCTTGTAACCTTTAAACAAGTTTGAAGTTATATTTTGAAGTTTGTTTCTTGCACTTTGATTCATCATATTCAAGTAAGTTTTATCTATTGTCATTAAGTTCTAGTAATTAAAAGTTTCTATATATATATTATATATATATCAATTATTTCTATTATAATTTTAGTATGTATAAACCAATGAGTAGCTAATCTTTCTTCCTAGGGGAAGGGGGATTTCTATTAGGTTATATATTGAGTATTTGATTGATTTAAACTATTTTTAGGACTAATTGGTTTAAATAGAGATTGATCATATCCTATTTTTACTAATGAAACCTTCTTGATTGATTGTTGAGTGAATTGAAACATATCTTTTCAATCTATCAAATGTTAATCTTGTTATCAACATCTTAAGATTGCGAAAGTGGTTAAGACATCTTTGATTACGAAAGTACGGAGGTGAAAAGTTGATTACTCGATGAACGATCGTTTATCCTTAAAATAGTCAAGTTAGAGAAATGAAAGGACTAATTGGTTTAAATAGAGATTGATCATATCCTATTTCTACTAGTGAAACCTCCTTGATTGATTGTTAAGTGTATTGGAAACACATCTTTTCAATCTATCAAGTGTTAATCTTGTTATCAACATCTTAAAAAAGTGACAGCGATTAAGACATCTTTGATTACGAAAGTACGGAGGTGAAAAGTTGATTACTCGATAAATATTCATTTTTTTTTTATATCCATATAAATCAATCCCTATACTTAATTAAAAACCTAATTTAATGAACCCGTAATCCCCTAGATTTTATAAATTCCCAACTCATTTTAATTCTATTCATTTTCACTAGTTAAAAATAGTCTAGTATAAAAATAGTTTTCTTAAAACTAGTAGTATTAAAAATAGTCTTAATATAAATAGTCTTAATATAAATAGTCTAGTATAAATAGTCTACTAAAAAATAGTCTAGTTAAAAATAGTCTTAATATAAATAGTCTAGTATAAAAATAGTTTTCTTAAAACTAGTAGTATTAAAAATAGTTTAGTATAAATAGTCTAGTATAAATAGTCTAGTATAAATAGTCTTAATATAAATATTCTAGTATAAATAGTCTTGTTAAAAATAGTCTTATTAAAATAGTCTTATTAAAAATAGTTTAAATTAAATATAGTGCAATTTAATTTAGTTAATATTTAAAAACCCAAAAATATCTTTTTTAATATTTTAGTATTTATTTCTCGCAATCTATAACAAAAATTATACGGCTCATTGACAATCCTAGAAAAGACTTAGTAACTCACCACAAACTACTTCTACCTCGTATATATTGCGAAATGCTCAAGAACTCCTATTTTTAGGATAAGTTTTTACCGATCAAATTTCACGCCATGTGATTATTTTCCTAAAAATAACGGTAGAAGTAAATACTAATTTGATTTACGGAATTAAAGTAAAATAGGCCGATCAAATAAGTTTTGAGTCGGCGAAATGTCAAACTGTAGATTTGGCCGATCAAATTTGGTCGATATTTTTGTATATATCTTTTAGTTATCAAGGAAACTATATGCCAAAGTATAACTTATACCTTGTAAAATTTTAATTCCACCAATAATTTTGAATAATTTTTAACTCGGCCAACAGGATAACTCCTAAGGTACCACAGTTGCCATCAAAACTGAAGAAAGTCCGATCGTAAGTTTTTGACCGATCAAATTTTACGCCGCCGTGATTGCTTTTGCGCCAAATATAATTTTTCATTCGTCAAGTGGCGGATAACGGTACTCCGTGACTATTAAAGTCGGATTTTTCGCTTCCCACAACAACCGATATTTGTAGATATTTTATCGTTTTTATTTTAATTTTTTTGGTCATGGATGAAACATTGTTTAAAATTGAAAAAGATTTCCCTTTCTAAGCAAAAATGCAATTTTAAAAATTTACAAGACAAGGCTGAAAGGATGAGGTTGCTTACGAATAAAGCATACCTTTGACATAAGATTCATTATCGAAGCCAAAGTAAGAATAGAAGGTGAATTCACGTAAACACCAACTAGATTCTTACTGGCTTGGAAAAAGTTCATATGCCAAGAAACGACGAGCAAAGATTCTAGCCGTTTGCTATAAATGTGCTAGATGGAACGTAATGCAAAATGTCGATCTTTAGGAATTCCATCTACAAACAGAGAAGATAAAATCCAGGTTCATTAATGATGGTCTCAATAAGGAGAATTTAGATAATATCGAAATTTCTCGACACGCATCCTAGTGGACTTGTGTATTACGGAATTCAATGTTTGTGGAATAAATTCAAACCAGAATATGAACAACGCCTTGGGAATCGACGTTAAAAGACCTGCTTGCCAATTTGTAAGAAAATTGGATGGGAAGCTTCTCCCGACTCATAGAAGGCGTTTAGGCCGCTTCGAACGTAAAATCGGAGGAAGATGTGAGCCACAATCACAACTACCGTATACGCGTAAGTATCTTTTATTTTTGTCGTGTGGTGAGATTTTCGAATAAAAATGTGATACGCGATAAAAGCTTTCATTATTCTATTGAGTAGTTGAAGACAATCAAACGCAATCACAAACTTGTTAAACAATTTTTCCTCATCTTTTCTTCTATAAATAACCTTTGTGCTTGTTTCTTTTATTCATCCCTCAAACTTGTACTTTTCTCTTTCTCTCTAAATAAATTTCTTTTCAAAAATGGAGTCATCATCTTCCACAAAAATTTTTACAGTCTGCATTTTTGGTGGATCTAGTTCTGGAAAAGAGGCATGCTTCATCATGACCCACGACTGGGTCGTACCTTAGGAGAAAAATGCATTCATGTAGTTTACGGAGGAGGAAGTCTAGATTAATGGGACGAGTCATACGCCTATATGGAAGGAGTAAGAGTATTGGGAGTAATCCCAAAACCTCCGTGAAAGTAAAATCACCGGTCAACTATTGGAGATGAGTTTAGATCTCGTGAATATGCAAGATCGCATAACTCACATGATAAATAATTCGCGCCTTTATCGCCCTTCCGTGGTTTTGGCACCCTTGAGGAACTTTTTCATGTGGTTACCAGAGCCCAGCTAAATGTTCATCAAAAACCAATAGGAGTGCTTAATGTCAATGGTTTCTTTGATGGTTTACTGTCTTTCATCGACTACTCTGCCGAAAAGGGTTTTATTTCCGAGCGTGCTAAGCGAATCATAGTCGTTACAACCACACCGTAAGAACTAATCAAAAAACTCAATGAATTTGTTCCTCAACCAGATCCAAATCTTGCTAAAATTGTCTGGGTAGAAGATTTTACAGTGAGAAAACGAAAAGTGGATTCATTCCTCTCCCTTTGATAACCCATGACGGACCTCTTGTATTTTTACTTTCTGTCGTGTGTAATAATCGTGCTAAATGATGGCAGCTTAAGGAGTTTCTTCTTGATCTCTTGACGCGCATCTATTCGCGATTTATGTATTGCTGTAATTTTTATTTCGTGTTTTGTTTTTTTTAAAAACTTTGATGGCAGCGTAAGGCGACTCTTCGGACTTTCTTGATGCGCATCTAAAAAATTATGTTATACTTACGAGTATATTTTCTTTTCTTTTGTGTGTGCCTCGTATATTTATTCTCTTGCAGATTCTAAAAGGCGTTAGGCTCAGACATCAACTTTCTTAACAGGGAGTATTCTGCTTTTCTGCATTGATTTTTATTTTTTATTTTATAAACTGAGGACAGTTTTATTTTCAAGTTTGGGGGTGGTTTGTTTTAGTATTTTGGTGTGTTGTAATTTTGGTGTGGTTTGTTTAATAATTTTTAATATTTTGATTAATTTGGTTATTTGCCTTAATTTTTTTTATTATATATATATTTATAGTATTTTGATTTTTGAGATTTCTAGATCTGGCCATAAACACCAATAAATTAACTATATACAAGCTTCTAAAATCGTTTTAACCGGTAAAAAAAAATTGTATATTCCAAATTTTTTTTTTTGAGCCTTAATCTCTCTTTCCAAGCCTTGTAATTATCATATAAAATCGAGTCATTCGTTACCTTGAGAAAGGAAGAATCAATTGGTTGATGAAAAATAAAACTGAAATTTACTTAATTTGTGGAGTTTTTGATTTTTCATGCTTAACTAAAAAATAATTTTCTGCAAAAATTCTATTCCCTACAAAAAAGGAGTCATTGGTGTATAGAGCTACACGTTCGCAAATAACGGTGTGAAAGCTATCACCTAAAAAATAAATGACGAAAAGGAGAAGTGTTGAGCAAAGAATTGCCTAATTTTGGAAGTCTTAAATTTTGCGAAAAATAAAGGACTAACCATTGTTGGTGCGTAGCCGTCTCGAAAAATTGGTGAAAAGAGCTACACGTTAGCAAATAACGGTGTGAAAGCTATCACCTTTTTACGAAAAAATAATGAGATAGAAATTGTGTTAGTGAAAAGAGCTACACGTTAGCAAATAACGGTGTGAAAGCTATCACTAAAAGGGATGTAGTTTATGAGCAGATTTGAATTAATTAGCAATGAATTTCAATACACTCAATTTTGTGAAAATCACAATATTTGATGACGCCGATGAAATTCTTCTTCATATTGAGTCGAAAAATAAACGAGTGATCGAGAGCAACCATTAAAGGGAGTCGTGTGAAGTCACGAGTGGGAAAGAAATAATCAACCTTTAGGAAACCTTGCATTTTGGAATTACAAAAATAAAAACCGTGTTTTAACTTCAAAATCGTTAGTAGATTTATTTTGAATCTTGATTCATTTTCTATCTACCGTATAAAGTTGGTTATTGTGTATTAATGGCATTTTGATCTCTTTTTATCTTTATATATAATTATTTTTCTTAAATTTGTGTGTATTATTTTTAATTTTTATTTTGTGTCTTATTTTAATTTTTATTTTGTGTGTGATTAATAATGAGTCTTGCTCGACTAGCAAGAATTTAAGTGTGGGGTATTTGATTAGTGCATAATTGATCTAAAATTCATATACAAAATATTCATTTTTCCGGCATAATTGTACGATTTGTGATTAAAAATATATATTTTACGATATGTCCAAACATGAGCTAAAAATGGTTATTTTCTGACATCGACATGAAGCATCAAAAGGACGGAAAACAAGATCAAATCCAACGAGGAATTTTTCCAGACAAACGACCATACAAACGGCGCAAAATGGACCGTGTTAAGCCGGTCGTTTCACATACGGCGCAAAAGAGGCCGTGTCTTGGGCCGTTTCACACACGGCCGGCATTTAGCGCCGTGTCCTCGCGCGTATTCGGAAGAGACCGAGTCACCACAAAACGGCGCACAACACGGGCAAACTCGGCCGTTTTTCATCGCCGTGTTTCAGAGATGCCATGCAAAATTAGTCCACTTTTGACCAACTTGTGAAATCAACCACAAGATATTTTTGGTCAAAAATCTGAAAATTCAAAGACATGGGTGAAGTGTGAACAAAGAATTAAAAAATGATATTACAATAGATATTTTGAATTAAATAATCAATTGTATTCTTGAAAATCACCTATAAAAGGACATGTTCATCCATTGCAAAAATCCCAACCCACATTCTTACCAAGAAATCCTCAACTTCTTGCTAAGAAATACTCCTTTCCTTTAGCAATATATTTTCCTTAGAACTTTCAATTTTAGTTTGTATTTTATTTTTGGTTTGAAGTTTTTCTTTCATTTAGTTTGTAATTGAAAAGTGCTTGATCAATAAGCACTTAGTATTTTACTTTCAAAATTTTGTAAGCTTGTAACCTTTAAACAAGTTTGAAGTTATATTTTGAAGTTTGTTTCTTGCACTTTGATTCATCATATTCAAGTAAGTTTTATCTATTGTCATTAAGTTCTAGTAATTAAAAGTTTCTATATATATTATATATATATCAATTATTTCTATTATAATTTTAGTATGTATAAACCAATGAGTAGCTAATCTTTCTTCCTAGGGGAAGGGGGATTTCTATTAGGTTATATATTGAGTATTTGATTGATTTAAACTATTTTTAGGACTAATTGGTTTAAATAGAGATTGATCATATCCTATTTTTACTAATGAAACCTTCTTGATTGATTGTTAAGTGGATTGGAAACATATCTTTTCAATCTATCAAATTTTAATCTTGTTATCAACATCTTAAGATTGCGAAAGTGGTTAAGACACCTTTGAATACGAAAGTACGGAGGTGAAAAGTTGATTACTCGATGAACGATCGTTTATCCTAAAAATAGTCAAGTTAGAGAAATGAAAGGACTAATTGGTTTAAATAGAGATTGATCATATCCTATTTCTACTAGTGAAACCTCCTTGATTGATTGTTAAGTGTATTGGAAACACATCTTTTCAATCTATCAAGTGTTAATCTTGTTATCAACATCTTAAAAAAGCAAAAGTGATTAAGACATCTTTGATTACGAAAGTACAGAGGTGAAAAGTTGATTACTCGATAAATATTCGTTTTTTATTTTATATCCTTATAAATCAATTCCGATACTTAATTAAAAACCTAATTTAATGAACCCGTAATCCCCTAGATTTTATAAATTCCCAACTCATTTTAATTCTATTCATTTTCACTAGTTAAAAATAGTCTAGTATAAATAGTCTTAATATAAATAGTCTAGTATAAATAGTTTTAATATAAATAGTCTAGTATAAAAAATAGTCTTATTAAAAATAGTCTTATAAAAATAGTCTTATTAAAAATAGTTTAAATTAAAAATAGTGCATTTTAATTTAATTAATATTTAAAAACCCAATAATCTATTTTAGTATTTATTTCTCGCAATTTGTAACAAAAAAATTATACGAAGCCCTGTTGGACAATCCTCGAGAGAAAAGACCTTGGTAGAACTCACCACAAACTACTTCTACCTCGTATATATTTGCGAGCGACTCAAGAACTCCTATTTTTAGGATAAGTTTTCCGCCGATCAAATTTTGGCGCCGTTGCCGGGGATTAAATGACTCGATTGTAGTATAGGAGGTAAAATATGTTTACAATTGGCCAAATTTCTTCTAAAAATTTGATAATTCCAACTGCGCCAATATGATAAAAATTATATTTGGCCTAAAACAATCCCCGGCAACGGCGCCAAAATTTGATCGGCCAAAAACTTATCCTAAAAATAGGAGTTTTTGAGTCGCTCGCAAATATATACGAGGTAGAAGTAGTTTGTGGTAAGTTCTACCAAGGTCTTTTCTCTCGAGGATTGTCCAACAGGGCTTCGTATAATTTTTTTTTATAGATTGCGAGAAATAAATACTAAAATATTAAAAAAGATATTTTTGGGTTTTTTAAAAATTAACTAAATTAAAATGCACTATATTTTAAACCAAACTATTTTATATAAGACTATTTTATATAAGACTATTTTATATAAGACTATTTTTACTAGACTATTTATACTAAACTATTTTTAATACTACTAGTTTTAAGAAAACTATTTTTATACTAGACTATTTTTAACTAGTGAAAATGAATAGAATTAAAATGAGTTGGGAATTTATAAAATCTAGGGGATTACGGGTTCATTAAATTAGGTTTTTAATTAAGTATCGGAATTGATTTATAAGGATATAAAATAAAAAACGAATATTTATCGAGTAATCAACTTTTCACCTCTGTACTTTCGTAATCAAAGATGTCTTAATCACTTTTGCTTTTTTAAGATGTTGATAACAAGATTAACACTTGATAGATTGAAAAGATGTGTTTCCAATACACTTAACAATCAATCAAGGAGGTTTCACTAGTAGAAATAGGATATGATCAATCTCTATTTAAACCAATTAGTCCTTTCATTTCTCTAACTTGACTATTTTTAGGATAAACGATCGTTCATCGAGTAATCAACTTTTCACCTCCGTACTTTCGTATTCAAAGGTGTCTTAACCACTTTCGCAATCTTAAGATGTTGATAACAAGATTAAAATTTGATAGATTGAAAAGATATGTTTCCAATCCACTTAACAATCAATCAAGAAGGTTTCATTAGTAAAAATAGGATATGATCAATCTCTATTTAAACCAATTAGTCCTAAAAATAGTTTAAATCAATCAAATACTCAATATATAACCTAATAGAAATCCCCTTCCTAGGAAGAAAGATTAGCTACTCATTGGTTTATACATACTAAAATTATAATAGAAATAATTGATATATATATAATATATATAGAAACTTTTAATTACTAGAACTTAATGACAATAGATAAAACTTACTTGAATATGATGAATCAAAGTGCAAGAAACAAACTTCAAAATATAACTTCAAACTTGTTTAAAGGTTACAAGCTTACAAAATTTTGAAAGTAAAATACTAAGTGCTTATTGATCAAGCACTTTTCAATTACAAACTAAATGAAAGAAAAACTTCAAACCAAAAATAAAATACAAACTAAAATTGAAAGTTCTAAGGAAAATATATTGCTAAAGGAAAGGAGTATTTCTTAGCAAGAAGTTGAGGATTTCTTGGTAAGAATGTGGAGTTGGTTTTGCAATGGGTGAAGATGCCCTTTTATAGGTGATTTTCAAGAATACAATTGATTATTTAATTCAAAATATCTATTGTAATATCATTTTTTTAATTCTTTGTTCACACTTCACCCATGTCTTTGAATTTTCAGATTTTTGACCAAAAAAATATCTTGTGGTTGATTTCACAAGTTGGTCAAAAGTGGACTAATTTTGCATGGCATCTGCTGAAACACGGCGATGAAAAACGGCCGAGTTTGCCCCGTGTTGTGCGCCGTTTTGTGGTGACTCGGTCTCTTCCGGAATACGCGCGAGGACACGGCGCTAAATGCCGGCCGTGTGTGAAACGGCCCAAGACACGGCCTCTTTTGCGCCGTATGTGAAACGGCCGACGGAACACGGTCCATTTTGCGCCGTTTTGTATGGTCGCTTGTCCCGAAAAATTCCTCGTTGGATTTGATCTTGTTTTCCGTCCTTTTGATGCTTCATGTCGTAATCAGAAATAACCATTTTTAGCTCATGTTTGGACATATCTCGTAAAATATATATTTTTAATCACAAATCAAGACAATTATGCCCTAAAAATGAATATTTTGTATATGAATTTTAGATCAATTATGCACTAATCAAATACCCCACACTTAAATTCTTGCTAGTCCCGAGCAAGACTCATTATTAATCACACACAAAATAAAAATTAAAATAAGACACAAAATAAAAATTAAAAAATAATACACACAAATTTAAGAAAATAATTATATATAAAGATAAAAAGAGATCAAAATGCCATTAATACACAATAACCAACTTTATACAAGAGATAGAAAATGAATCAAGATTCAAAATAAATCTACTAACGATTTTGAAGTTAAAACACGGTTTTTATTTTTGTAATTCCAAATGCAAGGTTTCCTAAAGGTTGATTATTTCTTTCCCACTCGTGACTTCACACGACTCCCTTTAATGGTTGCTCTCGATCACTCGTTTATTTTTCGACTCAATATGAAGAAGAATTTCATCGGCGTCATCAAATATTGTGATTTTCACAAAATTGAGTGTATTGAAATTCACCGCTAATTAATTCAAATCGCTCATAAACTACATCCCTTTTAGTGATAGCTTTCACACCGTTATTTGCTAACGTGTAGCTCTTTTCACTAACACAATTTCTATCTCATTATTTTTTTCGTAAAAAGGTGATAGCTTTCACACCGTTATTTGCTAACGTGTAGCTCTTTTCACCAATTTTTCGAGACGGCAGCCTACGCACCAACACTCGGTTAGTCCTTTATTTTTCGCAAAATTTAAGACTTCCAAAATTAGGCATTGTCGCTCAACACTTCTCCTTTCGTCATTTATTTTTTTAGGTGATAGCTTTCACACCGTTATTTGCTAACGTGTAGCTCTTTTCACCAATGACTCCCTTTTTTTAGGGAATAGAATTTTTGCGTAAAATCATTTATTAGTTAAGCATGAAAATTCAAAACTCCACAAATTAAGTAAATTTCGCTTTATTTTTCATCAACCAATTGATTCTTCTTTTCTCAAGGTAACGAATGACTCGATTTTATATGATAATTACAAGGCTTGGAAAGAGAGATTAAGGCTCAAAAAATTTTTGGAATATACAATTTTTTTACCTTAAAACAATTTTAGAAGCTTGTATATAGTTAATTTATTGGTGTTTATGGCCAGATCTAGAAATCTCACAAATCAAAATACTATATATATATATATACTAAAAAAAAAATTTAAGGCAAATAAAAACACACCAAAATACTAACACACTAAAACATACTACAACAAACCACCCCCAAACTTGAAAATAAAACTGTCCTCAGTTTATAAAATAAAAATTAAAATCAATGCAGAAAAGCAGAATACTCCCTGTTAAGAAAGTTGATGTCTGAGCCTAACGCCTTTTAGAATCTGCAAGAGAATAAATATACGAGGCACACACAAAAGAAAATAAAATATACTCGTAAGTATAACATAATTTTTTAGATGCGCATCAAGAAAGTCCGAAGAGTCGCCTTACGCTGCCATCAAAGTTTTTTAAAAAAAAAAAAAAGCAAAACACGAAATAAAAATTACAGCAATACATAAAGCGCGAATAGATGCGCGTCAAGAGATCAAGAAGAAACTCCTTAAGATGCCATCATTTAGCACGATTATTACACACGACAGGAAGTAAAAATACAAGAGGTCCGTCATGGGTTATCAAAGGGAGAGGAATGAATCCACTTTTCGTTTTCTCACTGTAAAATCTTCTACCCAGACAATTTTAGCTAGAGCTGGATCTGGTTGAGGAACAAATTCATTGAGTTTTTGATTAGTTCTTCTGGTGTTGTTGCAACGACTATGATTCGCTTTGCACGCTCGGAAATAAAGCCCTTTTCGGCGAGTAGTCGATGAAAGACAAGAAACCATCAAAGAAACCATTGACATTAAGCACTCCTATTGGTTTTGATGAACATTTAGTCGGGCCTGTAACCACATGAAAAAGTTCCTCAAGGGTGCCAAAACCACCGGGAAGGGCGATAAAGGCGCCAGAATTATTTATCATGTGAGTTATGCGATCTTGCATATTCACAGATCTAAACTCATCTCCAATAGTTGACCCGGTGATTTTACTTTCAGCCAGAGGTTTTGGGATTACTCCCAATACTCTTACTCCTTCCATATAGGCAGAAGCAGCAGCTCGTCCCATTAATCCTAGACTTCCTCCTCCGTAAACTACATGAATGCATTTTTCTCCTAAGGTACGACCCAAGTCGTGGGCTGCTTCAGTAAAGCATGCATCTTTTCCATAACTAGCTCCACCAAAAATGCAGACTGTGCTAAATTTTTTTGTGGAAGATGATGACTCCATTTTTGAAAAGAAATTTATTTAGAGAGAAAAAGAGAAAAGTACAAGTTTGAGGGATGAATAAAAGAAACAAGCACAAAGGTACTCCGTGAAATCCGACTATTTTTTTTTTTTTTTTTTTTTTTTTTTTTTTTTGCAAGAAACAAACTTCAAAATATAACTTCAAACTTGTTTAAAGGTTACAAGCTTACAAAATTTTGAAAGTAAAATACTAAGTGCTTATTGATCAAGCACTTTTCAATTACAAACTAAATGAAAGAAAAACTTCAAACCAAAAATAAAATACAAACTAAAATTGAAAGTTCTAAGGAAAATATATTGCTAAAGGAAAGGAGTATTTCTTAGCAAGAAGTTGAGGATTTCTTGGTAAGAATGTGGGTTGGGATTTTTGCAATGGATGAACATGTCCTTTTATAGGTGATTTTCAAGAATACAATTGATTATTTAATTCAAAATATCTATTGTAATATCATTTTTTTAATTCTTTGTTCACACTTCACCCATGTCTTTGAATTTTCAGATTTTTGACCCACCATATATCTTGTGGTTGATTTCACAAGTTGGTCAAAAGTGGACTAATTTTGCATGGCATCTGCTGAAACACGGCGATGAAAAACGGCCCAGTTTGCCCCGTGTTGTGCGCCGTTTTGTGGTGACTCGGTCTCTTCCGGAATACGCGCGAGGACACGGCGCTAAATGCCGGCCGTGTGTGAAACGGCCCAAGACACGGCCTCTTTTGCGCCGTATGTGAAACGGCCGACAGAACACGGTCCATTTTGCGCCGCTTTTGTATGGTCGCTTGTCCTGAAAAATTCCTCGTTGGATTTGATCTTGTTTTCCGTCCTTTTGATGCTTCATGTCGTGAATCAGAAATAACCATTTTTAGCTCATGTTTGGACATATCTGTAAAATATATATTTTTAATCACAAATCAGTACAATTATGCCCGGAAAAATGAATATTTTGTATATGAATTTTAGATCAATTATGCACTAATCAAATACCCCACACTTAAATTCTTGCTAGTCCCGAGCAAGACTCATTATTAATCACACACAAAATAAAAATTAAAATAAGACACAAAATAAAAATTAAAAAATAATACACACAAATTTAAGAAAAATAATTATATATAAAGATAAAAAGAGATCAAAATGCCATTAATACACAATAACCAACTTTATACAGTAGATAGAAAATGAATCAAGATTCAAAATAAATCTACTAACGATTTTGAAGTTAAAACACGGTTTTTATTTTTGTAATTCCAAAATGCAAGGTTTCCCCCCCTAAAGGTTGATTATTTCTTTCCCACTCGTGACTTCACACGACTCCCTTTAATGGTTGCTCTCGATCACTCGTTTATTTTTCGACTCAATATGAAGAAGAATTTCATCGGCGTCATCAAATATTGTGATTTTCACAAAATTGAGTGTATTGAAATTCACCGCTAATTAATTCAAATCGCTCATAAACTACATCCCTTTTAGTGATAGCTTTCACACCGTTATTTGCTAACGTGTAGCTCTTTTCACTAACACAATTTCTATCTCATTATTTTTTTCGTAAAAGGTGATAGCTTTCACACCGTTATTTGCTAACGTGTAGCTCTTTTCACCAATTTTTCTCGAGACGGCAGCCTACGCACCAACACCGGTTAGTCCTTTATTTTTCGCAAAATTTAAGACTTCCAAAATTAGGCAAATTGTCGCTCAACACTTCTCCTTTTCGTCATTTATTTTTTTAGGTGATAGCTTTCACACCGTTATTTGCTAACGTGTAGCTCTTTTCACCAATGACTCCTCTTTTTTTAGGGAATAGAATTTTTGCAGAAAATCATTTATTAGTTAAGCATGAAAATTCAAAAACTCCACAAATTAAGTAAATTTCAGTTCTATTTTTCATCAACCGACTGATTCTTCTTTTCTCAAGGTAACGAATGACTCGATTTTATATGATAATTACAAGGCTTGGAAAGAGAGATTAAGGCTCAAAAAAAATTTTTGGAATATACAATTTTTTTACCGGTTAAAACGATTTTAGAAGTTTGTATATAGCTAATTTATTGGTGTTATGGCCAGATCTAAAAATCTCAAAAATCAAAATACTATAAATATATATATAATAAAAAAAATTAAGGCAAATAACCAAATCAATCAAAATATTAAAAATTATTAAACAAACCACACCAAAATTACAACACACCAAAATACTAAAACAAACCACACCAAAATTACAACACACCAAAATACTAAAACAAACCACCCCCAAACTTGAAAATAAACTGTCTCGCTTTATAAAATAAAAAATAAAAATCAATGCAGAAAAGCAGAATACTCCCTGTTAAGAAAGTTGATGTCTGAGCCTAACGCCTTTTAGAATCTGCAAGAGAATAAATATACGAGGCACACACAAAAGAAAATAAAATATACTCGTAAGTATAACATAATTTTTTAGATGCGCATCAAGAAAGTCCGAAGAGTCGCCTTACGCTGCCATCAAAGTTTTTTAAAAAAAACAAAACACGAAATAAAAATTACAGCAATACATAAATCGCGAATAGATGCGCGTCAAGAGATCAAGAAGAAACTCCTTAAGCTACCATCATTTAGCACGATTATTACACACGACAGAAAGTAAAAATACAAGAGGTCCGTCATGGGTTATCAAAGGGAGAGGAATGAATCCACTTTTCGTTTTCTCACTGTAAAATCTTCTACCCAGGCAATTTTAGCTAGAGCTGGATCTGGTTGAGGAACAAATTCATTGAGTTTTTTGATTAGTTCTTCTGGTGTTGTTGCAACGACTATGATTCGTTTTGCACGCTCGGAAATAAAGCCCTTTTCGGCAGAGTAGTCGATGAAAGACAGAAACCATCAAAGAAACCATTGACATTAAGCACTCCTATTGGTTTTTGATGAACATTTAGCTGGGCCTGTAACCACATGAAAAAGTTCTTCAAGGGTGCCAAAACCACCGGAAGGGCGATAAAGGCGCCTGAATTATTTATCATGTGAGTTATGCGATCTTGCATATTCACAGTCTAAACTCATCTCCAATAGTTGACCGGTGATTTTACTTTCAAAGAGGTTTTGGGATTACTCCCAATACTCTTACTCCTTCCATATAGGCGTATGACTCGTCCCATTAATCCTAGACTTCCTCCTCCGTAAACTACATGAATGCATTTTTCTCCTAAGGTACGACCAGTCGTGGTCGTCAGTGAAGCATGCCTCTTTTCCAACTAGATCCACCAAAAATGCAGACTGTAAAATTTTTTTGTGGAAGATGATGACTCCATTTTTGAAAAGAAATTTATTTAGAGAGAAAAAGAGAAAAGTACAAGTTTGAGGGATGAATAAAAGAAACAAGCACAAAGGTTATTTATAGAAGAAAAGATGAGGAAAAATTGTTTAACAAGTTTGTGATTGCGTTTGATTGTGCTTCAACTACTCAATAGAATAATGAAAGCTTTTATCGCGTATCACATTTTTATTCGTAAAATCTCACCACACGACAAAAATAAAAGATACTTACGCGTATGTACAGTAGTTGTGATTGTGGCTCACATCTTCCTCTGATTTTACATTCGAAACGGCCTAAACGCCTTCTATGAGTCGGGAGAAGCTTCCCATCCAATTTTCTTACAAATTGGCAAACAGGTCTTTTAACGCCGATTCCCAAGACGTTGTTCATATTCTGGTTTGAATTTATTCCACAAACATTGAATTCCGTAATACACAAGTCCACTAGGATGCGTGTCAAGAGAAATTTCGATATTATCTAAATTCTCCTTATTCAGACCATCATTAATGAACTGGATTTTATCTTCTCTGTTTGTAGATGGAATTCCTAAAGATCGACATTTTGCATTACGCCCATCTAGCACATTTATAGCAAACGGCTAGAATCTTTGCTCGTCGTTTCTTGGCATATGAACTTTTTCCAAGCCCCAGTAAGAATCTAGTTGGTGTTTCGAATTCACCTTCTATTCTTACTTTGGCTTCGATAATGAATCTTATGTCAAAAGGTATGCTTTTATTCGTAAGCAACCTCATCCTTTCAAGCCTTGTCTTGTAAATTTTTAAAATTGCATTTTTGCTTAGAAAGGGAAATCTTTTTTCAATTTTAAACAATGTTTCATCCATGACCAAAAAAAATTAAAATAAAAAACGATAAAATATCTACAAATATCAGTTGTTGTGGGAAATCGAAAATCCGACTTTAATAGTCACGGAGTACCGTTATCCGCCACTTGACCGGACAGAAAAATTATATTTGGCCTAAAACAATCCCCGGCAACGGCGCCAAAATTTGATCGGCCAAAAACTTATCCTAAAAATAGGAGTTCTTGAGCCGCTCGCAAATATATACGAGGTAGAAGTAGTTTGTGGTGAGTTCTACCAAGGTCTTTTCTCTCGAGGATTGTCCAACAGGGCTTCGTATAATTTTTTTGTTATAGATTGCGAGAAATAAATACTAAAATATTAAAAAAGATATTTTTGGGTTTTTAAATATTAACTAAATTAAATTGCACTATATTTAATTTAAACTATTTTTAATAAGACTATTTTAATAAGACTATTTTTAACAAGACTATTTATACTAGAATATTTATATTAAGACTATTTATACTAGACTATTTATACTAGACTATTTATATTAAGACTATTTTTAACTAGACTATTTTTTAGTAGACTATTTATACTAGACTATTTATATTAAGACTATTTATATTAAGACTATTTTTAATACTACTAGTTTTAAGAAAACTATTTTTATACTAGACTATTTTTAACTAGTGAAAATGAATAGAATTAAAATGAGTTGGGAATTTATAAAATCTAGGGGATTACGGGTTCATTAAATTAGGTTTTTAATTAAGTATAGGGATTGATTTACACGGATATAAAAGAAAAACGAATATTTATCGAGTCATCAACTTTTCACCTCTGTACTTTCGTAATCAAAGATGTCTTAACCACTTTCGCAATCTTAAGATGTTGATAACAAGATTAACACTTGATAGATTGAAGAGATATGTTTCCAATTCACTCAACAATCAATCAAGGAGATTTCATTAGTAGAAATAGGATATGATCAATCTCTATTTAAACCAATTAGTCCTTTTTAATCAAAATAGTGTAAATCAATCAAATACTCAATATATAACCTAATAGAAATCCCCCTTCCCCTAGGAAGAAAGATTAGCTACTCATTGGTTTATACAAACTAAAATTATAATAGAAATAATTGATATACATAATATATATATATATATATATATATATATATATATATATATATAAACTTTTAATTACTAGAACTTAATGACAATAGATAAAACTTATTTGAATATGATGAATCAAAGTGCAAGAAACAAACTTCAAAATATAACTTCAAACTTGTTTAAAGGTTACAAGCTTACCAAAATTGAAAGTAAAATACTAAGTGCTTATTGATCAAGCACTTTTCAATTACAAACTAAATGAAAGAAAAACTTCAAACCAAAAATAAAATACAAACTAAAATTGAAAGTTCTAAGGAAAATATATTGCTAAAGGAAAGGAGTATTTCTTAGCAAGAAGTTGAGGATTTCTTGGTAAGAATGTGGAGTGATTTTGCAATGGGTGAAGATGCCCTTTTATAGGTGATTTTCAAGAATACAATTGATTATTTAATTCAAAATATCTATTGTAATATCATTTTTAATTCTTTGTTCACACTTCACCCATGACTTTGATTTTTCAGATTTTTGACCATAAAAATATCTTGTGGTTGAGTTCACAAGTTGGTCAAAAATGGACTAATTTTGCATGGCATCTGTGAAAACGGCGATGTAAAACGGCCCGGTTGCCCCGTGTTGTGCGCCGTTTGTGGTGACTCGGTCTTTTTCCGAATACGCGTGAGGACACGGCGCTAAATGCCGGCCGTGTGTGAAACGGCCCAAGACACGGCCTCTTTTGCGCCGTATGTGAAACGGCCGACGTAACACGGTCCATTTTGCGCCGTTTTGTATGGTCGCTTGTCCTGGAAAATTCCCGTCGTTGGATTTGATCTTGTTTTCCGTCCTTTTGATGCTTCATGTCGAATCAGAAATAACCATTTTTAGCTCATGTTTGGACATATCTCGTAAAATATATATTTTTAATCACAAATCAAGATAATTATGCCCTAAAATGAATATTTTGTATATGAATTTTAGATCAATTATGCACTAATCAAATACCCCACACTTAAATTCTTGCTAGTCCCGAGCAAGACTCTTTATTAATCACACACAAAATAAAAATTAAAATAAGACATAAAATAAAAAATAAAAATAATACACACAAATTTAAGAAAAATAATTATATATAAAGATAAAAAGAGATCAAAATGCCATTAATACACAATAACCAACTTTATACGGTAGATAGAAATGAATCAAGATTCAAAATAAATCTACTAACGATTTTGAAGTTAAAACACGGTTTTTATTTTTGTAATTCCAAAATACAAGGTTTTCCACCCAAAAGGTTGATTATTTCTTTCCCACTCGTGACTTCACACGACTCCCTTTGATGGTTGCTCTCGATCACTCGTTTATTTTTCGACTCAATATGAAGAAGAATTTCATCGGCGTCATCAAATATTGTGATTTTCACAAAATTGAGTGTATTGAAATTCACCGCTAATTAATTCAAATCTGCTCATAAACTACATCCCTTTTAGTGATAGCTTTCACACCGTTATTTGCTAACGTGTAGCTCTTTTCACTAACACAATTTCTATCTCATTATTTTTCTTTCGTAAAAGGTGATAGCTTTCACACCGCTATTTGCTAACGTGTAGCTCTTTTCACCAATTTTTCGAGACGGCAATACGCACCAACAATGGTTAGTCCTTTATTTTTCGCAAAATTTAAGACTTCCAAAATTAGGCATTTGTCTTTGCTCAACACTTCTCCTTTTCGTCATTTATTTTTTTAGGTGATAGCTTTCACACCGTTATTTGCTAACGTGTAGCTCTTTTCACCAATGACTCCTTTTTTAGGGAATAGAATTTTTGCGTAAAATCATTTTTAGTTAAGCATGAAAAATCAAAACTCCACAAATTAAGTAAATTTCGCTTTATTTTTCATCAACCAATTGATTCTTCTTTTCTCAAGGTAACGAATGACTCGATTTTATATGATAATTACAAGGCTTGGAAAGAGAGATTAAGGCTCAAAAAAAAAAATTTGGAATATACAATTTTTTTTACCGGTTAAAACGATTTTAGAAGCTTGTATATAGTTAATTTATTGGTGTTTATGACCAGATCTAGAAATCTCACAAATCAAAATACTATATATATATATATATATATATACTAAAAAAAAAATTTAAGGCAAATAAAAACACACCAAAATACTAACACACTAAAACATACTACAACAAACCACCCCCAAACTTGAAAATAAAACTGTCCTCAGTTTTAAAAATAAAATAAAAAATAAAAATCAATGCAGAAAAGCGAATACTCCGTTAAGAAAGTTGATGTCTGAGCCTAACGCCTTTTAGAATATGCAATAGAATAAATATACGAGGCACACACAAAATAAAATAAAATATACTCGTAAGTATAACATAATTTTTTTAGATGCGCATCAAGAAAGTCCCAACAGTCGCCTTACGCTGCCATCAAAGTTTTAAAAAAAAAAAAAAAAAAAAGCAAAGCACGAAATAAAAATTACAAAGAATACATAAATCGCGAATAGATGCGCGTCAAGAGATTAAGAAGAAACTCCTTAAGCCGCCATCATTTAATTTTTTTTTTTTTTTTTTTGATTTTTGAGATTTTTAGAAATAATAAGAAAAACAATAAATAAATTGGGTTCCCTCCCAATAAGGGCTTGTTTAATGTCATTAGCTTGACAACTTCTGTTTTAGTCGTGCGACGGATCTTCAAGGGTTATGCTCTCTCCGTGAGGAATTTTCTCGATTTTCAAAATAAGGCTTTACCTCGTGTCCGTTCAATTAAATGACTCTTTGGTTTGAGGATTTATCCCTGATTACTCCGTATGGAAATACTTCCTCAATCTCGAAGGGTCCCGCCCAATGTGATTTTAGCTTACTCCGGAAATAATCGCAAACGAGAATTAAATAAAAGTACTTTCGTACCTGGTTCAAGGTGTTTGAGGGTAAGTTTCGGTCATGAAGTCTCTTGACTTTGTCTTTGTAAATCGAGAGTTCTCGTATGCTTCGTTTCTTAACTCGTCTAGTTCGGATATTTGTAGCGCCTTTCCTGTCCACTTTTTCAATTCCATTGAAACGGCCTTAATTGCACAATAAGCATTATGTTCGATTTCAACTGGAAGGTGACAATTTTTTCCATAGACTAGACGGTAAGGGCTCATTCCCAATGGACTCTTGTAAGAAGTTCGGTATGCCCAAAGTGCATCGACCAATTTTTCAGCCCAATCTTTTCGAGTTGGGCGCACAGTTTTTTCCAAGATCCCTTTTATTTGTCGGTTGCTTGTTTCAGCCTGACCCGACGTTTGTGGATGGTAGGGAGTTGCAATTTTGTGATTTATGCCATTTTTGGCCATAAGCTTGTCAAATAACTTGTTGCAGAAGTGAGATCCCCCATCACTGATTATTGCCTTGGGAAATCCGAAACGGCTGATTATGTATTCCTGTACAAACTTAACAACAATATTAGCATCATTAGTCCTTGTGGGGATTGCCTCAACCCACTTGGATACATAATCGACTGCTAAAAGAATGTACTCAAAATTTCCAGATTTAGTGAATGGTCCCATAAAATCAATTCCCCATACATCAAAAATTTCTACGACCAAATTGATCGTGAGTGGCATCTCATTTCTTTTTCCGATATTACCGCCTGTTGACACCTATCGCACTGAACACAAAAATGATATGCGTCTTTAAATAAGGATGGCCAATACAAACCAGATTGGAGAATTTTTTGTGCGGTCTTTTGTCCGCCAAAATGTCCTCCGCAATGAAGTTCGTGGCAAAAGGTTAGTACACTTTGTTGCTCATCTTCTGGGACACATCGCCTCATGATTTCATCTTTGCATAATCGAAAAAGGCATGGTTCGTCCCAGAAGTAGTTTTTGCATGATGATAAAAACCTTTTCTTTTCTTGGTAAGAAATGTTAGTTGGGAGCATTTCACAAACAAGGTACCGAAGAAATTTTAAATAGATTTTCATGTGGAAAAGAGTCCACAATTTGTTCATGTTTGTTATCTATTTCTTCTGTTATTTTTAAACGAGACAAATGGTCTGCGACCACATTTTCACTTCCTTTTCGATCCTTTATTTCCACATTAAATTCTTGAAGCATTAAAATCCACCGAATCAACCGAGGTTTCGCTTGTTGCTTTTTCAACGAGATGTCGTAAAGCCGCATGGTCTCGAATGTACAATCACTTTAGATCCTACAATATAAGATCTAAATTTATCCAAAGGAGAAAACCACACTAATAATTCTTTCTCGGTTGTCGTATAATTAACTGCGCATCATTTAATGTTAGACTAGCGTAATAAACCACACGGAGCATTTTATCAATTCTTTGGCCCAAAATCGCACTAACAAATTTCTACGATGCATCGCACATAATTTCAAAAGGTAAAGACCAATCAGGCAATTACGATTGGTGCCGTGGTTAGTTTCTCTTTCAAGGTTTTAAAAGCGTCGAGACAAGCGTCATCGAAAATGAAAGAAACATCTTTGGTAAGCAAAGTGCATAGAGGTTTACTTATTTTTGAAAAATCTTTGATAAACCTTCTATAAAACCGCATGTCCTAAAAGCTCCCGATTGCCTTTACATTGTTTGGTGGCGGTAATTTTGAATGACATCAATTTTTGCTTTGTCGACTTCAATTCCATGATTTGACACCACATGGCCTAGCACAATTCCACTTTCTCGTCATAAAATGACTTTTTCCCAACTGAGAGTTAAATGGCTTTCAATACAACGTTCAAGTACTTTGGTCAATTTATTTAAGCAATCATCAAAAGATGATCCAAATACTGAAAAGTCATCCATAAATACCTCAATAGAATCGCCGATCATATCTGAGAAAATTGACAACATGCACCTTTGAAAAGTTCTGGTGCATTGCATAATCCAAAGGGCATTCTTCGACAAGCAAAAGTTCCAAAAGGGCATGTGAATGTGGTCTTCGATTGGTCCTCGTGCAATCGCCACTTGATAATACCCTCAAAGGCCATCAAGAAAACAAGAGAATTTGTGTCCCGCAAGTTTATCAAGCATTTGGTCAATAAAAGGTAGAGGAAAATAATCCTTTTTGGTGGCGGCATTTAATTTTCGATAATCAATGCACATCCGCCACCCGTGTTACCCTCGTTGGTACTAGCTCCCTTATCATTTTCAATCACCGTTATGCCACTTTTCTTTGGCACCACATGTATCGGGCTTACCCATTCACTATCCGCAATCGGATAAATAATTCCCTCCTAGTAATTTTAAAATTTCCTTTTACTACCTCTAGCATATTGGGATTTAATCTTCGTTGTGCTTCTCTTCTTGGTTTTTCCCCTCTTCTAGGATTATTTTGTGCATACATGTTGAAGGGCTAATTCCTTAATATCACTCAAACCCCATCGTATTGCCTCTTTGCATTTTTTTAAAACTTCTATTAAAAGAAATTCTTCATCTTTGTTCAATTCTCGCATTAATAATTACGGGTTTTTATTTCCTCTTCAAGAAAAACATATTTTAAATGCTTAGGCAATTCTTTAAGCTCCGGTATTTCTTTTTCTTTGCTATCCATTAACGACTCCGGACTATCTATCTTAATCCCTGTAAGAGATTTTCGCACACTTCTCCTTCAACTTCCGGTTAAGCTCAACATTCCATTACTTGTTCCTGTATAATGAGAGTTTCTACTGCATTGTCAATAATATCAACAAAAGCACACTCCTCGTATAAATCGTAACTAGGAACAGGGGGCAATTAAACACGTAAAATGTCACGGTTTCATTTAACACACTCATGGTTAATTTTCCTCTTTTAACATCAATTATTGTTTCATGTAGCCATGAAAGGTCTTCCCAATAAAATAGAATGATCTTTTCCATTTTCTAGACATTGTCCCATTTATAAGACAACAAAATCTTCTGGAATAATAAGCCCCTCTATGTCAACCAAAATATCTTCGATAATTCCAACAGGATAACGAAGCGATCTATCGGCCAATTGTAAACATATTTTAGTTGGGCTAAGTTCACCAAGATCAAGTTGCTCAAAAATATATAATGGCATCAAATTTATACCTGCTCCAAGATCAAGCATACCAGTGGTCTTCTTACCGTTTCCCATAGCGATATTTATGATGAAGCTACCTGGATCACTTTGCTTGGGAGGTAATCGTTGTTGGAGCAATGCAGACATAACCTCTGAGACAATGATTTTTTCTCTATATCCAAACTTCTTTTTATCCGTGAGTAATTCTTTGAAAAATTTTCCGTATGCTGGGACACATTTTATTACTTCCAATAAAGGAAGGTTTACATTTACTTTGGACAGCATATCAAAAAAATTTAGAAATTGCTTCTCAAGTTTTTCATTTTTTTGTCGACTTGGAAAAGGTATTGGGGGTTTGTATGGATTTGTAGATTTGTGGAGTGTTGGGATGGGGACTTCTTCTTTAGAATTTTCATTTGACTCCTTATATTCGTCCTTGTTTCCTGCAATAATTGAAATATCATCATTAGAAGGGGAATCAACTTGATTGTTATAAATCTTACCAGCTTCTCGGCGTGGTGATAGCTTTAGCTTGTTCGGTTGACTTGGTAACCTCCTTTCTGGTTATTTTGCGGTTGATTTGCTAGTTGCCCGACTTGAGTTTCACTGCTTTATCGATGCTTCCATTGCTTCAAATCTTCGATCCGAGTTTTGGATGAATGAATGAAGTGTTTATTCTAATGAGGGTTATCTGGTTAGGTTTGAGGGCGACCCTTTGAATTGGTTCTGTCTTTGATATGGTTGTTGAAAATTTTTATGTTGAGGAGGTGGTGGTTGTTGGTGATGATTCCCACCCAAAGAGAAATTAGGGTGATTTCGCCAACCGGGATTATAGGTTTCAGAAAAAGGGTCATTTCTGGGGCGTTGGTAAAAATTATTTAAAGCATTTACCTCTTCAGGGTTCGTCGGGGGATTGATGTTGGGTGCATGACTATATTCACCACCGGCGAAAAATACTTCTTGAGATGGCATGACTGTGGGTGGTTGAGAAATTCCTTGAGTTGTAAGTCGTTGGACTTGTTTGGTTAGCTCGGCAATTTGCGCAGTGAGATCGCTGGTGGAATTAAAATAATCGAGCCAAATATGCATCCTGCCTAAAACAATCGGCGCCAAAATTTGATATTTCGCCGGATAATTTTAGTTATCAAGGAAACTATATGGCGGGTGAATTGTTCATATATGGCGGGTGAATTGTTCAAAGAAAACAAGATCAAATCCAACGACGGGAATTTTTCCAGGACAAACGACCATACAAAACGGCGCAAAATGGACCGTGTTCTGTCGACCGTTTCACATACGGCGCAAAAGAGGCCGTGTCTTGGGCCGTTTCACACACGGCCGGCATTTAGCGCCGTGTCCTCACGCGTATTCCGAAAAAGACCGAGTCACCACAAAACGGCGCACAACACGGGGCAAACTGGGCCGTTTTACATCGCCGTTTTTCAGCAGATGCCATGCAAATGTAACACCCCCAATATATTCGGGAATATTACAGCGCCGTAAATCCTTTACATAAGGATTTACAAGGCTGAAAAATTTAACAAGTATAAAAAGTTACTGACGAATGGAAATAACGGAATTTCAGTACATCAATTCTGACCAAATACAGAAATAGTACAATTTGTTCAACAGAACTCAATATTACATCACCAATTCAAAACATCACAAACGACTTCGTACTCGAGTACTTATTGAAATAACGAATAAACGAAAGATAAATAAACCCTTGGCCGACATCACTCGCACTTCCGTCATCATACAATTCCTGGTTGTTTCCTGCTCTCCGGATCCTGAACACAAACAAAATGTTCACCCCCGAAGGGGTTAGCACAACGATGCTAGTACAAGTACCACAACATATTATTCATATCTCACGGTGAATAATAATAACATAAACGACAAAATACCAACGAGTCTTCTCCTACGAGAAACTCAAACATAACATACACAATCGATAATCACAACATGATATCAATACATACACATGGTAATTCCATCGATCCAGCGTTCACCGCCTAGAACCCACGATGATCCCGCTGACCAACCCGTGGTGGAAAACCCGTCCGATGATCCAACATGACGCTAGCATAGATCCCCGATGATCCCGTCGGACCAACACGAGGTGGACACACAATAACGACATACATGCACGACAATATGTATAACAACAATACATAAAACAATTAAGGTACTTGCCTCGATTTGAAGACAATAACAATTCTTCCACGAAAATGAACACTCGAAGATCGTCCTCCTCAATCAATCACGAACGAGACCAAACCTTAACAAAAGAAATGATATAGAGTTTATCTCACGTCGTATGGATGTTTAACAATTCGCTTAACGGTCAAAAGTTCATAAACCGCACCGCCCGAGAGCTTAGCGCACGCTAAGTACTTACGTAGCGTGCGTTACGTCGCCCGATAGCGCACGTAAACAACAAAGCCTAGCGCACGCTAACGACGCATGGTCGATTTCACCGACTACCAATCGACTCGTCGATGGTCTAGCGTCGCATGCACAAAAGTAGCGCACGCTAACTAGTGTTCGATAAGCGCACGTTAAAGCGCATAACATAGCGCGTCGCTATTCGCATGGCGCTTATCACGAAGCGAAGAACTCGTTCTTGCCATGAACGAAACAATGAAATCCTTCGTGATAATTCATGTTACTTCCATGAATACCAAGTTCTTACTCTTATGAATAATCTCCAGATTATATCAACTTCAAGATGCAAATATACGAATAATCATCATGACACCATAATCCATCTTGATTACAATTCTCATGCAAAGTTGGTGATCTCCGGTTGATGTATTAGATTCTACTATCATTATACATATTCGACTTCATCTTGCGGTGAACTAACAATTCCGACTTATACGAAAGAATATTTCCTAAGATGATTCTCCCTTTAAGTTCTTATAACATATTTTCCAAATCATGATCACAAAGATAACATAAATCATACGGATTGTTAACTTCCGAATATATTTCTCATCATTTGAAGTACTAGGATTCCAACTTCAAGGTTCCAACAATAATATCTTAATTGTAGACATCCCAATCTTCTAAACATGATGTTGTTGAAATAATTTACTAATGAAATTCAATATCCTGTTAACATGATCATCATATCCATTGTAAATCCGAATCTAAGATGGTGATAGGTTGAACATACCTTAATATGCCGAAATCACCGAACCACAAGGTGTAATCCGACTCAGGTTGGTTACGTGCCCTCCAAGGTGTCACTTCTCTTCAAAGATCACTTCACAAGTGATACTCAATCGCTCTATGATCACTCATACATGTTCTAAGTGTTTAGAAGGTAGATTATTGCTCTGGACTCTCAAAGATGAAGTATAAACGAAGGAAATGAAAGCTCAAGCGGTTCTTTGTCCCATTTATAATTTCGCATTATTGATAAGTTAGCGCACGCTACTAAGTATCTCTTAGCGTGCGCTAATAATGGTTGACTTCAGATTTTGTCCGGTGCCAATGGGAATCTTATCCGACCCATGTCCTACCGGGCGCACGAGCCACCGCCCGCCAATAATTGAGTCTTTAGCGCACGTTACTACTACGTGTAGCGACGCTAATAGTGGCCCGATTGCGCGTTAAGATACATTCTTAGCGTGCGCTATCACTAGGTTGTTTGAGCAATTTTGCATGTTTCTATACTTATGTACAATGATATCAATGCACGAAATATCATACTCCAATAATCAAAATCACCAATCCGAAATAATACATGGTTGAATACAGATGAAATACACTGTAATAAATCCGATATTACATACTCTCCTACTAAAAAGGAATTTCGTCACCAAACACAAGATGAAAATAACTCTAGATATCTAAACTTCATATCAGCCTGCTTCCCACGTGGCTTCTTCCGTTCCATGACGTGACCACTGAACTTTGACCAAAACGATTGACTTGTTCCTCAGTTGCTTAACTCGACTCTCGAGTATCTTGATTGGTCTTTCTTCAAACGTCCCATCCTGTTCGACTTCGATCTCGCCGAGATCGATGATATGACTGGGATCCGATATATCTCCAGAATCGGGATACGTGGAACACGTTATGAACATGGTACAATGACGGCGTAATGCTAATCAGTAGGCCAACTCCCAACTCTCTCGAGGATCTCAAATGGTCCGATATATCTCGGACTTAGCTTACCTTTCCTACCGAAACGAAAGATTCCTGTAGGAGAAACCTTCAAAAGTACGTGATCTCCTGATCAACTCCAATGGGCGGCGCGTGCGTCCGCATAGATTTCTCGCGACTGCAGGCGCCAACAGCCTTTTCACGAATCAAGGCTATCTTCTCTCGAGTCCGCTCGATCAACTCGTTCTGTTCGATCAAGTCCGATGAATCGTCCCAACATAAGGGCGATCTGCATCTCCTTCCGTATAATGCCTCAAACAAAGGCCATCTTAATGGAAGCATGCCAACTATTGTTGTAAGTAAATTCAATCAATGGTAGATGAACTTCCCAATCGTTTGACCAATCTAAGGCACGTGCCCTTAGCATATCTTCCACCGTTTGTATAGTTCTCTCGATTGTCCATCGATCACGGTGATAAGTCAGATCAAGTTCAATTCGGTCCCCAAGGCCTTATGAATTGCCTTCCAAAAGTGAGACACAAAACGGCCGTCTCGATCAGAAACAATGGTCTTCGGCGTACCATGTAATCGAACTATCTCTGAAATAAAGACTCGTGCCAACCTCTCTGGTCCCCACGTATCCTTAATGCCTAGAAAATGAGCCGATTTGGTTAAACGATCAACTATCACCCAAATCATGTTCATTCCCGTCCTGGTTTTCGGCATATTAGTGATGAAGTCCATTGATATGTCCTCCCACTTCCATTCAGGGATCGGGAGCGGCTTCAACATTCCAGCAGGCCGTTGATGTTCGATCTTAACCTGCTGACAAGTCAAGCATTTCGAAACATAGTCCGCTACGTCTTTCTTCATGTTGCCCCACCAGAAATTCTGCTTCAAGTCCTTATACATTTTACTGGTGCCCGGGTGGATAGAATAGGGCGAACTATGAGCTTCCTTCATAATCGTCTGTTTCAGAACATCAACATCGGGAACGCAGAGTCGGTCCTGAAATCTCAAAACTCCATCGTCATGAATTATGAATCCGGGGGCCTTTCCTTTGATCACTTCGTCATGCAACCGAATCATCAGAGGGTCATCTCGCCTGCCTAGATTTGATTTCTTCGGTTAATGACGGTTATCTCCATCACGCACAGATTGTCCCCTGGACTCTCTGTTACCACACTTCAATCCCTGGACGAATCATCTCTCGCCAAGGCTAAGTTGGGAGGTCGTGTCTCCAGATCTCGGATAGAGACAGCTTGCGGCTAAGTGCATCGGCCACTACATTCGCTTTGCTGGATGATATAAAATCTCCAAGTCATAGTCCTTAATCAGCCCAACCATCTTCTTTGCCGCATATTCAACTCTTTCTCGATCAATATGTACTTGAGGCTCTTATGATCCGTAAAGATTTGACAGCTGAGTCCTGCATGCATAATGCCTCCAAATCTTCAAGGCAAAACCACCGCCGCTAGTTCCAAATCATGTGTCGAGTAATTCACTTCATAAGGTTTCAGTTGTCGCGATGCATAAGCGATCACCTTGTTATTCTGCATCAACACGCACCCAAGTCCTTGGTTCGAAGCATCACTGTAAACTATGAATCCCTCAGTTCCCTGTGGAAGTGATAGAATCGGTGCCGTCGTCAATCTCTTCTTCAATTCATCAAAGCTAATTTGACATAATTCATTCCACTCAAACTTTTGAGTTTTCTGAAGGAGTCGAGTAAGTGGGCGGGAAATTTTAGAAAACCCTTCCACGAATCGACGATAGTATCCAGCAAGTCCTAAGAAGCTTCGGACCTCTTTCACGTTCTTTGGAGGCTTCCAATCCAATATTGCCTCGATCTTCTGAGGATCCACTCGGACTCCTTTAGCTGACACCACATGGCCGAGGAACATTACTTCCTTTAGCCAGAATTCACACTTAGAAAGTTTGGCGTACAATTGTTCGTTCCTCAAAAGTCCCAATACAATCCGCAAATGCTGTGCATGTTCTTCCGGACTCTTAGAATACACCAGAATGTCATCGATAAACACGACCACAAATTTATCCAAAAATTCAATGAACACACGGTTCATCAATTGCATAAATACTGCAGGTGCGTTAGTGAGACCAAACGGCATCACCACAAACTCATAATGCCCGTAACGAGTTCTGAATGCGGATTTCGGAACATCAGATTCCTTAATCCTCAGCTGATGATATCCTGATCTCAGATCAATTTTAGAAAATACTGTTGCCCCTTGCAACTGGTCAAATAGATCATCAATCCGTGGCAACGGATACTTGTTTTTAATCGTCATCTTGTTCAGCTCTCGATAGTCAATACACAAATGAGCGATCCATCCTTCTTTCGGACAAAATAACTGGCGCTCCCCAGGGTGAAACGCTTGGCTGAATATAGCCCTTGTCCAGTAACTCCTCCAGCTGCTTCTTCAGTTCGTACATCTCAGTAGGTGCCATACGATACGGCGCCTTAGAAATTGGTGTCGCTCCAGGTTCCAGTTCAATAGTAAATTCCACATCCCTTCGTGGAGGTAGTCCGTAACTCGTCAGAAACACATCCGAAATTCGTTCACAACAGAATGGATGAAAGTTCCACAATTTCTTCTTCTTTCTTCATTGCGTAGCACCGCATCTGCATGACCTTGTTTCAACAATTTGACTTTCATCGCCTTGATCAACTTTCCTGAGCTTCCCGGTTTCCATCCTCAAACAGAATCTCGAACCATCGTCACGATCACGAGATATTCCTCCTTCGGTAGTTCACAATTGCTCCATATCGATTAAGCCAATCGTCTCCGAGTATTAGGTCATCTCCTTGCATTTCTATCATGATCGATTTGAGAGCCACTCTGCCTCCAAATGATACAGGAAATTTCTAGTTTCTAAATTTCCGACAATCCTCTCTCCACTGTAAACCAACGAGATAAGGTTCACAAGCATGAAAACCGGAAATATTTAAACGATTTACACAAGACAAAGATATGAAAGAATGTGTAGCTCCTGTATCGAATAAAACGCTAATCGGCCGGGAAAGGATCTCGGACAGACTGATGCGACAAAGAAGATCACGATCGTCTGTCCTCCTCATCTCGCATGCACGTGGGGAGCAGATCCGCACTCGATGTCCCCTTTCGGTCCCATTGTCCTCTGCCTCGCCTGCCAAAATTCCGAGGCATCTCGAACACTTTGCCGCTGCTCTCGTGGAATACCGGCCTCCTTCGGGTAGGGCCGTGGTGCACGGCTCTAAAAGACTTTGCAGCCTCTTCACAAAACACCGCCCGATGTCCTCTCGTCCACAGCCAAAACAAGTCACGGCAGAAGGGGGCAATTCCGATAGTGCCCCGTCTCAAGGCGCAGCTTAAAGCATTTCTGGTAACATCGGTAATAGTTGATGTCGCCCAAATTCTTTCCGCTCCTAGTAGGTGCGGAGGTTTCTTAAAAGAGTGAAAAGATGACTGGCCTTACGGGGCCCGCTGCTTTTGTGCTCTGTGAAAGTACCGAGACTTTCTGCTTTCTTGTTTTCCGCAAATTTCTCCATGGCCGCTTCCTTGATCTCATATGCCAACGCCTTATCTTGGTATTGGCGGAGTGTGGTACATTCGAATCCGACATGTACCTCAACTTCTCGTTTCATTCTCATATCGAAATGAATCATCATTTCGCATCTGCTCACCGGATGTCGAACAAATGCCATTTCTTGGTTAAACGTCTTGATCGCACGGGATACGGGCACATCGGAAGGCCGAGCAGAGAAAACTCTCGAACTTTGGCTTCCCTCACGGGACGAGGGCACATCGGGCTTCCATCATCAATCTAAACTCTGTCAATCGGCATCATGGTCTACAGCCGGATGGCTTCCCACCATTCGGACGCTTCCCTATCGGAAAATATTGAGCGATAGAGGCTCTCCGTCGTCAGGCGATTAATTCCGCAAAAATCTTCTCCACTCCTTTAACCAATGATCCTGTGGGAGTCTCGGAAATACCGTCGAATTTGGGTGGTTGCATCTTCGCCACTTCTTGCGACCACCGGTCACCTCGATTTCCCATATCCGGGATCCCTTGTCCCTCTCCTCGCTGTAGCCCAACCGCCACTTGCATTCGGTCCACGACTGGGCGAACCGAGTCATCTGGTTCACCACTTGACGAAGGATCTCTGCACAAGCAGATCTCGGTTCATTATTAATAGATCGCTGCGGCTCGCCTGAGCTATGATCGGCTCAGTTAGAAGGCGACGTTTCCTTTCGGCATTTCTCCGTCAAGGCCCACGACCGCGACCACGCCCACGTCCGCCTCTCAACATACCGTAAGCATAAATACTCAATATACAGAAACAACATCGTTCTAATATTCGAGTATAAAGAGATACAATATGCAAAGAACGAGATAGAGTTTAGGAACTTACAACCACTGTTCGCATGAAGACGTAGGCGGTGCGGTGATGTCATTCACGGCGGTTATCCCAAAAGACATAAATGACCCCTATTTTAACCCAACGGCCAAGATATCCATAATCTTAGCTCTGATACCATATTCTGTAACACCCCCAATATATTCGGGAATATTACAGCGCCGTAAATCCTTTACATAAGGATTTACAAGGCTGAAAAATTTAACAAGTATAAAAAGTTACCGATTTAATGGAAATAACGGAATTTCAAGACATCAATTTCACCAAATACGAAATAGTACAATTTGTTCAACAGAACTCAATATTACATCACCAATTCAAAACATCACAAACGACTTTGTACTCGAGTACTTATTGAAATAACGAATAAACGAAAGATAAATAAACCCGGTCGGGACATCACTCTGCACCCCCGTCATCATACAATTCCGGTGGTTGTTTCCTGCTCTCCGGATCCTGAACACAAACAAAATGTTCACCCCCGAAGGGGTTAGCACAACGATGCTAGTACAAGTACCACAACATATTATTCATATCTCACGGTGAATAATAATAACATAAACGACAAAATACCAACGAGTCTTCTCCTACGAGAAACTCAAACATAACATACACAACAGATAATCACAACATGATATCAATACATACACATGGTAATTCCATCGATCCAGCGTTCACTGCCTAGAACCCACGATGATCCCGTCAGACCAACCCGTGGTGGAAAAACCCGTCCGATGATCCAGCGCACGCTAGCATAGATCCCCCGATGATCCCGTCGGACCAACACGAGGTGGACACACAATAACGACATACATGCACGACAATATGTATAACAACAATACATAAAACAATTAAGGTACTTGCCTCGATTTGAAGACAATAACAATTCTTCCACGAAAATGAACACTCGAAGATCGTCCTCCTCAATCAATCACGTAACGAGACCAAACCTTAACAAAAGAAATGATATAGAGTTTATCTCACGTCGTATGGATGTTTAACAATTCGCTTAACGGTCAAAAGTTCATAAACTGCAATCTGCCCGAGGAGCTTAGCGCACGCTAAGTACTTCTGTGTAGCGTGCGTTACGTCTGCCCGATAGCGCACGTAAACAACAAAGCCTAGCGCACGCTAACGACGCATGGTCAGTACTTCACTGACCAGTCAACTGACTCGTCTGATGGTCTAGCGTACGTTACGTACCAAAAGTAGCGCACGCTAACTAGTGTTCGATAGCGCACGTTAAACTGCATAACATAGCGTGCGCTATCTCTGCATGGCAGTTTACTGCTGAGCAGTAAACTGTTCTTGCCATGAACGAAACAATGAAATCCTTCGTGATAATTCATGTTACTTCCATGAATACCAAGTTCTTACTCTTATGAATAATCTCCGATTATATCAACTTCAAGATGCAAATATACGAATAATCATCATGACACCATAATCCATCTTGATTACAATTCTCATGCAAAGTTGGTGATCTCCGGTTGATGTATTAGATTCTACTATCATTATACATATTCAGACTTCATCTTGCGGTGAACTAACAATTCCGACTTATACGAAAGAATATTTCCTAAGATGATTCTCCCTTTAAGTTCTTATAACATATTTTCCAAATCATGATCACAAAGATAACATAAATCATACGGATTGTTAACTTCCGAATATATTTCTCATCATTTGAAGTACTAGGATTCCAACTTCAAGGTTCCAACAATAATATCTTAATTGTAGACATCCCAATCTTCTAAACATGATGTTGTTGAAATAATTTACTAATGAAATTCAATATCCTGTTAACATGATCATCATATCCATTGTAAATCCGAATCTAAGACTGGTGATAGGTTGAACATACCTTAATATGCCGAAATCACTGAACCACAAGGTGTAATCCGACTCCGGTTGGTTACGTGCCCCTCCAATGTGTCACTTCTCTTCAAAGATCACTTCACAAGTGATACTCAATCGTTCTATGATCACTCATACATGTTCTAAGTGTTTAGAAGGTAGATTATTGCTCTCTGGACTCTCAAAGATGAAGTATAAACGAAGGAAATGAAAGCTCAAGCGGTTCTTTGTCCCATTTATAATTTCTGCATTATTGATAAGTTAGCGCACGCTACTAAGTATCTCTTAGCGTGCGCTAATAATGGTTGACTTCAGATTTTGTCCGGGTGCGTCAGCGGGAATCTTATCCGGACCCATGTCCCGCTGGCGCACGAGCCAGCTGCCCCGCTCAATAATTGAGTCTTTAGCGCACGTTACTACTACCTGTGTAGCGTACGCTAATAGTGGCCCGATTGCGCGCGTTAAGATACATTCTTAGCGTGCGCTATCACTAGGTTGTTTGAGCAATTTTGCATGTTTCTATACTTATGTACAATGATATCAATGCACGAAATATCATACTCCAATAATCAAAATCACCAATCCAAAATAATACATGGTTGAATACAGATGAAATACACTGTAATAAATCCGGATATTACAGCAAAATTAGTCCATTTTTGACCAACTTGTGAACTCAACCACAAGATATTTTTATGGTCAAAAATCTGAAAAATCAAAGTCATGGGTGAAGTGTGAACAAAGAATTAAAAAAATGATATTACAATAGATATTTTGAATTAAATAATCAATTGTATTCTTGAAAATCACCTATAAAAGGGCATCTTCACCCATTGCAAAATCACTCCACATTCTTACCAAGAAATCCTCAACTTCTTGCTAAGAAATACTCCTTTCCTTTAGCAATATATTTTCCTTAGAACTTTCAATTTTAGTTTGTATTTTATTTTTGGTTTGAAGTTTTTCTTTCATTTAGTTTGTAATTGAAAAGTGCTTGATCAATAAGCACTTAGTATTTTACTTTCAATTTTGGTAAGCTTGTAACCTTTAAACAAGTTTGAAGTTATATTTTGAAGTTTGTTTCTTGCACTTTGATTCATCATATTCAAATAAGTTTTATCTATTGTCATTAAGTTCTAGTAATTAAAAGTTTATATATATATATATATATATATATATATATATATATTATGTATATCAATTATTTCTATTATAATTTTAGTTTGTATAAACCAATGAGTAGCTAATCTTTCTTCCTAGGGGAAGGGGGATTTCTATTAGGTTATATATTGAGTATTTGATTGATTTACACTATTTTGATTAAAAAGGACTAATTGGTTTAAATAGAGATTGATCATATCCTATTTCTACTAATGAAATCTCCTTGATTGATTGTTGAGTGAATTGGAAACATATCTCTTCAATCTATCAAGTGTTAATCTTGTTATCAACATCTTAAGATTGCGAAAGTGGTTAAGACATCTTTGATTACGAAAGTACAGAGGTGAAAAGTTGATTACTCGATAAACATTCGTTTTTCTTTTATATCCGTGTAAATCAATCCCTATACTTAATTAAAAACCTAATTTAATGAACCCGTAATCCCCTAGATTTTATAAATTCCCAACTCATTTTAATTCTATTCATTTTCACTAGTTAAAAATAGTCTAGTATAAAAATAGTTTTCTTAAAACTAGTAGTATTAAAAATAGTCTTAATATAAATAGTCTTAATATAAATAGTCTAGTATAAATAGTCTACTAAAAAATAGTCTAGTTAAAAATAGTCTTAATATAAATAGTCTAGTATAAATAGTCTAGTATAAATAGTCTTAATATAAATAGTCTAGTATAAATAGTCTTGTTAAAAATAGTCTTATAAAAATAGTCTTATTAAAAATAGTTTAAATTAAAAATAGTGCATTTTAATTTAATTAATATTTAAAAACCCAATAATCTATTTTAGTATTTATTTCTCGCAATTTGTAACAAAAAAATTATACGAAGCCCTGTTGGACAATCCTCGAGAGAAAAGACCTTGGTAGAACTCACCACAAACTACTTCTACCTCGTATATATTTGCGAGCGACTCAAGAACTCCTATTTTTAGGATAAGTTTTCCGCCGATCATGTGGCTAACAAGAAATAGGCTTTAAGCTCAATCGGGCTAACTAGGGAAATAATTTTTGGGTTGGTCAAAAGGTTTGAAGGGTTGCCAAAATACAAATCGCCTAAAATCACTTTCACTAATTTGCACACACGCTTGTAGTTTTGAATAAGATACCAAGACAAGTTCTAGAGTCTTAAAACATGAATGATACACTCGACAATGAAACTTGCATATATAATGCACGAAGGCTCAAAAGCTCACAAGTTAGATTTGTTCATATTTCCAAGATATTAAACTATTTATTCAATTTCACACCCTTTTGATTATTCTACAATTTTTTACTCTTCAAATTATCCTCGATTTGCATATCAAAATAACAAAATAAATCCCGAGGTATCCAAGACAAGAGTTCATTCTTTCGAGTTTCATTCAAGTACATGATACTCAAAATATACCAAGTTCAAAAACAACAATTCACACCTAAATTCAAGCAAATCTTCACACCAAAATTCGAAAAAATAGAAACAAACAAACAATAAAAAAACGAACAATATAAGTATATCTTGACCCAATATCTCCCCCCAAACTTGAATTAAAGAATGTACACACGAATGGGGTATAGTATTTAAACAATAAAAACTTTGGGCCAAGAAATACTTACAACCGGTCATATTGATTGGGCGGAGGGAAGTGGCCTTGTTGGACATGCCTCGTGTCATACCTGCTCAGATTTGTCAAAAATCGTCTGCCCACCTGACCCGACCGTGTCAAACGACACGGCCCGTGTCGCACCCAGAAACTCAAAAAGCATCTGTATGGCCGACCCGACCGTGTCAAGTGACACGGTCCGTGTCGTACTAGCCTAGAAAGTGCGCTTCTGGTCTCCGGATCTTTTTCTTGCGAATTGGACACCTACAGTTGAACCGGTCAGTTCCTCATCAAGTAAAAATAAAAATAAAATGCAAATAAGAACAAAATAAACCAACAAGAACCATTGGGTTGCCTCCCAATTAGCGCTAAGTTTAACGTCTTCAGCCGGACGTAAGTGTTGGGTTGCCTCCCAACTAGCGCTAAATTTAACGTCTTCAGTCAGACGCATGTTTCCTTCATCCCGGATCATTCGACGAGCTCTTACAATCCGGTTTACGCGCAATTTTATCGGGAGGTTCTCCATTTGTCAATCTATCAAATCGAGGGGTCATTGAAAATACAACATTTTGACTATGCGTCTTAATCGTTATTTCTCCTTGATCCACATCAATTAAAGCTCGTGCAGTGGCTAAGAATGGACGTCCAAGTATTACTAGACCATCTTGCTTCCCATCATCATCAAGCACTATAAAATCAACGTGGAAGGCGAACTTATCAATTTTTAAAATTACATCCTCCACAATTCCCTTTGGGTAAGCTAAAGATCGATCTATGAATTGTAAGCTCACTGGAGATGGTCTCAACTCTCCTAATCCAAGTGTCCTGAAAATAGACAAAGACAATATATTGACACTTGAACCATGATCAACAAATACATCATTTAATGAACAAACCGAAATAGAGCAGGGAATTGAAAAACTCCCTGGATCTTTAAGCTTTTGCGGTAGGCGCTCCAATTCCTTTTTCTCTGATGCCATGGCTTGCACGAAAACCTCAAAAATTTTCTATGTTCAATATCGGACCGATCTTTCTCCTCATTAATGGAAACTATCAAATCAGCATTATTAGACAACACGATTGCATCTTCGTCTTCATTCTCCAATTCCGGCAGCTCTTCATTCATGGTGCACGAAAAAATGTCATTGCATTGTGCTTTTGGATTTTCTTCGGTGTTGCTTGGAAATTGGCCCTTTTGATCTTGGCTCCACACAATCTTAGCCAATTGACCGATTTACGTTTCTAGGTTTCTCATTTGAGCTCCAACGGTGGTTGGTAATTGAGTCACATGATGTTCAATCCGATCAAGCTTTTCTTCATCTCGGGTAAACCGATTTTTTGTTTCCATCATAAAAGTAGCCAAAATATTCTCTAGATTAGAATTTGGCTTGGACTCTTCGATTATTTCACCATTCGACACTTTAAATCCCGTCGGTGGTTGCAACACATTTCTCGAATTCCCATAGCTAAGATTCTCGTGATTCCTATTTGAAGGATGATAAAATCCCGGATGAGGATTATTTCGATAGTTATTGAAATTATGGTTATTGATGTAATGAGCTTCCTCCAACGGGTCCGGTGGTGGTGCACTTCCTTTTGGAGTTATTTTTTCATTTGCACTATTCGTCAGAACTCCCAATGGTTGGTCAAAATCGACATTTGTGCAGTTAAAGCCTTTATGGGATCCGAATCTGAAACTTCAGCCACTCTACGCACATTAGTTCTCTCAGTAGGCCATTGATAGCTATTCATGGCCATCTCCTCGATCAATTCATATGCTTCCTCTGCGCTTTTGGCTAGTAGTGCTCCTCCGGCCGATGCATCAACAAGATTTCTCGTTTCTCCGGCCAACCCATTATAAAAGAAACACATTTGTTGGTCTTCCGGAAAACCATGACGAGGACATCGTCTTAACAAATCTTTGAAGCGTTCCCACGCCTCATATAACATTTCTGAATCCATTTGCCGGAATTGCATGATTTCACTTTTCAATCTCATGGTCTTGTTGGGAGGGAAGAATTTGAATAGAAAATTTTCACCCAACTCATCCCATATACGTATGCTCCCGGAAGCAAGGGTTCCAAGCCAACTACGAGCCTTCTCTCTCAAAGAGAACGGAAATAACTTCAATCTTATTGCGTCGCTTGACACCCCATTCATTTTTATGGTGTCGCAAATTTGAATAAAGTGGAATAAATGGGCGTGCGGATCCTCCGTGGCAAATCCACCAAACTGATTATGTTGAACCATCGATATTAATGACGGTTTCAATTCAAAATTTAGGACGTTGATAGGAATATGAGAAATTCCCCCATAATTTTGGTCAAGCCTCGGCAGAAATCCGTCCCGAATCGATTGAATTCGAACTGCGGGCTGCTCAACCTTCACGCCTCCATTGTTTGGATTGTGGGCTATTGTATTATCATTACTCGTGTTGGCAATCGCGTCTCCCGTTCTTTCCATTTCGTCAGATAGATCTCTTTGTAATTTCCGTGTAGCAACACTTGTTCTTCGAGCAAATGCCTCTACTTCGGGAATAAAGTTTTCCAAAGGTTCTCGAGAGGAGCGGGTGTTCATGTACGTCCTACAACACGACCAAAAACAATACGGAAGGAACAAAATAAAATAAAACAGAAAAATATGTCTAAAGTAAGACTGGAAACACTTATCGTAATATCAATACTAATAAAAATAAATTAGTCCCCGGCAACGGCGCCAAAAACTTATTCGCTATATTTTTTTAAACAATCCGCAAGTATACGGAGTAAATGTAGAAAGTGGCGAGCAAGGTCGTATTCCACAGAGACTAAATATTCCTATTGTATTGAGTACTAGATTATAATGATTCCGATTTTATCTAGACGATCGAAAGTTGAATGGATGGTTAACGGAATAAAATAAAATGATGACAATTAATTTAAACAAATGAAAATATCCGAATTAAAGAGAATTTAAAGAGTTTAGAAAGATAGATTCCAAGGCTAGGTTTCCGTTGATTATTAAGTTTAATCGGGATTGGTTCCAAAAAGTTCTAAGTGTGTTTCCAAAATGATAATCACAATAATATTCTAAAGTCCCTCTCGAGATGCATTAAAACGTAGATTAAACAACCTATAACAACGTCTCCGTCTATTATAAATTATCTAACTCCAAAAGTTCATAAGATTTAAACATCACCATAGCTCATCACTGATTTCTCAATCTCGTAATTTACTACGTCAAATACTCGAAACCTATTAATGCCCTCTTCTCTCGAATTATGAGTAATTAAGTTAAACATGTAAAAACATTGATCAAGTGTCTAAACATGAATTAAAACCAAGAATTCGATAAAGAAATCACACTAGATATATATAATCATCAATTTCTCAAAACCATAGCAAATCAACGTACTCCCATGCCCGGAATCTAACGAGTTTAGCCAGACATGGTAATGAAAGAAAGATTAATAATCATCATGTTCATCATGTTCATGCTAAATAAAACAACAAAATGAATAAAAGATAGGAAGAAGATAAAACTCGGATGGTGTCTTGAATGATCCCGGTTGAAGCCTTCAAATGTTCTTGAAGTGTTCTTCAAGAATTCCCTTCAAATCTCCTTCTTTTTGGATGAAAAGCTCTCAATCTTGTGTTTTTCTCTCTCTAATCTCTCCAATATTCAGAATATCCCCCAAGTCTAGCCCAAAGACCTTTTTATAAAGCCAAAATATCATTTTTTTTTTCATGTTCAAATCTTGCAAAAATGTCAAAAAAAAATGAATTTTCCATCGAAAAGTGACACGGCCCGTGTCATACTGTCCCAGAAAATGCAAAAACTTTCTGGATAGCAGACCCGTCCGTGTCATATGACACGGCCCGTGTCATACTGTCCCAGAAAATGCAAAAACTTTCTGGACTGTGAAGTCGTGGTCTAGAAGTCATATCTCCCTCAATACACCTCAGAATTTAGCGTATGATATATCGTTGCGAAGCTGATTTCATGAGGAATCCATACATATATGGAACATATTCTGATTCGAAGTAATGAATCTGGAAATTAGAAAATACGACAGGTAGTGCTTCAATCTTCATCGTTTTAGGCCTCATTCTCTCGTTTCTGCATTGCTTGATATGTATTGGGGATTGAGACTTCGGTCTTGCTTGATAATGTCCTTAAAACACCTATAAAATCAAATAAAACGTACCCAAGCGTGATCGAGTCCAACAAACACAATATGAGTACAAACGACACAATTCTACACATTTTAGGATCTTAAAATCCGGAAAAACCTTATAAAAATATGTGTGAAAATGAGTGTTATCAACACTATGTTTATAAAATTAAAAAGCATAAGAACATGACTACAGCGCCACCATCTTAAATATTGAAAAGCTCACCACTATCTCGAACTCAATAAGTCTGACTCAAACACAAAAGGCGTTTCCACGAAACCCAAATCCAATTCACTCCCATCAAACTTGAAGCCCTCAGTTCTCAAAATATTGACGAACCACTCAACAAATCCAAGTCCCGAACCACATAACTTGGCCGAACCACCATGAGCGTCGTCGTTCATCATGAAAATAGCCATTGCTCCCAATGCAGATAGTCCACAAGCAATTGTCGAACGATTTCAACCTCATCGGGTATTAAGGTGGAGAGGGGGTTTATGGATTTAGAATGCGGAGGTGAGTTACAAATAAAGATGAGAAATAAGAGTGGACGACATAAAGAACGTTGGAAATTTGTTTAATAAAACTAAGTTTTGACTCAATTTTGAACCAATTTAAAAATAATAAAATATTTAATTTTTGGCAATTAATTATAAAATTGTGAATCTATATTACGAGGAGATAAATATAAGACTTTATTTTTCTCAGAATCGATTTTCAGTGAACGAGAAATAAATAATTAAAGTTGACCATTTAATATGAATTTAACGGAAAGTTGAAGAGTTTAAGTGATAAATGAAAGATCATCCCGCATTGGAAAAAATGAACCCTTCTTGACTAGCTTATTAAAAACAAGGTGTATGTAGTTCAACAAGCTAGTAGTCTACACTAGTGAGTCAGCGACGTGAAGCCCACATGCGCACGCGGCACCCGCCCGCCGGATCGGCTCGGGCACAGGCCACGGGTATTGAGGCTTGGAGCTGGATTGAAACCATATGGTTTTGCCAGCCAACTAGGCCCAACGAAATTAAGCTTTAACTGGACTAATTCAGAGGGAACGTGGCTCTTCAACTCCACTCCAGAAGATGCAACATACGAGAATTAAAGTGGTGTTTTAAAACCACTCATGGGATGGAAACCTTGCAGCTGAAATATGTTACAGGAGTTAAGACCATTAAATCTGAGACTGCAATAAATCCCCACCTGATGGATGTTTTGTACCTGATAACAAGGGATTTTCTTGTCCATTTTTATGCTCAGTTTCCACCACTTAAACGTTCATTGGAGTTATGAGTTTTGGAGAGTGAGCCTCTAATTAACTCAGAAACACTTACGTGAGTTGTATCTTGAGTAGAGATGTCAATGGGTCAGGTAGGGTACCTGTATGACTCCGCCATATCCTATCCTATATGATTCGGATCGAATTTGGGTACCAAATGAAAATTCGGGTATCCGCATACCCTATATTTGAGATTATAAATATTTTAGATATATATAATATATATATATATATAATGTAATTAATAAATTAAATTTAATATAATAAATATTTAAAATATTACATTTTATGTAATACAATATGTAATATATAATATAATACAATATAATATATGTATAATATATAATAATAATATACTGATAAAATTCAAACGGTTACGTTGGTCGGGTGTCAGGTGGGGTAATTAGGTAATATCATATACGCATACCATACTCGTACCCGGTCACAAATTTTCGGGTTCGGTCGATACACGATCTATTATAAATTTATCCGACAGGTAGGATTGAGTACAAATAAAGTTGACATCCCTAATCTTGGGGACTTCTTGCCTGAGCTGTCTGCTCTTCTACGAGGACAAAATAGTCTATCGGAAAGAATTATAATCGCCTCTGCTATCGGTTTACTTCTGTGAAGAGAAACTATAAAAGAGAGCAGGATACAAATGAGAAGAGTGGTATATTTAGTGAGAATATTTTGGCACGTAGAAATAACTTTTTTTTTTTTTTAAGAAATGAAAGAAAATATATTTTGGATTAAAAAATTATGATGATAATTTGTAGTGTTAGATCAAAATCCCAAATACTAGGGTACCGTCCATGGTACACCCCCATGTAGTGCATCCCTGCCGGATGCACTATACGTGGCATGCATGAACGGTGCAGATTGATTCACTAGATGGAGCATCGATCTGCACCGTCCATGCACGCCACGTGTAGTGCATCCGACAGAAAATGCACTACATGAAGTGTACCATGGACTCCACCCAATACTAGCCCAACTGCCAAATTGCCAAATTGCCAAATTGGTAGGAATTTTTAGCAAGTGATGCTGAGAATACTATATATTTCCTGAAAAAAGATATGGTTGGGAATTAAAGAAGAGAAAATGGATGGTCTGAGTTGCATCAAAAGGCAACCGCCCAAACAATTTTATGTGTACATATTCACATGCAAAGAACAATGGCCTTATTTTACCCTTCTTATCTTCTGTTGGCATTAGTTTTATTTTCTCTTTTTTTTTTTGGGCCCTTATTATTTTTTGAGAGTATATATGGGTCGAATCAAACAACGATGAATTTAAGATTGATTCAAGAGCCTCAATGAGTTTAATCGAGTTAATAGAACTCTATAAGTATAGATCAGAAAAATAAAACTATTTATTTAATACTTAATTAATATGTAATACGAACACATAAAAATAAAAAAATCACTAATAAAATCATAATTTCAATCGAGTAAATTATTGAATTTCACTTTTAAATATATATATAAGTAAAATGAACATGAACATATTACACACACATATATATATATATATAGTTATATATATATATATATGTTGGAAATATAAGATAAATTGGAGGAAATGGGGTGTTTTGAGCAGCCCATTTGAGAGGAAATTTTGAGTGGGCTCGACTACGAGTTAAACTCGGGACTTAGTTGGAATACGTAGTACTCCGTACGAGGTTTCCAAAACATATAAGAACACTCAAAATGATTGAGGTATGAATGAGATATAATGTTCCAAAGTGAACCCTTTAGAAATGAATTTGGGATGCTATCCCACATTGGAAAAAGAAGGGAGAAATTGTGAGTATATAAGGAGATGTGGACAAAGGCATGTTCAAAATGAGACATGTGTGGATGTGTGACTAGGCGCCCCTCGTGCACACACACACCCACGCGCGCCGCCTTTCGTCTCGGCTCGGCTCGGTCGAAGGGCGATTTGGGCGAAATGTCTCGGCGTAATTTATTTTACCGAAAATACCTCAATTAATAAATTCCAAATTTTTCGGATCCGGATAAAATCGAATCTGGATAAGTATTTCGATCGGTTTAAAGTTCCTCCTTGATACCAATTTCGATCGGTTTAGAGTTCCTCCACATACCAATTTCGATCGGTAAATAGTTCCTCCAGCCCACAACCTCCTCTAGTCTTCACCTATAAATACCCGGCTGGGGGGGCTCGTTTTTACACACTTATTTTTGCGGACGAATTTTGAAAGCCTAAACAGCCAAATATTTTCTTCGTTTTTCTTTCTTCTGCGGTCGGCGATAGTAGACAGATTTTGTTCTAGTTCGTTGAGGGTGCAGCGGATCACAGATTCGTTACATCGAGCTGTTGTTTTCTCCTGGGAGGCAGACGTCATACACCGTGGTGATGACGAATTTGCTTTCAGGAGACAGATTATCTGGACTCAACAGCAAAACTTTCGTTTCACATACGGGATCGACGGATTTCGTTTTGCTAACAATTTTCTGCAGGGCTTATACTATATATATATATATTTATTTTCTGTTATTTTCAAATAATTGTTTTCAAATTATTTCAACAATCTTAAGCAAATTCCTTTTTACTTGATTAAAACAGATCTATTTTCAAAAGATAAGCTAATATGGATTCGCAAAACCCAACAATGTCTACGGACGTTTTTGGAGGTGCGCCTCAGAAAATCGGCTCGGGTTCAGCGATTGGAGGTGCGCCTCTGATAACTGGATCGGGTACAGCTTCGATTCCGATTACTACTTCGGTTTCGGTTCCGGTCAACCATGCGGACAAACCAGAAAAATTCAACGGGCAGAATTTCAAGAGATGGCAGCAGAAGATGATGTTCTATCTGACCACTCTAGGCTTGTCTCGATTCCTCAAGGAGGATGCGCCAAAATATGACGAGGACAGTGACCAACAAACTCTGATGGACATTGACGCTTGGAAAACTTCCGACTATCTGTGTCGGAACTATGTGATGAATGGCCTTGCCGATTCTTTGTACAACGTGTACAGCAGTGCTAAATCAGGTAAGGCGTTATGGGACTCACTAGACCATAAATACAAAATCGAGGACGCCGGTGCCAAGAAGTGGATAGTTGGACGGTTTCTCGATTACAAGATGATGGACTCCAAGACTGTAGTTAGTCAGGTACAAGAGCTGCAAGTGATCATTCACGAAATCCATGCTGAAGGAATGGTCATTAGCGAATCCTTCCAAGTGCCTGCTGTGATCGAAAAATTGCCCCCGACTTGGAAAGATTTCAAGAATTATCTAAAGCACAAGCGCAAGGAAATGAGCATGGAAGATCTGATCGTTAGACTTCGCATAGAGGAAGACAACCGAGGATCAGAGAAGAAAGTAAATATTGCTGTGGCAAAGGCCAATGTTGTGGAAACTGGACAGACATCCAAGAAAGGCAACAATGGAAAGGGAACCAAGCTGGGACCTAAAGGAGGAATTGGGAAAAAGAAAGAAAAATTCCTTGGAAAATGCTACAACTGTGAAAAGATGGGTCATAGGGCGGCCGACTGCAGGCTGCCAAAGAAACCAAAGAAAAATGAGGGTAATGCAGCACATCTGATTACCGAACAAGTGGAACATCTTGACTTATGTGCTATGATCTCCGAAGTGAAACTAGTTGGCTCAAACACCAAAGAGTGGTGGATTGACACTGGAGCAACTAGGCATATATGTGCCAACAAGACTATGTTCTCCTCCTTGGAAGAAACGGATGCCGGTGATATACTGTATATGGGAAATTCTGCAACCTCAACTATCTTGGGCGAAGGCACGGTGATCTTAAAGATGACGTCTGGAAAGTAAGTGACTCTTAAACGCGTTTTATATGTGCCTGATATTCGAAGGAACCTTATTTCTGGTACCTTGTTGATGAAGCATGGCTTTAGAACAGTTTTCGAGTCCGATAAAGTTATTTTGTCGAAAAATGGTGTTTTTATAGGCAAGGGATATGAATGTGAAGCTCAATGTAATGACTATCAAAAATAATGAAATGAAGAATTCTTCTGCTTACTTGCTTGAGTCTCCTAATTTATGGCATGCTAGATTAGGACATGTTAATTTTAATGCAATGCGTAGACTTATTGCATTAGATCACATACCAAAGTTTAAAATTGATTTAAACCACAAGTGTGAAACTTGTGTAGAGGCAAAATTAACTCGATCTCCATTCCGACAAGTGGAAAGAAACACCAAACCTTTAGAATTAATACATAGCGACCTATGTGATTTGAAGTTTGTTCAAACTAGAGGTGGAAACAAATATTTTATTACTTTCGTGGATGATTGTACTAAATATTGCTATGTATACTTGCTTAAAAGCAAAGATGAAGCCATAGAGAAATTCGTTCTCTATAAAACGGAAGTTGAGAATCAATTGAATGTTAAGATAAAAATCTTGAGAAGTGACCGCGGAGATGAATATGTGGAACCATTTGGCGAATTCTGCTCGCAACATGGGATTATTCATGGTCACTGCCCATATGCACCACAGTCAAATGGCGTGGCGGAACGTAAGAATCGCACTCTGAAAGAGATGATGAATGCGATATTACTAAATTCAGGTCTGCCGCAAAATATGTGGGGAGAATCCATCTTAACGGCGAATTATCTTTTAAACAAGATATGCCGTAAGAACGGAGACAAAACTCCTTATGAATTGTGGAAAGGAGTCAAGCCTTCCTACAATTACATGAAAGTGTGGGGGTGTTTAGCAAAGGTGCTGATACCTACTCCTAAGAAAGTTAAAATAGGCCCAAAAACGGTTGACTGCATTTTCATTGGATATGCATACAACGGCAATGCTTACCGATTTCTTGTGCATGAATCCAAAGTGCCTGAGATTCACAAGAATACGAATATGGAATCAAGGAATGCGTCATTCTTTGAGAATATCTTTCCTTGCAAGACTGCAAGTGAACCCCTTATCTCATCCGAACAGACTTCTGAACTAATGGATGAAGATAATGAGGACGAACCTAGAAGAAGCAAGCGACAAAGGACGGAGAAATCTTACGGACCAGATTTCATCACCTACTTGCTCGAAAAGGCTCCTCAGACTTACAAAGAAGCTGTAAGCTCGACGGATGGACCTCTATGGAAGGAGGCTATCAAATAAGAGATTGATTCTATATTACAGAATCATACTTGGGAACTAGTGGAATTACCTCATAAGTGTAAACCATTAGGAAATAAGTGGATTTTCAAGAAGAAATTGAAAGATGGAGCAGTTGATAAATATAAGGCTAGGCTCGTAGCGAAGGGATATAACCAACGTGAAGGCCTAGACTATTTTGATACTTACTCTCCTCTGACGAGAATAACTTCCATCAGGATGATGCTTGCCATCGCAGCATTACGAGGCTTAGAAGTTCATCAAATGGATGTGAAGACTGCCTTTCTTAATGGGGACTTAGAAGAGGAAATCTACATGGAACAACCCGAGGGGTTCTCTGCTCCTGGATAAGAAAGGAAAGTCTGCAAGCTGGTAAAATCATTGTACGGATTGAAGCAGGCACCAAAACAGTGGCATGAAAAATTTGATCATGTCATGATAAGCGGTGGCTTCAAAATTAATGAATCCGACAAATGTGTATATGTGAAAGACACAGAAAATGGCTACGTCGTTTTGTGTCTATATGTAGATGACTTACTCATTACCGGCAGTGATGAAAGAATAATCGAATCGACCAAAGACATGCTGAGGTCGAGATTTGATATGAAGGATATGGGACTCGCAGATGTAATTTTAGGGATTAAAATCACACGAACGTCGGAAGGTCTCATGATGAGTCAAGCCCACTATGTGGACAAAATCCTTGAAAGATTTAATAAAGATGACTCGGGGACAGCCAAAACCCCGGTGGATATGACGTTGAGACTATCCAAGAATAAGGGTGAAGGAGTATCTCAACTCGAATACTCACGCATAATAGGAAGTCTGATGTACTTGATGAGCTGTACAAGACCAGACATAGCCTACTCAGTTAGTAAACTAAGTACATACACGAGCAACCCCGGAAAGGATCACTGGAAGGCGATCATAAGGGTACTAAGATACTTAAGGGGTACTCGAGAGTATAGGCTGCACTATATCAAATATCCAGCAGTACTTGAAGGATATAGTGATGCAAATTGGATATCTGATATAAAAGACTCCAAGTCTACAAGTGGATATGTATTCACATTAGCAAAGATCGGCATGGAAATCTTCGAAACAGACACTTATATCTCGGTCAACGATGGAATCCGAGTTTATAGACTTAGATAAATGTGTAGAAGAGGGAGAATGGCTACACCATTTTCTAGAAGATATTCCAAGATGGGCAAAGCCTATGACCGCAATATGTATTCATTGCGATAGTCAATCTTCGATTGGCAGGGCACAGAGCGTAATGTACAATGGTAAGTCTCGCCACATAAGGAGGAGACATAATACCATTAGACAATTGATATCAACAGGATTTATCACTATTGATTATGTGTCATCAAAGGATAACATTGCGGATCCGCTAACCAAAGGGTTATCAAGAGACCTTGTTGATAAATCATCAAGAGGAATGAGTCTATTGCCTTGAGCTAATGGTTTTATGGAGGATATCCAACCTAAGCTGACTGGAGATCCCAAGATCTAGGTTCAATGGGACAACCAATCCATAAAACTGGGCACGATCACTGTGGGGGTCACCCCGAACCGACCATTCCTAGGATGAAAACAGTGATACCCGTAGGGAGAGGTTAAGCTTATGCTTTTAATGATTCTTAAGTCGACAACGTAAAGTCGGGTGGAGTAAAATACGGGTTTACTCAAAACACTTAAAGAGAATCACCTATGTTAGAGAGAAGAGGGGCCGCTTCAAATGAGAATTGCTAAGGCACAATTCTTTAGAAACTCTCGCAGAACCAGGACGGTGTCCACGGCCAAAATGGGCACAATAATGAGAACACAACAAATCAGGAAGGGCACTTGTGAAGGATATACGATCACTTACACAAGCGGTCGGACAGTTCAAAGACATCTAGTCACACTGTCTAGCCAGTAAGGAGAATATATCTTTTCGAGGGAAGGTTCAAGGAGCATACTCTACCTATCCTATGCAATGCCTAACCGTAGTAACTATCACCAAGTCAACTCCGTGTCTGACGTGTGCTGCTGGACCATCAATCTCATTCATGTGGGGTATTGTTGGAAATATAAGATAAATTGGAGGAAATTGGGTGTTTTGAGCAGCCCATTTGAGAGGAAATTTTGAGTGGTCTCGACTACGAGTTAAAGTCGGGACTTAGTTGGAATACGTAGTACTCCGTATGAGGTTTCCAAAACATGTAAGAACACTCAAAATGATTGAGGTATGAATGAGATATAATGTTCCAAAGTGAACCCTTTAGAAATGAATTTGGGATGCTATCCCACATTGGAAAAAGAAGGGAGAAATTGTGAGTATATAAGGAGATGTGGACAAAGGCATGTTCAAAATGAGACATGTGTGGATGTGTGACTAGGCGCCCCTCGCGCGCGCGCACGCACACGCGCGCGCCGTCGTCCGTCCAGCCGGCCGGCTCGGCTCGGCTCGGCTCGGCTCGGCTCGGGTCGGTCGGGGTCGAATCTGGATAAGTATTTCGATCGGTTTAGAGTTCCTCCTTGATACCAATTTCGATCGGTTTAGAGTTCCTCCACATACCAATTTCGATCGGTATAGAGTTCCTCCAGCACACAACCTCCTTCAGTCTTCACCTATAAATACCCGGCTGAGGGGGCTCGTTTTTACACACTTATTTTTGCGGACGAATTTTGAAAGCCTAAACAGCCAAATATTTTCTTCGTTTTTCTTTCTTCTGCGGTCGGTGATAGTAGACAGATTTTGTTCTAGTTCGTTGAGGGTGCAGCGGATCACAAATTCATTACATCGAGCTGTTGTTTTCTCACGGGGCGTCATACACCGTGGTGAGGAATTTCTTTAAGGCAGTTATCTGACTAACAAATAAACTTTCGTTTCACATACGGGATCGGCGGATTTCGTTTTGCTAACAATTTTCTGCAGGTTCTGTTATTTTCAAGTAATTGTTTTTAAATTATTTCAACAAAATATATATATATATATATATATAAAATTTTTAATATATCTATCTACAAATGGCACATGAGCTTTGTAAAATTGGCTCGCAAATTTAAGAGCAGGTTGGTGAGTAGGTCGTGGGGAAAAGTTATAGTATCATTGGAATTAATATAAACTCTCCAGTTTAAAAGCAAGCTTTATCGAGTATTTTTAGATTTTAAGTTTAAACTAATTTGTGAGCCGGCTCAGTTCACTTACAGGCTGAATATATAAAATTTAATTTAATTTTTCTCTTTTTCTTTAACGAATTATTATGTGAAGCCTAATTTAACTTTAGACGCCATCGTTGTGCCAATATAAGAAGGCTCACGCTGCCCCTCGGCCTCGTGGTCGTGGTTGATCCAGTCAAGCAGAGTGATGTTATACCGATCATGTTATAATGAGTGTAAAAAAATCACATTAGGGCGGAGGGAGTGGTCACGGGAAGGCACGGGAACACCGCCGCCTCCCCTCCCATCACGCGCGGGATGCTTCACGTGGGTGAAAGTTTCACGCACAGGATGATTTTTTTTTTTGAACGTTGCAAAGAAAATGAGTGATAAATTAATGATTAGAGGTAAAAAGGAAGTGAGTGAAGGGTGGGTGGAGTGTTGCCTCTAAAAATATGGGTGAGTGATGGAAAAAATGGGTGAATAATGTGGCATAATGGGATTGATTGAGACTGAGTGATGGGAGAGAGAATGGGTGAACCACTCCCTCCCCCATAATTATAAAGCTCCATTACGGGTCAAATTTTTAAATTCATTAGGACACCTCCCTCTAATCAGCACCCTTCCAGTCCCTGCGTCTGGAAGGGTGGTATTATACCAGCGCCTACATGGTGCTGGTGTGGTATATTTTAATATAAAAAAATAGTATGGGTGATACAAAAACACCCCTACTATCTACACCATGCTTTGTAGGGGTTGTACCGGATGCTGTATATGTAGTAAGATTTTGATAGTAGGGGTGTTTTTATATCACCCCTACTATTTTTTTATATTAAAATATACCACATCAGCCACGTAGGCGCTGGTATAATACCACCCTTTCAAACGCTGGGACCGGAAGGACTCCGTCCCTCTGATATGTACATAGATCCACCACGGTGGTACTTTAATTCAAAAGTTTCATATTACATGGACTTTGTTCGAAGAAATGCCGTAAATTACAATAGCACCATAGATAATTATATTAATATCATTGATAGAAATTTTTTTATATAAATATTACGGTGAAATCTCGATAAATGAATGTTCGATAAATGAATAACTTCGTCAAATGAATAATTTTCTCCGGTTCCGACATGGGCAAAAGGACTAAATGAATAACCTCGCTAAATGCATTAACGAATAATTTCTTTTGAATCCTTAAAGACCCCATGTACATATAAATGAATAATCATTAAAATCCGTAAGACATATATACCCTAGAAAATAAAAATATTTCTTCCGATCAACAATGTTCATACAATAAGTCATTTCTTCACAAAAAAACGTTTAAACTTGTTTGTTTTTCTCTTCCACCAAAATGCATTTCATTCTTGACTTTTTCTAGTGCAAACAAAATTTTTGGAATATTCTGCTCGTGTTGTAGCAAGTAGTTTCGTAGGGTGATTATTGCTTCAAATGCTTCTTTTAATGACACATTTGGTGTGACGCTACTATCATGTGGTTCTGGATCATTCTCATCATTTAGTACGGACTCGATGATTTCTTCGTGTGTAGGGTGCATGTATTCCTAATATAGACTCTATGTATTTCATACATAGAATATTATTAGTACATGGTGCATGTACTTAGTCTATATACATATTTATACATTAGATGTAAAATAATTAATCATACGAAAAATAAAAATGTAAAAATAACGTCTAAATGAATAAAAAATGATTTACCGATAAACGAATAACATATTTATTTATCGATAAGTAAATAAGTTCACTAAACGAATATTTTTTTCTGATCCCAACAGTATTCATTTATCAAGTTTTAGTGTACAATAAATTTAGAGTTCTCTATCATCCAACATCCTCAAGGACTGAATCGTAATTTTCTAGAACGGACCTATTATATTTTATTTGAACGTGTTTGTGAGAACTGGATTACTAAACACCGCCCAAAATTACTAGTCACCGCCCTAGAAAATTACCTTTTTGCCCTTACTTCAGTTTAATTAGATTTTGGATCCTAGTTTAGTAATAGTTTTCTCTCTAAACAACTCATCCGACGCAGCCGAACCGCCACAACACTACCGCCGTCCGCCGCCATCTTACCGCCGCGTAGCCGCCGTCTGCCGCCGCACCGCCGCCGTCTGCCGCCGCACCGCCGCCATGTCCGGAAAAGGAAAAGCGCCGGTAATCTTATTTTTTCATCCGTCTACTGTTTCATTGGCCGCGCCGCCGTGCCGGAGTGCACGGCAGAGGCGCGGCGATTATTTTGCTACAGGCGTCCGACGATGACGCCTGGCCATGGCACAGGCGTCCGTCGATTCCGCTTTGTCCATGGCTCAGCGTCCACGCGGGCGACGCCACTTATGGTACAAACGTCCACGGTGGGCGTCGAGACCATAACACAGCGTCGAATCGGACGCCTAGCCGCTGGATAAGCGTCGCCTCGGGACGCTTCGACCACGAAATGGCGTCGGACCAAACGCACATCAGTTTCTAGCGTCCGTTCGGACGCTTGACCATATTTTTGGAAAAAAAAATTTTCAATTAATAATTAATAATGTGTATTCTTTTTATGATTATTACTTATTAGTTGTATTGTTTGCTAAATGCGGATGAGAGGAGGAGCGGGCAAATCTATGCCGCTAGTCACGGAGTTGATGGGTTACGGAGCGCGTCACACCAGAGCTCGTGGTGTTGATGCTTCCGTTCGTAGGCAATGGGAGGCATAGCGTAGGGGATTCGAGGACGTACCTTATACCGATTTTGGTGCGAGGATTCGAGCGAGTATTATTCGCACGATGAGGCCGACGATCGGGAGGGCGGTGATGATTCTTCTTCATTTTCGTGCCGGGTTCTAAGGGAAGAGGGGGAGGTTTGTTACTACAGGTCTACCGAGTAAACGGCGTAGGGGGAGGATGAGACATCTTGGATGGTTTCGAGGAGATGCCTGGTGGCCTATCGACGGCGCGTTATCCCGAGTTTTGGTGGGCATGTCGCGCGCGTATCGGACCGGAGATATGAGAGGTTTCTTTGAAGTGTCACACCAGATCGCTTGTCGAGCTTGAGTCAGTGGCGCTCAGTTATGTCACCCTCTTTAGTGAGTCGGATCAGTGGGGCTGGGTTATCCCACCTGACGGACGCCATGTTCAGACATATTGACTCCCCGTTGATTTCTGCGTTCGTTGAGCGGTGGCAGCCCGATACGAACTCTTTTCACATGCCGTTCGGAGAGATGACCATCATGTTACATGATGTGTGGCAGATCCTTCGCATTCCTGTCGAGGGGCGATTGGTTGATGCCGATAGCACATCTACACAGTTGCAGGTGGATGTGATGGAGGTTCTTGGAGACCATCCCTTTCCCGATCACCAGACCGGAGAAAGCGGTTCGGGCGTGGTCGAGCAGATTGTACCGAGTTGACTATCCCATCCGGATGTCATCTGATGCTTGGATGATGTTTCCGGGTGCATACAGGCTTCCTCTCGCTGACTATGAGGCGGCTACTCATGATCAGGCTGCTTGCACCGATGATTACATTGAGTGGTATTATCGGTATTCGCACCTCGGCATCGAACGACGGGCAAAGACTGGATCAGTGATCCCTTCTCGTTCGAGCTCATATTAAGTATGTTCTTTAACTTTGTACTTTTTTTGATTTCATCATACATTACTCATTGTTTTATATTGTCTCTATTTTTACAGGTGGGTGAGTCGATCCGTCGGTATTACCCAAAGATCAGACGTACACCTTCCCAGCACTGACGGAAGAAGCGGCAGCGATGCTCGAGGAGTTCAGGAGGGATTGGCATTTGACCAACTGATTTTGTATTTTATATTTTGTTTGTGACGGTATTTTGTGTTGCGTTTTCGATTTTTTTTTTGTATTTTGTATATTGATTGACACTTTCGTTTTGCATTTGGCACTTTACTTTTGTTTGTTTTTTCTATTCTCTTACGAAACGAAAATTTTTCTGTCAACTATCAAGATCAACATAAAAGAAAATCAACTATCAACTATAAAAATCAACAAAAACGAAAATTTTATTAATTAAGGAACATACAACAAATAAAGTTTTACATCATACCGACTAATCTATTCCATTTTTCTCTCCTGCTCGTATACAAATTCTCCCACCACCAACACTACTATCATGGATTCTAAACCGATTTACTCGCTATGGGCGGTACAGAAAATTAGGCATTAAATCTAGACGAATAAAATGTTTGTACGTATCTCCTAAATGACAAATGACAATCTCTTGGCTCGGCCGTGTTGCCGTTGAGGGTGCTTTCAACGGCAAGGACAGTGAGACATGCAAATAGAGATCTACCGTTTCCGAATCCGAATAGTATGACAGCGGCATTGAAAATAGTAGCAATAGGGAATAAATCTTCAGCAATAGCCATCCAATGATCCGATCCACACGCACCACCATCCCATGTAATACGGCGAACCTCAGATTCAATCCCATCATAGTAGATCGAACGGTAGAGTGTACAGTTAGCCATAATTTCATTTGCAATGCATACACGTACAATACGCCATTTATCTTGGTCGCCAAATATGTAGTCGGCGATAACACGAAATCCGCAATTACCGTCTCCGGGGACATCGAGATAACCTTCAACAAACGACAAAATAATTCCCGGTATCTTGTCGATATGGTGATAGTTACCAATCTCCACTCGGTGGTGTCCATCTGCAAATACATATTCAATATATTACATATTATCGAACTTAAAAAGATACAACTCATTGAAAAACTTCAAAAAATAATACATCTACAAAAAAATTTCTCATAACAATATAAATATAAAAAATTAGTCAAGAAGACTATTTTTATTTTTATTCCTAACGTTTTTTATTTAACTTGTAACAATATAAATATAAAAAATTAGTCAAGAAGACTATTTTTATTTTTATTCCTAACGTTTTTTATTTAACTTGTAACATATAAATATAAAAAATTAGTCAAGAACACTATTTTTATTTTTGTTTCTAATAAAAATTACCTGATGAACATTGTGGACTGATGCAGAAGAGCTGCGGCCACGACCACTGGACGAGCGGGAACGACCACGACCCCTTTGGCTATACTCCCAACCACTAGGATCGCGTCTAGTCGATGAACTTCCTCTTGGTCGACCCTTAACTGCCGTATTCACTTGTGGTTCAACGTAACGCGTTTGATCAGGGTGAAGATGATCGTGGATCATAAGTGATACGTTACGGACAACTGCAGGATCGCTCTGTCTGACCTCATCGACAAGGGCCTGAAAGTACAGCTGGTCCTCCGATTCAGCACCGGTAGAAGGATCGACAAATTCGGTCATGTCCCCACCATCACTAATAATAAGTGTTTGCCAAAATATGTGAAGACGACTAACACTGCATGGGGTCCGCGATTCCATATGTCTCTTGAGCTCACACGCACAAGGAATCTGATGGGTGGTTTGGAGTGAACAACCGCAACGATCGTACACTTGATCACTTAATTCTCTCATACGTGTCAATTCATTCGACGATGTCGCACAATAATGGGAAACACGACAGCGCAAGTAGTTGAACGGAAAACCGTAATACACCACGCTGCATTTACACCTAGACTATTCAAGTGTGTATCGATCTGCGTAAGTTGTGATTCAATCTCTGGTTCACTTTAGTCCAGACGGTATCGAGGGCTCCGGTGGAAGAATTAAGCCATTGCTTTAACTCGGCATGTGCACTCTCAACTCTACAAGTGGTTGTGTTTCCAAAATGAAGCACTTTATTCGTCCACGCAACAACGAACATCTCCTTGTATTTTAGCCATGTACCCTCAACGTATGATATCACCTTAGGATTCCATCTCCATGTATCCTTCATGAGTTGCACCGCTTGATCATATTCCTCTTCGGTCGACGCTTCCATGATTTTCTTCCATTTCCCATTTTTAAACCTTTGGCCCATTTCTTTATCTTTTCCACAAATTCTGTAGACCTTGTCTTCAACATCCTTATTAATATGCCATGTGCAAAGTAAGTGGGCACTCTCTGGAAACATCTCTTCAATAGGACGCATCAATCCCAACTCACGATCCGTAACAATAGCCGTCGGATGAACATCAAACCCAAGCAAAATTTTCAACTTCTGTAACACCCACGCGTAGCTCGATTCGGTCTCATCTTTCATAATTGCATGGCGATTAGGAAGTTCTTGTTACATGGAGTCATCCCGACTATCTCGAGAAATGGCATCTTGTACTTATTCGTTTTGTAGGTGGAATCCATGCCAATGAACCATCTGTAGGTCCGGATTAAGTTGATTGATGTGGGATGTGCCATGAACACGTGGGTAACATTTGTATCCGGTCGGCTGCGTCCAATGTACGTAGTTATTCGTCACAGACGAATGGTGAAACGGCCAAGCGACATCTCTTTCTTCAAAATCATGCTTCCTCAAGTGGTCTCTATAATTATAGATATGTCGTCTAGTCGGTTTGTCCTCGGGAAATTTATTCTGAATGGCCGCCAAGATGGCACACGGCAGCTTGAGCAAGACTCATCTCACGAACAACTTGTTTGGCCGATTTACTCGATCCACTCATTTGACGATGCCCCTCCTGGATAAACAATAAATGAGTGATTGTGCATACCCTTACTCCCAGAGATCGGTCGATTATCCAACCACTCAAGTCATGCAATTGTTCGGCCTTTATCTGAAATGTACACTTGCATGCTTTCGTCTTTGTGTCCTTTCGAGCAATGATCCAAATCTCTTAATACCCTCTGCACTGCTCACCACGGTTACATCTCAATAGCTTTGTCCTTCCTTTATTCTTGTACGATGAAATGATCAACTCGAAACCAATTTGAAGAGCAATTTTTTTCGCCCAAGCAATCGCATCACAATCACTAGCGAATATTTCGTCATTAACGAAATAACCACTATAATCAACGCCGTCGCCTTCAAATTCTTCCAATATAACTTGAAATTTTTAATTGACACAATGTTAATAATAATACCAATAATATTATTATTAATATTTAAAATCGAACAAAAAAGGGTCCGGGCGTCAAAGTGCTGGACCATGGCCGAGGCGTCAGCTTGGCCACCAGACAAAGCGTCTGAATCGGACGCTTGGCCATGGCACAGCGTCAATCGGACGCCCGACCATGGTTCGGGCGTCCGGTTTAGACGCTAGACCATGGACAGAGCGTCAGCACGACGCATGTACCATGGTCCAGCGGAATCTGGGACGCGCATCATGGAACAGGCGGAATATTCAGACGCCTGCGTCATTTTCTATGAAAAATTACCTCCATATGCGAATTCCCGTCCATTTTCGTAGTTGTCGATAATATTGACGATATATATTTGATTGTGTGTTATATTCGAAAAACTTGAGCTTGAAAGATTTTGATGTGGTGTGGTGTTTAGAAATAATGAAAGACTTGAAATGGATAAAAAGGTAATCTTATAGGGCGGTGGCTAGTAATTTTGGGCGGTGTTTAGTAATACCCTTGTGAGAATTGTAATCATGGCTGGAGGATGCAAAATTTATACTCCCAAGAAACACCGTCTATTTCTCTCCAGGGTTGGGTTGGAGTTGAAAGAGTCAAACCAAAATGACGGCACCAGTTTTGAGGGGTCCGGGTTAGAGGTACGAGTCGAGTCGAGTTTTTTTTCTCATTGTTTAACAAACGATGCTTTGTTACATTCAATTGAGCTCGAGTTCAAACGAGCTGCAAAATTCGAGTTCGAGCTCGACTCGATCGGTCTCTCCAAATACACATTTGACCATTAATAACTTCAATTATATATGAATAAAAATACACATCAAGACAAATCAAATAAGTACTTATATTATTATAATTTTTTATATGTTGGTTGCATTCATGGTCAAAGTTTATAAATTTTGACCAATAAAAATCAAAATGAGCACAATTTTGTGGGACGAAGGGAGTATTTTTTATTTATTTTTTTCATATACTTTTTTATTTTTAATTTTTTATGTTTTGTTTTAAAACAATAACAAACTATCAATTTTAACAAATATAATTATTAATATTATTATTAATAATAAATAGCTAAATATTATGGATATTTATACATACATAACAAACTTATAAAAAATAATTTAAATGCTCACGAGCCGCTCACGAGCTCACAAGTTAAGTATTTACGAGTTCGAGTCGAGCTGGGTTAACTCGAGATCGAGTCGAGCTTTGACCGAGCATGTTCGCGAGTACTTGCGGGCAGCTCGGATCGTTTGCAGCCTTAACCGGGGTTGTTGTCCTGAGGATTAATCAATTGTGAGCTTGATTATGAATTACAACTAATATATACAAAAATTATATCAATGTAAGTACTTATTTGATTTGTCTTAATGTTTATTTTTCAAATATTATTTTTTTATAAGTTTTATTCATATATAATTGAAATTATTAATGGTTAAAGATGTATTTGGAGAGACCGGTCAAAGTCAAAATGAGCACAGTTTTATCGGACGGAGAGAGTATTATTAATGATAGTAGTATTAGTAGTAAAAAATATGTTTCAGAAATAAAAAACTTATTTGGTTTTTAATAAAGTGATATTACCAAACAGACTTATTTTGTTAAATTAGTCTAATCAATTTGACCTGGTCAATCATCCGAAAATAGTATGTCAAATAATTTTTTGATCTTCCACTAAATAATTACTCAAGTTAAATTTATTGTATTTTTTTATTTATGTTCTCATTAAATTACGCATCATCTTCATGAGAGCCACGGGTTTGATCTCTTTTTGTGTCATAAACTTTGTTGCACCTCTCTTTTATGATTTTCACATGCAGAACGGTTAGGAGAAAATTATGACCCGGGGCGTAATTTAAAATATAAAACTATAATTTCATTTTCCTATCACTGGTTTGTTTCCTCTTAAAATATTTATTTGTGATCGAAGTTTTTGTTTGAACTTGAATAAAGTTAGTTGCTCGACTTTGAGAACGCGCATATTTCCTTATCTACATATTAGCTACATTTAGTAAAACTAAAAGATGATATAGTCATTTGGCAATTTATATAATGAATTTGAGTTTGTGATAAATCAATGAGTTCGTGATAAATATATACACGAACAAATGAGTAACTGATATGAATATCGTGATAATTCGGGATTATAATATACAAATCATAATCATATTATTAGAATGCTCTCTCACCTATTTTTGTTCTCATCCTTATATTTTCTACAATAGTAACCTAAACTAGAGAATGATAATCATACTACTCGAATGCTCCCCATCGACCGTTTAATTATTGTTTCGAAACAAAGATAACCTGGTTAGTTTATACAAGTACTTGGTCCGTGCTTGTTGAATAACTTTGAAAACGCTTACTTGAAAAATAATATAATATAAATATATATCGAATATATATTTTATTTAAATCCTGCAAAAAATCGGTTAGGAAAAACGGGAAGGGTTGATGTTGAGTCCAGAGTATCTGTCTCCTTAAAGCAAATTCGCCCTCACCACGGTGTATGACGTCTGCCTCCCAGGATAAAACAACAGCTCGATGCAGTGAATCGATGATGCGCTGCACCCTTAACGAACTAGAACAAATCTGTCTTCTATCTGAAAGTATCCGAAATAAAAACGAAGAAGGAAAAAGAAATTTGTCTGGGAAAGGCTTTCGAAGTGTACGTCTGAAGTGTGTAAAAAACGAGCCCCTCAAACCGGGTATTTATAGGTGAAGGCTGGAGGAGGTTGTGTGCTGGGGGAACTCTATACCGATCAGGATTGGTATATGGAGGAACTCTAAATCGATCAGGATTGGTATCTCAATACTTATACAGATCTGTTTAATTCAATAATTATCAATTAATTGATGTTTATCCGGATCCGAAAAATTCGGAATTTATTAATTGAGGTATTTTCAGTAAAATAAATTTTTACCGAATAAAATTGCAGTAAAAAGATAACTTCGAGACGCCGAGAAATTTCGCCCAAATCGCCCTTCGACCGAGACCGACCGAACCAAACCGAGTCGAGCCGGGACGGACGGACGGCGGCGGCGGCGCTCGCGCGCGTGTGTGTGTGTGTGTGTGTGCGTGCGCGAGGGACGCCTAGTCACACATCCACACATGTCTCACTTTTTGAACATGGTTTTGTCCACATCTCCTTATATACTCACATTTTTTCCCTTTTTTTTCCAATGTGGGATAGCATCCCAAACCCATTTCTAAAGGGTTCACTTTGGAACATTATAACTCATTCATACCTCAATCATTTTGAGTGTTCTTACATGTTTTGGAAACCTCGTACGGAGTACTACGTATTCCAACTAAGTCCCGACTTTAACTCGTAGTCGAGCCCACTCAAAATTTCCTCTCAAGTGGGCTGCTCAAAACAGCCCATTTTCTCTATTATATCTAATATTTCCAACAAATCCCCTACATGAATGAGATTGATGGTCCAACAGCACACGTCAGGCACGAAGTTGACTTGGTGATAGTTACTACGGTTAGGCATTGCATAGGATAGGTAGAGTATGCGCCTTGAACCTGTAACACCCCCAAGACATTACAACGCCGTGGACCCCACACTGTGGAATTCACCAGGCTAACGTACCAAACGAGACATTCGACAACGACAAACCATCACAAATAAAACGACAAGCTAAATAAAAGACTATAACTGACAAATAAAATTCTGACATCAAATCCATTTCCCCAAAACGGGAACACAACATTAACAAATTCAAACCAGAAGTACTCGAGTACTTAAAGAAATGTTATAATACAGAATCCCAAAATCAGACATCAATAATAATTGACAGACAGAACACAAATAATCAACTTCTGGACAATATCATGCTTGCCCATCATCCTCATACGGCTCGGGTGCTCGCTTGTCCCCACGATCAATACCCGAAATACAAAAGTATTTCCCCCATTTAAGGGGTTAGCGACAACTGCTAGTGCAAGTACAATCCATTTGAACTACATTCTAATCAGATGAATAATGCGCCAAAAATCATTTTAGAGGACATTTTATATTCCGGAATATTTACGATGCATAAGCAGAAAACACATTTTCTCCAACCAAAACAATTCAAAGTTAACCTTGGTACGTGACTCACGGCCACCGTACCCCGCAGAGCCCCGTCGGACATCCCTGGGTGGTTAACCACAGTTCGCGATACGAAACTCACGGCAACGTATCCCTAGAGGCCCCGTCGGACCGTCCCTAGGTGAACATACACATATCCATCCACAACAACCACAATACAGCCATAATTCAAATACTAGAACATGTAAACAAATGTAAAGTACTTGCCTTTGTGACATCTTCGAAGAATTGGAAGTGAAAAAAAACGACTACGGATGATCCGAGTGGAAGACGACGATTCTTAACGAAGAATTAACATAACTCAGTCCCAACGGACATCAATAAACGAAAGGAATACTCCCATAACCCCGATTACCATTCACGACAATAGACGTTCAATCGATACGGGCGAGGGTTTACGCAAAATCTCCCCGTATTGATAATTCACCGATTAAAATCAAGGAAATTGGATTTAGAATCACTCAATAACCATAATCAGTAAAGAATATCGTAACATAGTTGAACAATTCGGAACTAAACTCTAGAATCCCGAAAAACCCCCAAATTCGTCATAGTTAGGGTTCCTGAGGAAATACCTTGGATTTGACGGATGGATGATGATAATGTTGTAGATTAATCTCCCTTGGTACACAATAGTCAATCTCTAGAGGAAATCCACGGATTGCTCTGGACAAATTGCTCCAAAGGTGCTCAAGAACGCTCACGTCGCGAAAAGGGGCGAAGAAGGATGAAAAGAAACTGACTCAGGTTAAGTCAGTTTTAAAAACGCTGACAGTGCGTTACGTACGTTAACACAAGCTGTTAACGTACGTTATGATGGTTACGTACGTAACCCAATACTGGTTAACGTACGTAACCAAATGTCTGGACTGAATTGTGAAGGGTCATAACGTACGTTATGGATCATGCATAACGTACGTTATGCACGTAACAGACCCCAGTTCTGAACACCGATTCTGCACAGTCGATTCAACGACGAACTACAACACGAGGATAGAATAAAAAGTGTAAATACGAGGTATTCATAACAACGAAGCTGAGTGCTCGAAAGTAAATGCACTTCCAACTACCGAGGAATCCAAAATACGACAAGGAGATGAATTTCCATAAATTTATAGGAAATTACGAAAATGGCCCAAGTGCCCGAAAATCACGAAACGACGTCGGATTTACAAACCAAAAGTTTCAACATGACCAACTCAACCATACGAACTTGTACAAGCCAAGAAACAACGAAAACGAACGAGTTTTACGAGAATCGAACGCTCATACGGCAAAACATGTCATAAAATGAAATTACGTGAAAACATCATCAAAACTCGTCCAAATGGAAAAACTCCAAGAACAAAGTAGATTCGAAATGTCGAAATGGTTACAAGCGAGTCGATAAAAATAGACATACACCAAAAATGGAAACTGCTAAAAATGGAAAATTACGGATATTACATTCTCCCCCTCTAAAATAAAGTTTCGTCCCGAAACTTAAGAATCAAAAAGTTCGGGATGCCTCGAACGCATATCCTCCTCTAACTCCCACGTCGCTTCTTCTACTCCGTGCCTCGACAATTGCACCTTAACTAAAGGAATGGTTTTGTGCCTTAACTGTTTGTCTCGACGCTCCAAAATCTTAACGGGCCTCTCCTCAAACGTAACATCCTTCTCGATCTCCACGTCTCCAAAATCAATAATGTGGGACGGGTCCGGAACATACTTCCTCAGCTGGGAGACATGAAATACGCTATGAACATGACTCAACGACGGTGACAAAGCCAACCGGTACGCTAACTCGCCCACTCTCTCCAATATCTCGAAAGGTCCAATATATCTCGGGCTGAGTTTCCCTTTCTTCCCAAAATGGAAAACTCCCTTCGTCGGAGACACTCTCAACAGAACATGATCTCCCACCTCAAACTCCAAGGGTCGACGCCTAACATCCGCATAAGACTTTTGTCGACTCTGAGCAGCCAACATTCTCTTTCTAATCAATTCAACCTTCTCCCTCGTCTCTAACACAAGGTCTGGCTCGGTACCAACTAGATCGGACGGCTCATCCCAACATATCGGCGATCGGCAACGTCGTCCATAAAGTGCCTCATACGGTGCCATCTTAATCGACGCGTGCCAGCTATTATTATAAGTAAATTCAATTAAGGTCAAATGCTCCTCCCAGTCACTACTCCAATCTAACGCGCACGCGCGCAACAAATCCTCGAACATCTGAATGGTACGTTCGGACTGCCCATCGGTCTGGGGATGGAACGAAGTGCTCAAACGTAACTGTGTCCCCAATGTCTTATGCACCGCCTGCCAAAAATGCGATACAAATCGGCCATCTCTGTCCGAAATAATGGTCCTCGGCGTACCATGAAGCCTCACTATCTGTGCGATAAAAATACGAGCCAACTTTTCTGGACCCCAAGTATCCTTGATGCCCAGAAAATGTGCCGACTTAGTCAGTCGATCTACAATCACCCACACCATATTCATACCAGTCTTCGTCTTCGGCAAACCCGTGACAAAATCCATAGAGATATCCTACCACTTCCACTCTGGGACGGGAAGAGGTCTTAATAACCCGGCTGGCCGCTGATGCTCAATCTTGACTTGCTGACAAGTCAAACACTTAGCCACAAACTGAACTACCTCCTTCTTCATATCGTTCCACCAAAATTTTTTCCTCAAATCTTTATACATTTTACTCGAGCCCGGATGGACTGAGTAAGGTGACGCATGAGCCTCTCGCATAATACTCTGTCTCAATTCCGAGTCGTTCAGAACACACAACCGACCTCGTAATCTCAACACTCCATCCTCATGAATAACAAATCCCGGGGCTTTCCCCTTCCCTACACTCTCTCGAAGCTGAATAAACATCGGGTCCTCCAACTGTCCCGATTTAATGTCATCGACCAGAGATGAAGAAATCTCAAGAGTACGCAACTGCCCAGAAATCTCTGGCAGTACAACCTCAATGCTCAACCTCGTAAACTCTCGCTGAAGTCCCGACTGGGCCGTAAGTAGCTCAAGCGCCCGAAGCGATACCGATTTCCGGATCAAGGCATCTGCCACCACATTTGCCTTACCCGGATGATATAGAATCTCGAGGTCGTAGTCCTTAATCAACTCCAACCATCTCCTCTGTCTCATATTAAGCTCTTTCTGCGTAAAAATGTATTTCAGGCTCTTGTGATCGGTGAAAATCTGACACGACGAGCCATACAAGTAATGACGCCAAATCTTTAACGCAAATACAACTGCGGCCAACTCAAGATCGTGTGTAGGGTAATTCAACTCGCACGGTTTCAACTGACGGGAAGCATAGGCAATCGTCCTCCCGTGCTGCATAAGTACACATCCGAGCCCTTGGCCCGAAGCATCACTGAAAACCGAGAAACCCTCATTACCACTCGGTAAAGCCAAAACAGGAGCGGTCGTCAACCGCTTCTTCAACTCCTCAAAACTATTCTGCCTCTCATCGGTCCACACAAACTTCTCTGACTTCTGTAATAACTGAGTCAGTGGTCGAGCGAGCTTAGAGAACCCCTCGATGAATCTACGGTAATACCCGGCTAATCCCAGAAAACTGCGGACCTCCTTCACGTTCTTGGGCGGCGCCCAATCCAACACTGCCTCTACCTTATGTGGGTCCACACGAACACCCTCGGCCGAGATCACATGACCGAGAAACATAACCTCCCGTAACCAAAACTCGCACATTGAGAACTTCGCAAAAAGATGCTGAGTTCTCAAAATATCTAATACGATATGCAAATGACGGGCGTGCTCCTCCTCGCTCCTCGAGTAAATCAGGATGTCGTCGATAAAAACGACTACACACTTATCGAGGTACTCGATAAAGACTTTGTTCATAAGCCGCATGAACACGGCTGGGGCATTGGTTAGCCCAAAAGGCATAACCACAAACTCGTAGTGACCATATCTCGTCCGAAAGGCCGTCTTCGGAATATCGGTATCCTTCACTCGGAGCTGATAATACCCCGATCTCAAATCAATCTTCGAAAACACGGTTGCCCCTTGCAACTGATCAAACAAGTCATCAATCCTCGGGAGCGGATACTTGTTTTTGATGGTCACTTTGTTCAACTCTCGGTAGTCGATACACAAACGAAGTGACCCGTCCTTCTTCTTCACAAATAGGACCGGTGCGCCCCAAGGTGAAGCGCTCGGTCGAATATACCCCATGTCTAGCAACTCTCTCAACTGTTTCTTCAGCTCGAGCATCTCGGCGGGCGCCATACGGTATGGCGTCTTAGAGATAGGTGCTGCACCCGGCTCTAAATCGACGGTAAACTCAACTTCTCGGTCCGACAGCAAACCCGGCAACTCGTCTGGAAAAACATCAGGATACTCACACACTACCGGAATAGACGAGAGCTCGACGCCCCCTTCTTCCGATCTCAAAGCGTAACACCAATAGCCCGTACAACCTCCTCGAAGAAGTCTCACCGCCTTCAAGGCGCTGATCAGGAGTCTCTGGCCACTCCGCTTACGCTCCACGAAAGAATGCTCGGTACCGTCAGAGGCTAACATCGAAACAGTCCTCGTTCTATAATTCATGATCGCCCCATGACGGTCCAGCCAATCCTCACCAAGAATCAAATCCTCATCTCTAATATCTACCGCAATCAGATTGGAAGGCCAAACCCTCCCCGCGATACTCACTAGAAAATCTCTAACCTCACGATCCCCCACGATGCTATCCCCACTAGGAAGTTTAACAACAAAAGGCTCACAAGCAACAAGGCAATCAACATGCAGACGACGCACACAATCCATAGATATAAAAGAATGCGTAGCACCAGAATCGAACAATACGGAAACAGGATGATCAAGGATGTGGACGGTACCTGTAGCCACCGTCGCGTCAGGATCTCCTGCTCGTCTCATCTCATACACTCGGGGCGGAACAGACCCCGCACTAGAAGCTCCCCTTCTAGAAGGCTGCCCACGTCCTCGACCTCTACCAAAACTCTGCTGCAGTTGAGGAACTGTCGGTGCCTGATTCACACTCGGCTCTCCCGCAGCTGGGGCTGATATCTGAGTAACTGGAGTTCGAGCCGCATCCGTACAAAACTTAGCACGATGACCCATCCGACCACAAGCAAGACACTGAATCGGAGGCCTATCACACTCACTCATTATGTGGCCCGGGCGACTACAGTTGAAGCATGTAGGACCACGGACGGAACCAGCAGGAGCAGACCTAGAACCGTTTCCTCGCCCAACTGATGGCGACTGACTCCCAAAGACTCGCGAACCAGACTGAGCCTTTGGGTACCCTCCTGACTTGCCTCCCGAAAACTGACCGGAGGTCTTATGCTTCTTTTCTTCGGTTGCCGTCTCCGTCGCAAAAAACGACATCTCATAAGCCATCGCTTTATTCTGATACTCTTTCAAAGTCGTGCACCCCATACCAGACATGTAGTGGCGCACCCTCGGTTTCATCCGCATATCAAAGTGGCGGATCTTATCAAGCTCATCTCGGACTTGGTTCCTCACATAATGCAGCTGTTGATTGTAGTCTTTGATAGCTTGAGAAATAGGAACATCTTGGGGCTTAGCCTCAAAGAAGGCTCGGATCCTCCCCTCTTTCACTGGCCATGGACAGAATTTATCTTCCATCAAATCCCGAAACTCTGCCCACGTAGCTGCCCGGTCACGCGGCTTCACCGCTTGTCACCACGTTGCTGCCTCCTTGGCGAGGAAGTACTGAGCAATGGGTACTTTCCTCTCCTCGGAACAATTAGCAGCCTCAAATACTTTCTCCATCTTGAATAGCCAATTCTCCCAACCGGAAGGGTCGGAAGCACCATCAAACTGTGGAGGACGCATACGAATCACGTCCTGGAGTAACTTATCATTGCCGGATCCAGTAGGCGGAACCGGGTTGGCATTAGCTTGGCCGACTAGAACGGCCTGAGTCAGTAGCGTCATCTGGTTCGCTACTTGCTGCAAAATGTTGGCCACCCCAACATTCTCATGTGCATTACCGGAACTAGCAGACTGGTCCTGCTGACCTCCGGAACTAGGGGGAACACTGTTCGACAAAGAGGGCATCGCCGAATCAGTTCCCGAGTGATCGGACATGGCCGCCACCATTGCGCCACGTCCCCTACCGCGTCCGCGACCGCGTCCGCGTCCTCTACCAGCAGGAATTCTGAAGAAGTAATGGGTAAGTACAATTCAAACTCAAAACGCAACAAGATACTAAGACAGGAATAGAACAGAATGGTGAAACGAGTCAAGTTAGGAAAAACTTAGGAGCACCGGCGTACTGAGATGATGGCATAGCAGTGATATTGTCCCAAAAACGACACTTAACTAGATCCAAATAACCGACAGCCTAGGTATCCATAAACCTAAGCTCTGATACCATATTCTGTAACACCCCCAAGACATTCAGGGCATATTACAGCGCCGTGGACCCCACACTATGGAATTCACCAGGCTAACGTACCAAACGAGACATTCGACAACGACAAACCATCATAAATAAAAAGACAAGCTAAATAAAAGACTATAACCGACAAATAAAATTCTGACATCAAATCCATTTCCCCAAAACGGGAACACAACATTAACAAATTCAAACCAGAAGTACTCGAGTACTTAAAGAAATTTTATAATACAGAATCCCAAAATCAGACATCAATAATAATTGACAGACAGAACACCAATAATCAACTTCTGGACAATATCATGCTTGCCCATCATCCTCATACGGCTCGGGTGCTCGCTTGTCCCCACGATCAATACCTGAAATACAAAAGTATTTCCCCCATTTAAGGGGTTAGCGACAACTGCTAGTGCAAGTACAATCCATTTGAACTACATTCTAATCAGATGAATAATGCGCCAAAAATCATTTTAGAGGACATTTTATATTCCGGAATATTTACGATGCATAAGCAGAAAACACATTTTCTCCAACCAAAACAATTCAAAGTTAACCTTGGTACGTGACTCACGGCCACCGTACCCCGCAGATCCCCGTCGGACATCCCTGGGTGGTTAACCATAGTTTGCGATACGAACTCACGGCAACGTATCCCTAGAGGCCCCGTCGGACCGTCCCTAGGTGAACATACACATATTCATCCACAACAACCACAATACAGCCATAATTCAAATACTAGAACATGTAAACAAATGTAAAGTACTTGGCTTTGTGACATCTTCGAAGAATTGGAAGTGAAAAAAACGACTACGGATGATCCGAGTGGCAGACGACGATTCCTAACGAAGAATTAACATAACTCAGTCCCAACGGACATCAATAAACGAAAGGAATACTCCCATAACCCCGATTACCATTCACGACAATAGACGTTCAATCGATACGGGCGAGGGTTTACGCAAAATCTCCCCGTATTGATAATTCACGGATTAAAATCAAGGAAATTGGATTTAGAATCACTCAATAACCATAATCGGTAAAGAATATCGTAACATAGTTGAACAATTCGGAACTAAACCCTAGAATCCCGAAAAACCCCCAAATTCGTCATAGTTAGGGTTCGTGAGGAAATACCTTGGATTTGACGGATGGATGATGATAATGTTGTAGATTAATCTCCCTTGGTACACAATAGTCAATCTCTAGAGGAAATCCACGGATTGCTCTGGACAAATCGCTCCAAAGGTGCTCAAGAACGCTCACGTCGCGAAAAGGGGCGAAGAAGGATGAAAAGAAACTGACTGAGGTTAAGTTAGTTTTAAAAACGCTGACAGTGTGTTACGTACGTTAACACAAGCTGTTAACGTACGTTATGATGGTTACGTACGTAACCCAATACTGGTTAACGTACGTAACCAAATGTCTGGACTGAATTGTGAAGGGTCATAACATACGTTATGGATCATGCATAACATACGTTATGCACGTAACAGACCCCAGTTCTGAACACCGATTCTGCACAGTCGATTCAACGACGAACTACAACACGAGGATAGAATAAAAAGTGTAAATACGAGGTATTCATAACAACGAAGCTGAGTGCTCGAAAGTAAATGGACTTCCAACTACCGAGGAATCCAAAATACGACAAGGAGATGAATTTCCCTAAATTTATAGGAAATTACGAAAATGGCCCAAGTGCCCGAAAATCACGAAACGACGTCGGATTTACAAACCGAAAGTTTCAACATGACCAACTCAACCATACAAACTTGTACAAGCCAAGAAACAACGAAAACAAATGAGTTTTACGAGAATCGAATGCTCATACGGCAAAACATGTCAAAAAAAGAAATTACGTGAAAACATCATCAAAACTCGTCCAAATGGAAAAACTCCAAGAACAAAGTAGATTCTAAATATCGAAACGGTTACAAGCGAGTCGATAAAAATAGATATACACCAAAAATGGAAACTGCTAAAAATGGAAAATTACGGATATTACAGAACCTTCCCTCGAAAAGATATCTTCTCCTTACTGGCTAGACAATGTGACTAGATGCCTTTGAACTGTCCGACCGCTTGTGTAAGTGATCGTATATCCTTCACAAGTGCTCATCCTGATTTGTTCTGTTCTCATTATTGTGCCCATTTTGGCCGTGGACACCGTCCTGGTTCTGCGAGAGTTTCTAAAGAATTGTGCCTTATCAATTCTCCTTTGAAGCGGCCCCTCTTCTCTCTAACATAGGTGATTCTCTTTAAGTGTTTTGAGTAAACCCGTATTTTACTCCACCCGACTATACGTTGTCGACTTAAGAATCATTAAAAGCATAATCTTAACCTCTCCCTACGGGTATCACTGTTTTCATCCTAGGAATGGTCTATTCGGGGTAACCCCCACAGTGATCGTGCCCACTTTTATGGATTGGTTGTCCCATTGAACCTAGATCTTGGGATCTCCAGTCAGCTTAGGTTGGGTATCTGTAATATCCGCAATTCCGATTTCCGGTAATTTTTTTTTGGCGAGGGTCCGTTTTAATAGCTCGCTTGTGACCGTTTCGTCATTCTGAGAATGATTAATTCTGCACTTTTTGACGTCCGAGTTCGTTTCGGTGTCGTTTTGTTGAGTTCCGTACTTCTTAGCGACTTTTCCGCACTTGAGTTCGATTCTTTCGAATCTCGTTCGAAACTGTTGTTTTGAGTTTCCCGTAAGTCCGTTCAACTTTGTTAGACGTGTTGTGAACTTTGGTTTGGTTATTCGATCACGTATCGAGACTTTCGGGCGTTTTGGGCCATTTTATAATTTCCTAAAGTTGTGGGTATCTGTCGTCATACCCATTCCTGAGATGTTCTATTGTTGTCTCTCTAAGTCGTTAGCGCACGCTACGCTTTGCGGCTAACGCGCGCTAAGGTTCCGTAGTTAGCGCATGCTAAGTGTTGTAGTTAGCGCGCGCTAACGGGTGGTGCAGAAACAGTCCAGAGGCCACTGGACTGGGTTCAGACGTTGATCAGCGCACGCTATTTAGTATCATGGCGTGCGCTAGAGTGCGTTGGTAGCGCACGCCAAGGGGAGGATATCGCACGCTACCTGGTAGTTCAGGGTAGTCCAGGAGCTACTGGACTGGGTCTGAAGTTCTCGTTAGCGCACGTTAACACTTGGGGTTAGCGCACGCTAACAGTGCATTTTTGGTCAGGAGTTTTGTTCGGTGCCGCGATAGCGCACGCTAACCTTAATGATTAGCGCACGCTAATTGTGTCCAGTATAAATACTGGACACCAATCTAGAATCTGCATTTTTTTTTCTTCATTTCTTCTTCTTCCTCCGCGAGTTTGAGACGTGGCGACTAGGGTTCGCATCTGGGCTGATTTTCTTCCATTCAAAGGTGTTTTGGAGTATCCTATGTGATTATAACATCATCTAGTCCATTGTTCTTCGCCGGATCTAAGTATTTTTCTTGAATCCCTAGAGTTGACTTTTTTTTTGGAGTTTTGTTCTTGATTTCGTTTTCCATCCAGTTTTGATAAACCGATTGTTGTTTAATGATGTTGTTAAACATATCCTATGGATCGTATATCCATATTTCGGGTTGGAATTCCGTTTTCATGTTTTGACGGGTCGATTCGTGTTCTTGGCCGTTTTGGAGAAAACCCTTGAACTTTCGTCGTTTGTTCTTTGGATTCAGCGACTTTAGGTCGTGCTATGGAATTCATTTTCATTGTTGTTATTGTTGTTCGTAGTTTATTGTCGCGGGTTAGCGCTCGGTGGAGTCGGCGGGTTCGTAGTCAGTTCGTGCCAACCTACTTCGATCGGTTCTTCGAGTTTGTGGTTGTTCGAGGCAAGTACCTTGTTCATACATGCTTGTTTTGTGGATATGATGATCGGTGATTGTCCTTGTGTGTTTGTTTGGTTGGTTTAAATGAACTTTCGAAAGATTCGGTCTAGCCTCGTTAAAGGCTCACTTTCAAAACGCATGTGTTTTGTGAATGGTGTGGTTTGTGAATGGATAAGTGAACCCTATAAATACGCTTGGTGTTGTTGTTGTGCTTTGATAATATATATACATATATTATCTCATTTCGGCGCGTTGTGATTTGACATTTATGTCATGCTATGTGTTTGTTGCCTTTGTGTGAATTGTTTGGATATCATTGGCGTGCTGTGTTATGTGTGTTAATGTGTGTATATGGGCGGGGTCTACGGTGACATATGACATGTGATCATGTGGTCAGGATGCAACAAGTGATTGATCCAACCGTGAGAGCCTCGGGATACCTAGGGTGACACATGGCTTGTGATCATGTGGTCAGGAGACAACAAGTGATTGATCCAACCGTGAGATGACGTGGCATATGTTCACGGTGTTATGTATATGATTTTGGATATGTATTGACCAGGTCGAGTACCTTGGGTGTGACCGAGATTTCGTATCTTGGGTGGTTATGTTTTACTGATTTTTATTATCCGTCGAGGACACGTGGCGTGGGTTATGACCATGTGAATTGTTGTTGGTTTTCTATTTGTGAAAACAAAACCTTTGGGTTGTGGCCCCCGTTGATTTTGGAAAGAGAATGATTCGATAATCCTAAATTGTTTTCTATTAAAACTCTCGATGGCATTTTAAACCATTTTATAAACTGTTTTCCCTTGAATTGTAATCTTTCAATTTCAGAATGTTTTACCAAACTCTTGCCTCGGAAAGTATATGTTTCGTTGTATTTGAATCTTTAAGGATTCCTGGTTATTCTTGTTCTTGGAACTTGTATTGTATGGCTCGTATTTGCACTTTGTACTTGTACTAGCAAAATAGTGGAATTTTGCTAACCCCCGAGTAATCGGGGGGTGGATGTCTGTATTGCATTCAGGTTTCAGGGAGCATGGCACAGGGTCGGCATGAAGGATGATGAAAGATGATCGATACTAATCACATGTGGAACCGTACATTGTGTATTAGTTCAGTTGTACTTTATTTCCGCTGCAATATTTTTCCCCGTTGTATGGGAGTTTGTTGTATTTGACCCCTGCGTGGGCATGTATTGAATTTGAGTTGTATGTTTTTATTGAAAGACCAAATCGGTCTACCGGGTCATTTTTAGCCTTAAAGGCATTGTTTAGTTGTTTGATTTTATTTACCAGCCTGGTAGATCCTCTAGGAGAGGATCTACGGCGTGTAATATCCATGAGTGGATTGGGGGTATTACAGTATCCTCCATAAAACCATTAGCTCAAGGCAATAGACTCATTCCTCTTGATGATTTATCAACAGGGTCTCTTGATAACTCTTTGGTTAGCGGATCCGCAATGTTATCCTTTGATGACACATAATCAATACTGATAAGTCCTGTTGATATCAAGTGTCTAATGGTATTATGTCTCCTCCTTATGTGACGAGACTTACCATTGTACATTACGCTCTGTGCCCTGCCAATCGCAGATTGACTATCGCAATGAATACATATTGCGGTCACAGGCTTTGCCCATCTTGGAATATCTTCTAGAAAATGGTGTAGCCATTCTCCCTCTTCAACACATTTATCTAAGGCTATAAACTCGGATTCCATCATTGACAGAGATATAAGTGTCTGTTTCGAAGATTTTCATGCCACTACTGCACCGGCTAGTGTGAATACATATCCGCTTGTTGACTTGGAGTCTTTTATATCAGATATCCAATTTGCATCACTATATCCTTCAAGTACTGCTGGATATTTGGTATAGTGCAGCCCATACTCACGAGTACCCCTTAAGTATCTTAGTACCCTTATGATCTCCTTCCAGTGATCCTTTCCAGGGTTTCTCGTGTATCTACTTAGTCTACTAACTGAGTAGGATATATCTGGTCTTGTACAACTCATCAAGTACATCAGACTTCCTATTATGCGTGAGTACTCAAGTTGAGATACTCCTTCACCCTTATTCTTGGATAGTCTCAACGTCATATCCACCGGGGTTTTGGCTGTGCCGGAGTCATCTTTATTAAACCTTTCAAGGATTTTATCCACATAGTGGGCTTGACTTAGTATGAGACCTTCCGACATTCGTGTGATTTTAATCCCTAAAATTACATCTGCGAGTCCCATATCTTTCATATCAAATCTCGACCTCAGCATGTCTTTGGTCGATTTGATTATTCTTTCATTACTGCCGGTAATGAGCAAGTCATATACATATATACACAAAATGACATAGCCATCTTCTGTGTCTTTCATATATACACATTTGTCGGATTCATTAATTTTGAAGTCACCGCTTATCATGACATGATCAAATTTTTCATGCCACTGTTTTGGTGCATGCTTCAATCCGTACAAAGATTTTCCCAGCTTGCAGACTTTCCTTTCTTGTCCAGGAGCAGAGAACCCCTCGGGTTGTTCTATGTAGATTTCCTCTTCTAAGTCCCCATCAAGAAAGGTAGTCTTAACATTCATTTGATGAACTTCTAAACCTCGTAATGCGGCGATAACAAGTATCATCCTGATGGAAGTTATTCTCGTTACAGGAGAGTAAATATCAAAATAGTCTAGGCCTTCACATTGGTTATATCCCTTCGCTACGAGCCTAGCCTTATATTTATCAACTGCTCCATCTTTAAATTTCTTCTTGAAAATCCACTTATTTCCTAATGGTTTACACTTATGAGGTAATTCCACTAGTTCCCAAGTATGATTCTGTAATATAGAATCAATCTCTTCTTTGATAGCCTCCTTCCATAGAGGTCCATCCGTCGAGCTTACAGCTTCTTTGTAAGTCTGAGGTGTCTTTTTGAGCAAGTAGGTGATGAAATCTGGTCCATAAGATTTCTCCATCCTTTGTCGCTTGCTCCTTTTAGGTTCGTCCTCATTATCCATTATTTGGTCTTCATTATCTTCATCCATTAGTTCAGAAGTCTGTTCGGATGAGATAAGGGGCTCACTTGCAGTCTTACAAGGAAAGATATTCTAAAAGAATGACACATTCCTTGATTCCATAATCGTATTCTTGTGAATCTTAGGCACTTTGGATTCATGCACGAGAAAGCGGTAAGCATTGCTGTTGTGTGCATATCCAATGAAAATGTAGTCAACCGTATTTGGGCCTATTTTAACTTTCTTAGGAGTAGGTATCAGCACCTTTGCTAGACACCCCCACACTTTCATGTAATTGTAGGAAGGCTTGACTCCTTTCCACAATTCATAAGGAGTTTTGTCCCCGTTCTTACGACATATCTTGTTTAAGATATAATTCGCCGTTAAGATGGCTTCTCCCCACATATTTTGCGGTAGTCCTGAATTTAGTAATATCGCATTCATCATCTCTTTCAGAGTGCGATCCTTGCGTTCCGCCACGCCATTTTACTATGGTGCATATGGAGCAGTGACTTCATGAATAATTCCATGTTGCGAGCAAAATTCGTCGAATGGTTCCACATATTCACATCCACGGTCACTCCTCAAAACATTTATCTTAGCATTCAATTAATTCTCAACTTCCGTTTTATAGAGAACGAATTTCTCTATGACTTCATCTTTGCTTTTAAGCAAGTATACATAGCAATATTTAGTACAATCATCCACGAAAGTAATAAAATATTTATTTTCACCTCTAGTTTGAACAAACTTCAAATCACATAGGTCGCTATATATTAATTCTAAAGGTTTGGTGTTTTTTCCACTTGTCTGAATGAAGATCGAGTTAATTTTGCCTCTATACAAGTTTCACACTTGTGGTTTAAATCAATTTTAAACTTTGGTACGTGATCTAATGCAATTAGTCTACGCATTGCATTAAAATTAACATGTCCTAATCTAGCATGCCATAAATTAGGAGACTCAAGCAACTAATCAGAAGAATTCTTCATTTCATTATTTTTGATATTCATTACATTGAGCTTAACTAGCCCATCGCATTCATATCCCTTGCCTATAAAAACACCATTTTTCGACAAAATAACTTTATCGAACTCGAAAACTGATCTAAAGTCGTGCTTCATCAACAGGGTACCAGAAATAAGGTTCTTGCAGATATCGGGAACATATAACACTCGTTTAAGAGTCACTTCCTTTCCAGACGTCATCTTCAAAATCATCGTGCCTTCGCCCAAGATAGTTGAGGTTGCAGAATTTCCCATATACAACATATCGCCGGCATCCGTTTCTTCCAAGGAGGAGAACATAGTCTTGTTGGCACATATATGCCTAGTTGCTCCAGTGTCGATCCACCACTCTTTAGGATTTGAGCCAACTAGGTTCACTTCGGAGATCATAGCACATAAGTCAAGATTTTCCACTTGTTCGGTAATCAGATGTGCTGCATTACCTTCCTTTTTCTTTGGTTTCTTTGGCAGCCTGCACTCATCCGCCCTATGACCCATCTTTTCACAGTTGTAGCATTTACCAAGGAATTTTTCCTTCTTTTTCCCAATTCCTCCTTTAGGTCACAGCTTGGTTCCCTTTCCAGTGTTGCCTTTTTTGGATGTCTGTCCAGTTTCCAAAACATTGGCTTTTGCAACAGCAGCATTTACCTTCTTTTCTTATCCTCGATTGTCTTCCTCTATGCGAAGTCTAACGATCAGATCTTCCATGCTCATCTCCTTGCGCTTGTGCTTGAGATAATTCTTGAAATCTTTCCAAGTCGAGGGCAGTTTTTCGATCACAGCAGCCACTTGGAAGGATTCGCTAATGATCATTCCTTCAGCATGGATTTCGTGAATGATCACTTGTAGCTCTTGTACCTGAATCACTACAGTCTTGGAGTCCATCATCTTGTAATCGACAAACCGTCCAACAATCCACTTCTTGGCACCGGCTTCCTCGATCTTGTACTTATGGTCTAGTGAGTCCCATAATGCCTTGGCTGATTTAGCACTGTTGTATACGTTGTACAATGAATCAGCAAGGCCATTCATCACATAGTTCCGACACAAATAGTCAGAAGTTTTCCAAGCGTCAATGACCATCAAAGTTTGTTGGTCACTCTCTTCGTCATATTTTGGCGCATCCTCCTTGAGGAATCGAGACAAGCCTAGAGTGTCAGATAAAACATCATCTTCTGCTGCCATCTCTTGAAATTCTGCCCGTTGAATTTCTCTGGTTTGTCCGCATGGTTGACCGGAACCGAAACCGAATTAGTTATCGGAACCGAGGCAGAGTGGTTCGCTGAACCCGATCCAGTTAGAGGCGCACCTCTAGTCGCTGAACCCGAGCCAATTTTCTGAGGCGCACCTCCAGAAACGTCCGTAGATAGTGTTTGGTTTTGAGAATCCATATTGCTAAACTTTTCGAAAATAGATCTTTTTTAATCAAGTAAACAAAAAAAATTGATTTAAGATTGTTGAATAATTTTGAAAACGCTTACTTGAAAAATAACAGAATATAAATATATATCGAATATATATTTTATTTAAATCCTGCAAAAAATCGGTTAGGAAAAACGAGAAATTCCCGTTCGCGTGAACGAGCGGAAGGGTTGCTGTTGAGTCCAGAGTATCTGTCTCCTTAAAGCAAATTCGCCCTCACCACAGTGTATGACGTCTGTCTCCTAGGATAAAACAACAGCTCGATGCAGTGAATCGATAATGCGCTGCACCCTCAACGAACTAGAACAAATCTGTCTACTATCACCGAGTGAAAGTATCCGAAAGAAAAACAAAGAAGGAAAAAGAAATTTGTCTGGACGCCGAGACATTTCGCCCAGATCGGCCTTCGATCGAGACGGACGTACGGCGGCGCGCGTGTGTGTGTGCGCGAGGGACGCCTAGTCACACATCCACACATGTTGCACTTTTTGAACATGACTTTGTCCACATCTCCTTATATACTCACAATTTTCCCCTTCTTTTTTCAATGTGGGATAGCATCCCAGACCAATTTCTAAAGGGTTCACTTTGGAATATTATATCTCATTCATACCTCAATCATTTTGAGTGTTCTTACATGTTTTGGAAACCTCGTACGGAGTACTACGTATTCCAATTAAGTCCAGACTTTAACTCGTAGTCGAGCCCACTCAAAATTTCCTCTCAAGTGGACTGCTCAAAACAGCCTATTATCTCTATTATATCTAATATTTTCAACGGTGCTTTGTATGAGTACAATGAGAAGTGAAAAAATGTCAGATAAACAATATATTAACATATATAAAACTATAAAAATAATTATGTTTGTGAAATTTACTTTTATTCAGATAATATTTATGTTTCTTCGAAAGATGCATGTCAATTTGTATTTTCATCTTCCGATTTTGTTGCATATATACACCCAATAATGCATTTATCGTGATTCATTTAAATTCGGTCCACATCATATTTGTAAAAAGAATCAAATCTAACATCATTTCAATGAAGTTCTAACCCATTTTTAGTTTTTGGTGGTTTAGAGTTATTTATTTATATATCTTAAAAAACAAATTCTTAGTTCTCGAATTAAAAAAAAAATCATATACAATTCATGTAAATGCTCGTTCCAACTTAAATGGTTTTGACATGCTATATGCCTTTTTGTTATTCTTTTTTTATTATAACTAAATCAGTGATTATAATTGTAAGTTACTTTGGTTGATTCTTTTGTATATATTTTTCTTTTGATTTTAGAATATTTATGGTACATTCTAATTTTTTATTACTATTTTGATTTTGGAATATTTTTGGTACAATTAACTAATGACTATTTCGATTATTCATCACAATATTTTTTTTCTTGAAAAATTCAATTGAGGTAGTGATTTTTATTGCAAAATCTCGAAAAAAATTCAGTTCATGTATTTTTATTATTGAATTAATATAACTTTTAATTTGATGGGCTTGAAAATTTAAATTCAGCCATCAACTAATAGAAAACAGAAAGTACAAATTTTAATATAAACAAATCATAGAAATAAATCTTCTCTGTGTCTAATGTTTAAATAATATATTTGTACGCGGATTTGTCTTTACATCTAACATATTACAAGGTGGTTGATCATATTAGTTTGGGGAAAAATGCACAGATGTACCCTGAGTTCTCATAAATCTATACGGATGTACCCCGTGTTTTGTAAATTACGCAGATGTACCTCGTGTTCTTTATAATCATGCACGGAAGTGCCAAATCGTCCAACATAACGGAGAGTGTTCTTCACTCTCTTGGTGTGCGACTATGAGAGTAAATTTAGGTATTTTTATGACGGAATTAACCAAAATACCCTATAAGTAGTGAAATATATAACCTCTTTTAATCTCTTAAGTATCTCTTCAGGTTGTGCATATAAATATATTCTTTTTAAATGTTCAAAACCATGATAATTTTTTATCATTGATTTAATATTTCAACGAGCACAAACTGAAAACAATATCAATACATTTCTTTACCATTTCGAGAAGTTTAAATTTTCACCAAAATACATATAATAAATAGGAAAATTCATAAGAAGACAAAGTTTAATATAAAATAAAATTTGTTTATTTTCAGTGTAATTTAAACTTTTGAGCCGATTTCTTATAAACTTTTGAGCCGTTTTTCACCATAATTTTTCTTATATTAAACAAATTATAAAATAGTGTTCCTATTCATAAGAAGACAAAGTTTCCTATATTTTAATATAAAATTCTATAAAATAAAATTTGTAACTATAAAATAGTATCTTCTGATTTTTAAACTTTGTCTTTGCAAGTTCCTCTGTCTTAAATTGTTTTTTGAGTTTAATACAATTTTTTTTTATTTTCACCATACACTAATTTAATATTTTATTTTATATTAAACTTTATCTTCTTATGAATTTTTCCTATTTATTATATGTATTATGGTGAAAATTTAAACTTCTCGAAATGGTAAAGAAAGGTATTGATATTGTTTTGAGTTTGTGCTCATTGAAATATTAAATTACAGTGATAAAAAATTATCATATTTTTGAATATTTAAAAAGAATATATTTATATGCACAACCTGAAGAGATACTTAGGAGATTAAAAGAGGTTATATATTTCACTACTTAAAGGGTATTTTGGTCAATTCAGTCATAAAAATACCTAAATTTACTCCCATAGTCGCATCAAAGCGAGTGAAGAACACTCTCCATTATGTTGGACGGTTTGGCACTTCCGTGCATGGTTATAAAGAACATGAGGTACACCTGTGCAATTTACAAAACATAGGGTACATCCGTGTAGATTTATGAGAACACAGGGTATATCAGTGCATTTTTTCCTATTAGTTTGTCACTTTTTAGTTTAAATTAGATATTATTTTATTTGAATGTTGAGATTATTTTGTTACTTAGTAATTTTAGTTACATAGGTAGATTACATTGCAAAGTAACATATAATTTACATTTGATAATAGATAGTTGATAATAAGTAGTGTTATTTGTTGACAACCGGAAAAAAAAAAATTTAAGGACCCTAACTTTGTGACAAAAGTAGAATCGTAACTTTTCGGGCTGGTAAAAGTAGGATTGTAATTTTTCGGGCGGGCAAAAGTAGGACCGTAACTTTTAAAACTAGCAAAAATAGGTCTGTAACTTTTTAAAATAGCAATTTAAGGTCAAATCAAGCCCAGATTGCCCTCTTGCGGGCTCAAATTGCACATGTGGAAATTCTAATTAATATAAACATACTTTTAAATTCTAAGTCATTTTTTACTAATTTTATTTTTTTAAAGTTAAATTCTAATTATAATTTTTTATGTTTTATGTTCTAAAAATAAAAAAATTCAGAAAAATAATACTTTCTGGGAATTTTTCAGAAAAAAAAATTCAGAAAAATAATATTTCAGAAAAAAAAAACAAAAAAAAAAATAAAAGGAAATTTGTATAATATATCACAAATTAATGGGTAATTTATAAATATGTCCCATTATAATAATATCATAATTAAATATCTTATTATCAGTTTTTAATTTAAAGCTAAATTGAACTGAATTGAATTGAACTGAACTGAAGTGAACAATACTGAATTAAATTGAATTGAACTGAAATGTGCTGAAGCGCAAAAGAACACAACCTAAGTAGATTACTTTTCAAAATTTGTACCTTCCCATATCAAAATAATTTATTTAGATTTAGATAAATTAGTAATGTCCAACCTTACTTTTTTAGAGGTAAGCCTTAATAATTTATAGTCTCATATAAAAATTCAATCTCAATTCCTAAAAATTGAAAAAAAAAAAAAGTATTTATTCAAAACAAGTGATTTAATTTGAGAAAAATGAAAGCTTAGAGACTAGTCTTAATAGTCTACACACCTGATATAATTATTCAAGAATCTTGATTTAGTTCTAAGACAATCCAATTGATTCAATTTAGTTAAGATTCAACAAAATTCAAGATAGTTCGATTCGAAAGACAATTTAGTTTAGTTCAGTTTAATTTAATACAGAAAAAATGATATAGTTTCATAGACGATATTCATCTGAAATGAATACTTTAATTTGAATAAAAGAAGTAGAATATTAATTGGAGCAAAGAATAGTTTTAACTCGATTACGATATAAAAACTTGGTATAAAAAAAATAGTTACTTTCAATTCATAAAAAATGATATGAAAAAATATTTATTTGGAGAGCATGCTTTAGTTTTAAGAAAGACATATAGGATCTTAGTCGAAGTAGATAATAGTTTTTACTGAATAATAAACTATTGATAGATTAATTGATTAATATATATACATTAGCCTAACAAATAATAAAAAATAATTTTTATTCTCAAAAGAAAATATTAAAGCTTGAGGTGTGAGTCTTAATAACCTATACACTTCACATAAAAACTTAATTTTAATTCCTAAAATTTAATATGAAGAAATATTCGCTTGTGAGAAATGATTTATTTTGAAGAAAAAAAACATATAGAATATTAGTAAAACAAGTTTAATAATAATAAACTTTTAATATTTTAATTGACTGACATAAATTATTTCTTAATCAATGCATATTATCATCATTTAATATATATATATATGGGTTCAGGTGAGAATGCAATTTAAGTTAGGAAATAAGAATGAATTTCATTCATAGATCTTGATAAATGAATGGTCTAGATTTATTCTCACAAAAATTTGATGCATATAATGTAATATTTAATGCATCGATATTTTGATGCATACAATGCATATTTTAATGCATTGCAATTTTGATGCACGTAATGCATATATTTCTTGTATAATTAGTACAAAACTCATGCATATTCGCAATTCGCAGGATAAGAACCATTCTTATTTGATTCTAAATGTCTCTCTCTATATATGTGTGTAAAAAATATTACGAAATTGAATTTCCCAACAATATTAATTTAGTGTTGTCCAAAAGAAAAAAAAAAAGACATTATTAATTTACAATAATGTAGCTAGGGAACGTGTGGAATTTGGACAGTCCAAATATAATAATGCCACTACTATTGGACAACAATAGCTAAAGCACAAATAATAAATATTAACCATTGGGCTCGCTCTAAGAGAGGAGGGAGTGGGCACGGGTACACCCATCGAGTACTTGAACTCGAGCGGGTACATCATCCCGAGTAAATTGGATAGCACAATCGGTGAAGGAATTCGAGTTCCAAGCCCGATGGTGTTGTGTGTTGTGTTTGTATTTTTTTTCTTTTGTCTTTTTTTTTTTGGTTTAGTTTTGCAGGTACTAGATGAAGAAGGCCAATGAAGAAGAAGACCATGTTTGGTATTTTACAAACATATCCATTTAATATACTCTTATATTATTTTTCACTTTACAGTTTGGTATTTTACAATTTAGTCCTTGAATTTTTAGGTAACTAGCATTTACTAGCATTCATTTATTAAAAGTTATTTTTAATGAAATGGTATGTTTTTATTTTAAATATTGTATGTGATTTTATGTATTAAAAAAAATGGTCTGATCGAGAGACCCGAATTCAAATTCCACACATAGACATGAATTTATTTAGAGGCTTATGACTCCTTGGTTGTAATCGAGAGATAGGTCCTAGTCCCTGTCGGGTTGGGGGTGGGGGCCCTGGGGGCGAGGGATTTCGCCTTTTGCTACAAACGAGAGATATGTCCTAGTCTTTCAAGATATGTTGGTGAAATAATTAAATATTGAGACTTCAAGCGGCAGTGTGAAAGGTCTGATCTCAGTGGAAATCCACGGCTAGATGGGTGAGATTCAGCATGAAACAATCTTTGGGAGACGATTGAACTCGGTGGGAATCTGCTGCCGCATCATAGGCTATATCCAGCATGAAACAATCATTTGGGGATGACTCCTTGTGCGTTGTAGTTGAGAATATTTAAAAATCAAGAAACCGGATACAATCTCGTGATTTAACTAGTAGCAGTTCTGAGAGATCGGGACTGTTGTCCCAAAAATTAAAGTATACTTTGAAAACCTCGATATCAAAAAATAATACTAATAATAAATATTCTTCTTCATGATTACACGAAAATGATGCAAGAATAGAACCAAACCCTTTTCGAGTACTATTCTATTGCGTTCATCATGTTCATGGGACTCGAAACAGTGGATAAGTGGGGGCGAAGAATATATCACTTCCTTCAGTTAAAAGAATGGCTCATAATCAATCGGAGGAGAAATCTTTTTGTTCTCTGAGATGTACACTCGTGTTTAGGGCTTAAAAAAACCCCGAAAAATTCAAAAAAACAAAAAAAAAATCGACCCAATTCGAATCGCGAAAGGAATAACGAAATTGCTTTGAGCGAGTGAAGGGTATATAGGCGGATATAGGGGTGTTCAAAAATATCCGATATTCGATATCCGAAAATCCGAAATTTCGGATATCCGGAACTTCGGATTCGGATATCGGATAGTACTTTTCAGAAAAATCGGATATTCGGATATCCGAAATATCAGAAAATCCTATGAAATTTTATTTTTGTATATTTTAAATTATATAAAGTATTCGGATATTCGGATATCCGATATCCATATCCGAAGTTTTTTTCGGATATTCGGATATCCGATATCCAAATCCGAATATTTTTTTCGAATATAAGAATATCCGAATATAATTCTTATTTTTTTCGGATAATCGAATATCCGATATCCGTATCCGAAATTTCGGATATCCACTATCCGAATTTTCGGATATCCGAAAATTCCGTATATCCAGTTTTGAACATCCCTAGGCGGATAAACGTTGTAGTGGAGCGGTTCATACTTTTTATTTTTGTGTACCAACGAGTACAGTCCATCTATAGGGATATTTTTTAGGAATGGATTAAAAAAAATCTTCCTTTATTTTTTTTACTCTGTTATTGTGTTATTGTTGATCAAAGATATTGTAAAAAAAACTCGAATGTTAGTTCTACATATCAACATATCAGTACTTTAAAAGAATATATCAATCTTAGAGATATTTTATATTTTTTTATTTATTGTTTTACTTACAAAAATTATTTTTATTATGACGGATTGGGTCGAGTACCCGGCCTACCCGAAGTGTAGGTAACCCAAAAAGCAAGTATTCGTACCTGTTTCATGATTCGATTTTTATCGAACTGATGCGAACGAATCGGTTTATGAAAATTGATAATGGACCGGGTTCCTATCCATGAACACCCCTATTAATCCGTCCGATTTTATTGAATTCCACTGATTGTATTTAAATATTAAAAAAAAAAAGAGTCCTTAATTATTAACTTTTACCAAATTCATAGAACTCGTTTAAGGTGTCCACGTCATCACTTGCTTTATAAACCCTAAAAATTAGGAAATAATTTTTCTAATAAGTTACAAACCGTGCATTTATTTATGTCTTGGAAGCAAAGTTGTTGGCTGAATAAGTTACAACTTATAATGGTAAGCTAGTTATCAAATATCATATTCAGTTTTAAGATTTTGCCTAAAATAATACTTCATCCGTCCACCACCCATATGCACTCTTTTGACCGGCACGAGTTTTAATATTTGAGTTGATTTAATTGATAGGATGTGTTGTGAGTGGAGTAAATGGAACCACTTGTGTTCTGAAAGGGTAAAAAAATTGCCAAAAATAAACAATGCACATAGGTTGCGGACGGATGAAAAAGGAAATTGTTGCACATGGGTGGCGGACGGAGGGAGTATCAAATATGATTGATTGTTTTTTCATCTGTTTGGGAAGAGATTAATTTTGTTTCGTGTAATCAAAACTCATTTAATATAAGAAGCAATCTTATCATAATTCATTATAGAAAAAATCGGAAATTGATATAATTACACTAATTGACACACAATAAAGTCCGATCTCGATATCAATAAAAAATGAAATTTGTGTACTGTAATAAAGGAACTTGAAGTAAATTTGCTGATTTTACGATTTTTACATTCCTAATGTATCGTTCCGATAATTTTACGTTCCTATTGTACCATGCCGATTTGGATCGGTCCAAGCCAAATAGTACTCTTCGTTACATAACCGGTTACAAAATTACAAAATGAATTAACTAATTGGAATTTGTTGTGAAACAAGTAGATAGAAAGTTGGGCCTTTCTACCGTCGGGCCAGAAAAACTTGGTCTGGCGTTAGGCCAAACTAAAATTACATATTTTTTCATATTTGTTGATCCAAGTTGTATATTATTCTTGTTATGGTTGAACTGTACGGATAGAAATCAACAAATACGAAAAAATATGTCATTTTTGTATCAGCCTAACATAAAATCAAGTTTTCCTGACCTGACGATAAAAAAATACATCTTAACTATGCTAATATGATTATGACTTGGTATTACCGAATTCAACCCTAAAAAGAATAATATACAAATTCGAATCAACAAATAAAAAAATATGTAATTTTAATACCAGACTGACGTCAGGTCAAATTTTTCTAGTTTGACGGTAGAAAAGCCCAAATTAATTGAGGGTAACGTGAAAAGTATTTAAATTCCTCAAATGTGTTCTTCAACAATGATAACACCTCTATTTATAGGTGCATTAGAAGTATTAAGGGATGAATTAAGTTTAATGAATTTAAGAGATGCATGCTTGATTCATGGATTAAAGATGAATTTGGGAGATACATAGTTTTTTGGATTACAATTTTATCTATATATAATTATATTCATAACAAAATCCTATTACTTACTATTATTGCTGATTAAGAACTAACTGTATGAATTATAATTAATTTGACTTAGAATATGTTAATAAAATAAACATACATTCTTTATGAATTATCAATAGATCAATATCATTCAATCTGCCATATAGAATCCATAATATCAGCTGGAATATGCCATAATTCATATTTGAATGGTGGAAAACTTTAGAATAATTTAGATCCTTTATATGTGGAATATTATAATTCATAATAAATTTCATACATATATTTTAGTTATGATTTAGGCTCTGTTCATTTGATCTGAATTTTATTGAATTGAAATTGAACTGAACTGAATTGAATTTTGTTGAACTGAACTGAAGTTACTGAATTATATAATAATAATTATTATTAATTTTAATATATATATATATAACACCATCAATAATAAAACATATTACAACAACAATAATAATAACAATAATAATAATAACAGTAATAATAATTTATTATTATATATAATAAATTTATAATATTAATATAGAGATAATAATATCCCATAACAATAGATATAATAACGATAAAATTATTTATATTACAACAACAACAATAACATAATAAATTATTCATAATACTATAAATTATATATAATACTATTGATGATATTGATATCAATAGTTAATAATAATAATAAAATTATTAATAATAATACAAATTATATATAACTGATAATAAAATTAGATGACAATATATACAAAAATAATTTATATTAAAACAGCAACAACAACAAAAACAGTAATAATCAATTAATATTAATAATGATAATTATATATATAATACATATTGATAATATTGGTTAATGTCAATAATATTAGTGGCATTTCGTATTAGAAAACAATATACACAAACAATAATAATTAGTATTGTATTAAAACAAAATAATAATAATAATAATAATAATAATAATAATAATAAATGGGTAAAAAATCACATCCCAAAAAGGATTAGGGTCGTAAATAGCGTTCAAAACGAAACGAGTTGAACTGACGTCCCGACACAAAATGGGTTGAAAATGACGTTCCGAGTGAAACAAGCCGAAAATGACGTATGTGGGCGAAATGGGTCCAAAATATTGTCCCGGTGCGAGACGGGTCGAAAATGACATTCTGCGACGAAGCGAAGCAAAAACGACATCCCTGACGAAAACGGTCGAAAATGACGTTCAGGGACAAAACTTGTCGACAATGACGTCCCAGGGCAGAATTGGTCGAAAATATCGTCTCGTATCGCCTCTGGGCGAAAAGAGCCGAAATTAAAGTCCCACGGCGAAACAGGTTGAAAATAAGGTCATGTGACGAAATTGATCGAAAACCACATTCCAGGATGAAACGAGTTGAAAATAACTCCACAGAACGAAACGGGTCGAAAATGACGCCAAAACAATCGAAATGACATCGTGGGGTGAAACGGGATGAAGTGTCAAATACCGGTTCCGTCCATTGAGAGACCCCATGTAGTGCATCCACTGCCGGATGCACTACACGTGGCGTGCATGGACGGTGCAGATTGATGCACTAGATGGAGCATCGATCCGCACTGGCCCACGACGCCACGATAAATGCGTTCGGCGGAGATGCGGCTACGTGGAGTGTCACGAATCTGCACCGTCAAATACCAGTGGGGAGCACCGAGCATCTCATATCCTTTTTTCTTTTCTTTTGGGTTTCGGAACTACTACTAGTTTACAAATGGAATGTGATAAAGAGTTGCAGTAAGATTAGGAATATATGCCATATAGCAATATAGTGCATGGACCACATCCGTGTAAAGGATGTGTAATTTTCAGATATATATGGTGTTTGTCTGAATTGCAAGAGCCTTTCAAGTTCAACACGGTATTCCACTGTGGGCTGGTCCATGGATAGTAGAGGTAGGGATTTGGGAAATTCCACTGGTCCTCTTCATCTCAAAACCCCACACATACATGTACCTACATTGGGTGGTTCCGACCAGAACAAGGTTTAAGTTAAGCAATATGAATAACTTTCGTCAATTAATCATGATAAAACGGAATGTCCAGATTCATTCTCAAGAAAACTCACCCATAAAATGCACTATTTTAATGCATCGATGTTTGATGCATTTAATACATAATTTTAATGCGTAAAATTCATATATTTTATGCATAAGCTAATAGGGACTATAGATCACACAAGGATCAATGGTTCAGATTTATTCATATTTCTTAATAAAAAAAATTATTTTCATTTAATCCATCTTCTACACAAACTTATATGAGTATGCGTTGATTGTACGATCAACAAATTTCTACGGACAGTGTCTGTAATGGTAGACAAGATTTCTCCCTTCATATATGCGTATTTATATATTGTTCGGTTGAAGCGGACTTTGTTCTCCAGACAACCATATTCTTAGGGCAAAAACTTGGTGACCCTTCTGCCATAATACATTCCGTAACAAGAGTCTAAACATTATTTTTTTCTTTTGATTTTTCAATTTTTTGTTTGAATTTTTCTTAGGTTTTTTCGATTTCATTTTTACCTTTTAGGTTTTTCTAATTGGTCTAGATTTTTCTTTTGTATTTTTTAAATGTGTCCTAAGTCTCATATTCAAATTTCAAAACTCAAATTCTGCACTATTCAGTCGGGGCTGCGATGTCGTGGTTGGAAGACGATGGCATTTAATGATGTAATCAGTGGTGGTAGTGGTGGTGGTGGCCGCCTCCGGTTCCCATGTTTACCCAAAGCTTCCTAAATTTCATCCATTTAGATTATCTTAGCATGACCGGCGAGGAAATGGAGCCTATATTTAATTACTCATAGTTTACATAGCAAAAAATCAGTTATTTAATTTACCAGAAATTCAGCCAAAATAAAAAAAGTAGCCTATATTTCTCTTTTTACTATATAAACTCAATTACTCAAATCTATTATAATAAATCTGACTTTCAATTCAACTACATCAGAACAAGAATTTTCTTTAACCAAAGTCTGTCCAATAAAACGTTCAAATTCATCAAACCAGGACAGCAAATCCACGTGTCATTTAATTTTTACAGAAAAGTGGTGTATGCAATACTACTCCCAGAAGTTTTGAATAATGAGAAATAACGTGTATTCAATTAATAATGTATGTGCTTAAATACTTCCGTGCATAAATCATATTTGAATATACTTCAATACTCATATTGCTCGATCAAAAAGTATTAAAATATTCAGATAGCAATACTAGTGTACTCATTTGGCCAAGTACTCGAGTACTCATTTGGTGTGCCACTTTCTGGCCGAGTACACGAGTACTCGTGCACTCATCCATATATCAGTGTGTAAAATACTACTTTTATTATATGATACAATAGTACCCATCTGGCAGAGTACGTCGGTACAAATTCACAATCATTAACCACGAAAGACTTAAGCACTGTATACTTTCCCTATTCAATCATGTATCCTTTCCCATTCAATCATCACAAGAAACTCCAAAAACGATGCAAGAAAAAGGTACAACTATAGTCTCTAAAAATTCAAAGAAACAAACTTACCAACATCGACCACACTAGACAAATTAGGTATGCGGGCTATTGTGTCGAGCCACAGATTGCCCACCACACTAGTCAGTTAGATCAAGAATTAAGAACTTCAGCTAAGGTACCAGTTCTAATCGAATCAATAGTTCCCTAGGCAATGTCACTATGTCAGATTATTAAATTGAAAAAAAAAAAGCTTTACAAGATCACCATGACAGCCGTTTCCTTAACAAAAATCATGTAACGCTGAAAACCCGGCGAATAAATTAAACTCGTTAATAATGTAATCTCAAAAACTACAGTAAGAAATCGAAACATAATACTAAACCCGCACAGTGGAACTTACTTCCTAAAATAGTGTACAGCATATATTATGCACCCATCACTTACCTCTTCCTCTGCCTCTTCGGTTGTTTCTGCCCAGCTTCCTTGCTTGTTGCTTCCCGAACACAACATCCACTTTCTCCTCGATTTCTTCGTAGTGCATGCCCAAACTGTTCTGGGATCCGCTTGCAATGCTATCGGTTTCGGTTAGAATAGGGACATCCATGTAAGCTTCACTCAAAAGCTCACAATTGCCTTCCACGTTTATAATATTTGCAGGTTTGATCTCGTTGACCGTATCTGTATTATAATTTTCCTCATCATGTTGCTCCGAGTTTCGTCCTAAAGACAAACTGCACAACAGGATCAGGTTTACTTGGAAAATCAAGCTAAAAAAGAAAATCTTAAGTCAACTCATTACAGAAGAGGGGCAAAGAGTAGCGAAGAACTAATCTGCTATATTTCACCTGGGCTCAGACGACGGGAGATCATTTACGTTTTGTTTTTCGTCAATTACTGTCACCTCAGCTACCGGAACTCCATTAATATCACTCAAGCTCGGACCTGTGGAAGAAAATTGAGATGGAAGAGTTGGCTACATTTAATTTACAGTAGTGGCTACATTTAACTGCAATTTTGTGAGTTTACAGACATAATTGGGCTTTTCGTTAATTGGGCCAAACCTCGTCGGATTAAATAATCCATTAAATTTATAAGTAGAAAGGAGAAATTGAACCTAAACAATTACTAAAAAGTAAAAACATAGATCAGAGGAAACAAGTGAAACACACATACACACACAAGTGAAAGTGCACACACATACACACGCCAAAAGAAATACACTTAACATTATATACAGGAAAGCAGAACTATGCCCCGCTTGCTACGCAATTACTCGAGTAATGTTTACTTCTTTAAAAATGTCAATATTCAAGGTCTGAAAACAGGGCAAAAATATTATGAGTAAAAGGACTCTTCAAACCACCCTGCGGACTGAAACATCCTATTGGAACTATGATACAGTTAAATGGTCAACTACATAAAGCATCTCAATGTCAAAAGACCAATTGCTTTCTCTTTTTCTAATTTCAAAACATTTCCGCTCTTTCATCCTTTCTCCTTCCTCCCATCATAATTTACTGCTGTTTCCAGTCTCCTAAGTTCGCGTTCTTGCTTTAACTTAGTCCCTCTCTCTGCATCTTTGTTCTCCTTGTCAATCTCATCCCATCTTCGAGTATCTGGCAGCCAATAAGTAGCTGCTTCATCAATAAAAGTCTTTAGTCCCAGAAGATGCTAATTTACCTTAGTTTTAACTCTACATTATTGAGAAAATACCCCCCCAAAAAAAGAACAGCAATCGAATACAACACAGGCCATCTACAACATAGACTAATCTGCATTCTAAGGAGAAGAGCAGCAACAAAAATAAATCTAATCATACGCCAATAACCTCAAGGTATTGCATTTACTAGAACATATATCTGTCAGCTTCTTCAAAGAATACAACTTTCATCCTTTGTTTATGTTCTGTCTGATACCATCGACACAACAACGCAGACAACAATGTCATACACAGGTCAGATGAATCCCCCCCCCCCCCCCCCAATCGTGGAACACTAAATATAGGTTTTAAATATTCCATCAACACGTGTTGTATAACCAGTTCTACGGTTATCAATACAGTACTCCATACCTCAACAGGACTTATATCTCGTAATCCAGCACAATATATCATAAAAGTAATCAACTAGGACAGGGAAACAGAGAAAAGCGGACATACCAGCATGGTGATCCTGGCCATGGTTGGGACTGGAAAGGTGCAACAACCTCGCAGCAACAAATCCACCTTCCACCGGAACAGCTTCTGAATCCTTTAAAAAGGATGAGAAGAGGTCTAAGATACTAAAGAATTGCTACGGAAGTTTTAATATACAAATATTTGCAGTTACCAAAAAAATGGTCTGCCCAATCAAGTACCTCGTTATTTCTGGAAACAGAAGGAACTGGTTTGGATGACTGCAAAGCTGAAAGGTCAAGAAACAAAACTCAGCTTCTTAAGATATACATATACACATGTAGACCTATTTCATTAGATGAAACGGAAAATATTATCAACAGAAATTATCCATCTTTACTAGGCCTGTCACTCGGTCGGTTCGAATCGGTTATGGGTATTACCGACTTTCAAATCAAAATTTTCGGTTTTACAATTGTCTTACCAATTACCAAACAAAAAATTTCAGTTACTAATTATTTTTACCAAATTCGATATATCGGTTTTCGGAATTACCAACTTTCTAATAAATATATTACAACAAAACATAAAGTTTATGGATACCTTACAAAATAGCTCATATTCTACGACCTCTACTTCTGCTCTTGAATAAGAATTATCAAACTTTTTCCAGCTAAGCATACTAGATTAATAAATTCAATACAATTAATAATGGCACAAACTCCCCAACAAAGCAATTATTTACGTACATATTTTTAAACTAATAGTCATTTCTATTATTGCTAAAGAATAGATTTATTCAATACTTTATTTGTATGTAATGTATTAATATTGCGAGAGAACATGTGTTTTATTAGGAAATCTTTATAAATACTTGCTAATGTTGTTTATTTATATCGTTGATTATAGAGAAATATATACAAGTTATAACAATAAAAAAATGTAAAATTTCAAAATGAAAATAATAATAATATCTATAGTTACATAATTGAATATATGCTTAAAGTATTGAATACTCAAGTTATATACATAAACAATTGTCATTTCGGTAATTTCGGTATTTACCAATACCATACCAACTATTTCGGTATTTCTTCAATTTCGGTAAATTCGATTTTGATCATTAAAATTCGGTTTACCACACCGAAAATTTTCGGTCGGTATTCGGTCAGTTCGATAATTACCAAACCAAGTGGCACCCCTAATCTTTACCATCAACCGCATGAGGCTAACTGGACATAGGCAAGAGAAAAACCAACCTGTCAGGACAGGATCAGAGCTCACTCCTGCATCGACCAATGCATCTATTGGCTTAGTCTTCCTTATAGACTCTGTCTCAGTAATTCTCTCGTCCGTACCAAAAAGTACTTCACCAGCTCCTAAAGAATCCACCCTATTCTGTCCAACCGCAAACAATGATGGATCAATTTTAGCGGATGGACTGCGCAGCATATCTTCCGTTGCCTTTGAGCGCACTCTCCGTAGTTCTTCTTGAATATTCCATGATCCAGAGACAAGGAAATTCCGTTTCTGCACGTTCCAATCAAATGATGATGAACAAGAATAAACTGTGATATAATCATAAACAGATAGAGAGAGAGAGAGAGAGAAAGAGAGAGAGAGACTTCTCACCGTAACAAAATATACAGCTTTCTAGTTTTTATATTACTTGATATACCTAAACTGATTTCGTATCATTGCTACAGTATCGAAACGTTAACATTACAACAGAAGATAGTAACAAAGACATTTATAAATCGATAAGTATCCAGTTTCAAAACTCGATGTGGGATAAGAATATGCAAAGAGAAATCAGCAATCCATCTGAAAACACATGCCCTAGATTTATACTTAAAAAAACATCCTATTGAATTCTTCTAAAAGAGGTGGCCATGCTATTTATACAAAACTGATCATCTTCAGTAAAGCAAACTAAGTTATAAAACCAAGACATTTAAAAGGTACAGATGCAGAAAAGAGACAGACATTTTATAGCAGTTGCAGAACACGAGAACAAAAAATAGGCATTCAAAGAAAGTGAAATTTTCTTAGAAGGCTAAATTGGAAGGAACTCAGAAGAGGGACCACTTTGCTGATGCATAAATAAACACATAAATTAACCAAAAAAAAAATAGAATTGAACCTTTGATGAAGAGAGAGAATCCTGGCCAACCGAAAACAATGTTCTTTCTTTGAAAAGCTTCATTGTTGTTGCCAAGGGGGTTCTGAATTCAACACTTCCTGTAGGAGATGACCACGGTGGCCTTTCCTTCATGTAGGATTTAGCCACATCTGCAGGAGTACCTCCTCCAGTTTCCACCTGCATTAGGCAAAAATCAATGGCATCTGACCACCTTATTCTCAGATAAAGATTTCTTTGTGAAGCTAGGAAACATCAATGGGCGAATCATCTGGATATACAAGTAATAATGATGCAACAAACCAAAGGAGAAAGGAACAATGATGCACATTAAGTGAACATAAACTCTAACTCTACGACCTACGTACATAATAACAACAAAAGCAGTAAGACAATAATAAGAATCAACTCTAACATGTCCAAGCCCAGTTGAGTTAGGGTTAATGGTCCCATGAGCCAACTCTGTTACAGAACTTGACCCTGCTTTCCTCTCTTGAAACCATTTTTTAGCTTCCTGAACAGCTTTATCGTATATATCGGTATCTTCTGTTCAAGATAAGGACTGTATCAATGAACGGAAAAAATCACCATGGTAAGAATGTCAGAGCTTTTAAAGAGCACTACCATTGTCAACCATCTTCCCAGGAGAACCAGCAAACAAATTTTTCTCCCGTGCTTCCGTAACCCGTGAATTAAGAACTTTTATCAACTTATCATACTCTTCCCTGATAAAAGATAGAAACAAAAGAATACACGGTAAATATCATGAGACTTTGTATTCTTAAAATTTCAACTTCCCTATATCAGAAATAAAGTAATGAATGTAAAAGTATGGTCCAAAAAACAGATAAATACAAGCCTAATCATTACAAAAAAAATCCAATGAATGCAAAATCACAAGGTTCGTGTATTCTACCAATTAATAGTTATCAGAGAGTATCATTGAAGATCATTTCATCAAAAACACATGCAACTGAGAACATGAATTACAAATGCACAAAAAGAATTTACGTGCTTTCGAGCACAAACTGAAGTTTCAAAGCTAACCTACATTATCACTTATCAGGTAATGAATCGTTTAAAAGGCAATGTAATGACAATAATAAATGCAAGAGCTGCTAATAAATGTTTCACATGTTGTGATATTTTTAAAATGAAGTCAAATTAAATTGTACAATACAAAATAATACGGATACCAGAACCAAGAAAGTAACATAATTAAGCTTAGCAGCAACCATCACTCAACAAACAAGCAGGTGACGTTCTGAACATAAAAAGAACACCGAAGAGGAGAAAACAAAGATATACATAAAGAATAACAGCCAGAAGTTTATCAAGCAAGGTGCATACGTCTCGAAAGGTCAGCAAATTACCTTGAAAAAGTCTCTTGCGTGATAAGCTGCTCAATTGTCCATTTGGTTTCAGTACTCCACATATTCAATTGCGACTCTTGCCCATGATGCATTGCTTCCGGTGAAGTCGCATTTCTCTAACATAACAATAAAGGAAAAAAGTAAAAAGCATGTTTTGATGCCAATAACCATTCTTAGGCCAAATTGACATGGTAATTGTGGGAAAAAAGCATCTACAAATAGCTTGATATTGAAAAGGTTCATGATTCTTCTTGTGTCTTAAAAATAACGAGAGAAATCCACATGCATAACAAAAGAAATGTCCATCCTTCCTTGGGACTCGGTGTTTCCCTCCCAGCACTACTCTTCAACTCTCTCTTCAGACAGGATGCGAGCACATGCTTGAAAAACAGAAATATGAATCCCTAAAGGTAGGGAGGTACTAGGATAATTTGATATCATGAACATAAGCATAAGTAACATGTTACCTCGTTAAATATGTTTACTCCATTACACGGGATTTCATAGTGATTTTCATTGTCAATATCATCATCTGCAACACATGCAACATGCTGAAGATAAGATAAAGCAGACAGTGAACAAAGGAAAAGAAATAATGTCTAAAAAGTAAAAAGAAAGAGGAGGCAAACACAAAAATGAATCTTTGAAAAATGCTGCATTCAGTACATAATCAAAGTACGGGCAATCTAATTCTGTTCAGCAGTAAGATTGGCACAATGTGGCATGCAACTGATTATAGCAGTATCTCATATGAGATATTTAAAGTCATTCAGAAGAAAACTAAGTTTTACTAACTTCAAACCCAATTAAAGAATCTCAGCATCATTGCCCTCCATTTTTTTGGTACATGGATGGGAGGGGCATGGAATTGATTACAGGACCTAAGCCTGGGTAACACCACGCGCTTACCGCATGGGCTACCATCAATTCCCCATTACCACTCCAATTTAATATATTAAGGAGCATTGTCCCAATCTCCACACAAACAGCTGTACAAGTATTGATATCAAAACCATTCTAACCATGCTGAAAGGAATGAGGGGTACCAGCAGTTTCTTTGAACATGGTAATATCTACAGCCATGTATTAGCCCATCAGTTTGATGCAATTATGACAAGAGTCATAATGATTATTAATAAAGTTATCTAGGATCTCCTTCCTGGGTTTAATCAGTTTCAGCTAATTTGTACATGTTGATTTTACGATATTGATCCTCCAATTAGACATGACTATAGCAGTTATCTCAACTCATCGCCGTCTCATGTTATTTTTCAGGCAAGTGGAAAAACTAATGATGATCACAGTTATTGGAATTTCATGTCATTTCTCCTTCGTGGTTGCGACAGGAAGGGCATCCGGCATAAAACTTTGTTACTTTGTGTTTTGGATGAGTTTATAGTATTAACTAATTTTGACAATTATTTGACCTTAGTGCCTTGTCAACCACTATCACACATCCCCAAAATCCTGCCAAAAAGGAAAAGCAAATAACAAAAAGGAAAAATGAAGAGAAGAAAAAGAATCGGAATTAAAAAAAAAAAAATGAAAGCTTAATTGTACTTATAAAAATAAAAAGCTCAAGTGGATCTTGCATTTCCCATTATTTCCACCATTTCCAGTTTCATCTCTTTCGCTCCATGGTTTTACTAGGCATAATAAACATTAAATAATAATTGTTTCCTTCTCAATACGCAAGCCTGATATTTTCTCTTTTTCTCCTTCTGCTTTTTAATGTGTGGAGGATCTCTACCTTTTTAATTTGAGAATCAAGAAGCTATCACTTCAATTAATGAAGGAATCTCAAACTAGGGCAAGCGTTATACTCCATGTAATCTTTTCATTACATTTAACGGCTTTGGCACAGCATTTTCACATAGCATATGTCTGTTTCCACACTTTTTTCCTATATATATACACACACACACACGCCAAAGCCTTGTTACGACAACTTAGAACACAGCAGACTTCCTCCTGAGAAGATCTTCTCATTGAAAACCGCATACGCATTACGCACCAGCAATAAAATTGATACAATCAACAATGACATAACTATAAGAGACGGACAACAAGCCAGAAAATAAAAATCGTGAAAACATAAAATAAAAAGTGAATGAATATTGAGTACCTGACGCGGAGCTCTCGTCTTCAGATGATGAGGATTCAGACTCGGTGAAGATGGAATTAAGGATTTTCCCGGCCCCCGAAGCGAGGAAGCGGGCTGACGGTACAATGACGCCGGTAAACCAATTAGGGATTTTCGGGGGAGGTGAAGGTCGCGGTGGAGGTCGGTCGTACGGGGTGGCGGACAGCCGCTGCTTCCGGCGATTCGTGACCATTTTACCGCCGGCACCGGATCGAGAGGTCGCCATTTGGAGGACGATGGGAATTTGAAACTGAATGATTGGAATTTCGTTTATCTCAGGTGCATTTTCAGGTGCATTTTATTGCAATTTTCTAGCTTCTGTTCCGTTGGTTTCCCCGTTTTCCCTTTTTTTTCCTTCACTTATAACCTGTTACGGTTGAGAATTTTATTTTAGGGAAAATTTTAATTTACCCCCAAACCTTTTCCCGTTTTCGCTGCTTACCCCCAACCGACGTAAAATTAAAACGAACCCACAAATCTTTTTGATATTTCACAACTAATCGATTATTAATTTTGTATTAATAGTGTTTATCTATAATTTTGTATCTCACCTCGATTTTAAACGAGACTCCATCAATTGAAAAACCTAAATAATGAGTCAGGATTAACGTATATTTTTCAACCTCACAATTAGTTTGCACCAAGAGTTTAACAATTTTATTTTTATTGAAAAATTTAATTTGGCCAATATTTTTTCTGCGAGGCATAAAAAATTCAGCTAATAGTATTTGGGCCAATTTCTGTCCTAAATAATTTTATTTTATATGTGTGTGTATGTATATATAATATAAGAAAATAGCAAAACATATTACGAGCACCACTTTAACTAAAATATGTCGTATTTTCTAATTTTCTTATATATAATATAAGAAAATACGTCGTGTTTTCTAATTTTAGATTCTTTTATCTAAAATATTTCATCCCACATTTATTTTGAATGAGACTCCACAAATTAGAGAACTAAATAAGTATTTATAATCAATATGTATTTTACCATCACATTTCTCATCACCAATTAATTTGACCAGATATTGATGTAATATCTGTACTTTTTATTTTTGGTAATTTATATTTTTGGTGTATGTTCGTTTCGGATGACTCGCTTGTCACTGTTTTGGGATTCTGAATCTAAATTGTTCTTTGAGTTTTTCCATTTGGAAGAGATTCGGTGATGTTTTAGCGTATTTTCGTCTTGAACTATGTTTTATCGCATGTACGCTCGATTCTCGTAAAACTCGTTCGACTTCACTATTCCTATATTTCCATAAGTTCGTATGATTGAGTTGCGCATGTTGTGAGTTTCGGATCGTTAATCCGACGTTGTATCATGATTTTCAGACGTTTGGGCCGTTTTGTAAATTCCTATAAGTTTAGGGAATTTGTCCCCTTGTTCGATTTTGGTTGTGTACCTCGGACCATTTCGGTTTATTGGATATTATTTTTCGTTGCATGTAATTTTTCTCGGACCGTTGGGTTGGCATGTCGTGTTATGATTTATCGTCTTTTTCAGTTTTGGTAGCGTCGTCTTGTGTCAAGAGGCTGTCTCGCATGACCTGTGAAAAACGGCGCAAGACACGCGGCATTCTGCGCCGTGTCTGTGCGACGTGTCGCCCAGTGGTGCTCGCTGTCTTGCGAAACGGCGCAAGACCCGCGGCATTTTGCGTCGTGTCGCACAGGGGTCGTCCGCTGACCTGCAATACGGTGATGAACACGGCGCTATTTGGGCCGTTTGTTGCGCCGTGTTCTTGTTGGGATTCCACAGAAAATAAACGCAGCGGAAGAATAACGGAATCCCTAAGAGGATCGATCAAATAACGTATATACGAAAAGAAAAATACGAAGATCAAGGAATCAAAGTCCCATACCTATGATGTCTCTGAAAAACCTTCGTATGATGATGATGATGATGATGAAGAGCCCTTCGTTCCAAGCACCTAAAGCAAGATGCCTCTACTTCACACGCCGGAACTTGATGGAAAAATCGACAAGCTTCCTTTCTTCAAGAATGCGGCTAGGGAAGCTTGTAGGAATTTTCTCTCTCAATGTATTCTTCTTATATCTTGTCTCTAAGATCAAGATGAAGTTTTCAACCTTAATCTCTCACTCAAATTCGTGATTTTGAGTTCTTACAAGAAGAAGTTGTCCTCTCTCCTTTTTAAAGACTTTTATTTATAAAAAAATGAAAGTCTTCCTTTAACACATGATTGAGGGTATCAAATACACCTCACATATGTCACCTAGTGACATAAAATAAGTTTAAAAGAGACAAGAGAGGGAGGGGATGGCCTTAAGGGAAATTTCCAAGAAGACGGGTCGAATTTACTCGGCTCGTGTACTGGATGTTCGTCAAAACGAATCCCTCGTGTATCGGATGTTCGTCAAATGAATCCGTTTTATTTCCAATGTATTTGGACTAATTAATTAATACAATTAATTAATTATATCAAACACAAATATATATTTCTCTAAGAAATATAATTTATGAATTAAAGTAATCACCCAGTAACCTACTTACAATTCATAAGACCGCTATTTGATTTATCCGATAAATCAAACTTAGATATCTAATATCTAATATTATAAGAGAGATTATTAATTCACATTTCTCCATCAATGATCCTATTGCGCGACTCGTAGGTTCGTCTCGGTAGGCATTGGGAGGAACCAATGAGTGCGGGCAAGACTTAGCCACTTAGCGGGCCGCATCAGTAAACCCCGATCGAGAACGAATGAACGAATCATTCCGTAACCATTATGTCGTGAATACTATATACGTATAGACCCTTCATCGATGTCTCGGTCAAGTCTACGGTCACGGTAAAGTCAAACCTCATCGTTGACTAAACTCTATACGTGTGTTAATGCAAATCAAAACCGACTGATTAATAGTGTATCTAATACGACTATATCGTAATGCTTTGCCAAAGACTCATGATCTTATTTGCCATTAACCGTATAGGACATTCGCCCGCTCACTAACAGAGATAGAATCCTTTCTTGGCGTTCGCAAAGATCACACTGCCCGTATAGTCCGCACTCGAGGTCGACTCAACAATTAAGCAAATGAGTCTAACTACTCTAATGACAAACTAAACGTCACAGACACATCTTCTACTGAACCCTCAAGTCAAAGGTCCACGTATACTATCACAACCTTTCGATTCGTCATCGACTCTCCGAGAGTGAATACCGTGATCAATCGAGTATGAGTCATGTTCGAGTATACCGTTCCCACCAATATACTTATAACTATGCTATCAAGACGTGCACACATCCTAGCATCAGTTATACAAGTCTTATTAAAACTTAATGTCCTGTTAAGTTTTATCGACTTGCGAACTAGTTAAGCATTCGAGCTCTAAACACTTCTAGTGCCTATCTCCTTATCTCCATAAGGAGTAGAATGTTCACTCTCAAATGCAAGGACTATTATTCTATATACCAAATCACAATGCCATGATATACAATAATATAGAAATAATAATTGCCTTATTAAATATAATATTCATAATTACAATACAATTGCTCTCACTCTCTCATCCTCTGAGTGGCATTCGAGGGCATATTCCTAACAATCTCCCACTTGCACTCAATGCCACAAACTATGGTATCTAATACCCATACTCTCCAGATGTCTCTCTAAGACCTTCGAGATAGTGGCTTGGTAAGCGGATCGAGAACGTTATTTCTTTGTGTCTACTCTCTGCAGTGTAACATTCCCATCCCGAACCATTTCTCTAACAAAATGATATTTTCTCGCAATATGTTTGGGGTTGTGGTGAGCCCTAGGCTCCTTAGCCTGTGCAACAGCTCCGTCGTTGTCACAAAACAGTGTCACGGGCTTCTCTGCGTTAGGAACCACTTGAAGTTCCTCATTGAACTTCTTTATCCAAAAAGCTTCTTTAGCAGCCTCCGTGGTTGCCTGATATTCGGCTTGACATGTAGAGATACAGTCGAACTTTGCTTGGCACTTCTCCAAGAAACTGCCCCACCATTCAGAGTAAAGATATACCCTGATGTGGACATCTGAGCATCCATGTCCCCCGAAAAATCTGAGTCTGTATAACCCATCACTCTTAGTTCTCCACCGCCGTATGTAAGAACCAAGTCTTTAGTCCTCCTTAGGTACTTAAGAATATTCTTTACAGCAGTCAATGTTCCTGCCCTGGATTTGACTGAAACCGACTTACTACGCTCACAGCATAGGCAATGTCCGGTCTAGTGCAAATCATTGCATACATAAGGCTACCTACTGCCGAAGCATAAGGTACCTTGCTCATTTCCTTTCTATATTCCTCACTTTGAGGACACATCTCTCAAGAAAGTTTTGCACCATGTTGCATAGGTAGAAACCCTCTTTTATAATCTTCCATCCTAAATCGCTTCAGGATCTTTTCTATGTATAGGGCTTGGGAAAGACCTAACATTCTTTTCGCTCTATCCCGGTAGAGACGAATACCCAGAATATAGGTAGCTTCTCCCAAGTCTTTCATTGAGAACTCTTTAGAAATCCAAGCTTTCACGTAATCGAGCATTCTACGTCGTTTCCTATAAGTAGAATGTCATCTACATATAGTATTAAGAACGCAATTTTGCTCCCACTAACCTTCTTGTAAATACAGGGCTCTTCTTCGTTTTGGACAAAATCAAACTCTTTGACTGCCTCGTTAAAATGAAGATTCCAACTCCGTGAAGCTTGCTTCATCCATAAATGGCACGCTGAAGTTTGCATACTTTATGAATATTGGTTTGAGATATGAATCCCTTAGTCGCTCCATATAAATCTCCTCCTCGAGGAATCCATTTAGGAATGCCGTTTTCACATCCATTTGCCATATTTCATAATCTAAGTGGGTCGCTATAGCAAGCATCATGCGAATAGACTTAATCATAGCTACCAAAGTAGAAGGTCTCAAGTAATCGATTCCTTCTCTTTGGGAATAACCCTTTGCCACAAGCCCGGCCTTATAGGTATCAACCTTTCCATCTCCATCAGTCTTTCTCTTATAGATCCATTTGTTTCCAATAGGCACTATGCCTTTAGGACGATCTACTAAAGTCCGCACTGATTAGCATGCATTGAGTCTATCTCGCTTCCATAGCTTCTTGCCACTTGGTGGAGTCAACGTCTACCATCGCTTGGTCGTATGTAGAAGGATCATTCTCTTGACTACTTTCTGTCATCTCATGGACACCCGTTCCTCTTGATGCGATAGCCATACCTCTCAGGTAATTGAGAAATTCTACTAGACTTGCGAGGTTGTATTTGTATTTCAGAAGGTTCGGTTCTTATATCTTGCATAGGTGTCTCATTTGGTGTTTCTTTTATTTCTTCCAAAGAAATATTTCTACCTGCCCCTCCTTCCTGAATAAACTGATCTTCCAGGAAGTGTGCTTGTATAGCAACGATGATCCTATAATCTTCATGCATGTAGAATAGATATCCCATGGAATCCCCTGGATATCTTATGAAACGACCTTTCACAGATCTAGTTTCCAATTTCTCTACTTTAGTCTTCTTGACATAAGCAGGGCATCCCCAAATCCTAATGTGATTAAGACTTGGTTTCCTACCTCTCCACATCTCATGGGGAGTCTTAGGAACGGATTTGGAAGGACATCTGCTCAAGATATGCACAGAATAAGGAGCGCGTAACCCGAGATAAATCGGTAGATCAAGATAGTTAAGCATGGAGCGAACCATGTCCAACAAGGTTCGGTTCCTTCTTTCGATACACCATTTAATTGTGGAGTAGCCGGAGGAGTGAATTGTGACACTATTCCTAGTTCTTTTAAGAACTCATCAAATTCGGTACTCATGTACTCACCACCCCAGTCGACCAAGAGTCTTAACACTTACACTGCTTGATTTTCAACTAGGGCTTTAAATTCCTTGAATTTATCAAAACTTCAGACTTATGTTTCATTAAGTACACGAATCCATACAGTATGGTCATCATGAATGTAATGAAATCTGAAAGCCGCCTCGTGCCACTTCAAAAGGGCCACGTAGACATCGGTATGGATCAATCCAAGTTTTTCAGCAACTCTTTCAAAAGTCCATGCGAAGGGTAACTTAGTCATTTTGCCTTGAAGGCAAGATTCACAAGTTGGATAGGGATCTGATCCCAATGGACCCGTAAGCCCATCTTTCTCCATTTTATGAACCTTGGTCTGACCGATATGACCAAGTCTAAGATGCCACTTAAGTGCTTGGTCTGCTTCATCCCTACCACGCTTCCTAGTTATAGTGTTCACACTTGTCGTATTCTTTAAATTTAAATGGTATAAACCATTTAATAATGTAGCATACCAACCAATTTATTTCGAAATAAATACGACAGACCCATCTCCAATAAAGAAGTGAAATCCCTTTCGGTCCATGACCTAATTGATACAATATTGTTGTGCCCCTTGGGCAAAACAAGTACATCTTCTAAAGTGAGAATAAAACCGATTCTAAATCCAACATAAGGGATCGATATCGAAGCCTCAACACTATGCCCACTTCCGACGGTGACTATCACCTCCCCGAATCCGACTTCCTACTGCTCCGATCCCGATTCATTGTACAAATGTGAGAACTCGCACCTAATCAAGTATCCAAGATGTAGAGTATACGATTCTGAGAACAATTTGTTTCTAAAACTAGTAGTTCCGTACCAAGGCGCATTACGGTCAAGCTTTGGACAATACCTCTTCCAGTGGCCTAGCTCACCAGCTTGAGGCATACATCCGTTTTCTTGGCCCCTTTGCTCTTTTGAACCATTGGGGCCTTGCCCTTTCCTTGTCGATCTTGGCTATCGGACCTAATCGCTTCTTGTTCTTTTTCTTCTTATTCTTGGACTTCCAAGTCTTAGAAGAAATCACAAGTGCTTCCTTTCCTTTGTCTTCATCTCGAGACTGGCGGTCGTCGGTTGTTCATTAGCCACTAAGTTACATGCAATCTCATTGCAGTTGAAGTTCATGACAAATTGGGAAAAGGAGTCAGGAAGTGACTGCAGGATAAGGTCAGTTTGGAGAGATGCATGCATCTGAAAATAAAGAGCTTCCAATATCTCAATCATCGAGATCATCTTGAGGACATGGTCCCCAACCTTCTCTCCTTCCTTCATCCTGGCGCCGAATAATTGCTTTGATATCTCATATCTAGCAGTTCGGCTATGCTCTCCATAGAGCTCGGCCAGTGCGCTAAGATGGCTCGTGAAGACGTCATCTTTTCATGGGCACGTTGAAGCTCATTGGTCATTGAGCCTAACATGTACCTCGCACTCTTATGTCGCTTTTACCCATTTCTCATGGGCATCGACATCTTCCCGATTGGCTCGGGTTCTTGCAGGAGCCGGGATGTCCGCCTCCAAGACGTATCCCAAGATTTCCATAGTTAGGACAATCCTCAAGTTCCGGCCACCACATAGTTCGGACCATCAGACGTTCTTTTCAAGTAGTATAGCGAGTGGGTTCATTGTCATATTGAGAGTTTTGTTAACTGCAGAGAATAATATGAGATTCGTTAGTGATTGTTTAATTATGATCCGAGTAAAGAATTTAAGGACTTTCTTTATTCATAACTCGGCTCCCACTATTTTATCGGCATTTACACACTCCCATGTTAAATCCGGAAGCCTTGGGTGACTTCATAGTGGTGGTCGATTTCTTTACAAAGTTTAATAGAGGGTAACCCATACAGTTTATATTCTATTATTCTTTATAAAGTGGTATCTAATACCAACCCATCTAATGGATGATTCGATCTTCTTTTATCCCTAGTTCACTTGCCCTCAACCCATTCGGTTTCTATGGCTCGCTGAACTATCTAAGTTTAAACCGTCAACTCCTATTAGTCTAACAATTGAATCTTACCCGGCAACCCATACGGTTTATAGGGGTTTGATTTGTCACAACCAAAGGCATCTAATGCACTCTAGGAATTTATCAACTTTCCCCAAAAATATTACCCCGACATACTCGGAAGAATAATATTCCGGTTTAGATTTCAATTTTCCATGAGTTTGGCGGAGGGTAGGAAACCTCGTAACCTTTATAACTTAGTGTTTGTAAGTGGGAGTATTAACGCGATTATATGTTACACTTTGCACATTAATCCGTTTGTAAGCGCGGTTTGTGGTTTGTCAATCATTCAAAATGAAAAACAATAAATAGCAACCTAGTTACTACCAACATATAGCTCATGGACTTTTTCCTAAGTATTGGGCCAAGCCAAAATACAGTATTGATTCTTCGTCTTCTAGTCGGTCGTCTTCGGTCTTCGTCATAGCCATATGAATAATTACATCATTGAACAATACATCCTATAATACATATTTTCTAGTAAAAATAAATAGGCTCAAAATGGCCTTTACAACCATATCGAATCGAACAAATCAACAACTAAGTCCACGAGCTATATCACCATCACATAAGGCATTCTATACAACATGTAACGGTAAATGAAATTAAATAATCAATTAATATATTAATCCAATTAATATAAAAAATAATCTATTTAATTTCTACAATATTAATCAAATTAATATTTATAATCGTCATTTTAATCCGTTCAAAGTAATCCGACCAAAACAATATTCTCGTCTAATAATTTCCCTTAATAAAAAGATATTCCAAATATTTTATTAAATCCAATTAAATCCAATTTAAATTTCGAAAATTATTACAACGAAATATAAACACAAAAATGGAGTCCTAAAATCCAAAATCGATGTGCCCATTACGGCCCGATTCAAAATCGGGCGAAAACCAAAATCGCCGGACCGAGTCACTCTCGCCATTGCCAGCGGTGGCCGACCAGCTTCTGATAGCCTACCGAGTCACTCTCGGCCGGCCAGCAGCCGATCGAGCCGCTGCTGCCGTGATGCGTCTTCGTGCGGTATTCGTGTTTAACCCCGTTTTTCTCATTTTTCGACTCGCCTAAAGCGAAAAAGTTTCTTAACTTCATGAAGAACTTATAAATCAACAAAAATCAAATTTTTCAGATTTATAATTCACATAAAATATTCGAAACTTGACTTACTACGAACGATTAAATTTCTTCGATTATATCCATTATGATTCTAAATCATAAACATCATCAAATAACATTCCAAATGCAAAGATGATCGTATATACGATATATTTGACCTCGCTCTGATACCACTGTTGGGATTCCACAGAAAATAAATGCAGAGGAAGAATAACGGAATCCCTAAGAGGATCGATCAAGTAACGTATATACGAAAAGAAAAATACGAAGATCAAGGAATCAAAGTCCCATACCTATGATGTCTCTGAAAAACCTTCGTATGATGATGATGATGAAGAGCCCTTCGTTCCAAGCACCTAAAGCAAGATGCCTCTACTTCACATGCCGGAACTTGATGGAAAAATCGACAAGCTTCCTTTCTTCAAGAATGCGGCTAGGGAAGCTTGTAGGAATTTTCTCTCTCAATGTATTCTTCTTATATCTTGTCCCTAAGATCAAGATGAAGTTTTCAACCTTACTCTCTCACTCAAATTCGTGATTTTGAGTTCTTACAAGAAGAAGTTGTCCTCTCTCCTTTTTAAAGACTTTTATTTATAAAAAAATGAAAGTCTTCCTTTAACACATGATTGAGGATATCAAATACACCTTACATATGTCACCTAGTGACATAAAATAAGTTTAAAAGAGACAAGAGAGGGAGGGGGACGGCCTTAAGGGAAATTTCCAGGAAGACGGGTCGAATTTACTCGGCTCGTGTACTGGATGTTCGTCAAAACGAATCCCTCGTGTATCGGATGTTCGTCAAATGAATCCATTTTATTTCCAATGTATTTGGACTAATTAATTAATCCAATTAATTAATCATATCAAACACAAATATATATTTCTCTAAGAAATATAATTTATGAATTAAAGTAATCACCCAGTAACCTACTTACAATTCATAAGACCGCTATTTGATTTATCCGATAAATCAAACTTAGATATCTAATATCTAATATTATAAGAGAGATTATTAATTCACATTTATCCATCAATGATCCTATTGCGCGACTCCGTAGGTTTTTCTCAGCCGGCATTGGGAGGAACCAATGAGTGCGGGCAGCACTTAGCCAGCCTAGCGGGCCGCACTGTAAACCCCGACTGAGAACGAATGAACGAATCATTCCAGAACTATTATGTCGTGAATACTATATACGTATAGACCCTTCATCAGATGTCCCGGTCAAGTCTACGGGTCACGGTTAAGTCATACCCGACTGTTGTCTAAACTCTATACATGTGTTAATGCAAATCAAAACCGACTGATTAATAGTGTATCTGATACGACTATATCAGAATGCTTTGGCCAAAGACTTATGATCTTATTTGCCATTAACCGTATAGGACATTCGCCTGCTCACTAACAGGAGATAGAATCCTTTCTTGGCGTTCAGTAAAGACTGCTACCTGCCCGTATAGTCCGCACTTCGAGGTCGACTCAACAATTAAGCAAATGAGTCTAACTACTCTAATGACAAACTAAACGTCACAGACACATCTTCTACTGAACCCTCAAGTCAAAGGTCCACGTATACTATCACAACCTTTCGATTCGTCATCGACTCTCCGAGAGTGAATACCGTGTGATCAATCGAGTATGAGTCATGTTCGAGTATACTGGTCCCACCAATATACTTATAACTATGCTATCAAGACGTGCACACATCCTAGCATCAGTTATACAAGTCTTATTAAAACTTAATGTCCTGTTAAGTTTTATCGACTTGCGAACTAGTTAAGCATTCGAGCTCTAAACACTTCTAGTGCCTATCTCCTTATCTCCATAAGGAGTAGAATGTTCACTCTCAAATGCAAGGACTATTATTCTATATACCAAATCACAATGCCAGTGATATACAATAATATAGAAATAATAATTGCCTTATTAAATATAATATTCATAATTACAATACAATTGCTCTCACTCTCTCATCCTCTGAGTGGCATTCGAGGGCATATTCCTAACAGTTCTGTCCAGTATATATAGGACAAACGGGTGTTTTAACCCCATTTCTCCCTTTTCCTCCCGTTTTTACACTTCTCCTTGGCGATTTCGGGTGATCTCGCTCAGATATTACATTCCATCATCTTATAACTCGGAATTGGACATTCTAACACGAATCAACCATCTTCCTTCCACCATTTCATCGTGAAATTGAGGTATTTTGGCATTTTACCTAATATTAGGGTTCTTGACTATAATTCATTGTTATTCCCGTTTTTGCTTCGATTGATGGTCGATTTTAGTTATGTGATCATGGTTTTAGTCTTTCCTAGTAGTTTTGTGGATTAATTCCGAGTTCTTCCCCTTCGTTAATCTAGATTAACCCTTATGCCTTCATAGTGTTCGGTGTATTGTCCCTTAGGGTAGAACATCGATTGATTCGTGATTTTTCAGTGGGATTGTAGTTAGGATCGAATTTGTGAAGATTATTCGGACCGAAACCTTTCCTTTCACCGTTTTCTTCGCATCGTGTCATCCAAGGCAAGTACATGTATTACATTTCATTGTGTGTGTACGGTTTTGATGCGAATGATGTAAATTGTATTATTGAATGATTATGATTGTTGCTCTTCCACTCGGGGATGGCATATGTGGCCTCTGGGGGCCGATACTAATGGGTACGGCCACGGAAGTGGACTTGGGTGCGTGTGTTGATGTTCTTCCACCTGGGGACGGTTCGACGGGACCTCTGGAGGCCGATACTAATGGGTACGGCCGCGGAAGTGGTTTCTCACCTGGTGACGGTTCGACGGGACCTCTGGGGGCCGATACTAATGGGTACGGTCGCGAGTTACCAAGCGTGGATAGTTATGATGTGGAAAACTTGAGGATATACTGTTTTGATGTAAATGTGATATTCCGGAATATTGATTGCAAATGTTTTTCGTAAACGGTTTGTTTGCGAGGATAGATATTCGAATGCTAACCCCTTAAATGGGGGAAATGCGTCTTATGCATTTCAGGTACTGGTCGAGCTGAGGAGCTGGCACGGGATGCGCGCGCAAAGGATGGACTGGCATGATGATGAGGCTCGAGTCTATTTTTTATTTTTCTTTATTGGTTAAAGTCCCCTGCGTGGGCAATGGATTTATTGTGGTTACATTCTTCGTTACTTGATTAAAATGTTTTGGCCGAGGCCACATCCCTATTTTACTTTGATGATTGTGTCTTATGGGATTTCATATTCGGTTTGTGTGTTATGTGTTAGCCTGGTAGACCTCATGAAGGTTCTACGGCGTGTAATGCCCCATTTGTGAATTGGGGTGTTACAATTGAGTTGGCCAAATAAATAGTGTTATTTTTATTAAAAATATAATCTCGCCAATCATTAAGTTGGCCAAATTCTTATTTTTATTGAAAATATGATTTGCCTAATTTAGTTTTATTTAATTTAATTTGTTCAATTTATCAGCATCTAACAACCTATTATTATAACGACTTATATTTAATTATTTAGATTTTATAAGGTTTAATAGATCTGGGTAAGTGCATATAATCATTGTGTATAGTACCGTCATATTTCCCATTGCCAATTAATTTGATCAATTATCAAGTTGATCAAATAAATAATATTATTTTTTTATGGAAATGTGATTTGGTTAATCATTAAGTTGGCCAATTAAATAATTTTATTTTTATTGTAAAATCTAATTTGGATAATTTATTGATGTTTAATTTAGTTTGTCCAATCAACGTGTAACAATTTGAGTGAACTTAAAATTTTCCAAGCCCGGGGTAACAACCAATTATTGTAACTTATATTTGATTATAAATTTTATAAGTTTTAATAGATTTGGGTAATCCAACAAGGAATACGTAGTAAATTATTAATAAATTGTAAATTAATAGATTATAAATTAATAAATTTATTAATAAGTTTTCCAAACATGAATACGTAGTAAATTATCTTATTAATAAATTTACGTAATAAATTTTGATAATATATATTTTTTAATTTGTATGCAATAGAATAAACTAAAATAAAGGGAAAATTTTAATTTACCCCAAACCTTTTCCCTTTTCTGCAACTTCCCCCCAACCGATGTAAAATTAAAACGAACCCACAAACCCTTTTCGCATTTTCAATTAACCCCCAATCTTGCAACCGTTGGTGGCGCGTTTCTGCACGCAAAAAATGTTAAAAAAACATTCCATCAAGCATGGAAAAAACTTTTGTATGAAAAACTTTTGTATAAATTGAAATTATCCAAATTTAAATCCTCAATAAAAATAAAACTGTTGAACTCATGTGCAAAAAATTATGGAATAAAAAATATACATTAATTCTAAATATTTATTTAGGTTCCCCAACCGACGGGTCTCATTTAAAAATCAATGTGAAATTCAAAATTTCAGATAAAATACGGTTAATGCAAATTCAATAATTTGACTAAATTAGATTCTTTAATAAAAAGTAAAATAATTTACTTGACCAACTAAATAATTGATATTATTATTATTGGCGAAATTATTTTTTTCAATCAAAAGAAAACTACTAAATAAGATGAATGTGAGAATCAAAATTTTAGGTAAATAGAATTAATGTAAATCTAATAATTGGTTAAATTAATTTTCCACTAAAAAATTAAACAACTTATTTATCCAACTTGATCAAATTAAACACAATAAAAATAAAACTCTTGAGTTGGTGTTGTGAAATAATTATGAGTTGAAAAATAATTATTGTATTCTAAGTATTTATTTAGGTTCTCAATCAGTGTAGTTGTATTATAAATCGGTGTGGCATTCAAGACATCGAAGTCTATTTATTTAGGTTATCCATCGGTTGAGTACCATCTTAAAGATTTTGCATAAACAGGAATTCAAATTTAAGAAAATATCACATAAGAGACAAAGTTAATGTGATACTCCGAATCCGTAAGGCTATATATATAGATTAGAGATAATATTAATATAATATAATTCATACTCAAACTATCTCAATTTTGATAAATATAAACTAGATTAGATTATACTACATTCGTTCCGTAATAACTTACACAACTACTATTCATTTGGTCAAAAATTACTAATTTTTACAATTAAATTCTGTTGATATAGATAAGAATAATAATATAACATCTTAGCATAACATATATTTCTAAAATATTAGTTTTCATAATTTTTAGTTATATATAATCTGTCCTTGTATATTAATTTTAAAATCAAATTGTCACATGGCATATGGTGTTCAGTTATTTTATTAACCAATTATGGTCATATATTATGTTGTGTCGTAATCTTTTTATCTAAATAATAAATTAAAAAAATATTATTATGTCACGTCAATCTTATTAGTAGTAACATATATTAATGTCGATTTCTGATACTAAATTATACACGCAATTTTTCTTTAGTAGAATATGGAAAATGTTTAAAAGAACTACACATGTCATAAATATTTTCATGACACTATTTTTTTAATATTATATATTAAATTATTTATAAATGTTAATATAACTAATAACTTGACGAGTTCAGTTAAAATAAAAGATTTTATAGTTAAATATACTAAAAATATATTTATAATTTTTAGAATAAATAAAAAATTATATATTTCAAAAAGTGTTTAGTGAATATTAAAATATTGTGAATCTAAAAATTATTCATTCCAAAAATATTAAAAAAACTCTAAAACTATTTCAAAATATTTGAAAATTTATTCAATGAATGAAATATGAAATTATTTAAATAAAACGACTAATATACTAAAAATCAAAAATATTTTGGGAAAATAGAGAAAAAAATGTATCATTTTTTTTTTCAAATACTAAATGTAGATTATGTAGACCCATCATCCTACCTATTACATCTTTACACAGATCATAAATATTAAATTACTATTAATAAAATAGCTTTTGTGATTATACTTCTATTTTATATAATATGTAGCTTTATATATATATATATATATAGGGATAGGTTCAGGTCGGAAAGCTTTTTTCCGTAAGAAATAAAATGATTCTGGGCCCTTGATCTTTGGTGATTAATGACTGCGATTTGTGCACGTTGTGCTAAAGAGTTAAGCACAAGTGTCTACGCTAATATTTTGAGGATATTTTTGTAATTATACAGATTTTATATTTGGTATTTCCTACAATCATGGGATTTCATATCCCACTTCTTATCTCTTCCCAAATTTTAGCACCTTTGATAATATTGTTTTGATAATTATTGTGATGTCATTTGTGTGATAGTTAGCACTTAAATCTGTAAAATTTTGCATTGTTAATACGTTTTATTTCTGTTAATGTTTTAATAGTAGAGTTTAGAATTAAAATGTTATTTCTATTAACACATTTAATAGGTAATACTGGCATATATGGTATGTAATCTTGCCAGATACAGCTTACGATTTACAAATGGAGTCTTATTGTATTTATTGTATTTTTTTAGTAAATGACGCGAAAATCATTTTGTACCTATACTTTAAAACGAGTATGATTATTTATCTTCCAAAAAATAAAGACAACACATCAGATCAAAATTGATGTATTGCATACAATAAAGCATAACAAAAATCACATAATTGAAATATAACCAACCGCACTGCTTTCCAATTTACGGCACACACAAAACAAATGGTTAAGACAGATTAGATTTTTAAAAATAAAAATCAAATAGAAAAAATGATAATGTTAGTTTTTAAAAAATAAAAATAAATACACAAAAATATAAAATATTTGAACGACTAAAAATATGAAATCCCATAAAAATAGATAAGAACCTAAAATATGAAATCCCATGAATATAGGAACTTCCCATGATTTTAGTAACTTCCCATAAGATAAATTAATCAAATTACATTGGTACTCTAATAATTAAATTCGTTAAGACTTAGTTTCCTGTTAAGACACCGTAACGAAATATGGGTCATTAATCTCCAAGGATTAATGGCCACAATCATTCCTATTTCTTACACTTATACCATTTCACTCCATAACCCACCCCAATATATATATATATATATATATATATATATATATATATATATATATATATATATATATATATGAATTATGGTGAGCAACCCCTTAGTGTAGGAATATAGGAAAAGATATGTCCGTCTAGCACATTTTTCATATGTGTGTAGCACAATCAGAATTATTATGTTGCACAGATTTTAAATGTGCGAGTTTAGCACATATTTTATTATTTCGTAGAACAGATTTTAAATAGGTTAAGTCTAGCACATCTTCCATTGCATCGTAGCACAAACACGTAACACAGCCTCACTTAATTTACATATTTTAGTTCGCGTAACATACACAACACAAACACGTAGCACAACTGAGTATAAATCTCAACCGTTGATCTAACTCAATCAAAGACCCAAATTCATTCCTATTTCCTACGAATTTTACCTTTCCTACCTGAACCAATCCCTTTATATATATATATATATATATATATATATATATATATGCTCACAGAAATAATAATGTGATATTTTTTTATTTCTTACAACTTGCATATAAAAAATAAATATATATAAATTATGTTTTTAAATACGTCGTATTTCATATGGAGTTTGTAATAGTTAAAGATATAATTAATGATCAAATATATTTTTTGGAGATGCAAAATAATAATGTGGTAAAATTTATGGGACAAGTGAGTTTAACTAATTTTATACATTTTCAATATTACGATGAAATCATTAATCACTAAACTATGAGATATTATCTTACCTAATATCCATTTCAGTAAGATAACCCCAATATTTAAACATATCTCCACGGAATATGATATTAATTATCACGTCAACAATTCTCTAATGTAATATCTAATCTAATATAACTAACCAAATACAAAATCTTTAATTATGAACGAAGTTAATAGTATCAAGTTTGATTTAATAGTTGATAAATTTAAATCTCCACAAACAAAAGACATTCCATCATGATATTGTTTTTTATTTATTTAAGTATCATTTTGTTCATGTAACAAAAGCATTAACTTGAAAAATATTATATAAATGTTAATTAGATATTAATATTATATTTTGAAAGTGACTCTTTTATTTAGACAACTTTATTTCTTGAAATGTAAAACCTACGTGGAGTATATAGGAATTTCAAGTCGAATATGAGATTTGGATTATAGTTTCTATGAGTAACAATCCCATATGACTGTATCAGTCGCTCCGACAATAATACTTTTTATTATTAAAAATGAATTTTCAGTATTATAAATGATATTTTATAGGTAAACTTATGAAGTATCATTTTATGTACTAAAAATTCTCAATATCGGATTGTCAGATATAATCACATTTGATACGAATTTCTGTCCGGGTTATATTGATGTTTTTGCAGACAATCTAAAAAATTAAAGTCACAAAAAAAAAGAAAATTATAATACGTGTGGTAGCGAATCAATATTTTCGAAACTTATAAAAAAAGTAAATTAAAAATATTTTTTTGTTTCGCTCTCCTCATAAGCCACCACATTAACTCCTCATTCTCGGGTGGTTGGGATGCGACAACATACACTCATAAAACAAGTCATACGATACCATTGATGGTTTCCGGCGAACCCTCTCTCCTTAAGTCAACAAATCCATTTTCGAGAGAGAGAGAGAGAGAGAGTAATCTATTCAAAATATAAATAAAAAGTACTTAGATGTATGAGTTTGTAGGGTTTCTGCAAAATCAAGGGCTAAATCCTGAAAATTATGGATAATACTCCAAGCACCCTTTCAATTAGGTCCATCAAACTGCAACTCACCCTCCCCAGACCTTGCTCTGAGTGGGATATACTGGGTATGTTTGGTTTGGTTTTTAAACTGCAAATTCAATATTAAAAATTGCTTAAAGAAACCACATGCCGCGCCATCTACACCGAGGTGCCATAAGTAAGGATGTCGGATTAAAAGTCCCGACGAGGCCTTCCCGACCTGCTTGTGATGAATTTCCCGATCAATATAGTGGACTATTATAGGGTACCTTGAAATTTTGAATACCGTTTGAGACATAGGCTTAATTTTCAAAACATCATTTATGAAGCCCACCGACTCGACTGATTAATATTTTGGTATCGTTCCTCAAATAAATAAAAAAAATAATAGATAAAACATTAGTCCTCGACTTGATTTTAAAACATGATCAAAGCAAAATATTTTGGTCTTAAATTTTTTTTAATCAAATTAACAAAAAAAAAAAAATATTTTGTTGACCCAAGCAAAATTTAAATTAAAGAAAAAGAAATACTCCACCCACCATAAAATTTCATCAGCTTTATTATAAAACAAAACCCCCCATCGCCTCAAACTTCACTTCCCCATTCCCCCGACTCTGTATTTTCTCTCTCTTCAGAAGCTTTACCAGGTGAACGAACACTCTTCCTCTTCTTCCCTGCATAAACTTACATATGAAAACAAACGCACAGATATACCTCTTTGTTTTATTTCTGATAATTTCTCCGAAACGGGTTTGGTTGACTTTCGGGTAACAGTGAATTGGATTGGTCGATTCTATTACTTATTAGATGCTTTTGATGTTTATAAGTCTCTCTCTCTCTCTCTCTCATGATTATCCTCTGTTTTAATTGATTCGATGCCTGATTTTAGCTGTGTTCGGACAGTTATATTGAATATCCTCCCTCCCCATGAATCGTGTAGAACACTTTAATCTGTAATAATTTTTATTTCCTGTAAAGGAGAAAATGATTCGAGGTTCAGTGAAGCAAACTGCTGATGAGTGATATGGTTTCCCCTGTTGAGGGGAAAAAGAGGAAAACCAGCGCTGTGAAATATTTATTTATGATTGGGTATGTATAAAATATATTTACATATAATCAGTAATCAGTGATCAGTGCAATGTGAAAATTTAGTTGACGGCAATTCAACAGCTGTCAAATTTAGAAAGATGACTATGGGTCACAACTATGGCGCGGCCGGACCGTTTCACGCCCCATCCCATTTCCATTTCTAATATAACGATGAAGGGAGTTCCCAGTAGTTCGTTATTTTTTTCAAAAATTCTTGGCGCTCGGTCATTTTTTTTGGACATTTTGACCAGAAAAATGGCCAAAGCTTTAACAGGCCGCCCGGCATCCCCAAAAAAGGAAAAAATGGCCTACCCGCCGCTGGTAATGAGTGCATATTAAAACCCCCATTGACGGTTATACTTCTTTTTTCGAGTACTTGTTACTGGTGGAGGTACATTCCGAGTTTGTCGTTATTGTTTTATTTTTTAATTGGTGATGTCATTCATACCACGTAATTGGAAAAGGTGACGGTGCAACAGATTGGTAGTTGCATAAATAAAAGAGACATGCTGTTGACATTTCTTACATCATCGATGAGGAGATTTTAATATGTCTCGAACCTTGTTCTGGATTTTGTGTGTGATTGCGTGATGCATTTCATGATTAGGGGAAAGCTAACAAAGTAATGACTCGAATGAAGAAATAAAGGCATAATAAGCATGTATCTGTGTGAGGGAATAGGGATAGATTGGTGCCTCTAGTTGTTTTATTTTTCAGTTATCTGTAATTAGAGAGTTATTGATCTGTCATATATGGAATCATTGAGGCGAAAAAGGGTTTACCTGATCTTCTAATGTTCCCATGTATCACTTCCACATGCTAAAAATGTTAGGGAGAATTACAATACTGGGGACACATTTATTTCATCATAAAATAGGACACAAAACGGGAACACGACAAGGATAAAATTCCTATTTTTAAGTTTACATGCTTCGTAGATTGAGGAGTGTAAGTGTCAATTATTTGATGAGATCAGCAAATCCCGTGCAACTAATGTTTGGACCAAAATGTAAAAGAAACCAAACCTAAAGGGTGATTTTTTAAGTTCTAAAATTTGCTGCTTTTTTTTTTTTTTTGTTAAACATCCCAAACGTGAGGGGTAGTTTCTATAGTTATCCCTAAACATAAATATTAAAAAATGCATATTCCTCTCTTTTTTGGGTAGAACCTGCATGGCTTGTCTATATTCGGTAGTCCAGTTCTAATAATTTTCAGGGGAACTTGAATTTTTCAGTCTCCATCTCTGAAATTCATGGTGGAAGCAAGCTCCAAACAGAATACAATTTCAATGGAGGATATCCAATTGTACACCAGCTGGGATGACGTCATATGTCCCATATGCTTAGATTTCCCTCACAATGCTGTCCTCCTCCAGTGCTCCTCGTATGAAAATGGATGCCGTTCGTTCGTATGCGACACGGATCACTTGCATTCCAACTGTCTAAACCGCTTCAAACAAGCAAACGGGATCTTATCCGGTCCAAAATTGCCGACTATTACAGAAAATCTACCGTCTATTGATTCGCCATCCGACGGCAAACCACCTTGTCCCCTTTGCAGAGGAGAAGTCGCGGGATGGATAGTGGTCAATAGGGCCCGCATGCATTTAGACGAGAAAAAACGTTTTTGCGAAGAGGAAAAATGCCGTTTTACAGGAACTTACGCCGAGCTCCAAAAGCATGCAGAAACAGAGCATCCTCTCGCTTGCCCTTCGAAAATCGACCCAGCACGCCAGCTGGACTGGGAAAATTTCCAGCAGTCGTCTGAGATAATTGATGTTTTGAGCACTATCCATTCGGAAATCCCAGGCGGGGTGGTTTTGGGCGATTACGTGATAGAGTACGGGGATGATAACTCTGGGGACGATGATTTTGATAATTTTCGTGGGGATGAAGGGAATTGGTGGACGTCCTGTATATTTTATCAGGTTTTTGAGAATTTTAGGACGTCTAGAAATAGAAGGAGGTCGAGAGTTGATGATTCAAGAAGAGGGAATAGTCGATTAAGTTATTCGTATTCTGATGAAGGTTCTGTGTCATCTGTAGAATATGCGGATTATAGAGCAGATGAGGCTGATGATGATTTTGTGAACGCGAGGAGACTATCGAGGGGAAGAGCTGGGCAACACAGGTGAGGAAAGTGAACCGTGCGTAAATAAATCAACCACTCTTTGCTCACTCAAAGATTATCGGCCAAGTTAACCACATTTTGGATCAAAACTCATAAATTTAAGATTTTATGTGGAAAACGTACGAGTTGCAATTTTTTTTTCCTGAAAAGCTGTCATGATACTGTTAATTTTTTAAGATTAAAATATGTAACATAAAGAGGAGAACGACTTTTTTTTTTTGAGTAATGTTTGCAAGTGCCAGTGACTGATTCTAATTTGAAGATTGGTACTCAATCCGTCCGCCTGAAGTGCTGCATTCACCTAAAAAAAGTGTCCTTTAATCTCCACCATACTCGCATCAATACGTTTTACCTGTTAATATACACCACTCACTCACCATCGGTAATTACAAAACTTCATCTGTCAGACTGCCACATTCAATCATTCACGTGAAATACACTAATTTTATTACAAATGTAGCACTTGGGCTGGGACGGATGCAGTATATATTTTGCCTATAAGTCTCCTTTACTTTTTTCTTACATTGACTGTACTTATTTTCTCACAGTTCCCGAAGACGCCGATCCCGTTTCTACGACAACTAGGTAAGCAGTGTCAAACTCCCTATGATGTTTTTATCCTCCTCCTCCTCCTTCTTCTTCTTCTTCTTCTTCAATTTAATGTTTTATGAATATGAGTTTCAGTAGTTTTTCTTTAATACCAAATCACAGTTTGGACTTGGGCTTTACTTCTGAACTTATCTTACCTTTTTATCTGTTGTTTATGTTACTTTGTTTATATACTTCTAATAATCTTCTATTTCTAAATGTACAACAGAATAGAGTTTACTAAGATAGCTATGGGATGGAACCAAACTTTCACTGATATAATGTATTCGGTTTTGGAGAGTGGACAAGTCGACACTGTTAATGCCATGTAAAAAAATGCTCATAATGACATAATCCATCAGATTGTCGTCAGTTTTTAGTCACTTCTCCCTCAGAAGTGATTCCTCCCCCCCACCCCACCCCCACCCCCACCCCCACCCCGTTCGGAGGAGTGTTTTGGTGTCTGGATACGCATGCTCCGTTGCTTAATTATTATTATTATTTTTTTTTTTTTACTTCCTGTAAAAAAACTCTATTGCCGGAGCTTCTTAGATAAATCAGGTCGGAAGGGATAGATAGATACGGAATTTCAAGGCTTCGCCACATTCCTGGAACAGCTCAGAATTTGGAGCTTGTAGCTGATGAGTCATACATAGCTTATAGTAAGCAGACTCATCGAAATATAGTTTTAATGAAATGAAAGATGTTAAAAATGGAATTAAAAACGAAAAGCTCGTAGAGCTTATTCTATTTGAGATGCTTAACAAGCATTTGAGATAAGCTCGAGCTTTTTTGCTTCTCAAAGAAGCTCTTCCAACCAAACAAAACTTATAAGCTAGATTATGATGCTTGCCAAACTTGTCCTAAGTTTACGATTATTAGATGTTTTCTTTCGTCATGTAGATGTTGATGCGTGAAAAGATTGATACTGGATCTGTATTTAGTCGAGTGCAAGAACGAAAGAACTCGCAAAATCAGTTGAACACAAGGATTAAGACAATCCTTGATTAAGACAATCCTTGTCTTTTCTTTTTCGTTTTTTTTTTTTTTTTTGGTATTAAATTAGATTTAAGCCGTTGCTTACGATTTGCTCATGTGATGTCATTGTTGCTGCAAATTGAGGGATCTGTACGTGTTTGATCTAATTAGAAAACATCTTAGTCCCTTATTTTCTTAGGTTATTTCAAACTCACACCCTGAACTTTTTTATGCTCTCACCAAAGCCCCCAATATTTTTTTTCCTTTTATATTATCTATTTAACTTTTGTATTTATTTATTATTTAATTTTCAGACGCACAAATAACTTGTGCCAACATCCAGGCATTTCATAGTGCCCTCCCTCATTTATTAGTTGAGAAGTGCATGTTCAGATTTGGTAATAGTTAATCATGAAATGAAGTTGTACTTAACGCAATATGATTGGTTTATTTTGGGGTCATATTATAATTAATAAATATTTTGGAGCCGACAATCGAAATCCTCAAATCTGAAATTGCCACATGAGCTCAAAAAATGACCTGCGAATTATACTGTCACGACTTGTAATTTTTAAAAATCCCCAGGTTTAAAATGTCGAAATTGCTATATGGTGCGCCATGAAAATTAAATCATACATAAATTGTCAAAATTACTCCTAAAAATATAATTAAAAGCCATTGACATCATCCTAGCCATCACCGCCTCCGCCATCAGTCGTCCGGTCGTCGATGGCTAATCTTCGAATCGCTCGGTTGTCGACGGCTAATCTTCGAATTGCCAGCTAATTTTAAAATCGTGACCACCAGTCGACAAACCTCCAACGATCTATTTTATTGAATAACTTATTTGTGTTGCAGATTCCACACTAAATACCCTTGGTTACTGTTATGAATTCTATACTAAATATATAGTTACTGCCACAGATTTCATACTAAATAACATATTTGTTTGAAAAGAACTCACTGATCGACAATCGAATGACTCGCCCTTCCCCCCAAAAAAATTGGCGATCTGTCGGCGGCGCTGACTTAGGGTTTCACCTGTAGCGTCAAGAAATAAGAACTCGGCGTGCGACCAACCGACGGTTTAATTGGTTTGAAAAAAGAGAATTTGTTTCGCCCTTTTACATATAGTATTATTTTTTTTGTCCCAAGTTTAACAATTCTTTTGATACCCAAATGGTCGGAATTTGCCTATATTCGAATACATTCGAGTCGTATATTGTATTTTCGAGTAACATAATTTCGAGTCAACTTCAAAAAATATACAATAATGAGGAAGGTTGACAATCGAGTAACATAATTAGACAATCGAGTTACCCAAATGCGAGTTACCCGTAACAAAATCGAGTTACCCAAAATAGAATTCAAGTAGATTCGGGTTACCCGAATCTGAATTCGAGTTACCCGAATCTGATTCGAGTTATCCGAATCAAAAATTCGAGTAATACGTTTTGACATTTCGGGTAACCCGAATCCGACTCGGGTAACTCGAATTTCTATTCGTGTAACTCGAGATAGTTTGAGTAGTAGATTTCCTTAGCTCGATTCTCTAATTGTGTTACCCGATTGTCAACCTTCCTCAATATTGTATATTTTTGAAGTTGACTCGAAATTGTGTTACTCGAAAATACAATATACGACTCGAATGTGTTCGAGTAAAGATCAATTCCGACAATTTGAGAATTTGAGTATTAAAAGAGTTGTTGCTAAACTTGAGTTAAAAAGAATAATACTAGATGTAAAAAAACAAGACAAACTATTCCCACTTTGAAAAACAGTGTAATAAGATAAAGAGTAATTTTGTCTTGTGAAGTAGCGTTGAATAAATGAAATGAGACAAATTAAGTTGGATTAGATAGTATAAATATGTAAATCTATTGAACTATATGAACCATATGCCTCGATTTACAATATTTATTATTGTAAAAAACACCACGAGGGTGTCAATTCTGTTAGGCTTCAAAGTAGTGGTGTGACTGGTGTCATTGCACTTTTAGCATTTTAGCATATGATAAGAAATATAATATGACGGCCTGGGACTTTGTTCCAGGAATAAAAATACAGGAATCGGAACCGAATTGTATAATTTTTTCGCGGTTCGATTTTGCCAGTTTTTTTTGTCCGGACCGACTCGGAACCGAACCTACCGTACTGAAACGGAACCGATTTCGTGTGGTTCGGACGGAATATATTATATTATATTTTATTTTATTAAGAACAAATTGTATTATATTATATTATATTAATTATGTTTAATAAGAATATATTATGTTATATTTTATTCAGACGAGTCAGTTTCTCGGTTCGGTGCAGTTCGGCGGTTCCTTACGGTTTAGACGGTTTCTTTTTAAAATGGACAGAAACCGCGAACCGAACCGATTACTAATAGTAAGAACCGAACCGACAAAAAGAAAAAAATTTGTTGCTAAGAACCGGACCGAACCAAACCGTCGGTTCCGATGCGGTTCCGCGGATCTCGGTTTCAAAAGTCCCAGCTCATTATGAGATGGGATAATCATTCTATATTAAAAAAGATTCATATTACCTTTGTTCAGGAGCCCAACAACTGTGAAATTCAAATGGAGTAAAAATTACAGTCAAAACTCAGTACAACAAAAGTTCAGAACTCAGCAAACACCACAATTTCTCCTTCAAACATAAAGCTGAATCGAAAGGACTAATAAGTGACGTTCTTGGGTAGATTACGTATGACATTACTCTTCATACCCATCTTAGAGCGCATGTGATCAACACCCGACCTGTTCATCGCTTTCATTACTTTCATTCGGACAATATTCTCTCTCGACTGCACAGTTGCCAGACCCATGCTCTTATACCTGCACATGAAAGAGACATTTATCCGAAACATTAGTTTCACTTCCATCCACTCTTGACATTTTCATTCCTACTTTTATTTTCTCCATTTGAACCCAACCAATGACCCCCCAAATTTCCCACACCCACACAATTTGGAGGGTTGTTTCTTGGGCTTTTCTACCGTCCGTGGCAATTCATTCATTAAGTCTATTGCTTGTTTATGAAACATAGGAGAATGGGAGGGTTCACGCATCTTTACAAAAAGGCCAGGGAGTCCTATATGTGTGTTTCTTCCAACCAGGGCCAAACATCCCATTCCCGCAGCTATTCCCAAGCCTATGGTAGTGACATTTGCCTTCGATCCTCGTATAGCCTGATAAACACCTAGTCCAATCGCAAGATTCCCGCAGCGAGAATTTATAAACACCAGTTGATCTAGGGTAGGATCTTCGTGATTGAAATATATTATACTACTTGCAACTTTATTCGCGATACTTGGCCTGGCGTTAAGCCGATACTAAAATTACATATTTTTTCATATTTGTCGATTCTAATCCGCACAGTTCAACCCTAAACAAGAAGAATATACAAACTATAATCGACAAATATGAACAATCATGTAGTATAATTGAGATGTATTTTCTTATCGTTAGGTCAGGAAAACTTTGTCCAAAAACTTTGTCTTATATTGGACTGCCAGACTGGTACTAAAATTGCATATTTTTCACATTTGTTGATTCCAATCCGCACAGTTCAACCTTAACAAGAAACAAATTGAGACAAATATGAAAAAATATGTAATCTTAGTATTTGACGTCAGTAGAGAAGTCCTTGTTTTTTTGGATTAATTACAAAACATACCCTTAGGCCCTGTTTGTTACAAGACACCCAAAATGCTGTCTGAATCTTAATACTAATTTGTTCTAGGACTCAAAATTCAAATATGCAACCAACAACTCCTTCATCCTATGCTGATTTATGTCACATCTCATACCAAAAACTGGAGTATTACTTCCCCCTCTTTTTTTTTTTTAATATTTAAAAAAATACAATTACTTCCCCCTCTCCTCTTTTTATCTTTAAATATTATAACTAAATGCTATATATGACAATACATTTTTTTTTGAGCATCCCGGTGCACGAAGCATCCCCGCAAGACGAGGGTTCGGGGAAGGATCCCACCACAAGGGTGTATAGGGGGCAAGTCTTCCCTTGCCAATTAAATTGGCAAGAGGCCGCTCCTAGGACCCGAACCCGTCACCACAGATCACACACACGGCAACAGCTCTTACTGCTGCGCCAAGGCTCCCTATGACAATACATTATCATCTATTTTTTTAGATATGATTGACATCTACAGTAATAAGGATTCTCAATCCTATTATCCAGGGTTGTGAATACTTTCTATTTTAATTCTAAATCTCACTGAATATTTCATTACAAACCAACAACTATATTTGAAACCTACAAATACCCCACTATTTTACAGATGCACCTTAGGTGGGTGTATTTGGTAAAAAAACACAAATCTCAAATAGGGTGCATGGGATAATACCTATATGGGATAATTATAATTTTGAAAAATAACTGGACTTTTTTTTGGTAATCGGGCTGAAAACTAGGGGTATTTTTCTTAAAATACACTATGCGTTCTGTAATTTTGAAAAATTACCGGATGCGGATTCTTTTATAGTCAGGCTAAACTACGGGGATACTTTTTCCCATGTGCGTGTTGGCACTACAGGGGAGGAATGCAGCAGAAAATGCAGAAGGGACTATGCATGAAATAGAGAAAAGGGATCCAATCATATACCTTAAGGCTAGTGCAGCAATAATGACACTATTGGCAGCAGTGGGGCGTGGTCTCTGGCGGTAATATCTCAAATATTCCCGAGAACCCAGCATTTTGGTCAATTTAGAACCATTACTCTTCTGTCTGGTTATAATCAACTCGGATCCCCCGCTACCAAGTTGAACAGCATTCTCCGCATCATCAACTGCAACTAGTTGCTTACCATCTACATCCACAAAACTTTTAAACCGAAAAAAAGGCGTTAGAGAACACTTCCACAATAAACACCTAGTAGTCTAGAGTAACATTTATCCAAAAAACTACAAAATGGGGAAAAAGAACCTGCTGGTGTAGTCGTAAAATTCTTCTAGTTCTGCTTCCTCATCTTCACTTCCATCACCGTAGTGCACTTTGCAGTGGCTTTTTGCCTCCATATGCTTACGAACAGCTTCAAGACTACTAAAAGGATGGCACCTCTCATTGCAGTACAAACACATGAAATCCCTCTTAACCTAAGGAATAAAACTTAGGACTCTGTAAATAGGACAAGAAAAATGGAAAAGAATATTCATCGCCAACGAAAAATTAAGATGCTATTCCTTGCTGAATTATACAAACCACTCAACAAAACCTTGATGCTAATAATATATTTTTTCTCTTAAAATATGCACAAGAAGATACCATCCCATCATAAAAATATATGTAATTTCCCAAACCGAAGTCAACAGCAGAAATAATTTCAACTTTCCAAACATAATTTCGAAGGTCACAAAAAGTTGGTTAATGCAATTTTTTTTTTACAAATTTAGTCTCATCGTAGTTCATTACCTTGAGGCTGAGATAGGTAAGAAGACCTTTAGGGTCCTTGAGGTACTCGATATCCGGAATGAAGAATCCATGCTGCTTGTGCATGTGCACCATGCAGCTCTCAATTGTACCAAGCTCCAAATCACACATGAAGCAACAAGATGGATCCAAATCTTCAAAATCATCTTCCTCATCCCCATCCTCATCCATATCTACATTAGAAGGATTCTCATTCACATTAAGTTGTCCCAACGAATCACGGGTCTCATCAACCAAGTCTTCATCAGGATCGACCTCTTCCCAATCACTCTCTTCACTTTCTTCATCTTCTTGCACCACATGATGTGATGGCCCTTTAGGAACACGGCGTGGGAGAGGTCTGATTATTGTACTCCCAACACCGTTGCTGCTTGTCCCTTCAGAAGCTTTAATCAAGTGACTTTTCGAATTCAGGTGCTGGGCGTGAGCTTTGGAACTTCTATATCCCTTTCCGCAAAGGCCACAGCTATACACCATGGGAGTTGCGTCTAATTTTCTTTTTTCCTCTTCTAGTGCAGATTGTCTAGCTAGGAAGAGTGTTTCGGTCACTCCCGGGACACCTGCAACCTATACAAAAAATGAAGAACACTTAATACAGACATTTAATTTCGTTTTTCTTCTGCAATTGCAGATTATCTAGCTAGGAAGAGTGTTTTGGTCACTCCCGGGACACGCACAACCTATACAGAAAATGAAGAACACCTAAATACAGACAACTCAAGTAATAAGCGACCAAAATTTGTATATGGCGAATTACGACGAAACTTCACCGACAATCTCCAATCTATGAACAGTGACGTCCCAGAGGGGTGGCCGTGGCGGCCGCCACGGGCAGCCCAACCCTGGACGGTCATCCCAATTTTGAAGTGTGTATATATATATATATATATATATATATATATATATATATATATATATATATATATATATACAAACCTATGATATTGATGGTTTTGGAATTTCATCTCATTTCTCCTTCGTATGAAGGTTAAAACAGGAAGGGCATCCAGCGTAGAACTTTACCACTTTGTTTTCTGCATGAATTATAGTGTTGACTAATTTAAAACATTATTTGGTTCTATAATTTTCATGCCACCGATCCCAACATAGCTGGGGATTTAAGGTGCAGTTGATCATATATTATACTCCCTCCTATTTTAAACAGATGCCACTTGAGACTTTTCTAACTTTTTCAAGATAGATGTCAGTTAGCTTTTTTCTTCTCTTAATTCCATTATTACCCCTAATTAACTCACCTCACAATTCACAATTTCACTCTTCATTAATTACAAATCATCATTTATTAGGGACAAATTTTGGTATAGAAGAATTTTCACAATTTGTGTACAAAGTCAAAGTAACATCTATTTAAAATAGGTGGGGGTATATATATATATATATATATATATATATATATATATATAGAGAGAGAGAGAGAGAGAGAGAGATCAGACTGTTACCACAGTTTTAATTTATTCAAGCCCATAGTAAAATAAAAACTAACACTTCTAACCCCAAAATAAAATAAAATTAAATTTAACACAAGAAAAATCCCAAGGCAACTTAGAGGGCAGTGCGGCGGACGACACAAGAACTTCTCACTCACTGATAAGCAATAGATATTTTGACTTTTAGTTTTTGGTATTTCTTTTGATGTAGTCAAGTTTTTGGTGTATCTTGAATCTTTATATACATTGTTGTTGTTTATTTCCTTCAAAGACGGGCATACATTTTTTTACTATCACTGTCATCCGGCGTGACAGGGCCGGCCTGTCTATGTATATCCGTAAAAAGAGTAGTACATAAATTAAAAAACCATGATAAATCCCTAATAAATGAGCTTAATCAGTTCAACAGCAATGAAAATAACCCATATCAATTGAAGTTTTATGTTTAAACATCCTTCGAAAGATTTTTTATCAATGTTCTAGAGCTCAATTTTCATTCACTTCTCCAATAGTTAATCTGTTAACCATTTTCAATATATCAAAATTACCAAGATAAATTAGTTTCTTAAATCAGAAGACGCAGCAAGAACAAATACTACTACAATCATTTCGACGCCGCACATCAAAAAAAAAAAAAAAACTAAGAATTAAAAGAAAAAAATCGGAACAATAAGAAACGTATCAATAGCCCATGAAAGAGGGAAAAAATTACAAACATAAATCAGCAGATAAAATAAAATGAAGAAATAAAAGTACCTTGCGCTTGAGATTATATCGGTGCCATTCGGATTTGTAATGAAGCTTCTGGTCAACATCGTCTGCAAACTCCTTGTTGCACGAGTTGCACGTCAATCCCGGCATGTCTTCGCCTTTCCTTTTTCTGGTTTTATTATATTGTGGTCGATGAAGATCAGAGGCTTCTGAATGAAATTTTTTTTCGAGGGTTTCCTCTACAGTCGCTTTTCATGGCCTCTATATAATAGACATAGTGGACGATAAAGACGGTGTCGTTTTTTGGCTTGCGCAGGGCGAACGTCTGCTCTGCCGGGACTTTTGGACCGACCCAATATTCTATCGGTGGAAGGGTGCGAATGTAATTTACTTTACCAACTAGCGGACGCCACCAATCCAACAAACCATTTTGCTCATCTTTTAAGTAACTACTTCCTCCTCGGTTACTTTATTATTACAACGTGTTGACTATTACACTGTTCATATACTATTTTTTGATTATTTATTGTGAATTGTGATTATACATATGAAAAAATATAGTCATGTGAGATCTTGTTAGATTTATCTCGAAATATACTTTCAAAATATCAACGTCTTATAATTTTTAAAAATAAAGACTTGAAGATATTAATAATCAAAGTTGTGCATTGGCAAGCGTGAAAATCCAGATGTTGCAGTTATAAAGAACAGATGTAGTATTATCTAAATTCTTCTCCAAAAAAAGCACCGCCCCGACTCAATTGCAATATTTAAAAAAAATAGTATATTTTAGGTAATTGATTGAATGTGATAGATGTATAAGTTTTATAAGTATTGATGGTGGGTGTGTGATGTAAATTAAAAAGTAGAAAATATTAATGTTGAGTGTGTGATGGTGATTAAAAAGTAAAAGTTGATTGTTTGATTTGATTTGACAATTTTAATGTAATGTTGCACTTCTAGAAGGACAATTTTTTGGATCAAATGTTGTATTTTGGGCGGGACGGAGGGAGTACAAATGATCTAAATTTATTTTATTCTACTTTCTCTTTAATTTTATGAAGAAATCTCTTAATTTAGTTTATGATAAAAGAAAATAATTTATAGCACAACATAGATAATGAGGTTCTTTACATATCTATACAACATTTATAAATTAATTCTACAAATCTAACATAAAGAAAATAATTACAAAACTAACATTGGATACTTGTAATGAATCCAATTAATCAGTATTGAATGTCTCAATCCATTGAAGTATATTATATTTAGATACTTGCAAGTAGCAGTTTTGTTACTCGATATGTAACATTTGATTATCAACTGAAGTCGTTATTTTTATAATTATTTAGTATTGTAATATTTTATAATACTTCTATAAAATATATCAAATAGTGTAATTCTTGTGAAAGTGCCAAAGAAATTTGCAAAATACTCGAGGTAACTCACGAAGGAACAGCTCAAGTAAAGAAGACGATGATAAATATGCTTCTCCACGACTACGACTGGTGATTTCAGCGATTTATCGACTTGAAGTCTGAGGTCTTGCCCCGATAACATCGTCTATGACATTTTGGAGTTCCTAGCAAGATTTAACATCGTTCGGTCCATGTTCTCTCCTTGAATCAAGGTATAGACCCTAAGAACCCTAGTTTTATGTTTTTGAGGATTTTGGGTAGGATTTGTGTTTCGACTCAAAGTTATTATTGTTCTTGTAAGTTGATGTTTATTGCATCATTAAGGATTAATATAATTCATGGAATTACGATTTTAAAGCCATTCTTAGTGAAGTTGTGAAATTCCTTTTGGAGTCTTGAACTCAAGGTGCTTATGCAATGTCTAGGTGAGTTTTGGGGGAAAATTATTGTATTCTTAGTCCGTTGTATTGATGAAGTGATGTGTTTCACTATGGTCGAGAACCTTGTGAAGGGTTTGTTTCAAAATCTCCATCGTAGTCAGAGGCGGATCCAGGACCGAAAAACCACTGGTGCACCGATCGTCCCACGAAAAAAAAAATGTCGAACGATAAAATATATATTAAAATTACATTAAAGATAAAAAATAATACATAAAGAAAGTCATATTAATAACAAAGGATCCGTACATTTACAAAGAAAATCGCCTACATTTACCGTCCATTTCCTGAAAATGTGCTAAAATAACATCATTACTAATACTTTTAAGTACATCTCTTTCTATAAATGTTACAAGACGATCATTTAACCATTGATCACCCATCTTACTACATAACTCACTCTTCACATACTTCATAGCTGAGAAGACTCGTTCAACACTTGCAGTTGCTACGGGCAAAATCAACGCTAACTTCACAAGTTTATACACTACATGATATGTTGTGCACTTGTTTGTTTCCACAAGTTTTCTACAAAGATCTGAAAGTCCTTTCAACTCTGAAAAATCTGGATCGCATCGAACATCTTTAATATAATTTTGAAGCTGATTTCGAACTATCACTTCGGGAAATTCCAAAAAATCATTAGGATATAATTCAATCATTCTCAACAATTTATCCTCATCAAAAGCTGCAAATGACGACGAAGGACTCAAACATGCAACACAATATAGAAGTTCGGTGTTCTCCACATCAAACCTAGCATTAAGCTCCTGCAACTGCAAATCTAAAACACTAAACAAACAATCATTCTTGTAATAATGCATATTAGAAATACTTGAAGTTCGTCGCCTAGATTTCTTTCCTTGGACATATAGTGCATCCATATCAGGCACATCAAACTCATGCTTGTTGCAAATTGCCACAACCTTAGAAAGAAGTTTTTCCCATCCATCATCCCTCATCTCTTGAAGTCGTTCCTTGGCAATATTAACAAGTTTCAATGCATTCAGGAGATCTTGATCACATCTTTGCAGAGCAACATTCAAATCATGTGAGATCCCTAGAATCTCAACCATCAAGTACAACAAGAAGATAAAATCAAAAGACTGGATCAAATCTAACAAGAATACAGCTTCACCATGCCTATCGAAAGAGCTATCATTTCCCACTTCTTCAAGCACTCCAAGTACGGGAGTATACAAAGTCATCAAACTTGTGAGGGTCCTAAAATGAGACCCCCAACGAGTATCACCAGCTCTAACAATAGATGATTCTTGATTCAAGCCACTACCGGTTACTATCGAGCCCTCTTCAATTAAATTTGCATAATGAACCTTTTGTTTGCCCCGAAGCAATTCCATTCTTTTGTTAGAGGACCGAATCAAATTAACAAGCATATTGATCATACCAAAAAAGCCACTAACACCAATATGACTTTTAGCACAAGCAACAAGTGCCAATTGAAGTTGATGGGCAAAACAATGCACATAATAAGCAGATGGGTTATCATTTTGAATTAAAGTTTTCAACCCACCGTATCGACCTCTCATATTGCTTGCTCCATCATACCCTTGTCCTCGGATGCTATATAAACTCAATTTGTGAAGAGAAAGTAAATTTTGAAGTGCCTCTTTAAGTGAATTTGCACTTGTTTCTTTAACATGTATAATGCCAAGAAATCTTTCCATAACAAAACCCGCACTATTAACATAACGCACAACAACAAATGCATTTGTTCTTTCCCGAGCAATCACCGATTCATCAATTAACACACCAAAAACATCATCTCCAATATCACTAACAATCTTTTTAGTTATTTCAAATGCACAAGCTGCAGCAAGGTCCTTTTGAATACCAGGAGAAGTCATATAATTGTTTCCGGGCGCACAATTTAAAACCTTGGCTATATCTTGGTTACTTTCCTTCAATAAATTTATAGTTTCAAGAAAAGGACCCCTATATGGAGAATCTTCTGACTCGTCATGTCCTCGAAATGGCGAGCCATCCCGCAAAAGATATTTAGTAGCTAGAAGAGATGTAGACACACGGATTTTATAATCAAGATTTTTTTTATGAGTTTGTTTTATTAAAGAAGCCCCAATACTTTGACTTGGATTCATAAGATCATGACCCATATGCACACAATCACCATGAGAACCATTGGTCGAATTAGCATGACTACCAATTCTTGAAGGATTATTCCAGTCATCAAACCCAATTCCAACAAAGTGATCACCACCATAATTTGACACATTCTTAAACAAATAACACGGCAAACAATATGCACGGTCAGCAGATTCACTATACTCAAGCCAATCATATTTATTAAACCAATTCACATTAAATCGACGCCTCTTATCACCATACTTTGTCCAAGGAAATGTAAAATTGCGAGGTTGATTGGGACCTTTTTTTAGGTAAGCTTTTCTTACCTCATTTTGAATGTTTGGATGATATTCTGAAATTGGTTTTCTACGTCCGGGGTCGACTATCAAAGTTTCCAATTCAACATTTTTTTCTCTCTCATTAGCAAAGTTTGATGGAACGGCAGGTTGCGTATCACTTGAATGTTGAGCTTCCGGTGGATCTTCAATTACCGAACCACTTGAACTACATTTGAATTTGGGACGCACTTCAAAGTATCTTTTCATCCTAAATAAATACACAAAAAGACAAATGTTAATTGAAAAACCATAATTAAATTCGCCTAATATCAACCAAGTCAAAAAAACACTAAAAGCTACTTCAAGAAAGCTACCACCAAAAATAGAACACTAAATGGCAACAGAACAGAACAAAAAAGAAAAATTACCTGAAAAAAAAACATGTCAGTATGTTTATGTAAATTCATATGGACACAGCAAATTATATGGACATAAAATGAATTATATGCACTAGCAAATTACCTGAAAAAAAACATGTCAGTATGTTTATGTAAATTCATATGGAGTCTGGACACAGCAAATTTGCACTAGTATGTCATAAAATGAAAAAAATTCATATGGACACAGCAACGAGCTAAAAATTACCTGGGCAGGGCTGGGAAGATAACATGTCAGTACATAAACATAAAATGAAAAAAATTACCCCCCAAAAAAAAATCACTGGACACAGCAACGAGCAGAGAAGAAAAAACACAGCAACGGAAAAATCAGAAGCTACTCAAGGGGATAATTGATGAGTCGATTTTTGATCGTCTCATTCTGTTCTATCGAGTCGCACTTTCATTTGTTTTCGAGTGTTTTTGCCCTTTTTACGCGTGGTATGTTGTGTTTTTGTTTTGTAGGTATCCGGACGAATATTGTGGTGAAATATGCGCTTTCATAGCTAATATTGGAGTCCATGACGATCAAAAGCTAAAACGGGGCCTAAAACGACGAAAGATTTAAGCAATATCGGTCGAATCTCCTAAATACCAGAATCTCCACTCCGAATTGAGATGTATTCTCCTTTGATATAAATTCCTCGTGAAATTAGCTTCGAAACGGTATATCATATGCTAAAATCCGAGGTGAATTGATACAAGAACGAAGGATCATGCCGAAGAAGACCAAAACCCGGACTAGGCTGCACCAGGCAACCGGACTAGGCTGCACCAGGCAACCGGACTAGGCTGCACCGGACTAGGCTGCACCGGACTAGGCTGCGACATGCGCTCGGCTGCATCAGGTAACTCGGCCGTGCCATGGGACACGGCCGGGTCTCATTCCAGCAAGAACGGTACTTTCCGGATGAGAAGGACTCGACCGTGCCTTTTGGGACACGGCCGAGTCGCTTTCGGCCATTTCGCCTATCCCGCACAGTACAACACGGCCGTGCCATGGGACACGGCCGAGCCTCTCGACAGACTACTTTTGATAATTGGCCAGCTTGACACGGCCGTGTCCCAGACACGGCCGTGCCACTTTTGGTTCATGTCACTTTCCTTGACATCTTTGCATATTTTAAGCCTTTTGTCTTGATTTTTGGCTATAAAACAAAGTGGAGTGACCCCTTGAGAGATGTACTTGTCTTGTGAAGAAGATATTTTGTGGAAAAACACAAGATTAGGGAGGAAAACACCAAAAGAGTGGGAAAGAAAGAGATTTTCATCATCTTCCTTGTGTGTTCTCGAGTGAGAAAATACTTGAGTGAGATATAATAATTCCTTGTATAAATTTGTTGTGAGTTCTTGTAAGAAGATCATCAAACCTTCATCGGGAATTCGATTTCGCATTTACAAGGGAAGTTTTTACCATGTTTTGTTCTTCAATTTCCATTATTATTGTTGAATTAATCATGTGTGGCTAAACACTTCATATGGGTTTTTAGATATAGCCACACACATGTTTTTGATTGTTAGTTCCTTTTGATTTTCCTGGATAAAGTTTGGGATTATTCCTCTTGTTCGATCTTCGTTTAAGAACTTTTGAATTAGATCATCAAACCTTTTTCATTGTTGTTATTATTATTCGAATTGAGGGTTTTTATCGGTGTTCGCCATCAAACGACCCGAAAGAAACGATTGTGAATGTTCTCGGGCTTTTTCGCGCGATCTTTTAACGATTTACCTCATCAAAAGTAGTCGGTTAATTGATTGTTAGCTAGGGTTTCGTCCCCATCAAAAGAGTATCCCTTAATTTTCGTTGAGAACAATCGTGATTTTAGAATTTCCGCCATCAAACGGATTTCTTTTAATCGTGAGCAATCGATAATTCCTAACCTTATTTATTTGAGTATCGGAACTAATAATTGATTACATGTGTGTCGGTGACTCTAAATTCCCATATTAATCTCATTATTGTTATCTCTCATTTATCCGACCATCAAATTGGTGTTGCTATCACTTAGTTCAATTTAAATTTTGTGCATTAGTAATTGCAATCATAATCAACGAATGATGTATTTTAATTTAATTTATTTTTGTTCATTCGACTATTTGCCGAACATCATCGAATTTTAAACCGTTTCCAATTCCTCGTGAGATCGACCTCGGAGTTACTTGCCGCTCACTACAAGAGCGATTCGTACACTTGCGAGTATTTAATTTGAATCCATCAAGTTTTTGGCGCCGTTGTCGGAATTGGCGTTTAATTTTTAATCTTGTTTTAATGATAGTTGAATTGCTATTCTTGATCAATACTTTTTCGATAAAATTTGCTCTTACTTCCTTTGTTTATGTTTGGTAGGAGATCGTTGGGTAACCCGATTCTTCCACCGATAGACGAAGTTCAAAGAATTAGAGCACCAAAAATAATGGCCACAACATCAATGGCAAACGACGAGGTGAATCCGGACTTTGAAGAGCGACTTTTGATCCAAGAAGAAAACACTCACAACCAAGGGTTGAGAATGTTGCACAAAATATAGATGAGGAAGAAATTCACAACCAAGGTTTCCGAGGTATGATAATGTCGGGCGCAATCAAGGGATACCTAAGCTCAACAAGGGAGGTACTTTTATCCGAGACAACCACCCGATCTAATGCAATATGGAGCGAATTATTATCCCGGACCTCAATATGGGATGGAGGCGAACTATAACATGCCGCAACAACCTCCGGTCGAACATCTTATGAGGGACTATGCAAAGCCCGTAGTGAACACCGCCATTTCATGCATCCAATTAGCACCGCCGCAAGGAACTACCACATAAGCGGATTTCACATCGAGCAATTGCCCTCATTTCACGGATTAGCACGAGAGGATCCGTTATCATTCATCCGAGATTTCTATGTGGCGATTGATAACTTCCCATTGAATGGGTTGAGCGAGGATCAACTACGAATGAAGTGTTTCCCTTATACACTCAAAGACGGGCGAAACAATGGTTGATGACTTTGGCGCCCGGATCACTAAGAACATGGGATGAAGTTTACGATAAATTCATTACCAAGTACTTCTCCCATTCAAAAACGACGCAATTGAGAACTCAAATCTCAACTTTCGGACAACAAGACGGAGAGGCATTTCACGAAGCGTGGGACCGATTCAAAATGCTACTCATTCAATGCCCACACCATCACTATCCGCTTCAACTACTCAATCAATTCTTCTATGACGGATTGACTCAATATTGCCAAGGAGCGGTAGATAATGCAAATGGTGGTTCGTTTTGGGGTTTGACGGAGAGACAAGCATATGACGTGTATGAAACATTGGGAGCAAATTCTCAACAAAAAGTGTACGTGTTCGTAGGGAGCCGTGCACCAAGTGAGCGAGAAGGACGAGATGCAATCTAAAATCGATGAGTTGACAAATGAAATAAGACAACTCAAGACTCAAAATAAACCTTCTAGCTCACGACTTTGCGAGATTTGCGAGCACCGGACATGATGCCAATTCATGCCCTCATACTTTTCCAGGAGAACAAACCGAACAAGTTAATTGGGCTATGGGGCAAAGCACGGGAAGGCCCGAATGGGAAGAGAGGAGAAATAATTATGGCGGAAACGCAAGAAATATACCTCTCCCAAATACTTATCATCCTGGGCTAAGAAACCATCCGAATTTCTCATGGAGAAACAACAACCCGGTGCCATACGACACAAACGCCCAAGCTCAATACAATGGAGGAAACCGAGCCCAACAACCAACGCGAAGTGAACCACCTCCACAACAAAGGAACTCTCTTGAGGAGAGTATAGCGGCATTCATTAAGGAGGGCAAGAAAAACCGAGTGGAGAACAATAAAAGGTTTGAATCTTTAGAAGTTTCGATGAAGAAAATGGAGATTCAAATTGGGCAACTTGCTACCGAGGCATGCAAACAAGAAACGGGTAAACTACCAAGTCAACCCGAGCAAGTTCAAGCTATTACCACCATCCGAAGTGGTAAAGTGATAAATAAAGAGATAATTTCCGAAGCGAAAGAGAGGGGCGGTGAGAAAGAAGAATTGCCGAGTCAATCGGGGAAATGTATGGTGATTGAAGAGGATGAGTCGAACGATGAAGAAATCCGAGTAACCGCTACCCAATCTTGCGAGACTCGAATTCCTTGGGACAAATCTAAAGATCCAATCGAGAAGCCAATTGAAGAGAATAAGAGCGAACCGGTCAAATCAATGCATCAAAAGGAGGACCTAGAAAGCTTTGACATGGAAGTTCTTTTCGTGGAGAAAGTAGTTCCCACCGTGAACTTAGGAGCCAGTATTAATTTAACACAAAAACCAATATACTCACCACTAGGTTTGGGGGAGGTAATAGTCCCGATGGATTTCGTGATACCAAACATAGAAGAAATATCACCAACAAAAATCACGTCACTTATTCTTCAAGGAAGACATTTCATGGTGACGATGATACTGAAAATTGAAATGGTGACAAAAGCGCTCACAATGGAAATCCATGGAACCACTCTCCACATCCTTACAAAGGAAAACGAGCGAAAAATGACGAGCTATATGGTTGGACCTAGCATATTTCCATTTAATCCCGGATAGAAGAACCCAAAGAAGTCGAGCTTAAGACTATAAAAGCGCCTTGGGAGGCAACCCAAGGGAGTTTTAATTTTTATCGCTTTTATTATTATTATTGCATTAATTTTGTTTTTGTTTATGGTGTGTGTAGGAAATAAAAAAGGAAGTATTCATCTGAGGAAGAAAACTAGCCTATTGAAATTAGAGAACCGAGCACAAAAGCATGGTGCCCCGCGATCAAAAACCACACTTCTTAATCCGGTAGTTTTATTTTCTTTCTTTTTAATTTGCATTTTCGCATTTTTCCTGACTTAATCTTTCTGCTTAGGGATAAGCAAAGGTTTAGGTTTGGGGGGGGTGCAACTTCTTCGATTTTTATTTGTTTTTTGTTTGCGTGATGTTTGTTTCCTTTCTTTATTTTTTTGCGTGATGTCGTAGTTGGATTGCAATAACCTTGTTAACTGTTGGGTATATGGATGATTAATCGTGTTTGTGTTTGGCTCGTAGAGTTTAATAAATCTAATTGATTGCTTGACCTTGCGTGTGAATGTATAGTTTTTGGTTACTTGATTTGACGTGTAAGGAATGAGTATGGTAGTCCAAAATGTTAGGAGTATGCCCTCGAATGCCACTCAGAGGTTGTTGAGTGAGGGCATTGTACTTGTAATTATGTAAACCATTTATATAAGGCAAATGAATGTTTCTTTATTTACTGGTAGTTACTGGCATTCCTAACTCGTAAATAAACATATAGAAACTAGTCCCTGTATTTGAGAGCAAAACTTTCCACTCCTTATTGGATAAGGGGGTCGGCACTGGAAAGGTTATAGCTCAAATACTTAATCGTTCGCAAGTCGATAAAACTTGACTGGGCATTAAGTTTATGTGAAGACTTGTATGACGTGTTCTTTGACATGGAGAGTGCCTGTCGAACACTAATGGTTAGTGGGAGCACACGTTATAGGTATGCTAATTGGATTAGTATACTCGAACCGACTCACCCTCGATTCGTCACATGGATTTCACTCGGACAATCAATGACGGAATCGAAAGGTTGTGATAGGTATTCGTGAACCTTCGACTTGATGATTTTGTATGGATGTGCTTGTGACATCTATATTTTCTTTAGAGTAGTTCGACCGTAAACCTAAGGCGGGGGTCAACCTCGACGTGCATCTTGACGGACAAGTAGCAGTCCTATCAATACCAAGATAGAATTCTTTCTCCCGTTAGTGAGCGGGTTATATGTCCTATGCGGTTATCGCGATGAGATCATAAGTCTTTGGCCAAAGCATCGAGCTAGTTGTATTAGATACACGATACTCGATGATCTCGATTTGCATTAACGCATGCATAGCGTCAAGCATGATAGGGTTTGACCGACCGTGACCCTATAACTTGATCGGGACATTTGAAAGAAGGGTTTATACGTATACCGGTATTCACGATGAATGGTTCTTGAATGATCCCAATCATTCGCTCTCGATTGGGGTACAAAGGCCGCCAGCCGGCTAGGTGGTGCTACTACTCTTTGGTTCCTCCCATTGCCGATCGAGACGGACCTACCGAGTCGCGCAATAGGATTGACGGAATGATTCAAGCTAATTCTCTCATTATGAATATTAGATATCGATATCTAATTTTGGAACATTGGATGTTTAAATCGATTTATCGATAAATTGATTTACGGCTAATGAATTAAATAAATTATTGGGTGATTAATTTACTTCATGTATATAATTATTTCTTGGAGAAATTAATTATATTATTTTGTATTTGATATGTTTAATTAATTGGATTAATTAATCGATATAAATACATCGATACGGAATCGGAGTTTATCTGTTTAGACCCTGAGTCCGAAACGAACCGAACTCGTCCGATTTCTAGCATGGGCCGCCCCACATTCCACCCACCTTCCTTTTGGACTTATGTCTCCATTCTTTAATGTATTATTATTGTGGAGGTGGGGTTAGATTCCCACATGCATGAGTTGTTAAAGGTAGTGGGAGTTGAATAAATAAAGGAGGATGACTATCACTTAGACACACTAGCTTCCATACGTGAAAGTGAAATAGAGAGAGAGAAAGAGAAAAACCTTTTTCTCAATTATCTTCATCATCTTCTTCATATCATCTTAATTGTTCTTGGAGAAAATTGAGTGATTCATTGAGAGTAAGTGAGTTATACACTTGGAGTGTTGTAATCACAAATATATAGCTTCATCACTTAGCTCTAGTCGTATCCTCGGAGGATAGCAAGGTGATTGTTGTTCCAAGCTTCTCGGCGCGTGGAAAGTAGAGACGCAGTGTTTTCGGCGTTGGATCGTTCAAGAGCTTGGGGAATAGCTCAAGAGAAGGTTATCCATTTAATCAACGGACTACGAGGGTATGTTTCTCGTATCTCTTGTATTTCGTTTTGATATTCGTATATACGTAGCTCGATCGATCCTCGTAGGGATTCGGATCGAATTAATTTTCGCTTTACCGCTCACTGGGCCTTCGCTTTAGGCACCGAATCTCAACAAAGGGTATCGAGCGAGGTCTTGCGAGCGTATATACGATATTTAGCATTTGGAATGCTTATTTAGTGATTTAGAATCACTTTGATAATCGTAGATATTTTATTGTTCGTCGTAGTGTTGTTTTTCCGTGTTTTTATGTTATGGTATAAATCAGTTTTTCTTGGAAATATGATTTATATTAATAATATTCAGATCGGGAATAACAGGATTTTAGAAATCGCCTAAAACGAGTCAGATCGAATCGTTGACGATTTTCCATACAACCGCCGAGCATGGCCGAGCACGTCCGCCCGCGGGTCGACGCTTGCCGATTCTCGCCGAGTGCGGCCGAGCGCCTTGTCAGACGAGCCGAGTGCTCGCTGATCCGGCCGGACGCTTGCCGATTCTCGCCGAGTCCGGCCGAGCGCTTGTCAGACGAGCCGAGTGCTCGATGGATCCGGCCGACACTTGCCGACGAGCCGAGTCCTGCCGGCCGTGTCCGGGCATGACCGGGCCCTTCCTGTCTGGAGCCGGCGTGGCTCGTAGGCCGCCGGCCACGGTGCACTCGGTGCCGCGCTTTCAGCCGTCGGCACCGGGTCTCGTTTTCAAGATATTTTCGATTATTGAATTTTCCCGTATTAAAATCATTAATTTAGAATTTTTGATGAAGGAAAATTCTAAGAATATATTTTTTGTGTACACTTCTGACGAAATTTAATTTGTCGATTATTGTTGAATTGATTGGATCAATTCTATTTATTGTTGATTATTGATTGGATCATATGTAATCTTCTCGCTATCCATTTATTGAGTATTTATTGGATGAATGCTTTTGAATGGGGATGTAGTTCATGGACTTAGTTTGAATCGCTCGCTTTATTCGATTGGGTTGTAAAGGCCGTTTTGAGCCTATTTATTTTACTAGAAATATTTGTATCTAGGATGCAATTTTCAATGTAAAATTTATATGTAATGACGAAGACCGAGGCGCATCCGTTTCGAGAAGACGAAGATTCAAGACGAAGACTTGTAATTAGATTACGGAGTTTTTGTTTTCTAGAACGGTCCATGAACCACATGTTGGTAGCAACTAGGTTGTGAATGGTTGTTACATATTGTATGAATGCAACAAACGCGCTAAAATGATTAATGTGCAAAGTGTAACGTTAATCGCGACAATTCTCCCACAACAAATTATTAAGTTTATAAGGTTTCAAGGTTTTCCTTCCTCCATCGAGCTTTGAAATTGAAATCCAAACCGGATGTGCTATGCTTCCGAGTTATCGGGTAGTCGTCGGGAGGACGGATAAATTACCGGAGCGCATCGATGCCTTCGGTTGGAGCAAATTTTATCCCTAGAAACCTGATAGGTTGCCGGATAAGATTCAATTGTGAAACTGATTTGCGTCGATGGTATAAACTTAACTTGTTCACGAACCATAGAAACCGTATAGGTTGAGGGGAGTGAACAAGGGGAAAAAGAAGATCGAATCATCCATTAGATGGGTTGGTGTTGGACACCACTTTATGAAAATTAATAGACTAGAAACCTGTTCGGTTGCCCTCTATTAAGATTTATAAAGAACTCGATCACCACTATGAAGTAGTGCGACGATACTTCCGGATTTCACATGGGAGTGTGTTGTTCCGATAAAAATAGTGGGAGCTGGGTAACAAGAATAGAAAAGACCTTAATTCTATACTCAGATCATAATATAACAAGTCACTAATTAACTGCTATACTTAATGCGCATAAATCTCAATATGACAATGAATCCACTCGCAATTCTACTCAAAAGAACACCTTAATGGGACCTAACTTTGTGGATTGGCTCCGCAATCCGATGATTGTCCTCGGATAGAGGCACTGGATACGTCTTGGAGACGGACATTCCGGCGCCTCCTATGCGGACTCGAGCCAATCAGAAGAGATTGAAAACCACGAAAAGTGGGTTAAGGATGACGTGAAAGTCCGTGCTTATATGATGGCTTCCATGTCTAATGAGCTTCAGAGAGCTCATGAGAAAATGACTTCGCTAGGCGATTCTATCTCACTTAACCGAGCTTTATGGTGAGCACAATGTAATCGCTAGATATGAGATATCCAAGCAATCGCTCGTGCAAGGATGAAGGAAGGTGAGAAGGTTTGGGAACACGTCCTCAAAATGATATCCATGATCGAGAGATTGGAGGCTCTTGATTTTAAAATGGATACTTCTCTCCAAACCGACCTTATCCTACGCCTCTCCCGATTCCTTCTCACGCTTGTTATGAACTTCAACCGCAATGAGATTGCATGTAACTTAGCCGGGCTAATGAACAACCGGTGACCGCTCGCCTCGGATGAAGACACCGCGGATGAAGGAGTCTCGCACTTGTGATTTCTTCGGACTTCTAAGTCTAAGAATAAGAAGAAAAAGACCAAGAAGCGGACTGGACCACAAGCTAAGGACCTTAAGGGAAAGGGCAAGGCCCCGATGGTTCCAAAGAACAAGAAGAAGAAGGATGCTTGTCTCAAGTGCGGTGAGTCGGGCCACCGGGCTAGAGACTCCCGATTCTTCATGGCACTTCGTGCATGTAACTTTTAGTTTTGGAAACAAATTGTTCGCTATCGTATTTTCTACTTCCCGGATAATCGGATTCTCGTGCTAGTTCTCATATTTGTACCGTGAATCAGATCTGAACAAAGTAGGAAGCTTGAGCCGGAGAAGTTATGATCACGGTGGAAGCGGGCATAGTGTCGAGGCGACCACATAGGATCACTTCTTTTGGGTTTAGAATCCGCTTTGTTTTGACTTTAGAAGATGTACTTGTTTTGCCCAAGGGGCATAAAAACATTGTATCCATTCCTGGTCATGGACCGAAAAGGCTTTTCATTTTTCATTGGTGATGGTTCTGCAAAATTTATTTTAGAAATAAACTAGTGGGTACTGCTACATTGTTGAATGGATTGTATCATCTAAATCTCAAAGAACAAAGTAGTTGTGAATACTATGACTAGAAAACGTGGTAGGGATGAAACCAACCAAGTTTTGAAATGGCATCTTAGACTTGGTCATGTTGGTCGACCAAGGTTTACAAGATGGAAAAAGATGGACTTATGGGTCCATTGGGATCGGATCCTTTTCCTACTTGTGAATCTTGCCTTAAAGGCAAAATGACTAAGTCCCCTTCACAGGACTTTTGAAAGAGCCGCCGATAAATCGGGATTAATCCATACCGACGTTTGTGGTGCTTTGAAGCAAGACGTGACGGATATCAATATTTCATTACGCTTAGATGATCATACTAGGTATGGTTATGTATACCTAATGAAACATAAATCCGAGGCCTTTGAGAAATTCCAGGAATTCAAGGCCCTAGTCGAGAAACAAACTGGTAATCATATCAAAGCACTTCGGTCGGATCGAGGTGGCGAGTATATGAGTACGGAGTTTGACGAGTTCCTTAAAGAACATGGAATAGTTTCACAACTAACACCTCCAGGTACTCCTCAGTTAAATGGTGTGTCAGAAAGAAGGAACCGACCACGTGAACATGGTCCGTTCCATGCTGGGCTATACTGACTTGCCGATTTACCTGTGGGGGTATGCACTCCTGACTGCCGCATATATCTTGAACAGATGTCCTTCCAAATCCGTTCCTAAAACTCCACATGAGATGTGGGAAGGAAGGAAACCAAGTCTTAATCATATTAGGATTTGGGGATGTCCCGCTTATGTCAAGAAGACTAAGGTGGAAAAGTTGGAAGCTAGGTCTCGAAGGGACGTTTCATAGGATTCCGTGCCTGGGACGATGGGATATCTATTCTACATGCCCGAAGATCGAAGGATCATTGTTGCTTTACAAGCACACTTCCTGGAAGATGAGTTCATTCAGGAAGGCGGAGCAGGTAGAAGTATTTCTTTAGAAGAATACAATGAAACTCCTCGAGAGACACCTGTGCAAGAAACTGGAACCGAACTTTCTGAAACACAAGTACAACCACCTCGTAGGTCTAGTAGGGTGTCTCATTTACCTGAGAGGTATGGGCTTGTGCACTTAGAGGAGCTGGGTCTCCATGAGGTTCCAAGTGATAGCCAAGAGACCGACCCAACAACCTATGACCAAGCGATGGTGGATGTAGACTCCGCGAAATGGCGTGAAGCTATGGAAGTTGAGATAGACTCGATGCATGTCAATCAGGTCTGGACTCTAGTAGACCGCCCCAAGGGCATAATGCCTATTGGGAACAAGTGGATCTACAAGAGAAAGACTGATGGTGATGGCAAGGTTGACGCCTATAAGGCCAGGCTTGTGGCAAAGGGTTATACCCAGAAGGAAGGGATCGATTACCACGATACCTTCTCGCCCGTAGCCATGATCAAGTCTATTCGCATGATGCTTGCTATAGCTGCCTACCATGATTATGAGATATGGCAAATGGACGTAAAGACGGCTTTCCTTAATGGATTCCTCGAGGAGGAAATCTATATGGAGCAGCCTAAAGGCTTTGTGTCCGAAGTCGATATTCGAAAGTGTGCAAGCTTCATTGCTCCATTTATGGATCAAGCAAGCGTCGCGTAGTTGGAACCTTCGCTTTGACGAGGCGATCAAAGAGTTTGACTTCGTGCAAAATGAAGAGGAACCTTGTGTATACAAGAGGGTTAGTGGGAGCAAGATCGCATTCTTAGTACTATATGTAGATGACATTCTACTAATAGGTAATGATGTGGGAATGCTCGGGCCGTGAAAGCTTGGCTTTGAGTAATTTCTCCATGAAAGACTTGGGAGAAGCTACCTATATTCTTGGTATTCGACTCTACCGGGATAGAGCGAAGAGAACAATAGGTCTTTCCCAAGCCCTCTATATAGATAAAATCTTAAAGCGATTTAAGATGGATGATTCTAAAAGAGGGTTCCTACCGATGCGACATGGAATAAAACTCACCTTGAAGATGTGTCCTCAAAATGAGGAACAACGAAAGGAAATGAGTAATATACCATATGCTTCGGCCGTGGGTAGCCTTATGTATGCTATGTTGTGTACAAGACCTGACATCGCGCATGCTGTAAGCGTGGTGAGTAGGTTTCAGGCAAACCCAGGTAGGGAACATTGGACTGCCGTAAAGAACGTTCTCAAGTACTTGAGAAGGACTAGAGATATGGTTCTGATGTATGGCGGTGGAGATTTGGATGTGGTGGGATTCACTGATTCGGACTTCCAAGGACTGAAGGACGACTCGATGTCTACTTCTGGCTACATATTTACTCTTAATGGAGGAGCAGTATCTTGGCGTAGCGCCAAGCAAAGCGCGACTGCTGATTCCACCTGTCAGGCTGAGTATCAAGCAGCCTCGGAGGCTTCCAAGGAAGGGTTCTGGATTAAGAAGTTTCTGGGAGAACTTCAAATAATACCATGTGCTGAGCTGCCTGCTACTGCATCGCGACAACGACGAGTCAGAGCGCAGCCAAGGAGCCGAGGTTTCACAACAAAGACCAAACATATTGAGAGGAAGTATCATCTCGTAAGAGAATTTGTTCGCAAGGGATACATCAGGCCGCACAGTAGACTCGGCCGACAACGTCGCCGATCCACCGACCAAGCCACTTTCTCGACTAGCTTGGAGCGTCATCCGGAGAACATGGGTATTAGATACCATAGTGTGTGGCATTGAGTGCAAGTGGGAGATTGTTAGGAGTATGCCCTCGAATGCCACTCGGAGGTTGTTGAGTGAGGGCATTGTACTTGTAATTATGTAAACCATTTATATAAGGCAAATGAATGTTTCTTTATTTACCGGTAGTTACCGGCATTCCTAACTCGTAAATAAACATATAGAAACTAGTCCTCGTATTTGAGAGCAAAACTTTCCACTCCTTATTGGATAAGGGGTCGCACTGGAAAGGTTATAGCTCAAATACTTAATCGCTCGCAAGTCGATAAAACTTGACCGGGCATTAAGTTTATGTGAAGACTTGTATGACGTGTTCTTTGACATGGAGAGTGCCTGTCGAACACTAATGGTTAGTGGGAGCACACGTTATAGGTATGCTAATTGGATTAGTATACTCGAACCGACTCACCCTCGATTCGTCACATGGATTTCACTCCGGGACAATCAATGACGGAATCGAAAGGTTGTGATAGGTATTCGTGAACCTTCGACTTGAGGATTTAGTAGGGATGTGCTTGTGACATCAAGATTTTCATTAGAGTAGTTCGACCCCGTAAACCTAAGGCGGGGTCAACCTCGACGTGCATCTGACGGCAAGTAGCAGTCCTATCGAATACCAAGATAGAATTCTTTCTCCCGTTAGTGAGCGGGTTATATGTCCTATGCGGTTATCGCGATGAGATCATAAGTCTTTGGCCAAAGCATGGAGCTAGTTGTATTAGATACACGATACCGATGATCTCGATTTGCATTAACGCATGCATAGCGTCAAGTACGATAGGGTTTGACCGACCGTGACCCTATAACTTGATCGGGACATTTGAAAGAAGGGTTTATACGTATACCGGTATTCACGACAGAATGGTTCTTGAATGATCCCAATCATTCGTTCTCGATGGGGTACAGTGTAGCCGCCAGTGGCTAGGTGGTGCTACTACTCTTTGGTTCCTCCCATTGCCGATCGAGACGGACCTACCGAGTCGCAATAGGATTGACGACGGAATGATTCAAGCTAATTCTCTCATTATGAATATTAGATATTGGATATCTAATTTTGGAACATGGATGTTTAAATCGATTTATTGGATAAATTGATTTACCTAATGAATTAAATAAATTCTTGGGTGATTAATTTAATTCATGTATATAATTATTTCTTGGAGAAATTAATTATATTATTTTGTATTTGATATGTTTAATTAATTGGATTAATTAATCGATATAAATACATCGATACGGAATCGGAGTTTATCTGTTTAGACCCTCGGGAGTCCGAAACGAACCGAACTCGTCCGATTTCTAGCATGGGCCGCCCCCCACATTCCACCCACCTTCCTTTTGGACTTATGTCTCCATTCTTTAATGTATTATTATTGTGGAGGTGGGGTTAGATTCCCACATGCATGAGTTGTTAAAGGTAGTGGGGAGTTGAATAAATAAAGGAGGATGACTATCACTTAGACACACTAGCTTCCATACGTGAAAGTGAAATAGAGAGAGAGAAAGAGAAAAACCTTTTTCTCAATTATCTTCATCATCTTCTTTATATCATCTTAATTGTTTTTGGAGAAAATTGAGTGATTCATTGAGAGTAAGTGAGTTATACACTTGGAGTGTTGTAATCACAAATATATAGCTTCATCACTTAGCTCTAGTCGTATCCTCGGAGGATAGCAAGGTGATTGTTGTTCCGGTCGTTTCTCCGGCGCGTGGAAAGTAGAGACGCGGTGTTTTCGGCGTTGGATCGTTCAAGAGCTTGGGGAATAGCTCAAGAGAAGGTTATCCATTTAATCAACGGACTACGAGGGTATGTTTCTCGTATCTCTTGTATTTCGTTTTGATATTCGTATATACGTAGCTCGATCGATCCTCGTAGGGATTCGGATCGAATTAATTTTCGTTTTACCGCTTCCGCTGGGCCTTCGTTTTAGGCACCGAATCTCAACACAAAAGCCGTGAGTCCTTGTGCCTAATTAAACCGTTCACTTTTAGCGGTGAAATTCTTTCATGAGTGATTTCTCTTCTTATGGATTGTATTCTTTAGAACTTGCATGATTCTGTCGGATGACGTGTTGATATTTACATACACGAGGAATGATTAGGGCTGCCCATTTTTTGTCTTGAACCTACTTATCTAAAAATATCCACCAATTCATATCAATATCCTTTGCTAGCCTCGTTGAGCCTTTAGCCGTAATTTTGTTCGAAAAACCCGCATCTTATTGCTCCATATCCAAAAGCCATAACTTACCCAAGTATTGGTCCACGTAAGAGCATGAGAGGGTATATTTGAAAAACAAAGGTGTGCAAAGTTTGTGGTGTATAGAGGCAAAAATCTTCTCTCCCGTTCCCCTGAAAATAATAAGCCCCACAAAAAAAAAAAAAAAAAAGGGGTGATCCTAATAATAATAGTGGGATAGAAAAAAATAGGGGAGGAGAGGAGTGAGCCTAAGAAAAACAAAAGGGAAGTCGTTGGGTTGTGAGAGATAGGCCAATATCATAAGAATTACACTTAACAAGGCCTAGAAAAAAAAGAGGGAGATATATATACGGGAGAATTGAAGTAGAATGATCGATCTTGCTTTGAGTTTTTATTTCATATATATGAGGATCGTATATGCTCTACTTGGACTGAACTTGTAACTACTAGCCAAATTTTCCCAACCTGAGCCACAGCCCTGTTACAACCAAAAGTAAGACCCTATGACTCATGTTTTGTGAATATTGGTGCGTTTGATGAAGAGAAGAAGTGCAAGCATATAGTAGAACTTTCCATTTGAATCGAGTTGAGCGTATTGACCTATCTAAACACTTGAGAGATGAGTGAATCGATATAATTCAGTGAGGGACTATTAAGACTTGTTTTCTTGCATGTTCGATCTAGTGCCATTGCTTTCCACTCATTTGTGAGTTTAGGCTTCCATGATGAATTACGAGACTTTACGATACTTTTACATCCCCGGTTGATTGTATGTATACCCGATGATTAACTTGATTATTCAATCCTTCTCGTTTTCTTTGTCGTGTGTTTTATTTATTTTTGCTTGGGGACAAGCAAAGTTTAGGTTTGGGGGGATTTGATGAGTCGATTTTTGATCGTCTCATTCTGTTCTATCGAGTCGCACTTTCATTTGTTTTCGAGTGTTTTTGCCCTTTTTACGCGTGGTATGTTGTGTTTTTGTTTTGTAGGTATCCGGACGAAGATTGTGGTGAAATATGCGCTTTCATAGCTAATATTGGAGTCCATGACGATCAAAAGCTAAAACGGGGCCTAAAACGACGAAAGATTTAAGCAATATCGGTCGAATCTCCTAAATACCAGAATCTCCACTCCGAATTGAGATGTATTCTCCTTTGATATAAATTCCTCGTGAAATTAGCTTCGAAACGGTATATCATATGCTAAAATCCGAGGTGAATTGATACAAGAACGAAGGATCATGCCGAAGAAGACCAAAACCCGGACTAGGCTGCACCAGGCAACCGGACTAGGCTGCACCAGGCAACCGGACTAGGCTGCACCGGACTAGGCTGCACCGGACTAGGCTGCGACATGCGCTCGGCCGCATCGGGTAACTCGGCCGTGCCATGGGACACGGCCGGGTCTCATTCCAGCAAGAACGGTACTTTCCGGATGAGAAGGACTCGACCGTGCCTTTTGGGACACGGCCGAGTCGCTTCGCCATTTCGCCTATCCCGCACAAGATAACACGGCCGTGCCATGGGACACGGCCGAGCCTCTCGGCAGACTACTTTTTGATAATTCAACATAGCGACACGGCCGTGTCCCAGACACGGCCGTGCCACTTTGGTTCATGTCACTTTCCTTGACATCTTTGCATATTTTAAGCCTTTTGTCTTGATTTTTGGCTATAAAACAAAGTGGAGTGACCCCTTGAGAGATGTACTTGTCTTGTGAAGAAGATATTTTGTGGAAAAACACAAGATTAGGGAGGAAAACACCAAAGAGTGGGAAAGAAAGAGATTTTCATCATCTTCCTTGTGTGTTCTGGAGTGAGAAAAATACTTGAGTGAGATATAATAATTCCTTGTATAAATTTGTTGTGAGTTCTTGTAAGAAGATCATCAAACCTTCATCGGAATTCGATTTCGGCATTTACAAGGGAAGTTTTTACCATGTTTTGTTCTTCAATTTCCATTATTATTGTTGAATTAATCATGTGTGGCTAAACACTTCATATGGGTTTTTAGATATAGCCACACACATGTTTTTGATTGTTAGTTCCTTTTGATTTTCCGGATAAAGTTTGGGATTATTCCTCTTGTTCGTTCTTCGTTTAAGAACTTTTGAATTAGATCATCAAACCTTTTTCATTGTTGTTATTATTATTCGAATTGAGGGTTTTTATCGGTGTTCGCCATCAAACGACCAAAGAAACGATTGTGAATGTTCTCGGGCTTTTTCGCGATCTTTTAACGATTTACCTCATCAAAAGTAGTCGGTTAATTGATTGTTAGCTAGGGTTTCGTCCCCATCAAAAGAGTATCCCTTAATTTTCGTTGAGAACAATCGTGATTTTAGAATTTCCGCCATCAAACGGATTTCTTTTAATCGTGAGCAATCGATAATTCCTAACCTTATTTATTTGAGTATCGGAACTAATAATTGATTACATGTGTGTCGGTGACTCTAAATTCCCATATTAATCTCATTATTGTTATCTCTCATTTATCCGACCATCAAATTGGTGTTGCTATCACTTAGTTCAATTTAAATTTTGTGCATTAGTAATTGCAATCATAATCAACGAATGATGTATTTTAATTTAATTTATTTTTGTTCATTCGACTATTTGCCGAACATCATCGAATTTTAAACCGTTTCCAATTCCTCGTGAGATCGACCTCGGAGTTACTTGCCGCTCACTACAAGAGCGATTCGTACACTTGCGAGTATTTAATTTGAATCCATCAATAATTCATATGAAAAATACAAAAAAACAAACCCTAAATTCATATGAAAAAAAAAACACAAACCCTAAATTTTAAGAAACACAAAGAGTAAACATCAAATAAAATTACTGAAAAAACTACCTCTAATTATGATTGGCGGGTCAGAAATGGCAGGCGGGCCGCGGGCGTATGGATCTGGGATTCTGGAGGATGGAGGCAGCGGCTGGAATGAGAGGAAGGCGGGCGGCAGCGGCTGGAGGTTGGCGGGCGGGCGAGAGGCGGCTGGAGGTTGGCGACTTCACTTGGCGGGCGGCAGCTGTAGGAGAAGCGGGCACTTGACACAAGGACAAAAGTCGGGAAGGAGGGATTAGGAAGAAAGAAGAAATGACAATTATTTTCGGTCATAAGTTTTTAATTTTATTAATTGTTACACTCGATCACAACGACGTCGTTTTGAAAACGACGTCGTTTTGTGTAAAACCAAAAACGACGTCGTTTTGGCCAAAACGACGTCGTTTTGGTTTTGGCCCAAAAAAATTGGTGGTGCACTTGCACCACCAGGCCTCATGTAGGTCCGCCCATGATCGTAGTCAATCCATTCGTGTCCAATCTATCAAGGCAAGTATTTGAATTATATTATATTATTTCCATGTTATCGCACCGTATATGATGATTGTAAATTGAGATAGATATATGTCGTGAGAGTCCACCGGGGGACGGTTTCGACGGAAACTCTCGGACCCGCACTAATAAGTCAGGTCAAGGACTTGGTTTCCCTCCCGGGGATGGTCCGACGGAGCCTCTAGGGATCGATGCTATAGAGCATGGCCGCGAGTTTACCTTGAGTGATGTGATTGATGACGTTGATGATGCTTTAATACAAATTGAATATTCCAAAATATCTTTAAAATGTTTTCAAAGTTGTAAGTGTATGAGTTATTTCCGAAATATAGGCATTTTCGGAGTCGACTGGACTCCGAGCCGCGGCACAAACCCTCCGGGCCGTGGCATCACGCTTGAAAAAGCCATTTTCTCACCTTGCACAGCCGGGCCGCGGCACACAGCAGCCGGGTCACGGCCCCCGGAATTCCTTCAGCAAAGCCATCCGCGCTTGTACTATGGGCCGCGGCCCCTTCCAGCCGGCTGCGGGCCCCGCCAAAATCCTTGGCGTTTTCTTTTGTGTGTGCCGCGGCACACTTTGCCCGGGCCGCGGCACACGGGTCAACCCTGCAATTGGGGGTCTTTTTAGCAGGTTTTTCCTGCGGTATTTTATTATCCAACGCCTACACTTTGAGAGCAGCAAGAAAGAGAGATAGAGAGAGAAACAAGAGAGAGAAATATATTTCTTCAATTTTCTAGAGATTTATCAGTCGGATCGTCGTGATATTTTGACAAGAGCTTGGTAGCTATTGGGCAAGTCTTTTCACCGGAGTAGATCGAGGTTTTGAGTCCGGAAGTTCGGGTATTTCGTTACCTTTTTTGTGTAAGCTATTTTGGTGTTTGCTTTTTCTCGATCTTGTTGTTATTGTTGTGTTCCAAATACTTGAAGAACATTTCTTATCGAGTATTTGACGATTGAGTTGTATACCTCTAGTTTGTACTAGGGACGATTGTGTATTGTGTGTATTGGTGATAGTGAATTTAAGCGGATTCGGTCCCGTGGTTTTTGCTCTCGTCTTGAGAGGTTTTCCACGCTAAAATTGTGTCTCGTTATTTATCGCTTTTAGCATATCATTTGTATTATATTATCGAGTTGTAATTGTGTGCTATACTCGTCGGTAACCACGAAGTTACAATTGAAGAGTGGGAAGTTGTCAAACGAGGGTTCCGCATTTCTCGTTGTGACGTTAGTCGTGTTTTTCCCAACAAAGTGGTATCGGAGCCACGGGATTTGTTGTTTCGTGGTTGTTTAGTATCTCAATTGTAAGATGGAAGCCGACACGAGTAGAATGGTTAACTTTTCGAACTACCCCGTATGGAAGGGGAAGATGGAAGACCTTCTATATGTGAAGGATTATTATTTACCGATTTTTAGCAAAGATAAACCGGAAGGCAAGCCCGACGCGGAGTGGACTATTTTGCATCGCCAAGTTTGCGGATATATTCGACAATGGGTTGATGACAATGTTTTGAACCATATTAGTTGAGAGAAGGATGCTCGAGAATTATGGCACAAATTCGAGCAATTGTATGCTCGGAAGACGGGGAATAATAAGTTATTCCTCATTAAACAAATGATGAATTTGAAATATCGAGACGGGACTCCTTTGTCGGATCACTTGAATGCATTCCAAGGCATAATTAATCAACTTGCTAGAATGGGTATTAAATTCGAAGATGAGGTGCAAGCTTTGTGGTTGTTAGGCACATTGCCGGACACTTCGGAGACGTTCCGAACGTCGTTGTCTAACTTTGCCCCCGATGGTGTCATTTCGATGGAACTAGCTAAAGGGAACATGTTGAACGAGGAGGTCCAAAGAAAGGCACAGGGATCTTCGTCACAATCGGATGTTCTAGTTACCAAAAGACGGGGGAGAGGTCAAAGTAGAGGTCCTAGTAATAAAGAGCCACAAAGGAGTAATTCCCGAGGAAAGTATGCCAATGTTGAATGTTACCATTGTGGTAAGAAAGAGCATACAAAGAAATTTTGCCGACAATTGAAGAAGGAAAGTCGCCAAGGCCGAGAGAATTCACAAAAGAAGGAGAGTGCTAGTAATGAAAAAGCCGAAGTAAATACTACTACTGAAGAATTCTTTGTTTGTTGTGATTATGATATGGTGAACCTTGCGAGCGATGATTCGAGTTGGGTGGTCGATAGTGGAGCTACGTGTCATGTTACATCACGTAGAGATTTTTATTCCTCTTATACTCCGGGTGACTTTGGTATAGTCAAGATGGGTAACGATGGGTTATCCAAAATTGTTGGAGTGGGAGATGTTCATTTGAGATTCGACACCGATGTGGAACTTGTTTTACGTAATGTAAAACATGTTACGGATATGAGGTTAAATGTGATGTCCGTTGGTTTACTCGATGATGATGGTTATCATAGTGGTTTTGGCAAGAGAGTGTGGAAACTCACCGGAGGTTCCTTGATTGTCGGAAGAGGAGAGAAGGAAGGGAAATTGTACGTGACACTTCCAAAGGTCACGATTAATTCCGTGAACACAATCGACAATAATGACAGCCGAGCTATGACATAAGAGGCTCGGTCACATGAGCGAGAAAGGGATGGCAGTATTGTCGAAGAAGGAGGCGTTATCCGGGGTTCACAAGGTACACCTTAAAAGATGCTCTCATTGTCTAGCCGGGAAGCAAATGAGAGTCACTTTTAAGAGTCATACTCCATCACGGAAGGAAAATGTTCTTGATCTTGTTCATTCCGATGTTTGTAGTCCTATGAAGACTAAGACGCTTGGTGGTTGTCGATACTTTGTCACATTCATCGAGGATCACTCGAGGAAAGTGTGGGCATACACCTTGAAGACCAAAGATCAAGTGTTAGATGTTTTCAAACAATTTCATGCCTCGGTGGAAAGAGAGACCGGGAAGAAGCTAAAGTGTATTCGGACGGACAATGGTGGAGAATACACTGGGCCCTTTGATGAATATTGCCGAGAGCAAGGGATCCGACATCAAAAGACGCCCCCGAAGACTCCGCAACTCAATGGATTGGTGGAGAGGATGAACCGGACTTTGGTCGAGAGAGCTCGATGTTTGCTCTCACATGCCGGATTGCCAAAGTCATTTTGGGGAGAAGCTTTGAACACGACGGTTCATGTGATTAATTTGACGCCGTGTGTTCCTTTGGAGTTTGATGTCCCGGATAAAGTGTGGAGCAGTAAAGACATCTCATACCGCCACTTAAGGGTTTTCGGATGTAAACCTTTTGTACACATTCCGAATGATGAGAGATCAAAGCTTGATTCCAAAACGAAGCCGTGTGTTTTTATTGGTTACGGCCTTGATGAGTTCGGGTATAGATTGTATGACCCGATGACCAAGAAGCTTGTTCGGTCAAGAGATGTTGTTTTTGTTGAAGATCAAACGATGAAGGATGTTGAGAATGGAGAGTCGGCTCCACAACATGACTATGATCTTATTTATTTGGACCCCGTTCCTCCATAACATGTTGAGACACCGGTGGAGAGGATGTCCAAAATGCTGAACAACATGATGCCGGTGACAACGATGAGTTGAGACAAGATGACACCGATGGAGCTCATCCCGAGCTACCCGTGATGAACATGCCATCTTTTGTTCCACATAGACGGTCGACGAGGGACCGTCATCCCTCCACTCGTTATTCGGCCAATGAGTATGTCTTACTCACCGACGAGGGAGAGCCCGAATATTTTGCGGAGGCTATGGAGGATGAAAAGAAGAAGGAGTGGATGGATGCCATGCAAGACGAGATGAGTTCCTTGCATGAGAATGACACGTACGAGTTGGTGAAGTTGCCGAAAGGCAAGAGAGCTTTGAGGAACAAATGGGTGTATGGGCTGAAGTCGGAGGAGCATACTTCGTTGCCCCGATACAAAGCTAGACTCGTAGTGAAAGGATTTAGTCAAAAGAAGGGCATTGATTTTGACGAGATTTTTTCTCCGGTTGTGAAGATAAGATCGATTCGATTGGTTTTTGGTATTGCGGCTAGTCTTGATCTTGAGGTTGAGCAAATGGATGTCAAGACGGCATTTCTTCATGGAGACCTTGACAAAGAAATTTATATGAAGCAACCGGAAGGGTTTGAGGTCAAAGGCAAAGAGGATTATGTTTGTAAACTCCGAAAGAGCTTATACGGGTTGAAGCAAGCACCACGGCAATGGTACAAGAAGTTTGAGTCGGTTATGGGGGAGCAAGGTTACCGGACGACGACCCTCGACCATTGCGTATTTTTTAAGAAATTTGGAGATGATGATTTTATCATCTTATTGCTTTATGTGGACGACATGTTGATCGTTGGCAAGAACGCCGAAAGGATTGCCAACTTGAAGAAAGAGTTGAACAAGTCTTTTGCCATGAAAGACTTGGGGGCCGCTAAACAAATTCTTGGGATAAGAATTACTCGGGATAGAGCAGCCCGGAAATTACACATGTCACAAGAGCAATATATCGAAAAGGTGCTTAAACGCTTCAACATGGACAAAGCTAAAGTTGTTAGTTCGCTGTTGTGTCAAGATTTAACACCTTCCGACCGGCGATCGCCTCCGAGGCCGAGCGACCGACTTACAGGCCGAGCGACCGAGTCACTGCCGAGCGACCAAGGCAAGCCTGCCGATCGGCGACCAGGCGACCGAGCCTTAGCCCAGTGGACATGCTAGATCGCAACCGAAGGGCCGTGGCGAATCCCGGTGCCGAGCGATCGACATCAAGGCGATCGCCTCTCAGTACTCGGCGACCGACCCTTGGCGATCGACCGTCTCTCGGCACCTGGCGACCTACCCTTGGCGACCGACCCTTGGCGACCTCCATCCACTGGCCGATGACGACCTCCGAAGACCATCCAGGGACGACCGCCTCATGTCGATCACCACCGATGGCCATCCAAGTCGGCAAAGGCCGAGCCTCAAGACTGGCACCATGTGCAAAGGCCGGGACAAGATCCGCGAATCCCGGGCCATTGACCAAAGCCTGACAGATTCCCTCCACCAGCCGACAGGCCGCCGAAAGCTTGTCGGTAGGGCCACATGTTGGCCCGACTCCGGACACGTGATGGCTCCTTATCGACCGCCTGCCGTGCGGCCTCTTCCTTGGACTTTAGCCCGACAGCCAGGGAGATCGCCCCATTAAAGTATTGGCCGGCAGACGATCGGCAGATTATTTTAATAGCCGGCAGGCGATCGGCCACTACAGGACAGGATCCGGCTACCCCTATATAAACAAGACTCCCAGCACTTGTCCAGAGAGGAGAAAAACAACGCTGCACTCTCTCACATTCTTGCAATACATACGCAATACAGGAGCAAACATTAAGCACTTGGCAAATCTCCAACTCTTGGCAACAGCTTTCTTTCGGTCTTACTTCTCCCGGCCTTTTCTCCTCGAGCAGATTATCGGCGGGACGAAGAACACCAAGCTTCGCTCAAGAGCCGGATTAACAGAGTCTTTGTACACTCATTGTATTTAGATTTCTCTCATTAATACTTGTATCCACGAATATTTGTATTAATAACATCTCGCGAGAGCATTCAAGCCCGGGCCTAACAAACCCGGCAAATCTTGTTTTATTTATCTTCTCTCGGAAGTGCTCCCGCATTTGTTTGTTGTCCGTCTTCCAGCAGTATTAATCTTCGGATAAATATTTTGGGCAACAACAATTGGCGCTAGAGGAAGGGCATCCAACCCTCGATTTTTTACACCTACCGTCCCGAAGAACACTCACTGTTCTCGGGCGGATATTTGAAGTGACACTCACCGCACTTCAAAAGAAATCCTTCAAAACATGTCTTCCGCCTCCGCGTCAAGAAAGCCGCCGCCCGGCGGCACTGCTCCGTCCTGGGCCCGAGCCGCACTCGATGGTGGAAGGTAGCCGCGGCCGGAGGCGCTTCGACCACGTCCGGGAAGGCGGCCCGAGCCTCTCGCTCGATCGGTTCCGAACCAAGGAACAGATCGAAGGGGCCTGGCCGCCCTTCAGAGCGACGGAGTGCTCGACGCGCCTCCAGCCTACCGCCCCGGCCTCTCGCCGAAGATCAAGCGGAAGCTCAAGGCACTATCGCCGAGCACCGCCAGAGGCTCTCGCCCGCAAGAAGAGGCGCCGGCCTGGGCACGTCTGTCTTCGATCGCACGGCGCCGACCCGACTCGCGACCGGGCGATTAGGCCCCAGCTACGAGACGACGGAGTTGGTGTCCGTCACCAGGAGCTCGGCCTACCCGGCCCTCACAAGGCGATCCAGCCGCCTGGCTCCCGCTCGCCAAATTCCCGAGGTCGGCAGCAGTGGGGTCCGGAGGTCGGTACACGATCGCCTCGGCCCCCGCTCCCAAAGCCGATCCGCAAGCAGCCGAGCCGCGGCGATCGCCGCAATGCAACGTCAGATCGACGACATGAAGGCGCTCCTGCAATCCGGGGCAGGCGCCGTGAGGACGATCGCCCCGCCAAGCGAGCCGCTCGCGATCGACATCGAGCTCGCCCCGGTGCAGCACACGATCGCCCCTCCTAAGACACCCGTGTTGTAACACCCCCAAAACCGACCGGGAATATTACAGCGCCGTGGGCCCCATATTGGAACCCACAAGGCTAAAATCATTTTCGCAAACGTTTAAAAATGTCAAAAAGCCCTTTGAAAGAACACACACGCACAGCGGATAAAAACTCAGTTTCAAGAATATCGAAAGCCATTTTAAATATACACACACATCGGATAAAACACAATTAATTACATTTGCAGCGGAATTATAAAAACCAGAAAGAACACTCGAATCCCAACAACTACGCCATAGCCAGTATCACCGGGAAGCTCATCCCTTCACGACCGCTACTAGCTCGAACTCCGATTACCTAAAAGATACAGCCCACGACGGGGTCAGCCATAATACTCAACAATGATAACGATCACATCACAAAAACAATACATATCAATGTAATTACAAGGTGAGAATAATTCCAATGTAGTCTCACCGTAGTAATCTTACCAACTGTCACAATCCATAACAAATCAATTCTTACCAACCCACGCCTCGTATCCTTAGTGATGAATGAATTCAAAAGTAACCACATTGCATCAGATCCAAACGATACCAAAATTCCCAAACTTATCATATTTCAATTATAGAATGATCTGGCCATGAATAACTCTATCGGCTGGGTCGCACAATCGAATCCCAATCCTGATAAGACCGATATCACATGGCACACCTGTAATCCAACTGTTCCGAGACAATAGCAAGTCCCGAATATCAATGCAAAACACGAATGTTGACAAAGTCAATAATGATAAACAATTAATGCATCACAACGGAAATATCAATGACATGATATTTCCACACAAGATCGACAAAGGATCAACCACGAACGAGAATACCATGATGTGGTAACTCCAACAAGATCAATGAAGAATCAATAACCGGGGATACCGACAACACGGCAATTCCCAACAAGATCAATAAAAGGTCGACAACCGAGAATACCGACGACACGGTAAGGATCAATGAAGAATCAATAATCGAGAATACCAACGACATGGTAAACTCTAACAAGATCAAAAGAGTCGACAACCAGAAATACCAACGATACGATAAACCCCAATAAGATCAACAAGGTCAACAACCGAGAATACTGATGACATAGTAAACTCTAGCAAGATCAATAAGGACCAACGACCGGAAGTACCAACGGTGAGACAACTCCCAATTGGAATCAATCAGGATCAATAATGAACGAGATTACCAATGACAGGGTGAACTCCAAACGAGATTTATAAAGGATCGATATCAATGAGTTGTCCATTGATATGGTAACTCCGAACGAGATTAATAAAGGTTCAATGGTGACGGATACACGAGAGAATAAAATCGTCCACCATATACAAATCATATATACGGAGTTTAAAAGACAATCCGAATATCAAACAGATCCAATTATACATGGATTGTGAACGACCAATCAATAAGACTCAAGATGGACGTCACGATACGCTCGATCCGGACATGTGTCCGTGTACAAGCCAACCACGGGTATTGATCAATACACGCCTGGTCTCGTACCTAATCGGCCTCACGAAATCGCCTCGTGTGCACGGTTCAATATGAGGTCGAAACCAACACATGCTACACGTGCCCGTCCCGAAAATCCTACACATGAACGATCATAACGTATCTGACTCCAGATATGCCACGATACAACATGACAACAGATCTCGAAGAAACGCATGTCCAACAAGGATCAGAAGATTTTCCAAGAGGGCAACGATGACTCGATCATGAAAGACCGACACGACCACAATGTCGTATTCCGTCGACAATAGTCCACAAAGATGCTCAACAATGCATATAATAATAACACATAAACTCCCAAGGCAGCCAAGGGTCACGGAAGCATCTACTCGGGAATACTCCGGACAATATCACATAAACTCCCAAGGCAACAGCCGAGGGTCACTAAGCATCTACTCAGAATACTCCGGACATAGGTGCCATTTAGGTCTTATCCCCTAACACATTTCCATTCGGGTACCATACAGGTTTTATCCCCAACACATCGGCCCCACAGATTACGGCTCAAGAAAGAGCACTTCACAAAACGTAACAAACAATGGTGCACATTCACCGTATGAAATATCAACACACACATGCAAAAATGCAACATGATGATTATCATATTCTAACAATATTAATTTACCTCAAGCTGGAGACGCTAACCTTTCCACGACCAACCGCCCTGAACGAATACACGGTTTATCCGACAATCCAAAATGATGTACAGTCCATAACTAATACCAAACCACCGTCCCGGGTTCAACATCGACACGATAACTAACCTTGATATCCAACTTGTCAGGAAATAGACCAAATTATATTTCACGTTCCCATTTCCACTATGTAATATCCGCAATTTTCGATTTCCGGTAATTTCTTTTTTTTCGGTCGGAGTCCGTTTTGACGACTCGCTCATGACCGTTTCGTCGTTCTGAGAATGATTAATTCTACACCTTTTGACATCCGAGTTCGTTTCGGTGTCGTTTCGTTGAGTTCTGTGCTTTTTAGCGACTTTTGCGCATTTGAGTTCGATTCTTGCGAATCTCGTCCGAAACTGCTATTTCGAGTTCCCCGCAAGTCCGTTTAACTTTGTTAGACGTGTTGTGAACTTCGGTTTGGTTATTCAATCACGTATCGTGATTTTCGGGCATTTGGGCCATTTTCGTAATTTCCCAAAGTATGGGGTAATTACCTTCCGTTGTCGAATTTCGAGCCTTCGGGTGGTCGGAATTGTGTGTTCTACTAGCTCTTAGATTCGTCTTTGTGAGTACTTCGTAACCGTATCTTCGGTTCGTATTCAGGTTCGGGTTTCGGTGTCGTTTTGTTGAATTCAGGATTACTAAACGACTTTTCTAAGTATGAGTTCGTCTTTGTTAGATCACCATTAATTTTTGGTAACTCCAAAAATTATAAATCTTTGCAATATTATAGAACATCGAGTTAGCTTTCCAATGGTTCAAACGGTGAGTCAATCGAGTCCGGACGAGAGAGTTATGGTCGTTTTCGATTTTGGCCGAGCACTCCCAGAGCCTTTCTACCGATAGGGGGCGATAGACTCTCACCCGGCATTCTCGTATGGGTATCGGTTGGCCTATCGGCCGATAGGCCGGCCGATATGTAAATTTCTTCACCTTCGAACTTCCAAGAGCCTTTCGGCCGATAAGGGGGTCGATAGACCCTATCACGGCATCCCGTATGGGTATCGGTTGGCCTATCTACCGATAGGCCGGCTGATAGGTTCTCATTGTGTTGCACTATAAATGTGGTTTTGAGCGTGAAATTTCATTCTTTCCCATTTTTTCCACCGAGTCGCGAGAGAGAGAGATATAGAGGGGAGAGTTCTTCATCCGGTCGATTTTCATCATTTCTTTTCGGTTGTGAGGCTCGGATAATCAATCTAACGCGTGTTCTACGGATCTTAACACTTGAATCACTCAAGGTAATCTCTTGAAACCCTACCTTTTTGGATAATTGGGGATTTTGGGGTTTTGTCCGATTCTTTCCGTTTCGTTGATGGATTCATGATGAATATGATTAATCTTGTTAGTATCTTTAGTTTCCTACGGATTCATGGATATTTTGTGGATTTTTACGGAATCGAGAGGGTTTGGTTGTGGTCCGCCCTCGTTGTTGTTTTCGGTATGAATATACATGAATCGTAGGCGGGTTTCCGGTGTATTCCATTTCCATAATCGTTTAGAAGTGGTTGTGATTGTGCTATTCGAATCGTTAGGTTCATTTTCGCTTCCTCGCGGCGTGCTTGATTCTTCCGCTCCGCTCATTGTCGTCTTCCTTTTCGCAAGCATCGGGCGCCCGAAGCTTCTGGTTGAGCCGTATCCGTTCGTGGTTCGGTGCTCGTGGTATCGAGGCAAGTACCTTGCCCATACTTTTCTCGCTTTATGTATATGATGATCGGTGGTCGTCTTGATGTGTTTGTTTGGTTATTTGAAATGAAGTTTCAAAAGGATTTGATTTGGCCTCGTTAAAGGCTTTCTTTCAAAACGCGTGTGTTTTGTGAACGGTGTTTTGAGAATTGATTATGACTTGATTATCTTGAACATTGAAGGATTTTATGATGATACTCCTATTGTTTGATTATGGAATCGTGTATTCTTTATTTAAGCTTGTTATTGTATTTTTGAAGAGTTTGGTAATGGTGTCGAGTTAATGGCCATCTCTAGTGAGTATTCTTAATGAACTTACATTCTTAGCATGTTAGTATTGCATGAGTAACGTGTTTTGTGTGTAACTCACCTCGTGTTGGCCCGACGGGGTCAAGGAGGGAAATCTATGCTGCCGCCCTGGATTTCACGAGTTTCGTACCGCTAGCCAACTCGTTAGGGTCCTTGCAAGGCCTCGAGTGAGAATGTATGCTGCCGCCCTGTTCTCACGGCTTAGCGTGTGCGTGGTTTTGTTTTTTTGTAATTGTAGCCAACTCGGTAGGGTCCCTATGAGGCCTCGAGCGAGAATGTATGCTGCCGCCCTGTTCTCGAGGCTAATTGTGGATTGTTTATTTCCGGAAATGAGTGCTTTCGAACGGTTTTCATGATTGCATGCATTGACTAAGTGTGTAAGAGGTAAGTGTTCGTTTGGCTTACTTGGCTAGGATGGCACTGGAGTATTTTGTTGTTTGTTCTAAATCCCTTATTTGTGGATTTTGATGTGGGATACGAACCTCGTGGTCGTTCTTGTGTACTGTGAGTTGATGAGATTTGGGGCTAAAATCCCAATGGTTTTGTAAAAGTCGTTTTACGGATTTGGGGCTAAAATCCCAACGGTTGGTTAATGTCATTTTTCATAAAATAAACCTTTGGGGCGGTGACCCCTTTTGTCTTTTGGTTTTCGAAAAGTAGGATTTGATAATCCTAAATTGTTTTCCTATTAAAACTCTCGATGGCATTCTAAACTGTTTTATAAATTACTTCCATTGATTTATGATATTTCGTTTTTGAAATGTTTTCTCAAACCCTTGCCTCGGGAAGTACTTTGCGTTCGTTTGGATCTTTGAGGATCCTCGGTTATTGTTATTCGTGGAATGTGAATTGTATGGCTCGTTTTGCACTTTGTATTTGCACTAGCAAAACGGTGGAGTTTGCTAACCCCGAGTATTCGGGGTGGATGTCTGTTTTGCATTCGGGTTTTGGAGCATAACACGGGGTCGGCACGAAGGATGATGAAAGATGATCGATACTAATCACATGAGGAACCGTACATCGTGTGTTGGTTCAGTTGTACTTTATTTTCCGCTGCTGTATTGTTCCCGTTGTGCGGGTGTAGTTGTATTTTGTCCCCTGCGTGGGCATGAGTTGTATTTGAGTTGTATGTATTTGTGGAAAGACCAAATCGGTCTTCTGAGTCATTGTAGCCTCGAAGGCATTGTCGAGATGTTAAATGTCGTTACCAGCCTGGTAGATCCTTGAGGAAAGGTTCTACGGCGTGTAATATCCCTGAGCGGATTGGGGGTGTTACATAAATGGTATCGGAGCTTAGGTTGAGGAAACCTAGGCTGTCGGGTCAAGTCGTGTTGTTTGAGTCTTGTTTCGTTGGATTTTTATCTGACTGAGTCGTGTCGCGACGCGTCGTTTGAGTTTGTTGGTCGTGATTAGTATCGTGGGGCGATCATCATCTTCGTGCGACTTGTGGAAGTAAGTCTCCCTTCTTTGTGTTGTGCCTCGTGTGACACGAGCTATTTTTATGATTATTTGTTAAGTGGTGGAATTTTATGTGAATTTTGATTTCACGATATGTATTTAGTCGACTCTCGTATTTGATTTATACGAGGAGTGTCGTCGTTTGTGATGTCTTTTTATTGTTGTTTTTCTCCGTTGTTGATGATTTTCGAATCGATTTGCACGTTTTACAAGTCTCTTGTGGAAGCTTTGTGCTTATACACATTCGACTTGTTCACTAGCCAGTGCGGGAGGGTATTTTATCAGCGGTTTTGTTCTGAATGTGGTATTTTATCGTTTATTTTCGTTTAAAGACATGTATTGTCTTGATTTTAAACGTTTTGATGCGTGTGCTAGGAGTTGTTTTATTGAACGTCGGTATGTATGAGTTTTGGGCATTCTGGCCTATTGGATTTTTGAAAACCTTGAGTATCTTAGAAAAATAAATTTCGAGACATACTTTTCAAACGAGTTATTTTCTTGTGGTACATCCTAGATGCCACAATGTATTTCAAAAATTTTCTACTCGAGGACCAACATGTTTTGAGATATTTTCAACACTTTTATTTAGACCCGAGGGTCGAATAATTTGAAAGTTTTCACTAAGAGAAAGTGTCTTCATTTTTATCAAATGCGAAATGGTTCTCCAATGTCTCGATAACGATGTTTCACGTTTGTATTTTTTTGAAAGATGATACTCAAGATCAATCGGTGTTCTTCTAAATTATTTTCAAAATGAGGTTTTCGTTTTTAAAACCTATCCATTCCCGTTTGAGGGCTGGGTATGTATGTGTGATGTTCGCGTTGTCCTTTTGATACTTTCTCCCGAGTATGACCGAATTGGCGGTGTGAGCGTTGAGACACTTTCCACACATTGGTTGTGCTAGCCCCTGTGAGAGGCGGAGTGTTGGTATTGAATGTTGTCGCCTCATGGCAATTTCTGCGTTGTCGCGCATGTGCGAGCTGTTAGAGCTTGATTTGGTATGACCGTGTGCATCGGTGATGGTTCCGTTATGCGTCGATTGTTTAATGTCTTGTTACCTTGCTCCCGTTTTTTGTGAATTTCGTGGACGAGGTCGGAGGTAATGCCCGTACTATTTCGACTTCTGTATTTTCTCTTTCTCCAGTCTATCGATTCGTTCATGATCGTTGGTACTTTATGAACTTGTTCGGTATTTCAGTTTCATCGTCCGAACGAGCTGTGATCTTGTTGTGGGCCGATCTGGTTATCGGTGTGACTTTTTTTTGAGTTCGGTTCGATTCTTGTGAACTTTGTTCGGAAGTAACATCATTTGGTTCTACTAGTCCTTTTATTCGAAGGGATCGGATTTTGAACTTCTGTATTTTCTACTTTGTCGACTCATTTATGTTCGTTGACATTTCTGAGCTTGTCCTGCCCTTGTTTTTGTTTATCGAACGAGTGTGATATCATTTCGGAATAACTTATTTGTCGTTGTGACTTTTCAATCGCTATTCCCTTTCCTGTGGATCTTATGGGAATGCATGTCTTGTAGTTCTCACCAGATCATCCTGGGAGTTATTGTTGAACTTTATTGTTCTTCGTGATTCGAACATGATTCTTCGATTTTTGTTGTCTCGATCGTTTGTTTGTTCGGTTTTTGTTCTCGTTTCGTGATTGTTGAACGTTCAGGCTCCTTCGTAATTCCCTTTAGTTCGGGAAATTAGCTTCGTTTTCAATCTTCCATCCCTTAGGCGATGGGATACCGTGTTTGTTCAGCGGTTGACTCGCGTTTTGATTGATGTACCGTTGGGTTGGTCAATCATATCGATTTTCGTTCGTTGTGTTTTGTGATTATCGGATAATTGACTTGACTATAGTATCCGTTTGATGACGCTTGTCACTTGTCGGTTTTATTATATCCCTAACGGCGACGTTGTGTTGGTCACCGTGGAGCGTGTTTACACGCCGTATATTCCTTTGCGTTGTTTGTAACATTTCGCCGTTGAGCATTAGTTACGCATTCTTGTGTGTCTCGTTGAGTTTTTCCTGGCGGAATATTTCTTCTCCCTACTTGTTTTAAGTTTCGGGACGAAACTTCTTTTAAGGAGGGTAGAATGTAATATCCGCAATTTTCGATTTCCGGTAATTTCTTTTTTTTCGGTCGGAGTCCGTTTTGACGACTCGCTCATGACCGTTTCGTCGTTCTGAGAATGATTAATTCTACACCTTTTGACATCCGAGTTCGTTTCGGTGTCGTTTCGTTGAGTTCTGTGCTTTTTAGCGACTTTTCCGCATTTGAGTTCGATTCTTGCGAATCTCGTCCGAAACTGCTGTTTCGAGTTTCCCGCAAGTCCGTTTAACTTTGTTAGACGTGTTGTGAACTTCGGTTTGGTTATTCAATCACGTATCGTGATTTTCGGGCATTTGGGCCATTTTCGTAATTTCCCAAAGTATGGGGTAATTACCTTCCGTTGTCGAATTTCGAGCCTTCGGGTGGTCGGAATTGTGTGTTCTACTAGCTCTTAGATTCGTCTTTGTGAGTACTTCGTAACCGTATCTTCGGTTCGTATTCGTGTTCGGGTTTCGGTGTCGTTTTGTTGAATTCAGGATTACTAAACGACTTTTCTAAGTATGAGTTCGTCTTTGTTAGATCACCATTAATTTTTGGTAACTCCAAAAATTATAAATCTTTGCAATATTATAGAACATCGAGTTAGCTTTCCAATGGTTCAAACGGTGAGTCAATCGGAGTCCGGACGAGAGAGTTATGGTCGTTTCGCTTTTGGGCCGAGCACTCCCAGAGCCTTTCTACCGATAGGGGGCCGATAGACTCTCACCGGCATTCTGTATGGGTATCGGTTGGGCCTATCGGCCGATAGGCCGGCCGATATGTAAATTTCTTCACCTTCGAACTTCCAGTAGCCTTTCGGCCGATAAGGGGGTCGATAGACCCTACTGCCGGCATCCCGTATGGGTATCGGTTGGGCCTATCGGCCGATAGGCCGGCCGATAGGTTCTGCTGTGTTGCACTATAAATGTGGTTTTGAGCGTGAACAGCTCATTCTTTCCCATTTTTTCCACCGAGTCGCGAGAGAGAGAGATATAGAGGGGGAGAGTTCTTCATCCGGGGGTCGATTTTCATCATTTCTTTTCGGTTGTGAGGCTCGGATAATCAATCTAACGCGTGTTCTACGGATCTTAACACTTGAATCACTCAAGGTAATCTCTTGAAACCCTACCTTTTTGGATAATTGGGGATTTTGGGGTTTTGTCCGATTCTTTCCGTTTCGTTGATGGATTCATGATGAATATGATTAATCTTGTTAGTATCTTTAGTTTCCCTACGGATTCATGGATATTTTGTGGATTTTTACGGAATCGAGAGGGTTTGGTTGTGGTCCGCCCTCGTTGTTGTTTTCGGTATGAATATACATGAATCGTAGGCGGGTTTCCGGGTGTATTCCATTTCCATAATCGTTTAGAAGTGGTTGTGATTGTGCTATTCGAATCGTTAGGTTCATTTTCGCTTCCTCGCGGCCGTGCTTGATTCTTCCGCTCCGCTCATTGTCGTCTTCCTTTTCGTTAGCATCGGGCGCCCAAGCTTCTGGTTGAGCCGTATCCGTTCGTGGTTCGGCTCGTGGTATCGAGGCAAGTACCTTGCCCATACTTTTCTCGCTTTATGTATATGATGATCGGTGGTCGTCTTGATGTGTTTGTTTGGTTATTTGAAATGAAGTTTCAAAAGGATTTCGGTTTGGCCTCGTTAAAGGCTTTCTTTCAAAACGCTGTGTTTTGTGAACGGTGTTTTGAGAATTGATTATGACTTGATTATCTTGAACATTGAAGGATTTTATGATGATACTCCTATTGTTTCAGTTATGGAATCGTGTATTCCTTATTTAAGCTTGTTATTGTATTTTTGAAGAGTTTGGTAATGGTGTCGAGTTAATGGCCATCTCTAGTGAGTATTCTTAATGAACTTACATTCTTAGCATGTTAGTATTGCATGAGTAACGTGTTTTGTGTGTAACTCACCTCGTGTTGGCCGACGGGGTCAAGGAGGGAAATCTATGCCGCGCCTGGATTTCACGAGTTTCGCATCGCTTAGCCAACTCGTTAGGGTCCTTGCAAGGCCTCGAGTGAGAATGTATGCCGCGCCTGTTCTCACGGCTTAGCGTGTGCGTGGTTTTGTTTTTTTGTAATTGTAGCCAACTCGGTAGGGTCCCTATGAGGCCTCGAGCGAGAATGTATGCCGCCACATTCTCGAGGCTAATTGTGGATTGTTTATTTAGGAAATGAGCGCTTTCGATCGGTTTTTCATGATTGCATGCATTGACTAAGTGTGTAAGAGGTAAGTGTTCGTTTGGCTTACTTGGCTAGGATGGCAATCGAGTATTTTGTTGTTTGTTCTAAATCCCTTATTTGTGGATTTTGATGTGGGATACGAACCTCGTGGTCGTTCTTGTGTACTGTGAGTTGATGAGATTTGGGGCTAAAATCCCAATGGTTTTGTAAAAGTCGTTTTACGGATTTGGGGCTAAAATCCCAACGGTTGGTTAATGTCATTTTTCAGAAAATAAACCTTTGGGGCGGTGACCCCTTTTGTCTTTGGTTTTCAAAAGTAGGATTTGATAATCCTAAATTGTTTTTCTATTAAAACTCTCGATGGCATTCTAAACTGTTTTATAAATTACTTCCATTGATTTATGATATTTCGTTTTTGAAATGTTTTCTCAAACCCTTGCCTCGGGAAGTACTTTGCGTTTCGTTTGGATCTTTGAGGATCCTCGGTTATTGTTATTCGTGGAATGTGAATTGTATGGCTCGTTTTTGCACTTTGTATTTGCACTAGCAAAACAGTGGAGTTTTGCTAACCCCAGTATTCGGGGTGGATGTCTGTTTTGCATTCGTGTTTTGGAGCATAACACGTGGTCGGCACGAAGGATGATGAAAGATGATCGATACTAATCACATGAGGAACCGTACATCGTGTGTTGGTTCGGTTGTACTTTATTTTCCATTGTATTGTTCCGTTATGCACGGTGTAGTTGTATTTTGTCCCCTGCGTGGGCATGAGTTGTATTTGAGTTGTATGTATTTGGGGAAAGACCAAATCGGTCTACTGAGTCATTGTAGCCTCGAAGGCATTGTCGAGATGTTAAATGTCGTTACCAGCCTGGTAGATCCTTGAGGAAAGGTTCTACGGCGTGTAATATCCCTGAGCGGATTGGGGGTGTTACATAAATGGTATCGGAGCTTAGGTTGAGGAAACCTAGGTCCGGGTCAAGTCGTGTTGTTTGAGTCTTGTTTCGTTGGATTTTTATCTGACTGAGTCGTGTCGCGACGCGTCGTTTGAGTTTGTTGGTCGTGATTAGTATCGTGGGGCGATCATCATCTTCGTGCGACCTGTGGAAGTAAGTCTCCCTTCTTTGTGTTGTGCCTCGTGTGACACGAGCTATTTTTATGATTATTTGTTAAGTGGTGGAATTTTATGTGAATTTTGATTTCACGATATGTATTTAGTCGACTCTCGTATTTGATTTATACGAGGAGTGTCGTCGTTTGTGATGTCTTTTTATTGTTGTTTTTCTCCGTTGTTGATGATTTTCGAATCGATTTGCACGTTTTACAAGTCTCTTGTGGAAGCTTTGTGCTTATACACATTCGACTTGTTCACTAGCCAGTGCGGGAGGGTATTTTATCATCGGTTTTGTTCTGAATGTGGTATTTTATCGTTTATTTTCGTTTAAAGACATGTATTGTCTTGATTTTAAACGTTTTGATGCGTGTGCTAGGAGTTGTTTTATTGAACGTCGGTATGTATGAGTTTTGGGCATTCTGGCCTATTGGATTTTTGAAAACCTTGAGTATCTTAGAAAAATAAATTTCGAGACATACTTTTCAAACGAGTTATTTTCTTGTGGTACATCCTAGATGCCACAATGTATTTCAAAAATTTTCTACTCGAGGACCAACATGTTTTGAGATATTTTCAACACTTTTATTTAGACCCGAGGGTCGAATAATTTGAAAGTTTTCACTAAGAGAAAGTGTCTTCATTTTTATCAAATGCGAAATGGTTCTCCAATGTCTCGATAACGATGTTTCACGTTTGTATTTTTTTGAAAGATGATACTCAAGATCAATCGGTGTTCTTCTAAATTATTTTCAAAATGAGGTTTTCGTTTTTAAAACCTATCCATTCCCGTTTGAGGGCTGGGTATGTATGTGTGATGTTCGCGTTGTCCTTTTGATACTTTCTCCCGAGTATGACCGAATTGGCGGTGTGAGCGTTGAGACGCTTTCCACACATTGGTTGTGCTAGCCCCTGTGAGAGGCGGAGTGTTGGTATTGAATGTTGTCGCCTCATGGCAATTTCGCGTTGTCGCGCATGTGCGAGCTGTTAGAGCTTGATTTGGTATGACCGTGTGCATCGGTGATGGTTCCGTTATGCGTCGATTGTTTAATGTCTTGTTACCTTGCTCCCGTTTTTGTGAATTTCGTGGACGAGGTCGGAGGTAATGCCCGTACTATTTCGACTTCTGTATTTTCTCTTTCTCCGCCTATCGATTCGTTCATGATCGTTGGTACTTTATGAACTTGTTCGGTATTTCAGTTTCATCGTCCGAACGAGCTGTGATCTTGTTGTGGGCCGATCTGGTTATCGGTGTGACTTTTTTTTGAGTTCGGTTCGATTCTTGTGAACTTTGTTCTAAGTAACATCATTTGGTTCTACTAGTCCTTTTATTCAAGGGATCGGATTTTGAACTTCGTATTTTCTACTTTGTCGACTCATTTATGTTCGTTGACATTTCGAGCTTGTCCTGCCCTTGTTTTTGTTTATCGAACGAGTGTGATATCATTTCTAATAACTTATTTGTCGTTGTGACTTTTCAATCGCTATTCCCTTTCCTGTGGATCTTATGGGAATGCATGTCTTGTAGTTCTCACCGGATCATCCCGGGAGTTATTGTTGAACTTTATTGTTCTTCGTGATTCGAACATGATTCTTCGATTTTTGTTGTCTCGATCGCTTGTTTGTTCGGTTTTTGTTCTCGCTTCGTGATTGTTGAACGTTCGTGCTCCTTCGTAATTCCCTTTAGTTCGGGAAATTAGCTTCGTTTTCAATCTTCCATCCCTTAGCGATGGGATACCGTGTTTGTTCGGTTGACTCGCGTTTTGATTGATGTAACGTTCGGTTGGTCAATCATATCGATATTCGTTCGTTGTTTTGTGATTATCGGATAATTGACTTGACTATAGTATCCGCTTGATGACGCTTGTCACTTGTCGGTTTTATTATATCCCTAACGGCGACGTTGTGTTGGTCACCGTGGAGCGTGTTTACACGCCGTATATTCCTTTGCGTTGTTTGTAACATTTCGCCGTTGAGCATTAGTTACGCATTCTTGTGTGTCTCGTTGAGTTTTTCCTGGCGGAATATTTCTTCTCCCTACTTGTTTTAAGTTTCGGGACGAAACTTCTTTTAAGGAGGGTAGAATGTAATATCCGCAATTTTCGATTTCCTAATTTCTTTTTTCGGTCGAGTCCGTTTTGACGACTCGCTCATGACCGCTTTCGCTGCTCGAGAATGATTAATACTACACCTATTGACATACTAGTTCGTTTCGGTGTAGTTTCGTTGAGTTCTGTGCTTTTTAGCGACTTTTCCGCATTTGAGTTCGATTCTTGCGAATCTCGTCCGAAACTGCTGTTTCGAGTTTCCCGCAAGTCCGTTTAACTTTGTTAGACGTGTTGTGAACTTCGGTTTGGTTATTCAATCACGTATCGTGATTTTCGGGCATTTGGGCCATTTTCGTAATTTCCCAAAGTATGGGGTAATTACCTTCCGTTGTCGAATTTCGAGCCTTCGGGTGGTCGGAATTGTGTGTTCTACTAGCTCTTAGATTCGTCTTTGTGAGTACTTCGTAACCGTATCTTCGGTTCGTATTCAGGTTCGGGTTTCGTGTCGCTTTGTTGAATTCGGGATTACTAAACGACTTTTCTAAGTATGAGTTCGTCTTTGTTAGATCACCATTAATTTTTGGTAACTCCAAAATTATAAATCTTTGCAATATTATAGAACATCGAGTTAGCTTTCCAATGGTTCAAACGGTGAGTCAATCTGAGTCCGACGAGAGAGTTATGGTCGCTTAGCTTTTGGCCGAGCACTCCCAGAGCCTTTCTACGATAGGGGGCCGATAGACTCTACCGCCGGCATTCTCGTATGGGTATCGGTTAGCCTATCGGCCGATAGGCCGCCGATATGTAAATTTCTTCACCTTCGAACTTCCAAGAGCCTTTCGGCCGATAAGGGGGTCGATAGACCTCATCCGGCATCCCGTATGGGTATCGGTTGGCCTATCGGCCGATAGCCTACCGATAGTTCTCACGTGTTGCACTATAAATGTGGTTTTGAGCGTGAATGCTCATTCTTTCCCATTTTTTCCACCGAGTCGCGAGAGAGAGAGATATAGAGGGGGAGAGTTCTTCATCCGGGGGTCGATTTTCATCATTTCTTTTCGGTTGTGAGGCTCGGATAATCAATCTAACGCGTGTTCTACGGATCTTAACACTTGAATCACTCAAGGTAATCTCTTGAAACCCTACCTTTTTGGATAATTGGGGATTTTGGGGTTTTGTCCGATTCTTTCCGTTTCGTTGATGGATTCATGATGAATATGATTAATCTTGTTAGTATCTTTAGTTTCCCTACGGATTCATGGATATTTTGTGGATTTTTACGGAATCGAGAGGGTTTGGTTGTGGTCCGCCCTCGTTGTTGTTTTCGGTATGAATATACATGAATCGTAGGCGGGTTTCCGGTGTATTCCATTTCCATAATCGTTTAGAAGTGGTTGTGATTGTGCTATTCGAATCGTTAGGTTCATTTTCGCGGTTCCTCGCGGCCGTGCTTGATTCTTCCGCTCCGCTCATTGTCGCCTTCCTTTTCGTTAGCATCGGGCGCCCAAGCTTCCCGGTTGAGCCGTATCCGCTCGCGGGTTCGGTGCTCGTGGTATCGAGGCAAGTACCTTGCCCATACTTTTCTCGTTTATGTATATGATGATCGGTGGTCGTCTTGATGTGTTTGTTTGGTTATTTGAAATGAAGTTTCAAAAGGATTTCGATTTGGCCTCGTTAAAGGCTTTCTTTCAAAACGCGTGTGTTTTGTGAACGGTGTTTTGAGAATTGATTATGACTTGATTATCTTGAACATTGAAGGATTTTATGATGATACTCTATTGTTTCGCTTATGGAATCGTGTATTCCTTATTTAAGCTTGTTATTGTATTTTTGAAGAGTTTGGTAATGGTGTCTAGTTAATGGCCATCTCTAGTGACTATTCTTAATGAACTTACATTCTTAGCATGTTAGTATTGCATGAGTAACGTGGTTTGTGTGTAACTCACCTCGTGTTGGCCGACGGGTCAAGGAGGGAAATCTATGCCGCCGCCCGGATTTCACGAGTTTCGTACCGCTAGCCAACTCGTTAGGGTCCTTGCAAGGCCTCGAGTGAGAATGTATGCCGCCGCCTGTTCTCACGGCTTAGCGTGTGCGTGGTTTTGTTTTTTTGTAATTGTAGCCAACTCGGTAGGGTCCCTATGAGGCCTCGAGCGAGAATGTATCCGCCGCCCTGTTCTCGAGGCTAATTGTGGATTGTTTATTTCCTAAATGAGCGCTTTCGATCGGTTTTCATGATTGCATGCATTGACTAAGTGTGTAAGAGGTAAGTGTTCGTTTGGCTTACTTGGCTAGGATGGCACTCGAGTATTTTGTTGTTTGTTCTAAATCCCTTATTTGTGGATTTTGATGTGGGATACGAACCTCGTGGTCGTTCTTGTGTACTGTGAGTTGATGAGATTTGGGGCTAAAATTCCAATGGTTTTGTAAAAGTCGTTTTACGGATTTGGGGCTAAAATCCCAACGGTTGGTTAATGTCATTTTTCGTAAAATAAACCTTTGGGGCGGTGACCCCTTTTGTCTTTTGGTTTTCAAAAGTAGGATTTGATAATCCTAAATTGTTTTCCTATTAAAACTCTCGATGGCATTCTAAACTGTTTTATAAATTACTTCCATTGATTTATGATATTTCGTTTTTGAAATGTTTTCTCAAACCCTTGCCTCGGGAAGTACTTTGCGTTTCGTTTGGATCTTTGAGGATCCTCGGTTATTGTTATTCGTGGAATGTGAATTGTATGGCTCGTTTTGCACTTTGTATTTGCACTAGCAAAACAAAGGAGTTTGCTAACCCCGAGTATTCGGGGTGGATGTCTGTTTTGCATTCGTGTTTTGGAGCATAACACACGGTCGGCACGAAGGATGATGAAATATGATCGATACTAATCACATGAGGAACCGTACATCGTGTGTTGGTTCAATTGTACTTTATTTTCATTCAGTATTGTTCCGTTGTGCAGGGTGTAGTTGTATTTTGTCCCCTGCGTGGGCATGAGTTGTATTTGAGTTGTATGTATTTGGGGAAAGACCAAATCGGTCTACTGAGTCATTGTAGCCTCGAAGGCATTGTCGAGATGTTAAATGTCGTTACCAGCCTGGTAGATCCTTGAGGAAAGGTTCTACGGCGTGTAATATCCCTGAGCGGATTGGGGGTGTTACACACTAGACATCCTTAAAATCATATACATTATGATTTATCTTACATACCACCATTCCGACAATTCATATATTCCATAATACCATTGCTATATGAATCATAAATGAAATGAAAACGAAATCATTTATTAACATTATGAACTGAGCAAGCATAACTTGCCTTGATACCACCCGACGGCCGCTATCCATCCCGCCGTCTTCGTCTACAAGCTCCGCAGCACAACGGTTAACTTCAACGATCACTAAACGCAACCTAATGCAATAATCGATTAACGATACGTTCAATAACAATTAACAACCGAAATGACCAACTAATCAAACTCGATGGTTCAACGATATCTCGATCATACGAAACCAACCCATATCAACTCTTAACAATACGAACACAAGCCGAAATTCGGTGTTCAATAATCCTAATAATGTCTTCAACATATAGTTCATATAACCGCAAGAATCGTAACAACAAAACCATAATCATCTTCATACGAATCTGTTGTGTCAAGATTTAACACCTTCCGACCGGCGATCGCCTCCGAGGCCGAGCGACCGACTTACAGGCCGAGCGACCAAGGCAAGCCTGCCGATCGGCGACCAGGCGACCGAGCCTTAACCCAGTGGACATGCTAGATCAAGCAACCGAAGGGCGGGGACGAATCCCGGTGCCGAGCGATCGACATCAGGACGATCGCCTCTCAGTACTCGGCGACCGACCCTTGGCGATCGACCGTCTCTCGGCACCTGGCGACCTACCTTGGCGACCGACCCTTGGCGACCTCCATCCACTGGCCGATGACGACCTCCGAAGACCATCCAGGGACGACCGCCTCATGTCGATCACCACCGATGGCCATCCAAGTCGGCAAAGGCCGAGCCTCAAGACTGGCACCATGTGCAAAGGGCCGAGACAAGATCCGCGAATCTCGGGCCATTGACCAAAGCCTGACAGATTCCCTCCACCAGCCGACAAAGCCGCCAAAGCATGTCGGTAGGGCCACATGTCGATCGACTCGACACGCGATGGCTCCTTATTGGACCGCCTGCCGAGCCACCCCTTCCTTGGACTTTAGCCCGACAACCAAGATCTTCCTTGGACTTTAGCCTGACAGCCCAGAGATCGGCACATTATTATATTGGCCGGCAGCGATCGGCAGATTATTTTAATGACCGGCAGCGATCGCCACTACAGACAGACCCGGCTGTCCCTATTTAAGCAAGGCAGCCTGCACTTGTATTTAGCCTGGGCACTCGCACGATTGAAGCACTCAATACAGAAGCAATTCACTTTTTCTTGGCTATCTTCCAACTCTTGGCAACAGCTTTCTTTCGGTCTTACTTCTCCCGGCCTTTTCTCCTCGAGCAGATTACCGGCGGGACGAAGAACACCTAGCTTCGCTCAAGAGCCGGATCAACAGAGTCTTTTTACACTCATTGTATTTAGATTTCTCTAATTAATACTTGTATCCACGAATATTTGTATTAATAACATCTCGCGAGAGCATTCAAGCCCGGGCCTAACAAACCCGGCAAATCTTGTTTTATTTATCTTCTCTCGGAAGTGCTCCCGCATTTGTTTGTTATCCGTCTTCCAGCAGTATTAATCTTCGGATAAATATTTTGGGCAACGACAATTGGCGCTAGAAGGAGGGCATCCAACCCTCAATTTTTTATACCTACCGTCCCGACGAACACTCACTGTTCTCGGGGCAGATACTTGAAGTGACACTCACTGCACTTCAAAAGAAATCCTTCAGAAATCATGTCTTCCGCATCCGCGTCGAAGAAAGCCGGCCCGGCCACCTGTTCCGTCCCGGCCCGAGCCGCACTCGATGGTGGAAGGCGGCCGCGGCCAAAGACGCCGAACCTGCCCCGGACGGCGGCCCGAGCCTCTCGCCGATCAGTTCCGAACCAATGAATGATCGAAGAGGCCATAGCCGCCTTCAGAACGACGGAGTGCTCTCGACGCGCCTCTGCCGCGCCCCGGGTCTCTCGCCGAAGATCAAGCGGAAGCTTAAGGCACTACCGCCGAGCAAGCGCCAGAGGCTCTCGCCGCGAAGAGGCGCTCGGCGGGGCACGCCTCGTCTCGATCGCACAGGCGGCCGACCCGACTCGCGACCGGGCGTCGGCCCGCCTACGAGACGACGGAGTTGGTGTCCGTCACGGGAGCTCGGCCTACCCGGCTCCCACAAGACGATCCAGCCGCTGGCTCCCGCCGCCAAATTCCCGAGGTCGGCAGCGGGGGTCCGGAGATCGGTACACGATCGCCTCGGCCCCGCCTCCCAAAGCCGATCCGCAAGCCCGAGCCGCGGCGATCGCCAATGCAACGCCGATCGACGACATGAAGGCGCTCTCGCAATCCGGGCAGCGCTGAGGACGATCGCCCGCCGAGCGAGCCGCCGCGATCGACATCGAGCTCGCCGGTCGGCAAGACACGATCGCCCCTCCTAAGACACCCGCGTACCGGGCGATCGGACCCCCAAGCACACCTGCACAAGTTCAACATCTACATGACCGGGTGTGGGGCATCGGACGCGACCCGCCGCCGAATGTTCCCTCCGACACTAGACGACCTCGCCACGGTGGTACACCTCTGCCACCTCGGTCCATCGGCTCCTTTAACGAGCCGGCACATGTCTTCACGGAACACTTCGCCACCAGGGCCGCCCGGCCGGAAGGTCGACATCGCATGATGCAAATCGGACAAGGAGAACAGAGTCGACTCGGACTACATCGACCGGTTGACATGATCATCCTCAACGGCGAGCCCGTAGCGATGAGACCGCCTCTACGCGGTCCTAGGAGGTTTTCGTGGTTTCGCCTATGTTCGGGCATCTCACGAAGACCCCGCCGACGACCTACGCAGCCTTCCGGCTAGAGCCGCGGATTTCTGTCTGCACAAAGGCTTCTTCTCACTAGGAGTAGACCGATCGGCGCCCGTGCGACGACCTCCAGTCTACCAGCCCGATCGCTACTACCCAGCAGAGCCGGAGGACTCGATCACCGCCTACAGTCCATTCTAACACGAGGGACTAGCCGCCGCCCGATCGCCAATTTCAACCTACGAATAAAGCGTTCGGTCGCCGAGCGACGATCACCAGTCTTCCGACCAGATCGCAACATCATCAGCAACCCGGTGGACACGATCGCCATCTACAGTCCAGCATATAACATGACGGACTAAGGCATAAGATCGCCTCCACCGCGCATCATAAAGCCATGGCCCTGGCAGTCGATGGAACCGGCTGCTTCGGTCATGCAAGGTCCCTTTCGTCCGAGATCGCCCGCCTTCGTTCAAATACGAGGCCGGCGTAGTCGGAGGGCCCTCCAACATTAATCAGTGGACTCATTCCACAACCCCGTCTCAACGTACACCGTCGAGGTCGGCCATCTCCATGGCTGGCCGAGGTGGAAGCAGAGCTAACAAGCCGCGGGCGTGGAGTTGATTCATCCGACGCTGCCCCGCGCAAGGACTCCTCTAGACCGAGACCGCACGCCTTTCGTTTAAAAACAAGGCGAGGCGCACTTAACAGAGGACCCTCATAATAAAGTGAGTCACGAGGCACTCATTGTCTTTGTGCACCAAGACACGGTCATGGGGTCGGTCCATCGATCTCCGCGACCGTGCACGATTCCTCAAATAAAGCGAAACCACCAAGTTTCCATGGGGATCGCCAATGTTGTTTTTGCGGTACAAGACCGAAAGATAGCTAAGCCAATCAACCATGATTAAGCCCAAGTCCGAGTCCTAAGTCACCGGATCGCCCGTCCTCATCCATACACGATCACCAAGAAGAACCACCTCGCCCCATGTCTTCAACATAGGAGCAAGTCGGGGCAATTGTTGTGTCAAGATTTAACACCTTCCGACCGCGATCGCCTCCGAGGCCGAGCGACTTACGAGCCAAGCGACCAAGGCAAGCTCGCGATCGCGACTGTGCGACCGAGCCTTAACCTGGGACATGCTAGATCAAGCAACCAAGGGCCCAGGGCGAATCCGGTGCCGAGCGATCGACATCGACGATCGCCTCTCGGTAGACGGCGACGACTTGGCGATCGACCGTCTCTCGGCACTGGCGACCTACCTTGGCGACCGACCCTTGGCGACCTCCATCCACTGGCCGATGACGACCTCCGAAGACCATCCAGGACGACCGCCTCATGTCGATCACCACCGATGGCCATCCAAGTCGGCAAAGGCCGAGCCTCAAGACGGCACCATGTGCAAAGGGCCGAGACAAGATCCGCGAATCTCGGGCCATTGACCAAAGCCTCGAGATTCCCTCCACCCGGTAGACGAGCCGAAAGCATGTCGGTAGGGCCACATGTTGATCGACTCGGACACGCGATGGCTCCTTATTGGACCGCCCAAGCCGAGCCACCCCTTCCTTGGACTTTAGCCCGACAAACAAGATCTTCCTTGGACTTTAGCTTTGTGACCAGTGAGATCGGCACATTATTATATTGGCGGCAGCGATCGGCAGATTATTTTAATGACCGTGACGATCGGCCACTCTGAGACGGGACCATTTGTCCCTATTTAAGCAAGGCAGCCTGCACTTGTATTTTCCCGGGGCAATCTCACGATTCAAGCACTCAATACAGAAGCAAATCACTTATACTTGGCTAACATCCAACTCTTGGCAACAGCTTTCTTTCGGTCTTACTTCTCCCGACCTTTTCTCCTCGAGCAGATTACCGGCGGGACGAAGAACACCTAGCTTCGCTCAAGAGCCGGATCAACAGAGTCTTTTTACACTCATTGTATTTAGATTTCTCTAATTAATACTTGTATCCACGAATATTTGTATTAATAACATCTCGCGAGAGCATTCAAGCCCGGGCCTAATGTTGTGTCAAGATTTAACACCTTCCGACCGGTGATCGACTAGGAGGACGGGCGACCGAGTCTTAACCCAGCGGACATGCTAGACTGGCCAACCGAAGGGCCCAGGACGAATCCCGGTGCCGAGCGATCGACATCAAGACGATCGCCTCTCAGTACTCGACGATCGACCCTTGGCGATCGACCGACTCTCGGCACCTGGCGATCTACCCTTGGCGACCGACCCCTTGGCGACCTCCATCCACTGGCCGATGGCGGCCTCCGAAGACCATCCAGGGACGACCGCCTCATGTCGATCACCACCGATGGACATCCAGTCGGCAAAGGCCGAGCACTGGGCGGCACCATGTGCAAAGGCGGGACAAGATCCGCGAATCCGGGCCATTGACCACAATCGGCAGATTCCCTCCACCGGCCAGACAGCCGCAAAGCTTGTCGGTAGGGCCACATGTTGGCCCGACTCGGACACGTGATGGCTACTTATTGGACCGCCCAAAGCTGTGGCAGCCTCTTCCTTGGACTTTAGCCCGGACAAGATCTTATTTGGACTTTAGCTTGACAGCCGTGAGATCGACACATTATTATATTGGCCGGCAGGCGGTCGGCAGATTATTTTAATGGCCGGCAGGCGATCGGCCACTACAGGACAGGACCCGGCTGCCCCTATATAAGCAAGGCACCCTGCACTTGGACACTCCTTCAGCTTCCTTGAGTTTCTCTCGAGCATTCAGACATTACATACACAAAACAGATGCTAAATACCCAGCACTTGGCTAACATCCAACTCTTGGCAACAGCTTTCTTTTGGTCTTACTTCTCCCGGCCTTTTCTCCTCAAGCAGATTATCGGCGGGACGAAGAACACCAAGCTTCGCTCAAGAGCCGGATTAACAAAGTCTTTTTACACTCATTGTATTTAGATTTCTCTCATTAATACTTGTATCCACGAATATTCGTATTAATAACATCTCGCGAGAGCATTCAAGCCCGGGCCTAACAAAACCCGGCAAATCTTGTATTATTTATCTTCTCTCGGAAGTGCTCCCGCAATTGTTGTTTGTTGTCCGTCTTCCAGCAGTATTAATCTTCGGATAAATATTTTGGGAAACAACAATTGGCGCTAGAAGAAGGGGGGCAATCCAACCCTCGATTTTTTACACCTACCGTCCCGAAGAACACTCACTGTTCTCGGGGCAGATACTTGAAGTGACACTCACTGCACTTCAAATAAATCCTTCAGAAATCATGTCTTAGCCTCGCGTCGAAAGCGGCGGCCGGCAGACCCGGTCCGTCGATCAAGCCGCGGCCCGATGGTGGAAGGTAGCCGCCATGGCCGGGCGCTCGACCACGTCGGGAAGGCGGCCCGAGCCTCTCGCTCGACCGGTTCCAAACCAAGGAACAGATCGAAGGGGCCCTGGCCGTCCTTCAGAGCGACAGAGTGCTCTCGACGCGCCTCCGGCTACGCCCCGGTCTCTCGCCGGAAGATCAAGCGGAAGCTTAAGGCACTACTTGCCGAGCAAGCGCCAGAGGCTCTCGCCCGCAAGAAGAGGCGCTCGGCAGCCGGGGCACGTCCGTCTTCGATCGCACAGGCGGACCCGACTCAGCGGCCGGGCGATCGGCCCGGCTACGAGACAGCGGAGTTGGTGTCCGTCACCGGGAGCTCGGCCTACCGGCTCCCACAAGACGATCCGGCCGCTGGCTCCGCCGCCGTATTCCCGAGGTCGGCGGTGGGGTCGGAGGTCGGTACACGATCGCCTCGGCCCCGCTCCCAAAGCCGATCCATGGCGGCCGAGCGCGGCGATCGCGCAATCTGGCGTCGGTCGACGACATGAAGGCGCTCCTGCAATCCGGCGGCGCCGTGAGGCGATCGCCCGCCCGGCGAGCCGCTCGCGATCGACATCGAGCTCGCCCGGTGCGGCACACGATCGCCCCTCCTAAGACACCGTGTACCAAGGGCGATCGGACCCCCAAGCACACACACTGCACAAGTTCAACATCTACATGACCGGGTGTGGGGCATCGAGGCGCGACCAGTGCCGAATGTTCCCTCGACCTTTGGGCGACCTCGCCCACGGTGGTACACTTCATTGCCACCTCGGTCCGTTGGCTCCTTTAACGAGCTGGCGCACGTCTTCACGGAACACTTCGCCACCAGGGTCGCCCGGCCAGAAGGTCGCCATCGCATGATGCAAATCAGGCAAGGAGAACAGGAGTCCGACTCGGACTACATCGACCGGGTTGACATGATCATCCTCAACGGCGAGCCCGTAAGCGACGAGACCGCCCTCTACGCTGTCCTAGGAGGTTTTCAGGGTTTCTCGCCTATGTTCAGGCATCTCACGAAGACCCTGCCGACGACCTACGCAGCCTTCCGGGCTAGAGCTGCAGATTTCCTGTCCAGGCAAAGGCTTCTTCTCAGCCTAGGAGTAGATCGATCGGCGCCCGTACGACGACCTCCAGTCTACCAGCCCGATCGCTACTATCCAGAAGAACCGGAGGACTCGCTCACCGCCTACAGTCCAACATTCTAAGTGAGGGACTAGCCGCCGCCCGATCGCCAATATCGACCTACGAATAAAGCGATCGGCCGCCGAGCGACGATCGCCAGTCTTCCGGCCAGATCGCAACATCATCAGCAACCCGGTGGACACGATCGCCATCTACAGTCCAGCATATAACATGACGGACTAAGGCATAAGATCGCCTCCACCGCACATCATAAAGCCATGGCCCTGGCAGTCGATGGAACCGGCTGCTTCGGTCATGCAAGGTCCCTTTCTGCCGAGATCGCCCGCCCTTCGTTTAAATACGAGGCCGGCGTAGTCGGAGGGCTCTCCAACATTAGTCAGTGGACTCATTCCACAACCCCATCTCAACGTACACCGTCGAGGTCGGCCATCTCCATGGCTGGCCGAGGTGGAAGCAGAGCTAACAAGCCGCGGGCGTGGAGTTGATTCATCCGACGCTGCCCCGCGCAAGGACTCCTCTAGACCGAGACCGCACGCCTTTCGTTTAAAAACAAGGCGGCGCGGCTATGAGAGGACCCTCATAATAAAGTGAGTCACGGGACACTCATTGTCTTCGTGCATCAAGACACGGTCATGGGGTCGGTCCATCGATCTCCGCGACTGTGCACGATTCCTCAAAACAAGCGAAACCACCAAGTTTCCATGGGGGATCGGCCAATGTTGTTTTTTGCAGGTACGAGACCGAAAGATAGCTAAGCCAATCGACCATGATAGCCCAAGTCCGAGTCCTAAGTCAGCTCTGATCGCCCGTCCTCATCCGGACACGATCGCCAGAAGAACCACCTCGCCCCATGTCTTCAACATAGGAGCAAGTCGGGGCAATTGTTGTGTCAAGATTTAACACCTTCCGGCGATCGACTAGGAGGACGGGCGGCCAGTCTTAACCCGGCGGACATGCTAGGCGGCCAGCCGAAGGGCCCGGGGCGAATCCGGTGCGGCGATCGACATCAAGGCGATCGCCTCTCGATCTCGGACGATCGACCCTTGGCGATCGACCGACTCTCGGCACTGGCGATCTACCCTTGGCGACCAAACCCCTTGGCGACCTCCATCCATCGGCGATGGCGGCCTCGAAGACCATCCGGGGACGACCGCCTCATGTCGATCACCACCGATGGACATCCAGTCGGCAAAGGCCGAGCACCGGATCGCACCATGTGCAAAGGCCGGGACAAGATCCGCGAATCCGGGCCATTGACCACAATCGGCAGATTCCCTCCACCACCGGCCGACGCCGAAAGCTTGTCGGTAGGGCCACATGTTGGACCGACTCGGACACGTGATGGCTCCTTATTGGACCGCCCAAAGCCGTGGCGCCTCTTCCTTCGACTTTAGCCCGACAAACGGCATCTTATTTGGACTTTAGCCCGACAGCCCAGAGATCGACACATTATTATATTGGCCGGCAGCGGTCGGCAGATTATTTTAATGGCCGTGACGATCGCCACTACAGACGTGACCCGGCTGCCCCTATATAAGCAAGGCACCCTGCACTTGGACACTCCTTCAGCTTCCTTGAGTTTCTCTCGAGCATTCAGACATTACATACACAAAACAGATGCTAAATACCCAGCACTTGGCTAACATCCAACTCTTGGCAACAGCTTTCTTTTGGTCTTACTTCTCCCGGCCTTTTCTCCTCAAGCAGATTATCGGCGGGACGAAGAACACCAAGCTTCGCTCAAGAGCCGGATTAACAGAGTCTTTTTACACTCATTGTATTTAGATTTCTCTCATTAATACTTGTATCCACGAATATTCGTATTAATAACATCTCGCGAGAGCATTCAAGCCCGGGCCTAACAAAACCCGGCAAATCTTGTATTATTTATCTTCTCTCGGAAGTGCTCCCGCAATTGTTGTTTGTTGTCCGTCTTCCAGCAGTATTAATCTTCGGATAAATATTTTGGGAAACAACACCTAACAAACCCGGCAAATCTTGTTTTATTTATCTTCTCTCGGAAGTGCTCCCGCATTTGTTTGTTGTCCGTCTTCCAGCAGTATTAATCTTCGGATAAATATTTTGGGCAACGACAGAATCCTTCTTCAACGATAACATCAAAATCCGAATTCAATGAGAGGATTATCGAACATACCTCTTGAAGATGAAATACACAAGTAATCACTTGTTTTGAATAGCATGGTGCGAAGAAATCGACAAAGGGGAAGGGTACCGATTCAACTTCCTTCAAAAGATCATTCCTAAATCACAATAATATCAATTCAATCACCATCCATGCGAAAACGTATAGAATTTCCCAAGTTCTACTCATTGAGGCATTTCATCGAACACTTTGAAGGCATAATCCAATTTAATCGTTTTAACGAAGAAATACTCGAATTTGTTCCACAAAACTTCAAGAGTATTGAATGATTACGAGTATACAATCAAGTTCTACCAATAATCTGAATCAAAATGGAGCAAATCGGCCAAAACACCAAGAAACCTCAAGAACATCCAAAAATCAAGAGTTCATGTGTTCTTACCTTCGATCCGGGTGGAGGATGATGTTAATCCATGATTCCAACTTCCAAAACATGTTGTTATAACTTCATTCTACTCAAAACCATCATATTTCTTTGAAGAAATCACGGAAGGAACGAAGAAAAATGGAAAATGATAAGGGTGACTCGGTCGAGCTTTATATAGGCGAGACTGCCGGCGATTACGTGCGTAACGGCCGTGGCTTACGACGTAATCGCCGGCCTACCTTCATCGGTTGTTCGGCACCCTTACGTACGTATCGGCAGCCCCTTACGTGCGTAATCGGCCATTACGGCCAGAATCGCCTACGTGCGTGTCGGCGATCCTAGCCCCTGTAGTCATCGCCGACCATGCTCGGCCATCCTAACGAGTCACGTCCGGCCATGCTCGGCCATCCCAACGAGTCACGCGTCCGGCCATGCTCGGCCATCCAGTCATCTCGCCACGACTCGGCCGATCGCCCATGCGTCGTAACACTTGTTCCGTTGCGTCGTATACGTCGTTGACTTGCTCTGATCTTATACTCGTATTACGTCGTAATACACCTGTATAACGTCGTAACTCCATCCGTTGACTCACTGTCCACATCCGCGCCGAAAGCCGCCGACACCGGGCCCAACTGCTCGATTCCTCTTGTTACGTCGTAATACCTTACGCTTAACGTCGTAACACGTACCACTTAGCGTCGTTATCTCAAAGTCTTAACGTCGTTAACGAGATCCATACTTAGCCGTTTCCGGCAATTCTGTCCAACGTCTCGACATAACAAATATGAACATACGACATACTGAACACATATACGAAATCCCGAAAGTATTCTCATACGGTACGTCTGATGCACGATATCCTCAATTACAACTGTCGACCAAGTACGGAAATCAAACAAATACTCATATGGTATATCCGACATCGAAAACACAACAAGCATGTAATATCCTAGAATCAAAATAACCTCGATAGACATACTGGCACGGCTGTCATGGTTTCCAAAATTATCCAGTCATATCGTGTCGGTCCCACTCTGTACAGTACATCCCAGATAAAATAATGCGAAAAATTCATAGTGAAATTCTAGGATATTACATATACACCCACTTAAATAAGTTTCGTCCTCGAAACTCAACACCTGTCATAATCAGTATCTCAATCCCGAAATATCTCAAAATCACGACACCATGCTCAAATAATCATCATCAAAATTAAAATAACTGAAAGAACATACTTACAGGTCCGTAAAGTCGATGATCTTCCGTGATACCAGCATACGACTCCCATACAAAGTCTCAACACACTAACAACACACCGGCATTGCAAATGCAATAATTTGAAAATATTTCAAAAATTTTGAAACCTCTAAAATCGGTTTGACTCAAAAGTCAGAAAATCATTTTCAAAAGTCACGCTACTACCGCACCGGTAGAGCCACATAACACACACGCCCGGGTTTTACGAAACCCAAGCTCCGATACCATTTTCTGTAACACCCCCAAAACCGACCGGGAATATTACAGCGCCGTGGGCCCCATATTGGAACCCACAAGGCTAAAATCATTTTCGCAAACGTTTAAAAATGTCAAAAAGCCCTTTGAAAGAACACACACGCACAGCGGATAAAAACTCAGTTTCAAGAATATCGAAAGCCATTTTAAATATACACACACATCGGATAAAACACAATTAATTACATTTGCAGCGGAATTATAAAAACCAGAAAGAACACTCGAATCCCAACAACTACGCCATAGCCAGTATCACCGGGAAGCTCATCCCTTCACGACCGCTACTAGCTCGAACTCCGATTACCTAAAAGATAAAGCCCACGACGGGGTCAGCCATAATACTCAACAATGATAACGATCACATCACAAAAACAATACATATCAATGTAATTACAAGGTGAGAATAATTCCAATGTAGTCTCACCGTAGTAATCTTACCAACCTGTCACAATCCATAACAAATCAATTCTTACCAACCCACGCCTCGTATCCTTAGTGATGAATGAATTCAAAAGTAACCACCTGTACTGTATCCGAAACGATACCAAAATTCCCAAACTTATCATATTTCAATTATAGAATGATCTGGCCATGAATAACTCTATCGGCTGGGTCGCACAATCGAATCCCAATCCTGATAAGACCGATATCACATGGCACACCTGTAATCCAACTGTTCCGAGACAATAGCAAGTCCCGAATATCAATGCAAAACACGAATGTTGACAAAGTCAATAATGATAAACAATTAATGCATCACAACGAAAATATCAATGACATGATATTTCCACACAAGATCGACAAAGGATCAACCACGAACGAGAATACCATGATGTGGTAACTCCAACAAGATCAATGAAGAATCAATAACCGGGGATACCGACAACACGGCAATTCCCAACAAGATCAATAAAAGGTCGACAACCGAGAATACCGACGACACGGTAAGGATCAATGAAGAATCAATAATCGAGAATACCAACGACATGGTAAACTCTAACAAGATCAAAAGAGTCGACAACCAGAAATACCAACGATACGATAAACCCCAATAAGATCAACAAGGTCAACAACCGAGAATACTGATGACATAGTAAACTCTAGCAAGATCAATAAGGACCAACGACCGGAAGTACCAACGGTGAGACAACTCCCAATTGGAATCAATCAGGATCAATAATGAACGAGATTACCAATGACAGGGTGAACTCCAAACGAGATTTATAAAGGATCGATATCAATGAGTTGTCCATTGATATGGTAACTCCGAACGAGATTAATAAAGGTTCAATGGTGACGGATACACGAGAGAATAAAATCGTCCACCATATACAAATCATATATACGGAGTTTAAAAGACAATCCGAATATCAAACAGATCCAATTATACATGGATTGTGAACGACCAATCAATAAGACTCAAGATGGACGTCACGATACGCTCGATCCGGACATGTGTCCGTGTACAAGCCAACCACGGGTATTGATCAATACACGCCTGGTCTCGTACCTAATCAGCCTCACGGCACGTCTCGTGCACGGTTCAATATGAGGTCGAAACCAACACATGCTACACGTGCCGCCCCGAAAATCCTACACATGAACGATCATAACGTATCTGACTCCAGATATGCCACGATACAACATGACAACAGATCTCGAAGAAACGCATGTCCAACAAGGATCAGAAGATTTTCCAAGAGGGCAACGATGACTCGATCATGAAAGACCGACACGACCACAATGTCGTATTCCGTCAGACAATAGTCCACAGCATGCTCAACAATGCATATAATAATAACACATAAACTCCCAAGGCAAGCAGCCCAAGGGTCACTAAGCATCTACTCAGAATACTCCTGACAATATCACATAAACTCCCAAGGCAACAATGAGGGTCACTAAGCATCTACTCGGGAATACTCCGGACATAGGTGCCATTTAGGTCTTATCCCCTAACACATTTCCATTCGGGTACCATACAGGTTTTATCCCCAACACATCGGCCCCACAGACACGGCTCAAGAAAGAGCACTTCACAAAACGTAACAAACAATGGTGCACATTCACCGTATGAAATATCAACACACACATGCAAAAATACAACATGATGATTATCATATTCTAACAATATTAATTTACCTCAAGTGAGACGCTAACCTTTCCACGACCAACCGCCCGAACGAATACACGGTTTATCCGACAATCCAAAATGATGTACACCATAACTAATACCAAACCACCGTCCGGGTTCAACATCGACACGATAACTAACCTTGATATCCAACTTGTCGAAATAGACCAAATTATATTTCACGTTCCCATTTCCACTATGTAATATCCGCAATTTTCGATTTCCTAATTTCTTTTTTCGGGAGTCCGTTTTGACGACTCGCTCATGACCGCTTCGCTGCTCGAGAATGATTAATTCTACACCTTTTGACATCCGAGTTCGTTTGGTGTCGCTTGAGTTCTGTGCTTTTTAGCGACTTTTGCGCATTTGAGTTCGATTCTTGCGAATCTCGTCCGAAACTGCTATTTCGAGTTCCCCGCAAGTCCGTTTAACTTTGTTAGACGTGTTGTGAACTTCGGTTTGGTTATTCAATCACGTATCGTGATTTTCGGGCATTTGGGCCATTTTCGTAATTTCCCAAAGTATGGGGTAATTACCTTCCGTTGTCGAATTTCGAGCCTTCGGGTGGTCGGAATTGTGTGTTCTACTAGCTCTTAGATTCGTCTTTGTGAGTACTTCGTAACCGTATCTTCGGTTCGTATTCAGGTTCGGGTTTCGGTGTCGTTTTGTTGAATTCAGGATTACTAAACGACTTTTCTAAGTATGAGTTCGTCTTTGTTAGATCACCATTAATTTTTGGTAACTCCAAAAATTATAAATCTTTGCAATATTATAGAACATCGAGTTAGCTTTCCAATGGTTCAAACGGTGAGTCAATCGGAGTCCGGACGAGAGAGTTATGGTCGTTTCAGTTTTTGGCCGAGCACTCCCAGGAGCCTTTCGGCCGATAGGGGGGGGGGGGGCGATAGACTCTACTGCCGGCATTCTGTATGGGTATCGGTTGGGCCTATCGGCCGATAGGCCGGCCGATATGTAAATTTCTTCACCTTCGAACTTCCAGTAGCCTTTCGGCCGATAAGGGGGGTCGATAGACCCTACTGCCGGCATCCCGTATGGGTATCGGTTGGGCCTATCGGCCGATAGGCCGGCCGATAGGTTCTGCTGTGTTGCACTATAAATGTGGTTTTGAGCGTGAACAGCTCATTCTTTCCCATTTTTTCCACCGAGTCGCGAGAGAGAGAGATATAGAGGGGGAGAGTTCTTCATCCGGGGGTCGATTTTCATCATTTCTTTTCGGTTGTGAGGCTCGGATAATCAATCTAACGCGTGTTCTACGGATCTTAACACTTGAATCACTCAAGGTAATCTCTTGAAACCCTACCTTTTTGGATAATTGGGGATTTTGGGGTTTTGTCCGATTCTTTCCGTTTCGTTGATGGATTCATGATGAATATGATTAATCTTGTTAGTATCTTTAGTTTCCCTACGGATTCATGGATATTTTGTGGATTTTTACGGAATCGAGAGGGTTTGGTTGTGGTCCGCCCTCGTTGTTGTTTTCGGTATGAATATACATGAATCGTGGGTTTCCGGGTGTATTCCATTTCCATAATCGTTTAGAAGTGGTTGTGATTGTGCTATTCGAATCGTTAGGTTCATTTTCGTCGGTTCCTCGCGGTCGTGCTTGATTCTTCCGTTCCGTTCATTGTCGTCTTCCTTTTCGTTAGCATCGGGCGTTCCGAAGCTTCCTGGTTGAGCCGTATCCGTTCGTGGTTCAGTGCTCGTGGTATCGAGGCAAGTACCTTGCCCATACTTTTCTCGTTTTATGTATATGATGATCGGTGGTCGTCTTGATGTGTTTGTTTGGTTATTTGAAATGAAGTTTCAAAAGGATTTCGGCCTCGTTAAAGGCTTTCTTTCAAAACGCGTGTTTTGTGAACGGTTTTGAGAATTGATTATGACTTGATTATCTTGAACATTGAAGGATTTTATGATGATACTCCTATTGTTTCAGTTATGGAATCGTGTATTCCTTATTTAAGCTTGTTATTGTATTTTTGAAGAGTTTGGTAATGGTGTCGAGTTAATGGCCATCTCTAGTGAGTATTCTTAATGAACTTACATTCTTAGCATGTTAGTATTGCATGAGTAACGTGTTTTGTGTGTAACTCACCTCGTGTTGGCCCGACGGGGTCAAGGAGGGAAATCTATGCTGCCGCCCTGGATTTCACGAGTTTCGTACCGCTAGCCAACTCGTTAGGGTCCTTGCAAGGCCTCGAGTGAGAATGTATGCTGCCGCCCTGTTCTCACGGCTTAGCGTGTGCGTGGTTTTGTTTTTTTGTAATTGTAGCCAACTCGGTAGGGTCCCTATGAGGCCTCGAGCGAGAATGTATGCTGCCGCCCTGTTCTCGAGGCTAATTGTGGATTGTTTATTTCCGGAAATGAGCGCTTTCGATCGGTTTTTCATGATTGCATGCATTGACTAAGTGTGTAAGAGGTAAGTGTTCGTTTGGCTTACTTGGCTAGGATGGCACTGGAGTATTTTGTTGTTTGTTCTAAATCCCTTATTTGTGGATTTTGATGTGGGATACGAACCTCGTGGTCGTTCTTGTGTACTGTGAGTTGATGAGATTTGGGGCTAAAATCCCAATGGTTTTGTAAAAGTCGTTTTACGGATTTGGGGCTAAAATCCCAACGGTTGGTTAATGTCATTTTTCAGAAAATAAACCTTTGGGGCGGTGACCCCTTTTGTCTTTTGGTTTTCGAAAAGTAGGATTTGATAATCCTAAATTGTTTTCCTATTAAAACTCTCGATGGCATTCTAAACTGTTTTATAAATTACTTCCATTGATTTATGATATTTCGTTTTTGAAATGTTTTCTCAAACCCTTGCCTCGGGAAGTACTTTGCGTTTCGTTTGGATCTTTGAGGATCCTCGGTTATTGTTATTCGTGGAATGTGAATTGTATGGCTCGTTTTTGCACTTTGTATTTGCACTAGCAAAACAGTGGAGTTTTGCTAACCCCCGAGTATTCGGGGGGTGGATGTCTGTTTTTGCATTCAGGTTTTGGAGCATAACACAGGGTCGGCACGAAGGATGATGAAAGATGATCGATACTAATCACATGAGGAACCGTACATCGTGTGTTGGTTCAGTTGTACTTTATTTTCATTTTGTATTGTTCCCTAGACGGTGTAGTTGTATTTTGTCCCCTGCGTGGGCATGAGTTGTATTTGAGTTGTATGTATTTCCACACAAGATCGACAAAGGATCAACCACGAACGAGAATACCATGATGTGGTAACTCCAACAAGATCAATGAAGAATCAATAACCGGGGATACCGACAACACGGCAATTCCCAACAAGATCAATAAAAGGTCGACAACCGAGAATACCGACGACACGGTAAGGATCAATGAAGAATCAATAATCGAGAATACCAACGACATGGTAAACTCTAACAAGATCAAAAGAGTCGACAACCAGAAATACCAACGATACGATAAACCCCAATAAGATCAACAAGGTCAACAACCGAGAATACTGATGACATAGTAAACTCTAGCAAGATCAATAAGGACCAACGACCGGAAGTACCAACTGTAATACCCGATTGTAACTCAGTCATTTTCATTCGGTAATTATCAGTCTGTATTTGTCACTCAGTAATTCTCACTCATTAATAATCGCTCATCATTCATGAATCACTCAATTGCGTTCAATGTTGGCATGTGGAAACCGTGTATCAGTTACCGATCGTCATTTCATCTCCGTTTTTAGATCGAGACGGGAGTATTATCATTTTCATTGTGATTGATAGCCTTGTACTGAGAGTATCATCTTTGGCTCGTGTTAGACTTGTTCACTTTCACATTCGTATGATATGTCGGATCATTCATCAGTCGTAGCGAGGAATCGGAATTATCGGATTGATTCACCTTGGCGGCCATCGAGTTACGGCCGTAAGGTTCGGGATACGGCCGTAAGTCGGCGGTACGGCCGTAAGTGGCCGATTCTGCCGTAAGTGGTCCGAATGTGCCCGGGCATTTTGGCCGAAGGTGAGTTACGGCCGTAAGGAAGGTGAGATACGGCCGTAAGTGGTGTTCGTAAGTTTTGGGTGTTGTCGACCAAGGGTGACTTACGGCCGTAAGGGTTGCGGCATACGGCCGTAAGTCGGCAGTGCGGCCGTCTGAGTTGGCGATTCTGGCCGTCTGTAGCAGCGGCGGTGCACAGCGTTTTCGACGAAGAGGGCTTACGCCGTAAGATTTGGCGGATACGGCCGTATCATCGAAATTCTGGCCGTAAGGTGTGCGGTTCTGGCCGTAAGGGTGTCGACGGATGTTTTTGGCGAAGGCGGGTTACGCCGTAACTCGGGATCGATTCTGGCCGTAAGTCTGCCGGCGAGCTTTCGGACGAAGCGAGTCTGGCCGTCTGAGTTGGCGATTCGGCCGTAAGGCCGTTGACTTGAAAGTTACGGCCGTAAGAGGGCGAGTTACGGCCAGTAACCCGGCGATGCCAATGACTTGGCCGGTCATTTCACCTCACTTTTCATTTTCCTTCTTCATCCGAGAGAGAGTGTTGAGAGAGTGATTTCATCATCATCAATCACTTGAGTGTGTAATCTTCATCATCTTCATTCCTTTGGGAAGCTTGGATACTCGTTATTACTCGTGTTCATCGGATCGAAGTGGTTGGATCTTCAAGAGGTAATTTCTTCAACACCTTGGATTTCGATTTTGTGTCGAGATATAATGTTTTGGACGTTATAATCATGTTATATGAAGGGATATGTTTATGATTATGAGTTTGTATAAGGATTCATTGGATTATTGAGAGATTTATTCAAGAACACTTTGAATATCGAGTTGGATTTGGGGATTCCCGATTAATAGTTGTTATAATCACGTTTTTGATATTCTTAACGGACTATTGATCGCATGGGAGATGTTTTATTGATTTGAAGCACTTCTTGGGGATTTGAGATTGGTATTGTTGAGGTTTAGTTGTAATCAATCGAAGTTGGACTCAAAGTGTTCGATATAATGCCCCTATGAACTTGGTTTAATCGTATCGGCGTCTTGAGTTCGTTATATTCGTGTTTGATTCGTTATTGATCGGATTGTTGGTAATTGTATTGAATTAAGGTTGTTCGAGCGACGTATCTTGGTTAGGGCGTTGTTCGTGGACGGACATTCTTCATCGTTGTTGTGTAAGTTGATTCTTACTCGGTTAAAAGGATATTCATTCCTTTTGTTGTTGATCATTCATAATCATAACTCATTCATCATTGTATTAATCATTTTGAGACTTGTAATTGTCGGATAATCATTTCATTAGCGAGGAACGGCGGTTCCAATCATTTCATTGAAAACTATCAATCACTTCATTATCACTTTCGTATCGGTGAGTCATTCTTGACTTTGTCGGATTATCATTATTCATTGATATTCATTACGGTCATTCTTGTTCATGTGACCTTAAGGTTCATATTGCGTGGCGGGTGTGTGCGTGTGGAATTTTTAGTCGGGCACACGATGGTTATTGTATTGGGTTCACCGATACATTAGGCCGTACACGGGTCATATTGTCCCGTGAGACTAATTAGGTACACGGACGGGTGTTGTACACTTGCACAGAACATTACGGGCATACTATGATACTCCTCTTCAGCGTAATTCATAACTAAGAATATCTCTTAACTTCAGTTAATTCATGATTGTGTAATTTCAACTCTTGAGGATTGTTGTTCTTTGTAACTGACCCCGTTTGGGGATTTTGTTTTTCAGGTCATGGCAAGGCAAACGCACGGGAATAGCATGTTGATGTCGAGGAGTCCTAGTGATACTAGTAGGGGGCCCCGATCTTTCAGTTATTCATGTTATTGTCCTTTATTTTCCGCTGCAGATTTTCATTTGGATACCCCGTTTCATTCAGTGTTGTGTATTTTATCTTCATATAAAATACACTAGTATTCGGTATTGTCCTGGTGTGTTGTAATTCAACTCCTCATCGGAGTAATTACTGTTGTAATGTGGTTCGGTACTACATTTATCTTGTGTAATTCATTCATTTTCATTTGCCTGGTGAGTCCCAGTCGGGGATTCACGGCACTGTGATATCCGCCTAGTTTGGGGTGTTACAGAGTTGGTATCAGAGAGTGGTTTTGAATACTACCTTCCGAGTCATGTCTCATTTGAAATCATCGTCATCAGACTAGTATCATTGGACTTTCGCGTCACGTGTGACCTGTGCAAATGCCGAGCCAATCGAATCAAAGAAGCGTAAGATTTCTAACGCCATGGTATAATTTACGGCAATAGTCATTCATTCATCATTCATCATTTAACAATCCTCAACATCATCCTTTATTATGATTAAGGCGATCATGTTAACTCATTAATCACTTAATTCATTTCATTACTCGATTAATGATCGTGACGACCATGTTAATTCATTAATCACTTAATTCATTTCATTACTCGATTGCGATCTAGATGATCATATTATAAATCTTGTTAAGTTATTCAAAATAATCATTTCAAGAATTTCATCGATATTCATGTCACTTGATCAACCATTCATATAATCACTAAGTTAGAGCATGTATACTCATTTTCATCATCTCATGACGTAATCATAACGTGATAATCATGCGGGTAATATAATCATTATGCGACCTTCCTACTTCGGTATGGAGAGAGCTGTCAGGAGATGCACGGAAGAGGCCGCGGTGCGGGCCGTAACCCGAGGAATAATCACTCACTGCCGGGAAATCGTGCCCAGGACTCGGCTCGATCGAGAAGATGTTCGGGTTGATCCACTCACTTTTATGCGTGCCATGATGACCCATGTGCGATTGCTCAATCATCATTGCGCCACTCTGACCGGATTAATCGAGAGAACTCTTCCGTATGAGCCATTGCTAAGGAAAGTCTTGAACAACAACCTTCATCTTTCGGCAAGAAATCAACGGCGTAATCAATCCGAAGGCGGTCAGTCCACCTTCAAGAAGCCTCGTGTGAGCCCTATCATTTCTGAGCGACCTCCTACGGCGCATAATCGTGCGGGATCTCAGTCACGAGCGGCCAGTTCAGCCATCACCTGTTATAACTGTGGGGATCTTGGTCATGTCAGCACAGTGTCCGAGACAGTCATCACGTGCTATAATTGTGGGAATTTTGGACATAAGGCCCGTTTTGCGAAAAGGACTCCAAGTCGGCTCCGGCGGCATCTCAGGCCCCGAAGCAATCAGCGTTTCAGAATCAGACTGCTTTGTCAACGTCGTTTAAGACAATGGAAGCGAATAGAGTTGGAACTCGTATTTATCAGACGGGAGCGTCCGGTTCGGGGACCGGCAAGTCCCAGATTCATATGTTGAGGAGGATCGACGATCCGGTGGTCCGAATGATTTCAGGTATACTCGTAATTTTATTTCAACTTGTGTGTACCTTTTGATGCTGGTACACCGCATTCATTCATTTTCGAATCATGCTTGAATAGACTTATTTCGGGATAGTTCTATTGCTTGTGGACCTCATACCATCGGTCTACCTGACGATGGAAGAATTTTCGGAATCATACCGAATTAAGCTTAATGACCGCGATTGGTTGATGGATCTAATCGTGGTGAACTTATCTTAGGACGATGTAATTTTCAGTATTTGTTGGTTCAACCGTCTTGATACTATCCTCAGTGTTTGTTAGCGTTTGGTCGCTATCTTTCCGTCGTTGGTTGTCGAATGTGCGTTTCAGGGAAGTAATCCCCGTTGTTCCAGTAGAATTTCTATTATGGCGAAAGCGAAGAAATTCCGCGATCGAACTATTCAATCATTCATTGTATCATTCCCATCGATTGGCCTTTCTAGGGCAATCGAGTTATTCAATCATTCATTGTATCATTCTCATCGATTGGCCTTTCTAGGGCAATCGAGTTATTCAATCATTCCTTGTATCATTTTCATCAATTGGCCTTTCTAAGGCAATCGAGTTATTCAATCATTCATTATATCATTTTCATCGATTGGCCTTTCTAAGGCAATCGAGTTATTCAATCATTCATTGTATCATTTTCATCGATTGGCCTTTCTAGGGCAATCGAGTTATTCAATCATTCATTGTATCATTTCCATCGATTGGCCTTTCGAAGACAATCGAATTATTCAAACATTCATTGTATCATCTTCATCGATTGACCTTTCTAAGGCAATCGAGTCGTTCAATCATTATTGGTATCTCTTTTTATCGATTGACCATTCTAGGGCAATCGAAATGTTCAATCATTCGTGGTATCATTGTCATCGATTGACGATGTATTTCCGCACGAGTTATCTGGTTGCCTTCGCATAGAGTAAGGGAATTCAGAGTGAGTTGGAACCGTCGTCCCCTTTATCGAAGGCACCGTATCGGATGGCCCCGACTGAATGCAAGAGTTGAAGATTCAACTTGAGGAGTAGTTCGAGAAAGGTTATCTCCGACCGATTGCGTCCGTGAGGAGCACCGGTGTGATCTGTCAAGGAGAAGGATGGCTCGTCTCGTGTGTGTATTAATCATCGGGAGTTGATCGGGGTGATGATCAAGAGTAGTATCCCTTACCCCGTATTGATGATCTTTTAGATCAACTTCGGGAGCCTCGGTATTTTCCAGATCGACTTAAGACCTGGATATCACCATTGCGGATTCGAGAGTCGGATATCGCGAGGACGGCGTTTCATACACGCTATGGTCATTATGAGTTCGTAGTTATGCCGTTCGGGCTAACTATTGCACTGCAGATTCATGGAGTTAATGAATCGGGTTTTCATCGACTTTTTAGATCAGTTGTTGTTGTCTCCATCGACGACATTTTGATTTATTCTCTTAGCCGAGAGGAACACGAGGTTCATCTTCTTCAGGTTCTCGACGTGTTGAGACGCGAGCAATTTTATGGAAGTTTTCTTAATGCGAGTTCTGGATGTCCGAAGTGACTTTTATCGGGCATGTAATTTCATCTGACAGAGTTCGTGTCGACCCTCAGAAGACGGAGGCTATCCGAGATTGGCAACCTCCGAAAGATGTTAAGTAAATCCGAAGTTCCCCCGGATTAGATGATTAATTATCCAACCCACGACCTGGAGCTAGCAACCGTGGTTTTCGCGTTGGAATTTTGGCGTCATTACCTTTATGGCGTCACCTGTCAGTCATTCACCAATCACCGAGATGAGAGTAATAATGAAATGAATGAAGTATATATTTACTCACAAGGAGTTAAATATGCGACAGGGGCGGTGGTTGGAACTAATCAAAGATTTTGATCTCGAGATCCTTTACCACCCGGGCAAGGCGAACGTTGTCGCCGACGCCTTGAGTCGTAAGTCCGTTCAGGAGCAGATGCTTACTCATTTAAGAGTTCAGAAGGAGCTTCAGCAGGAATTCCTTAGACCCGAGATCGAGGTCCGACTTCAGCAAGTTCGAGGGGACTTTGTATGTTAGAGATTTCATCATCACTTGAGGAGGAAATCGGGGTTGATTCATTTTCTTTGCTCATCCGCGAGGATGTGGTGCAGGGAAAGCCCCTGAAATTGTGGTCCACGAGGATGGACTCTTGAGTTTTGAGAATCGGTTGTGCGTGCCGTGAATGATGAGTTGAAGAGCTCGATCTTGAGAGAAGCTCATGCTACCCCTTATCCGGTTCATCCGGGGTCTAGCAGGTGTACCAGGATATGAAACAACATTTCTGGTGGAATAATATGTAGCGAGGAGTCGCGGAATTTGTTTCGAGATTTTTAGCCTTTCAGCAAGTCAAGATGGAACATCAGCGACCGGCGAGTATGCTGATACCGCTCCCTATTCCAGAATGGAAGTGGGAAGACATTTCTATGGAATTCATCACGAGTTGCCGACGAGTCGTCGTGACATGAATACGATCTGAGCGATCGCGGTCTGCTTTACTAACTTAGTTCATTTCCTTGGAATCAAGGATATGTGGGGTCCCGAGAGACTGGCCAGTTATTCATCAAGGAGATAATGAGACTTCACGGTACTCCTAAGAGTTTTGTTTCTGATCGTGTCGGGCGATTCGTGTCTCGTTTAGGGAACCAGTTCATCGTGCTTTGAGAACTCAGCTTAATATCATTACCGTTTTCATCCTCGGTCAGACGGACAATCGAGAGGACTTTTCAGGCAGTGGAGGACATGTTGAGGGCATGCGTCCTCGATTAGTAGAGGATCGGGAAGCCCGATTCATTACGGTTGTCGATCTTCATTGTGTTGGGACGACCCATCAGAGTCAATCGGCACCGAGCCCGATATACTTATAGCCGCCCGGGAGAAGGTAGCTTTGATCAGGAGACGTCTGTTGACTGCTCAGAGTCGACAGAAATCATATGCAGGTAATCGTCATCGAACACTAGAGTTCGATACGGGTGATCCCGTTTTGGTCAAGGTATTCCCGAGTCGAGGTATTTTCCGTTTCGGAAAACGGGGGAAATTGAGTTCGAGATTCATGGGACCGTGTGAGATTTTGAATCGAGTAAGCGAGTTAGCTTATCGATTGGCTTTACCTCTGTTGTTGGGCCGAATTCATAATGTGTTTCACGTCTCTCACATACTTGATTTGTGAAATCGAGATCGCAGATGATCATCCGTACGAGGAGCGTCCTGTACGAGTGTTGGAGCGGCAAATCAAACATTTGAGGAACAAGATGATTCCTTTGGTCAGATTCAGTGGTCTAGACACGGAGTCGAAGAGGCTACTTGGGAAACCGAGGAGAATATGCGGGGGAGTTATCCCGAGTTGTTTGACCCTTAGTTTCGGGGACGAAACTCTTTTTAAGGGGGGGAGTATGTAATACCCGATTGTAACTCAGTCATTTTCATTCGGTAATTATCAGTCTGTATTTGTCACTCAGTAATTCTCACTCATTAATAATCGCTCATCATTCATGAATCACTCAATTGCGTTCAATGTTGGCATGTGGAAACCGTGTATCAGTTACCGATCGTCATTTCATCTCCGTTTTTAGATCGAGGCAGGAGTATTATCATTTTCATTGTGATTGATAGCCTTGTCCGAGAGTATCATCTTTGGCTCGTGTTAGACTTGTTCACTTTCACATTCGTATGATATGTCGGATCATTCATCGATCGTAGCAAGGAATCGGAATTATCGGATTGATTCACCTTGGCCAAGATCGAGTTACGGCCGTAAGGTTCGGGATACGGCCGTAAGTCGGCGGGTACGGCCGTAAGGCTGGCGATTCTGCCGTAAGTGGTCCAAGAGTGCCGGGCATTTTGGCCGAAGGTGAGTTACGGCCATAAGGAAGGTGAGATACGGCCGTAAGTGGTGTTCGTAAGTTTTGGGTGTTGTCGACCAAGGGTGACTTACGGCCGTAAGGGTTGCGGCATACGGCCGTAAGTCGAGGCAGTACGGCCGTGCGAGTTGGCGATTCTGACGCGGCGCGGTGGTGCCCGGCCGTTTCGACGAAGAGGGCTTACGCCGTAAGATTTGGCCGGATACGGCCGTATCATCCGAGTTACGGCCGTAAGGTGTGCGATTACGGCCGTAAGGGTGTCGGCGGATGTTTTTGACGAAGGCGGGTTACGCCAGAACTCGGAGATCGGTTCTGGCCGTAAGTCTGCCGGCGAGCTTTGGACGAAGCGAGTTACGGCCGCATCTGAGTTGGCGATTACGGCCGTAAGGCCGTTGACTTGGAAAGTTACGGCCGTAAGAGGGCCGAGTTACGGCCGTAACTTCCGTGATACTTAATGACTTGGCCGGGTCATTTCACCTCACTTTTTCATTTTTCCTTCTTCATCCGAGAGAGAGTGTTGAGAGAGTGATTTCATCATCATCAATCACTTGAGTGTGTAATCTTCATCATCTTCATTCCTTTGGGAAGCTTGGATACTCGTTATTACTCGTGTTCATCGGATCGAAGTGGTTGGATCTTCAAGAGGTAATTTCTTCAACACCTTGGATTTCGATTTTGTGTCGAGATATAATGTTTTGGACGTTATAATCATGTTATATGAAGGGATATGTTTATGATTATGAGTTTGTATAAGGATTCATTGGATTATTGAGAGATTTATTCAAGAACACTTTGAATATCGAGTTGGATTTGGGGATTCCCGATTAATAGTTGTTATAATCACGTTTTTGGATATTCTTAACGGACTATTGATCGCATGGGAGATGTTTTATTGATTTGAAGCACTTCTTGGGGATTTGAGATTGGTATTGTTGAGGTTTAGTTGTAATCAATCGAGTTGGACTCAAAGTGTTCGATATAATGCCCCTATGAACTTGGTTTAATCGTATCGGCGTCTTGAGTTCGTTATATTCGTGTTTGATTCGTTATTGATCGGATTGTTGGCAATTGTATTGAATTAAGGTTGTTCGAGCGACCGATATCTTGGTTAGGACGTTGTTCGTGGACGGACATTCTTCATCGTTGTTGTGTAAGTTGATTCTTACTCGGTTAAAAGGATATTCATTCCTTTTGTTGTTGATCATTCATAATCATAACTCATTCATCATTGTATTAATCATTTTGAGACTTGTAATTGTCGGATAATCATTTCATTAGCGAGAACGGCGGTTCCAATCATTTCATTGAAAACTATCAATCACTTCATTATCACTTTCGTATCGGTGAGTCATTCTTGACTTTGTCGGATTATCATTATTCATTGATATTCATTACGGTCATTCTTGTTCATGTGACCTTCTCGGTTCATATTGCGTGGCCGGGTGTGTATGCATGTGGAATTTTTAGTCGGGCACACGATGGTTATTGTATTGGGTTCACCGATACATTAGGCCGCACACGGGTCATATTGTCCCGTGAGACTAATTAGGTACACGGACGGGTGTTGTACACTTGCACAGAACATTACGGGCGTACTATGATACTCCTCTTCAGCGTAATTCATAACTAAGAATATCTCTTAACTTCAGTTAATTCATGATTGTGTAATTTCAACTCTTGAGGATTGTTGTTCTTTGTAACTGACCCCGTTTGGGGATTTTGTTTTTCAGGTCATGGCAAGGCAAACGCACGGGAATAGCATGTTGATGTCGAGGAGTCCTAGTGATACTAGTAGGGGGCCCCGATCTTTCAGTTATTCATGTTATTGTCCTTTATTTTCATTGCAGATTTTCATTTGGATACCCCGTTTCATTCAGTGTTGTGTATTTTATCTTCATATAAAATACACTAGTATTCGGTATTGTCCTGGTGTGTTGTAATTAAACTCCTCATCGGAGTAATTACTGTTGTAATGTGGTTCGGTACTACATTTATCTTGTGTAATTCATTCATTTTCATTTGCCTGGTGAGTCCCAGTCGGGGATTCACGGCACTGTGATATCCGCCTAGTTTGGGGTGTTACACCAACGGTGAGACAACTCCCAATTGGAATCAATCAGGATCAATAATGAACGAGATTACCAATGACAGGGTGAACTCCAAACGAGATTTATAAAGGATCGATATCAATGAGTTGTCCATTGATATGGTAACTCCGAACGAGATTAATAAAGGTTCAATGGTGACGGATACACGAGAGAATAAAATCGTCCACCATATACAAATCATATATACGGAGTTTAAAAGACAATCCGAATATCAAACAGATCCAATTATACATGGATTGTGAACGACCAATCAATAAGACTCAAGATGGACGTCACGATACGCTCGATCCGGACATGTGTCCGTGTACAAGCCAACCACGGGTATTGATCAATACACGCCTGGTCTCGTACCTACTCAGCCTCACGAAATCGTCTCGTGTGCACGGTTCAATATGAGGTAGAATCCAACAAATGCTACACGTGCCCGTCCCGAAAATCCTACACATGAACGATCATAACGTATCGACTCCGGATATGCCACGATACAACATGACAACAGATCTCAAGAAACGCATGTCCAACAAGGATCAAGATTTTCCAAGAGGGCAACGATGACTCGATCATGAAAGACCGACACGACCACAATGTCGTATTCCGTCGAACAATAGTCCACATCATGCTCAACAATGCATATAATAATAACACATAAACTCCCAAGGCGCGGCCAAGGGTCACGGAAGCATCTACTCGGGAATACTCCGGACAATATCACATAAACTCCCAAGGCAACAAATGAGGGTCACTAAGCATCTACTCTGGAATACTCCGGACATAGGTGCCATTTAGGTCTTATCCCCTAACACATTTCCATTCGGGTACCATACAGGTTTTATCCCCAACACATCGGCCCCACAGATTACGGCTCAAGAAAGAGCACTTCACAAAACGTAACAAACAATGGTGCACATTCACCGTATGAAATATCAACGCACACATGCAAAAATGCAACATGATGATTATCATATTCTAACAATATTAATTTACCTCAAGCTGGAGACGCTAACCTTTCCACGACCAACCGCCCTGAACGAATACACGGTTTATCCGACAATCCAAAATGATGTACAGTCCATAACTAATACCAAACCACCGTCCCGGGTTCAACATCGACACGATAACTAACCTTGATATCCAACTTGTCAGGAAATAGACCAAATTATATTTCACGTTCCCATTTCCACTAGACATCCTTAAAATCATATACATTATGATTTATCTTACATACCACCATTCCGACAATTCATATATTCCATAATACCATTGCTATATGAATCATAAATGAAATGAAAACGAAATCATTTATTAACATTATGAACTGAGCAAGCATAACTTGCCTTGATACCAATTCGACGAAGCCGCTATCCATCCCGCCGTCTTCGTCTACAAGCTCCGCAGCACAACGGTTAACTTCAACGATCACTAAACGCAACCTAATGCAATAATCGATTAACGATACGTTCAATAACAATTAACAACCGAAATGACCAACTAATCAAACTCGATGGTTCAACGATATCTCGATCATACGAAACCAACCCATATCAACTCTTAACAATACGAACACAAGCCGAAATTCGGTGTTCAATAATCCTAATAATGTCTTCAACATATAGTTCATATAACCGCAAGAATCGTAACAACAAAACCATAATCATCTTCATACGAATCCTTCTTCAACGATAACATCAAAATCCGAATTCAATGAGAGGATTATCGAACATACCTCTTGAAGATGAAATACACAAGTAATCACTTGTTTTGAATAGCATGGTGCGAAGAAATCGACAAAGGGGAAGGGTACCGATTCAACTTCCTTCAAAAGATCATTCCTAAATCACAATAATATCAATTCAATCACCATCCATGCGAAAACGTATAGAATTTCCCAAGTTCTACTCATTGAGGCATTTCATCGAACACTTTGAAGGCATAATCCAATTTAATCGTTTTAACGAAGAAATACTCGAATTTGTTCCACAAAACTTCAAGAGTATTGAATGATTACGAGTATACAATCAAGTTCTACCAATAATCTGAATCAAAATGGAGCAAATCGGCCAAAACACCAAGAAACCTCAAGAACATCCAAAAATCAAGAGTTCATGTGTTCTTACCTTCGATCCGGTGGAGGATGATGTTAATCCTTGATTTCAACTTCATAAACATGTTGTTATTATTTCATTCTACTCAAAACCATCATATTTGTGAAGAAATCGCTAAGGAACGAAGAAAAATGGAAAATGATAAGGGTGACTCGGTCCAGCTTTATATAGGCCGAGACTGCCGGCCGATTACGTAATCGCCGTGGCTTACGACGTAACCGGCGCCGCCTACCTTCGCCCAGCTTTGTTCGGCACTTACGACGTAATCGGCGGCCCCTTACGTACGTAATCGCCATTACGGCCAGAATCGCCACCGCCTACGTACGTAATCGGCGATCCTAGCCCCGGCCGAGTCACCGCGACCATGCTCGGCCATCCCAACGAGTCACGTCCGCCATGCTCGGCCATCCCAACGAGTCACGTCCGGCCATGCTCGGCCATCCAGTCATCTCGCCACGACTCGGCCGCCGCCTGCAACGCACGTAACACTTGTTCCGCTGCGCACGTAATACGACGTTGACTTGCTACAAGATTATACTCGTATTACGCACGTAATACACCGTATAACGTCGTAACTCCATCCGCTGACTCACCGCCCACATCCGCGCCGAAAGCCGCCGACACCGGCCCAACTGCTCGATTCCTCTTGTTACGTACGTAATACCTTACGCTTAACGTACGTAACACGTACCACTTAGCGTACGTTATCTCAAAGTCTTAACGTACGTTAACAGATCCATACTTAGCCGTTTCCAGCAATTCCTGTCCAACGTCTCGACATAACAAATATGAACATACGACATACTGAACACATATACGAAATCCCGAAAGTATTCTCATACGGTACGTCTGATGCACGATATCCTCAATTACAACTGTCGACCAAGTACGGAAATCAAACAAATACTCATATGGTATATCCGACATCGAAAACACAACAAGCATGTAATATCCTAGAATCAAAATAACCTCGATAGACATACTGGCACGGCTGTCATGGTTTCCAAAATTATCCAGTCATATCGTGTCGGTCCCACTCTGTACAGTACATCCCAGATAAAATAATGCGAAAAATTCATAGTGAAATTCTAGGATATTACACGTGTACCAAGGGCGATCGGACCCCCAAGCACACCTGCACAAGTTCAACATCTACATGACCGGGTGTGGGGCATCAGACGCGACCAGGTGCCGAATGTTCCCTCTGACACTGGACGACCTCGCCCACCGGTGGTGTAATACCCGGTTGTAATTCATTCATTTTCATTCAGTGATTATCAGTCTGTAATTGTCACTCAGTAATTCTCACTCATTAATAATCACTCATCATTCATGAATCACTCAATTGCGTTCAATGTTGGCATGTTGTAATCGTATATCAGTTATCGATCGTCATTTTATCTCCGTTTTTAGATCGAGACGGGAGTATTATCATTTTCATTGTGATTGATAGCCTTGTACTGAGAGTATCATCTTTGGCTCGTGTTAGACTTGTTCATTTTCACATTCGTATGTTATGGCGGATCATTCATCAGTCGTATCGTGGAATCGGAATTATCGGATTGATTCACCTTGGCCAGCATCGAGTTACGGCCGTAAGGTTCTGGGATACGGCCGTAAGTCAGCGGGTACGGCCGTAAGGCTGGCCGGTTACGGCCGTAAGTGGTCCAAGAGTGCCGGGCATTTTGGCGAAGGTGAGTTACGGCCGTAAGGGAAGGTGAGATACGGCCGTAAGTGGCGTTCGTAAATTTCGGGTGTTGCCGATCGGGGTGACTTACGGCCGTAAGGGTTGCGGCATACGGCCGTAAGTCGGCGAATGCGGCCGTAAGGCTTGGCCGGGTCTGGCCGTCTGTGCAGAAGGATGTCCGCCATTTTTGACGAAGGCGGGTTACGCCGTAAGGTTGGCGGATACGGCCGTATCATCCGAGTTACGGCCGTAAGGTGTGCGACGGCCGTAAAGTGTCGGCAGGTGTTTTTGACGAAGGCGAGTTACGCCGTAACTAAGGAACGATTCTGGCCGTAAGTGTGTCGGCGAGCTTTCGGACGAAGCCGAATTCTGGCCGTCTGAGTTGGCGATTCTGGCCGTAAGGCGTTGACTTGGAAAGTTACGGCCGTAAGAGGGCCGAGTTCTGGCCGTAACTTCCGGCGATGCTTAATGATTTGGCGGGTCATTTCACCTCACTTTTTCTTTTTCCTTCTTCATCCGAGAGAGTGTTGAGAGAGTGATTTCATCATCATCAATCACACGAGTGTGTAATCTTCATCATCTTCATTCCTTTGGGAAGCTTGGATACTCGTTATAACTCGTGTTCATCGGATCGTAGTGGTTGGATCTTCAAGAGGTAAGCTCTTCAACACCTTGGATTTCGATTTTGTGTTGAGTTATGATGTTTTGGACGTTATAATCATGTTATATGAAGGGATATGTATATGATTATGAGTTTGTATAAGGATTCATTGGATTTTTGAGAGATTTATTCAAGAACACTTTGAATATCGAGTTGGATTTGGGGATTTCCGATTAATTGTTGTTATAATCACGTTTTGGATATTCATAACGGATTATTGATCGTATTGGAGATGTTTAGTTGTTTTGAATCACTTCTTGGGGATTTGAAGTTGGTATTATTGAGGTTTAGTGGTAATCAATCAAAGTTGGCCTCAAAGTGTTCGATGTAATGCCCCAATGAACTTGGTTTAATCGTATCGACGTCTTGAGTTCGTTATATTCGTGTTTAATTCGTTATTGATCGGATTGTTGGCAATTGTATTGAATTAAGGTTGTTCGAGCGATCGGTATCTTGGTTAGGGCGTTGTTCGTGGACGGACATTCTTCATCGGTATTGAGTAAGTTAATTCTTACTCGGTTAAAAGGATACTCATTCCTTCGTTGTTGATTACTCATAATCATAACTCATTCATCATTGTATTAATCATATTAAAACTTGTTATTGTCAATTAATCACTTCATCATGAGGAGCAGCGGTTCCAATCTTTTCGTTGAGCTATCATTCATTTCATTATTACTCTCATCTCGGTGAGTCATTCTTGACTTTGTCGATTATTATTTATTCATTGATATTCATTACGGTCATTCTCGTTCATATGACCTTCAGGTTCATATTGCGTGGCGAGTGTGGTATGTGGAATTTTTAGTCGGGCACACGATGGTCATGTATTGGGTTCACCGATACATTGGGTATGCACACGGTAACGCTTACCTCCGTGAGACTAATTAGGTACAAGGACGGATGTGTCGGACATTCGTCTTGTACACTTGCACGAGAACATTACGGGCGTACTATGGTACTCCTCTTCAGCGTAATTCATAATTAAGAATATTTCATAACTTGATTAATTCATGATTGTGTGATTTCAACTCTTGAGGATTGTTACGTATGGCGGCCCGTTGGGGGATTTTGTTTTCAGGTCACGGCAAGGCAAAGGCACGGGAAGAGCATGTTGACGGCGACGAGTCCCAGTGATACTAGTAGGGGGCCCCAGTCATTCCGTTTGTTCAGTCATTTTCAGTCATTTCAGTTATTTCTGTCATTCGTATTTTCCGCTGCAAATTCCGTTTGTAATGTTTATTTATTCAGGGTGGTGTATTTTATCTTCATATAAAATACACTAGTATTCGGTATTGTCCTGGTGTGTTGTACTTAAACTCCTCATCGGAGTGTTTGGTAATATAATGTGGTTCGGTACTACAATTATATTATTTAATTCACCCTTTTCATTTGCCTGGTGGGTCCCAGTCGGGGATTCACGGCACTGTAATATCCGCCTAGTTTGGGGTGTTACAGAGTTGGTATCGGAGCGTGGTTTTGAATACTACCCTCCAAGTCATGTCTCATTTGAAATCGTCGTCATTGGACTAGTATCATTGGACTTTCGCGTCACGTGTGACCTGTGCAAATGCCGAGCCAATCGCATCGAGAATCTGTAAGATTTCTAATGCCATGGTATAATTTCGCATTAATCATTCATTCATAATTCATCGCTTAACAATCCTCAATCATCATTGTCATTTTGGCCAGGACGGTCAGTTAACTCATTAATCACCAATTCATTTCATTGTTCGATTGTTGATCGTGAAGATCGAATCATTAATCTTGTTAACTCATTCAAGATAATCATTTGATAATTTCATGAGATAATCATGTCACGTCAATTGATCATTCATGTAATCGTTGTATTTGAGCGCGTATGCTCATTTTCATCATTTCATAATATAATCATAATGTGATACTCATGCGAGATATATAATCATCATGTGACTTTCCTACTTGATATGGAAAGAGGCGGCGAGAGGACGAGGAGGACGAGGCCGTGGAGCGAGCCGAATCCGAGAACTCGTGCGAACACACGTGCAAATGCCGGGAATAATGCTAACTCATCGAGCGGTGACGCCACTCATTCACACAGACGCGATCATTCCCTATCGGGAGTCGTACCGGGACACGGCTCGGTCGAGAGGGTGTCCGGTTGATCCACTCGCATTTATGCAAGGCATGATGGCCCAAATGACTCGGATGGCTCGGTTGATGGAGACGATGCATAACTCCGTCAATCGAATCGGCAGGCTCCTCCGCCGCCACCTCGAGGCAAGAGAGGAATGTGAGTAACATCATCGGCGATATCTCTCGCGCAGGCCACCTACTTTTGAGGGCTCGTCGAGCGGCAGATATCATTCATTGGCTCGAGCATTTCGAGAAGCTGTTTGCTATGGTAGAGTGTCCCGAGGGACACAAGGTTTCAGTTGCGGCTTACTATCTCGGTAAGAGCGCTCATTCATGGTGGTTATCGTTGAAGCCCACAGACGGATCATGTACTTGGGATCAGTTCAAGACTCTCATGATGGAGAGGTATTATCCGGCCCCACTCAGAGAGTCCAAGCTGTCGGAATTGCTCACCCCCGACCCCTCAGCAGACGAGGATGTTCTCGCCATTGCCGAGAAATTTCAGGAACTTCTTCCGTTCGCCTCATCTATCATTCACTCAGAAGCGGACAAGATCAAGTATTTCAGCAAGAGGCTGAAACCCCGTATGAGACTTCAGTTACTTAATCATAATTGCACCACGTTGGCCGAGTTCATCGAGAAAGCTCTCACCTACGAGCTTACTGCTAAAGAAATTGCTAAGCAGCAACCTTCGTCTGCTAGCAAGAAGTCCAGGAATCGTAATCAGTCTGACGGGAGTCAGGCCACTTTCAAGAAACCCCGTGCGGGCTCCGCTTTTTCTGAGCGACCTCCTGTGTCGTCTAGACCCGCGGAATCTCAGTCTCGAGCGGCCAGTTCGGCCATCACCTGTTATAACTGCGGGGAACTTGGTCACCTCAGTACCAAGTGTCCGAAGCAGACTATCACATGTCATAATTGTGGAATTGCTGGGCATAAGGCCCGTTTTTGCCGTAGGGACTCCAAACCTACTCAGACGTCATCCCAGGCCCCTAAACAATCAGCCGTTCAGAATCGAGCCACTCAATCGGCGTCGTTTAAAACAGCGGGAGCGACTAAAGGTGGAGCTTTTAGCCATCGAGACGGAGCGTCGGTCTGGGACTAGCAAGCCCGGATTTATGAGATGAAGAAGACCGATGATCCAGAGGCCCGAATGATCTCGGTACACTCGATATTCTATCTCAACTTTGTGTGTACTCTTTTCGATACAGTGCATCGCATTCATTCATTTCCGAGTCATGTTTGAGTAGACTACGTGCGGGTAGTGCTACTAGTTGTGAGCCTTATGTCATTGGCCTGCGATGGTAGGCGAATTATCGTGTCGTGAGATTGAGCTGTCCAGGTCGGTTTCATGGTCGTGTATGGCCGTGAGACCTAATCGTGGTAGATTTGCCGAGGGACGACGTCATCTTGGGTATTGATTGGATGGATCGTCATGATGCCATCATTAGTGTCCGTAGCGTATGGTCACTATCATTTCGAGACGAGGGTTGAATGTGTGTTTCGGGGAGGTAATCCTACATTGCAGTAAGGTCATTAATTTGATGAAAGCGGTAAGGTTACTCAATCGGGATGTGTCGGTTATTGGTGCTATATGGCGAAACGAGAAGTCATCGGTAATGTTAACGGATATTTCGGTGGTGAGGGAATATGCCGATGTTTTCCAGACGAGTTACAGTTTGCCTCCACAGAGGGATGTGGAATTCACGATTGAGTTGGAGCACAGTACGTCCCGATATCGAAGGCGCCCGTCTGGATGGCCCGACCGAAATGCAGAATTAAAGAACCAACTTGAAGAGTTGTTCGAGAAGGGTTATATTCGACCGAGTGCGTCCCGTGGGGAGCACCGGTGTTATTTGTCAAGAAGAAGGATGGTTCATTCCGCTTATGTATTGATTATCGGGAGTTGAACAGGTGACGATCAAGAATAAGTACCCCTTACCCCGTATTGATGATCTTTTAGATCAACTTCAGGAGCTTCAGTATTTTCCAAGATCGACTTAAGGTCCGGATATCATCAGTTGCGGATTCGAGAGTCGGACATCGCGAGGACGGCGTTTCGAACACGCTATGGCCATTATGAGTTTGTGGTTATGCCGTTCGGATTGACTAATGCACCTGCGGTGTTCATGGAGTTAATGAATCGGGTTTTCATCGACTTTTTGGATCAGTTTGTTGTTGTCTTCATCGATGACATTTTGATTTATTCGTGACCGGGAGGAACACGAGTTTCACCTTCATCAAGTACTCGACGTGTTGAGACGCGAACAACTTTATGGGAAGTTCTCCAAATGTGAGTTCTGGATGTCCGAAGTGACTTTTCTCGGACATGTAATCTCATCAGACGGAGTTCGTGTCGACCCTCAGAAGACGGAGGCTATTCGAGATTGGTTGCCTCCGAAGAATGTTAAGGAAATCCGGAGTTTCCTCGGACTAGCGGGTTATTATCGGCGATTTGTGGAAGGATTTTCCAAAATTGCTCAACCATTGTTAACCTTTTGCGAAAGGATAAGAAATACACGTGGTCCGACGCGTGTCGCAGAGTTTTGAGGAACTCAAGAGCCGGTTAATGTCGGCACTGTACTTTCCTTGCCGCAGGGACGGAGGGATTTGTGGTTTATAGTGATGCGTCCGGACAGGTCTCGGATGTGTGCTCATGCGAAGCAGGAAAGTTATTGCCTATGCTTCACGGCAATTGAGGCCTTACGAGGTTAATTATCCGACCCACGACACGGAGCTAGCGGCCGTGGTGTTCGCTTTGAAGATCTGGCGTCATTACCTTTATGGCGTCACCGCCGATATTCACCGATCATAAGAGCTTAAAGTATATATTTACTCGAAGGAGTTAAATATGCGTCGAGAGGCAGTGGTTGGAATTAATCAAGGACTATGATATTGAGATCCTCTACCACCGGGCAAGGCGAACGTTGTCGCCGACGCCTTGAGTCGCAAGTCCGTTCGGGAGCGAGATGCTTGCTCGTCTAACGATTCGAAGGAACTTCGGGAATTCCTTAGACCCGAGATCGAGGTCCAGCCGGCGAGTTCGGGACGACTTTGTATGTTAGAGATTTCATCGTCACTCGAGGAGGTAATCGGAGAGAACCGGAGTTCGGACCCTTCATTGTTGCGCATCCGTGAGGATGTGGCTCGAGGAAAGCCCACGGATTTGTGGTCCACGAGGATGGACTTTTGAGGTTTAAGAATCGGTTGTGTGTGCCGAATGACGAGTTGAAAAACTCGATTTTGAAGGAAGCTCATGCTACCCCTTATTCTGTGCATCCGGTCTAGCAAGATGTACAAGGACTTGAAACAAAATTACCGGTGGAGTAATATGAGCGAGAAGTCGCAGAATTTGTTTCGAGATGCTTAACTCACAACAAGTTAAGATTGAACATCGGCGACCGGCGGGTATCTTTGAAACCTCTTCCTATTCCCGAATGGAAGTGGGAAGACATTTCTATGGATTTCATCACGAGTTTGCCGACGAGTCGTCGTGGCATGAATACGATCCGGTGATCGTGGACCGCTTAACCAAATCAGCTCATTTCCTTGAGATCAAGGAAACGTGGGGTCTGAGAGGCGGCTCGATTGTTCATCAAAGAGATAGTCGACTTCATGGTACTCCTAAGAGTATCGTTTCCGATCGTGACAGACGATTTGTGTCTCATTTTGGAAATCGATTCATCGTGCTATGGGAACTCGGCTCAATCTCGATCGCTTTTCATCCTCGGTCAGACGGACAATCAGAGAGGACTATTCGGACATTAGAGGACATGTTGAGGGCATGCGTCCTCGATTGGAAGGACGATTGGGAAGCCCAACTACCATTGATCGAGTTCACGTATAATAATAGCGGCATGCTTCCATTAAGATGGCACCTTACGAGGCCTTGTACGGTCGTCGTTGTCGGTCTCCTTTGTGTTGGGATGACTTGTCGAATCAATCGGCACCGAGCCCGATATGCTTATAGCCGCCCAGAGAAGGTAGCTTTAATCGGAGTCGTATGTTGGACTCGGAGTCGGCAGAAATCCTATGCGAGATAATCGTCGCCGACCACTAGAGTTCGAGACGGGCGACCACGTTTTGGTCAAGGTATCCCGAGTCGAGGTATTTTCCGTTTTGGGAAGAGGGAAAGTTGAGTCCGAGATTCATTGGACCGTTTGAGATTTTGGATCGAGTGGCGAGTTAGCTTATCGATTGGCTTTACCTCGGCGTTGAGCCGAATTCATAATGTATTTCATGTCTCTCGATTGCGGAAGTATGTTGCCGACCCGAGTCACATACTCCGGTTCGACGAAATCGAGATCGCCGACGATCATTCATATGAGGAACGTCTATTCGAGTTTTAGAGCGGCGAATCAAACAGGTTGAGGAATAAGACGATTCCTTTGGTTAAAATTCGATGGTCTAGACACGGAGTCGAAGAGGCCACTTGGGAAACCGAAGAGAGTATGCGGGAGAGTCATCCCGAGTTGTTTGACCCTTAGTTTCGGGGACGAAACTATTTTAAGGGGGGGAGTATGTAATACCCGGTTGTAATTCATTCATTTTCATTCAGTGATTATCAGTCTGTAATTGTCACTCAGTAATTCTCACTCATTAATAATCACTCATCATTCATGAATCACTCAATTGCGTTCAATGTTGGCATGTTGTAATCGTATATCAGTTATCGATCGTCATTTTATCTCCGTTTTTAGATCGAGGCAGTATTATCATTTTCATTGTGATTGATAGCCTTGTCTTGAGAGTATCATCTTTGGCTCGTGTTAGACTTGTTCATTTTCACATTCGTATGTTATGGCGGATCATTCATCACCGTATCGTGGAATCGGAATTATCGGATTGATTCACCTTGGCCAAGATCGAGTTACGGCCGTAAGGTTCGGGATACGGCCGTAAGTCGGCGGTACGGCCGTAAAGGCTGGCGATTCTGGCCGTAAGTGGTCCAGCAGGCTTCTCGGGCATTTTGGCCGAAGGTGAGTTACGGCCGTAAGGGAAGGTGAGATACGGCCGTAAGTGGCGTTCGTAAATTTCGGGTGTTGCCGATCAGGGTGACTTACGGCCGTAAGGGTTGCGGCATACGGCCGTAAGTCGAGGCAGGTACGGCCGTAAGGCTTGGCCGGTACGGCCGTCTGGCTGCAGAAGGATGTCCGCCATTTTTGACGGCGGGTTACGCCGTAAGGTTGGCCGGATACGGCCGTATCATCCGAGTTACGGCCGTAAGGTGTGCGGTACGGCCGTAAAGGCTGTCGGCAGGTGTTTTTGACGAGGCGAGTTACGCCCGTAACTAAAGGAACGGTTCTGGCCGTAAGTGTGTCGGCGAGCTTTCGGACGAAGCCGAGTTACGGCCCGTCTGAGTTGGCGATTACGGCCGTAAGGCCGTTGACTTGGAAAGTTACGGCCGTAAGAGGGCCGAGTTACGGCCGTAACTTCCGGCGATTTAATGATTTGGCGGGTCATTTCACCTCACTTTTTCTTTTTCCTTCTTCATCCGAGAGAGAGTGTTGAGAGAGTGATTTCATCATCATCAATCACGAGTGTGTAATCTTCATCATCTTCATTCCTTTGGGAAGCTTGGATACTCGTTATAACTCGTGTTCATCGGATCGTAGTGGTTGGATCTTCAAGAGGTAAGCTCTTCAACACCTTGGATTTCGATTTTGTGTTGAGTTATGATGTTTTGGACGTTATAATCATGTTATATGAAGGGATATGTATATGATTATGAGTTTGTATAAGGATTCATTGGATTTTTGAGAGATTTATTCAAGAACACTTTGAATATCGAGTTGGATTTGGGGATTTCCGATTAATTGTTGTTATAATCACGTTTTTGGATATTCATAACGGATTATTGATCGTATTGGAGATGTTTAGTTGTTTTGAATCACTTCTTGGGGATTTGAAGTTGGTATTATTGAGGTTTAGTGGTAATCAATCAAAGTTGGCCTCAAAGTGTTCGATGTAATGCCCCAATGAACTTGGTTTAATCGTATCGACGTCTTGAGTTCGTTATATTCGTGTTTAATTCGTTATTGATCGGATTGTTGGCAATTGTATTGAATTAAGGTTGTTCGAGCGATCGGTATCTTGGTTAGGACGTTGTTCGTGGACTGACATTCTTCATCGGTATTGAGTAAGTTAATTCTTACTCGGTTAAAAGGATACTCATTCCTTCTGTTGTTGATTACTCATAATCATAACTCATTCATCATTGTATTAATCATATTAAAACTTGTTATTGTCAATTAATCACTTCAGTCATGAGAGCAGCGGTTCCAATCTTTTCGTTGAGCTATCATTCATTTCATTATTACTCTCATCTCGGTGAGTCATTCTTGACTTTGTCAGATTATTATTTATTCATTGATATTCATTACGGTCATTCTCGTTCATATGACCTTCTGGGTTCATATTGCGTGGCCGGGTGTGGCTGTGTGGAATTTTTAGTCGGGCACACGATGGTCATGTATTGGGTTCACCGATACATTGGACTGTGCACACGGTAACGCTTACCTCCGTGAGACTAATTAGGTACAAGGACGGATGTGTCCGGACATTCGTCTTGTACACTTGCACAGAACATTACGGGCGTACTATGGTACTCCTCTTCAGCGTAATTCATAATTAAGAATATTTCATAACTTCAGTTAATTCATGATTGTGTGATTTCAACTCTTGAGGATTGTTGTTCTGTAACTGACCCCGTTGGGGGAATTTTGTTTTCAGGTCACGGCAAGGCAAAGGCACGGGAAGAGCATGTTGACGGCGACGAGTCCCAGTGATACTAGTAGGGGGCCCCAGTCATTCCGTTTGTTCACCATTTTGATCATTTCGATTATTTACGTCATTCGTATTTTCCGCTGCAAATTCCGTTTGTAATGTTTATTTATTCAGGGTGGTGTATTTTATCTTCATATAAAATACACTAGTATTCGGTATTGTCCTGGTGTGTTGTACTTAAACTCCTCATCGGAGTGTTTGGTAATATAATGTGGTTCGGTACTACAATTATATTATTTAATTCACCCTTTTCATTTGCCTGGTGGGTCCCAGTCGGGGATTCACGGCACTGTAATATCCGCCTAGTTTGGGGTGTTACAGGTGGTACACTTCATTGCCACCTCGGTCCATTGGCTCCTTTAACGAGCTGGCGCACGTCTTCACGGAACACTTCGCCACCAGGGTCGCCCGGCCAGGAGGTCGCCATCGCATGATGCAAATCAGACAAGGAGAACAGGAGTCCGACTGGCACTACATCGACCGGGTTGACTTTAACATCCTAAACGGCGAGCCCGTAGCGATGAGACCGCCCTCTCTGCTGTCTAGGAGGTTTTCGGGGTTTCGCCTATGTTCGGGCATCTCACGAAGACCACCGCCGACGACCTACGCAGCCTTCCGGCTAGAGCCGCAGATTTCTGTCTGTGCAAAGGCTTCTTCTCGGCTAGGAGTAGATCGATCGGCGCCCGTCGACGACCTCCAGTCTACCGGCCCGATCGCTACTATCCAGAAGAGCCGGAGGACTCGCTCACCGCCTACAGTCCAACATTCTAGATAAGGGACTGACTCCCGCCGATCGCCGATATCCGACCTACGAATAAAGCGATCGGCCGCCGAGCGACGATCGCCAGTCTTCCGGCCAGATCGCAACATCATCAGCAGCCCGGTGGACACGATCGCCATCTACAGTCCAGCATATAACATGACGGACTAAGGCCTAAGATCGCCTCCACCGCGCATCATAAAGCCATGGCCCTGGCAGTCGATGGAACCGGCTGCTTCGGTCATGCAAGGTCCCTTTCGGCCGAGATCGCCCGCCTTCGTTTAAATACGAGGCCGGCGTAGTCGGAGGGCCCTCCAACATTAATCAGTGGACTCATTCCACAACCCCGTCTCAACGTACACCGTCGAGGTCGGCCATCTCCATGGCTGGCCGAGGTGGAAGCAGAGCTAACAAGCCGCGGGCGTGGAGTTGATTCATCCGACGCTGCCCCGCGCAAGGACTCCTCTAGACCGAGACCGCACGCCTTTCGTTTAAAAACAAGGCGAGGCGCAGCCTAACAGAGGACCCTCATAATAAAGTGAGTCACGAGGCACTCATTGTCTTTGTGCACCAAGACACGGTCATGGGCTCGGTCCATCGATCTCCGCGACTGTGCACGATTCCTCAAACAAGCGAAACCACCAAGTTTCCGTGGGGGATCGGCCAATGTTGTTTTTTGCAGGTACAAGACCGAAAGATAGCTAAGCCAATCGACCATGATTAAGCCCAAGTCCGAGTCCTAAGTCAGCTCAGATCGCCCGTCCTCATCCATACACGATCACCAGCAAGAACCACCTCGCCCCATGTCTTCAACATAGGAGCAAGCTGGGGGGCAATTGTTGTGTCAAGATTTAACACCTTCCGACCGGCGATCGCCTCCGAGGCCGAGCGACCGACTTACAGACCGAGTCACTGCCGAGCGACCAAGGCAAGCCTGCCGATCGGCGACTGTGCGGCGAGCCTTAGCCCGGTGGACATGCTAGGCGCAACCGAAGGGCCAGGCGAATCCCAGTGCGAGCGATCGACATCAAGGCGATCGCCTCTCGGTCTCGGCGACCGACCCTTGGCGATCGACCGTCTCTCGGCACTGGCGACCTACCCTTGGCGGCCGACCCTTGGCGACCTCCATCCACGGCCGATGACGACCTCGAAGACCATCCAGGGCGACCGCCTCATGTCGATCACCACCGATGGCCATCCAAGTCGGCAAAGGCCGAGCCTCAAGATCGGCACCATGTGCAAAGGCCGGGACAAGATCCGCGAATCCGGGCCATTGACCAAAGCTTGTGATTCCCTCCACCCGGTAGACGAGCCGCGAAAGCTTGTCGGTAGGGCCACATGTTGGCCCGACTCGGACACGTGATGGCTCCTTATTGGACCGCCCAAGCCGTGCCAGCCTCTTCCTTGGACTTTAGCCCGACAGCCCAGGAGATCGCCCCATTAAAGTATTGGCCGTGACGATCGGCGATTATTTTAATAGCCGGCAGCGATCGCCACTGAGACGAGATCCGGCTACCCCTATATAAACAAGACTCCCAGCACTTGTCCAGAGAGGAGAAAAACAACGCTGCACTCTCTCACATTCTTGCAATACATACGCAATACAGGAGCAAACATTAAGCACTTGGCAAATCTTCAACTCTTGGCAACAGCTTTCTTTCGGTCTTACTTCTCCCGGCCTTTTCTCCTCGAGCAGATTATCGGCGGGACGAAGAACACCAAGCTTCGCTCAAGAGCCGGATTAACAGAGTCTTTGTACACTCATTGTATTTAGATTTCTCTCATTAATACTTGTATCCACGAATATTTGTATTAATAACATCTCGCGAGAGCATTCAAGCCCGGGCCTAACAAACCCGGCAAATCTTGTTTTATTTATCTTCTCTCGGAAGTGCTCCCGCATTTGTTTGTTGTCCGTCTTCCAGCAGTATTAATCTTCGGATAAATATTTTGGGCAACAACATTCGCCTCTTACTAACAATTTTAAAGTGACGAGCAAGGATTGCCCTACTACGAAGGAGGAGATTGAGGATATGGATAAAATTCCTTATGCCTCGGCGGTCGGGAGTTTGATGTACGCTATGGTATGTACTAGGCCCGGCATTGCTCATGCCGTGTGAGAGGTGAGACGGTTTCTATCGAATCCGGGAAAGAAGCATTGTGAAGCCGTAAAATGGATATTTAGATATTTACAGGGTACTTCCAAATTGGGGATTACATTTGGAAATGGGAAAGCAATGCTTGTTGGATATTCCGATTCGGATATGGCTGGTAATGAAGATAACCGAAAATCCACTTCCGGTTATTTGATGACATTTGCAGGGGGAGCCGTGTCATGGCAATCAAGATTGCAAAAGTGCGTTATCTTATCTACAACGGAGGCCGAGTATATTGCGGCGGTGGAAGCGAGTAAAGAGCTCTTATGGTTGAAAATGTTTTTACGAGAGCTAGGCTTCCGACAATGACGTTACGTGGTTCTTTGTGATAGTCAAAGTACGATTCATTTGACTAAGAATGCGACTTTTCACAAGAGAACAAAACATATCGATGTGAGGTACCATTGGATCCGAGATGCATTGGAGGATGGTTTATTTGAACTTGATAAAGTTCATACCATTGATAATGGTTCCGATATGTTAACCAAGGCGTTGAGTAGAGAGAAGGTGAAAGTGTGTTGTTCGATCGCCGGGATGGCGAACTCTTCCTATATTCCAGAAATGGGGAGATTTGTAGGAGTTATTTCCGAAATTTAGGCATTTTCGGAGTCGACTGGACTCCGGGCAGCGCCACAAACCCTCCGGGCCGCGGCATCACGCTTGAAAAAGCCATTTTCTCACCTTGCACAGCCGGGCCGCGGCACACAACAGCCGGGCCGCGGCCCCCGGAATTCTTTCAGCAAAGCCATCCGCGCCTGTACTATGGGCTGCGGCCCCTTCCAGCCGGGCCGCGGCCCCGGCAAAATCCTGGGCGTTTTCTTTTGTGTGTGCCGCGGCACACTTTGCCCGGGCCGCGGTACACGGGTCAACCCTGCAATTGGGGGTCTTTTTAGCAGGTTTTTCCTGCGGGATTTTATTATCCAACACCTACACTTTGAGAGCAGCAAAAAAGAGAGATAGAGAGAGAAACAAGAGAGAGAAATACATTTCTTCAATTTTTCGGAGATTTATCGGTCGGATCGTCGTTATATTTTGATAAGAGCTTGGCAGCTATTGGACAAATCTTTTCACCGGAGTAGATCAAGGTTTTGAATCCGGAAGTTCGGGTATTTCGTTAGCTTTTTTGTGTAAGCTATTTTGGTGTTTCATTTTTCTCGATCTTGTTGTTATTGTTGTATTCCAAATACTTGAAGAATATTTATTACCGAGTATTTGACGATTGAGTTGTATACCTCTAGTTTGTACTAGGGACGATTGTGTATTGTGTGTATTGGTGATAGTGAATTTAAGCGGCTTCGGTCCTGTGGTTTTACTCTCGTCTGGAGAGATTTTCCACGCTAAAATTGTGTCTCGTTATTTATTGCTTTTAGCATATCATTTGTATTATATTATTGAGTTGTAATTGTGTGCTCTACTCGTCGGTAACCACGAAGTTACAATTAAAGAGTGGAAAGTTGTCAAACGAGGATTTCCGCATTTCTCGTTGTGACGTTAGTCGTGTTTTTCCCAACAGCAAGATGGAAAATTGTGAGAAACATGTATATATAATACTTCCTCCGTTCTTTTATTATTGCAACGTGTTGACTATTACACTGTTCACATACTCTCTTTTGACCATCCTTTGTGATTTATACATATGAAAAAATATAGTCATGTGGGATCTTGTAAGATTCATTTTGAAATATACTTTCAAAATATCAATTTTTTATAATTTTTAAAAGTAAAGAATTAAAGATATTAATAATCAAAGTTGTACATTGGCAAACGTGAAAGTCCAGATGTTGCAGTTATAATAGAACGAAGGTAGTATTATATAATTTTTGTACTTGCACTAAACATTCGAATGCTAACCCCTTAAATAGAGAAAATGCCTTTATGCATTTCAAGTAGTGAGTATTCAATGAGCTGGCATGGGAGATGCATGTCAAGGATAGTTAGTTGTGATGGTGTTGGCTTAAGTGCCGATCATTGAGTCGGTTTTGTTTTTTTTTTGTGTTGAGAGAGAATTTTTTTCTAAATTATTAAACTTGGCGATAGCTTGATCCAATTATTTATTATTTTGGTCCAATAACCCAGTGTCATATTTCATATATTTCGCCTATTATAACTAGGTCCAGCACCCTCCTAGCAGTCCCTTTAATAATGTTTGTCAGGGGCTGAAGTAACTCCAATTTTAATCAAGCACTTCTATTCTCTACTTGCAGAAATTGAGTCTCGAAAGTTGATTCTTACGGGTCTACTTTGTGTTGAGATCTCAGTGATTTTATTGCTTAGTATGTTTCATGTAATCTGTATGATTTAACCCTACTTGTTGAGATCAATTTCGGCTTCTAACTTGGGACATTTTGATGGTAACCGTGATTTTTTTATTTAACAACCGAAAAGTTTTCAAACCATTTACCTTTTATTTCCTGCAACTGCCACGGTCGAGAAAAAAGCTGAAACGGGTGAGTTTGCTTATTCTTTTGTAATCTTGAATTTATCTAACTCTTGATAAGAAACTTTGGTAAATATGATTCAGTGAAAGCTATTCCAGAAAAGCTGGATGAAATTTAAACTAAAACCCTGTGTTTTAATCCTGTATAATTTTGAACATTTGAACTCTCGTGTGAATTTCTCGTCATTTTCTTGAGCTTGCGATTTCTATCGTTCATAATGTATAGCTTGTCCTTCGATTATATTATGATGCTGACTATCATTACGTACTCGAATTGAGATACAGTTGGATGTTTTTGCTGCGTTACGGATTTTGTTATACATGTTATATACTTCGAGATCATTTTATGGATCACGAGTGATGTATCCGAGTTGATCGGCCACCAAGAATCGAATTGCTCCCTCTGTTCCGAGCTAGAAACCACCGGAGTTCCTGTAGAAGACGCCGGGATGATCCCGGCACAAACTCTCAGATGCTTAAGCTAGAACAGGTTTTGAGAGAAATCGAAATGTAATGTGTGTATGTGTGTTTTCTTCTCTTGTCTCTCAATGAGGATAGGCCTTCCAATATTTATAGAAGAGAGGGGAACCTATCCCTGAAATCCTGCCTTTGATTGGGGGAGATCCCTGATTTTTAGTGGTATGTCCCTGAAAATCAGGTATTATACTTTTATGATGAAATCCCAGCTTTCCAGGGACTTTGTCTTATTTGAGCTGAACTCTTTCTAGCTTGCCTAATTTACGATGCCGAGGTCTATCTAGTTATGAGCTCGAAATATAGACTTGGAGGTCGGATCTTCCTTACGGGAAAGTTCTTCTTTGGGAATGCCGAGCTCATCCGCCCTCCGACCTACTCCAGGTCGGTAGTTTAGTTGGGTTTACTTAAGAGCCGGGTTTAGTGGACCAAGTTCTTTAACAGACCTGAATATGATGTCATCTGGGAGAGCTGACATGTGGTATGACCTGCTAGTCTAGACATGACAAGTCTGCACCTGTTGGGGTAGACCTGTGGGGACCGAGCTGCGCCTAGTAGAGTTAGGCTCTGAGCTCCACTCTCCAAGTTGTATATTAGGTCGGTGGGACCTACTGGACCTTCACACAATAAGGTGGGTCTTCAGTAATCCGACTTTGTTCCGGTATTCTGAGATGAACCGCAATAAACCAGGCAGGTATAATTTGGATCATATCAGCCAGTCTCCCATACTCTAGTCGAGCGAAGAATGAGACCGAGTAGAGTAGGCTAAAGATGTTTTTGTTAATCCATAAGCGTAAAAGTTAAGCTCTAAAACATGACAAGACCCGATGGAGTTGGTCATTTTGTAGCTGATGAACAAAGCTAAGAGTACAATAAAGGGCCTCAGAGACACGCCGTCTTGGACTCGCGATATAGATGGGGCGATCTTAAGATTGAGGTGCTGATAGGCTAAGCCAAGGCCAGGAGGATAAGATTCCGAGCTGAGGCCTTCTATACCGAGAGACCTGGCAGAGGCCAAATAATAAGAGGCCTAGCTGAGCAAGCTGCATATTGATGGTGTTTTCAGCCGATCGATTTTTAGGGCAAGTCATCCCATCTTCAAATTTGAGGGTAGTTCGCCCAATTAAATTTTTAGGGTAGGTCACCCTATCTTCAATTTTGAGGGCAGGTCACGAGATCAGATTTTAGGGCAGGTCACCAAATCAAATTTTAGGGAAGGTCACCCAATCTTCAAATTTGATGACAAGTCACCCGTTCAAATTTTTAGGACTGGTCACCCAATCTTCAAATTTGAGGGTAGGTCACCCTATCAAATTTTAGGGCAAGTCACACAATCTTCAAATTTAAGGGTAGTTCACCCGATCAAATTTTAGGGCAGGTCACCCGATCTTCAAATTTGAGGGCAGGTCACCCGATCAAATTTTAGGGCAGGTCACCCGATCTTCAAATTTGAGGGCCGATCACCCGATCAAATTTTAGGACAGGTCACCCGATCTTCAAAATTGAGGGCAGGTCACCCAATCTTCAAATTTCGGGCAGGTCACCCGATCAAATTTTAGGGCAAGTCCCCCCATCTTCAAATTTGAGGGTAGATCACCCGATCAAATTTTAGGGAAAGTCACCCCAACTTCAAATTTGAGGGCAGGTCACCAGATCAAATTTTAGGGCAAGTCGCCCCAACTTCAAATTTGAAGGCAGGTCACCCGATCAAATTTTAGGGCAGGTCACCCAATCTTCAAATTTGTGGGCAAGTCACCCGATCAAATTTTTAGGGCAGATCACTCAATCTTCAAATTTAAGGGTAGTTCACCCGATCAAAGTTTAGGGCAGGTCACACAATCTTCAAATTTGAGGGCAGGTCACCCGATCAAATTTTAGGGCAGGTCACCCAATCTTCAAATTTGAGGGTAGGTCACCCCATCAAATTTTTAGGGCAGGTCACCCAATCTTCAAGTTCGTGGACAGGTCACCCGATTAAATTTTAGGGCAAGTCACCCCATCTTCAAATTTAAGGGCATGTCTGTAATACCCGTAATTTCGATTTCCGGTAATTTCTTTTTTTTTTGGCGAAAGTCCATTTTGATGACTCGCTCATGACCGTTTCGTCATTCCGAGAATGATTAATTCTGCACTTTTTGTCATCCGAGTTCGTTTCGGTGTCGTTTTGTTGAGTTCCGTGCTTTTTGATGACTTTTCCGCACTTGAGTTCGATTCTTGCGAATCTCGTTGGAAACTGCTGTTTCGAGTTTCCCGTAAGTCCGTTTAATTTTGTTAGACGTGTAGTGAACTTCGGTTTGGTTATTCGATCACGTATCGTGATTTTCAGACGTTTTGGGCCATTTTTGTAATTTCCCAAAGTTTGGGGTAATTACTTCAGTTGTCGAATTCCGACACTTCGGGTGGTCGAAATCGTGTGTTCTCTTAGCGCTTGGATTCATCTTTGCGAGTACTTCGTAACCGTATCTCCGGTTTTTACTCAGGTTCGGGTTTCGGGGTCGTCCGGGCCGTCGGAATGGCCACGGCCGAGTCACGGCCGGAGCAGGGCCTGGCCTGGCCGAGTTACGGCCGTAAGGTGCCAGTTACGGCCGTAATGTGTGCCAGTTACGGCCGTAAGTGTCCGACAGTCGCTGGGCAGATTTTTTGACGAATGCCGGTTACGGCCGTAAGGGCCGAGTTACGACCGTAAGGCACTGCCGGTTACGGCCGTAAGCGTCTGGCAGTGTCCGGCTATATAAGGCCTGGCAGCCCGTTTTTACTCATTTCTTCACTTTTCTTGCGGCTATCGGACGGGTGCGATGGGAAATAGGGTTCTTGGTCGATTCTACTCAATTCCAAGACGTTTTGGAAGATCCTTGTCAATTATATCATCATCCAATCCTTGTTCTTCGTCGGATCGAGGTAATTCTTCCGTAGAACCCTAGTTATGTAATTTTGGGGGTTTCTTTGTGATTCTTCGATTTAATCCGTGGTGGATGAATTTATTATGGTATTCTTGTTGTCTTGGCCATGATCTTTGGATTTTGTAACTCATATATCGATTTTATCACCCGGGACTTAATTTCCGATTTCTTCGAAGGAACCCTCGGATCCTTGTTGTTTCTCCGGTTGATTCGGATTCCGTTTAACGTTATTTATCCGTGGTGATGTTATTTTCGTAGCGATCGTGAGGTTGTCGAATTCTTGGTCGTTTTCGGAAGTTCGAGGGCTATCCGACCGTGTTCGTTCGTTGTTTCGTTGGTCGCGGTACCGAGGCAAGTATCTTGTCCATACGTTTCATGTTTCGTAGGCATAATTATTGATAAATGATTTTATGCGAAATCCAATGTTTAATGAACGTAAAAAGGGATCGGTATGTTCTCGATAAATGTTGTCTTTCAACAATAATTCTTGTACTTCGTGAATATACGTGTTCTCGGAATATATGTGTTGGTTTTGTATGTTGAAAGATGCTACGATCACTTTGAGTGAGTTTAATAGACCGTAATCCTTTGCCGGGGATTACGTAATGTTATGTGTACTTGTTCGGAAAGAACGTAATGTGTGTGATGTTAGTTGTTATTCCTTCGTGATGAGGTTGTGACACTTGGTGTTGTTTGGTATTGGTATTTGCTTGTGGTTGTGTGACATTAGTTGTGAGTGTACGTCGACTATAGTGGCCATTCTAGCGAAGTACCTAGCATTTGTATGCATATTCTAGTATTCGAATTATGGCTTCTCGTGGCGTTGCGGATGATATGTGTATGTTCACCTAGGGACGGTCTGACGAGGCCTCTAGGGATACGTTGCCGTGAGTTTCGTATCGCGAACTATGGTTAACCACCCAGGGATGTCCGACGAGGCTCTGCGGGGTACGGTGGCCGTGAGTCTCGTACCAAGGTTAACTTTGAAGTGTTTTGTTGGAGAACTGTGATCTTTGACGCATATTTCGTCTGATTAGAATGGCAGTTCAAATCGTATCGTACTTGGCTGGAATGGCACCAATAAATGTGTTGGGTATGATTCGTCTCTTGGTTGTGATAATTTGGTATGGGTATGTGAGTCCTGTGGTTGCTCTGTGCATTGTAGCTCTGTGGTATGTTGAGTGAGACTGTTGTCATGGTAATGTTTGACACGGTGTAATTTTCACCGGGTTATTCTTGCGAGTATGTGATGTTGATGATTTGGGTCGTGGACCCCTGTGTTGTGATTGGAATGTTATGATTGGGTCGTGGACCCTGTTATCTGCTATCGGAATTGTATTTTGAAATAAACGATTGTTGGGCTATGTCCCTAAGTGTTTCGAAAGGCTTGAAAATTCTTAAACCCCAAATGCTTTCAAAACTCCCGAGATCGTACAATGTTTTGTAAGATGTAAAATGGTTTTATTTCCTATCTTTCATAATTCAAACTGTTTGATCAAGCGAATTATCTCGGGAAGTATATTCATGATTTCTATGTTCTTGGAGTATGATATGTATGGCTTGTCTTTGTATTTATACTTGCACTAGCAAAACAGTGGAGTTTTGCTAACCCCCGAGTATTCGGGGGGTGGATGTCTGTTTTGCATCCAGGTACTTGCAGGTTGCCGGGGAGCAATTCACAGGATCGTTACGAAGGATGATGGAAGACGACGATACTAATCACATGAAGACCGGTATTGAGTCTTTTGGCGATGTATTGTTGTTTTGTCCTTCCGTTGTGTCTATTATTACCGTTTTACGGGAATGTTGATTTATGTTAACCCCTGTGTGGGTATGAGTTACGAGAAAGAGTAATGTAGGGTTGATGTGTATGTTGTGGTAAAGACCAAATCGGTCTAATGGTCCGTTAATTATCCATGTCGGTATGTAATGTATCGTATTGTATTGTGGTGTTTCTGTATTTAGCCTGGTAGATCCTCACGGAGAGGGTCTACGGCGCTGTAATATTCCCGAGTGGTCTGGGGGTGTTACAGAATATGGTATCGGAGCTTAGGTTGCGGAAACCTAGGCTGTCGGGTCGAGTTGTGTGTTTTCGGGTCTTGTCTTGTCTTGTCTTTTCAGATTTTGTCTGACTGAGTCGTGTCGCGACGCGTCGTCTGAGGTGTCGATCGTGATTACTATCGAGGTGCAGCCATCATCTTCGTGCGATCTGTGGATGTAAGTCTCCCTACTTTGTTGCGTCCCATGTTATACGAGCTTGTGTGATTATATGTTATTATGTGGAGTTTAAATGTGCCTGGTGAATACGTACTCCATACTTGTTTGATTCTCGTATTGTGCCAGAATGAAAAGTGATACTGGTGTATAAATGTGTGTATATATTGTGTGAATCGTTTTATTGAAGTAATGGCTTGGTATGACCCCGCAAGGAAAGTTTGTCAATATGATATTTCAAAGTTTAATTATTTTGAAGAGTCACGTAAATTTTATTTTTAAACATCCTTCAAGAAAGGAAATTTTTTGATTTCGTATGATAACCTCGAGACCGGAATTTTTTTTAGAACTTAACTACTTATATTTTATTTTCATCTTGCATTGTAAGTTTTCAAAATTTGATTTTAAAAACTCAAATGAGGTCTACCAAAAAAAAAATTTACTCGAAACGTGGCTCTTGCTTTCGACTTTTTGATTTCATGATCGTCGGTTCGGGGGTATGTAGTGATGTCGGCATTATTATTTGGTCAATAATGCTCAAAATTGTGATTAAGTTGGTGGTGTGAACGTTAAGTCGTCCTAAAAGCACTTGTTGTGAGAGTCCTCATTACTGAGAGGTAGGATTTTAGTTTTAGATGTTAATTATCTTATGACGGTCACTTGTGTGATACTGTAATTAGGTGGATAGGTGATGTTGAAGTGTGATTGAATTTGATGGTAATGGATCGTATTTTGATATAGTGGTAAATTATATCTGTTGTGTGTGTGTTCGAAAACGCTTTTCTGAAAATTTTATAAACTTGAACGAGTTGTGGAAAATTAAAATTCATAAAGTTTTGACAAAGTTAATTTCAAACCGAGGTACCAAAAACACTCTCAAAATTTTATTTTGAATAATCATGCAAATCCAAAGAATTCCAAATGACACCATTTAAAAGAATACCTCGTGGACCTTCTTATCGAGTTGCTATTAATTGTCTTATGTGATATATCAAGCCAAGTTGGCAATTTGGTACATTATGTTGCGATGTTGCACCATTGTATTGAGAGAGTATCCGCTTAATATGCCGAGGGGCAAAGGGCGCGGTCGTGACCACGGTACAGGCAGTCATGGAGATTAGATGCGGGACCGAGAGAAGATTTTCGGGAAGGTTGCTATTCTAGCACTTCGCTCTCGTTGTTTAGGTTTCGGGGACGAAACCTCTTTTAAAGGTGATATGGTGTAATACCCATATTTTTCGCTTTCGTTTTATTCGACTCTATTGACTCGTTTGCGTTCGTCGGTATTTTATGGACTTTTTCTACTCTTCACTTTTTGTTGTTTGAACAAGTTGCGGTGTTGTTCTAGGTTAATCCAATTGTCGTTGTGACTTTTTCCGAATTCGGTTCCGCTCTTGTGAATTTATATGAATTCATATCTTGTCGTTTTCACCGGATCGTATATATTGTCTTGAGTCGAGCTGTGAACTATGGGGATGCTATTCGATTTTCGTTATTCGTTATGATTCATACATGATTGATCGACTGTCATTGTCTCGATCGTTGCAATTCAATTGTTTGATTCTTCGGTTTCTGTTGATCTTGTTCCGTGATTGTTGAATGTTCAGACTCCGTCGTAATTCCCTTAAGTTCGGGAAATTAGCCTCATTTACAATCTTCCAACCCTTGGGCGGTGGAATTCCGTATTTGTTCAGCGACTGGCTCGCGTTTTAATTGATGTACCGTTGGGTTGGTCAATCATATCGATTTTCGTTCGTTGTGTTTTATGATTGTTCGGATAATTGACTTGACCATATTATCAGTTTGATGACGCTTGTCACTTGTTGGTTTTATTATGTCTCTATCGGTGGCGTTGTGTTGGTCGTCGTGGAGCGTGTTTTCACGCCGTATGTGTCTTTGCGTTTCTTGCAGCATTTCGCCGTTGGGCGCTAGTTCTCGATTTTTGTGTATCTCGTCGAGTTTTCCTGGTGGAGATATTGCTTCTCCCTACTTGTTTTAAGTTTCGGGACGAAACTTCTTTTAAGGAGGGTAGAATGTAATACCCGTAATTTCGATTTCCGGTAATTTCTTTTTTTCGGCGAAAGTCCATTTTGACGACTCGCTCATGACCGTTTCGTCATGATTAATTCTGCACTTTTTGTCATCCGAGTTCGTTTCGGTGTCGTTTTGTTGAGTTCCGTGCTTTTTGACGACTTTTCCGCACTTGAGTTCGATTCTTGCGAATCTCGTTGGAAACTGCTGTTTCGAGTTTCCCGTAAGTCCATTTAACTTTGTTAGACGTGTAGTGAACTTCGGTTTGGTTATTCGATCACGTATCGTGATTTTCAGACGTTTTGAGACATTTTTGTAATTTCCCAAAGTTTGGGGTAATTACTTCCGTTGTCGAATTCCGACACTTCGGGTGGTCGAAATCGTGTGTTCTCTTAGCGCTTGGATTCATCTTTGCGAGTACTTCGTAACCGTATCTCCGGTTTTTACTCAGGTTCGGGTTTCGGGGTCGTCCGGGCCGTCGGAATGGCCACGGCCGAGTCACGGCCGGGCGAGGGCTGGCTTTGACGAGTTACGGCCGTAAGGTGCCGATTACGGCCGTAATGTGTGCCGATTATGGCCGTAAGGCGTGATCGGTGCAGCCGCACGGCGCTGGGCATCTTCGGACGAAGGCGGTTCTGGCCGTAATGTGTGCGATTACGGCCGTAAGTGTCCGGCGATCGGCTGGCGTATTTTTGACGAATGCGATTTACGGCCGTAAGGCTCGCGAGTACGGCCGTAAGGGCCGAGTTACCGTAAGGCACCGCGATTACGGCCGTAAGCGTCGGCAGTTGTCCGGCTATATAAGGCCCGACAACCCGTTTTTACTCATTTCTTCACTTTTCTTGCGGCTATCGGACGGAGTGCGGCGAAATAGGGTTCTTGGTCGATTCTACTCAATTCCAAGACGTTTTGGAAGATCCTTGTCAATTATATCATCATCCAATCCTTGTTCTTCGTCGGATCGAGGTAATTCTTCTGTAGAACCCTAGTTATGTAATTTTGGGGGTTTCTTCGTGATTCTTCGATTTAATCCGTGGTGGATGAATTTATTATGGTATTCTTGTTGTCTTGGCCATGATCTTTGGATTTTGTAACTCATATATCGATTTTATCACCCGGGACTTGATTTCCGATTTCTTCGAAGGAACTCTCGGATCCTTGTTGTTTCTCCGGTTGATTCGGATTCCGTTTAACGTTATTTATCCGTGGTGATGTTATTTTCGTAGCGATCGTGAGGTTGTCGAATTCTTGGTCGTTTTCGGAAGTTCGAGGGCTATCCGACCGTGTTCGTTCGTTGTTTCGTTGGTCGCGGTACCGAGGCAAGTATCTTGTCCATACGTTTCATGTTTCGTAGGCATAATTATTGATAAATGATTTTATGCGAAATCCAATGTTTAATGAACGTAAAAAGGGATCGGTCTCGATAAATGTTGTCTTTCAACAATAATTCTTGTACTTCGTGAATATACGTGTTCTCGGAATATATATGTTGGTTTTGTATGTTGAAAGATGCTACGATCACTTTGAGTGAGTTTAATAGACCGTAATCCTTTGCCGGGGATTACGTAATGTTATGTGTACTTGTTCGGAAAGAACGTAATGTGTGTGATATTAGTTGTTATTCCTTCGTGAGGAGGTTGTGACACTTGGTGTTGTTTGGTATTGGTATTTGCTTGTGGTTGTGTGACATTAGTTGTGAGTGTACGTCGACTATAGTGGCCATTCTAGCGAAGTACCTAGCATTTGTATGCATATTCTAGTATTTGAATTATGGCTTCTCGTGGCGTTGTGGATGATATGTGTATGTTCACCTAGGGACGGTCTGACGAGGCCTCTAGGGATACGTTGCCGTGAGTTTCGTATCGCGAACTATGGTTAACCACCCAGGGATGTCCGACGAGGCTCTGCGGGGTACGGTGGCCGTGAGTCTCGTACCAAGGTTAACTTTGAAGTGTTTTGTTGGAGAACTGTGATCTTTGACGCATATTTCGTCTGATTAGAATGGCAGTTCAAATGGTATCGTACTTGGCTGGAATGGCACCAATAAATGTGTTGGGTATGATTCGTCTCTTGGTTGTGATAATTTGGTATGGGTATGTGAGTCCTGTGGTTGCTCTGTGCATTGTAGCTCTGTGGTATGTTGAGTGAGACTGTTGTCATGGTAATGTTTGATACGGTGTAATTTTCACCGGGTTATTCTTGCGAGTATGTGATGTGGATGATTTGGGTCGTGGACCCCTGTGTTGTGATTGGAATGTTATGATTGGGTCGTGGACCCTGTTATCTGCTATCGGAATTGTATTTTGAAATAAACGATTGTTGGGCTATGTCCCTAAGTGTTTCGAAAGGCTTGAAAATTCTTAAACCCCAAATGCTTTCAAAACTCCCGAGATCGTACAATGTTTTGTAAGATGTAAAATGGTTTTATTTCCTATCTTTCATAATTCAAACTGTTTGATCAAGCGAATTATCTCGGGAAGTATATTCATGATTTCTATGTTCTTGGAGTATGATATGTATGGCTTGTCTTTGTATTTATACTTGCACGAGCAAAACAGTGGAGTTTTGCTAACCCCCGAGTATTCGGGGGGTGGATGTCTGTTTTGCATCCAGGTACTTGCAGGTTGCCGGGGAACAATTCACAGGATCGTTACGAAGGATGATGGAAGACGACGATACTAATCACATGAAGACCGGTATTGAGTCTTTTGGCGATGTCTTGTTGTTTTGTCCTTCCGTTGTGTCTATTATTACCGTTTTACGGGAATGTTGATTTATGTTAACCCCTGTGTAGGTATGAGTTATGAGAAAGAGTAATGTAGGGTTGATGTGTATGTTGTGGTAAAGACCAAATCGGTCTAATGGTCCGTTAATTACCCATGTCGGTATGTAATGTATCGTATTGTATTGTGGTGTTTCTGTATTTAGCCTGGTAGATCCTCACGGAGAGGGTCTACGGCGCTGTAATATTCCCGAGTGGTCTGGGGGTGTTACAATGTCACCCTATCAAAATGCAGCAATGAATAAAGATTAAAACTTATCTCCAATGGAAATTCATGGTCGATAACAACTTATCTTTGCCGCTGATGAAAGAATCCGCGTTTGGTTGAATTCAGGCATGAATAACAAGTCTCACATGTCAACTCAATGGATGACTCGATGTCATAAGTTCCCACAGACGGCGCCACTTGATGTATCCGAGATGATCGGCCACCAAGAATCGAATTGCTCCATCTGTTCCCAGCTAGAAAACCACCGAAGTTCCTGCAGAAGACGTCGGGATGGTCCCGGCACAAACTCTCCGATGCTTAAGCTGGAACAGGTTTTGAGAGAAATCCAAATGTAATGTGTGTATGTGTGTTTTCTTCTCTTATCTCTCAGGGAGGACAAGCCTTCAAATATTTATAGAAGAGAGGGGAACCTGTCTTTGAAATCCTGCCTTTGATTGGGGGAGATCCCTGATTTTTAGGGGTATATCCCTGAAATCAGGGATTATACTTTTATGATGAAATTCCAGCTTTCCAGGGACTTTGTCCTATTTGGGCTGAACGCTTTCTAGCTTGCCTAATTGACGATGCCGAGGTCTATCTAGTTATGAACCCGGAATATAGACTTGGAGGTCGGATCTTCCTTATGGGAAAGTTCTTCTATGGGAATGCCGAGCTCATCCGCCCTCCGACCTACTCCAGGTTGGTAGTTAAGTTTGGTTTACTTAAAAGCCGGGTTTAGTGGACCAAGTTCTTTAACAGACCTGAATATGATGTCATATGGGGGAGCTGACCTATGGGATGACCTGCTGGTATAGACCTGGCAGGTCTGCACCTGTTGGGGTAGGCCTGTGGGGACCGAGCTGTGCCTAGTAGAGCTAGGCTCTGAGCTCCACTCTCCAAATTGTATATTAGGTCGGTGGGACCTACTGGACACAATAAGCTGGGTCTTCAGTAATCCGACCTTGTTTCGGTATTCCGAGATGAACCGCAATAAATCGGGCAGGTATATTTTGGGTCATATCAGCGAGAGTCCTATTTGGTGTTTCAAATACATTTTATATGGATTTTATCATTTCGAAAGTCGATTTATAGCTCCGTTCACCTCAACTGCACCAATATCTAAGTTCTAGCATACTAGATTTGATCACACAACCCTTCAGCACCTGACAACCTCCACTATGCCAGCATCTCAGTTTCGACCAACTGGCAACTTCTGCTGAATCCCCTCTCAGTTTCGACGCTATGGCATGTTAGGAGTATGCCCTCGAATGCCACTCAGAGGTTGTTGAGTGAGGGCATTGTACTTGTAATTATGTAAACCATTTATATAAGGCAAATGATTGTTTCTTTATTTACTGGTAGTTACTGGCATTCCTAACTCGTAAATAAACATATAGAAACTAGTCCGTGTATTTGAGAGCAAAACGTTCCACTCCTTATTGGATAAGGGGGTCGGCACTGGAAAGGTTTATAGCTCAAATACTTAATCGTTCGCAAGTCGATGAAACTTGGTAGGCGTTAAGTTTATGTAAAGACTTGTATGACGTGTTCTTTGACATGGAGAGTGCCTGTCGAACACTAATGGTTAGTGGGAGCACACGTTATAGGTATGCTAATTAGATTAGTATACTCGAACCGACTCACCCTCGATTCGTCACATGGATTTCACTCCGGGACAGTCAATGACGGAATCGAAAGGTTGTGATAGGTATTCGTGAACCTTCGACTTGAGGATTTAGTAGGGATGTGCTTGTGACGTCAAGATTTTCATTAGAGTAGTTCGACCTGTAAACCGGAAGGCGGGGTCAACCTCGACGTGCATCTTGACGGCAAGTAGCGAGTCCTGCGAATACCAAGATAGAATTCTTTCTCCCGTTAGTGAGCGGGTTATATGTCCTATGCGGTTATTGGCGAGATGAGATCATAAGTCTTTGGCAAAGCATTGGAGCCAGTTGTATTAGATACACGGCTCGATGATCTCGATTTGCATTAACGCATGCATAGCGTCAAGTCTGAGATAGGGTTTGGTAGACCGTGACCCTAAAACTTGATCGGGACATTTGAAAGAAGGGTTTATACGTTCTTGGTATTCACGACAGAATGGTTCTTGAATGATCCCAATCATTCGTTCTCGATTAAGTACAGTGTAGGCCGCCAGTGGCTAGGTGGTGCTACTACTCTTTGGTTCCTCCCATTCTTGTCGAGACGGACCTCCGAGTCGCGCATTAGGATTGACGACGGAATGAATCGAGCTTAATCTCTCATTATAAATATTAGATATTGGATATCTAATTTGGGACATTGGATGTCTAAATCGATTTATTGGATAAATTGATTTACGGCCTAATGGATTAAATAAATTACTGGGTGATTAATTTAATTCGTGAATATAATTATTTCTTGGAGAAATTAATTATATTATTATGTATTTAATGTGATTAATTGATTGGATTAATTAATCGACACAAATACATCGGAACGGAATAGGAGTTTATCTGTTTGGACTCACGGAGTCCGAAGCGGATCGAACTCGTCGATACCTTCTAGATGGCTGCCCTCCTTCCACCTACTTTCCACCAAGTCTTCAATTCCATTTTATTAATAGATGATTATGACTTGGTGGGGGAATCTCATGTGATATGATTTGATTTATGTGGGTTGAATAAGAATGGCAAGAGGACAATGATCTCACTTGACTCAACTTTAAGAAAAGGCTTCCAACCGTGAGTAGTGAGAGAGAGAGAGAAAAATCATTTTCTCAAGTCTTCATCTTGATCTTCTTCTTCACTTTTATTCTTGAGTTTTCTTGGAGAAAATTCAAGATACATTAAGAGAGATATATTATACACTTAGAGTGTAATAACAAAAGCTTCACCACTTGATTCTAGCCGTAACCTTAGAGGTTAATCAAGTGTTGTTGTTCCGTTCGTTTTTCCGGCGCGTGGCAAGTAGAGACGCGGTGTTTTCGGCGTTGGATCGTTCAAGGGCTTGGAGCGGATTGAACTCGTAGAGATCAAACTAAAGCTTGGGGAATAGCTCAAGAGAAGGTTTCCATTTAATCAACGGACTTCGAGGGTTAGTTTCTTACGACTCTTGCTTTTCGTTTATATATTCGTATATACGTAGCTCGATCGATTCTCGTAGGGATTCGGATCGAATTAATTTTCGTTTACCGCTTCCGCTGGCCTTCGTTTTAGGCACCGAATCCCAACAGTGGTATCGGAGCGTAGGTCTTGCGATCGTATATACGATATTGGCATTTGGAATGCTCGATTAGATGGTGAATGATTTGGAATCATTTTAGTCATAATCGTGGTATATGTTTTTCGTTCGTAATAATTGTATTTTTCGTAAGTTTATGTCTAAATATAAATCTTAAATTTCTGGGAAATATGATTTATATTGAAGATATGAAAGTCGGAAAATATTGATATTGGATATCCGGTCGTAATTCTAGCCCAGATAAATCGTCGGACGATTTTTTGGACAAAAAGGGTATTTTGGCCGAGGATGACTCGGCCGTGTCTGGGTGACACGGTCGTGTCCGGCAGATGTGGCTGAGCCCTTTGCACAGACCCGATCGTGTCGAGACACGGGCGTGTCTGGCCGAAGTGACTCGGCCGTGTCTGGATGACACGGCCGTGTCCGCGATCTGCCAAGTCATCGCTGAGCGACCCGACCGTGTCTGGGTGACTCGGTCGTGTCTGGCGGCATCTTCCGAGGGTGACTCGGCCAAGCGGGAGTATTGCCGGTAAGTCGCCGAGGGTGACTTCGGTCATCTTTGGCCGTTTTCACCCGGCTCGATTTTTAGTGTATTCTTAAAAATTAATCTCCCGCATGTTAAATTGGATTTAATATGATTAAAATGATTTATGGTATTTCATTTTATAAGGGAAATTTGATTAATTGGAATATTTATGGTCGACCGAATTATTTTGAACGTTATTACATTACCGATTGTGTGAATCGATTGGATCGGTTCGTATTGTTGATTGGATCAATGTATCTCTACGCTTTCCATTTATTTAGTATTTATTGGATGAATGCTTTTGAGTGGGGATGTGGTTCGTGGACTTAGTTTTGAATCGTTCGTTTTATTCGATTGGGTTGTAAAGGCCGTTTTGAGCCTATTTATTTTACTAGAAAAATTTGTATCTAGGATGCAATTTTCAATGTAAAATTTATATGTAATGACGAAGACCGGAGAAAGATCCATTTCGAGAAGACGAAGATTCAAGACGAAGACTTGTAATTAGATTACGAAGTTTTTGTTTTCTAGGAACGGTCCATGAACCACATGTTGGTAGCAACTAGGTTGTGAATGGTTGTTTCATATTGTATGAATGCCTCAAACGCGCTAATATGATTAATGTGCAAAGTGTAACGTTAATCGCGAAAATTCTCCCACTATAAATAATTAAGTTTATAAGGTTTCAAGGTTTTCCTTCCCTCCATCGAGTTTTCGGGAAATTGAAATCCAAACCGGATGTGCTATGCTTCCGAGTTATCGGGGTAGTCGTTCGGGGAGGACGGATAAATTACCGAGAGCGCATTGGATGCCTTCGGTTGGAGCAAATTTTATCCCTAGAAACCTGATAGGTTGCCGGATAAGATTCAATTGTGAAACCGATTTGCGTCGATGGTATAAACTTAACTTGTTCACGAACCATAGAAATCGTATAGGTTGAGGGGAGTGAACAAGGGGAAAAAGAAGATCGAATCATCCATTAGATGGGTTGGTGTTGGACACCACTTTATGAAAATTAATAGACTAGAAACCTGTTCGGTTGCCCTCTATTAAGATTTATAAAGAACACGATCACCACTATGAAGTAGAGCGACGATCCTTCCGGATTACACAGGGGAGAGTGATCTTCCGATAAAAATAGTGGGAGCTCGGTAATAAGAATATACAAGACCTAAAAATCTATACTCATAACATAATTTTATGAGTCACTATTTAATCTGTTATACTTAATGCAGACAAAGCTCACTATGACAATGAATCCACTCGCAATTCTACTCGAAAAGAACACCTTAATGGGACCTAACTTTGTGGATTGGCTCCGCAATCGATGATTGTCCTCGGTATAGAGGCAGGATACGTCTTGGAGACGGACATTCCGCGCCTCCTATGCGGACTCGAGCCAATCAGAAGAGATTGAAAACCACGAAAAGTGGGTTAAGGATGACGTGAAAGTCCGTGCTTATATGATGGCTTCCATGTCTAATGAGCTTCGTAGAGCTCATGAGAAAATGACTTCTGCTGGCGATTCTATCTCACTTAACCGAGCTTTATGGTGAGCACAAGTGAAGCTAGATATGAGATATCCAAGCAACTGTTCGGTGCAAGGATGAAGGAAGGTGAGAAGGTTGGGAACATGTCCTCAAAATGATATCCATGATCGAGAGATTGGAGGCTCTTGATTTTAAAATGGATACTTCTCTCCAAACCGACCTTATCCTACAGTCTCTCCCCGATTCCTTCTCACAATTTGTTATGAACTTCAACTGCAATGAGATTGCATGTAATTTAGCAGGGCTAATGAACAAACTTGTGACCGCTCAGTCTCAGATGAAGACTCCGCGGATGAAGGAGTCTGCTCTTGTGATTTCTTCTGGACCTCGGAGGTCTAAGAATAAGAAGAAAAAGACCAAGAAGCGGTGGACCACAAGCTAAGGACCTTAAGGGTAAGGGCAAGGCCCAATGGTTAGAAGAACAAGAAGAAAAAGGATACTTGTCTCAAGTGCGGTGAGGTGGGCCCTTTGGGCTAGAGACTGTCCAGATTCTTCATGGCACTTGGTCTGAGAACTTTTAGTTTTGGAAACAAATTGTTACGCTCTGTATTTTCTACTTCTGAATCGGATTAAGTGCTAGTTCTCATATTTGTACCGTGAATCGGGATCTGGAACAAAGTAGGAAGCTTGGAGTGGAGAAGTTATGATCACAATCGGAGCGGGCATAGTGTCGAGGCGACCACATAGGATCACTTCTTTTGGGTTTAGAATCCGGCTTTGTTTTGACTTTAGAAGATGTACTTGTTTTGCCCAAGGGGCACAAAAACATTGTATCCATTCCGGTCATGGACCGAAAAGGCTTTTCATTTTTCATTGGTGATGGTTCCTGCAAAATTTATTTTAGAAATAAACTAGTGGGTACTGCTACATTGTTGAATGGATTGTATCATCTAAATCTCAAAGAACAAAGTAGTTGTGAATACTATGACTAGAAAACGTGGTAGGGATGAAACCAATCAAGTTTTGAAATGGCATCTTAGACTTGGTCATGTTGGTCAGACCAAGGTTTACAAGATGGAAAAAGATGGACTTATGGGTCCATTGGGATCGGATCCCTTTCCTACTTGTGAATCTTGCCTTAAAGGCAAAATGACTAAGTCCCCTTCACAGGACTTTTGAAAGAGCCGGATAAACCGGGATTAATCCATACCGACGTATGTGGTGCTTTAGAAGCGGACGTGACGGATATCAATATTTCATTACGTTTACAGATGATCATACTAGGTATGGTTATGTATACTTAATGAAACATAAATCCGAGGCCTTTGAGAAATTCCAGGAATTCAAGGCCCTAGTCGAAACAAACCGTAATCATATCAAAGCACTTGGTCGGACCGAGGTGGCGAGTATATGAGTACGGAGTTTGACGAGTTCCTTAAGGAACATGGAATAGTTTCACAACTAACACCTCCAGTACTCCTCGGTTAAATGGTGTGTCGAAAGAAGGAACCGGACCACGTTGAACATGGTCCGTTCCATCTTGGGCTATCTTGACTTGCCGATTTACCCGTGGGGTATGCACTCGATCGCCGCGTATATCTTGAGCAGATGTCCTTCCAAATCCGTTCCTAAAACTCCACATGAGATGTGGGAAGGAAGGAAACCAAGTCTTAATCACATTAGGATTTGGGGATGTCCCGCCTATGTCAAGAAGACTAAGGTGGAAAAGTTGGAAGCTAGGTGCGAAGGGACGTTTCATAGGATTCCGTGCAGGACGATGGGATATCTATTCTACATGCCGAAGATCGAAGGATCGTTGTTGCTTTACAAGCACACTTCTGGAAGATGAGTTCATTCGGGAAGGCGGAGCAGTAGAAGTATTTCTTTAGAAGAATACAATGAAACTTCTCGAGAGACACTGTGCAAGAAACGAACCGAACTTTCAAACACAAGTACAACCACCTCGTAGGTCTAGTAGGGTGTCTCATTTACTCGAGAGGTATGGGCTTGTGCACTTGGAGGAGCCGGGTCTCCATGAGGTTCCAAGTGATAGCCAAGAGACCGACCCAACAACCTATGACCAAGCGATGGTGGATGTAGACTCGCGAAATGGCGTGAAGCTATGGAAGCCGAGATAGACTCGATGCATGTCAATCAGTGCGGACTCTAGTAGACCGCCCCAAGGGCATAGTGCCTATTGGGAACAAGTGGATCTACAAGAGAAAGACCGATGGTGATGGCAAGGTTGACGCTATAAGGCCGGGCTTGTGGCAAAGGGTTATACCTGAAGGAAGGAATCGATTACCACGATACCTTCTCGCCCGTAGCCATGATCAAGTCTATTCGCATGATGCTTGCTATAGCCGCTACCACGATTATGAGATATGGCAAATGGACGTAAAGACGGCTTTCCTTAATGGATTCCTCGAGGAGAAATCTATATGGAGCACTAAAGGCTTTGTATCCGAAGTCGATATTCGTAAAGTGTGCAAGCTTGACGTTCCATTTATGGATCAAGCAAGCGTCGCGTAGTTGGAATCTTCGTTTTGACGAGGCAACAAAGAGTTTGACTTCGTGCAAAATGAAGAGGAACCTTGTGTATACAAGAGGGTTAGTGGGAGCAAGATCGCATTCTTAGTACTATATGTAGATGACATTCTACTAATAGGAAATGATGTGGGAATGCTCGGTTACGTGAAAGCTTGGCTTTCGAGTAATTTCTCCATGAAAGACTTGGGAGAAGCTACCTATATTCTTGGTATTCGACTCTACCGGATAGAGCGAAGAGAACAATAGGTCTTTCCCAAGCCCTCTATATAGATAAAATCTTAAAGCGATTTAAGATGGATGATTCTAAAAGAGGGTTCCTACCGATGCGACATGGAATAAAACTCACCTTGAAGATGTGTCCTCAAAATGAGGAACAACGAAAGGAAATGAGTAATATACCATATGCTTCGGCCGTGGGTAGCCTTATGTATGCTATGTTGTGTACAAGACTGACATTGCGCATCTTTGTAAGCGTGGTGAGTAGGTTTCGTGCAAACCCGGGTAGGGAACATTGGGTGCCGTAAAGAACGTTCTCAAGTACTTGAGAAGGACTAGAGATATGGTTCGATGTATGGTGGTGGAGAATTGGATGTGGTGGGATTCAGATTCGGACTTCCAAGGACCGAAGGACGACTCGATGTCCACTTCGCTACATATTTACTCTTAATGGAGGAGCGGTATCTTGGCGTAGTGCCAAGCAAAGCGCGGCCGATTCCACTGTCAGCCGAGTATCAAGCGGCCTCGGAGGCTTCCAAGGAAGGGTTCGGATTAAGAAGTTTGGGAGAACTTCAAGTGATACCATGTCTTTGAAATTGCCTATTCATCTTTGCGACAACGACGGAGTCAGTAGCGCAGCCAAGGAGCCGAGGTTTCACAACAGACCAAACATATTGAGAGGAAGTATCATCTCGTAAGAGAATTTGTTCGCAAGGGATACATTGTCTTTGCATAGAGTAGACTCGGCCGACAACGTCGCCGATCCACCGACTAAGCCACTATCTCGGACTAGCTTGGAGCGTCATCCTGGAGAACATGGGTATTAGATACCATAGTGTGTGGCATTGAGTGCAAGTGGGAGATTGTTAGGAGTATGCCCTCGAATGCCACTCGGAGGTTGTTGAGTGAGGGCATTGTACTTGTAATTATGTAAACCATTTATATAAGGCAAATGATTGTTTCTTTATTTCTTGGTAGTTCTTGGCATTCCTAACTCGTAAATAAACATATAGAAACTAGTCCGTGTATTTGAGAGCAAAACGTTCCACTCCTTATTGGATAAGGGGTCGGCCTTTGGAAAGGTTTATAGCTCAAATACTTAATCGTTCGCAAGTCGATGAAACTTGGTAGGCGTTAAGTTTATGTAAAGACTTGTATGACGTGTTCTTTGACATGGAGAGTGCTGTCGAACACTAATGGTTAGTGGGAGCACACGTTATAGGTATGCTAATTAGATTAGTATACTCGAACCGACTCACCCTCGATTCGTCACATGGATTTCACTCCGGACGATCAATGACGGAATCGAAAGGTTGTGATAGGTATTCGTGAACCTTCGACTTGAGGATTTAGTAGGTATGTGCTTGTGACGTCAAGATTTTCATTAGAGTAGTTCGACCACAGTAAACCTAAGGCGGGGTCAACCTCGACGTGCATCTTGACGGCAAGTAGCAGTCCCATCAATACCAAGATAGAATTCTTTCTCCCGTTAGTGAGCGGGTTATATGTCCTATGCGGTTATTGGCGGATGAGATCATAAGTCTTTGGCAAAGCATTGGAGCCAGTTGTATTAGATACACGGCTCGATGATCTCGATTTGCATTAACGCATGCATAGCGTCAAGTACGAGATAGGGTTTGGTGACCGTGACCCTAAAACTTGATCGGGACATTTGAAAGAAGGGTTTATACGTTCTTGGTATTCACGACAGAATGGTTCTTGAATGATCCCAATCATTCGTTCTCGGTTAAGTACAGTGTAGGCCGCCAGTGGCTAGGTGGTGCTACTACTCTTTGGTTCCTCCCATTCTTGATCGAGACGGACCTACCGAGTCGCGCATTAGGATTGGACGGAATGAATCGAGCTTAATCTCTCATTATAAATATTAGATATTGGATATCTAATTTGGGACATTGGATGTCTAAATCGATTTATTGGATAAATTGATTTACGGCTAATGGATTAAATAAATTCTTGGGTGATTAATTTAATTCGTGAATATAATTATTTTTGGAGAAATTAATTATATTATTATGTATTTAATGTGATTAATTGATTGGATTAATTAATCGACACAAATACATCGGAACGGAATAGGAGTTTATCTGTTTGGACTCACGGAGTCCGAAACGGATCGAACTCGTCCGATACCTTCTAGATGGCTGCCCTCCTTCCACCTACTTTCCACCAAGTCTTCAATTCCATTTTATTAATAGATGATTATGACTTGGTGGGGGAATCTCATGTGATATGATTTGATTTATGTGGGTTGAATAAGAATGGCAAGAGGACAATGATCTCACTTGACTCAACTTTAAGAAAAGGCTTCCAACCGTGAGTAGTGAGAGAGAGAGAGAAAAATCATTTTCTCAAGTCTTCATCTTGATCTTCTTCTTCACTTTTATTCTTGAGTTTTCTTGGAGAAAATTCAAGATACATTAAGAGAGATATATTATACACTTAGAGTGTAATAACAAAAGCTTCACCACTTGATTCTAGCCGTAACCTTAGAGGTTAATCAAGTGTTGTTGTTCCGGTCGTTTTTCCGGCGCGTGGCAAGTAGAGACGCGGTGTTTTCGGCGTTGGATCGTTCAAGGGCTTGGAGCGGATTGAACTCGTAGAGATCAAACTAAAGCTTGGGGAATAGCTCAAGAGAAGGTTTCCATTTAATCAACGGACTTCGAGGGTTAGTTTCTTACGACTCTTGCTTTTCGTTTATATATTCGTATATACGTAGCTCGATCGATTCTCGTAGGGATTCGGATCGAATTAATTTTCGTTTTACCGCTTCCGCTGGGCCTTCGTTTTAGGCACCGAATCCCAACATGGCATTCTTCACTATAGCATACTCCAAAAGAATTCGCACTCGTGACTTGCTCTAATACCAATTGTTGGTCCCTAGAATGATAAAGATTGTCCTCTTGTACAACACGAGTCTTTTTACCGCGCTTTGTCCTCACTCACGTGCACCCTTAGAAACTTTCCACAGGTCATCCATCCCATAATTACTCCAAGTCAAGCACGCTTAACTTTGGAGCTTCTATGAGATGGCTACCAGAAAAGATGATGCATTTGTTGGTATGAGTAGTTCAAATCAATTTATTTAACCATTTTTTAGTACAAATCTCACGAATTGAATCGCAAGGCGCACCTCACACATCTTTAATCCCATGCAGATAGGATGCTGGACCGAAATCCAGTACCTCCCTTTACTAATTCGACATGTGGATCTGTTTACACATATCAAATATCATTACATATTAAACTAAAATTAAAAATAGGACAAACTATGCAGCACCATTCACTTCGTTTGTTTTTCCTTTTACCATAATCACAAGTTGTCTTTCAACTCTTTGAGAAATTATAAATTTCCAGATCTCATTGCCTTATTAATCACAAAATGATTCTTATAACTTGGAGGTTCGTGATATCATGCAATGAAAGCTCTGGGTGAACGTAAAAGTTCGATTCAGCTCGCATTATTTGGTTCGAAAAAGTCCGGCTCGAGGCTCGATTCGATGATGCAAACTTCAAACTCAAACGTTAAAATAGGGAGTTCAGTCCGATTTGCAAACGGTGTGAAATAGTTCGGCTCGCCATAAACTGACTTTTGTCCATTAATTATAGGCATGAATTGATAAGATTATGCTTCACTTGGGCTATTTTATCTCATTTTTTCCTCTCTCACACGTTCTCATCCTTTGGATTCAATCTCTCGTAAAGGTGTTTAGAGTTTTATTCAAACGGTTCGATCCGATTCGCATAATTCGGCTCGATCCGGAGCTTTCAAACGTTAAATTCTAAGGTTCGACACTTTCAAACGTGTTCGAACCTAATGTTCGACACTTTCAAACACATACTCAAACATAGTGAGGTTCGGTATAATTCGATTCGTTTACAACACTAAATGCAACACATTACACACACACACACACACATACATATATATATATATATATATATATATATATATATATATATATATATATATATATATATATATATATATATAGAGTGTAACTTTATTTTCAGAACTCTGTTAAGTGTGAGAACTGCGAGAACCACCTTTTGTACTCTTAATAATACATAATGTACATCACATCCATGCATACAACCCCTACTGATCATAACCCCTACTGTATAGTAGGGGTTATATATATAGTAGGGGTTATCATCAGTAGGGGCTATTATAGTAGGGGTTATCATCAGTAGGGGTTATCACCCGTAATAAAAATTATATTTTAGTATAATACCCTTTTGAATTAATAATATTTTTTAATATTTAAAAAAATCTCATTGGTTTAAAGGAGTTCTCGCAGTTCTCAGAGTTCTGAAAATAAAGCTCCCCTATATATATGGGTGAGTTCAGGTGAGAATGCAATTTAAGTTAAGAAATAAGAATAATGCAGTATTTTAATGCATCGATATTTTGATGCATATAATGCATATTTTAATGTATTGCAATTTTGATGCACGAAATGCATATATTTCATGCATAATTAGTACAAACCTCATACATATTCGCAATTCGCAGGATAAGAACCATTTTCATTTGATCATATATATATATATATTCAATTTTGAAATTGTCAAAATACATAAATAAATAAACCCTCTTTTCCGAATATAGTATTTGACCCTTAATTATAATTTATTATACTGCGAATTTCCAAAAGGAAATTTGTGTGTGCTTCCTACGCCTAATTGCTTCTTGGGCTGTGCACGATTTACGCTTTCATTACAAACTAACCAACTGTCCAACTGCCAAAAGTCTCTTGTTTCCTTTTCTTCTTCATATTATATCAATCTTCTTCACAAAAATTTGCTTTGGTTTTGTTTGTTCCTTCAACATTCCATGGGAAAAGCTTTCTACTTTTGGCATTTTCAAAGGTGCAATATCACACCCTATAATCCATTTATTATATGTATATATAATATATTTCATGTTTGAAGCTTTCTATAATATCTATTTCTTCATTTGTTTCGTTTTTCTGCCCTATCGACGATATGCATTGTTCTCGGTATTACTGTGAGATTGTTCGAGTTGGATATTTATTTAAACGATCGGTAAATTTCTATTTTTAATAATAAAAGTTCAAAAAATCGATATAAACATGTTTTTTTCTTTTACGTGGTATATTTATTTATAAAATGTTATACATCTTTTTACAACATAAAGTTCGACTTTTTATTGTTTCTTGCACTATATAGTTATTTGTATATTAAGTTGGATATTTACTTGTTATTTGAAATTATAAATCGTTGTTTAGTTTTTGATCAACCTCTATTCATAAATATTACAATTTCTTTTTCTATTTGTATAGATCCCACATGAGCCGTATAATCGAATCGAATCCAAACAATTCGCTGTAATGATGATTTATGGCCATATTATTCAAACTCGAATCGATTCTAACTAAAACAATTCGAGTTATATTCTTAGAAACTCCTACTAAGAATCGATCATTATGCTAACCCGAACATAACGCATCGCTTGTGGAAAGTCCCACATTTTCCTTATATAAAAGAATAAAACGTGCAAATCATCTAAGATGCGATCATACCAGCATTCACGGTCACAAAATCTATCGATGTACAAATTGCAATTCACTAAACCAAAATGAAAGATCTGCCATTTTTATCTTGTCAAGAAATACATACTGAATAACAATGCTTATATGGCAAAAATGTCGCCCAAATGTAGGTAAGAACATCAAATTTCAACTGGTTCACAAATGGCATCAAGAACAACAAGAGACATACCTCCCGGGAAGGAGAAAAGAGGATCATCACCTTCGAACATCACCACCACCACCACCACAAGAACCACCACACAACGCGGGCGAAGCCCAAATCCTCCCGAAAATCCCATCTCTCCGATCCGTACCCACGATCCAACCGCATCAGAAAAACCCATCCCCAATTATCTCAAGCCCACACTGTCCTCAAGCCCCGACACGTCGACCAAGCAACAAGGCAAGAAACCGGCTTCGAAAACCGAGACCACCCAAAGGCCCACTCTCGTACGAAGAAGATCCTTCGACAAGCCTCCATCATCCTCTCAGTTGCAAAGATCACGTGTCTCTCCAAATCCCACCCTTCGTCCGTCCTCTTCATTTTCGGGCAAGACCGTTAGCCCCCAAAAAGGGGTTCCCGATAAAAACTTGAGAACACCAAAGGAGGTCGGGAAACAACATACATTGTATGCTAGGCCGGTAAACACAGCAAAAAAGAGCGGTGTATATATTAAGAAGCATGAGATCGGGGATAATTCTTCGACGGTAAAGGAAAAGGCCGTTATCCCTCCGAAGAAAATTGATAATGTTGGTAAGCCAGACGTTCCGGAAGCTGGAATGCAGGTCGACGAGCAAGAACCCGTGGCTGCTCAAGGTGAAGAAGAGACGGTACAGAATGGCGACGTTACCGAAATGGGAGACAACGGCTCGTTTATGGAAGATAAAGAACAGATGAGTTATGGGCAAGCTCAGGGAGAGATTCATGATAAGGATACTGCCAAGATTGTAAATCCCGAGTCTTTGATGATTCCAGAGCAAAATCAAGGAGAGAGCGAAAGCAAGGATGCAAAGAATGCGACAGCTATTGAGCCATTTACTGTTTCAGAAGCCGCCGTCGAGGACTCGCTCGTCGTGGAGGATCGAGAATCAACTAATTTTGAGTCACCTGAAAAATCAGAATACCAAATTCCGGAAACCGAAGCTGTCGAGTCGCCAGCGGTCCCGGAAAACCAGGATGTCTCTGTTGTTGGCGTCGAAACAGAAGAGCCAGAAGACACAAAGCAAGAGGAGCTAAACGAAGGTACCAACAATGAGATGAACAACGTAATTAGTACTGATCAAAGTGTTGCAGGTAAAGAAGCGGCTGGTGGCGATGAAGAAGCTCGTGACAGTAAGGAAAAAGAAGTGCGAGAAGTGATTGTGGAAAGGAAGCCGGATGAGGTCGTAGATGAGGCGGCGCCAAAAGTACAAATGGCGCATGGGAAGAAGGAAATAGCGGTTTCCAACGATGTGATTGAGGAGACGGCGAGCAAGCTTCGCGAGCAGAGGAAGAACAAGGTGAAAGCACTTGCTGGAGCTTTTGAAACTGTCATATCCTTGCAGGATCCTAAGTGAGAGAGAGAGAGAGAGAGAGAGAGAGAGAGAGAGAGAGAGAGAGAGAGAGAGAGAGAGAGAGAGAGAGAGAGAGAGAGAGAGAGAGAGAGAGAGAGAAGAACTTGTGTTGTGGAAAGACTCAAATTACTTGAAGTTTATTTGTTTTCATGGCTGTTAATTGGTTTTGTTTTTCCTTTACCAGCATTAGTTATCTGTACAAAGGCACTGTTAGATTTTGCACCGGAGATGATACCTTGCGACATTGATGTATCGTACATGATCAACGGTGATTATGTGATACACCAATTGTGATTATGATGTTGCGTCATATTTTCAATGTAACTATCTTATATACTAATCGTGTTTATGTCATATACCAGAGTGATTATGTTTATAACACAACGGATGTGTTCCTTGTATTGTACGTTATGTTGTGGGATATACCAACTCAATTTTACACCGAGAGAAGGAAAATATACTTTTCATTTCATTTTAACTGACAATATTGTTATACCCATAATCAAGGATGTTTCCTTTCCCATTTTAATACTCCTCCGTTCCTAATATAGGTCGTTTTTATTAAATGAATCCCTAATTAATGTCATTTGTCTCTCCTCCAATTACAAGTCGTTCCGAAAAAGTACTTATTTTGTCATAATAGGGTAGGATTAAAATTGAAATATATTGCTAGAAGTTTCTAAATTTTAAGGCTTTTGTCATACAGCTAGGGGTGTTCTTGGTCCGGTTCGGTCCGGTATTGTCTTTCCGGGTTTATACCGTTAAGGTATCGATTATTACCGGTTTCGGTCCTTACCGATTTCGGGTCCCAACTTCAATACTTGTATCCGGACCGCCAACGTTTCAGGTGAGTGACGGTCCCGGATATTTCGGGCGTGTTCTCGCGTATTTTGGATCGTTAAAAGCCCTAATCACCAAAACCTCATAATCGAAACAAGAATATGGTAAAATTTTCAAATGTATGCTAAGGAAATTAAGAGATAAGGTCTTTTGATCTAATTTTTTCTATATGTACTAGTATAATATTTTGTACGATGTATGTTTACGGATTTTTTACTGGGTTAACGGTTTCGGTTCTAACTTCGGTAACATTATCCGGACCGCTAACGTTTCAAGTGATTATCATTCCGATGTATTATCAGGCGGTTCTCGGGCGATTCTCAAGTATACTTGGATAGTTAGCAGCCCTATACATCAATGTTAAATTACACCATTATTTGTTTATAACATCAAATTAAACGCCTCATCACTATCTTTTTTTCTATCTATTTACATCATTATTTAGTCATTGCGTACTATTTTAAAATATTTTTTACAAAACAAAAAATGCAATATATCTATATTAAGAAGGGTATATTAGGTCATCATGTTGAAAGTGGACCCCCTTTTTCGGAATATTTTTTTGTTTTCAAAGTATTTTTTTTTTTGAGTTTAAATCATAAACGGTTTCATAACTATTGCCCAAGATAATTCAATTACAAAATTAACTTTTTAATCGAATTAGTCTCCATTATTCTAACATTATCCAATTTACGTCCCAAAGTCGATGAAACAGACAAATCGACATCGTTTAAGCTCACGTGCTGGGCTCGTGCCGTCAAAATCTACGAATTTACAGACTTGTTAGAGAAACTCATGCGAAAATATAAACAACCACGTAGAGTTAAAATCGCAAATCCCCTAGTAACTACTACACTAATATCAAAATTAACTTTTATATAAATTTAGTTCAAAAACATATGACTGGTATGCCCAATCAACTACATGCGCAGACAAAAATTCAAGGGGATTACATTTTTAAAAAAATTGAAGAGATAGCTACGAAACTCTCAACTGTACGCGTAGACCAAAAAAACGTAAAAGCGCGTTTCACATATGTAAAATCAGAGAATCTTCTTCCTCAAACCCCCCACCGTTTTCTAATATTTCTAGCTTATTCCAGAAGCAGACTGCGCATGTTTATACAATCCTCATCACTATAAAAACTCCTCAATCCTTCCAAATATTTTCGTCCATTCATCAGCTAAGGAAATAACAAAAAGAAAAGTAGAATAGGAAAAATCGGTGAAATTCATTTTTTTTTTGTGAGAGGATAAGTCGAAAAGGATGTGTTTGGTGTTCGTGTGCGACGAAGACGAGAGGGTGATAGGGAGTCGGGCGGCGCCGGGCTTGTGCCCTTACTGCGGGGGGATGGTGCAGTCCATGGACGTGCAGAGTAACTGGAGATTTTGCTTCCTGCCTCTCTATTTCAAAACCAAACGCAGACTTCACTGTACCGTCTGCTCCAGGCGATTGGTCGTCCAGTAAATATAATGAATGAACTTTTCCAGGGGGGTTTCTTGTATTCCAGAATCATCCACTTGATTTACTGATGAAAGTATTTTTCTTTTTTTTTTTTTTCTAAATAAAAAGTTTTTTTATTTTCTTTCTGTTGGGATTTTGTTTTTTATACCGTCCGACTGATTTTCCCAACCATCGCCCGTCAAGCATGCCGGAGGATACAGCGTTGTGCAGCCGGATCCTCCCCTTGAATTGTTCGACGAGGCTAGAAAATTGAATTAAAGGATTGTTTTTTTTATTATGAATACTAGAGATAATCCATCCCATAATAGCACCGGTGTCATATTAAATTATCAGATTATCTTGTTAGAAAAAATAATATTGATTCTCGAGATTCTATTGGTGGCTAATGAGTTGCAAAACAAAAAAGAAAAAAATGACAGACTGCCAAACAACATGCCAGCAGGAAAAAATGGCCGGTCGCAGAAAAGCATGAGCCTGCTGTTAAGAGAATTGGCTGGCCGTCAGAGGTCTATCGACAACGGCTCCGCCGAAGAGTAGATCACTGGGTCTGTTGTAGTAAAAATAGGAAAATCAATTGGCCACCGGAGATCTACCATTGCGGTAGCCCGCGGAAAAATAGGCCGACGGCCTAACATAACAAAAGACCAAAAAAAAAATAAAGAACTGGCAACATCGACTTTCGAGAGGGGGTTGAAGAATGGGAAGCTCATTATAGGACTTGACCAAACATCTCAAGACACGAGTCAACGCCGGAGGTGGTCCGCCGAAAGCAGGACTAAAAAAAAATTGACCAGCCCCTGAAGGTCTGCTGGCTGCTGGTGATGGGCGGCCGAAAATCAAGACGACGGGCCTGGCGTAGAAAAACGAAAAGAAAAAATGGCCTGCGAAGATCTATCAACGGCCCGAAGGAAAATTGACCGCGACTAGCGTTAAAGAAAAAAAAATCGGCTGCCAGAGGTCTGGCGGTGGTGGCCTCATTGGAAAAGATGATCGGCTGGAGATCTTACAGAAATCTCCGTTGGAAAAGATTCTTTTTTGAAGAATAGTTGTCTCTTTAATTTAATTTGATATTCTAAGGATACTTTTTAAATTTATTATTCTTGAACAATTGATATTATTATTACAAATTCAACAGAAGAGCGGGGAGAGGAGGGATCCAATGGTCTTTTCAGGTGTGGACTACCACCAAAAAAATACTGTTGTCCTTTATATTATAGACTAGAAATTATCCGCCAATGATGGCCCGACTGATAACAGGCCGGCGGGCTTGGAGCAAAAAAGAAAAAAAATTTGGCTGGCCGCCGGAAAACAGGCCGTCGCCCTGGCTTTTTAGAAAAATAAAATAAATTGGCCGGCCGTCGGACCGCCTTTAAAAATAAAATAAAATGATCGACCATCGGCGGTGGCCTGCTGGAAAGCAGTCCGACGGCCTGGCATAAAAAAAAAAACAAGACTGTCATCGGCGATAGACTGCCAGAAAGCAGGTCGCCGGTCTGGCTTTAAAAAAAAGAATTGGCTTGCCGCCGGCGGTTGCCCGACGGAAAGAGGCCAACGTGCCTAGTGGAAAAAAAATTGGTCGACCACCGACCTAACGGAAAACAGTCCTGTGGCTGGCGCAAAAAAAAAAAATGGCCGGCCGCCAGAGGTCCGGTGGCCCACCGGAAAGCAAGTCGGCGGCCTGGCGTAAAGAAAAAAAATGGTCAGCAATCGGAGGTCCGTCGGAAAGCCGGTCGACTGCCTGCATTTAAAAAAAATGACCGGGCGTGGGCGGTGCCAGCCGGGAAGCAGGTCGGTAGGCGTCGCGAAAAAAAAAAAATTTGGTCGACTGCCGGAGGTCGGCGGCCAAACAGAAAGCAGGCCAACGGTCTGGCATAAAAAATAAAAACAATTGGTCGGTCGTTGGAGGTCCGCGGGCCCATGGCGGTGACCCGCCGGAAAGCGGGCCGATAGGCCAGGCAAAAAAGAAGATGGTCGGGCGCCGGAGGTCTTTTGGCGACCGGCGGCGGCCTTGCCGGAAAAATTGGTTGGCCGGAAGTCCGTCAGAGATCCCCGTAAAAGATGATTTTTTTTGTTAAAACTAAGGGTCCCTTTAATTTAATTTGATTTAGTTTAGATCATTATTCTAACGGTATTTTTTAAAATTTCTTTGTTGAACATTTTCAATATTATTATTATTATTACTAAATTTAACACAAAAAGAAGGGAATGAGAGAGAGAGGGGTGCATTAGTCTTTTTCACTGCGGACTACCACCAAAAATACCGTTATCCTTTATATTATAGACTACAGATTATCCGTCGGTGGTGGCCTGAATGATAGCAGGCAGACGGGCTTGGTGCAAAAAAAATAAAAAATTGGCCGGCGTCGGAAAGGCGGTCGTCGGCCAGGCTGTTTAAAAAAATAAAATAAAATGGCCGGTTGCCGGCGGTGGCCCGCCAGAAAGCAGTCCGGCAGGCTGGCGTTAAAAAAATAAAAAAACAACCCTGCCGTCGGCGATAGCCTGCCAAAAAGAAGGTCGGTGCCAAAAAGAAGGTCGGTGTTCTGGCGTCAAAAAAAAAAATTGGCGTACCGCCGGTGGTGGCTCGACAGAAATCAGGCACGCGTGCCTAGCAAAAAAATAATTGGTCGGCCGCCGGCCTACCGGAAAACAAGCATGTGGCTGGCGTAAAAAAAACAAATGGTCGGCCGCCAGAGGTCCGCCGGGAAGCCAGTCAACTGCATGACGTTTAAAAAAAATGCTCGGCCGTGGGCGGTGCCAGCCGGAAAGCAAGTCGGTGGGCGTCGCGGAAAAAAAAAATTCGTCGACTGTCGGAGGTCCGCCGACGCTGAACGGAATGTAGGCCAACCGCCTGGCATAGAAAAAAACGAAAAACAATTAGCTGGATGTCGGAGGTCCGCCGGCCCCCGGCGTTGATCCAGCGAAAAGTGGGCCAGTGAGCCTGGAAAAAAGAAAAAGAAAAAGAAAATTGACCGGCTGGCGGAGATCTGCCGACGACCGGCGGCGCTGTTGTAAAAATTGGTTGGTCAGAGGTCCGTCAGAGATACCCGTAAAATAATTTTTTTTTTTGAAAACTAAGTGTCCCTTTAATTTAATGTAATTTAATTTAGATCATTATTCCAAGTTTTTTTTTTTAAATTTATTGTTGTTGAATATTTTTAATATTATCATTATTACTAAATTTAACACAGAAAGGAATGATAGAGGGGGCACAATAGTCTTTTCCAGTACGAACTACCACCAAAAATACCGTAGTTTATATCCAGTGGCGGATACACAAAGAAAATATTTTCGTAATTAACTCTTCAAACTACTCAAATTTTCGTAATATTTTAAATATATTTTCGTACATTTAAAATATATAAATTTGCAAACAACAAGGACAAAGTTTGTTTTAAAAGCTGAAATAAAATATTTTACTAAAGGATAAATATATATTGTTTGCATATGTTAACAAGTACTTTCCACTTAGCATAGTGGTGAGGCTTTTGTTAAAGGGTGTGTGAGAGGGTGTCAGCGAGCTGGCTGCTTACTTGCGAGTAACTTTCAAGGGCCGAGTCCAGCAGTCGCCCTCTAAAGAAACACACAAGAAAGTTTTCCGGCAGTGTCGAGAACAAGATTCCGGCGACTTGCTCTGGTGGGTAGTGTGGGCGAGCAGCATTCTCTAACGTGGGCGTTCGATAACCAACCTGGTAGTCGGGCGACCATGGTGCGGGTGTTGCTTGCTTGTGCAAACATCGCAGTAGAGAAGCTAGATTTTGTATTTGAGATGCTGTCCGTGAGTTGGTTGGTTCGGTCGAGCGGTAACCTCCGCCGCTCGTGGGCTTTTTCTGGCATTGTCTCGAACGGGAGTTTGGTAAGCTGCTTGGGTGGGCAGTCTCAGTGAGCGACGTACCGGTACGTGAGCGTTTGATAACCTATTGGGTCGTCGGACGAGCATGGTGAGGCGGTCGCTTGTTGGGGCAAAACATGAAAGGACAAAAATACCCACACCGTTAACTTCCAATTGGATGGAAAATCAATCAGAGGACCGGTCATGTTAATTTTTGACAACCACAGGGACCATTGGTGTAATTAATTGCGTTTTAGGACCAAACATGTAATTTTGACCTAACCACAAGGACGACACATGTAATTAACTTGTTTTAAAATTTCATTTCATTTCTCCTTTCTATGAAGATTGCAATAAGGGCATTCGACGTAAAGTTTTGATGTTTTGTATACGTATGAATAGTGTTCAACTAATTTTAAACAATTAATTGACATTATTAATCTCCATGCTATTAATATAATTGAGATTAAAGTGTCGATGATGATTAATAAGATTCACTCGTGGATTTTTAATTTGTTAACTTGTTGGATGAAGATTTTTTTTTCCAAAAGTAAGAATGAAGAAGGGGGAGGGGCATATAAAAGACTCGATTTTGAATCCCATGTTTACAAGAAATTTTGAAACTGAAAGCTCATCTAAGAAAGGATGAAGTTCAAATACGAATTATTAGGTAAATAAATACTACTGAAATTATCATTTTCGTCACTTACAGAGCTTAAGCTTTTTGAAATATGACGATACAAAAGATTTCGGGTAGGGTTTCGTGGCAAGGCATGTGGGGATGCTCTCGGGTTGTTCGGTCCACAGCTTATGAGCAACGCCGCCAGATTTTAGCTTATCCGACAAGTTTAGAATCTGAGCTTCACCCTTCACTTCAAGAGTAACCTGCATTTATTTTACAAAGTTGTTAGGAGACTGATAAGCTCAAATGTGTGTTTCGATATGCTATTGACTAGGTTTAATTCATGTATACATGTGCAAAGAAGACTGCTAGAAACTCCAGTGAAGAGGTGTGAAACTAAAGATAGCAAACAGGGTCAAAAAAGGTGTGAAACTAAAGACAGCAAACATGGTCAAAAAAAGAGAGCACGGCCGAAGAAGAGTTGGAGAGAACAAATTAGAAGAGACTATGAACTTAACAGAGGATATGACCAGGGGTAGAGCTGATTGAAAATGTCATATTCATACACCCGACCCAATCGTAGTGGGATAAGGCTTTAGTTTGGTTTGGTTTGGTTAAGTTTTGTATACATAGTTTATGAAGTGTTCTAAGGGTATTCTTTGCAGCTATAGCTCCTAATCGACCCTCGTCGAGCTGATTATTAGATTTTCGAACTCGGATATATCGAGATATGCTTGACCTCGCTCGACAAATTTGTCGAGTCGAGCTCATAAGTAGGAATTTGACTCAGAGCACAAACACCTGCTAAAGTGATTGATATAATCAATTAAACTTACTTGTTAAACACAATTAAACTTAATTTGTCGGTAAACGACAACTACACGATCCTTAACGAGCCCCCAACCGAACTATGTTCGGGTCGAGCCAAGCTCGCTCGTTTATCTTTCGAGTATTCATCAAGATGGAATTCCACTTGTTTGCTCAAAACAATTGAGCCGAGTTTGAGTTCGAGCCCTATCGAGCTTTGGAGCTGCTCTAGTTGTAGGCTTGTAACACAGCAATAGCACTTGTCCCCATGTAAGTCACCAAACAAAAATTTGTTCATAAGTGCAATGATTCTTTCAATATCTACATTAATTCCCAGCTCATCTATGTCAATTTACAATTTACGTTCAGAAAGTCATGAATTAATATAACGTGGACAAGGGGAGAAAGAAGAGCAGAGAAATCAAAGAGGAGAGGAAAATCAACTGAATTAGAAATCACTAGCCTTGTGCATAAAATCAAGGTTGGAGGACGAACAGTATCCGAGAGTGTCCGGATCATCCTTGTTCTCCCAGATTGCGGCGACGGAGGCATGACAGCCCTGTGTTACCAAGCTCCCCAGCGGCCACGTGTCGATTAAGTCCCGCCGCACCACCACGTACTGGATCAGGGTGTCCGCCGCCGATGACTCCGTAACCTGGGCGATGCGGGCGGTGTCTGCAGCTGCACTTGCGGCGGTGGACGATTCCATTCGGGATGCGTTGCGTAGAACGAGTGTGCTGCCTGTGCCTGTGGCGACTCTAGTGGGCCGGGTCGCGAAATGGGTTTTTATCAGAGGGAAACGCGGCACGAGTATGGAAGCCATTTGAGCGTTTTTAGATATAATAAAAGGTATGTAGAAAATATGTCCGTAGAAAATAGATCATATGAAAACTAATTAACTTGTGAAATCTAGAAATTTTTGTAGGTCATTGATATTAGTGATCTAACAGCTGTAGATAAATAGAATTATATGCATTTATGAATTTTTTTTATTGCATTATTTATTGAATATACTAGCGACCAGCTTGATGCAATAAATAATAATAAATATACAATGAAATTACTTAATAATGCAATTGATTTCTAGATTTCACCATTAAGGGTGTTTCCACCATAGTCAATCTCGTTGTTTGTATAACTATAATATATATGTGTACAATGTAGTGTACATGTAGTATGACCCGTAGGGTTGTACACGAATCTATCTTGTTCTGACTCGATTTGTGATTCGAATTCGTTTAACTCGATTTGTATTCGTTTTTTTTTTTCGAATTCGGATTCTATTTTATATTCATAGAAATATCGAATCAGAATACGGATCCGGTGATATTCGATTTGTTATTTAGCGAATATTCGATTCATATGTGTTTACATGTAACATAATTAGTATAACTGTTTAGTTATATGTATTTATACATATTATTATGTAATTAAAAAGAAAATTTTATTTTTTTAGCTCGTACTGTCAAAATTATTTTTTCAATGATAAGATTTTGGATTTGCAACAACTTTAGTATAAAATACTCACAATCCAAAGCATTTTTCTCTTTAAGCTGAGAATCACTTTTTTTTTAGTGTTAGCAAACACCCCTCGAGTACAACAAATACTCGACACAGACCACAGTTCTCAAAAACTCAACTTGAGCTATAAGAAGATCAAGAGATGGAAGAGACTTAACTTAAAAATGCAGTAGTCTTCCATTCTCCTTTACATCCATATTAGTACCTTCTATCCGATAACTCAAATATCATCATTCGCCTCTATAAATCACCCCTCTAATTCTCATTTATAGTAGAGGCTGAAGCTGGCATGGAAGACGCTACGACTGCTTCTACAGAACGTAATGAAGGTATATCATTTGCGTTCTATACACATAAACAACACCTAAAACCCGTCACATGCATTGACAAAACACCCCATCTCCACAAATCTTTCGAATCTTACATCACAAAATGAAGTAAAATTTCGAACGATTTTTCCATATCGTGATTTCTGGATAGTATTATCCTGCTTCAAAACATGACATTCGCATTTAGTACCGCAATCAATATAGCAATTGCTATCTCAACTAAAAGTAGATTTACAGAACTGATGCGATGGTTGGAGTCTTGCATTAGAAAATCTTGCCAAACGCAGGACAGTCTGAATGCACACGGGATGCATTCAAGATCCATGCGGAAAAAATATGATTTCTTACTCGTTTTTCATTTGTGTGAAGACCGCCTCCTCTCTTTTTTAGAATTTCAAGGCCTTCTTCCATCATGTGCATAAGTGAATTCGATTTTCCATCTTCTGCACCAGCCAAACAAGGAAATTACGTACCCTCCCTCCCTCATTTTTGGAGGTAAAACACTCAATAAAACAAGCCAAAAGTAGATATACGCCTTAAACTTAAAAGCAATAAGCAATAACGAAAATTGCAGTGGTTGGGAAAGAAAGCCTCCCTCTTTGAGAAATACAACCCCAGAAAATTTTAATCCCTTCGTCCACGATAAGTGTGGTGTGGAATGTGTGGCACGGGTTTTAAGAATTTGTTTAGTAGATGTGTTTTGAGTGACATAAAAAAATCAAGATGAACATTAACGAGTTTAGATGAACATTAACAAGTTTGGCTCCAAACCTACAAGCAAGCTACCAAAGACGAGAGACCTAGAAATCTGCCCATAAATCAAAATAATAATTTCCTCAATGGATAGGTTGTGCATGATGTCGACCTAGATAGAGTCGGGAATTAATGGCTACCGAACTCTAATCAACGGCTAGAAAGCTCCAACCGACCTCGATAGTATTGACCTGGCTAGAATCAAGTATCAATGGCTACCAAACTCTAACAATGGCTACAGAACTCTACCAAACCTCGACAGTATCAAGTATACATGGCTACAAAATGGAGTATGGCAGTTCAGCACTCGCAACAAATCATGACAGATGACTATCAAGCTATTCATCATGCAAAGAAGACAAATTCCCACCAAAGGTGGTTGTAGTAATGGATGCATTCACAACGCCAAACTGTGCACAAGAAAACTAACCACCACGCATACTCCAATACGGGGAACCTTCTTATTGATCCTAGTAAAAAAAAACAAGAACACTTGATAAACAAGACCATCAGTACAGAACGAACTTTTCTTGGGTTCACTATTTCTAAAGAATATGGTACGAACTTATAGTACATGGTATCTATTAGGCAATCATAGCATGTGTCATAAAAAAAATCATTAAGAAAAAAACGTAGCAAATTTGGCCAGAAAACTAAGTCCACTTCAAAGATTTAAATTAAATAGAAAATTTTATCACTTGTTACCTTTCATCGTCATCATTAAAACAATTATTACAAACTATCAAGTATCAATCAAATGTGGACTAGGCCCAACGGAAAAGCATTAGTTGCTCGCTCTAAGCTTGAAGACCCGCGTTTAGAGCGCTGGTCCGAATAACATGATCCTTCACTAGGTTTTTGTCCCAAGTTTTTATGCATCCCGAATAGTCAACTTGTATCTTTAGGTTCACTACACAGAGATTCATTGCAACTAGGGTTGCAAACTAATCAAATAATTTTGATTTGATTCGATGTTCGTATTCACGTAGCTCGCTAAGTATTGGATGAACGAATTCGAATCCGAATAAGAATAGTTTTTCTTATTCGCACGATATCCGAATACAAACACAAATATACTAGTATCCAATCCGAAGTGTATTCAAATATTCGATTCATTTCTTCTCTCTCTCTATCTCTCTCTCTCTCTCTATATATATATATATATATATATATAACATATTATACTTATATAACATGGAAAAAGTGAAATAGGCAAAGTATTTTGAAGGTTAATACAAAATACAAATAATAAAACTAAGTAGGAATTTCTGATTTTCGAATATTCGAATAAATTAAAATATATTGGTTTATCGAACTCGAGATGAATTGCATTTGTAGTTTGGTTGTTTCATCATCATCGTCAACTGCACATTAATCCCAACTATGTTGGGGTCGATGGCATGAAAATTATAGTGCCAATTAATTGTCGAGAATTAGGTAACAATACAATTCATTCAAAAAATAAAGTGACAAAGTTTTACGCCGAATACCCTTCCTGTCGCAACCTTCATATGAAGGAGAAATGAGATGAAATTCCAAATATGAATATTCATCAAATATTCCTATTTCGAATAAATGTAATATTCAGTATTCACTAATTATTTTACTAATAAAGTAACTAAAAACAATATAATGTGGTGAAGAAGGGTTTATTCTGTTCTTTTGGACTTATTTTCGATTTTCATTCGATTGATTCGATTCAGTCCATTCGATTCGATTCGGCCCATTCAATTCAATTGATTAAAATTTCGATTCTTCTTCTTATTATTATTAATCTTAATTATTATTAATGTTATTATTACTAATAATATTACTATTATCATTGTTGTTGTTAATTACTATTATTATTATTTTTTACCATTATTATTATTATTATTATTATTTACTTTTAATATATATTTCGATTCGATTCGATTCGATCAACCCAAATCAGCCTGCCCATTCATTCATTCGTATCCATTCAATTCAATTCAGTTCAGTTCAGATTTATTCCGTCCAAAAGAACAGACCATTTATCCCCCACCCCTCACGCATAGCGCCAAAACAAGCTAATCAGAAATTACTAGCCTTGTGTTCAGAACAAACATTGGAAGGGGAACAGCAGAGGAGATTCTTGTGCGGCCAGATTGCGGCGACGGAAGCATGACAGGGACAGCCCTGTGTTACCAAGCCCCTTCGAAGCTACCACGTATTGCGTCAAGGTGTCCGCTCCTAGATCTCCGAGTCTCGGGAGATGCTGGCGGCGCTGCAGTTCCGTGTGCGGCGGTTGACTACTCGGGCTGGGTTTCGTATTGCGATTGTGCTGCCTGCGGGGAATTTAGCATTTGCGACGAACACATTTATGTGTCAGAATTCTGATTAGCGACGACATTAATGTGAACAACAACCGGCGAATGTAGGAGGTAAACTGGGTAATTTTTCTCCCCCCCCCCCCCCCAAGTATTTTTCAGAATAGTAAGTATTTGTCTCTTGTATATTTATTATCCGTACATAGGATATTATGGACCAAAGACTAAACTTTTGTAGACCATTGATTTTAGTGATCTAACGGCTGTAGATGAGTAGAATTATATGTATTTATGTATTTTTTATTGCATTATTTATTGCACATATTACCGAACAACCTGATGCAACAAATAATAACAAATATTCAATGAAATTACTTAATAATGCAATTGATTTTTAAATTTCACTATTAAAGGTGTTTCCACCATAATCAATCCATGGACCAAATATATAATATAAATCGCATTTTCCTTTTTGTTTTTTCATGTGGACGACACCTCAACCACAAATGCAAAAATTTATCTCCAAAAAATTAAAATGGGTATTTGGAGTAATGTAGGCAATTTTGCCCCAATTGATTGTGTGCGGATTCGGTGCTTAGTTCTTCCGTGGTTAATGTAGGAGTTATTTCTAAAATATAGGGCCGAAACATGATGCGTCGCGGCACAGGGGGAGTGTGCCGCGGCACACTACTCTTGCAACGAAACGGCTCAAGTCTCTGGACTCCGCGCCGCGGCACACGTCCTCTGTGCCGCGGCCCCCTGGAAGTTTTTCTCTATCATTTTTCTGAGTGTGCCGCGGCACACGAGTCAACGCAGGCTTTGGGGACTTCTTTTTAGCAGCGTCTGCGTCTGTGCTGCCTTTTCTTCAGAACAACTCACACCGATTTTTAGAGAGATTGCACTTCTTCGATTTCCCGGAGTTGTATCGATCAGATCGTCGTGATATTTTGACAATAGCTTGGTAGCAATTGGGCAAATCTTTTCACAGGAGTAGATCGAGTTTTGGTGTCCGGAAGTTCGGGTATTTTGTAAGCTTCTTGTGTAAGCTATCTTTAGTATTTTTCTTTCTCGATCTTGTTGTTGTTGTGTATTCCAGATATTTGAAGATTGTTTATTACCAAGTATTTGAAGATTGTTGTATACCTCTAGTTGTACTAAGGAAGAATCGTGTATTCTGAATTGGTGATAGTGGAAGTTTAAGCGGTCGGAGGTCCCGTGGTTTTTACTCTTGATTTGAGAGGTTTTCCACGCTAAAATTGTGTCTCGTTGTTTATCATTTGTATTGTTTATCGAGTTGTATTTGATTTACTCTACTTGTCGGTAACCTCAAAATTATAATTGAGATTGGGAAAGTTATCAAACGAGGGTATTCCGCATTTCCGTTGTGACGTTATTGTGTGTTTTTTCCCATCAGTTAAATCGTGATTAAAGATTATGAATACAATAGTATTTATATGCAAACGAGTATAATGTATACATGTGCTCGGTCAATTAAGTACTGTTGTATTCATATAATATGAAAATTATTTTACCATGTAATATGAATAATTCCACCCCGAGAATTTATATGTGAATATTGGAGTACTCGTAGGATCCCGTCAATGAGTATATTAGTACTCTTTGGTCCGAAAAAGCTTAAGCATGATCCATATACCCAATTTAATTGCGTGCTCGGGCCTAAATCGAACTAAATCTCAAAAAGAACATTTAAACTAATAGAGTGAGGGAGTGTTTGCGTGAATCTCCCATTTCTTCACAATTTAGTACAACAAATGCGTGAGAGATATGACCATTAAACAAAAGAGAACAAACCAATTCACATCAAAAGTGCTTGTAGTAATTATAGAGACGTTACAAATTACAAATAGCCACTCATAGGAGATACCTTGTTACTGATGATTCTCCTCGGAAAACAGTAAAAAAAAAATGACAAAACATATTATTCATTGTTCATAAAATCCTCACCATGTTGAATCAAATCACTAATGGATCCAGATACATCTCATGGTGTCTTTTATTTAATCGAGTACTGTTTATAGTATTAAGTTTGATTAATCCGGCTGCAGGAGCACAACTATATATATAGTCATGCATGAATCTTCAAATAGTGAGTGGCTCGACGAGTAGAGCTTTCACCATGTATTTGGCCATAATGGGATTGGTATACCCATCATCTTCTGCGTATATAATCATTGCCACGCGGGCCAAATTGTCGACACGCTTAAGGATTGGCATTTTAGAAACTGCTCCTGGTGCGAGGCATTCTTGATTTATATCCTTCCATCCGTTCTTCACTAGTATCCGGAGCTGCGCAAAAGCTTCCATCTTCGAGACACCATGTTGGTTCATGCAGCTATACACCGATGATGGTTTTTCTTCATACTGTGTGATCAAATCATTTTATAAAGTCATGATCATATCGATCAATACATCGGGCATATATGTGTACGTATACATATGCTTTCTCGGCAAATTTTTAGTGTACCGTTCATTTAGGGACTTCGTGTCACGTAGGAACCTAGGAATTTACTAGTGTATATGATATGAGATGCTTTTATACATATAGCAACATCTTACATGTGCTATTAATATATGTTGTTAAATGTATAAGAGCATCACATCTTATATAAACTGCTAATAACATCATATATACATGTTTAATATCAGGTTCGTAGGTTCTTACGGTAATAAAAGTTTATAAATGAACTCGACCCTACTTTTTATATGTTTAGTTAATTAATTCTTACCCCATCTCCAACCAAGTCGTTCATATATCGACTAATTGCTGCTGATGCTCGTACTACTAATGGCTCGCTTGATATCCAATCAAAGTCTTCCTTCGTGACTATATTCTCTCCCATACCAAGCAACGAATTTGTTGACAGCATCATGTAACCAGAACTCGGAGTTGAGACTTTCATGTACTCCTCCATTGTCGGCATGCACTTGTTAAATAGCCATTTCGCCTCTGCAAAATATGCCCTAGCCAATTTTTTCATCTGCAAAAAAGTAAATGAAATACATCATGACATATATTGTTATTAGGATTAATTGATTTATAATTAATTAATTAATTATAGTAACATACATCTTCTTTCGCATAGGGGACGCGGTATGATACGCCTGCATTTTTCATTTCCTCTTCGATTCCGGCATAGGTATCTAAAAGGGCTTTGTAGCCTAGTTTCATGAAGGGTGGCAGTTCCTCCAAGGCATCAACATCCCAACTGTATCATATGAAAAGGATATAGTTAAGGAAAAAATGGACCTACGTTCCAAAAAATGTATATTTGCTCGTACAATTAGTTCGTGTATGCACTAATCTAATTAATACTACCGTTGAATAGCATCGGTGAAAAGTTGGAGTTCGTCTAGAGTTGCATATTCGTAGGTGTCATCGATAATGGAAGCCATAGATATAGCTTTGGTTAGTATTCTTCTTGCCGTACCATAATGGGGTTCAAAGTAGACTTCCAGTACCCAAAAGTAGCATTCCGCAATTCTATCTCTTGCATAAGGCAGTTTATTTGGCACATCAAAAGCATTCCACCACCTATATATACATATACATATATAATCATATTGTAAAAAATAAAATAAATATGTTTTTTTAATTCAATTATGTATACCTTGTGAGATCACTTATCTCCCTCTGATGTATCTTCTGTACTATGTTGAAGTCCAATTTTGCAAAATTTAACAACAGTTTATCATGTGTCTCGTCTTCTTCGTACATGGATATAAATTTCCTGGCGCCGAAACGTTTGAGAGTCATGCGGAGTGGCATCTTCAAAGCTTCCGTGACACGCGTGGACAGCGAAACGTTGCTCATAATTTGGGGGACGACCAAAGACTCCTTAAGACGGGAGGAAGTAAGCTCTATCGCTTTGTCGAGAATTTCCTCCCCATGTTGTCCGAAATGTGCGGCCTCGTACAGGCTCAACACTGCTTCGACATTTTTCACCAGTGTGCGCGGCTCCTTGAGAAAAATATTTCCTTTTTCTCCGTCTACGAACGCGTCGAACACATCTGTAATTGATCGATCAACGACATAAAGCAATAAATTAATCACGCAGTCCATGAAAACAACAAAATACATGAAAAAACTAGTCTCCTAAACATTCTGATTGGGGGCACCTCCCCCCCCTAATTAGGCTGTAGATCCGCCCCTAGTTCCGTCTCAAAATCTGTTGGCATCGAAATAAGTAGCCCATTTTTATCTTTATACATTAAAGGCGAAACATATATATTTCTAATATAGGATTAATGATTCAACACTAGTTAATAATTAATTACCGCATGGGACGTAATAGCCGTGTTGTCTAAGCAAACGGAAACGGAGAGCCACGACACGAAGATCGTCCTCGTCGTCTTTGGTGCTGTATCTTGGATAGTTCTCATGGATGTAATCCAGAGATTCGTCAATTTCTTTTTCAAAATGGTAATCCACTCCAAGCCGTTGGATTACATCGATGAGTTCCAGTTTGCCTGCTGAATCGTCCGGCGTTTCAGCTAGCAACTTCCTAACCATTTCTTTTTGCCTTTCACTTTCTTCCTCTTCTACAGCAGAAATTTCCTACACATGCATGAACCAACACTTCACTTTCTTTTACATTATTCATATATAACATTCGCTCGTACTTTGTTCTATTAATATAAAAATAAACTTTAACATGTAAGATATTGTTGAATTAATTGTCTCAATCTTTGTTTTTCAAAAGATTATTGTTTTAAATTTTTTAATAATATATCGTCAAAAATATTAATGATTAAATATACACATTTCTGAACGAACGAAGTATAAAACAACATCCAATTAGCAATACCAATTGGTGATAAAATTATTATCAAATTCTAATATGCTAACATATTAACATAATATATATATATATATATATATAATGATGGATTTATGAGCACCGAAATTATACCGTAGCGTGGGAAGAATATGCCAAAAAATGGGTTCCCCAGACACTGGGCTGAGCTACCACCGATTGACGAATATCGTCTAAAGTGGTTACTGAAGCAGCAGCTGATGGATGCATTTTTATGTGTGTGTGTGTGTGTGTGTGTGTGTGTGTGTGTTTCAGGTAGATTATGTATATCCTCACTTGAAAGGCTTTAGCACATAATGTTTGTTCATTTGAAGATATATTTATAAGCCTCTGCCGGGTAGGGGGGTGGGGGGTGGGGTTGGTTTGGTGTTGCTGGCAGTGGCGGGCGCTTCACAAATTAAATTAGAACGTCAAAGAAAAAACGAAAATGGAAAAGAAATATAAATATAATAGTAATATTTAGAGTTTGATAGATTTTAGAGTTTGATGGATTTGATAGATTTTAACAAACTTTCATAAATTCTCTTTGATTTCAACGAATTTCTATCTGTTAGAATTCTATAAACTTTTATAAATTTCTATTGACTTTATTTTTCTCAAAAGATAGTAACCACGTGAATTTCATTTATTAGCATTCTATCTTAATAGATAGTTGTTCTATATGTGATTTTCAATCAATTGTTATGTATAATAGATTTTTTAATTAAAAATAAATATCTATTACAAATAGAGATTTTACAACAAGTTGATATAATTTGACGAGAAAAACTAAAGAAGTATCTCATATTAAAAAGACTAAAACATATACAAGTTATTAAAGCAATGAGCAGATATAAAATATTTAATTATAAATTGAATTTTTTTTACAAGTTTTTGTAAATAATTATTTTTTTCATAAAAAGTTGAAGAACAGAAGATAAAGATCTTATAAGAACTTCTTTACTGTTCCGGGATATGGTGGTAGGGCTGTCTAAATGGTTCTCGGCTAGGACCGGAACCGCGGGGTTCCGGTTAACCGAGAACCGCAATTTTGGTTATCGGTCCGGTTTTCGATTCCATTGTGTATCATTTGTTCGATTTTCGGTCTAACCAATAACCGTTCGGTTCCGAACCGAAAATCGGTTTTATAAAATATATTAATTAAATATTATTTTTATGTTATAATTATATTATATTATTTTAATTTTTGTAAATTAAAATTGGAAATTAGATTGTTTTTATGAAATTATATTTTGTACTTATATTATATAATTATACAATAAAAAATAATATTTAATAAATATATTTTATAAACCGAACCGGAAGCAGATTTTATTTATGAAATTATATTTTTATATTTTATAATTATATTATATTATTTCAATTTTTTTAAATTGAAATAAAAATACGCTTTTGTGGTTAACAGAACCGAAACCGAAATTATTTGGTCCGGTTACGTTAACCGAAAATTTATACGGTACGATATTCAGTTCTTATTTTATGACATTAATGGTTAAGTTAACCAAAAATTGATCGATTAATCCAGGCAGATTCGATGACCCTATATGTTGGTAGTGGCAACGGGGTGACAGCGGAAATGGTGTTGGTGGTGGGACGGGACAGTGGGAATGGTGGTGGGGAGGCGGTTGTGGTGGAGGCGGTTGCGTCGGTGGTGGTGGGTGGTGGTGACGAATAAAAATCCATCAAAATCTTAGGAGCGTAGGAAAGATTTTAAAAGACAAATTATGTTTGTACTTTGTGTTTAAAAATGAGTATGTAGATGATTCCATTAAAATTCTTAAAATCCAAAATAGATTTTAATACCTCATAATTTTGTAAGATTTATAAAAGTTTTCATTTAATACCTCATGACTTTAATGGACTTTTAAGAACTCCATTAAATTTTATATTGAATACCATAAAAATTTAATTGACTTTTAAAAGTCTCAATTAAATACACTCAAATTTTTTCAAATTCATTAAATTCTATAAACGTCTTTAAAACTCATTTGAAATCTCAATTGAATACGCCCCTCAATTTTCATTTGTTTTCTTAACACTTCTCATTTGATTTATGTCCTTTTTTTTGACAGGAGATTTATGTCCTTTATTATGTCCATTTTGCAGTGTCGGCTTGACCTTTCAATTTTTACTGTTCAACAGGCATGGTAAATTTATGGTAGCTGAAAGTAACGTGGTAAATTTGTATTTGTACATACAAAATATCATACTCTTTCCTTCCCAATTTAAATGAGAGTTTTCACTTTTTTTGTTTCTCAAAATAAGTTTTTATTTTAATATTATTTATCTTTATATCCAAATTATCTTTATTTTACAATTTATGAAACTACATAATGTAATTTTACATTTTGTTCTCATAGAATATTTTATGAAACTACAAAAATTACCGTCTTCGTTTGAAAATAGTATACTGATTGCAGTGATTATATTTTCATTGATTATTTAATTTAGAAAAATTAGATGATCTTTTAATTTAAAATGTAAATTCCATGAGAATCCTAAGGTAAGAGGTTGAATTTATTTTTCAATCAAGATTTTTGTAGTTTCATAAAATACTCCATGAGAATAAACTGCAATTTTTTTTGTGGTTCCATAAAATATAATGAAAAACCTTTTTTGAAAATTAAAAAATTTGAAACCTACCACTTTTTAATGGGAATGAGTGGGTAATATGTCAAGGATAAAATTGGAACATCATGTACTAAATTCGCATTCCTTAATAATAAGAAAAAATTGGGAACCTTCCACTTAAATTGAGAAGGATGGAGTATTTTCGATATACTACCGTGCACTACATCGAGATAGATGTGATGATGGATAAGATGGATTCAGCTCAACGACTTAATTAATATTTTTCTTCCCGCTTAAGATTAGCTGAGGTCTTCATTAAACGTCTTCAACTTATAGCTAGACCATACTCATGCAATCTAGTTTGCCACTTACTGCTTGGGGACATGCCATCCTACATGCTGCATCTCTAGTTAGGCTTCGACCTTCTGCTTACCATAGTTTCTCACCTCTACAGCTTGTTAGTGGTAGGCAACTTAATATATCACACTTAAGAAATTTGGGTGTGCAGTTTATGTTCCAATTCTGCCTCCAAAGAGAATAAAAATGGGTCCCCAAAGACGTTTAGGTATTTACATTGGTTTTGTGTCTTGATCTATAATAAAATATCTTGAGCCAATGACAGGGGATGTATTCACCGCAAGATTTGCAGATTGCCAATCCGGAGGGATGTGGTACAATCATGTTATTATATATTTAACTAAGAAAGGATATAAAAATAGTCAAACTTGCCCTTGTGTCTTCATCAAGAAATTTGTAGATGCATTTGCTATAGAAGCAGTATATGTAGATGATATTAATCTTATTGGGCACTCCAAAGAATTGGAGAAAACTGCTGATTACTTGAAGAAAGAATTCGAGATGAAAGATTTAGGCAAAACAAAACTTTGTCTCAGTATACAAATGGAACGGAATTTCAGTGGAATGTTACTCATCAATCCAGGTATATTGAACGGGTCTTGAAACGGTTTAGAATGGATAAAGCACATCCGCTCAGTTCTCTTATGGTTGTAAGGAGTTTGGATTTAGATAAAGATCCATTTCGACCAAGAGAAGAACATGAAGATATTCTTGGTCCTGAAGTCCCATACGTAAGTGCTATTGGAGCACTCTTATATCTCGCACAATGCACTAGACCTGATATTGCATTTGCAGTCAGTTTATTGTCTCGATATGGTTCTGCACCTACAAGAAGACATTGGAATGGTATTAAACATTTATTGAGATATCTTCATGGAACAACTGATATGAATTGTTTTATTCTTGTGATTCCACTAACGACTCTCATCTAGTTGGTTATGCAGACCTAGGTTATCTTTCTAACCCCTATAAGGGATGCTCCCATACATGTTATGTTTTCATTAATAGCCATGCAGCTATATCATGGAGATCAACAAAGAAAAGTACTGTAACCATGAAGAATTGATTGCACTCCATGAAGCAACAAGAGAAAGTGTGTGGTTGAGATCGATAATTCAACATATCCGAGGACATTGGGAGTTGACCCCAACCACAAATGAACCAACGACTATTTATGAAGATAATGCCGCCTGTATTGCTCAAGTAGAAGAAAGGTTTATCAAAGGTGATCGAACCAAGCATCTGCCACCAATATTGTTCTACGCACACGAGCTTCAATGAAGAAAGGTGATAGCTGTAAAACAAGTAAGATCAAGCGACAATTTAGTAGACTTGTTCACAAAAGCACTGCCGAAGTCAACGTTTCAGAATTTGGTATATAGGATAGGCATGCGACGACTCAATCATCAAACCAATTAGTAGTTGTGTCCTTACTTCGAGGGGGAGTAATGTTTCGGGTAGCATTTACTCGAGGGGGAGCATTTTTCAGGACTACAACACATTGTACTCTTTTTCCTTCAATAAGGTTTTATCCCACTGGGTTTTCCTTATCAAGGTTTTAACAAGGCAACATATGCATGTCCAATACTGTCCTAAGTTCATCATATTGTATTCTTTTTCTTTAGCTATGGTTCTGTCCTATAGGGTTTTCTTCGCAAGGTTTTAATGAGGCAAGGAACAATGGACATCCAAGGAGGAGTGTTATAAATGTAACGGTTGTGGATGCCCATTTAATCAGGTCCGTTGATGTAACCCTAACTTGGGTATTATATTGGACTCCAAGCTATTGTACTCTATAAATGGAGACTCTCACCCTCAATTGTAATATACAAGAATTTACATTCTCTATTCTATTCTCTCTTCTCTCTTTTAGTTTACCACATAAACTAAATATTATAAGGTATCGCAATTCCCAACTTAGAATGTTCGCAAGTACCAATTGTTCCCAACAAATAATTATTCACTTCGTCCCACTGAACGATTTATAGTTCTCTTAAAAAATTGTTCTTCTAGTAAATTTATATATATATTACTTTTTACAATCAAATCAAATAATTATATTTTATTTTTTAATCTCCCTGACTCATTCATCATTAATATATTTTATTTTTTTATATCCACTATACACCAACATTACTTATATCAATTATTACCTAAACTATAGCAAATATACACCATCTGTCAAGTCTTGGTTGGAATAGAATGAGTATTATGGATCATGAAGGCGAATGGGTCAAATTTTCATTTACTTTTTAGTGTTTTTTCTTGTGGTAGGGTTAGGGATGAAAATCAAACGAAGCTATTCGATACTCGATTATTTCATAATTTTATTTATTGTTATTAGTTGATTTTTTTGGTCGGTGACGGTTTCAAAAGATGATTCACGTTTGCCGGCCCCAAATTATTTTAGGATTAAGACTAAGATGTTGTTGTCTTCGCATTCACGTGTTTTCGTGATCTCGAGTTCGATTGGTGAAAGCTCGTTCTAGATCGAATTCTTAAGATAACAAACCAATCTTAAACACAAATTTTTGTTTGATAAGATATAAAGCTCGGCTCGAGTTCGGCTCGATTTGAATAGAAAATATAATTAGGGACGTCAATGGGTCGGGTAGGGTACGAGTATGCCTCCTCCATACCCTACCCTATTTGATTCGGATTGGGTTCGGATATTGCCCATCGGGTAATCGGGTGCCCAGTGGGTATTCGGGTACCCGTATACCCTATATTTAAGAATATAAATATTTTTAATATATATCATATATACATATAATATAATTAATAAATTCAACTTAGTAAAATAAATATTTAAAATATAATATTTTATATAATAATATATATAATTTATAATACAATATAATATTTATGTATAATTATAATAATAATATTTATATAATTCAAATGGGTACGCGGATCGGGTAATCGGGTCGGGTATTCGGGTAATATACTATACTCATACCCTACCCATACCCAACCATAAAATTTCGGGTTCGGCCGAAACCCGACCCGATTTCGGGTTTATCCGACGGATAGGATTGAGTACGGATAAAATTGACATCCCTAAATATAATACATATAAAAATCAAACTACCCGACTCGATAAAATTTCAAACAAGATTGAAGAGACATATGTTTTGTTGGTGTATATAGATTTACACTCCTAGAGAAAGCTATACTCCTCTCCCCATTCTTTTCGTTTGGTATTTTACAAGGTTTCGAAAAACAGATTAAAGCAGTATTAATTTAATTGTATTTGTACCCAGTGGCGAAGCTAGAAAATTTTCAGTGGGGGGTCGGGATTTAAATTTTTTTTCCTAACGCTATTTTTCGGGTAATACCGAAATTTTGGGGGGTCGAAACCGAATATACCGAAATTTTTCTACACGAAAACTATATACCACCTACATCGCGAAAAAAAATTCGGGGGGTCGGGCGCCCCCTCCCGCCCCTATGTAGCTGCGCCCCTGTTTGTACCAAAAATACTCTTACTTATAAGAGTAAAAATTATTTTATTGTTGGTTAGAACTTATATCTAATCATTGGAAAATGTTATGCTACCCACTCTACAAGTACCTAATTTCTCATAACATCCTAATCAGATGGATTTTAATTGGACCCTTCGTGTATAAATATGAGTCCCGTGAATAAAAACACGACACGTGTCATTCGGGAACATATGTTGGGATCAATTTCGGGGTGTGTAGCACAACTCCTAATCATTTGTTTTAAGTTATTTCTTTTTCTTACCAAAAAAATGGGGTGTTTGGTGAAGAACGATTTGAGGAAAAATCAGTAGATTGGCATTAATTAAAAGTTTGTCCAACTCTCTTTTATATGTTTGGTAAACAGTTAATTGGAAGGGTTTATTAGTTTCAAAAAGCTAATTTTGAAAATGCTAAGAGGACGGGGAGTGGGTGCGTGAAGGAGCGGTGCGGGGTGGCTCACTCGCGGGAACACCGCTGCCTCTCCTTCCTTCACTCACGGGGAGGTCATGTTGAGTGAGGAGGTCACGCACGGGGAGGAAGTGAGTGAAGGCTACAAAAAGTAAATGTACTGTTTTTTTAAGCATAAGATACAAGTGTTTATTGTTTTTTTTTCAATTGTATATAAAGAAGTGAGTGAATGGTGAGTGAAGTGGCGCCTGTAAAAATATGAATGAGTGAAGGAAAAAGTGGAGAATAATGTGACGTAAGGAGATTGGTTGAGAGTGAGTGAAGGGAGAAGGGGTGAGTGAATCACTCCCTCCCCCCTAATAAAAGGAGCATTTTGGGATTAGCTTATTGAACTAATTACCAAAAATACTTTTATATCCCTCTATAAATCCTTTCTAGTTTATGTTATATTTGCACTTATTTATTATCCATATTTTATTGCTATATTCAATATTAATATGTATTAGTTTAAATATATAAAAAAACCAATTAAAATTTATAATTTTATAATTTTAAATTAGCAAATTATAATTTTATAACTTTGAACTCACAAAGAAGAAATTAGATTTAGCAAAACTAAAATTGCTCACGATCATAAAAACGAACACACGTGTGTAATTAATATATAAAATAAATTATAACAATATCTATATTAATACATATTAATAAAAGTTAGAAAAATAAACTAACAATAATGATATAAATATATATAATAACTAAAATTTAAAAATAAAACATAACAACCTCCATTTTGGTCATTCAATACTATCAAATAGTCAGCTATCAATTGTTTACCAAACATGTTTTTAGCTGACACAACCGGCTAATAAAAGTCAGCAAATAGAATCAATTTGTCAAATGAGCTAATTGAATCAACTAACACTTAATAATTATCCGTTGATTCCCAAACACCCTTATATATTCATGGGGATGTGCAGTGCTGTGCGTAGGGCTGTTAGCGGTCCAAGTATACTCGAGAATCGTCCGATAATATCCGGAACCGATACTCACCCGAAACTTTAGCGGTCCAGATCTCTGATCAAAGTTAAACCAAAACCAAATGAGGCAAACCGAACCCGTTAAAAAACCCGGTAATTTTTCACAAACATACATTATACAAAATATTGTATAAGGTATTAGTACATATAGAAAAAACAAGTTTAAGAGACCTTATCTCTTAATTTCTTTAACATACATTTGAAAAAACCTCAAATTTTGTTTCGATTATGAGGTTTTGATGATTAGGGCTTTCAATGATCCAAGATACCCGAGAACCCGCCCGAAATACCCGGGACCGATACTCACCCGAAATGTTAGCGGTCCGGATACAAGTATTGAAGTTGGGACCAAACCGTAGCGACCAAACCGTTAATACTGATACCTTAATGCCCGTCAGGAGAAAACAATATCCGACCGAACCGGACCGAAAACGACCTAGGCGTCGGATGGGGCACACACACACGCGGCCACGTGTGTGTCATTCCATGCAGAATGCACATGACGCAGTGCAGAGTATTCCCACCCATTTTCATGTCCATCTCCACCAATTATAGTCATTGAACATCATCACACATCTCTCACTTAATTAAATCAATTTGATTAAGATAAACCATTTCCGAACCTTCCGTGTTTGTGTTTCTTTGTGTGGAAATTCAAGGACCTGTTTTGGTCTACCAAAGGCATCAAGATTCAAAACAGTTGAGATTCAAACTCAAAGACTCGGTCAATGACAGTCATGATAGTTTTTTCAACCAAAGGGCAAAGCTGCCACTTCTCTTTTTCATTTTCCTTATTTTATTTTCGGGAAAGATATCACTTAGGGGTGTATTTTGAACCGAACGAATCGAGCAGTGGCTTTAATGAACGTTCATTCGTGCGACATATAGTATGTTCGATTCGTGTTCGTGTTCGACGAACATAACAATCACTTGCTCGTGTTCGGTTCGTTAAGATTTTAGAAATTTCGCGTTCGTTCGTTAGTGTTCGTTGGTTCGATTGTGTACGAATAGTCCGATTCATTTGTTCGTTTGTGTTCGAAAATACAAGGAAAAGTCAAGATTCATACAAAACAGACAATAATAATACAAAAACAATAAATCTAGTACAATGTTTCAAAACCATTCCGCAAAGTCCAGTTAACTTCATGACAGTTTTTAAACAAAAACAAAAACAGAAACAGAGAGTTTTTAGCTTCACGAGTCTATGACAGAGAGTTTCATAACATCCAATCTTCTCCAGCTCCATCAATTCCCTAAACAAAAACAAAAACAGAAACTATTTAAAGAAAACACCAATATCAACTTCATGACCGTTTTTAAAGAAAAATTAATCCAGTTAACCAAATCCACATTCTTGGATGTCTATTTCATTCACATTCACTCAAAGGAACAAAAAAACTAATAACATACTTTTACTTACCGTTGGATGCTTAAATCTAAATCGTTCATAGACTCGTTCAAGGGTTGGGGAGTACAACCTCCAATGGATTATGTGATTTCTGTGCATAGAGAACGATAAATAAACATATAAGAAAACTACATTATTAAAACTTTACAATGTCATCCATCTGGACCATCCCCATGTTTGATTCCCCATATATGCAAATAATTCATCAGCAGAATCAACACTACCAATGATTTCCAACCCATGTATGTTTTCACCGTTCGGTGCCACTTAACTAACTTCTTGAGCAGACATCTACAAACCTTGATTAATTAACAGAAAATATATAATTAACAAACTAATATAATACCAGGACAAAACCAACAATATAATTAACAACAAGATAGTATACTCTTAATTAACAAACTGAAATCAGCACTGCAAGACTACAAAAAATATAAAAATAATATGAATGAACATCGACATATTCCCAGATCTCATATCATACTATAAAATCAAATAAGAACAGGAACAAAGAAAATCACGAAACACATGGGAAGATAAACAAACAAATATTTATAATAAACAAAAATAGAAAATAAATACCTAATGTGAAAATCCACTTCTTGGCAGAGAAACCGACCCGGCGGACTGTCGATCTAAAGTTCGTAACGAATATCTGACATACTCTGAGAGAGCTTTCCGGGCAGATTTAACTTCGGTTGTCTTAATCAAGAAACAGACCGAAACTCAAAGAGAGGTGGTAGACCTTGAGAGCTGGTGGTGGTGGAGGGTCGGAGGCGTTGTGAGAGGTGAGAGATGTGAGAGGTGAGGGCCGGAGGCGTTGTGAGAGGTGAGGGCTGTGAGAGGTGAGGGCCGGAGGCGTTGTGAGAGGTGAGGGCTAGGTGAGAAACTGAGAAGTGAGAATGAATGTGTCGTGCGGCGTGTGCGATTTGGTAGGTTAGGTTTAGGAATTGAAATAGAATAAAATAATAAAATATATATTAATATTTACTATTTATTTGCGAACTACCTAACAGTAATATATGTCTGTGTTCGGTTCGTGTATGTAACGAACATATTCGCGAACTGTTCGGTTCGGTCAAACTCGAACACGAACCGAGCATTGACCGAACTTTTTCGTGAAATTTTCGCGAACGTTCATTTCATTTACACCCCTAATATCACTTTTATAATTGTACTTTGCACAATGCGACACTTTGATCATTGAACTTTACAAACTATCACTTTAGTCACTGAACTTTGCATCTGTCTTTCATTTTGATCACTGACGTTATCTTCTCTGTCAGAAGAATTATAAGATTGCACGTGACTGTCACGTGACCAACTTTCTGAAGGGGGGAATATCACTTTGGTCATTATATTTTGCAAAATTCGACACTTTTGTCATTGAACTTTACAAGCTATCACTTTGGTTACTGAAGTTTGCAACCGTCTTTCATTTTGGTCACTGACATAACTTTTTGAAGGGTATTGATGCAACAATTTCAGATGGAGAGGGTGACGATAGCCCTCGATGATGGTGTATACTCCACATTACCCTTATGACCACAATTAACGCGGCCCGGTTTCGCAACTCCAGGAGATGCTTCTTTGCTCACTATCTGATTACTGTCAGCAGCACTTGCTTTCGCATAGTGGTTTCTCATCGGAGAACTGTTTTCTTTTGTTCTTCCTTCTTTCAAAGCTGTCATAATGTTATGCTGCTGCTTTAGTTTGTTGTTAATATTACATCCCGGATCCTCATGCTGTCACTGCAAGTACTATTGCTACTATGACTCTCGCCATACTCTTTCTATTTTCATGAGATGTGGAAAGAGGTTTCCCGGGTGAATAGGGTGCACGATATTGGTTGATATAAGACTGTACGTGTGGATGCTTCAGTAGTTCAGATGCCTGGTATTGAATTGTACAAAGTACAATGACCAAAGTGATATTTTGTAAAGTTCAATAATCATAGTGTCGAATTATGCAAAGTACAATGACCAAAGTATCGGAGAGTGTCCGGATCATCCTTGTTCTCCCAGATTGCGGCGACGGAGGCATGACAGCCCTGTGTTACCAAGCTCCCCAGCGGCCACGTGCCGATTAAGTCCCTACGCACCACTACGTACTGGATCAGGGTATCCGCCAATGACTCCGTAACCTGGGCGATGCGGGCGGCTTGCGGCGGTAGACGATTCCATTCGGGATGCGTTGCGTAAAACGAGTGTGCTGCCTGTGCCTGTGGCGACTCTAGTGGGCCGGGTCGCGAAATGGGTTTTTATCAGAGGGAAACGCGGCACGAGTATGGAAGCCATTTGAGCGTTTTTAGATATAATAAAAGGTACATGTATTTGTATACACGTTAAATGAACAGACAAGATATATGTTTGTATAACTGTAATATGTATATGTGTACATGTAGTATGACCCGTAGGGTTGTGCACGAATCAAATTTTTTTGATTCGATTGATGATTCAAATTCTTTTAACTTGATTTGTATTCGTTTTTTCGACTTCGAATTCTATTTTATATTCGTTGAAATATTGTATCATAATACGGATCTGGTGATATTTGATTTGTTTTATTTAGCGAATATTCGATTCGTATGTGTTTACATATAACATAATTAGTATAACCATTTAGTTATATATATTTATACATATTATTATGTAATAAAAAAGAAAATTTTATTTTTTTAGCTTGTACTGTCAAAATTTTTTTTTTTAATGATAAGATTTAAATTTTTCATTCTATTCTAATAAAAGAACTTGAATTGAATCGAATAACTCGAATCAAAGTCGAGTCAACTTTTAGTATTAGAAAAAATTGAGTCGAGTTGAATAGTTCGAATAATATCACGAATACGAATCAAGTATAGTGGCATTCGCTTCGATTCAATTCATTTACAACCGTAATAATCGGTAAAAGCAACTTGATCAAAATTATTATACATGAATTAAATATACAATATATATTCTTTAATTTCGAAAGGTTTAGCTCTTTTACATTCTATTTTTGGATAGTCTAACTTGTAGTCGAACCAAAATAGATACATGCAACTTGTAAGATAATGGTTTACAAATATCATTATTGTATCTTCGGAAAGTTTTAATGCACCCACATAAATATCATGCACGATGTATTTATAACAAATGATTCATCATGAATTTAATGATAAATATACATGCAGTATGATATATGTATGAATAACTTAATTATACTTTTGCTGTATTTTAACTCATGTAAAATATTTTTGATTAAATTGCGTATATTTTTTTATTTTTTCGGCTTACTTCTAACTTATTCAAGTTTTAAATTCTATTTCAAACAATTAGATATAGAATAATTTGATTTGGTGGCACGTATATTATGCGTAGGGTTGTTCAAAACAACCCATAAAATTGAAAAATCGAAATTTCATTTGATTTTTCAAGTTTTTAGTTTTCTCAACTTTTTTAATTAATTTTTTTCATCAAAAAGTTTAAGAAACTACACATGTAAAATCAATAACTGTTGTAACAACTTTAGTATAAAATACCCAAGAGTCCAAAGCATTTTTTCTCTATAAGCTGAGAATCACTTTTTTTTTAGTGTTAGCAATCACTCCTCCAGTACAACAAATACTCTAGACACGCACTACGCTCAAATACTCTCGGCGCACAGAGTCAATGCCGCTTACAGTGATTGACGTAGCGTAGACTATTACGCCCAAGGTTTATTCAGCTGCGCACTGAAAAGTATGATCGCGGTTTCACGTCATAAAAAAAAGATCAAGAGATGGAAGAGACTTAAAAATGCAGTAGTCTTCCATTCTCCTTTACATCCATATTAGTACCTTCTATCCGATAATTCAAATATCATCATTCGCCTCTATAAATCACCCCTCTAATTCTCATTTATAGTAGAGGCTGAAGCTGGCATGGAAGACGCTACGACTGCTTCTACAGAACGTAATGAAGGTATATCATTTGCGTTCTATACACATAAACAACACCTAAAACCCGTCACATGCATTGACAAAACACCCCATCTCCACAAATCTTTCGAATCTTACATCACAAAATGAAGTAAAATTTCGAACGATTTTTCCATATCGTGATTTCTGGATAGTATTATCCTGCTTCAAAACATGACATTCGCATTTAGTACCGCAATCAATATAGCAATTGCTATCTCAACTAAAAGTAGATTTACAGAACTGATGCGATGGTTGGAGTCTTGCATTAGAAAATCTTGCCAAACGCAGGACAGTCTGAATGCACGGGATGCATTCAAGATCCATGCGGAAAAAATATGATTTCTTACTCGTTTTTCATTTGTGTGAAGACCGCCTCCTCTCTTTTTTAGAATTTCAAGGCCTTCTTCCATCATGTGCATAAGTGAATTCGATTTTCCATCTTCTGCACCAGCCAAACAAGGAAATTACGTACCCTCCCTCCCTCATTTTTGGAGGTAAAACACTCAATAAAACAAGCCAAAAGTAGATATACGCCTTAAACTTAAAAGCAATAAGCAATAACGAAAATTGCAGTGGTTGGGAAAGAAAGCCTCCCTCTTTGAGAAATACAACCCCAGAAAATTTTAATCCCTTCGTCCACGATAAGTGTGGTGTGGAATGTGTGGCACGGGTTTTAAGAATTTGTTTAGTAGATGTGTTTCGAGTGACAAAAAAATTAGGATGAACATTAACGAGTTTGGCTCCAAATCTACAAGCAAGTTACCAACGACGAGAGACCTATAAATATGCCCGTAAATCAAAATAATAATATTTCCTCAATGGATAGGTTGTGCATGATGCTGACCTAGATAGAGTCGAGAATTAATGGCTACCGAACTCTAATCAACAGGCTACAAAGTTCCACCCAACCTCGATAGTATCGAGGCTGGCTGGAAACAAGGATCAAGGGCTACCAAACCCTAACAAAGGCATCCATCAAATGCATGATAGATCACTATCAAGCCATCCATCACGCAAAGAAGACAAATTCACACCAAAAAGTGGTTGTAGTAATGAATGCATTCACAATGTCAAGACGTGCACAAAAAAAATGAACAACCACACAAACTCCAGTACAGGGAACCTTCTTATTGATCCTCTTGAAAAAAACAACACTTTACAAACAAGAGCATCAGCATGGTATGAACTTTTCTTGGGTTCACTATTGCTGAAGAATATGGGTCATTACAAAAAAAATCACTAAGAAAAAAACGTAGCAAATTTGGCCAGAAATCTAAAGTCCACTTCAAAGATTTAAATTAAGTAGCAAGTTTTATTACTTATTACTTATAACAAACTATCAATCAAATGTGGACTAGACCCAACGGAAAAGCATTAGTTGCTCGCTCTAAGCGTGAAGACCCACGTTTAGAGCGCTGGTCTGAATAACATGATCCTTTGCTAGGTTTTTGTCCCAAGTTTTTATGCATCCCGAATAGTCGAACTTGTATCTTTAGGTTCAGTACATAGAGATTCATTGCAACTAGGGTTGCAAACTAATCAAATAATTTTGCTTTGATTCGATGTTCGTATTCACGTAGCTCGATAAGTATTGGATGAACGAATTCGAATTCGAATAAGAATAGTTTTTCTTATTCGTACGATATCCGAATACAAACACAAATATACTAGTATCCAATCCGAAGTGTATTCAAATATTCGATTCATTTCCTTTCTTTCTCTCTCTCTCTCTCTCTCTCTCTCTATATATATATATATATATATATATAGATATATATATATATATATATATATATATAACATATTATACCTATATAACATGGAAAAAGTGAAATAGGTAAAGGATTTTGAAGGTTAATAAAAAATACAAATAATAAAACTAAGTAGGAATTTCTGATTATCGAATATTCGAATAAATTAAAATATTGGTATATCGAACTCGAGATGAATTGCATTTGTAGTTTGGTTGTTTCATCATCATCATCATAAATAACAACAACTGCACCTTAATCCCAACTATGTGTTGGGAAAACGGCCTCAAAGATCCCCAACAACCCTCCCAAAGAACGAAAATTGAGAAAAATAAATAACACAAGAATATACGTGGAAACTCCAAAACCGGAGAAAAACCACGGGCCTCCAGAGAGAAAACTCCACTAAATGACAAATTGTTACAATCACATAGACTAATCTTTCAAGCTCTCGACTCCCAACTCCTACACTATTACAAGCCTTTGAAAACCTCTTACCCCTCTAAAATAATGAGCAAGGAATTTTAAACTAGAAGTAATCACAAGACTAAAGAGTAGTGATTGGTGCATTTGTATCAAAGACCTTGGAACTCCTTATATAGCCTAAAAGTCTCCACCTAGTTTGATAGCAAACCAATGTGGGACAAAATCCCCACTTTAATTTTAATAACTATTCCAACAATCTCCACCTTGCTAAAACAAGAAAGAAAACACCATTGTCTTCATCGACAATCATGATTCTTAACACAAAGAACCATCATCTTCAAAAGAGAATAACCTACTCCACCATATGAGTAGAACACTTAGAATAAACCATTCTAAGAATTTTCAACCACTTAGAATCAACCATTCTAAGAACCCTCGGCACATGTCGAAAAACTTGCTGAAATGTTTATGGTACAACTTCTCTGTTGGTCACCCGGACGTTCATCAGCCCTCGGCATCAATCTTCACCACACATCTTGCATCAATGCCAACTCAATGCCCATGTGTAAATCCGTGAACCCGCTAACAAAAAGACACATCCCTTTCCATGGTAACGGGCATACCATGGGGATGCCAAATTCTCAAAAGAATTCTTCACCGTCGGTGACGACGGAGACATTGTTAGCAGAATTGGAGCATTTTGCCGAGTCCGCTCCACCTGGACAATTACTCTTGACATGTCCAGACTGTCCACACTTCCAGCATATCGGAATCTTCAGTGACTTCTTCTTCTTCCCGTTCCTGCATATCATAATCGTTCTTTCTGACGAAGCATGGCTGCTACTCTCCAGTCTTTTCTCCTCGGACAAGAGTTTTCCAGTAACATCTGCATACTTCAGGGTCTCTTTGCCATACATCAAAATGGGCTTCATATGCTCATAGGAAGATGGCAAAGATAATATGAGCCTCAGTGCTTTATCCTCATCTTCGACCTTCACTCCGATAGCCTCCAATTCTGACACGATGTTATTAAGAACACTTAGATGATCTGAAATTTTTGTATCTCCATTCATACGAAGAGTATGAAACTATTCCTTGAGATACAACCGATTTGAGATGCCTTTGCCTTGATACAACTGCTCAAGTTTCTCCCAAAGATCCTTTGCCGTTGATATCCCGTCTACATTTGCAAGAACATTCTTTGCTAGAGACAAACGAATTGCACTTGCCGCTCTCAAATCCAAATCTTCCCATTCTTCATCATCGACTTTACTGGTGCTTGATTCCGCGCTAGAAACAGGGGTTGGTTTCCCCATCAACGCCTTGTGTAACCCAGACTGAATCAACACATTCTTGACTTGAACTTGCCACAAACCAAAGTTGATTCTTCCATCATTTTTCTCTACATCGAACCTCATGGGACTGTACTTTGACATCGTATCTGTATCTTCAAAAACAGTGTTGTATACTATAAAATATACACCAAGCCTATATAAGTAATATACCCAACAAAGGATTCCCAGGAAAGAGAGGTGGGTCACAACGGACACGCTTAAATACCAAGTCTTTCCTAGCGAGAACCTTTGCTGGATATAACACTCCCAGATTGTATATAATTCTATCGTACACAAAACAGTCAACCAAATCCTCGCTTCTGATGTGGAAGGTCAGACCAAGCTGCAACCACAGCATACTACGAACCTTCAAAGCACCAAGACACCTTCCAATACGACCAAATAGAAAATTCATTTCTGATGTGGAAGCTCAGACAAAGCTGCAACCACAGAGCATACTACGAATCTCTAAAACCGAGACCTCCCCCGAACTTGGCTCCGATACCACTTGTTGGGAAAACGGCCTCGAAGATCCCCAATAACCCTCCCAAAGAATGAAAATTGAGAAAAATAAATAACACAAGAATATACGTGGAAACTCCAAAACCGGAGAAAAACCACGGGCCTCCAGAGAGAAAACTCCACTATATGACAAATTGTTACAATCACATAGACTAATCTCTCAAGCTCTCGACTTCCAACTCCTACACTATTACAAGCCTTTGAAAAGCTCTTACCCCTCTAAAATAAAGAGCAAGGAATTTCAAACTAGAAGTAATCACAAGACTAAAGAGTAGTGATTGGTGCATTTGTATCAAAGACCTTGGAACTCCTTATATAGCCTAAAAGTCTTCACCTAGTTTGATAGCAAACCAATGTGGGACAAAATCCCCACTTTTATTTTTAACAACTATTCAAACACTATGTTGGGGCCGGTGGCATGAAACTTATAGTGGCAATTAATTGTCGAGAATTAGTTAACACTACAATTCATGCAAAAAACAAAGTGACAAAGTTCTACGCCGGGTGCCCTTCCTGTTGCAACTTTCATACAACCTTCATATGGAGGAGAAATGAGATGAAATTTCAAATACGAATATTCATCAAATATTCCTATTTTGAATAAAATGTATTAATATTCACTAATTATTTTACTAATAAAGTAACTAAAAACAATATAATGTGGTGAAGAAGGTTTTCTTTATCCCCCACCCCAAAACAAGCTAATCAGAAATTACTAGCCTTTGTGTTCAGAACAAACATTGGAAGGGGAACAGCAGAGGAGATTCTTGTGCGGCCAGATTGCGGCGATGGAGGCATGACAGGGACAGCCCTGTGTTGGCAAGCCCCTTCGCAGCTCCCTCGTAGTTCGTCAAGGTGCGGAACCTCGTTTGACAAATTCCTACTCTTCAATCGTAACTTTGTGGTTACTGACGAGTAGAGCAACCAATTACAACTCAATAAAAAGTATACAAATGATATACCAAAAGCGATAAATAACGACACAATTTTAGCGTGGAAAACCCCTCAAGATGAGAGTAAAAAACCACGGGACTGAAGCCGCTTATATCCACTATCACCAACACACAATACACAATCGTCCCTAATACAAACTTGGGGTATACACCAATCGTCAAATACTCGGTAATAAACGTTCATCAAGTATTTGGAATACATCAACAATAACAAGATCGAGAAAAGAAAACACCGTAAATAGCTTACACAAAAAGCTAACGAAATACCCGAACTTCCGGACTCAAAATCTCGATCTACACCGGTGAAAAGATTTGCCCAATAGCTACCAAGCTCTTGTCAAAAGATCACGACGATCCGACCGATAAATCTCCGGGAAATTGAAGAAATGTATTTATCTCTCTTGTTTCTCTCTCTATCTCTCTCTTGCTGCTCTCAAAATGATGTAGGTGATAATTATCTTGATCTCCCGCAAGAAATACTGATAAAAAGGGAAACCCAAAGGGGGTTGACCCCGTGTGCCGCGACCCGGGCCAAGTGTGCCGCGACACACAGCACAAAAACTGCCCAGGTGATAGAGCAGGGGCCGCGGCCCATAGTACAGGAGGGTCGGGCGATGCTGGGTGATTTCGGGGGGCCGCGGCTCGGCAACTTTCACTACCAAAAAAGTACTTTAGCCGACGACCCGAAAAAAACGGCCGACGACTACAAAGTGTCGTCGGCTAAACTTCGCACTTTAGCCAACGACTCGTTTTACCGTCGGCTAAAGGGTTTTAGCCGACGACTTGGCGGAGGTCGTCGGCTAAAGTTCGAAATAGTCGTCGGCTATATTAAAGAGGTTTAGCCGATGACCGAGATAACGTTTAGCCGGCCGAAAAAAAAAATTTTAGCCGACGATTTGATCTCGATCGTCGGCTAAATCCCTTTCGAAAAAAAATAATATTGCAACGGTTTAGCCGACGACCTAGATCTAGGTCGTCGGCTAAACACTTTTTTAAAAAAATAATAATATACTTTAGCCGACGACCTCGATCTAGGTCGTCGGCTAAACTCCTTCCGAAAAAAAAATAATATTGTAATGGTTTAGCCGACGACCTAGATCGAGGTCGGCGGCTAAACACTTTTTCGAAAAAAAAAATATACTTTAGCAGACGATCTCGATCTAGGTCGTCGGCTAAACTCCTTCCGAAAAAAAATAATATTGTAATGGTTTAACCGGCGACCTAGATCTAGGTCGGCGGCTAAACACTTTTTCGGAAAAATAAAATAATATACTTTAGCCGACGACCTCGATCTAGGTCGCGGCTAAACTCCTTCCGAAAAAAAATAATATTTTAATGGTTTAGCCGATGACCTAGATCGAGGTCGTCGGCTAAACACTTTTTCAAAAAAAAAAATTAATATACTTTAGCCGACGACCTCGATCTAGGTCGTCGGCTAAACCTCCAAGTGAAAATTATTTATAGTTCAGGAAACACCAACCCAATCTTGCCCCTCTCCCCGCTAAAGAGCACATTTCTATTCCTGATCCTGTCAGTTATTCCCGAAAGAAGCTTGTGAGTTGCTACTTTGAGTTGTGCTAGCTGGAGTGACGAAGGTTTCTACCGGTTGTTATAATCACCATTTCGATTAAGGTACGTATTTTATTGTATTTTTTATTGTGATTTCGAAACTTTGTATTATTCATGTTACATTCGATAGCTTTTATGTAAAACGATTAAGTTTTACGATGATAATCATTATGATTAATTGTTTGTTGTGATTTCATTTATAATTTGAACAATATTAGTTAGTTGGATTAATATTGAAAAATGTATACATTTTCAGGATGGACAAGAGTTGGATTGGGTTACGAAAATGGGATCCAAGTGTAATGGATGGATGAAGCAGTTTATGAGATTTGTAAAAGAGCACGACAGTGGTAATACGTTGCACTACTGTCCATGTAATAAATGTAGATGTCGCAGTGATATGTTTCGTTTTCCATTTGATGAGGTCTCGGAACACCTAAAGAAGAATGGTTTTTGGAGTAAATATACATGTTGGATATACCACGGTGAAGCACCGAATTCTATTATTCCGTATGATCACGGACAATTTAGTGGTAACGACGGGTTCACCGATCCGAAGAGGAGGTTGATTGTTGATGTGTTTGGTTTTTCCGAGACGTTTGTACCAACTGAGCAAATCCCACGACCCCGTAGACCGTTGCCTTGCAATACTGCTGGGCTTGACAGGTACAACAAGCTAATTCAACTCCAACAAACCCCTCTATACCCAGGGTGTAACATAACTATTCTTGATTGTGTCATGGAAACGATGAGATTAAAGGTGGAAAACAAATCATCCATCAAGTCTGTAGATGATTACTTGGAGCTTACGAGTGATATGCTTCCACAGGGTCATCATCTTCCTAATACATATTCAAAAATGAGACGAATTTTGAAAGATCTTGGTCTTTCCTACATTAAGATCCACGTCTGCATGTATGATTGTGTTCTATTCTGGGGGCATCCTAATGAAGACCTCACGAGATGTCCTGTATGTGATACAGAGAGATATAAGATCACTCCTTGGAAAGAGAAACCGGTGAAGGTACTTTGGTATTTTCCACTGAAGGACAGGTTGGAACGGCTTTTTATGTCTCCTCACACGGCAAAAGCAATGAGATGGCATGCCGAGCCGCGCACTAATGACAGGGATACTATGATACACCCTTCGGATGGAGAAGCGTGGAAGCATATAGATAGGGAGTATCCGAATTTTTCTTCAGATATCCGAAATGTGAGGCTCGGGATTGCATCTTATGGTTTCAACCCTTTTGGTAACATGAGTCTTTCATATACCATATGGCCTGTTGTAGTGATTCCTTACAATCTTCCTCCGTGGATGTGTATGCGGAAGGAGTATAATATGTTGACCTTGTTAGTCCAGGGGCCGGGATATCCGGGAAAGTGTATCGATGTGTATATGAGACCTTTGATAGAGGAGCTGAAATTGTTGTGGGAGCAAGGTCATCCCACGTACGACAGTTATCCGTCCGAGACGTTCTACTTGCACGCCATGTGTATCGGCACTATTAGTGATTTTCCTGCATATGGAATGTTGTCTGGATCTGTTATTAGCGGATATAGAGGTTGTCCAGTGTGTTTGAATGCAGATTGTGCTAGGTACCACTGTAGGAAAGTTATCCGAATGCGTCATCGGATATGGCTTGAGAGGGAACATGAGTGGCCTATGGATGTTGCAGCATTTGATGGCACTGTAGAAATGGGCGAGCCACCACGACAGTGGACAGGTGATGAAATACTATCAATTCTTAATGAGTACGATTTTGGTCAGCTTAGCAACCATCCTGATGTGATTGCAGCAACCCCTGAAAGGCCCAACAGGTATAAGTATTGGTCGCACAAAAGTATATTCTGGGAATTGTCTTACTGGTCCAAGTTACTGATAAGGAACTTCTTGGATGTCATGCACATTGAAAAGCATGTTTGCGAAAGTGTGGTTGGGACAACCTTAGGTTGGGAAGGAAAGACCAAAGACGGGCCAAAAGCACGCAAAGGTTTGGAAGAAATGAGCATAAGAAAATATTTGTGGTTGAAAACTATCAAGGGAAAACAAAAAATGCCTAAGGCAGCTTACACCATCACTGCCGAGCAGAAAACTGAGATATTTTGCTGGATAAAGACTGCTAGGTATCCTACCGGGTATGCTGGAAATATAGGAAGATGTGTTAATTTCAGGGAGAATAAGTTAACTGGTTTGAAGAGTCATGATTGTCATATCCTACTCCAACGCCTATTTCCGGTATTTATTCGACCGTACTTACCAAAACAGGTGGTCGAGCCGTGTGTTACATTGTCAAGATTTTTCCAGAAATTAGGTACGAGAGAAGTCAAGAGATCTGATTTGCGTAAAATGCAAGATGAGATCATCTATATCTTGTGCAAGTTTGAGCGAATATTTCCTCCAAACTTTTTTGACCTCATGCCTCACCTCATTATCCACCTTCCCGTGCGGTTATTGGTCATGGTCCAAATGCACTACACGTGGATGTACCCGGTTGAAAGGTAACATAATTTTGTATGATATATATATTGTCAAATTAAGTATAATTTTTAACACAATGACAATATTACAGGCAACTCGGTGATTACAAAGACTCCGTGGCCAATAAGTCTGCACCAGAAGGATGCATTGCAGAATCTTACCTTGCGTCGGAGTGTATTACGCATATCAAGTTGTATTTGGGAACCTTCGAGCCCCCTTCCCACTCTATTCCAGCAGATAAAATACAATTCAATCTTTCTATCATATCCACTGAGGTTGACGTCTATGGGAGGTTGCCAGGAAGACAATTAGACCCGTACGAGTCACGAATTGCACATTGGTGGATATTGCTCAATTGTCCAGAAGTTCAGTACTGGAAAGACATCCACTTGTCATGCGATATGGGTACGTATACATTCAGTTGCTATTGCATTTTGGACTTAAGATATTTTTTTTACATAAAAAGTTTATTTACGACAGATGACACACATACAAGATGACGGACACCCTAACTGGTCGCGTGAACTTATGCTTCTTTCTATGAAGCCGGTTATGTCAAGAATTTATTCGATGGCCAAAGTCAACGGTGTCACATTCGTATGCCTGGAGACAGACCAAAAAAGAAGATGTCAAAATTCTGGGGTTATGATAGATGGTGGATATTACGGTGTTCTTTTGGAAGTGGTAGAACTAATTTACGGGGAAGGCATGACAATTTACTTGCTTAAGTGTCGATGGTACGACACCAGTCTTGGAACCGATATGCAAGACGACTACGGGCTGTTATCTGTTGACACTTCCACTTAATGGTATGAAAGTGATCCTTTTGTATTTGCTACATCAGCAAAGTCGGTGTATTATTTGGACGACTTGGTGAAGAAAGGCACATGGAAGGTAGTGAACGTTGTGACAACGAGGAATATTTTTAGTGCTGCTACACTGGGAGAAACAACAGGTACTAATGACGATGATGCTTACAAAGAGCCAAATACAGCAAATATTCCACCATCAACGACAATTACAATGAATAATGTTCCTGAAGGACAAGTCGTCCGACTCCGTGGTGATGCTCGCGGGTACGTTGACGTTGATACAAACGAATTACTTGAAAATTCTGATGACGATAATGTGGACGACTTGAGGCATATGTTGCCGGATATTAACTCAGATAATGAGACAGACTGTAGTGATGACTCAAACTATGAGCCATAAATTTAGTAGATGTATATTTTCATTTGTTAAATATAATTAAAAAAATAGTAATAATAATAATCATAATAATAACATTAATATAATATCAATAATATTATTAAAAAAAACCGGGGGGTTTAGCCGACGACAAGATCTACGTCGTCGGCTAAAGTTTTTTTTAAAAAAAATTATACTTTAGCCGACGACATATAAGACGGTCGTCGGCTAAACCCCAGCAATGACCCGACCGTGTTAGACAACACGGTCGGGTCAGTCATACAGTGTGTTTTCCCATTCTGGGCAGGTGCGACACGGCCCGTGTCCCCTGACACGGTCGACTAATGTTTTTTTTAAAAAAAAAATTAAACTTTAGCCGACGACTTATAAGAAGGTCGTCGGCTAAACACCCGACCGTGTCCATCGACACGGCCCGTGTCGCACCCGCCCAGAAATTGAGAACACACTGTTTGCCTGCCCGACAGTGTTGTCTAACACGGTCGGGTCATTGCTGCGGTTTAGCCGACGACCGTCTTATATGTCGTCGGCTAAAGTATAATTTTTTTTTAAAAAAACTTTAGCCGACGACGTAGATCTTGTCGTCGGATAAACCACCACCTTTTATACGTTTCTCGTACCTCCCTTTTGTTATTTTCTTCTTCTGGTTTAGTCGTCGCCCGTCGCTCGCCGATCGTCACCCAGCCCCAACCGCCCGTCACCTATTCGCCCGTCACCTAGCCCCCGTCCCGCCGATCGTCACCCAGCCGATCGTCCCATCGCCCCGTCTTCTGGTTTAGTCGATCGTCCGCCCGCCAGCCCGCCAGCCCCGGTCCCATTGCCCGCCCGCCCACCCGACGTCCTCCGCCCGTCGCCCGCCAGCCCGGCCGCGTAACCCTTGTCCTTATTTTTTTTTATTTTGTTTGTTGAATTTATTGTATTTGTTTGATGAATTTGTTTAGATTATGTGATGAATTAGATAAATTGTTTAATGAGTTGTGATGCAATATTTGATGAATTTAGTATTTTCAATATTTTGTGTTTAATGAGTTGTGAATTTGATGAATTTGTTTGATGAGGAAGAGATTGTATAGCCGGCGTTAATCGAAAGATTAACGTGGTATGGCATTGATAATTACTGTTGTGTTGAATTGTGAATTTGATGAATTTGTTTAGATTATTTGATGAATTTGTTTAGAAATATTTGATGAATTTGTTTGAGGAGGAAGAAATTTTATAGCCGGCGTTAATCGAAAGATTAACATGGTATGGCATTGATGATTACTGTTGTGTTGAATTGTGAATTTGATGAATTTGTTTAGATTATTTGATGAATTTGTTTAGAAATATTGGATGAATTTGTTTGAGGAGGAAGGAATTTTATAGCCGGCGTTAATCGAAAGATTAACGTGGTATGGCATTGATAATTAATGTTGTGTTGAGTTGTGAATTTGATTTATTTATTTAGATTATGGATAGAATAAAGAAAGCGTTGGGGAAGAAGTCGACAAAGTCGACCACTCCCGATTCGGGGGGGAGTTCCGCAGCCTCTAGTAAGGCGGATCCCGGTACACTATACATATCTCAGAGCAGCGTTCATGCCCGCCAGATACTAGAAGCTACCGGCATGAACGCTGACGATTTTTATAGGGCGACAGATGAGCCCGCTGCACTAGCGCGGCGTTTATCCTTTCAGACACCACGGTCGACCCCCTCACAGCCGGAGACTCGTATGCCTCCCATCCACCGACCCACGTCTAGCCCTCACACATCAGTAGATGTACGGAGTTTCTCGTCCGCGGTGCCCCACGGTCCGCCGCCGACTCTATTCATGCCTCCGATGGTTCCGACTATTCCAAAGGTCGATGAGACGGGAGCCCGAGTTCCCGTTCGATTGATTAGCCCTGACGAGGCGTACGTCTACGAGTCTTGGCCAGACAACATGTTTTCGCGGAGTTGTCGGGTTTCGAAGACGAAACTGTACGAGGAGATATAGAGGGAGAAGGAGAAGGGGAAAAATGTAGTCGAGGAGGAGAAGAAAAAGAAGAAGACTCGTGGCCCAGCAAAGGGTCTGGCGCTCGACTCGTACGTAAGTAAGCATGGCCGTTATGAGATTCCTCTGCATGCACACGGCCGGCCGGTCTTTGTCTTCGACGCAAGGCGTCATATAGCCATAATGTTGGCTTTGTCATTCGGGACAGAGTCCCCGTTTTGTGGCCCGATTGGGGGGACGTGCCGCAGTGCGTGAAGGATTCTTTGAATAATGATATGTCGGTAAGTTAATAAATATTTAATAAGTGTTTTTCAATCAACACGTAGTTCTTGAAAATGCAATATGTGATATTTTTAAATTATTGCGTATTTATGCTATTCATAGGTGTGGTTTGTCATTCCCGACTCTCTACTACGTACTTGGTGTGACGAGGTGCAGTCTACCAAGTAAGTCATTTTAATTTATTTTGTATCTACATTGTTTGCGTAATTTTTTTTCTTACGAATGATATATGTTGTGCAACGTGTGTTGTAGGTACAAATCTTGGAAAAATGAGATGCACATGTTCTGGACAGCCTGGGGTGATACCCGAGAGGCTACCCCGGAAGAATTCAAGTTCCAGGAGTACGAGTGGAAGTGGCTACGCGCCCATTTTCGCGACCCAGAGTTCATGGTATGACTAAAATACCCTCATTTCATTCTTCCTCTTTCAGTTTTTATTTTTTTTGAATTCTAAATACAAACTCCATTTTTTTAAATTAATGTTTCAGAATATAAAAAATACTTGAAGTTCCGGTTTTTTTAAAGTAGAAAAAATCGGAACTTCATGTATTTTTTTAAAATTCTGGAATATTATTAATATTAAAAAATTGGAATTTTTTATTCAAAAGTGAAAATAAATTGTTTTAATAAAAATAAAAACTAGAATATTATTTTCCATAAAAAAAAATAAAAATCTGAATATTGTATTTTATTTATTAAAAAAAGTGCTAGTACTTAATAAAAAATAATAATATTTCAGTTTTTATTTTTTTTTGAATTCTAAATATAAACTCGATTCTAAATAATATTTTTTTGAAGGCGACTAGCTTGACCAACACGACCAATCGTGCTGGTCTGACTGACCATCACAGTCTGGGTTCCCGGTCGTTAGCCAGAGTTGCGCACGAGGCCATTTTTTCTGATTCGTTGGACGCATTTGCCTACGTGACTCAGAAAGCATTTCCGAACCGTCCCGAGGAGCGTGTGCGGGAGGAGTCTAAGAGGATGCTTGCTGAGATTGCTCGGGAGCAGTATCCGGACTTAGCGGAGACTGACCTCGATTCTGCCATTGGACAGATCGATCAGGCCGATCCTTATGTTCGCGCTAGGGTGTGGGGTACCGTCTACCCTCCTAGAGGTAGTCGGTACCGCACTAAGATGATGGGAGCCGAGGGTCACCATGTATTGAAAGATACCCCCGGCTTCCAGCGCCCTCGCGGACGGGATGCACAGACTGCCTATCTCGAGGAGCAGTTGAGGGCGGAGAGGGAGCTCCGAGCTGAGAATAAAAGGACGACTCAGACGCGGTTACATGAGAGCGAGCAGAGGACTGAGTCGCGGTTAGAGAGTTTCCAGAGACAGCAGCAGGCCATGATGGACTATATGATGACGCTGACTCAGACCATTACTCAGGCTGGACTGCAGGCACCTGCTCCACCGCATTCTCTCTTCGGACAGACCCCATCTTCACAGCCTCGTGACGAGGATCTAGGGGATGGTGGTAATCCTTCTACTACTACATTTCGACATTTAGATGATTTTGGCGGTGGATTGTAGTTGTGTTATTGTAGTACTCTTGTATATTTATATTTGTGTTACAATTGTGTAAGTGATTTTATTGACGCTACTAGTATGTTGATGAAATTAATGTTCTTTAATGTGTTGTGCGTTGTGATGCATATAATGTTGGGCATATTATTAATGGTATTAGTTGAATGTGTTGCGCGTTGATTGTTGTTGATAATGAGAGCTGGTGTATAAAAATTGCAGGTGCAAAAAATACAGGTTTTGGGATCCCAAAATCTGAATTAATTTTTTTTTTTTAAAAAGGGTTTTAGCCGACGACATATAAGACGGTCGTCGGCTAAAGTAATTTTTTTTTTTTTTTAAAAAGGGTTTTAGCCGACGACATATAAGACGGTCGTCGGCTAAAGTAATTTAATTTTTTTAAAGGGTTTTAGCCGACGACCTATAAGACTGTCGGCTAAAATAAATTTTTTTAAAAATGGTTTTAGCCGACGACATATAAGACGGTCGTCGGCTAAACTCTATTTTTTTTTTTTAAGAAACAGGTTTTAGCCGACCGACTCGTTAAGGTCGTCGGCTAAATTTTTTTTTCCAACAGGTTTAGCCGACGACCATGTAGTAGTGGTCGGCTAAACTTTGAACTCTAGCCGACGACTACACAAAAGTCGTCGGCTAAACCTTGGCCGATGAATATCGGTCGACGGTTTTTTAGCCGACGGCTGGCATGATTAGCCGACGACTTTGGGGTTTAGCCGACCACTTTAAGTCGTCGGCTAAAGTCTGATTTTTGGTAGTGCTTGTGCCGCGGCCCAGCAGTGCAGGGTGAGAAAAATGACTTTTCAAGCGTAGTGCCACGGCCCATAGGGTTTGTGCCGTGACCCTGAGTCCAGTCGACTCCGAAAATGCCTATATTTCGAAAATTACTCCTACATTCGCTGCCTAGATCTCCGAGCCCCGGGAGATGCTGGCGGCGCTGCAGTTCCGTGTGCGGCGGTTGACTACTCGGGCTGGGTTTCGTATAGCGATTATGCTACCTGCGGGGAATTTAGCATTTGCGACGAACACACTTATGTGTCGGAATTCTGATTAGCGACGACATTAATGTGAACAACAACCGGCGAAGGTAGGAGGTAACTAGGTAATTTTTCTCTCTGCCCCTAAGTATTTTTCAGAATAGTAAATATTTTAACTGCAAGGGTAGCCAAGTTGGTGGAGTAGGTGAGCGTGGGACTGAAAGATCACGAGTTCGATTCCCTCTACCAATACTTTCTCGGTTGAGTCTGTCACACGTCACACAGGGCTTGCCTAGTGTAGTTTACCTGGTTGGCATAATTTGCAGGCTATTACGTCCAACCCGAGAATTGATCCAGTACACACTCGAAGAGTAGCGGCTGCGGGTTCTCCGTCATCAAAAAAAAAAGAATAGTAAATATTTATATCATTTTCTTATTTATCTTTTTTTACTATTTATTTATCTCTTATATATTTATTATCCGTACATAGGATATTATGGACTAAATATATAATATAAATCGCATTTTTCATTTTTGTTATTTTATGTGGACAACACCTCAACCACAAATGCAAAAATTTATCTCCAAAAAATTAAAATGGGTAATTTGGAGTAATGTCGGCAATATTTTGCCTCAATTGATTGTGTACGGATTCGGTGCTTAGTTCTTTTGTGTTTAAATCGTGATTAAAGAGTATGAATACAATAGTATTTATATGCTCGACTAAATCGAGTATAATGTATTCATGTGCTCGGTCAATTAAGTACTGTTGTATTCATATTGTAGGGTATCTATCCGGAATACATAAATTTACACAACACAACAGTAAACAAATTACAAATAAATTTCCTATGTTTACGGGAATTAAGGGTTACACAACGAATTAAATAATACTGGAAAAACACACGAAATAAACTGGAAATATTAAACACAAGAACAAAAAATTAAGGTCGAAGAAATCTGACCAAACAGATCGGTTAAGATCTGAAATTACGAACGCAAGGTGGTGATATTTAGACACAAAGTCGGCTCAGTCCTCCGCTCTCGTGTACCCGCGTCCAGAGCTTCAAAAATCCGGCGTCCAGCAATCCGAATCGAGCCACAAACCCAGGCGGTTTCGATAAATCACAAAGACCCAGTACCAGAAACCCCAATAACCCAGAAACAACCCTCAGCCGAGTAGGATTCACAAAGAAAACATGAATCTCACAAAGAATGATTTTGTTGCCTCAAGAACACTCAATTCTCAGTTGTATGTTTCGTGTCTTTCACCTCAGAATGGATCCCAGAATTTATAGGGGTGGAAACAACCCCAAAAACGGTCGCCCGGATTTAGAGCACCCAAACTTATCATTGAATTTGATAGGAGTTGCTATTAAATCGGAGTCGATCGAAGGAATCAAGCAGCGGGAGAAACAGAAGTGAGAGGAATCGGGAGAGAAGGTAGGGGGAGGCGCCGACTGGGTGAAGGAGAAGTGAGTTAGGGTTAGGGTGTAGAGGGTATTAAATACCTAGGGGATGGACGAATGGGATAAATCCCACAAAAGGGACGGTCCAGATCTGGTCAAGGGTTTTAATTAGAAACCGGGCCTGGGCTTGTTCCAATTGGACTGGGCTGCCAGATTTTAATTATTGGGCCTAATGAAAAACCTTATTTCATTTGGGCCTAAAACCAACAAATCTCCACCCGGACCAAATAAGCCATCGGGGTACACTTATTTTGAGAGGGAGGTCATTATCTCCGAACGTCACACCACCTGCACAAAACACAAAGTTAGTACAAGTATAAAGACAAACAATCACTAAGAGACAAAGAACTAGGAATCACAAAGAAAAACTAGAAGAGCTATCACAAAGATAGCAAACAGGAAGACTAGACTGTCTTCAGTTAAGGGAGTCGATATTTAGTATCGACTTGCAAGATCTGGTTTTCTCGATCGGTAGGCACTTCGTGCCCATATCTGCAGGATTGGAATGTGAAGGGATTTTCGTCAAATCAATTATGCCTTTTTCAACAATATCACGGATGAAGTGTCGCCTGACATCAATATGCTTTGTACAATCATGGAAAACAGGATTTCTGCACAAATGTATGCTTGATTGACTGTCAGAAAAGATCACCACATTATCACGAAGAACACCAATTTCAGTTAGTAAACCTTTCAACCAAATAGCCTCTTTAAAGGCTTCAGTGGTGGCAATATATTCAGCTTCAGTAGTAGACAGTGTAACTATATGCTGAAGTTGAGATTTCCAAGAAATGCACAAGCCACACAAGGTAAACACATATGAAGTTGTGGACTTACATTCATCCCGGTCATTGGCATAATTAGAATCAACATATCCTTTTAAATTAATCCCATCATCAGATTTAGAAAAAATAAGACCATCAGAAGCGGAATTTTTTAAGTACCGTAATAACCACTTAAGGGCCTCCCAGTGAGGTTTTCCTGGATTAGCCATGTACCTACTTAAACAACTAACAGCATAAGCGATATCTGGTCTAGTACTAACCATAAGGTACATGACAGATCCTATGGCATTAGCATACGAGACAGATCTCATTTCACGAATTTCATATTCAGTTTTAGGTGACTGAGTTTTGGATAATAAGAAATGAGAAGCTAACGGCACACTAGCAATTTTAGCATCAGTCATAGAAAATTTTTCAAGAATTTTACCAATGTAAGAGGACTGATTTAAAAATAAGGTGCTTTTAGATCTGTTCCGAATAATATTCATGCCCAATATCCTTTTAGCATCCCCCAAGTATTTCATGTCAAATTGTTCACCTAAGCAACTTTGAACATGATCAATAGATTTAATGCACGAACTGATCAAGAGCATATCATCTACATAAATAAGTAAGAACATAGGCACACCACTGTCATACTTGAAATAAAGGCATGGGTCATAAGCACTACGATGGAATTTCAAGGACAGCATGCAATCATTGAATTTTTTGTTCCATTCTCTAGGGGATTGCTTTAAGCCATATAGGGTTTTATTGAGCAAGCACACATGATCAGGATGGTTACTATCTATAAAATCTTCTGGTTGTTTCATGTAGATAGTTTCTTTCAATTCACCATGCAAGAATGCTGTTTTAACATCTAATTGTTTCATCTCCCAATTATGATGTGCAACTAATGCAAGCATGATGCGAACTGTGGTGAATTTAACTACTGGTGCAAAAATCTCAATATAGTCGATACCTTCACGTTGTGTAAATCCTTTAGCTACTAACCTTGCCTTGAATCTGACATTATCCTCCTCTTTTTTTACTTTAAACAACCACTTACAATCAATCAAAGAGCAATTTCTGGGTTTTGGAACAAGTTTCCAAGTATCATTCGCATGCAAGGATGTCATTTCTTCATTCATTGCACTTAGCCATTCATTTGAATTATTAGACATCAAAGCATCATTGTAAGACTTAGGTTCATTACCATCAAGCATATCAAACACATTGAAAGCAAGAGAGGCCATATGGAAATCATCTAAGTGTATAGGTCTCCTAACATTCCTTCTAGGTCTATCCTTAGTTAATAATCAGACAAGTCAGGAGCAGATTCAGATTTATCCCCATTATCAGATTGATTATTAGGTTCAGGATTTTCTATATTATCAGATTCAGCAGATAATTCGTTATCACTAAGATGCTCCACCCTAATCTGAACAGGGTGGGGAGAATTTTCAGTAGCTAGCACAGGAGCAGGTATAGGATTATCAAGACATGGAAATTCAGTTTCATTAAAGACCACATCCCTGCTAATAATCACCTTTAATCCGGGTTCAGATCTAACCCATAAACGATAACCCTTAGTACCGTCAGGATATCAAAGAAAAACACATCTCAAGGATCTAGGTTCGAGTTTATCAACATTTGATGCACATAAGCAGCACAACCAAACACACGAATGTTCGAAAAATCAGTAGCATGACCCGACCACACAGACTCGGGATAATTGTCATTTAATGGTACAGAAGGTGATCTATTGATGAGATATGCAGCAGTTAAAAGAGCCTCACCCCAAAAACTTTTAGACAACCCAGAAGTAGCTAGCATGGCCCTAACTTTTTCAAGGAGGGTACGATTCATTCGCTCAGCCACCCCGTTTTGTTGAGGGGTATAAAGGACAGTCTTATGCCTAAGGATGCCATTTACAGAACACATAGTATCAAACTGAGTATTGCAAAATTCAAGGCCGTTATCGGTCCTTATCTTTTTGATCCGTTTTCCGGTTTGATTTTCCACCAAAGTTTTCCAAGTTTGGAATTTTTCAAACACATCAGATTTTAATTTGAGTAAAAACACGAAAACTTTTCTAGAGTAATCATCAATAATGGACAAGAAATACCGGTTTCTACCATGAGTCGTAACACTGGCAGGACCCCAAACATCAGCATGAACATAATCAAGCACATTGGAACTCTTACCAGATTTCTCAAAAATGGGATCAGGGGAAAAGGGAGGTTTTGGAAATTGAGTTTTATGTTGTTTACCATACATGCAGGAGTCACATAAAGACAACTTAGAGATTTTATCTTTTCCAAAGTACTTTTGTTTATGCAAGATATCTAATCCCTTCATGCTCATGTGTCCTAACCTATTATGCCACAATTCGGTTTTATCCACACAGACCAGATTAGAACATGAAGCAGTTTCAGTTTGGCAAATGTATAGATTAAATTTCCGGATTCCTTTAAACAACATTAATGATCCTCTGGAAATTATCATGCAACCATCCCCCCAAGACCCTCGAAGGCCCTCATCTTCCAAAGTAGTACAAGATATCAGATTATTAAATAAATCAGGAATATGTCTTACATTTTTTAGAGTAAATTGAGTACCATCAGAGAATTTCAAGCACACATTTCCTATTCCGGCCACAACCCGTTTCACCTTATCAGACATATAAACATACCGATCACCAAGATTAGTATAACTTGTAAAATGCTGTTTATAAGGTGTCATATGATGAGTGCATCCAGAATCCAGCAACCATTCATTTTCACACAGACCAGAGAGCACAGAATTCACAGAGAGATGCAAATCATCAGATACTATAAAGACATCGCCCATAGTCAAATTTGCCTGATCATTTTGCAAGTTCTTTTTAGGTTTGGTGCATTCTTGTATATAATGACCAGGTTCAGCACAATTATAATATTTGCGATTTTTAGGCCGGAATTTAGATTTATCCTTCCATTGCCCCTTTTTCTTATTAGACTTTTCAGAATCAGTTTTGACAAACGGTTTCTTTTTAATGGGATGTTTAGACCTTACAAAATTAACATCAGAGACAGGTTTAGAAACCTTGTTAAATTTCAAGTCTAATTCTTTACCCTTTAAGCCACTTATAACAGTGTCTAAAGTAACAGAATCCCTTCCATATTTTATTGCAGATTTCACATCATTATAAGCATCAGGGATAGCATTCAAGAGCACAATAGGGGAATAATCATCAATGTTTTTGTCACCCGTTTGTTTTATATCTTGTACTAACTTTGTAAAGGCATCCAGATTACCATCAATATCTTTATTCAAATCCAGCTTGTAGCGAAAAAACTTTTCAAGAAGTAATAACTTATTTGGCAAAGATGTTTCGGTAAAAGTTTCCTCTAGTTTATCCCAAAGCTGTTTAGCATTATCAGTTTTGCCTATTCGTCTAATCACAGAATCAGACAAGTTCAAGATTATAGATGAATGTGCAAACTCAATCAATTCATCACGTTTTTCAGGAGTCACATTAGACTGAAAAGAACCTTCAATGGCCTTAAAACATTTTTGGTGGACAAGTATAGATTTCATTTTTTGTTGCCAAATTTTAAAATCTCCTTTACCGTCAAATGGTGCCATTGTAAATGAAGTAAGAGAGCTCATTTTAGTATTTGTAAAAATCACACAAGATTTAAACCAGCACAAGGTACTACTGTAAAAACTAAGATTACAGTTAAATATCACGCAGATACCACGAATAACAAAATCACACCAGATTTTGCGATAAAATGAGCTGGAATAGAATACTAATATCACACAGATATCACAAAGACCAAAATCACCCCAGATTTTAAAATAAAGTGAGCTGGAATCGAATCCCAGAGCCCCCACAAGATCCGAGGAACACTTGCGGTCCAGGCAAGGGGGTTTGGTATGCTCGGAGATTACGACTGCTACAGTCTCAACACAAAACCAGTATAACGAAGCAGTCACAGAGACAGTACAGCAGACGGAAGCAGTAAACAAATTACTCCGAAGAAATAATATACTACCAATCACACAGAACAGTACGAAAATACAGTAAAGTAGAGGAAGCAATACCTGAGCGGATCCCTCGGCCGGAATCCGTAAGCCCTTCCGAATAGAAACCCCGTTTAGAGGCTCCGATACCACTGTAGGGTATCTATCCGGAATACATAAATTTACACAACACAACAGTAAACAAATTACAAATAAATTTCCTATGTTTACGGGGATTAAGGGTTACACAACGAATTAAATAATACTGGAAAAACACACGAAATAAACTGGAAATATTAAACACAAGAACAAGAAATTAAGGTCGAAGAAATCTGACCAAACAGATCGGTTAAGATCTGAAATTACGAACGCATGGTGGTGATATTCAGACATAAAGTCGGCTCAGTCCTCCGCTCTCGTGTACCCGCGTCCAGAGCTCTAAACATCCTGCGTCCAGCAGTCCGAATCGAGCCACAAACCCAGGCGGTTTCGATAAATCACAAAGACCCAGTACCAAAAACTCCAATAACCCAGAAACAACCCTCAGCCGAGTAGGATTCACAAAGAAAACAGGAATCTCACAAAGAATGATTTTGTTGTCTCAAGAACACTCAAGTCTCAGTTGTATGTTTCGTGTCTTTCACCTCAGAATGGATCCCAGAATTTATAGGGGTGGAAACAACCCCAAAAACGGTCGCCCGAATTTAGAGCACCCAAACTTATCATTGAATTTGATAAGGGTTGCTATTAAATCGGAGTCGATCGAAGGAATCAAGCAGCGGGAGAAACAGAAGTGAGAGGAAACGGGAGAGAAGGTAGGGGAGGCGCCGACTGGGTGAAGGAGAAGTGAGTTAGGGTTAGGGTGCAGAGGGTATTAAATACCTAGGGGATGGACGAATGGGATAAATCCCACAAAAGGGACGGTCCAGATCTGGTCAAAGGTTTTAATTAGAAACCGGGCCTGGGCTTGTTCCAATTGGACTGGGCTGCCAGATTTTAATTATTGGGCCCAATCAAAAACCTTATTTTATTTGGGCCTAAAACCAACACATATAATATGAAAATTATTTTATCATGTAATATGAATAATTGCACCCAAGAATTTATATGTGAATATTGGAGTACTCATAGGATTCCGGCATAGGTATCTAAAAGGGCTTTGTAGCCTAGTTTCATGAAGGGTGGCAGTTCCTCCAAGGCACCAACATCCCAACTGTATCATATCAAAAGGATATAGTTAAGGAAAAAATGGACCTACGTTCCAAAAAATGTATATTTGCTCGTACAATTAGTTCGTGTATGCACTAATCTAATTAATACTACCGTTGAATAGCATCGGTGAAAAGTTGGAGTTCGTCTAGAGTTGCATATTCGTAGGTGTCATCGATAATGGAAGCCATAGATATAGCTTTGGTTAGTATTCTTCTTGCCGTACCATAATGGGGTTCAAAGTAGACTTCCAGTACCCAAAAGTAGCATTCCGCAATTCTATCTCTTGCACAAGGCAGTTTATTTGCCACATCAAAAGCATTCCACCACCTATATTGTAACACCCCCAAGACGTCAAAGATATTACGTCACGCGACTTACACACCGTAATTCACTGCGCTAACGTACCAAACGAGACATTCGACAACGACAAACCATCATAAATAAAACGACAAGCTAAATAAAAGACTATAACCGACAAATAAAATTCTGACATCAAATCCATTTCCCCAAAATGGGGACACAACATTAACAAACTCAAACCGGAAGTACTCGAGTACTTAAACCAATTTTATAATACAGAATCCCAAAATCAGACATCAATAATAATGGACATATAGAACATCAATAATCAACTTCTGGACAATATCATGCTTGCCCATCATCCTCATACGGCTCGGGTGCTCGCTTGTCCCCACGATCAATACCTGAAATACAAAAAGTATTTCCCCCATTTAAGGGGTTAGCGACAACTGCTAGTGCAAGTACAATCCATTTGAACTACATTCTAATTAGATGAATAATGCGCCAAAAATCATTTTTGAAAACGTTTTATATTCCGGAATATTTACAATGTACAATCGCAAAACACATTATCTCCAACAAATCACAATTCAAAGTTAACCGTTGGTACGAGACTCACGGCCACCGTACCCCGCAGAGCCCCGTCGGACATCCCTGGGTGGTTAACCACGGTTCACGATACGCACACTCACGGCAATACGTATCCCTAGAGGCCACGTCGGACCGTCCCTAGGTGAACATACACATATCCATCCACAACAACCACGATACAGCCATAATTCAAATACTAGAACATGTAAACAAATGTAAAGTACTTGCCTTTGTGACATCTTCGAAGAATCGGAAGTGAAAAGTGACTACGGATGATCCGAATGGAAAACAACGGTTCCTAAACGAAGAATTAGCATAACTCAGTCCCAACGGACATCAATAATCGAAAGGAATACTCCCAAAACCCCGATTACAAATCACGATAATAGACGTTCAATCGATACGGGCGAGGGTTCACGCAAAATCTCCCCGTATTGATAATTCACGGATTAAAATAAAGGAAATTGGATTTAGAATCACTCAATAATCACAATCGATAAAGAATATCGATATATAGAAACAATTCGGAACTAAACCCTAGAATCCCGAAAAACCCCCAAATTCGTTAAAGTTAGGGTTCCTGAGGAAATACCTTGGATTCGACTGATGGAAGATGTGAATGTTGTAGATTAATCTCCTTTGGTACACGATAATCAATCTCTAAAGAAAATCCACGGATTGTTCTGGACAAATCGCTCCAAAGGCACTCAAGAACACTCACGTCGCGAGAAAGGTTGAAGAAGAATGAAAGAAACTGACTAAGGTTAAGTCAGGTTTAAAAACGCTGACAGCGCGTTACGTACGTTAACACAAGCTGTTAACGTACGTTATGATGGTTACGTACGTAACCCAATGCTGGTTAACGTACGTAACCAAATGTCTGTACTGAATTGTAAAGGGTCATAACATACGTTATGGATCATGCATAACGTACGTTATGCACGTAACAGACCCCAGTTCTGAACACCAATTCTGCACAGTCGATTCGACGACGAACTACAACACGAGGATAGAATCAAAAGTGTAAATACGAGGTATTCATAACAACGAAGTTGAGTGCTCGAAGGTAAATGCACTTCCAACTACCGAGGAATCCAAAATACGACAAGGAGATGAATTTCCCTAAATTTATAGGAAATTACGAAAATGACCCAAGCGTCCGAAAATCGCGATACGACGTCGAATTCACAAACCGGAAGTCTCAACATGACCAACTAAACCATACGGACTTGTATAACCCAAGAAACAACGAAAACGAACGAGTTTTACGAGAATCGAACGTTCATACGACAAAACATGTCATAAAATGAAATTACGTGTAAACATCACCAAAACTCGTCCAAATGGAAAAACTCCAAGAATAAAGTAGATTCAAAATGTCGAAACGGTTACAAGCGAGTCGATAAAAATACACATACACCAAAAATGGAAACTGTTAAAAACGGAAAATTACGGATATTACATTCTCCCCCTCTAAAATAAAGTTTCATCCCGAAACTTAAGAATCAAAAAGCTCGGGGTGTCTCGAACGCATATCCTCCTCTAACTCCCAAGTTGCTTCTTCTACTCCGTGTCTCGACCATTGCACCTTAACCAAAGGAATGGTTTTGTGCCTTAACTGTTTGTCTCGACGCTCCAAAATCTTAACAGGCCTCTCCTCAAACGTAACATCCTTCTCGATCTCCACGTCTCCAAAATCAATAATGTGGGACGGGTCCGGAACATACTTCCTCAGCTGGGAGACGTGAAATACGCTATGAACATGACTCAACGACGGAGGCAAATCTAAACGGTATGCCAACTCACCGACTCTCTCCAATATCTCGAAGGGCCCAATATACCTCGGACTGAGCTTCCCCTTTTTCCCAAAACGGAAAACTCCCTTCGTCGGGGATACCCTAAACAGAACATGATCTCCCACCTCGAACTCCAAGGGTCGACGCCTAACATCCGCATAAGACTATTGTCGACTCTGAGCAGCCAACATTCTCTTTCTAATCAATTCAACTTTCTCCCTCGTTTCTAACACAAGGTCTGGCTCGGTACCGACTAGATCGGACGGCTCATCCCAACATATGGGCGATCGGCAACGTCGTCCATAAAGTGCCTCATATGGTGCCATCTTAATCGATGCGTGCCAGCTATTATTATAAGTAAACTCAATCAAGGCCAGATGTTCCTCCCAGTCACTACTCCAATCTAACGCACACGCGCGCAACAAATCCTTGAACGTCTGAATGGTACGTTCGGACTGCCCATCGGTCTGGGGATGGAACGAAGTGCTCAAACGTAACTGTGTCCCCAGTGCCTTATGTACCGCCTGCCAACAATGCGATACAAATCGGCCATCTCTGTCTGAAATAATGGTCATCGGTGTACCATGAAGTCTCACTATCTGCGCGATAAAAATACGAGCCAACTTTTCTAGACCCCAAGTATCCTTGATGCCCAGAAAATGCGCCGACTTAGTCAGTCGGTCTACAATCACCCACACCATATTCATACCCGTCTTCGTCCTCGGCAAACCCGTGACAAAATCCATAGAGATATCCTCCCACTTCCACTCTGGGACGGGAAGTGGTTTCAACAACCCGGCTGGCCGCTGATGTTCAATCTTGACTTGCTGACAAGTCAAACACTTAGCCACAAACTGAACTACCTCCTTCTTCATGTCGTGCCACCAGAAATTCTTCCTCAGATCTTTATACATTTTACTCGAGCCCGGATGGACTGAGTGAGGTGACGCATGAGCCTCTCGCATAATGCTCTGTCTCAATTCCGAGTCGTTCGGAACACACAACCGACCTCGAAATCTCAACACACCGTCCTCATGAATAACGAATTCCGGGGCTTTCACGTTCCCTACACTCTCTCGAAGCTGAATAAACATCGGGTCCTCTAACTGTCCCGACTTAATGTCCTCGACCAGATATGAAGAAATCTCAAGAGTACGCAACTGCCCGGAACTCTCTGGCAGTACAATCTCAATGCTCAACCTCATAAACTCTTGCTGAAGTCCCGACTGGGCCGTGAGTAACTCAAGCGCCCGAAGCGATACCGATTTCCGGCTCAAGGCATCTGCTACCACATTAGCCTTTCCCGGATGATAAAGGATCTCGAGATCGTAATCCTTAATCAATTCCAACCATCTCCTCTATCTCATATTAAGCTCCTTCTGCGTGAAAATGTACTTCAGGCTCTTGTGATCGGTGAAAATCTGACACGACGAGCCATACAAGTAATGACGCCAGATCTTCAATGCAAATACAACTGCGGCCAACTCAAGATCGTGCGTAGGGTAATTCAGCTCGTACGGTTTCAGCTGACGGGAAGCATAGGCAATCGTCCTCTCGTGCTGCATAAGTACGCATCCGAGCCCTTGGCCCGAAGCATCACTAAAAACTGAGAAACCATCATTACCACTCGGTAAAGCCAAAACGGGAGCGGTCGTCAACCGCTTCTTCAACTCCTCAAAACTATTCTGCCTCTCATCGGTCCACACAAACTTCTCTGACTTCTGTAACAACTGAGTCAGCGGTCGAGCGAGCTTAGAGAACCCCTCGACGAATCTACGGTAATACCCGGCTAACCCTAGAAAACTGCGGACCTCCTTCACATTCTTGGGCGGCGCCCAATCCAACACTGCCTCTACCTTATGTGGGTCCACACGAACACCCTCGGCCGAGATCACATGACCGAGAAACATTACCTCCCGCAACCAAAACTCGCATTTTGAGAACTTCGCAAAAAGATGCTGAGTTCTCAAAATATCTAACACGATATGTAAATGACGGGCGTGCTCCTCCTCGCTCCTCGAGTAAATCAGGATGTCATCGATAAAAATGACTACACATCTATCGAGGTACTCGATAAAGATTTTTTTCATAAGCTGTATGAACACGGCTGGGGCGTTAGTTAGTCCAAAAGGCATAACCACAAACTCATAGTGACCGTATCTCGTCTGAAAGGCCGTCTTCAGAATGTCGGTATCCTTCACTCGGAAATCAATCTTCGAAAACACAGTTGCCCCTTGCAACTGATCAAACAAATCATCAATCCTCGGGAGCGGATACTTGTTTTTGATAGTCACTTTGTTCAACTCTCGGTAGTCGATACACAAACGAAGTGACCCATCCTTCTTCTTCACAAACAGACTGTGCGCCAAGGTGAAACACTCGGTCGAATATACCCCATGTCTAGCAACTCTCCCAATCAAGTTTCTTCACTCCAAAGATCTCGGCGGGCGCCATACGGTATGGCATCTTAGAGATAGGGGCTGCACCCGACTCTAAATCGACGGTAAACTCAACTTCTCGGTCTGGCGGCAAACCCGACAACTCGTCGGGAAAGACATCAGGATACTCACACACTACCGGAATAGACGAGAGCTCGACTCCCCCTTCTTCCGATCTCAAGGCGTAACACCAATAACCCGTGGAACCTCCCCGAAGAAGTCTCACCGCCCTCAAGGCGCTGATCAGTAATCTCTGGCTACTCTGCTTACGCCCCACAAAAGAATGCTCGGTACCGTCAGAGGCTAACATCGAAACGGTTATCGTTCTATATATCATGATTGCCCCATGACGGTCCAGCCAATCCTCACCCAGAATCAAATCCTCATCCTTAATATCTACCGCAATCAGATTAGAAGGCCAATCCCTCCCCGCGATACTCACAGAAAAATCTCTAATCTCACGGTTCCCACGATGCTATACCCACTAGGAAGTTTAAAAACAAAAGGCTCACAAGCAACTAGGCAATCAACATGCAGACGACGCACACAATCCATAGATATAAAAGAATGCGTAGCACCAGAATCGAACAATACGGAAACAGGATGATCAAGGATGTGGACGGTACCTGTAGCCACCGTCGCGTCAGGATCTCCTGCTCGTCTCATCTCGTACACTCGGGGCGGAACAAGCCCCGCACTAGAAGCTCCCCCTCTAGAAGGCTGACCACGTCCTCGACCTCTACCAAAACTCCGCTGCGGCTGAGGAACTGTCGGTGCCTGATTCACACTCGGCTCTCCCGCGGCTGGGGCTGATATCTGAGTAATTGGAGCTCGAGCTGCATCCGTACATAACTTGGCACGATGACCCATCCGACCACAAGCAAGACATTGAATTGGAGGCCTATCAAACTCACTCATCATGTGGCCCGGACGACTACAGTTGAAGCACGTAGGACCATGAACGGAACCAGCAGGAGCAGACCTAGAACCGTTTCCTCGCCCAACTGATGGCAACTGACTCCCAAAGACTCTCGCGAGCAGGCGAGTCTTGATACCCTCGACTTGCCTCCCGACCGACCGACGGTTTTTGCTTCTTTCCTTCGGTTGCCGTCTCTGTCATGAAACGACATCTCATAAGCCATCGCCTTATTCTCGATATTCTTTCAAAGTCGTGCACCCTGCACTGGACATGTAGTGGCGCACCCTCGGTTTCATCCGCATATCAAAGTGGCGGATCTTATCAAGCTCATCTCGGACTTGGTTCCTCACATAATGCAACGTTGATTGTAGTCCTTGATAGCTTGAGAAATAGGAACATCTTGGGGCTTAGCCTCAAAGAAGGCTCTGATTCTCCCTCTTTCACCGGCCATGGGCAAAATTCATCTTCCATCGTATCCCGAAACTCGCCCACGTGGCTGCCCGGTCACGCGGTTTCACCGCTTGCCACCACGTTGCCGCCTCTTTGGCGAGGAAGTACTGGGCAATGGGTACTTTCCTCTCCTCGAATAATTAGCGACCTCGAATACTTTCTCCATCTCGAATAGCCAATTCTCCCAACCGGAGGGTCGGAAGCACCATCAAGCTGCGGAGGACGATACGAATCACGTCTGAAGTAACTTATCACCGGATCCGGTGGCGGGCCCAGGTTGGCATTAGCTTGGCCGACTAGAACGGCTGAGCCGAGCGCCATCTCGGTTCGCTACTTGTTGCGAATGTTGGCCACTCCAACATTCTCATGTGCATTACGGAGCTAGCAGATCTGTCCCGACCTCCGGAACTAGGGGGAACACTGTCCGACAAAGAAGGCATCGCCGAATCAGTTCCTGAGTGATCGGACATGGCCGCCCCACCGGCTGCGCCATGTCCCCTACCGCGTCCGCGTCCTCTACCAGCAGGAATTCTGAAGAAGTAACGGGTAAGTACAATTCAAACGCAAAACGCAACAAGATACTAAGACATGAATAGAACAGAACAGCGAAACGAATCAAGTTAGGAAAAACTTACGAGCACCGGCGTACTGAGATGATGGCATAGCAGTGATACTGTCCCAAAAACAACACTTAACTAGACCCAAATAACCGACAGCCTAGGTATCCATAAACCTAAGCTCTGATACCATATTCTGTAACACCCCCAAGACATTCAGGGCATATTACAGCGCCGTGGACCCCATACTGTGGAATTCACCAGGCTAACGTACCAAACGAGACATTCGACAACGACAAACCATCATAAATAAAACGACAAGCTAAATAAAAGACTATAACCGACAAATAAAATTCTGACATCAAATCCATTTCCCCAAAACGGGGACACAACATTAACAAACTCAAACCGGAAGTACTCGAGTACTTAAACCAATTTTATAATACAGAATCCCAAAATCAGACATCAATAATAATGGACAGACAGAACATCAATAATCAACTTCTGGACAATATCATGCTTGCCCATCATCCTCATACGGCTCGGGTGCTCGCTTGTCCCCACGATCAATACCTGAAATACAAAAAGTATTTCCCCCATTTAAGGGGTTAGCGACAACTGCTAGTGCAAGTACAATCCATTTGAACTACATTCTAATCAGATGAATAATGCGCCAAAAATCATTTTTGAAAACGTTTTATATTCCGGAATATTTACAATGTACAATCGCAAAACACATTATCTCTAACAAATCACAATTCAAAGTTAACCGTTGGTACGAGACTCACGGCCACCGTACCCCGCAGAGCCCCGTCGGACATCCCTGGGTGGTTAACCACGGTTCACGATACGCACACTCACGGCAATACGTATCCCTAGAGGCCCCGTCGGACCGTCCCTAGGTGAACATACACATATCCATCCACAACAACCACGATACAGCCATAATTCAAATACTAGAACATGTAAACAAATGTAAAGTACTTGCCTTTGTGACATCTTCGAAGAATCGGAAGTGAAAAGTGACTACGGATGATCCGAATGGAAAACAACGGTTCCTAAACGAAGAATTAGCATAACTCAGTCCCAACGGACATCAATAATCGAAAGGAATACTCCCAAAACCCCGATTACAAATCACGATAATAGACGTTCAATCGATACGGGCGAGGGTTCACGCAAAATCTCCCCGTATTGATAATTCACGGATTAAAATAAAGGAAATTGGATTTAGAATCACTCAATAATCACAATCGATAAAGAATATCGATATATAGAAACAATTCAGAACTAAACCCTAGAATTCCGAAAAACCCCAAATTCGTTAAAGTTAGGGTTCCTGAGGAAATACCTTGGATTCGACTGATGGAAGATGTGAATGTTGTAGATTAATCTCCTTTGGTACACGATAATCAATCTCTAAAGAAAATCCACGGATTGTTCTGGACAAATCGCTCCAAAGGCACTCAAGAACACTCACGTCGCGAGAAGGGTTGAAGAAGAATGAAAGAAACTGACTGAGGTTAAGTCAGGTTTAAAAACGCTGACAGCGCGTTACGTACGTTAACACAAGCTGTTAACGTACGTTATGATGGTTACGTACGTAACCCAATGCTGGTTAACGTACGTAACCAAATGTCTGTACTGAATTGTGAAGGTTCATAACGTACGTTATGGATCATGCATAACGTACGTTATGCACGTAACAGACCCCAGTTCTGAACACCAATTCTGCACAGTCGATTCGACGACGAACTACAACATGAGGATAGAATCAAAAGTGTAAATACGAGGTATTCATAACAACGAAGTTGAGTGCTCGAAGGTAAATGCACTTCCAACTACCGAGGAATCCAAAATACGACAAGGAGATGAATTTCCCTAAATTTATAGGAAATTACGAAAATGACCCAAGCGTCCGAAAATCGCGATATGACGTCGAATTCACAAACCGGAAGTCTCAACATGACCAACTAAACCATACGGACTTGTACAACCCAAGAAACAACGAAAACGAATGAGTTTTACGAGAATCAAACGTTCATACGACAAAACATGTCATAAAATGAAATTACGTGAAAACATCACCAAAACTCGTCCAAATGGAAAAACTCCAAGAATAAATTAGATTCAAAATGTCGAAACGGTTATAAGCGAGTCGATAAAAATACACATACACCAAAAATGGAAACTGTTAAAAACGGAAAATTACGGATATTACATATATATACATATACAGGCCAAAAATCACATTTGGTCCCATAACTATTTGCTTTTACGATTTTGGTCCAATTGATTCTCACTTTTTCAATTTCGTCCCATATGTGCGAAAATTGTCCAATTTAAAGCCAATTTTCGCCGAAAACCAATTAAGTCATCGGAAAATACACGTGACATGCACGTGATCACAAAATATTGGGGGATTCCGGCAATAGTAAATGAGGTGGCATTTTTGCTGACATGTGCTCTTTTTTCCAAAAAAAATAAAATTGAATAACCAAGGGGAAAAATAAACGGGAATGGATCCCTAATTAGATTGAAGAACGTTTGCCATTCTCATTCTAAGAACACAAACTCTAATTAGATTGAAGACACTTAGATTGAAGGCTTGTTGTTCATGCGGAAGAACGGTGCTATGGATCGGGACCTTCCGAGTTATGGTGAGTATTTCATTTTCCTGTTTATAGTTGCATTTCTGTGTTATTTGCGATGTTGAAGGTGTAATATATATGTGATGAGGTGGTGTTTTTGTTTGTTTTTTCAGATCCCGAAAGCAATTATATCACTGTAATTCTTCACTTTGGGGGTAGTTTTCAAAATATGCCCAACACAGATTATATAGGTGATGATAGGTTAGTTTATGATATGGTGAAATTACATGAGTTTAAAATGATTGACTTGGATGATTTTAGTGCAAAGGTTGGGGTTAAGGGAAATAGAAGATATTACTTGTTGCTTAGGGATGGGGGTTTTAAGTTGATTATTGATGATGAAGACCTTAGGAATTGGGTCACTGACTTTCTGAAAGAGAGGGAGATGAATGTGTATGTTGAAACTCTAGGAGAAATCCCTCAGGAGACTTATAATCAAATAGATTCTGAAAATGAATCTTGATATGAATCATTTGAGAACCGAGACTTTGTTGTGGGTAATGAGATAGATGAGGATGATGACCAACTGTTTGACAACAATGTAAAAGTTGTTGAAGATGAACAAGTTGACCCAAAAAACATAACTGATAGCACACATTATGTAGAAGTTCCTGTAGGGGAACCTTGCAATCCTACTAATGTTGAAGGGGTGAGGGAGACAGAGGAATGTGAAGTAGCAGATTCCACTGAGGAAGAGGGTAGTGATCAGGAACCTGATGTAGTTGATGCAAGTGATAATTTTGATGAAGCTAGACTATCCGAGGATGAAGTATAAGAACCAGAATCTCCTGTTTACAACCCTAGGACCATGTACAACCCTGAATTTGAACTAGGAATGATCTTCTCCAGTAAAAAAGAGTTCAAATTGGCTGCCCAGTCACATGCCATTAAGCATAGGAGAAACATTAAATTCACAAAAAATGATGAAAGAAGAGTACATGCTAGGTGTCTGAGTAGCAAGTGTAAATGGACAATTAATGTTCTAAAAAGAGTCAATGAAGAAGCATGGCAGATTAGGTCTTTTTATGGGAAACATTCATGTGCACCATCCTCTACTATCAGAAAAATCACCTCAACTTGGTTGAGTGAGAGATTCCTGCAGCGGTTTCTGAAAGAATAGGTCTGTACTAGGTTTCATGGAGGATGTCTCTTCTGATACTAGGGTCAGTATTTCTAGGCAGCAGGCATATAGGGCTAAGGTCAAAGCTTTGGAAAAGATTGAAGGTGATCCTGACCTTCAATATTCCAAGCTTTGGTCATACACAGAAGAACTGATAAAAACCAATCCTGGTTCTACTATTATCCTAGAGACATCAGTTGATAGTGGTAGTACTAGGTTTGACAGATTCTATGCATGTTTTGATGCTTTGAAAAGGGGGTTTAAAGCTGGGTGTAGACCTCTATTAGGAGTTGATGGGTGTTGGCTGAAAACAAAGCATGGGGGGATATTACTAACTGTTGTGGGTGTTGGTATCTTCACATTCTTTTATATGATTATCATATAATTTACATAGACAAAATACGAAAAAGACAATTCACTATGAAGAAAAATACATAGACTTGAAAGATTACATTAACTCTTGAAAGATAAGTTACATAGACTTGATTCCACAACTGAGCAATGCATATTCTACAATTCACTATGAAGAACCAAAATGTACCTAACAAAAAAAAAAGCATATTCAACTAATTATCTTGAATCCACCGTCCTCACCATCCCCAATCATCATCATGTACATCATTTATTTCAACACACACAAAACAACAATGAGAAGTAGTACGGTGCAACCCAAATGCCTAAATCATATTCCCTTCTCATTTTTCAGATTCTTGGCTTTGGTATTCTAAATTGTATTGGCTGCCATTTGAGTGTGTTTCTTCAAACCTTCCTCAAGCCTTTCAACTTCACCCTGCAGTATAAGGACACTTTCCTCCAACTTGTGTACAGTAGCAACCAAATTGCAATTCTCTCCGCTGAGTTGATTCGTTCTACGCAAAAGTCCTCGGATAATTACCCTACTTCTCTCACACAGTGGGGGATCAATCCATCGGAAGTATTTGCAACACCCAACATCCTGCATACACAAATTAACAAATAATTATCTACTGGGTAGATTAACAGTTACCCCATTAAGATCAATAGAAAGAAAGCAAACCGGGTAATTGGGGCATCCATAAAATCTGCGCCCGATATTATCTTCCTTCCAAGAAATGACTACAGGGGCAAGGAGCCTGCACTTGCATAACAATGGTGATATTTGGCTTCCACTCGACTCGGACATGGCAGTATCGAGCTAGCTGCTTCAAGGGGATGAGAAATTAGGGTTTTTTGGGTTCTTCTTTCTGCGGCTGAAATAGGAATGGCAGTCGGGTATGGCGGGCGCGGATAGTGCCTATCCACATCCGTACCCGCGAGGTAAATCTGTACCCGCGACCCGTGACGGGTATGATTTGCCAACCACACCCGCGATCCGCGGGTATCCACCACCCGTCGGGTATCCGCAACCCGCCACCCGTCGGGTATCTACAATCCGCTATCCGCGGATATCCACGATGCAAATAAATGATTTCAATATAAATAAAAATTTCACACAAATTAATATCCATAAATCAAACTCAGAAATTCAAATCCTCGAACCCACAAAGTTCAAAGTTTAAATCCAAAAATCACAAAACACAAAATTAATATCAAAAATCATCAACTAAAAACAAAGTTTAGATTCTAATGAAAATCATATTATTCGAAGTCAACAGTTAAAATAGACCTATTTTCCTCTTCTTTGTTGTGTCAATGTTTAAAAATAATGAGTGTGGGTCGGGCTCCGTTCGGGTATTTTGTGGGTATTTCGTGGGTATTTTTGTGGGTATTTTGCGGGTATCTTCGCGGGTGTTTTTCGCGGGTAGACGGGTTTCACGGGTATGGATAGTAACTATCCATATCCGTACCCGCGAACCTAATGGATAGTAATTTCATACCACTAAGCTATTCATGGATACCAAATGCCCACCAAACCCGCACCTATTAGGGTCGGGTGCCCGCGGTTATCCATTACCTGCGGGTAAATTGCCATCCCTAGGATTGGGTACGGATAAAATTGACATCCCTAAATATAATACATATAAAAATCAAACTACTCGACTCGTGTTCGATAAAATTTCAAACAAGATTGAACAGACATATGTTTTGTTCGTGTATATAGATTTACACTCCTAGAGAAAGCTATACTCCTCTCCCCATTCTTTTCGTTTGGTATTTTACAAGGTTTCGAAAAACAGATTAAAGCAGTATTAATTTAATTGTATTTGTAGCAAAAATACTCTTACTTATAACAGTATAAATTATTTTATTGTTGGTTAGAACTTATATCTAATCATTTGTTTTAATTTACTTCTTTTTCTTACCAAAAAAATGGGAGTATTTTTTTTTTTTTTGAGGAAAGAGGTAATTATATAGAGCACCAAAAATTAGGGGGGTCGATTCCCATACACAGCCGAGGGACCCAAACGAGTCCTAGACGACTACATCGTCGAACAAAAACCGTGCCAAAAATCAAAATAATGATCAAAGGTGACTACCTAAGCCTTATGTATGGTGTTTGCCTTTGATCAAGTTTAATGAGGCCTAATAATTTGCCTCGGATATTTGAGCTATCATACAGAAAAAAATCTTTTTGCCTACATCCTTCATTAGCAAGTAGCTCTGCGACTGCATTACTTTCCCTAAAAATGTGGGAGAACCGGACATCCATATCACCAGATAATTCCCTAATTTTGTGCAAAGTATTTTGAAGTTGCAAATTCCCCGTATGGGGTTTTTGAATGAGGTTGATGGACGTCTCCGAGTCTGCTTCAATCCAAACCCGGTTGATGTTCTTGTCACGGCAAAGATCAAGGCCCCTCCAAATCGCATAAAGCTCCGCAAAGACATTAGTTTTCTGGCCTATGTATTCGTGAAAGCCACAAATGGGGCGGCCGCGGTAATCACGAGCAATACCCCCGACCGCCGATTCCCCTGGGTTTCCTTTCGAGGCGCCATCTGTATTAATTTTTACAATCCCGGCCGAAGGAAGTAACCAACGCACCACAAACAGTTTGGGTGGTTTTTTAATACAATTACAAATAATACAATAACCAAAATTACATGGGCAAATTTTAATATATTAAAGGTCACTAATCAATGGCGCAGATTTCCAGAATGAAGGAGATATCGTCGTGGATGTCTTGATCGTGTTGAGATGATACCAGATGCGGGAGCACACTCTTTGACTTGTAAATGGGATTCCTTTGACACGTTTGTCGTTCCTGGAACACCACAAAAACCACAAAATCAAGATGGGAATAAGCTGAAAAATATGCATTTTATCAATTGCCTTGGTGAACCAATGTTTTAGTACAATTCCAAGATCCTCTGTGTCTAGCAAGGAAATCCCTGCAAGATTAGAGAAGTTAGTCCAAACAACTATAGCAACCGGGCCTTTTAAGAAAAGGTGGGTAGAATCTTCCTCCTGGTTACAGCAAAAGCAAGGAATTGAGGTGATAATTCCTCTTTTCCTAAGCCCATCTGTAGTCGGTAGCCATTTGCGAAGAATCTGTATCATGAAAATTGAAATAGTGGGGGTTAAAACAGGATTCCAACAAAATTTTAAAATGTCATTACAATCCTGTCTTTTCCTAATCATAGACCAGGTACTTTTGAAAGAAAATTTACCATTAGGTGATAGTTTCCAAAATGCCTGTATAGAGGAACCATGAGTTGGTAAAGACAGAATGTAATTGCCTACATCTGGGGGTACCAGATTAAGGACCTTTGGCCGGTCCCAATCCCTATCCGACCAAAGATTATGTAAAAGTAGGTTTGATCTAGTAGTAGGTAAAAATTGAGATAGTGGGCTGAAGTCACACCATTGGTCGTGCCAAAAAGAGATAGCACCCGAACCAGTATCCCAGAAAATCCACTGGTCCGCCACGTGTCTGATTTCACACAAGTTTTTCCAAATGGGAGAGTCATACGGGTTGGGTTTAATGACCATTGGGTGAAGCCGTTTGCAATATTTCCTTTTGAGAAAATTAGACCAGATATTGTCACTTGTTCTAAATCTCCACCAAAGTTTGATTTCAGAAGCTTTAATGATATCAATGAGGTCTCTACACCCAAGCCCTCCCTCATCCGTAGGGAAACACAGCCTATGCCATGCGGCCCAGTGTAGTTTCCTCTTAGTATCATTAGAGCCCCACAAGAATCGATTGAAAATTCTTTCAAGGAGACTAATGACATTTTTAGGAGGTTTCAGGACTTGAAGACAGTATAAAGGAATGGAGTTTAAAGTGGACTTTATCAGTTCAAGCCTCCCACCCGTAGTTAAGAGATGGTGGTTCCAAGTTTGAATTTTAGAAGAAATTTTAAAAATGAGATCCCCGTACATGTCAAGGGTCTGATTCCCTTTCCACAGTGGGGTACCAAGGTATTGGAAGGGAAGAGCCTGGAACTGGAATCCAGTTATCTGTTCCACCATTCTCTTAGCCGTGTTAGAAGGATTGTGCATGATGAAGTGACTTTTATTGCAGTTAATTTTAAGTCCTGAAACTTCTTGAAAATGGTCAAGTAAGTTTTGAAGAATACGAAGATTTTGGTCAGAAGCATTCAAGAAGAGAAGAAAATCATCAGCGTAAGCCAAGTGGGTGATTTGGTGAAGAACGATTTGAGGAAAAATTAGTAGATTGGTATTAGTTAGAAGTTTGACCAACTATATGTTTGGTAAACAGTTAATTGGAAGAGTTTATTAGTTTCAAAAAGCTAATTTTGAAAATGCTAATAAAAGCATCATTTTGGGATTAGCTTATTGAACTAATTACCCAAAAATACTTTTTATATTCCTCTATAAATTCTTTCTAGTTTATTTTATATTTGCACCTATTTATTATCCATATTTTATTGTTATATTCAATATTAATATGTTTTAATTTAAATATATAAAAAACCCAATTAAAATTTATAATTTTATAATTTTAAATTAGCAAATTATAGTTTTATAACTTTGAACTCACAAAGAAGACAAATTAGATTTAACAAAATTAAATTGCTCACGATCATAAAAATGAACACACATGTGTAATTAATAGTATATAAAATAAATTTTAACAATATCTATATTAATATATATATATATTAATAAAGGTTAGAAAAAGTAAACTATAACATTAAAAATAAATCATAACAATGTCCATTTTGATCATTTAATACTATCAAACAACTATCAACTATCAATTGTTTACCAAACCGCTAACATAAACAGTCGGTAAAATCACCTAATTGAATCAACTACCAACTAACAATTATCCGATGATTGCCTAACACCCCTATATATTTATGTCCATCTCCACCAATCACAGTCATTGAACATCATCACGCATCTCTCACTTAATTAAATCAATTTGATTAAGATAAACCATTTCGGAACCTTCCGTGTTTGTGTTTATTTGTGTGGAAATTCAAGGACCTGTTTTGGTCTACCAAAGGCATAAAGATTCAAACTCGAAGACTCGGTCAGTGACAGTCATGATAGTTTTTTTGGATATGCTAACCCCTCTCTTGATAAAAGTAGACCAAAATATTTTTTTTGTCCTTCCCATTTTTTTAAAACATATATATATATATATACTTTAAATTTTTTACTGATATTTTTTTGATAATTTTTTTACTAATTTATAAATTTATTTTTATACAATATATTTATATTAAAAAAAAATATTTAGAAAATATGTTCGAACGGATCTAGATTCAACCGATCTAAGAATTTCAAGAAAATTTAGAGAAAACTTCAATTCATTGAACGTCTGAAATAAACGTCTTACACGCATATATATATATATATATATATATATATATATAGATGCCCTATGGAAGCTAGAGTTAAAATCACGGCAATTAATAACAACCACACAAACTTTTAGAAAATTACAATCAAGTCCCTAAAAACAGAAAAAAGCAAAATCGAAGGCCTAAACGTCATTTTTTGGCCAAAAAGCGACGGACCTCACTGCATAGCAGTGACTCTTATTCAGTGGGTCGATTCCGGTAAGAAAAGGCTGAGTTTATCCCAAAATTCAACAACAAACATTTTCCATATATTTTAAAAACAACCATTTTCCAAATAACAAATAGCAATATCCTCCACTACATCAATAGTCATCTATACAAATAATATATTATTCAGATTATATATTATTATCTTGATTTATATTATTATCAGCTACCAATTGAGTTGTCATTTCAAAGTCTTTCAACAAAATAGTTCTCTAACCTATATCTACCTATTGAATTGTCATTTCAAAGTCTTTCACCAAAATAGTTCCCTAATCTATACTACCTATTGAATTGTCATGTCAATTATTTTTATTATTTAGTAGTCTTGTTTGGCTATAAATAGGGAGTGAAGAAGAAATATAACTCATCATCTCTCTATATTTTCTTCTTAAATTTCTCATGTAATATCACTTATTTGTTCACATTTATGAAAGACTATTCTGTTTATAATAAATGGAAGAATATAATTTAGCAAATAATGGGAACATGTCGTGTGAATTTACCACTGATCAGGTACGACTTCGTGTAAATATCTCTTTTTTGTGTTTCGTCATTTTTTTGATATATATATATATATATATTGCTCTTTTTTCGTATAAATATATTTTTCTGTTTTGCTCTTTTCATTTAACTAGTTTAGTATATATATATATATATATATTGCTCATTTAATCAGTTTTACTCTTTTTATTTTTTTACAGATTTTTGAAAGTAGAGATGAGATGTTAGATTGGGTGAGGACGACCGGAAGGAAAAATGGATTCATCATAATTATTGATAAATCCGCAAAGAAAATAGGTAACAAACTCCCGAAATGCACTCTCATTTATGAAAAGGGAGGAAAATTTCAACCACCAAGATATTTAAATAGTGGAGAAACTTTAAAAAGATGTACTAGTACAAAAAAAATGGTATTTTATGGAGAATTACTGCTGTGTGCGGAGAGCATAATCATGCCCCAGCACAATATTTAGAGGGTCATGAGTACACATCAAGACTAACACGAGATGAAAAGTGCATTGTGAGTAAAATGGCCGAGATTACTGCTCCTCGGTTTATTCTGAGCGCCTTGAAGGAACGTGACTCATCTAATACTACAGACATTAAAAGTATTTACAATGCAGTACAAAGCGAAAGGAAGGCCAAAAAGGATTTATTAACCAACGTCTAATATACTTTATCTCAATTGATTCATAAAGGTAATTAAGTTTTTTTTCCATTTGAAATATTAATATAATTTGTCCATATATTAACTAACTATTTTATGTACTTAAAGGTATTATGTTATGTACTTAAAATACTAGTATTTATCCATCTTGATTTCATATTCTAACACAATATTATAAATTTTCAGGGTAGAGTCAGCTCATTCAAGATTGAAAAAAATATTTGGGTGATACGATGTCTTCGATCGACACATCTGTTGAAAAAATCGACAAGATGTTGATTCTGGAATTTGGAGATATCAAAGCATCATTTGAAAGGTCGCGTATTATGAGATGTCATGATTTTAATGATGAAATCTACGAAAATTTACTAGGCTGCATATCCTTGGAGGCACTCCACCTGATCTCTAATGAGTTGAAGAAGGTCGACGGACAATATCTGGACAATTGTAATTGTAGTTTCAAATTTGTATATGGTTTGCCATGTAAGCATCGCTTATCGTTTTATCGGTCACAATTCTTATCAATTCCAATAGGCGAGACCCACTGCCAGTGGAAAAGGTTATCCATGACCTCTGCTTTGCCAAATGAGGCGAGATCTCCCGATAGAATGACAACGTTAAAGACGTAGTTGGATAAAATGGATCCAGCCATGAGATATCATATGTTATATAAAATGATTGGCATGGTAGATCCATCTAACTACAAATATCAAGAACCACCCTACAACACAAAAAACAAAGGTCGGCCTAGTAAAAAAGAGCAAAGTCAGCCGAGGATGCGCTCTTGCTTTGAGTCTACGAACACTCATACACGAAATTTAGGAAAATGAATCAATGATCCATATATCACACAAATTCCAGGTGCATATCGGAGTCACGTCAGTCATACAGTTGATGTTCTTGGGAATGGTAACTGCGGATACAGAGCGATAGCCGCACAAGTCGGGTATAATTAAGAAGATGGTTGGAAGCAAGTTCGGGCAGATCTTTACTTTGAAATTAAACAAAATATGGAGTTCTACGATCGTGTTTATCTTGAAGGAGGTGCTGCCGATAATATGATGCGAGCACTAAATTTCTTCGAATCTCCGGCACCACAGTGGAGTTGGATGGACATTATGTATGAGGCTGTCATTGCAACACGATATAATATTGTGCTGCATGCATTTACTCATCTTAGTGAAAGTTGTTTTACACACTTGCCATTAAGGTCAGCTCCAATTCCATTTCAACAACGTCAACATATAGCAATTGCATTAGTTAATGGTAATCATTTTGTACAAGTTTTTTTGAACTCCGATTATCCTGTACCACCAATTCCAATTTTATGGTGGAATAATGTGAGTGAAGATTGTAAAGGATGGACTGATCCATATGGAGAAAGGATACAATCTTGGTTCGATTTGATGACCAGATAATGTAATTGAATAATTTATTTATCAATGTTGATCGTATTTTCCGCATTTATTATTTATTATATTGTGTCGTAGTTATTTTTAATCATAAATAATATAAATAAAAATAAATAAATAAATAAATAATAGAAATTTTTAATTTAGATAATAATAAAGTAAAATAAAAATTCAAAGAAAAAAAGAACAAATAAATAAAGAATATGAAAAAAAAATTAAAGTGCAAAGGAGTAAAGGATAGAAAAGAAAAAAAATAAAGTTTCTAACAATATATTTTAAAATAATATATAAAATATGAGAAATTATTAATTTTAATAATAACAAAAAAATAATATTAATATTATATATATTAAGATAAAATTGCTAAAAAACAAAAAATAACAAAAAGTAATTAAAGAACCAAAGTGTAAAGGCTGCCACTTCTCTTTTTCATTTTCCTTATTTTATTTTAGAGAAAATTTTTGTACTGTACTTTGCATAATGCAGCACTCTTGTCATTAAATTTTAAAAACTATCATTTTGGTAATTGAACTTTGCATCTGTTTTTCATTTTGGTCACTGACGTTATCTTTTCCGTTAGAATAATTACAAGATCGCACGTGACTCTCACGTGACCAACTTTCTGAAGGGGAGAAATATCACATTGGTCATTGTGCTTTGCACCATTCGACACTTTAGTCATTAAACTTTACAAGCTATCACTTTTGGTTACTGAACTTTGCATGTCTTTTATTTTGGCCACTGACATAACTTTTTGAAGGGTATTGATGCAACAATTCCAGATGGAGAGGGTGAAGAAAGCACTCGATGATAGTGTCTACTCCACATTATCCTTATGTCCACAATTAACGCGGCCCGATACTTCAGGAGATACTTCTACACTTACTATCTGATTACTGTCAGCAGCACTTGCTTTCGCATGGTGGCTTCTCATCGGAAAAGTATTTTCCTTTGTTCTTCCCTTCTTTCAAAGCTGTCATAATGTTCTTTATCGTCTTAGACTGCTGCTGCTTTAGTTTGTTGTTAATATTACTTCCCGGATCCTCATGCTGTCACTACAAGTACTATTGCTACTGTGACTCTCGGCATACTCTTTCTATTTCACGAGATGTGGAAAGAGGTTTCTCGGGTGAATAGGGTGGACAGTATTGGTTGATATAAGAATGTAGATAGGGGTGATCAAAATCGGATATCCAAAATTTGGATAGTGAATATTGGTATCCGAATCACAATCCGAAATTTTGGATATCCGTCGGATATCCGAAATTTGGGGTACGGATTCGGATATCAATTCCTTATAATATTATTTTCTAATCTCTAATAATATTTTTTAATTTATTAACAACTTAATATTTTTGAAGAAATTTTTTGAAATAACAATATTTCAAATTTAAGATTTTTATGGGACTGAACTTAAACTTATGGAACTAATTGATTTTTTATATTTTGAAATAATAATAAAAATAAAAATTATATATTTCGGATATCAGATATCCGAAATATCCGATTTTTTTTAAAAAATCACTATCCGAGTCCGAAAAATCGGATATCTTAAAATTCGGATATCCAAAAATTCGGATATTTTCGGAACGGATTTTCGGATTTTTGAATTTTTGGATCGGATATCGGATACAGGATATTTGTGAACACCCTTAACTGTAGGTATGGATGTTTCAGCAGTTCAAATGCTAGTATTGAATTGTACAAAGTACAATGATCAAAGTGATATTTTGTAAAATTCAATAATAAAGTGTCGAATTGTGCAAAGTACAATGACTAAAGTGATAATTTTCTTTATTTTATTTTTGAAACTTTCCAAAAAAATGAAATGATTATAGTTTTTCCTGTTTCTTAACCACTTTTTTCAAAAAAATATATATATAATATTATCTTCATTTCACGGTTTTCAGGTCGATATTTATTGTGCATTTTAAATATATAAATTCAATATTTTCTGTTAGAGTTACAATATTATGGTTGGATTCTAAGATTAAACTACAGTTTATATATTGGAAGCCAAGTAAAAATAATTATTGGGCTTTCAATAAATGATTTTTATAATTTTCAACACATATTCTAATTATGGATTTTATTATATTGATGTACTTATTTAAATTTGAACTATCATTTTGTATATGTTACGTTATTTATTTACTTTTTTTTTTTATCACCTGTTAGTATGTAATTAATTTGATCCTCTTTATTTATTGTACACTTATGTAATTTGGAATTATTTTTTGTTCTTTTATATTGATTAATTCTAATATGCACGTGATTTTTCTTGTGTGGTTTTAAGTATGAACTAGGGGGGCAACGACGTGCTGTGCACGCCGTATGCTTTTCTTGTGTGTTTGTCTGCGTGGTTAGTGATGTAAGAAAAATTGCCAAAAATAAAGAACTAACAAAAAAAAATCAAAAGTGAATAACTAACAAAGTGAGAGATACTAAAATCAAAAATAGATGGGAACCGAACTATAGTCATGTATCAAAAATCAACTTCTTCAAAATTACCCACAAAACATCTAAAGAAGCACTTAACAATAAGATTGGTCCAATGATTTTTAACATATCAAGTAACAAGATTGAAATAAACATACATGAACTATACACTAAAATATGCCAAACCCACATTAAATAGTAAACATACAAAACACCATTACTTCAATAGGCAGACAAAATAACTGGGTATTAGAATCTCAATAAACACACAAACATGAAAACGTGAGATAGGAAAATAGACATAAAATAAAATCCATTTCACAAACAAGTGAATCATAATCACCAAAAAACAAACTAAGATAATGAAATACAAGAATTGTCATGGAGATCAATAAAAACACAATGAATTATACCAATATCATAATCACCAAATAAACATAAACTGAAATATGTTTTATAAACAATTGGAAAAAAACGTACACAGATTATAGAATGATGGCTATCCAAGAGAGATCAAAGGAAAAGAGAAAAGTGAGATTCAGAAGCAACCGTAGAAGAACACGTATCCTGTAGAATCAAGAAAAAAAGAAGAAAAACAAAAAATTCTTGAGAAGGATTTTCACACACCTGTAGACAACATCAGTAGAAAATCTTATGGGGCGCATAACATTTAGTGCCCGAATTGATGTAGAAGCAAGGCGGTGACATTCTTGTAATAAAGTTGTCATCTTTATTATATGTGACTAATGCGCTTAGTAGGAGCCAATAATATTACCGCATCGCGTACCACATTTTCCTCTAAAAAAAAATAAGAATAATATATTAAAATTAAATAATCTTTATGTGTTTACTTTTTAACACTACAACTGCATCTTAATGTATTCAAACTCTAATAAACTCCTCAGAGCAGTTACAATACCAGCAGTGAGAAGTGCCAGAATGTCAACAATTTTAGAGAGATGCTCTGGTGTATCCTTGCAGAAAAGAGGTAGCCCACGTATTGCTTGTACTCGAACCTAAAGATGTGTTTCACATATAATTCAGATAAATACCTCTAAAAATTGCAATGAAAGATGCATTTAGATATTAACAGTAACAAGGGGAAGAGTTGGTGGTCCAGTGGTAGGACGTCTACTCTCAAGATATTCGTTGGGAGAGGTCTTGGGTTCTAACCCCACTGAGTAGGTGAAAGAGGAATTTTTTCTCTTTATGATCCTCTAGCCTCCTGCTAACTCGAATGGCGCTAATCAACGTTTAATCTCGGCCGTCAAGAAAGTATTTCACCTAACCCGGAGCAGATCTCAACCAATCAGCCGATCGTTCTCCCAAAACCGTCTTTAACTCCGAGCGTTGTTAATCGCTAAGAGCCTTCTCCGCAAGTGTACAAAAAGTGCTTGAAAACCCCGAATTTCTCGAATGACTGCGATTTACTTCTCTCAATGAAGGTTCGCCTACTGAAGTAGTGATAATCCAAACCTGATCACTTAATTATCAAAAAAAAAAAATTAACGGTAACAATGAACTACAGCCACTTTACACAGTGGAAGCAACTAATGTTTGTTACAAAGATGACAAAAAGCTAGCTGACCCCTAGTTCTTCAGCTTCTTGTCATCAATTTTTCTTCTTGTTATCTGACTTTTTTATGGTTTTCTTTAATATATAATACTCTCTCCGTCCACAAAGTAGCTGTCCATTTAGTTTTGGCACGAATTTTAAGAAATTAGTTGAATGTGTTGTGTGATTAGAATAAGGGTCCCAATTTTCTTGTAATTTTAAAATGAAATGTGTGTTTTACTTGCTATGTAAATGGGTAAGTCTTTTGTGGACGGACCGAAATGACAAAAGGAGTAAGACTCTTTTCTTTTTGACTTAATTTTAGTATATTTTGGGCCTAGTTGATTCGGCCCAAAGAAAATTCGGGCTCGCTTAGCACTGTCCAATTCGGGCCTGGGCCACTTCGGCCGACTATTCGATTCGCCTGCGTCAATTAAATTTTAAATCAATATAATTAATTACTATTATTATTTGTATTATAAATAATATTATACATAATCACATTATTTTTTTATTTTATTAGTATTGTTTACATTATCAATATTATTATGTACTAATTATAATAATTATTTTATTGTATTATATCATCGGTCTATTCTTGTAATACAAACAATATGTTATTATTATTATTGCATATTTTTTTAATAAGAATTACTAGGAGTATCATTATTGATATTAATTAATATTATCAATAATAGTATATAAAATTATTATTATTAATATTAATCTTATTATTATTTATATTGTTGTAATATAAAATAATTATTATATATATTGTTATCTAATTTTTTTATTATTTATTAATAATATCATTCTCAATAATATTACATAATATTTGTAGTATTAATAGTAATTTTGTTATTATATATTGATATCAATAGTTATATATATATTGTAGTATTATTAATGTTAGTATTATTATTGTTTTTAGTGTTGTTATATAACTAATTCTATTATTGTTGTATATATTGATATGTGATATTATTATTACTACTATTCTTTATATTAATATTATCAATAATATTATATATAATTTATTATTATTATTTATTCAAGAAATTGACTTCAAAGACAGCTTCTATTCATTCAAATTTCAATTTAGCATAGTTCGATTCATTTCAATTCAAAGAAAATTCGATTCACTTCACCCAATTCAAAGAACATTCAATTTAAAAGAACAGAGTCTAAGTAGTTTTTGGACGGAGGGAGTACATAAATAGTATAAGATACACACATAAAATATTATATAATAGTTATAAAAAGGGGAAATATTAATCTTATAATTAATTGCAAAACATAAGATGTATTTAAGTTAATTGTCAAAAAATCGGGTTTAATCTGTAATTATTGAGTATTTTTCTTTTAATTTGTTTTTGAACAGCAACAGGAAACTATAAATTAAAAGGCCACAAGCAAGATGCTAAATGACCGAGAAACGTACAGAAAAGATAACAAAAACCCACAATTACAGGTAGAGGGGTTCGGCGGTTCAAAACCGCCGGTTTTTTGAACCGCTGGTTCCGGTTTGTCAAAAATCACAATCTCCACCGAACCGTCTTATAGCGGTTCACGGTTACGGTTTTGAATCGTGAACCGCCGGTTCCGAACCGGCGGTTCGGCGGTTCGCCGATTCGTTTTTTTTTAGAATTTTTTAAATTTTAATTTAAAAAAAAAATATGGGGTAAAAATTGGACTTGATCTTAATTCAAGTATTAAAGTTTAAACTTGAATTTTGTAATTTTAAATCTTTGAATTAAGCGCCTACGTATTCGATATCCGTAACTTTAGAGTTTAGGAATCAAAATCAAAGTCCTCGTAGTTCATTTTTAAATTTGGTGGGGGAAAGGGGAGAAAATAAAAATGGACTTGAGCTTAATTCAAATATTCAAAGTTAAAATTAAGAATTTCAACTTTAAATATTTGGATTAAGTTGCATACGTATTCCCTTACCTTAGGAATCAAAGTCCTCGTAGTTCACTTACCTTATACTTACCTTAGGGAGCGCAGCGGAGGCGGAGAGGAGATGGTTCAATCACCCAAGTCAACCGAATCATTGCTAGATCCGGTATCATATGTATCACTGTCTTCTTGTTCATTATAATTTGATTCTTGTTGGCGTAACTCGGCTTCCACCCAATCATTCAATAATGCTTGGGCTTCAAGATTTTGAGGCGTCAATCGAGATCGTCGTTCATCCAGAATGTATCCTCCTACACTGAAGGCTTGTTCAACAGAAACTGTTGAGGCGCGGACAGCTAGTATTTCCTTCGCAATCGTGGCAACTACAGGAAAGATTGTAGACCTTTTTGCCCACCACTTAAGAAGATTGTTATTACCATCTGATCCACGTTCTAACGCTCTCAATTCACAAGTAGTTAAATAATTTTCAAGTTCTTGATAAGCATTACTTTGGTACCTTGTTCGTTTTCGGGATAAATCTTCTTGATAGGCATTTCATTCGCTAAGATCCGGAATAGCAAAACCAAAAGAAGATGTACTACTATTAGAAGGAATGTGAACAGGAGAAGAAGAACCCGTACCAAGATCAAGACTACCACTATAACTACAAGCATATTCGCGATAAAGAGTAGATAATAAATTTTTTGCACTTTGAACTAAATCGCTAGGATTTGGAGGAATAAAATTAGCAATAGGATTAGGAAATAAAGCATTATAGTAAAGTGAAAGTAATTTTAGCAAACCTTCCTCTCTAACTTGAGGAACTAAGAGTTTAGCAACCAAAAAAATCGGAGGAATGTAGGCGAAATATTTAATCCATTTGTCTCGCATTTCTTTTATACAATTAAATAACTCGGGAACTTTAATTAAAGACTTGATTACAAGTACAATTTTAACACAATATTCAACAACAAGTGTAAAAGTAGGATAATAAACACCGGACAAAGATTCAGTTGTCTCTTAAAGAGATTTAAAAGTGCCATTAAACTAGAGCACTTATCCCATTGAGTTGGCAATAAGCAAACGGGTACTTGTTCTTCGTTATAAAAATTGCACAATACAATACGATATTCATAACTATCATTTAACAAATTGTAAGTAGAATTCCAACGATTTGGCACATCTTTTGAAAATTTCTTTGGATGAATATTATTTTTTATGCAATATCTTTTCCATTTTTTACCTAGAGACGAATGTCTGATTAAATATATTATTGCTTCATGGATAGGAGCATATGCTTCTTGTAAAACAGCTAAACCATCTTGAACATATAAATTAAGAACATGACAAATGCACCTAACATGAAAAAATTTACCACCAAGAAATGGCTCACATATTGCAATAAGTGATTCTAAACTAGCTGTATTGGAGCTAGCATTATCAAAAGAAATTGAAATTTTTTTTTGTACGAAACTATATTCAGATAAAATTGTATGAATTTTATGCGAAATACTTTGGGCGGTATGTGCGATATTAAACTCTGTAAAACCAATTAAATGTTTTTGTATAGTCCAAGAATCATCAATCCAAATACAAGTAATTCCCATATATGAATTTGCTTCCCAATTATCACTCCAAGCATCGGAGCATATACAAACTTTATGATCTAAGTTTAAAAACATATTAGCTAAAATTAATTTTGCCTCGCTAGTAGTTTTTCGAACATCACGAGTTACGGTCAGGATTAAAACTTAGTTGAGTGAAATTTTCATACATTTGGTCGTCGGCAAAGTTAAAAGGAAGAGATTTACCACAAACAAATCTAGCTAATTCTTTTCTAGCGGTAATTGGATTAAATTTAAATAAAGAACTATTATCTTGATTGGGGGCATTAGACGACGTCGCCGTGCCTCGAAGTTGGGTTTGATTAGAGTCTATGCCAACTTTGTCGGGATGTTGTCTTTGTATATGGCCATTGAGTGTCCCGTAACCTCCTCCTTTTTTAAATTTGTACATTTTATCGCAATAGTTGCACTTGGCCAAGAAATGACCGGGACCGGATGCAACGTCCTCCATTTTTGTATAATGGAGCACAAATAATGGAGATTTGAGCTCGGATGGTTTCCTATGTTTTGGTTTTATTGGTTGCTCATCATTTTCATGAATCGATTTTGAGGCTTCAAGCATTTCGTTGATTTGTTCCTCGGTTAATTCATCGGGAACATAATCTCCAAAATCCGGACTTGGAATAGAATTAGAACTCGGAGTATGAGTAGGAGTACTACCACTAGCACCGCCTCTTCCTCGTCGAGGAATGCCGGTGATAGCCTTCCCTTTCCCCAGTTGAATCCACGTGACATTTTTTTGAATTAAAAGTATAATACTTGAGAGTTGAGAGAATAGAAATTAGAAAGAAAGTAGATAGTTGGTGTGAGAAAAATGAAGGATGTGAGGGGGTATTTATAGGTGTAAAAATGTATAAAAAAAATTGAACTTGTGACCGTTGGAACTGCCGTTCTCGTTGAACTGCCGTTGCCATTCAGTTTGCTCACAACCGGGTTTGCCAACCGATCATGCCAATCGGTTCAAACCACGGCCACGGCCGAACCGTAACCTTGAACACCTCTAATTACAGGGGAACACCTACCAAAGGAAAATTACACCAAGAAGCCCAGTCTAGATTCTTACTGAAATTAGCCCCTACTTTTTAACCATAAAAATGACCGACTCCTAATAATGCAACCAAATAAGGAGGGAAAGATCACTGCATTGTGAGAGTGGACTAGATCATTTCTAACTCCTAATCCAACATTGCAATAGAAGAAAATATGGTCCTCATTTTCCTCGTGACTTCCACATAAAAGACAGGATAATGATTCAATAGGAATACCACGCCTTGCCATGTTAAGCCCAGTAGGAAGGCTTCTCAGCGGCGGTTCGTTTGGGGCTTATTGAGCTGTTAAATAAATATGGCTTATTCGGTCAGTTATATCAATTTGTTCGTTTGGGGCTTAATTTACTCAAATTTGGCTGATTCGGTCAGCCTCAAAATGAGTGTGGTTTGAATTCAGCTCATTAATTCCTAATTAATTTCCCATCTACCCCTCACCACCAACCCCTTTAATTAAAAACCCTAAAGAAGCCGTCTACCATCACCCTCCTCCTATAATCTCCATCGATTAGCAGGTATAGCTTCCTTCTCACTTCATTTTTTCGATCTTAAAGTATATCTCCATCTCAAGTGTCTCACTTCGTTTTTTGAGAAAAAAAATCCTTGGCGTGATTCTGCTACTGAACTTCTACATCGATCATTAACAGGTTACTTTTTTTTTGGTCGATTTCATGCTGCAAATGTGAACATCTTGCTATGCGAACACTTCTCCGTCGTTTCTTGCTATGTGAAGACTGGGGGTAAAATGGTCATTTCTACATTCAGACTGTTTATTCAGCATAACAACTGAACACCAACTTATCTATTAACAGTCAGACAACCATATCCACTCAGACAGTCATATTGATTCAGGTCTTAACAGAAAATGAACCAAACAGCCCCTTACTTGGATTTTTTTACGGTCAGGAAAACTTGGTCTGCGTTAGGCTGATACTAAAATTACATAACTTTTTAATATTTGTCGATTCCTACCCGCATAGTTCAACCCTAACAAGAAGAATATACAAATTGGAATCGATAAATATGAACAAATATGTAGTATAATTAAGATGTATTTTTTATCGTCATGTCAGGAAAATTTGATCTTATATTAGGTCGGTACTAAAATTACATATTTTTTCATATTTGTTGATTTCATTCAACACAGTTCAACCCTAACAAAAAGAATATACAAATTGAAACTTATAAATACAAAAAATATATAATTTTAATACGAACCTCACATCAGGTCAATTTTTCTTGACCTTACTTTTAATAATTATCGTGCAAATAATTCAATCTCGTAGATAGGCTAGCTACCGGGAAAAGTAAGAAAATTCGTGCCACACTGTTCATGCAAATAATTAGTTCTATGTCAAAAAAAGTGATCCAATTGTGACATTTCATTCATCAGTTGTAAGTGTCAAAAGGTCCCCCGAAGTGGCTAATATTTAGGAAAAATGATCATAATATATTTTATATCGTGAATCTGGACATTTATGCGGGGACAGTTGAAATTTACATTTTAAATCATCTTATCTTGTTATTTTATAATATGAAAAATGATATTAATTAGATAATAAATTCACAAATAAATTGATTTGGAAAATATTTATTTAGAAGAGATTATTTAATTTTAAAAAGATATAATAACTTTAGAAATAAGTCTTAGTAATTTGCATGCATTATATAAAATTTGAAGTTCAGTTCATTATACTTGTTATGGACAAATATTTATTTTGAGTGAGTGATTTAATTTGAAGAAAAATTAAAAATTATAGAGGTGAATCTTGATAATTACACACCTCATATGTTAAATTCAATTCATATAAAAAATATTTATTTGAAATGAATAATTTAGTTGAAGAAAAAACAACATGAAAGTTTTAGAAGTAAGTTTGAGTAATTTACACCCCTCATACAAATTTAATTTGAATTCATAAGAAATGGATATAGAAATATTTATCCGGAAAGAATAATTCAATTTGAAAAATAATACATGTATAATATTAGTTGAAGTATGAAATGATTTTAATTAGATAACAAGTTATTGATAACCTAATTGATGGATATGTATTAAATTAGACCTCATCAATAATATATAAAGATCTAAAACTTATCAATTAATTTGGATTGTTATAAACATTGAAAGAAAGAGGAAAATACGAGAGAAGATGGGAGAAACCAATGAAATTGTGTATATCATTATGAAGGCCATAAATCTCTATTTATAGGTACACATCTAGGGTTTCATGGGCATATTAGTCATTCACTAAATACACGAATTATATACTTACAACACCCCCCTTGAATGACTATTTACATAAATGTATGTTCGACTAGTTTGAAGAAAAACCCAACGGGAGAAAAACTTCCAAACTGTTTGGAGTGAGCTTGTAACACGCATAACTTGCTGCATCATACTACTGTTAGGAAAAGTCGTGAGCAATATATAATAATTGAATTTGCTCCGCCTCATATCGATCATTCTTGTATGAATATCCATGTGCCGCCTCAGTAAAATCCCATGGGACAAAAACTGAGTGATCATAAGAGTATAAGTTTCTCCGTATACAGAATACTCTTACAGGAGTATCCATGTGTTGCTTAATCAAAACCTGGTCAAGAAAACCATGTGGGAAAAACTTGATTTAAGGAAAAAGAGTACAACTACTTCTTCTTACTTTAAATCTTGAGGTCTAGTATAAATCTCTGTAATGTCCTCATTATGCCATGAATATTCCTTGTTAAAACCTTATTAGGAAAAACCCAATGGAAAAAATCCTAATGAAAGGAAAAGAGTACACTATTCATGTTAATACGCCATCCTAATTGCCTCGTTAAAAACCTTGTTAGGAAAACCCAATGAGATAAAACCTCAACCAAGGAAAAAAAGAGTGCAATATTTTTATATAAATATGCTTCAGACATTTAAAAAATCCTCCGCGAATTAGCATAGGTATCATATTCAGTGTAAGTTGCAATCTCAAACTCACATGTTGGTGAGACATGTCATCTCTTCTAGAGATTTCATATTAGTTGTGGTTAAGCTCATCAACCATACACATTCTCAACTTGCTTCATGTGTTGCAATAATTTCATAATGATTGGGAGGTGTTGCTATTAAAACTTACTTCATAGATTTTTAGTTGCAGTTTCTTTATGAATCCGGATCAGATAACATCATTTACATCGTCTCTCCCCTTGATCTATACATCACTTGTAGATCACGAATGGAAAATATATATGCTTCATCATATCACTATAAGAATAAACGTCAAAAACTTCGGATAATATCTGAAGTAAAAATGTTATAATTACCGAAGTATATGTTCGTGTAGTAAAAGGTATACTTTAGACTTCGTTTTTTATGCGAAGTCTAATATCCTAATAACCGAAGTCTATGCCGTTTTTTTCTTCTAATTATGATCCAAATGTGGGGTAAGTGAAGTAAAAGAATGCCTTTAACTTCGGTTATTTTATAATTGGCGTAGTAAATAAAGAACTTTTTACTTCAGTTATTGTAAAATATATATTAGTATTTTCTGCAATAATATATATTAATATTTCACATTTCAATTTAAAATTCGTTGTCAAAATCTTCAACTATAACTAAACATCAACCACAAGAGCTCAATAATATAAGAAGCAACAATTTCATATCATCCCATCTTAAAAAAAATAACATGCGTTCCAACCAATTCAAAACCAGATACATATAATAACAAAGACAAATAATGTATAATAAGATTCTATCTATTTCAGTATGAACACCACAAATACGACAAAAAGGATTAAAAAAGATCATATACTTTGAAACGACAAAGTCTCTCTTCATCACATCATTGCTTTTTATTAGACGATCATACTTCTTGTTCATGAAATCATCTTCTCATCAACTTTCTTCTTCAAATCTTCAATATCGGCACGTGAAGCAAACAAATCCACATAATCACTTTGTTGCTGGTTTAACAAATCTTCTTCCCCAATAAAGAATTACAAGGTTTTGCCTGAAAGCAAAAATTATATTACCAACTAAAACATATTAGCATATAATGTGTCGTAACACATATACTACATCATTATCAAACAGTCAAAAATAACTTCTATAAAGTGTGATGAACCATATAAATATTATGACCCACACAATCCAAAATTTCAGCAGCACGTTGATCTATTAGAGTGCAAAACTTTCGATTTCTCTAATATGTAAACATATCACCACAGAATAACAATTACAGTGATACATAAAAAAAACATAATGCTAGTCGTACCCATATTTTTAAAAATGTTGTTTGTCAGATTCGCATCCGCACTGCACCCATACGAGTAGCCATGTCGGTGCCTCCTAGTTCAAAGCAATGCTTTAATCCACATAACAAAAACAATTAAATCATTAAAGCTACACACACAAAAAAAAAGAGTACATCCTATATGGCCAAACAAAAAAATAAAACCTAGAATCAATAACCACAGCACTACCTATAGCAGTAGCCAGTAAAGCTAAAACATTACTCCTTGACCCAAAAAAATTCAAGGTAATTGCATATGCACCATGTAATTTTTACAGTATAAAAGCGTAAAAGTGACTATTCAGATCCAGAATCTATCTGAACTGAAAGAAGTAACCTTGTGCAAGTAATTGTGTGATTTTGTATATCTATCTCATAGTATCTCACCTGAAGTTTCTTGGCGAGATCCTCATGACTTTGTACAACGGTGGGTCTGCTGGCAGCTTCCTTAGCTTTACTCAGTCGATGAGAAACTTCGGCCTACAAAAAAAAATATAAATTTATTTACGAGGATATTTCGGCAGATCACTATCAAAAGTTGACTATTATACAAGCACAAGTAATATTCACACATCATGTTTTTTTCCAAAAGAAAAAAAAATAGTTATCATTGCAAATTACGTCCCTTTTTTACATGTTCAATTTTTTGAAAATAAAAAATGCACACAATGCATCGTTCACAGACTCTAACCATAGGAGGATTCTCATCATTAGCAAGAGCGGTTCTACTGTGAGTGCACTTGTCACAAAAAATATCTCCACAGTTTCTACAATGATGCTGAAAACAAAGGCCAGTATTAAAAAAATAAAAAAAATAAAAAATTAAAAAAAAAACATATGTAAAAAATAACACTACATGCTCATATACAGAAGTAACCGAACCATGCCCACTGTGCATATACAAAACAGAGATTCTGAACTGAGAAAGGAAGATGACAAAGAAGAAAAAGTTGAATAAGACGTGCCTTACAAACAAAAGCACTAAAGTCCGTCCCGTAACCAGTGCATTTTGCTACTGCTTCATCAGGGACCTGTTAAAACAACTAGAGCGTATTCCACAATGCCATCATACATTCAAACAAGAGATATGCTTGATTCAAACAAATAGAGCGCATTTTGCAAATAGAGCGTATTCCACAAAACATTCAAACAAGAGGCATACATCAATCATCTTGATTCTTCCGTAGTTATGATGACATATTACCATACAATGCCATCATACATTCCACAGTACAAATGGTAGTCAACTAAATAAAAGCTAAAAGCAAAACAAGATACATTGCAATTTATCAAACTGATTATAGAAATCAGAACCGGCCTGACGCAGCGGGAAGGGGACGTAAATCCGTTGATTCTGAGAATACCCGAAAGATCGTAAACGTGATCAAATGTTTAACTCCGTTAATTCATTTTATGAATACCGAAGAAGAACGATTAGTAACACGAAAAGGATATAAACTCAATATATTTTTAATTCATCAATCAACTGCCTAAGAATGAATACAAAACACCTATTTATAATAGATAACTAGGAGTTTAGGGCGTATAAACCCTAAAAGCCCGACCCACTAACAATTAATAAAACTTAAATAAAGTCCTATATTATAAGATAGAAATAATAATAAATAATTAAATACAATATTTTTCTCCATCACGGCCCCAACACCTGGGACCTTCTCAATGCTTATATTTGTTAGTTCAGCAGATGTAGATCCTTTGTAACTTCTTATCCAACGAAAAATGATGGTATCTCTGTCAAAGAACATTTAAGGAGAAAATAAAAAATATGATCCCTATAAGATCCAGGATCAGTTAAAACTCATAAGCCAATAGAAAATTCACACGGAAAATAAAGCTTGTTGGTTCAACCACTATCCTACATTATATACAAATACACACACACTCACGATTGTCGCTCCTCCTCCTGCAATTGTTCAACAAATAGGGGTTAGGTAACAAAGAACAACAACCTAAAACCAGACATCAGAATCGTAAACCGACTACAAAAATAGAGGGAAAAAATCATTCCCCAAGAATATCAGAAGAAATTATAAATTAAAAATCCAGACAATAAATAAATTAATTAAATTAGGCGAAGATCAAGAAACTACGGTTACTAACCGAATCACGGTGAGAGAGGTCGATGGCGATTGGGGCTACAGTAGCCGCCACTGGTGAGATGTCGAAGAAATTCGCCTCAGTCTTGGGCGGCGCCTGGGACGAAATACAAAGGTACTGAACGACGACCGTCGGTGCACACACAAGCTCCGCTTCTACCATACTTTTCAGCAGTTTTTTCCCGAAAAATTGAATATGAAAACAGAGTAGCTAAAGAAAACTAAAAGAACTTTTCTCTGATGGGTGTTTCAGCATATGGACGAATCAAGGTTTTGAGGAACTCGTCGGTTGCTTAATCGGAGTGGTTATTCTCACGCGGCAATATGAAAAAGAAAAATACGGCGTCGGGGGGTTATGGTTGAAAATGGGGAGGGGGATTGGGGTAGGAGATGCAGGAGAGAGAGAGAGAGAAATGGGAACGAGCTGATTTTGCATGATTTTGACCGATTAATATTTTTATTCGGTCCAATGCCTTCTTCAACTCCAAATCTTTTTAACCAAAAACAATTCAACTCTTTCTTGTTGTTATTTTGGTAATGTTTTTTTGATAAAATTGCTAATTTTAGTAATTTGTTTATCATGGAAATTGGAGTAAAAAATTTGAGGGAGGAAATGATGGAAATCAATATTTGCCAAGTGTTTTTGGAGCCCAAATGAAAAAAATTAAACCTCAAAATATTAATTCTCGGTCTCAAGACATACACTTCGTTATTGTAAAAATTTTTTTAGTAAAAAATAAAATTTCACACTTTTTACTTCAGTAATTATCAAATTAGCAAAGTCTTTGTAACTTAAAATTTCTAACTAACTCCTGCTTTTTTGTTTGGTACCATTTACTGAAGTCTATGTGGGTTTTTTACTTCAGTGAATTGAAAAGCGAAGTTGTTGTTTGTTTTTACTTTGCTAATATATATTATCGAAGTGAGACGTACCGAAGTCTTTGATGTTTATTCTACTAGTGTATCTTCTTCTCACCAGACACCGCATTGACTTTATGCAAATAGTTGGGAGAACTTCATTCTTCTATTATAGCCCACAATTCTTATAGATATAGTGGGTTATTGATCTTATTTCAAATTTGTTGAGGATTATAGCCCACAATTCTTATTTCAATGCATTATAAATGCAGGGAACCATATAAATAAAAATATCTTTTTCTTTGCAGATAGTGTTGAGGTTTTCAATACCTTCTTTCAATATTGACCATTAGATGATGAATTAAGCCTTGATTATATATTAGTTCATGTAGAACTAGTAAGATATATGAGTGCAACAATTGCACTGAGATTTGATGCTTCTGGATCATGAATCTCTTCATCATCATTTAGTATAAAGGTGTCCTTAATAGGATCATGTGACTGATCAATTATTTTTATGAGCGTGTTTCATCCGTATAAATCGCTTTAATACCTTTTAGGTACAAGTGGGTTGATACACAAATAATACACTTTCCAAGTGTTTGTAACTCAAGGTATATTCTAGATATTTCAATACGATCTCAAATTATTTTCTCAAATATTCAAGTGTTAATTAAATCTCTTCTGGAGTTCCAATCAATCTAAGATCATTCATAACTATTTATGAAATTGAGTCATTAATATACCTTTATTTAGTCGAATAATATTGACTAAGATGGTTATTTCAAATTCGACTATACTATTTGAATCTATATAAAGACTCTTGCAATGTGAAGGAATACATATATTTAGATTTGATTTATATGCTTCAGGCATATCATCCTTCTAGGATTTCATGTATCCATAAGTAAGACAAATTTTCATATATTTCCAAATCTGAATATCTATATATAATCAATTCATGAGTGGTCTTATAAAAAATATAATCATTGTAAGCAATTTTGATTACAAAAGTCGTGCTTCATATCTCATGTTTGCATGAGTAATGCATAAAATTATTGGTAAATCTTCAAGAGTTCCAATCATCATAATCATTTAATCTATGAATATTAATCAATATTCAACAAACTTTGTTCAATATGCTATTTTGAACTGCAGGTCAAATAACAAAGTATTGACATTAATCTAAATCATACTATATTATTTGTCCATCTTGACCAAATATTTTATTTCCATCATTAATCAACTTAGATCATTATGATCTTTATTTATACCAAGTGCTATTGTTAAATCTATTGATATAGACTCCATATTTTATTGTAACAAATTTCGTAGAACGTTCTATAATTTAATTCTCTTCAAGAATATGCTCTTTAAGTGCGACGTCTTCAGGACGTTGAATTATGTCACCAATGTTTCCTTTTGATCTCCGGAGATATATAATATATTTTTCACCATTTAGGTGGGCTAGCCTGAAACTCAATTGTAGCACTTGCATGTGTCTTCCAAGACATCAATTTCTAACTGGATTTATTTAAACTCTTCTGGAGTATATACATATAATTGTTTGCAGTTTCTGCAAAATCGGTAAGTATTTGAACTTCAAGTTCATAATTTTTCAAATAATTTTCTATATCGGTTGATACATTCCCCCTAATATCGGGAATGATACTGTCTTACAATATCAATCTTATTCATATCACCCATCAATACTTCATGTATTGTCATAAAGAGGACCATACCCGACATATTTTATTATTAAGTTGGAGCCATAAAGGGGGATATGTACAGTGAATTGCTTGTCGGAATTCGAAATAATTCACTTTTATCGATATCAAATCATAAATTATTCAAATATGTAAACTTTAAGTTTGTTGTGATGATGATTCGAATTCAAATGAGTTTGTGACATAATCAACCTTTATTTTATTGAATTTTTAATTCGATAATCTACTTCAAGATATATCAATAATATTCTATCTTTAAACATTAAAAGATAGCAGTAGTTCCTCCTTTATGGAGAAATATTATATCTTTCAACGGCATTTGTTTTTCTCAACTGCATATTTATACTTTATCAATGATACATGTATCATCATCAATATAATATGTAATAACTATCGTTATTACTCTTCTTCCAGAAGAAAGTGCAATAATTATTATGCAATTAATCCAACATCTATAGGATGTTGATGAAAATTGGTCAACTCAAAATAATACAATTTTAAGTGTATAAATATACTTCATGATATTTACTAGTAATTTGTGATATTTATCATACAACATGTGTGAATTTGTATTAATATATCTTCAGGATATATATCATAAATAAACATGTAGTTAAATAAAACATAAACATGATATAAATAGACTTTAACATCAAACATGTAATTTTAAACATGTAAATATTGAAAGTGTTGGGATTAGTACGTCATTTACATTGATAATTTCTCTAATACCAATTTCTTTTCTTCAGAAATTGTATATATCATTTGTCTCACTTGTTATCTCGAAATTATACACATTTCAAGTGATACTTTAGAAATCTATAAATTTATCGATACTTAGAAGATAATAGTGCATAATCTTCAACCCTGTAGGGAGGAATTTAGTGGTTCTTCAGGAATTGTCAATAAATTTGACACTACCTTCTTTATTTTCACACGGAAAGTTTCATTTATTTCTAAAGCTATCATGCATATTTGCATTTTGATACGACAATAAATCATGACCAATATATAATCCCAAGAACTTGGCATTCGATTCATAAAAATAAGAAATAAGATAAGACAAGAATTTGAATGATGCAAAAATCTTCAGGATATTTGATCATTTTATCACTAATTATATAACAACGATCAATTCAAATCATACTTCAGGTATGACATCATATCTCATATTGATGAAAACTCATAATATATCATAAGAGATAATAAAATATTAAAGTACACAATATATAAAATTAGATATTGACATATAATCTTAAGATTGTCATTTTCGTGTCCTTATCATTAAAGTTGATAATATCCACTCCACAGGATAAAATTTATAAGTAATTATCCCCTACAATGATAAATTCTAAATTTTATCTACTTCTGGAGATATTATTTGAGCCATGTAATATTGAAGTTTATAATTTAATATTGTTCACTTCGGGGAACAACTATCAGTACATATGATAGGAATATTAGACCACGCAATAATCTTGCTACCATTGGAGCACAATTGGATTATGGTTGTGGAATATATCATATCTTATACAATCTCGATAGAGAATATTCTCAAATCATATTAATATTTTTTATTTGAGATATAAGTTATATTTTACTTCAGGGATAATATCGTGCTATATCAAAAGCACAATGATTTAATTATGCTATTATATTTATAAGTAACAAATCAATATTCTTTAGGAATATTGTATTATCACATAATTTATGTATAAATAAGAATCATTCATTTAGAATAGTAATATTCTTCAAGAATATTACAATTAATTGTGCTACTTAGGAAGCAATAATTTTAAGATTCGTAACTGAATATACAAAGGGAAATAAAATAGTACGAGAATTAAGCAAGGCTCGAAATAACTAAATTAAAATAATTGCTTCTTCAAGAGTACTTACAATATTCAGTACGAATATTAATTTGTGTTTTTCATTAGGAATTTACACAAATTATTAGATCCCAGAGTGTTCTTCATGAACACATCATATTCGACTAGAATATAGTGAGATAACGTTGTGCTTCTTCAAGAACTACAACAAATCTTTTATCTTAAAAATCTTTTAGATTATTACGTATTGTTGAATCGTGTTTCTTCTGGAAACAAAGAGGAATACAGTTAAACCTTGATAAATGAATGTTCGATAGACGAATAACCTCGCCAAATGAATAATTTTCTCCAATCCCATCTCTTTATAATATGTTCAAATATTCTTTCGATAAACGAATAATTTCACTAAATGAATATTTTTCTCCGGTCCCGATCATATTCATTTATCGAGGTTTTATTGTACATGATTTGATAATAAATTTTGGGGTCATCATATATATTATTTATATATAATGCACACAAAAATATAAAATTTAATAACTAAAGAATATATATTTTTCCTCGAAATCATCATATGCAAGAAAGTTTTTGAAGGAGTAAATAGAATTAATACCGTTCACCAATGTAAAAAACACTATTTCTGCTCGGACTTTTTTTATGTATGCAATACGTTTTAGAATTCGATCTCCACCATTGAATTTGTAGATCAGTTTGTCAGGAAGACACTGTAAAAATTTTATGCTGACTCGACAGTTAACAAAGCGGAAATCGCAATTTTAGCGCGGTCTCGCAGTGCAGAAAATCTGCTCGTGTTTTTATTTTTTCGATTTTAAAAATCGGAGAGAAATAAAAAGATTTGCCGGTAGAGTATCGTGCTGTGTTATAAACATTGAAAGAAAGAGGAAAATATGAGAGAAGATGAAAGAAACCAATGAATTTTGTATATTTTTATGAATGCCATAGACATCTATTTATAGGTACACATCTAGGATTTAATGGGCATATTAGTCATTCACTAAATACACGATTTATTTACAACATGGATAACTTTTTTGACATTTTGCATACTTCTTTCTCTCTATAATTACCACCTCAATCGATCAATACTAATATTTAACTTTTCCTCTATCCATTTTTTCTCGTTAAAATTACCGCTTCAAGTAATCAATATTGACATTTAAATTTTTATTCCCCAATTTCTCTACCCACTTTCACTCTCTAGAATTACCACCTCAAATAATCGATACTAGCATTCAACGTTTTACTCCTCATCTCTCTACTCACTTTTTCGCTTTACATAACACCCAAAGTAATCAGCACTAATATTCGATTTTTATGTCCCACCTGTCTCTAGAATTACCACCTCAGTAATCGGCACTAACATTCATTTTTTCTACTTTTCCAACTCTACATTCTCTCTAAAATTATCATTACAAGTATCACACCAACATTCAACTTTTCAACTCCTCTCTCTCTGCGCACGTTCTCTCTAGGGATGACATTTTGACCCGACCCGGGGGGAACCCGGTCGACCCGACCGGTCTACCCCGGTAGAATCCGGGGTGGACTCCATGATAGCGGTAACCGTGGCATCCCATTCACGTGGCAACGAGTGAAGAATTTTCTTAGCTTTGTCGCTACTAGATATAGGTTTTCCGAAGGATGCAAGTCCATTGGTTATAGCCGAGAACCGATCCAATAGATTTGTGATCGTTTCCTCGTCCTTCATGGAGAAGAGTTCGTAGTCATGAAGAAGCATGTTGATTTTAGTCTCCTTGACTTGGGTGGTTCCTTCTGTAACACCCCCGATATATTCAGGAATATTACAGCACCGTAAATCCTTTACATAAGAATTTACAAGGCTGAATAAAGGAATTGACAATAACACTTACCAGTTTATGAAAATTCAACCGATTTATTTACAAATATTCCAAGAAGAGTTATTATTACCTCACCAAAATCCAAACATTATAAATTAACGACGTACTCGAGTACTTATTAACACAACCACAAATAACAGACAGTAAACCCGGCCGGAACATCACTCTGCACCCTCGTCGTCATGCATCTCCAGTGGTTGTTTCCCTGCTCTCCTGGATCCTGAACATACACAAATGTTCACCCCCAAAGGGGTTAGCACAACGATGCTAGTACAAGTATAATAATCATGCAACAGTGATATAATTAACAATTATATCATAACAAGTTTCTCTAACGAGAATATCCACAACACATATCATATCATAACAGTTTCAACATACAGATGGTATTCCAACGATCCAGCGCACACAGCTATAGATTCCCATGATGATCCCGTCGGACCAACACATGGTGGAACTACCTGTCCAACGATCCAGCGCACACATCTATAGATTCCCATGATGATTCCCGTCGGATCAACACATGGTGGACATATAATCACAACATATTTACACGATACAATCACATTGTCAGAATATAAACATTTCTAATTAAAATACTTGCCTCGGTTCGAAGACAAGAACAATACTTCCACGAGAACGAAACGCTCGAAGGTTGCCCCTCTCGATCAATCACGTAGCAAAGTTCGAACCTTAAATAAGAGAAATAACATGGAATTCATCTTAGGTCGAACGAACATCTAACAATCCGAATTACGGTTGAGAGTCTATAAAACGAAAACTGTCTGACCTTAATAACGTACGTTACATGTCCTCTGTAACGTACGTTAAACTTACTCGGTAGCGTACGTAAACTATGAAGTATGACGTACGCTAACCATATACCAACGGTTCCTCTCTGATCAGTCGATTTGACTCGTCTGATAGTATAACGTACGTTACGTACCAAACGTAGCGTACGTTAACAACGTCATATAACGCACGTTAGTAACCGATCTTAACGTACGTTAATCATGCATGTCAGTTTCTCACTGGGCAGATGACTGGCTCGATTAGTGACTAAGTATTACGAAATCCTTAGTGAGTAATCTAATATACCTTCAAATATACATCATACTCATGAATGATCTACGGATTGATATCTTCAATTTCAAGGATACGGATAATATCGTAATACTATTTTCAATCTTGATCGAAATACTTATGCAAGATTCGGTTGGTCTAAGGTTGATGTATTTGTTCTAATATCGTCATTAAATCCAGGCTTATACTGATGGTGAACTACTTATTCCATCTATGCAAGTAAGATTACAACTATGATGATTCTTACCAAAATACATTTGGTAAAAGTGGAAATCGACACTAAGTTTATAATCAACATGACGATAACATTTGATACGGTTTAACAATTCACTATTCTCATCTTTGCCATAACCAGGTTCAACTACGGTGTTCTAAACCATAATAGTTCGATCATTATAGTTTAAATATGATACTAGGTCGCATACGTCGTCAAAGTGATCTACTGTTCTTGGTAGTGCGATCATATCGTCTTTAACAACATAACTTCAAAATTGGAAGTAGTATAACATACCTTAAGAGGAAGAAAATGCTGAGACTATAAGTAAAAATCCAACTCCGGTTGCTTCAACGCCAACTCGTGATGATTTCTACTCCAACGTCCAATATAAGTTGTCTTCAATGATCAAGTAGTGTCATACCAGCTCAATGATACAGTAACAATTGATCTAAAGGTGTTAAAAGAGGCTGGAAATCATCTGGGGACGAATATGGTGAAGTTTAGGAGCAAAAGGACGAGCTGAAATGAAATGGGGTGCTGCTCCTTTTATAACTTTCTGAGTGTTACGTACGCTAGGGCTGCTTCATAACGTACGTTATCGTCCAAAATAGTTCACTGCCTGATTTCTGAACTTCATTACGTACGCTACACTAATCGTGTTATGTGTTGGGATTCGGTGCCTAAAACGAAGGCCCAGCGGAAGCGGTAAAACGAAAATTAATTCGATCCGAATCCCTACGAGAATCGATCGAGCTACGTATATACGAATATATAAACGAAAAGCAAGAGTCGTAAGAAACTAACCCTCGAAGTCCGTTGATTAAATGGAAACCTTCTCTTGAGCTATTCCCCAAGCTTTAGTTTGATCTCTACGTGTTCAATCCGCTCCAAGCCCTTGAACGATCCAACGCCGAAAACACCGCGTCTCTACTTGCCACGCGCCGGAAAAACGACCGGAACAACAACACTTGATTAACCTCTAAGGTTACGGCTAGAATCAAGTGGTGAAGCTTTTTTTTTTTTTTTTTTTTTTTTTGACACTCTAAGTGTATAATCTATCTCTCTTAATGTATCTTGAATTTTTTTCAAGAAAACTCAAGAATAAAAGTGAAGAAGAAGATGAAGATGAAGACTTGAGAAAATGATTTTTCTCTCTCTCTTTCTCACTACTCACGGTTGGAAGCCTTTTCTAAAAGTTGAGTGTGTAGTGAGATCAAAGTCCTCTTGCCATTCTTATTCAACCCACATAAATCAAATCATATCACATGAGATTCCCCCACCAAGTCATAATCATCTATTAATAAAATGGAATTGAAGACTTGGTGGAAAGTAGGTGGAAGGAGGGCAGCCATCTAGAAGGTATCGGACGAGTTCGATCCGTTTCGAACTCCTGTGAGTCTAAACAGATAAACTCCAATTCCGTTCCAATGTATTTATATCGATTAATTAATCCAATTAATTAATCATATCAAATACATAATAACATAATTAATTTCTCCAAGAAATAATTATATTTATGAATTAAATTAATCACCCAGTAATTTATTTAATTCATTAGGCCGTAAATCAATTTATCCAATAAATCGATTTAGACATCCAATGTCCCAAATTAGATATCCAATATCTAATATTTATAATGAGAGATTAAGCTCGATTCATTCCGTCGTCAATCCTAATGCGCGACTCGGTAGGTCCGTCTCGATCAAGAATGGGAGGAACCAAAGAGTAGTAGCACCACCTAGCCACTGGCGGCCTACACTGTACTTAATCGAGAACGAATGATTGGGATCATTCAAGAACCATTCTCGTGAATACCAAGAACGTATAAACCCTTCTTTCAAATGTCCCGATCAAGTTTTAGGGTCACGGCCACCAAACCCTATCTCAGACTTGACGCTATGCATGCGTTAATGCAAATCGAGATCATCGAGCCGCCGTGTATCTAATACAACCGGCTCCAATGCTTGCCAAAGACTTATGATCTCATCTCGCCAATAACCGCATAGGACATCTAACCCGCTCACTAACGGGAGAAAGAATTCTATCTTGGTATTCGCAGGACATGCTACTTGCCCGTCAAGATGCACGCCGAGGTTGACCCCGCCTTCCGGTTTACGTGGTCGAACTACTCTAATGAAAATCTTGACGTCACAAGCACATCCCTACTAAATCCTCAAGTCGAAGGTTCACGAATACCTATCACAACCTTTCGATTCCGTCATTGATCGTCCCGAGTGAAATCCGTGTGACGAATCGAGGGTGAGTCGGTTCGAGTATACTAATCTAATTAGCATACCTATAACGTGTGCTCCCACTAACCATTAGTGTTCGACGGGCACTCTCCATGTCAAAGAACACGTCATACAAGTCTTCACATAAACTTAACGCCTACCAAGTTTCATCGACTTGCGAACGATTAAGTATTTGAGCTATAAACCTTTCCAAAGGCGACCCCTTATCCAATAAGGAGTGGAACGTTTTGTTCTCAAATACACGGACTAGTTTCTTTATGTATATTTACGAGTTAGGAATGCCAAGAACTACCAAGAAATAAAGAAACACTCCTTTGCCTTATATAAATGGTTTACATAATTACAAGTACAATGCCCTCACTCAACAACCTCCGAGTGGCATTCGAGGGCATACTCCTAACAATCTCCCACTTGCACTCAATGCCACACACTATGGTATCTAATACCCATGTTCTCCGATGACGCTCCAAGCTAGTCCGAGATAGTGGCTTGGTCGGTGGATCGGCGACGTTGTCGGCCGAGTCTACTCTATGCAAGACAATGTATCCCTTGCGAACAAATTCTCTTACGAGATGATACTTCCTCTCAATATGTTTGGTCTTGTTGTGAAACCTCGGCTCCTTGGCTCGCGCTGACTCCGTCGTTGTCGCAGCATGAACAGCACTCAAAGACATGGTATCACTTGAAGTTCTCCCGAAACTTCTTAATCCGTAACCCTTCCTTGGAAGCCTCCGAGGCCGCTTGATACTCACCGACAGTGGAATCGGCGATCGCGCTTTGCTTGGCACTACGCCAAGATACTGCTCCTCCATTAAGAGTAAATATGTAGCCAGAAGTGGACATCGAGTCGTCCTTCAGTCCTTGGAAGTCCGAATCAGTGAATCCCACCACATCCAATTCTCCACCACCATACATCAGAACCATATCTCTAGTCCTTCTCAAGTACTTGAGAACGTTCTTTATGGCAGTCCAATGTTCCCTACCTGGGTTTGCCTGAAACCTACTCACCACGCTTACAGCATGCGCAATGTCAGGTCTTGTACACAACATAGCATACATAAGGCTACCCACGGCCGAAGCATATGGTATATTACTCATCTCCTTTCGTTGTTCCTCATTTTGAGGACACATCTTCAAGGTGAGTTTTATTCCATGTCGCATCGGTAGGAACCCTCTTTTAGAATCATCCATCTTAAATCGCTTTAAGATTTTATCTATATAGAGGGCTTGGGAAAGACCTATTGTTCTCTTCGCTCTATCCCGGTAGAGTCGAATACCAAGAATATAGGTAGCTTCTCCCAAGTCTTTCATGGAGAAATTACTCGAAAGCCAAGCTTTCACAGAACTGAGCATTCCCACATCATTTCCTATTAGTAGAATGTCATCTACATATAGTACTAAGAATGCGATCTTGCTCCCACTAACCCTCTTGTATACACAAGGTTCCTCTTCATTTTGCACGAAGTCAAACTCTTTGACTGCCTCGTCAAAACGAAGATTCTAACTACGCGACGCTTGCTTCAGTCCATAAATGGAACGTCAAGCTTGCACACTTTCTCGAATATCGACTTCGGATACAAAGCCTTTAGCCGCTCCATATAGATTTCCTCCTCGAGGAATCCTTTAAGGAAAGCCGTCTTTACGTCCATTTGCCATATCTCATAATCGTGGTAGGCAGCTATAGCAAGCATCATGCGAATAGACTTGATCATGGCTACGGGCGAGAAGGTATCGTGGTAATCGATTCCTTCCTTCTGGGTATAACCCTTTGCAACTAGCCTGGCCTTATAGGCGTCAACCTTGCCATCACCATCAGTCTTTCTCTTGTAGATCCACTTGTTCCCAATAGGCACTATGCCCTTGGGGCGGTCTACTAGAGTCCAGACCTGATTGACATGCATCGAGTCTATCTCAGCTTCCATAGCTTCACGCCATTTCGCGGAGTCTACATCCACCATTGCTTGGTCATAGGTTGTCGGGTCGGTCTCTTGGCTATCACTTGGAACCTCATGGAGACCCAGCTCCTCCAAGTGCACAAGCCCATACCTCTCAGGTAAATGAGACACCCTACTAGACCTACGAGGTGGTTGTACTTGTGTTTCAGAAAGTTCGGTTCCAGTTTCTTGCACAGGTGTCTCTCGAGGAGTTTCATTGTATTCTTCTAAAGAAATACTTCTACCTGCTCCGCCTTCCTGAATGAACTCATCTTCCAGGAAGTGTGCTTGTAAAGCAACAATGATCCTTCGATCTTCGGGCATGTAGAATAGATATCCCATCGTCCCAGACGGGAATCCAATGAAACGTCCCTTCGCAGACCTAGCTTCCAACTTTTCCACCTTAGTCTTCTTGACATAGGCGGGACATCCCCAAATCCTAATATGATTAAGACTTGGTTTCCTTCCCCCCACATCTCATGTGGAGTCTTAGGAACGAATTTGGAAGGACATCTATTCAAGATATACGCGGCGATCAGAGTGCATACCCCCACGGGTAAATCGGCAAGTCAAGATAGCCCAAGATGGAACGGACCATGTTCAACGTGGTCCGGTTCCTTCTTTCGACACACCATTTAACCGAGGAGTACTGGAGGTGTTAGTTGTGAAACTATTCCATGTTCCTTAAGGAACTCGTCAAACTCCGTACTCATATACTCGCCACCTCGGTCCGACCAAGTGCTTTGATATGATTACCGCTTGTTTCGACTAGGCCTTGAATTCTGGAATTTCTCAAAGGCCTCGGATTTATGTTTCATTAAGTATACATAACCATACCTAGTATGATCATCTGTAAACGTAATGAAATATTGATATCCGTCACGTCCGCTTCTAAAGCACCACATACGTCGGTATGGATTAATCCCGATTTATCGGCTCTTTCAAAAGTCCTGTGAAGGGGACTTAGTCATTTTGCCTTTAAGGCAAGATTCACAAGTAGGAAAGGGATCCGATCCCAATGGACCCATAAGTCCATCTTTTCCATCTTGTAAACCTTGGTCCGACCAACATGACCAAGTCTAAGATGCCATTTCAAAACTTGATTGGTTTCATCCCTACCACGTTTTCTAGTCATAGTATTCACAACTACTTTGTTGCCGAGATTTAGATGATACAATCCATTCAACAATGTAGCAAGACCCACTAGTTTATTTCTAAAATAAATTTTGGCAGAACCATCACCAATGAAAAATGAAAAGCCTTTTCGGTCCATGACCGAATGGATACAATGTTTTTGTGCCCCTTGGGCAAAACAAGTACATCTTCTAAAGTCAAAACAAAGCCGGATTCTAAACCCAAAAGAAGTGATCCTATGTGGTCGCCTCGACACTATGCCCGCTTCCGACCGTGATCATAACTTCTCCACTCCAAGCTTCCTACTTTGTTCAGATCCCGATTCACGGTACAAATATGAGAACTAGCACTTAATCCAAGATCCAGAAGTAGAAAATACAGAGCGAACAATTTGTTTCCAAAACTAAAAGTTCATGCACCAAGTGCCATGAAGAATCGGACAGTCTCTAGCCCAAGGCCCACTCACCGCACTTGAGACAAGCATCCTTCTTCTTCTTGTTCTTCGGAACCATCGGGGCCTTGCCCTTACCCTTAAGGTCCTTAGCTTGTGGTCAGTTTGCTTCTTGGTCCTTTTCTTCTTGTTCTTAGACCTCCGAGGTCCGTAAGAAATCACAAGAGCGCACTCCTTCATCCGCGAGTCTTCATTTGAGACCGAGCGGTCACAAGTTTGTTCATTAGCCGGCTAAATTACATGCAATCTCATTGCTTGAAGTTCATAACAAATCGTGAGAAGGAATCGGGAGAGACTGTAGGATAAGGTCGGTTTGGAGAGAAGTATCCATTTTAAAGTCAAGAGCCTCCAATCTCTCGATCATGGATATCATTTTGAGGACGTGTTCCCAACCTTCTCACCTTCCTTCATCCTTGCACCGAATTTGCTTGGATATCTCATATCTAGCGATTCTGTGTGCTCACCATAAAGCTCGGTTAAGTGAGATAGAATCGCCAGCGAAGTCATTTTCTCATGAGCTCTCTGAAGCTCATTAGACATGGAAGCCATCATATAAGCACGGACTTTCACGTCATCCTTAACCCACTTTTCGTGGTTTTCAATCTCTTCTGATTGGCTCGAGTCCGCATAGGAGGCGCCGGAATGTCCGTCTCCAAGACGTATCCCAGGCCTCTATACCGAGGACAATCATCGATTATGGAGCCAATCCACAAAGTTAGGTCCCATTAAGGTGTTCTTTTCGAGTAGAATTGCGAGTGGATTCATTGTCATATTGAGATTTATGCATTAAGTATAGCAGTTAATTAGTGACTCGTTCAATTATGTTCGAGTGTAGAATTAAGGTCTTTTCTATTCTTGTTACCCGGCTCCCACTAATTTTATCGGAATAACACACTCCCATGTGAAATCCTAAGTATCGTCGCTCTACTTCATAGTGGTGATCGAGTTCTTTATAAATCTTAATAGAGGGCAACCGAACAGTTTCTAGTCTATTAATTTTCATAAAGTGGTGTCCAACACCAACCCATCTAATGGATGATTCGATCTTCTTTTTCCCCTTGTTCACTCCCCTCAACCTATACGGTTTCTATGGTTCGTGAACAAGTTAAGTTTATACCATCGACGCAAATCGTTTCACAATTGAATCTTATCCGCAACCTATCGTGTTTCTAGGGATAAAATTTGCTCCAACCGAAGGCATCCAATGCGCTCCCGGTAATTTATCCGTCCTCCCCGAACGACTACCCCGATAACTCGGAAGCATAGCACATCCGGTTTGGATTTCAATTTCCCGAAAACTCGATGGAGGGAAGGAAAACCTTGAAACCTTATAAACTTAATTATTTGTTGTGGGAGAATTATCGCGATTAACGTTACACTTTGCACATTAATCGTTTAAGCGCGTTTGTGGCATTCATACAATATGAAACAACCAATCACAACCTAGTTGCTACCAACATGTGGTTCATGGACCGTTCCTAGAAAACAAAAACTCCGTAATCTAATTACAAGTCTTCGTCTTCTCGAAATGGATCTTCCTCCGGTCTTCGTCATTACATATAAATTTTACATTGAAAATTGCATCCTAGATACAAATTTTTCTAGTAAAATAAATAGGCTCAAAACGGCCTTTACAACCCAATCGAATAAAACGAACGATTCAAAACTAAGTCCACGAACCACATCCCCATTCAAAAGCATTCATCCAATAAATACTAAATAAATGGAAAGCGTAGAGATACATTGATCCAATCAACAATACGAACCGATCCAATCGATTCACACAATCGGTAATGTAATAACGTTCAAAATAATTCGGTCGACCATAAATATTCCAATTAATCAAATTTCCCTTATAAAATGAAATACCATAAATCATTTTAATCATATTAAATCCAATTTAACATGCGGGAGATTAATTTTTAAGAATACACGGAAAAATCGAGGGTGAAACGGGCCGATGGCCGAGTCACCCTCGGCTTCACCGGCGATCACTCCGGCTTGGCCGAGTCACCCTCGGAAGATGCCGGCCAGACACGACCGAGTCACCCAGACACGGTCGGGTCGCTCAGCGATGACTTGGCAGATGCCGGACACGGCCGTGTCATCCAGACACGGCCGAGTCACTTTCGGCCAGACACGCCGTGTCTCGACACGGTCGGGTCTCCGAGCGATGCTGGCCACATGCCGGACACGGCCGTGTCACCGGGACACGGCGAGTCATCCTCGGCCAAAATACCCTTTTTGTCCAAAAAGTCGTCCGACGACGATTCAGGGCTAGATTTTCGACCGGATATCCAATATCAATATTTTCCGACTTTCATATCTTCAATATAAATCATATTTCCCAGAAATTTAAGATTTATATTTAGACATAAACTTACGAAAAATACAATTATAACGAACGAAAAACATATACCACGATTATGACTAAAATGATTCCAAATCATTCACCATTTAATCGAGCATTCCAAATGCCAATATCGTATATACGATCGCAAGACCTACGCTCCGATACCACTGTTGGGATTCGGTGCCTAAAACGGCCCAGGAAGCGGTAAAACGAAAATTAATTCGATCCGAATCCCTACGAGAATCGATCGAGCTACGTATATACGAATATATAAACGAAAAGCAAGAGTCGTAAGAAACTAACCCTCGAAGTCCGTTGATTAAATGGAAACCTTCTCTTGAGCTATTCCCCAAGCTTTAGTTTGATCTCTACGTGTTCAATCCGCTCCAAGCCCTTGAACGATCCAACGCCGAAAACACCGCGTCTCTACTTGCCACGCGCCGGAAAAACGACCGGAACAACAACACTTGATTAACCTCTAAGGTTACGGCTAGAATCAAGTGGTGAAGCTTTTTTTTTTTTTTTTTTTTTTTTTTTTTTTTTTACACTCTAAGTGTATAATCTATCTCTCTTAATGTATCTTGAATTTTTTTTCAAGAAAACTCAAGATTAAAAGTGAAGAAGAAGATGAAGATGAAGACTTGAGAAAATGATTTTTCTCTCTCTCTTTCTCACTACTCACGGTTGGAAGCCTTTTCTAAAAGTTGAGTGTGTAGTGAGATCAAAGTCCTCTTGCCATTCTTATTCAACCCACATAAATCAAATCATATCACATGAGATTCCCCCACCAAGTCATAATCATCTATTAATAAAATGGAATTGAAGACTTGGTGGAAAGTAGGTGGAAGGAGGGCAGCCATCTAGAAGGTATCGGACGAGTTCGATCCGTTTCAACTCTGTGAGTCTAAACAGATAAACTCCAATTCCGTTCCAATGTATTTATATCGATTAATTAATCCAATTAATTAATCATATCAAATACATAATAACATAATTAATTTCTCCAAGAAATAATTATATTTATGAATTAAATTAATCACCCGAATTTATTTAATTCATTAGCCGTAAATCAATTTATCAATAAATCGATTTAGACATCCAATGTCCCAAATTAGATATCCAATATCTAATATTTATAATGAGAGATTAAGCTCGATTCATTCCGTCGTCAATCCTAATGCGCGACTCGGTAGGTCCGTCTCGAATGGGAGGAACCAAAGAGTAGTAGCACCACCTAGCCAGCTGGCGGACACTGCACTTAACCGAGAACGAATGATTGGGATCATTCAAGAACCATTCTGTCGTGAATACCAAGAACGTATAAACCCTTCTTTCAAATGTCCCGATCAAGTTTTAGGGTCACGGTCCAAACCCTATCTCACTTGACGCTATGCATGCGTTAATGCAAATCGAGATCATCGAGTATCGTGTATCTAATACAACTGGCTCCAATGCTTTGGCCAAAGACTTATGATCTCATCTGCCAATAACCGCATAGGACATCTAACCCGCTCACTAACGGGAGAAAGAATTCTATCTTGGTATTCGCAGGACCTCGCTACTTGCCCGTCAAGATGCACGTCGAGTTGACCCCGCCTTCCGGTTTGTGGTCGAACTACTCTAATGAAAATCTTGACGTCACAAGCACATCCCTACTAAATCCTCAAGTCGAAGGTTCACGAATACCTATCACAACCTTTCGATTCCGTCATTGACTGTCCCGGAGTGAAATCCGTGTGACGAATCGAGGGTGAGTCGGTTCGAGTATACTAATCTAATTAGCATACCTATAACGTGTGCTCCCACTAACCATTAGTGTTCGACAGCACTCTCCAAGTCAAAGAACACGTCATACAAGTCTTCACATAAACTTAACGCCTACCAAGTTTCATCGACTTATAACGATTAAGTATTTGAGCTATAAACCTTTCCAGTGCCGACCCCCTTATCCAATAAGGAGTGGAACGTTTTGTTCTCAAATACACGGACTAGTTTCTTTATGTATATTTACGAGTTAGGAATGCCAGTAACTACCAGTAAATAAAGAAACACTCCTTTGCCTTATATAAATGGTTTACATAATTACAAGTACAATGCCCTCACTCAACAACCTCTGAGTGGCATTCGAGGGCATACTCCTAACATTATGTACGTAATCCATATAGTTTGCGTACGCTACACAATGTCTATAACGTACGTTAAAGTCCGTTGACTTAAAAAGTGTCCAGGTTCATGCCGTGCGAATCTGGTGGGTATCTTGGTCGAGCTCACCACCATTTACCCCTTGTGCTAGCCGGCTTACCCAATAATTGACTGCATTACGTATGCTACGCTTCATCCGTAGCGTACGTTAACATTAACAGGTTACGTACGTTAAGTTACAGTCTTAACGTACGTTACCACGTATATGCATGGAGAAAAAATTTACATGTTGCTACACCCATGTAAAAAGATACAAATATGATAATTATCATACTCCATTATTAATATCATCATTCCCAAAATAATATAGAGTTCAATGTACAGATGAAATACTTCCATAAGAATCCGGATATTACATACTCTCCTACTAAAAAGGAGTTTCGTCCCGAAACTCAAGACGAAAATAACTCAGGATATCTGGACTTCATGCCATCTTCCGTCTCCCATGTGGCTTCTTCCACTCCATGGCGTGACCATTGAACTTTGACCAAAACGATGGGTTTGTTTCTCAACTGTTTAACTCGACTCTCGAGTATCTTGACTGGTCTTTCTTCAAACGTCCCATCCCGCGCGACTTCGATCTCGCCGAAATCAATGATATGACTGGGATCTGGTACATACCTCGGTAATTGTGATACGTGGAATACGTTATGAACATGGCACAATGACGGCGGCAGTGCCAATCTATATGCCAACTCTCCAACTCTCTCAAGGATCTCAAATGGTCCTATATATCTCGGACTTAGCTTTCCTTTCCTTCCGAAACGGAATATTCCCCGAGTAGGTGAAACCTTTAAAAGTACGTGGTCTCCAATACTGAACTCCAAAGGGCGACGGCGTACGTCTGCGTAAGATTTCTGGCGACTTTGGGCGGTCAACAGCCTTTTACGAATCAAGGCTATCTTCTCTCGAGTCTGCACGATCAACTCTGGTTCTGTTCCGATCAAGTCCGATGAATCGTCCCAGCATAGGGGTGATCTGCATCTCCTCCCGTATAATGCCTCAAACGGTGCCATCTTAATGGAAGCCTGCCAACTATTGTTGTAGGTAAATTCAATCAACGGTAGATGAATTTCCCAATCAGTTGACCAATCTAAGGCACAAGCCCTCAGCATATCTTCCACCGTTTGAATAGTCCTCTCGGATTGTCCATTAGTCTGTGGATGATAAGCTGTGCTGAAGTTCAATTCGGTCCCCAAGGCCTTATGAACTGCTTTCCAAAAGTGAGACACAAAACGGCCGTCTCGATCAGAGACAATGGTTTTCGACGTACCATGCAATCGAACTATCTCCGAAATAAATACTCGTGCCAACCTCCCTGGTCCCCACATATCTTTAATGCCTAGAAAATGAGCTGATTTGGTTAAACGATCGACTATCACCCAAATCATGTTCATTCCTGCACTGGTTCTCGGCATATTAGTGATAAAATCCATCGATATATCCTCCCACTTCCATTCAGGAATCGGGAGCGGTTTCAACATTCCGGCAGGCCGTTGATGCTCGATCTTAACCTGCTGACAAGTTAAGCATTTCGAAACATAGTTCGCTACATCTTTCTTTATGTTGCCCCACCAGAAATTTTGCTTCAAGTCTTTATACATCTTACTGGTGCCCGGGTGGATAGAATAGGGCGAACTGTGAGCTTCCTTCATAATCGTCTGTTTCAGAATATCAACATCAGGAACGCAGAGTCGGTTCTGAAATCTCAAAACTCCATCATCATGAATTATGAATCCGGGGGCCTTTCCTTTGATCACTTCATCACGTAACCGAATCATCAGAGGATCATCTATCTGTCTAGATTTGATTTCTTCGGTTAATGATGAAGTCATCTCCATCACGCACAGTTGTCCTTGGACTCTTTGTAACCACACTTCGATTCCTTCACGAATCATCTCTCTCTGGAGGCTAAGTTGGGAGGTCAGCGTCTCCAGCATCTGAATAGAAACAGGCTTGCGGCTAAGTGCATCGGCCACTACATTCGCTTTGCCTGGATGATACAAAATCTCCAAGTCGTAGTCCTCAATCAGCTCTAACCATCTCCTCTGCCGCATGTTCAACTCTTTCTGACTGAAGATATATTTGAGACTCTTGTGATCTGTAAAGATCTGGCAATGAGTCCCGTACAGATAATGTCTCCAGATCTTCAAAGCAAAAACTACTGCTGCTAGCTCCAAATCATGTGTTGGGTAATTCACTTCATAAGGTTTCAACTGTCGTGAAGCATAAGTGATCACCTTATCATTCTGCATCAATACGCATCCGAGTCCTTGGTTCGAAGCATCACTGTAAACTATAAATCCTCCAGTTCCCTGTGGAAGTGATAGAATCGGTGCCGTCGTCAATCTCTTCTTTAATTCATCAAAGCTAACCTGACACAACTCATTCCACTCAAACTTTTGAGTTTTTTGCAGGAGTCGAGTAAGTGGGCGGGAAATTTTGGAAAACCCTTCCACGAACCGACGGTAATACCCAGCGAGTCCTAAGAAACTTCAGACTTCTTTCACATTCTTTGGAGTAGGGGTGTATTTCGAACCGAACGTTCGTGAAAATTTCACGAAAATGTTCGGTCAACGTTCAGTTCGTGTTCGGTTCGGTCAAATTCGAACAGTTCGCGAACATGTTCGTTACATACACGAACCGAACACGAACAAAAAAATATATGTTCGTTAGTTCACGAACAGTTCGCGAACAAAGGTTTTTTATATATTTTTTAATAATTTTACAATAATTAATAAATATAATTAATAATTTTATAATAATTAATAAATATATATACAAAATAAAACTTACCATTCCGAAATCCTTAATTTCTAAATCTATCTTCTCTTTTTATTTTATTAATTATTATTGCTTGTACTTTAGTTTTTTTCTTTCTTTTTTTAGAACACAAACGAACAAACGAACGATCAAAACGACCGAACAATCGAACGCTAACGAACGAACACGAAATATGTGAAATTTTAACGAACCGAACACGAACAAGTGATTTGCAATTTTACCGAACACGAACACGAACCGAACGAACCGAATCCTTAACGAACGAACGTTCGTTAAAGTCACCGTTCGGTTCGTTCGGTTCGAAATACACCCCTACTTTGGAGGCTTCCAATCCATAATTGCTTCGATCTTCTGAGGATCTACTAGGACCCCTTCAGCTGACACCACATGGCCGAGGAACATTACTTCTTTTAGCCAGAATTCACACTTAGAAAGTCTGGCGTACAATTGCTCGCTCCTCAAAAGTTCCAATACAATCCGCAAATGTTGTGCATGTTCTTCCGGGTTCTTAGAATACACCAGAATGTCATCAATGAACACGACCACAAATTTATCCAAAAATTCGATGAACACTCGGTTCATCAATTGCATAAATACAGCAGGTGCATTAGTGAGACCAAACGGCATCACTACAAACTCATAATGTCCGTAGCGAGTTACGAGCCGATTTGAACATCGATTCCTTAATCCTCAGCTGATGATATCCTGATCTCAGATCGATTTTAGAAAATACTGTTGCCCCTTGCAACTGGTCAAACAAATCATCAATCCGTGGCAACGGATACTTGTTCTTAATCGTCATCTTGTTCAGTTCTCGATAATCAATACACAGTCGAAGCGATCCATCCTTCTTTCGGACAAAAAGAACTGGCGCTCCCCAGGGTGAAACGCTTGGCTGAATATAGCTCTTGTCCAGTAACTCCTCCAGCTGCTTTTTCAGTTCGTACATCTCATTAGGTGCCATACGATACGGCGCCTTAGAAATTGGCGTAGCTCCGGGTTCCAGCTCAATAGTGAATTCTACATCCCGTCGTGGAGGTAGTCCAGGTAATTCGTCAGGAAATACATCTGGAAATTCATTCACAACAGGAATGGATGAAAGTTTCATAATTTCATCTTCTTTCTTCATTGCATAGCACCAATGCCCGGTACAGCCCTGCTTCAACAATTTGACAGCTTTCATCGCCTTGATCAATTTTCCTGAGCTGCCTGGTTTCCATCCCTCAAACAAAATTTCGGAACCATCGTCAGCGATCAGCGAGATATTCCTCCTTCGGTAGTTTACAATTGCTCCATATCTATTAAGCCAATCGTCTCCGAGTATCAGGTCGTCTCCTTGCATTTCTATCATGATCAGATTTGAGGGCCACTCTCTGCCTCCAAATGATACAGGGAAATTTCTAGTTTCTAAGTTCCCAACAATCCTCTCTCCACTCGGTAAACCAACAACATAAGGTTCACAAGTATGAAAACCGGAAATATTCAAACGATTTACACAAGACAAGGATATAAAAGAATGTGTAGCTCCGGTATCGAATAAAATGCTAACTGGCTGGGAAAGGATCTCGAGCAGCACGATGCGGCAAAGACATCCCGATCGTCTGTCCTCCTCATCTCGCATGCACGTGGGGAGCAGATCCGGCACTCGATGTCCCCTTTCGGTCCCATTGTCCTCTGCCTCGTCCGCGGCCAAAGTTTTGAGGCATCTGAACACTTTGCTGCGTCTGTTGGATACTAGCTTCCTTCTGAACGGGTTGTGATGAACGGATCCCATTGTATTTTGTGGCGTCCTTGCAAAACGTCGCACGGTGCCCTTTCTATCCGCAGTCAAAACATGAAACTGGGGTGCGCAAACAATCGCGCCAAAGGTGGCCTGGGCGACCACAAATAAAGCACTTCCTAGCTGTATCCGTCGTGGCTGACACTGTTCCGTAATTCTTTCCGCTCTTAGATGGGTGTGGAGGTTTCTTTAAAGGGAAAAAAGACTGGGCCCTGCGGGACCCACTGCTCTTGTGCTCTGTAAAAGTACCAGAGACTTTCTGTTTCTTCGACTCCATAAACTTCTCCATTGCTGCTTCTTTTATTTCGTACGCCAACGCCTTATCCTGGTATTGGCGGAGAGTGGTACATTCAAAACCGGACATGTACCTCTGGATTTCTGGTTTCATTCTCATTTTAAAATGAATCATCATCTCCGCATCTGTTCTGACCAGATGTCGAACAAATGCCAATTTCTGGTTAAACGTCTTAATCGTCTGGGATACGGGTTCATCTGATGGCTGAGCGGAGAAAAATTCTCGAATTTTGGCTTCCCTCACAGGACGAGGGCAATACTGAGCTTCCATCATCATTTTAAATTCCGCCCAATCGGCATCATGATCTGCAGGTCGGATAGCTTCCCACCACTCGGATGCTTCTCCTATTAGAAAGTACTGGGCGATGGGAGCTCTTCTGTCATCCGGGAAATCAATTCCAGCAAAAATTTTCTCCAGTTCCTTCAACCAATGGTCCCAAGTGGGAGTCTCGGAAAAGCCGTCAAATTTGGGTGGTTGCATCTTCGCCACCTCTTGCAGCCACCGGTTACCTCGATTTCCCATGTCTGGGATCCTTTGCTGTCCCTCTCCCTGCTGTAGTCCCACCGCCACTTGCATTCGGTCTACGACTTGGGCGAACTGAGTCATCTGGTTCACCACTTGACGAAGGATCTCTGGTACAGCAGGATCTGGTTCGTTATTAATAGATTGTTGCGGCTCGCCTGAACTATGACTGGCCTGATTAGAAGGCGACGCTTCCCTTTCAGCATTTCTTCGTCCGCGTCCACGACCGCGACCACGTACACGTCCGCCTCTCAACATACTGTAAGCATAAATACTCAATATGCAGGAAACAACATCGTTCTAATATTCAAGTATAAAGAGGCACAACAAGTAAAGAACGAGATATAGTTTAAGAATTTACAACCACCGTTCGCATGAAGACGTAGGCAGTGCAGGGATGTCATTCACGGCCGGTTACCTCAAAAGACATAAATGACCCATATTTTAACCCAACGGCCAAGATATCCATAATCTTAGCTCTGATACCATATTCTGTAACACCCCCGATATATTCAGGAATATTACAGCGCCGTAAATCCTTTACATAAGAATTTACAAGGCTGAATAAAGGAATTGACAATAACACTTACCAGTTTATGAAAATTCAACCGACTTATTTACAAATATTCCAAGAAGAGTTATTATTACCTCACCAAAATCCAAACATTATAAATTAACGACGTACTCGAGTACTTATTAACACAACCACAAATAACAGACAGTAAACCCGGCCGGAACATCACTCTGCACCCTCGTCGTCATGCATCTCCAGTGGTTGTTTCCCTGCTCTCCTGGATCCTGAACATACACAAATGTTCACCCCCAAAGGGGTTAGCACAACGATGCTAGTACAAGTATAATAATCATGCAACAGTGATATAATTAACAATTATATCATAACAAGTTTCTCTAACGAGAATATCCACAACACATATCATATCATAACAGTTTCAACATACAGATGGTATTCCAACGATCCAGCGCACACAGTTATAGATTCCCATGATGATCCCGTCGGACCAACACATGGTGGAACTACCTGTCCAACGATCCAGCGCACACAGCTATAGATTCCCATGATGATTCCCGTCGGATAAACACATGGTGGACATATAATCACAACATATTTACACGATACAATCACATTGTCAGAATATAAACATTTCTAATTAAAATACTTGCCTCGGTTTGAAGACAAGACCAATACTTCAACGAGAACGAAACGCTCGAAGGTTGCCCCTCTCGATCAATCACGTAGCAAAGTTCGAACCTTAAATAAGAGAAATAACATGGAATTCATCTTAGGTCGAACGAACATCTAACAATCCGAATTACGGTTGAGAGTCTATAAAACGAAAACTGTCTGACCTTAATAACGTACGTTACATGTCCTCTGTAACGTACGTTAAACTTACTCGGTAGCGTATGTAAACTATGAAGTATAACGTACGCTAACCATATACCAACGGTTCCTCTCTGATCAGTCGATTTGACTCGTCTGATAGTATAACGTACGTTACGTACCAAACGTAGCGTACGTTAACAACGTCATATAACGCACGTTAGTAACCGATCTTAACGTACGTTAATCATGCATGTCAGTTTCTCACTGGGCAGATGACTGGCTCGATTAGTGACGAAGTATTACGAAATCCTTAGTGAGTAATCTAATATACCTTCAAATATACATCATACTCATGAATGATCTACGGATTGATATCTTCAATTTCAAGGATACGGATAATATCGTAATACTATTTTCAATCTTGATCGAAATACTTATGCAAGATTCGGTTGGTCTAAGGTTGATGTATTTGTTCTAATATCGTCATTAAATCCAGGCTTATACTGATGGTGAACTACTTATTCCATCTATGCAAGTAAGATTACAACTATGATGATTCTTACCAAAATACATTTGGTAAAAGTGGAAATCGACACTAAGTTTATAATAAACATGACGATAACATTTGATACGGTTTAACAATTCACTATTCTCATCTTTGCCATAACCAGGTTCAACTACGGTGTTCTAAACCATAATAGTTCGATCATTATAGTTTAAATATGATACTAGGTCGCATACGTCGTCAAAGTGATCTACTGTTCTTGGTAGTGCGATCATATCGTCTTTAACAACATAACTTCAAAATTGGAAGTAGTATAACATATCTTAAGAGGAAGAAAATGCTGAGACTATAAGTAAAAATCCAACTCCGGTTGCTTCAACGCCAACTCGTGATGATTTCTACTCCAATGTCCAATATAAGTTGTCTTCAATGATCAAGTAGTGTCATACCAGCTCAATGATTCAGTAACAATTGATCTAAAGGTGTTAAAAGAGGCTGGAAATCATCTGGGGACGAATATGGTGAAGTTTAGGAGCAAAAGGACGAGCTGAAATGAAATGGGGTGCTGCTCCTTTTATAACTTTCTGAGTGTTACGTACGCTAGGGCTGGTTCATAACGTACGTTATCGTCCAAAATAGTTCACTGCCTGATTTCTGAACTTCATTACGTACGCTACACTAATCGTGTTACGTACGTAATCCATATAGTTTGCGTACGCTACACAATGTCTATAACGTACGTTAAAGTCCGTTGACTTAAAAAGTGTCCAGGTTCATGCCGTGCGAATCTGGTGGGTATCTTGGTCGAGCCCACCACCATTTACCCCTTGTGCTAGCCGGCTTACCCAATAATTGACTGCATTACGTACGCTACGCTTCATCCGTAGCGTACGTTAACATTAACAGGTTACGTACGTTAAGTTACAGTCTTAACGTACGTTACCACGTATATGCATGGAGAAAAAATTTACATGTTGCTACACCCATGTAAAAAGATACAAATATGATAATTATCATACTCCATTATTAATATCATCATTCCCAAATAATATAGAGTTCAATGTACAGATGAAATACTTCCATAAGAATCCGGATATTGCACCTTCATGGGTTACTTCGAGGATTTCCCAAATTTCCTTTGCGCTTTTGTAGGAGGTTATCCTATTGAGTTCTTCGGGATTAAGGGCGCAATAGAGAAGTTGAGTAGCACGTGAATTGATGTGCGTGTTCCTCCAGTCCTCGTCGTTGAAATCGTCGAACTTTTTCAACGATTCATCTTCTTTCTTGGCAAGTTTCGGACCAAGTGCAATGACTTTCCAAATTTCAATATCATAGGCTTGAACGAATATAGACATTTTCTTTTTCCATGTCATGAAATTGGAACCGTCTAGGAAAGGAGGACGGTTGAGAGCATTTCCTTCGATTTGGCCAATAAGAGCCATTTTGCGGATCTTTTTCCCTTAGGTGGTTAAACCCTTAAAAAGAGACCCGCTCCGATACCAACTAAAGATATAAATTCACCACTAGAAGGGGGTTGAATAGTGGTAATACGGAATATCGAACTTTCTCGCGAATGAAAGAAAATTGTGCGGAAAGTAAAAGACTCAAAGATTTATAGAGGTTCGGCAACTTGCCTACGTTCTCTCTCCGACTTCTTTTTCTATTGGTTAAAGAACAACCACACACTTGTCTCGTCTTCGATCGGTCCGAGTGTTACAACCGCTTGTCTTCTATTGGTCCAAGCACAACCACTCTCAAAATAAACTTTGTGTATCTAGTGTTCTATCGGAACTAGATAATCCTTACTTACGAATATTGGAGTGTAATTCTAACAATGCCGGATCAAAGATCCTAATAACACCGGATTAGTGACTCTTAATTCGTTTCTCTAACGCTCGTGTATGAGTGATGCAACACTCACAACCAAATAAAAAGAATACAAAGTATACTAAATATTACAATGTGTATCACTCTTTGTATCTTTTTCTTCACAACTTAGAATGCAATAATAAATAGAAATCTGAGCTCAAGAATGCTTTGAATGCTTGTATACTTGAATGCTTGAAGTTGTGTGTGAGATACCCAAGTGCTATGGGTATTTATAGTGTCAAGTCCTTCTTCATATGCTGAAAAACGCATTATTAGCGTGCGCTAATAATCCTTCATAGCGTGCGCTATCGAGCTTTGACTTGACTGATCTGAACGGTCATTAAACTGTACCAACGGTCATAATATACGTCTAGCGTGCGCTAGTCGGTCTTCTGTAACGTGCGTTATCGTCGGTCAATAGGTCTTCACTTTTGACTGTTGAATCTTGTCGGTTTGTCTCCCCAATGTCTCTTTTCCAATGGATAAAAATGTACTTAGCGTGCACTAATAATGATACATTTGTAACACCTCCAAAACCGTATGGGAATATTACACGCCGTAGACCCTTTCCACAAGGATCTACCAGGCTAAACATCCATAAACAACCAAATTCTTGCCCGGCCAAGGTCAAACAATATAATAATACAGACCGTTAACGTCACTTACACATGAATACACAGACCGATGAGGTCACACAACTCCATCAACAGAACTGACTAAAACAACATTACCCACACAGGGGTCGAAACACAATACAGCGGAAGACTGAAATCAACTCTAACAATACAACCAAACTCTACCAACTCTCGGCTCTTAATTAGTATCGCAGCTCGTCATCCTCTTGTGCCAATCCTGTGACTGCTCCCCTGAACCTGCATGTACCTGGACGCAAAACAGATATCCACCCCCGATTACTCTGGGGTTAGTAAAACTCCACTGTTTTACTAGTGCAAGTATAATACGATATGAAATGCAGCAAGTAAATAGCAACTACGAATTTAATACGGAAATCAATTATCAAAACATTCCCGAGAAGTTTTAGAATTTCGAACTCAAGCAAGAGATATTTGAAAAGGAACACATCTCTGGGATTTTTAAAGCAGAAATTCTTTTGGACCTCGAGTCCCAATTTACAAAACCTTTTCGTAAACATTAGGGCCTTAGCCCGATTCTCGTTTCAAAACACACTAGATAAGATATCATTATGAGTCCGAGACCCGTATTTAAAATGTTACCCAAACAATCACTATTATACGATCGTTGTTCGTACAAATCATGTACCGAACTCCGGAGGCCTCGACGGACCTTACCCGGACCACACACACTATTCGTACACATCATGTACCGAACTCCGGAGGCCTCGATGGACCCTACCCGGCTACAAACATCGTTCGTACACATCATGTACCAAACTCCAGAGGCCTCGTCAGACCCTACCTGGATCACACACCTTATTCGTACACATCATGTACCGAACTCCAGAGGCCTCGTCAGACCCTACCTGGATCACAGACCTTGTTCGTACACATCATGTACCGAACTCCAGAGGCCTCGTCAGACCCTACCTGGAACACACACACACATCGACACGACACAACTCATAATCACCAAATGTCAAGCCATTCCACATTACACCGAAATGTATAATCAAGTATGTAAACCAAAACAACACAAATATCATAATCATCACAACAACTCAACAATGACCAACCACGCCCGGCACAAACGAGCGGTAACCGTGGCATCCCATTCACGTGGCAACGAGCGAAGAATTTTCTTAGCTTTGTCGCTACTAGATATAGGTTTTCCGAAGGATGCAAGTCCATTGGTTATAGCCGAGAACCGATCCAACATATTTGTCATCGTTTCCTCTTCCTTCATGGAGAAGAGTTCGTAGTCATGAAGAAGCATGTTGATTTTAGTCTCCTTGACTTGGGTGGTTCCTTCATGGGTTACTTCGAGGATTTCCCAAATTTCCTTTGCGCTTTCGTAGGAGGATATCCTATTGAGTTCTTCGGGATTAAGGGCACAATAGAGAAGTTGAGTAGCACGTGAATTGATGTGCGTGTTCCTCCAGTCCTCGTCGTTGAACTCGTCGAACTTTTTCAATGATCCATCTTCTTTCTTGGCAAGTTTCGGACCAAGTGCAATGACTTTCCAAATTTCAATATCATAGGCTTGAGCGAATATAGCCATTTTCTTTTTCCATGTCATGAAATTGGAACCGTCGAAGAACGGAGGACGATTGAGATCATTTCCTTCGATTTGGCCAAGAAGAGCCATTTTGCGAATCTTTTTCCCTTAGGTGGTTAAACCCTTAAAAGGAGACCCGCTCTGATACCAACTAAAGAGATAAATTCACCACTAGAAGGTGGGTTGAATAGTGGTAATGCAGAATATCGAACATTCTCGCGAATGAAAGAAAATTGTGCATAAAGTAAAAGACTCAAAGATTTATAGAGGTTCGGCAACTTGCATACGTCCTCTTTCCGACTTCTTTTTCTATTGGCTAAAGAACAACCACACACTTGTCTCATCTTCGATCGGTCCGAGTACAACAACCTTTACAACCGCTTGTCTTCTATTGGTCCAAGCACAACCACTCTCAAAATAAACTTTGTGTATCTAGTGTTCTATCGGAACTAGATAATCTTTACTTACGAATATTGGAGTGTAATCCTAACAATGCCGGATCAAAGATCCTAATAACACCGGATTAGTTACTCTTAATTCGTTTCTCTAATGCTCGTGTATGAGTGATGCAACACTCACAACCAAATGAAAAGAATACAAAGTACACTAAATATTCCAATGTGTATCACTCTTTGTATCTTTTTCTTCACAACTTAGAATGCAATAATAAATAGAAATCTGAGCTCAAGAATGCTTTGAATGCTTGTATACTTGAACGCTTGAAGTTGTGTGTGAGATACCCAAGTGCTATGGGTATTTATAATGTCAAGTCCTTCTTCATATGCTGAAAAACGTATTATTAGCACGCGTTAATTGTAACACCCGCACTTTTTTTTCCCTTATAATTTCTTTTTCGGTGTATTTATCGGTCGTAGTGACCCTCGTGTATCTTTCGGTGTATCTTTCCTACTATCTATTGATTTGATTCTCGTTATTGTTGTGCGGAACCGCTATTTCGGGGTTGCCGTGGATCCATTCTATGTTTTGATGCGTTTTGAGGTGTTCCGTTTGATGTTTCGTTCGTATTCCGGTGTTGCGAACCGTTTATACTTCGTAACCTAGCGCACTCTATCTTTTCTGCATAGCGCGCGCTAGGGGTCCCTTAGTAGCGCACGCTACGACTGATTCGTAACGCGCGCTAGAGAGCAAGCCCTGGGAGTGGCAGTGCTATTTTCCAGCCTTCTGGACTGGCGTATTAGCGTACGCTACGCAGACTAGCGCACGCTAATGTCGGGAGGCTAGCGCACGCTGATGATACTCGGTAGCGTGCGCTAGCGTGGGTGTCCAGTACTGGACAGTTTACTACTGAACCCGGTCAGGTGCCAGTTAGCGCACGCTACGCTTGTATGGTAGCGCACGCTAACGGATCAAGTGAGTCCTGAATAGTTTGTCACTGGACTCGACTGATGCCCAGGTAGCGCACGCTATTGGTCGATAGCGCGCGCTACCGATAGGTCATTAGCGCACGCTACATTTGGAGTAGCGCACGCTAACGGCCAGAAGTCTGGCTACTGGACTGGACGCTATCGGTTTGGCCTGTATTTTATTTCGTTAGCGCACGCTAACCCTGAGGTTTTAGCGCGCGCTAACACTCCCTGGATATATAAACCAGGGAGTTGACCGAGATAAACATAATTTCTCATTTCTTCCTCTCTCCACGGCGGAGGCGATTCCGGGGCGATTTCTTCCTCCAATCATCTCATCCATCATCTTTCTTGAGTTCTTGGAGTATTATAACAACATCAACACGAATCTTTCATCCTAATCCAAGGTAAATCTCTTAGAACCCTACTTTTGGGCGATTTGGGGGTTTTGGGATTTTCTTCCGATCCGTTCCGTTTTGTTGGTGGATTCATGATGAATATGATTAATCTTGTTGGTATAATTAGTTTTCCTACGGATTCATGGTATATTTTCATGGTTTTGCGAAATCGGGAGGATTTGGTTGTGGTCCGCCCTCGTTGTTATTTTTATACAAATATACATGAATCGTAGGCGGGTTTCCGGGTGTATTCCGTTTCCGTAATCGTTTAGAAGTGGTTGTGATTGTGTTATTCGAATCGTTAGGTTCATTTCCGCCGGTTCCTCGCGGTCGTGTTTGATCCTTCATTCCCGTTCGTGTCACCATCTATTTAATCGAGGCAAGTACCCTTATGAACTTACAATCTTGACATAATAGTATTGTATGAGAAATGGTGTGTGTGTGTATGCTCACTACGGGTTAGATCCGACGGGGTCTCGGTAGGGGTCCACAAGAGACGTGGATCGACGAGCTTGCTTTTAACCACTACGGGTTAGATCCGACGGGGTCTCGGTAGGGGTCCACAGAGACGTGGATCGACGGTTAATTGTGGTGCATTTTACAAATGTGATTTGATTATGGCATTTCCGGAAATGAGTGTTTTGGAACTATGTTTTCTTGATTGCATGCACTTACTATATGTGTAAGATGTAAGTTGTTCATTTGGTTACTTGTACTAGCGTAAATGCTAAACCCTCTGGGGACCCGTTTTGGGGAAATTCGTTTTATGAATTTCAGGTCAGGTTCATCGAGACGAGCGGGCACTGGACCAGTACACGGATGATGGCCGTGCGTGATGATTGTGCACGAGTGACGTCTTAGTGTCTTTTATCTTTTCATCTTTTGTGGATTTTGAACTAATAGTAGTACTCGAGTACTTAAGAGTTCTTGTTCGTCCGGATTGTATTGTTGTCTATTATGTTGTGTTGGACGATGGTGTTATGTTTGACCGGTTGAACCGGGTGGATTATTCTGTTGTGCGTCCTTATGACGAAGTGTTATTTGTCGTTTCTTTGAGTCGATGAGTATGATGTTGTTCAGCCTGGTGGGTCCCATATAGGGATTCACGGCGCTGTAATATACCTCGAATATCTTGGGGGTGTTACAGAAATGGTATTAGAGATCTAGGTTTATGGATACCTAGGCTTGTCGGTTTATTGGGTCTTGTGGTGTTTTGTTTTGCACATCATCGTCACGCTGCCATGATTCCGGTACTACCAGTGTCCGTAAGTTTTCCTTCCTCTGTTCATTATTTCCTTGTATCGTACCTTTGATTCTCGACTTGTGATTGTTCTTTTCTTGTACTTACCCTCGTATGGCTTTTGCTACTTATTTAACTCCAGTATGGATGTTGGAAGAGGTCGTGGTCGTGGTCGCGGACGCGGCCGGGGACGTGGGGCAGCCGGTTCTTCGGAAGCCGGCAGTACCGGCGACCGTCATAGTCATGCTTCTTCTCAGGAGCGTGCCGACCTCGGTATTGCGGCCGTTATGCAGCAAATGGTGAACCAGATGGCGGCGATAGCTCAGGCGGTTCAGAACCCGGATCAGGCCCATGCTAATCGGGGCGGAGCAGATCGCTGGCTTTAGGATGTCATCAAGATGCATCCTCCTCAGTTTTCGGGAGCTTCAGACCCGATCGGCTGGGAAGGGTGGATCAAGGAGATATCTAAAGTCTTCACTGCTACCAACTGTCCCGAGGACCGTAAGGTCCCTATTGCCCAGTACTTTCTCACTGGGGACGCTACGGATTGGTGGGAGGCCGTTGGGCCCAAAAATCATGTTGCTTCGTGGGCCGAATTTCAAGAATTCATGGAGATCGAATATTGCCCGTGGCCGGTCAGACAGGCTCGGGTACATGCTTTCTATGATGCTCAACCACGGGATATCCCCGTATCTCAAGCTATTGCCGATTTTAACAAGGAGTTGGGTTATGTGAAGACCCAAGTTGTCGAGGAGAGCGACAAAATTTTCCATTTTTCCAGACGGATGAAGTTGTCGATTCGGGACTATATGTCGGGGCTCATCTGTACTACCTTGAAAGATTATCAGAGTAGGGCCCTTGCTTACGATATGTCGGTGACGGCTAGTGAGGCGGCCCGCGAGAGCAAGAAACATAAGTCCGCTGGGAATTTTTCGGGCCACAAGGGTGGGGGTCAACAGAGATCCCAATCTGCTAACTTCCTCGCCGGCGGTGGTCCAGCTCGTTCCGCTGGGGGTCCTCGTGGAACTACCAGTGCTCCTTTCCGTGATGTGAAGTGCTTCAATTGTGGCCGTACAGGCCACGTCAGTCGTACTTGTTTAAGCCCTTTACTGACGTGTAATCAGTGTGGCCAGCCGGGCCACAAGGCTGCTTTCTGTGCTGAGAGGGAGAGAATTCTTAGTGCCCGGGCTTCCATTCCAACGCCTAGGGAACCAAGTGTAAACCAAGGATCGTTTGCTTCTCAATTTCTGCCGAGTTCTAGTCGGGGGAGAGGTCGGGGTCAGCCCTCTAAGGGGGGAGCTTCTAGTGTCGGCTCCGCCCATCCGCGAGTATATGAGATGCGGAAAGCCGATGACCCAGCAGCTTCTCTGGCGACAGGTACCGTTCATATTCTTTCTCATCCTATCAATGTGCTTTTCGATTCTGGTGCTACGCATTCATTCATATCTCTGGAGTGTGTGCGCCGTTTGAGTCTCGACTGTTTGACGCCTTGTGAGCCCTTCATCGTTAAGCTTCCTAGCGGTGATAGGATCGTGGGTGATCAGGAGGTTCGAGACTGTTCTGTGCTTATTTGTGAGAGGGTTTGGCCCTCTAATCTTATTGTTGTAGGTATTGAGGGTGAGGATTTGATTCTCGGGGATGATTGGCTCGAGCGGCATGGTGCAATCATGAACTACCGCACGAGGATCATCACTATGTTAGCCAAGGACGGCACCGAGCACTCTTTCGCGGGGCGAAAGAGGGGAAACCAGAAGTTACTTATTAACGCCTTGAAGGCGATGAGACTCCTGCGAAAGGGGTGTACTGGCTATTGGTGCTACGCCTTGAAGGCGGAGAGTGGTGGAGTCGAGCTTTCGTCGATTCCAATCGTCAGTGAGTTTCCTGATGTATTTCCTGACGAGTTACCGGGATTGCCACCGGATCGTGAGGTCAAATTTGCTATAGAATTAGAGCCGGGCTCCTATTTCGAAGGCGCCGTATCGCATGGCACCTTCAGAGATGTCCGAGTTGAAGAAGCAGTTGAGCGAGCTTCTTGAGTCGGGGTATGTTCGACCGAGCGCCTCGCCTTGGGGCGCACCGGTCCTGTTTGTGCGGAAGAAGGATGGTTCACTACGTTTGTGTATCGACTATCGCGAACTAAACAAGGTGACCATCAAGAACAAGTATCCTTTGCCGAGAATTGATGACTTGTTCGACCAGTTGCAGGGAGCTGCGGTATTCTCGAATATTGATTTGAAATCGGGGTATTATCAGCTCCGGGTGAGAGAGTCCGATGCGCCGAAAACAGCTTTTCGGACGAGATACGGACATTACGAGTTCGTAGTCATGCCTTTCGGGTTAACTAATGCGCCGGCGGTGTTCATGCAGTTGATGAACAAAGTCTTTATCGAGTATTTGGATAAGTGTGTCGTCGTCTTCATTGACGATATTCTTATTTATTCGAGGAATGAGGAAGAGCATGCCCATCATTTGCGGGTAGTATTATACATTTTGAGGACCGAGCAACTCTATGCAAAGTTCTCGAAATGTGAGTTCTGGCTGAAGGAAGTGATGTTTTTAGGTCACGTGATTTCAGCAGAGGGGGTTCGTGTAGATCCGCAGAAGATCGAGGCAGTGTTGGATTGGGCACCGCCCAAGAATGTGAGGGAGCTCCGTAGTTTCTTGGGTTTGGCTGGCTACTACCGTAGATTCGTAGAGGGTTTCTCGAGACTAGCTCGGCTACTTACACAGTTACTCCAGAAATCCGAGAAGTTCGTCTGGAATGACGAGAGACAGTCAAGTTTTGAGGAACTGAAGAAGCATTTGACTTCAGCTCCGATTTTGGCGTTGCCATGGGGCAACGAGGGATTCGCCGTTTATAGCGATGCTTCGGGTCAGGGTCTTGGATGCGTATTGATGTAGCACGGCAAGACCATTGCCTTTGCGTCGAGACAGTTGAGGCCGTATGAGCTTAACTACCCTACTCATGATTTGGAGTTAGCGGCAGTTGTTTTCGCGCTCAAGATCTGGCGTCACTATCTTTTCGGCTCTACATGTCAGATTTTTACCGATCATAAGAGCCTGAAATACATATTTACTCAGCGGGAGTTGAATATGAGACAGAGGAGGTGGTTAGAGCTGATTAAGGATTATGACCTCGAAATCCTTTATCATCCGGGCAACGCAAACGTCGTGGCTGACGCCTTGAGTCGTAAACCGGTGGCGTTGCGAATGCTTGAGATCCTTACATCTCAGTCTGAGCTTCGGAGGGCCTTGATCGAGTTAGATGTTGAGGTTTTGCTGCCTGGAGCTGTCGGGCAACTATGTGCTTTAGAGACTTCGTCATCTTTGATCGACGAAATTAAGCTGAAGCAGTTAGAGGATCCGATGATTACTCAAATCCGAGAGAATGTTCTTAAGGGAAAGTCTCCTGGGTTTGTAATTCACGAAGATGGTGTTTTGAGATTTCGGAGTCGGCTATGTGTGCCGAACGACTCAGAGTTGAGACAGAGTATTTTGCGTGAGGCACATGCTACACCTTATTCCGTTCACCCTGGTTCGGGTAAGATGTACAAGGACCTGAGGAGGAATTTCTGGTGTAATGATATGAAGGAGGAGGTCGCGCAGTTTGTAGCGAGGCGTTTGACTTGCCAGCAAGTCAAAATCGAGCATCAGCGACCGGTTGGGCTTTTACAGTCACTTCCCGTTCCGGAATGGAAATGGGAAGAAATATCGATGGATTTCATTACGTGTTTGCCGAGATCGAGGTCGGGCATGAATATGGTATGGGTGATTGTTGATCGTCTAACCAAGTCGGCACATTTTCTGGGCATCAAGGACACTTGGGGCCCGGAGAAGTTAGCTCGTGTGTTTATCACGCAGATCGTGAGGCTTCACGGTACTCCTAAGTCTATTGTTTCGGATCGTGATGGCCGTTTCGTATCGCACTTTTGGCAGGCGGTACATAAGGCGTTGGGTACCCGTTTGCATTTGAGTACCTCTTTTCATCCCCAGTCAGATGGACAGTCGGAACGCACTATCCAGACATTCGAGGACATGTTGCGTGCTTGTGCTCTCGATTGGAGCAGCGACTGGGAGGAGCATTTGCCATTGATCGAATTCACGTACAACAATAGTTGGCACGCGTCGATTCGGATGGCACCGTATGAGGCACTTTATGGGCGGCGATGTCGATCACCAATTTGTTGGAATGAGGCGTCCGATTTGATCGGGACCGAACCGGATATCGTTTTAGAGACGAGACGGAAGATAGAATTAATTCGAGAACGGATGTTGACTGCCCAGAGTCGACAGAAGTCGTATGCTGACGTCCGTCGTCGACCTTTGGAATTCGAGGTGGGAGACCACGTTTTGCTAAAGGTCTCGCCGACGAAAGGAGTTTTTCGTTTCGGGAAGAAAGGGAAGTTGAGTCCGAGATTTATTGGACCCTTTGAGATTCTCGAGCGAGTCGGTGGGTTGACATACCGTTTGGCGTTACCTCCGGCCTTGAGTCATGTTCATAGCGTTTTTCATGTTTCCCAGCTGAGGAAATATGTCCCGGATCCTAGCCACGTCATCGATTATGGTGAGATTGATGTCGCCGAGGATATTACTTTTGAGGAGCGTCCTTTGAAGATTTTGGAGCATCGTGAGAAACGACTGAGGGATAAGACCATCCCTTTGGTCAAGGTGCAGGGGTCGAGACACCGTGTCGAGGAGGCAACTTGGGAAACCGAGGATAGCATGCGTGCTGGGTACCCTGAGTTGTTTGTTTCTTAAGTTTCGGGACGAAACTTATTTTTAGAGGGGTAGAATGTAACACCCGCACTTTTTTTCCCTTGTAATTTCTTTTTCAGTGTATTTCTCGGTCGTAGTGACCCTCGTGTATCTTTCGGTGTATCTTTCCTACTATCTATTGATTTGATTCTCGTTATTGTTGTGCGGAACCGCTGTTTCGGGGTTGGCGTGGATCCATTCTATGTTTTGATGCGTTATAAGGTGTTCCGTTTGATGTTTCGTTCGTATTCCGGTGTTGCGAACCGTTTATACTTCGTAACCTAGCGCACGCTATCTTTTCTGCATAGCGCGCGCTAGGGGTCCCTTAGTAGTGCACGCTACGACTGATTCGTAGCGTGCGCTAGAGAGCAAGCCCTGGGAGTGGCAGTGCTATTTTCCAGCCTTCTGCACTGGCGTATTAGCGTACGCTACGCAGACTAGCGCACGCTAATGTCGGGAGGCTAGCGCACGGTGATGATACTCGGTAGCGTGCGCTAGCGTGGGTGTCCAGTACTGGACAGTTTACTACTGAACCCGGTCAGGTGCCAGTTAGCGCACGCTACGCTTGTATGGTAGCGCACGCTAACGGATCAGGTGAGTCCTGGACAGTTTGTCACTGGACTCGACTGATGCCCAGGTAGCGCACGCTATTGGTCGATAGCGCGCGCTACCGATAGGTCATTAGCGCACGCTACATTTGGAGTAGCGCACGCTAACGGCCAGAAGTCTGGCTACTGGACTGCACGCTATCGGTTTGGCCTGTATTTTATTCCGTTAGCGCACGCTAACCCTGAGTTTTAGCGCGCGCTAACACTCCCTGGATATATAAACCAGGTATTTGACCGAGATAAACATAATTTCTCATTTCTTCCTCTCTCCGAGGCGGAGGCGATTCCGGGGCAATTTTCTTGGCGATTTCTTCCTTCAATCATCTCATCCATCATCTTTCTTGAGTTCTTGGAGTATTATAACAACATCAACACGAATCTTTCATCCTAATCCAAGATAAATCTCTTAGAACCCTACTTTTGGGCGATTTGGGGGTTTTGGGATTTTCTTCCGATCCGTTCCGTTTTGTTGGTGGATTCATGATGAATATGATTAATCTTGTTGGTATAATTAGTTTTCCTACGGATTCATGGTATATTTTCATGGTTTTGCGAAATCGGGAGGGTTTGGTTGTGGTACGCCCTCGTTGTTATTTTTATACAAATATACATGAATCGTAGGTGGGTTTCCGGGTGTATTCCGTTTCCGTAATCGTTTAGAAGTGGTTGTGATTGTGTTATTCGAATCGTTAGGTTCATTTCCGCCGGTTCCTCGCGGTCGTGTTTGATCCTTCATTCCCGTTCGTGTCACCATCTATTTAATCGAGGCAAGTGCCCTTATGAACTTACAATCTTGACATAATAGTATTGTATGAGAAATGGTGTGTGTGTGTGTGTATGCTCACTACGAGTTAGATCCGACGGGGTCTCGGTAGGGGTCCACAAGAGACGTGGATCGACGAGCTTGCTTTTAACCACTACGGGTTAGATCCGACGGGGTCTCGGTAGGGGTCCACAGAGACGTGGATCGACGGTTAATTGTGGTGCATTTTACAAATGTGATTTGATTATGGCATTTCCGGAAATGAGTGTTTTGGAACTATGTTTTCTTGATTGCATGCACTTACTATATGTGTAAGATGTAAGTTGTTCATTTAGTTACTTGTACTAGCGTAAATGCTAACCCCTCTGGGGACCCGTTTTGGGGAAATTCGTTTTATGAATTTGGTCGGAGTTCATCGAGGCAATGGGCTGGACGATTACGGATGATGGTCGTGCGTGATGATTGTGCACGAGTGACGTCTTAGTGTCTTTTATCTTTTCATCTTTTGTGGATTTTGAACTAATAGTAGTACTCGAGTACTTAAGAGTTCTTGTTCGTCCGGATTGTATTGTTGTCTATTATGTTGTGTTGGACGATGGTGTTATGTTTGACCGGTTGAACCGGGTGGATTATTCTGTTGTGCGTCCTTATGACGAGGTGTTATTTTGTCGTTTCTTTGAGTCGATGAGTATGATGTTGTTCAGCCTGGTGGGTCCCATATAGGGATTCACGGCGCTGTAATATACCTCGAATATCTTGGGGGTGTTACACTAATAATCCTTCATAGCATGCGCTATCGAGCTTTGACTTGACTGATCTGAACGGTCATTAAACTGTACCAACCGTCATAATATACGTCTAGCGTGCGCTAGTCGGTCTTCTGTAACGTGCGTTATCGTCGGTCAATAGGTCTTCACTTTTGACTGTTGAATCTTGTCGGTTTGTCTCCCCAACGTCTCTTTTCCAACGGATAAAAATGTACTTAGCCTGCGCTAATAATGATACATTAGCGTGCGCTAGTATTATTTTATGTTAGCTTTCCAGATTTTACGGATCTCCTTTTTGACGTTTGCGTTCCAGCGGATAAGTTGACTAACAGTAGGAATTTGAACGCTTAGCGTGCGCTAACAATTTAAATGTTTTGAATATAATCATCATCAAAATATTTTGAGTCAACATATATATATATATATAAGAAAATAAAAATCCTACAAATATATATTTTATAACTAGAGTTCAGAAATACATTCAGATCAAGCAAAAAATATTTTTCTAGCATTTTTTGCTGCAAAGTACTCATTAGTTTCTCAAAATCTAACTTCTCGAGAATATCCTCTCAATATTTGCATGTTTGGTAATTTAGTTGTTTTTTGGGGCTCTGGTGATTGCAAAGAAATGCCGCTCGATCTAATGGGTCCGGGACTTGTCAAAATTTGGGACCCGACTTGCATATATATATATATATATATGTGTGTGTGGATTGACTATGGTGGAAACACCCTTAATGGTGAAATCTAGAAATCAATTGCATTATTAAATAATTTCATTGCATATTTGTTATTATTTGTTGCATCAAGTTGTCGCTAGTATATGCAACAAATAATGCAATAAAAAAATATATAAATGCATATAATTCTACCCATCTACAGCCGTTAATCACTAATATCAATGGCCTACAAAAATTTTTAGATTTCAAAAGGTAATTAGTTTTCATATGATCTATTTCCTATATATATATAAATAAAGTAAATCTACTACGTACTCAAAAGAAAATGTTTGTGATCATTCCACCTATTTACTTAGCTTCGTTCCTTTTATTCCTCTACATATGGTGGCGGCACAATAATAAGGCTTCACCACCTCCGAGAAGGCTACCGCCGTCTCCACGAAAGCTTCCGTTGATCGGGAACCTCCACCAGCTGGGCTTATACCCCCACAGATCACTCCAGGCCTTATCCCAACGCTACGGCCCACTCATGCTGCTTCATTTAGGCGTAAAGCCCGTTCTTGTAGTATCCTCGGTCGATGCAGCACGTGAGATAATGAAATACCAGGACGTCATCTTCTCAAACAGGCCTAGACTAGGCATCGCAGACAGGCTGTTCTACAACGGCAAGAACATCGGGTTTGCGCCGTACGGGGACTACTGGAGGCAGATGAGGAGCATATGTGTGCTCCAGCTTCTGAGCAACACGAGGGTCCAGTCATTCCGCCACGTGAGGGAAGAAGAGACATCGCTCATGGTCGAGAACATCAGGAAATCGCTGTCTCCGGTCGTGAATTTGAGCGAGACATTGGTGTCGCTGGCGAACGATGTGATTTCGAGGGTAGCCTTGGGGAGGACGTACATCGTCGGGGAGCAAGGCAGAAAGAACAAGGCGTTGTTCCGGGAGTTGACGGAGCTGGCAGTGACTTTTTGCGTGAGGGATTCCATGCCTTGGCTGGGATGGATCGATCGTCTCAACGGTTTGGATGCTCGGGTGGAGAGTATGGCTAAACGTGTGGATGAGTTCATGGAGGGTGTGGTCCAAGAACATAGATCAACAAAGAAGGGGCAGAGAGAGTCCAATTTTGTTGATATATTGCTTCAGCTTCAGAGAGAGAACAAGGATTCTTTTGATGATGATTCCCTCAAAGGTGTAATCTTGGTAAAGTAATCTAACTCCCATCTATATTACTCACTCAGTCCGACAAAATGTGTCAAATTTTGATTTTTTTCGAGTCGAAATTTATAAAATTTGATCATAAATTACGGCTAATATATAAATTATTATGTAACCCAAAATTGGGCTTCGAAAATTGGACCCTGGGTGGTCGACGCCCTCAGTGTGTGTATGTGTGTTAACTCCATGACTCGCACATCTAATCATTATTATTATATTAAATAAATAAATAAAGGGAGAAGAAGTGTCAATCACAAAGCCGATCAGCTAGCATGTATATTTTCCTCCAACAGGATATGTTCGGAGCCGGAACCGAGACGATATCAACAACTTTAGAGTGGACAATGGCAGAGCTTATAAAAAATCCAAGAAGCATGAAAATCTTGCAGGAAGAAGTGAGACGAGTAGCCGGAACGAAACGAGAGGTGGACGAGGACGACTTGGAGAAAATGCCTTATCTAAAAGCAGTGCTCAAGGAGGGTCTAAGGCTACACACACCAGCTCCATTGCTGCTCCCTCGTGCATCCACTCACGACACCCAAGTAATGGGCTACGACATCGCGGCCGGGACACAGATCATGATCAGCGCGTGGACGATTTCAAGAGATCCGTCCTTGTGGGAAAATCCAGAAGCGTTCGAGCCAGAGAGGTTTCTCAACACGAGCATAGACTACAAAGGTCAGCACTTCGAGCTGATCCCATTCGGCGCCGGCAGGAGGATCTGCCCTGGGGTTGAGTTCGCCGCGGCGGTTTCTGAGCTCGCACTGGCGAAACTTGTCCACGCATTCGACTTTGATCTGCCGGATGGAACAAGAAAGGAGGATTTGGAAATGGCTGAATCCAATGGAATCGCGGTCCACAAAAAACATCCCTTGCTTGCTGTACCCTCACCACATATATAACAGTATCTGTTAATTCGATCTGTTATGTATGATTGGATTCCTCACAAGATTTAGTAATAATAATAGTGTTGCTCAGTTTATGGAGCAAAACCAATAAGAGGATTCAACAGTGTAATGCACATTTGAACATGCAATAAAATTGAATGTTACGGATTCCGATCGGTACTTTTGTGGTTTTTATTTACTTGCAAGACTTTTTTAAAATGTATTGTCACAATTAGAAATTTGCTTACTATACGGTATTTATAAATATATCAATGATAAATCCTAATGTTGTTCGTCTTTTCAAGACGAATATTTTGATATAAATATGACTAAAATAAAAAAATCATATAAAAAATTATGGTCATCTAAATTTTTAAAGGACCAATCCATAATTTTCTCTCCCATCTTTCTCGGTGATGAATCTGTGTTGCACTTTAAAAAAAGAAAGAAGTATAAAATATACTCATTCCTCCTCAATTTAAGTGGGAGATTTTCATTTTTTTTTCAATTATTAAGGATTGCAAATTTAGTACATAATTTTCTAATTTTACCCTTGACATATTACCCGCTCATTCTCACTTAAAATTGGTAGGTTTCACCTTTTCCCAATTTTCGAAACAAGTTTTTCATTATATTTTATGGAACTACAAAAAATTTGCAGTTTATTTGCATGGACTATGTCGTTCTTTTTGGATGAATGAATCTGAATCGAATCAATCGAATGGATTCGATCAATCGAATCAATCGAATCGAATCAAATATATATTAAGAGTAAATAATAATAATAATAATGGTAAATAATAATAATAATAGTAATTAACAACAACAACGATAATAGTAATATTATTAGTAATAATAACAATAATAATAATTAAGATTATTAATAATAATAATAAGAAGAAGAACTGAGTGAATCGAATCGAATCGAAATGAATGAATGGACTGAATTGAATCGAATCAGGCCAATGGACTCGAATCAATCGGCCAATCAAAATCAAAATAAGTTCAAAAGAACAGGACCATTATAGAACTACAAAAATATTGCATTACAAAAAAACAGACTTTACCGACGCCATATTCCGTTGGTAAAATAAGCACGGGCGTCAGTAAAACGAATACCGACGCCAATACCGACGGCTAAAACGGCGTCGTTAATTCTGGCGAGTCAAATAAATGTGAAAAATAATTATGATATTTAACGGCGGCGGAGGTGCCGTCGGCGAATTTCCGACGACGTAAGACGTCGGTAATGGCGTCGGCAAATTTCGCGGGAAGACGCCCGCGAAATGGTGTCGTTAAAGCCATCGGGGATCGTCCAAATCATAAATGTTAAAAATACCAACGGCATTTACTGGCGTCGGTAAACGACGTCGGTAAATCCTAGCTTTTTGTAGTGTTGATTGAAGAATAAATTCGACCACTTACCCTAGGATTCTCATGGAATTCATATTTTTCTAAATAAAAAAATCCTCTAATTTTTCTAAATGACATTCAATGAAAATTTATAATCATAACAATCAGTATAAATTTTCAAACAAATATGGGTAATTTCTGTAGTTTCATAAAATATTCTACGAGAATAAACTACCAAATTATACTTTTTATAGTTTCATAAAATTAAACTGTGAAATAAGAATACTTTGGGTATAAAGATAAATAATATGCAAATGAAAAATTTATTTTGAGAAATAGAAAAAAAAAAGTGAAATCTCTAATATAAATTGGGAAGGAGGGGTATATGATTGACTTATCTACATGTGTGTGTATATATGATTAAATTACTTATTTCTTTTTTAGCAAATAAGGAAGTACATAAATGGAAAACGAATGTTGCTTATAAAGCATAACAAGCGACTTATTGAAGATCAAACTAAAACATTTAGTTTCTTTAGTGGTCATCGTTGCAAATTAATATCTTCAGCGTTGAAGTATTAATCTTACATCGAATAATTATAGTTTTGCATTCAATATATAAAGATTTTGAGCTATTCTTCTCATTGTTGTTTAGTTTTTGTTGGAATTTTGGCTATAATAAAAGAGAAGTTTTTTGTCCCACATCGATGAAATAATGAGAGGTGCAAGAACTTGGCTATAAAAAAGAGTCGAAATTTAAGGATTAAAATGTACCAATTAAATACACTTTAAGTATTTAATTCTTCTTTCTTTCTTTCTCTTGTCTTAGAGTGTGAAATGTGTGCGTTAAATCTTTGGAGAGTGTGGGTGTAATTGGGGGTTGGTTTGAGAGATTATAGCTGTGTGATTGTAATAATTTTTCACATAGTGGAGTTCTCTCTCTGGAGGCCCGTGGTTTTTCTCCGGTTTTGGAGTTTTTCACGTATATTATTGTGTTATTTATTTTTCTCTATTTTTGTTCTTTGGGAGGTTTGTTGGGAATTTTGAGGCCGTTTTCCCAACAGTTTTGAGATGAAACCTCAAATTTTAACATAATATATCGGAGCAGACGCTCTATACGTGCAAGCCCAACATGCCACGATATTCTAGCTCCATGTCACGTTAATTACAAGTCTTGTATGTCAATTAATTTTGAAATGAAATTCTAAACTTTAACACAATCTTTTATAATTGGTGACTCTTGCCCATGACTAAGAACCAAATTCTTCATATATGACCCAACATTCAAGAAAGACGGGTCATGACTATGTAGGAGTCATTTTTGAAATATAGATATTTTCAGAGCTGATTGGACTCCGAGCCGCGGCACATCAACTTGTAAAATTCTTCACCACCTCTTGTACTCCGGGCCGCGGCTCATCCCTGCCGTGCCGCGGCCCCCGTTCGTTTTTGCTGGAACAATACCTACCGCCTGTACTCTAGGCCGCGGCTCTTTCCAGCCAGTCGTGGCCCCCCGTGCATATCTGAGCTGAAGTTTTTGAAGTGTGCCGCGGCACACACTATCCGGGCCACGACACACGGAGTCAACCCCTTTGAGTTCCTCTTTTTAGCAGATTTTTCCGGCGGGATTACTCACTTTAACATCAACACATTTGAGAGAACACATAGAGAGAGATTCAAGAGAGAAAAGAGAGAAGAAAAATACTTGTGTGATTTCTCGGAGATATATCGATCGGATCGTCGTGATTATTTGACAAGAGCTTGGTAGCTATTGGGCAAACCTTTTCACCGGAATAGATCGAGGGTTTGAGTCCGGAAGTTCGGGTATTTTTGTTAGCTTTTCGTGCAAGCTATTTTGGTGTTTCCTTTTCTCGATCTTGTTATTATTGTATTCCAAATACTTGAATAACATTTATTACCAAGTATTTGATGATTGTGTTGTATACCTCTAGTTTGTACTAGGGACGATTGTGTATTGTGTATTAATGTAAGTGGATTTAAGCGGCTTCGGTCCCGTGGTTTTTACTTTCGTCTTGAGGGGTTTTCCACGCTAAAATTGTGTCTTGTTATTTATCGCTTTTGGTATATCATTTGTATTATATTGTCGAGTTGTAATTGTGTGCTCTACTCGTCGGTAACCACGAAATTACAATTGAAGATTGAAAAATTATCAAATAAGGTTCCGCATTTTTTATTGTGAGGTTATATTATTCGGTGTTTTCCATGGTTCTAAAAAACGCTAGGCGCTAGGCGTTCGGATTGCTAACGCCTAGCGCCCAGAGGATTACTCGAGGATTAATCGGTGATTAATCGGACTAGGCGGATTTATTTTTTATTATTATTTTAATCATTTTTATATAAAAAAAATTATATATATGTAAAATAATTAAAAATAATTAAAATTTAACCATTTAAACATATATATAATCAATTATATATTAAATTTGATCTACTTATATAGATATTAATGAGTTCATATTATCCATAATATCTCAGTTTAGGAATTTGTAGTACTATTAGAACAAAATAAAAAAACAAAAAAGTAAAATCGCCTAGGCATCCGCCTAGTCGCCCACGTAGCTAGGAAATTTGAAACGTTGATATATGTATAAAGTAGTCCATAGTATCTTAGATTGCCTTCATAGGTCCCCGCAGCGAGCCTAGACGATCGATTCATTACCCAAACGACTAGTACAAGCGCCTAGGCCATAATCGGAACGACAAAGAACCTTCTAGGGATTAATCGGAGGATTAATCGGCCTAGACGGGGATTTTTAGAACACTGGTGTTTTCACAACAAACTCCTTATTTATAGCTATTGCCTAAGAAACCATTAGAAGATATTCTCTGCCTAAACTTAAACAACAATGCTATATGCACAATCAATTTACACAACCAAACTTTACAACACACCATCTCACCACACATTTATCACTAAATTCATTATTTATTCCATCACCTACCCCACCACCCACATAATCAATGGTCCAAAACAATCACAACCGTTACAACGGTTGTGATTGTATCATTTTTCAAACTTAAAGCATATCTTGGGATTATAAAGAAGGTTCTTCGCGAGAACAGTTCATAAGCATATCCCCGCGTTAGTTGGAGTTGGTGTCAGTCACGGAATCAATATCTTATGATTTAAATTGTGCCCTGTGAGAATTCTCTTTTACCCGCAACGGTATTCAAGTTGGTGGGGTAGATGAGTGTGGGACTGAAAAGTCACGAGTTCGATTTCTCCTACCAACACTTTCTTGGTTGAGCCTGTCACACAGGGCTTGCCTAGTGTAGTTTATCTGGTTGGCGTAATTTGGAGGTTATTACGTCCAGCCCGATGGATTATCCAGTGCGCACTCGAAGAGTAGCGATTGCGGGTTCCCTCGTCATAAAAAAAAATTGTCCTGTGAGATTTCCACATTAGAAAATGTGTGTGAAGTCTCCAATCCAACTGAATGATCAAGATTTCTCAAATAATTCATAAATGTGACAATGGCCGAATAAGTAAAAATTTAATGATGCCAACTTAAAATTGAAAATATACAATATAGATTTCAAACAAAGTAAAATTTAGGCACAAACTAAAATTATAATTATAAATTATGACTTCTTTATAGACTAAATTATTTATTCTTTGTTTTCTAAGTGGTCATTGTTGCAAATTAATATCTTCAGTCTGTTACCATTGATGACTCGTGAAACAGCCACATATAATTGATCATGACAGAAAACTAAATTCTTCATATATATATAACCCAACATTAAAGAAAGACTGGTATTGACTTTTGTTTATAACCATTGCACAAAAAACTATTAGAAGAAATCGTCTCTGTTGGAACTTAAAAGGTTCCGTCCATGGAACATCCCCACGTAGTGCATCTCCTACTGATGCACGATACGTAGCGTGTATGTGGGGTGCAGATTGATGCACTAAGTGTAACACGCCACGTGTCGTGCATCCAACAGGAGATATACTACGTGGGGATGTTCTATGGACGGATCCAGCTTAAAAGCATATTCTGAGGTTAAAAGGAAGGTCTTTCCGAAAATATTTCATCTAAGGTCTAGCGAATCACTGAGCTTAGGCCTCATATTTTGACGTTAGTTGGAGCCAATGTTATTCCCAGAATTAGTTTCTTACGATTTGAATTCTCTTTTTTTTTTTTTAATGACGGGAAATCCGCAGCCGCTATTTTTCGAGTGCGTACGGGATAAACCCTCGGGCTGGACGTAATAGCCTGTAAATTACGTCAACCAGGTAAATCACACTAGGTAAGCCCTGTGTGACAGACTCAACCAAGAAAGTGTTGGTAGGAGAAATCGAACTCGTGACCTTTCAGTCCCGCGCTCACCTACTCCACTAATTTGACTACCCTCGCGCTATCTCCCTTGAAACTACATTATGAGAATCTGTGTGTGAACTCTCATTATCATCAATCTCATTTCATTATAATTCAACTGAATGGTCAAACTTTCTCAACCACGTAATAGTTAGTGACCCCTACTTTCTCAACAACATTTAATTCCATTCAAGGACTCGGCGGTGGGTGTAGAATAGATCACTTGGGAAGTCAACATTGGAGTCTGATTTCCAGGTGTTGGCACAACTCAAATAAGTGTGACCCCCAAATGAGTTTACGGGCATCATGTATGGAATCACAGATTAAACGATGTAAACTTACCATTTTCTTACCTCTACTTTACTATTAAAAAGAATGGTATAAAATACGTGTTTTTGAGTCCGAATGGGATAACATTCCATTCATAATGTCCAAAAGAGACAGTAAAAGCAGTTTTGTATTTATCTTTTTCTGTTATTTGAATTTGCCAAAATCCTGATTTCAAATCGAATTTTGAAAATATAGTAGCTTTAAAAATTCTATTAATCAGATCTCTTTTGTTTGGAATAGGATACCTAATCTATTGAAGTACTTTATGTGAATTTTTTGAATTAATTATTTTTTTTCTTTTTAAAAATACACTAACTCCTACCCATTTGAATGAGAGTTAATGGTAACCAATTTTTTTTTCTTTTTATTTTTCTCTCAATGTTTAGAAGTTAATAATTTTATCGTCTCAACTCTATTTTTTATTATTAATATTTTAAATTAATCTTCTTTTTACGATATTTGATTTAACATTCATTAGGCATATATGATTTTAAAATATTCCTTTTTGAATATAAGTTGTTTTTGAATAATTATAATATTATATATTGATTCTAAATTATTTGTATATAAGATACAAAAATCAGATAATTTCCAAATAATTTTATTGAAGTAAATCTATCTTTTTACAAGATCAATATTTTTACTTCAGTTTTCACCTTCGTATAATAATTTTAGATTACTGAGTTATTTTATTTTAAAAATATTTGAGAAAAGAATTATAGACATGTTAGACTTACGATTCACAGTAGAAAGATATATTATTAGTTAAAATAATTTTTTGATTGATTCTTCTTTTTATGAAAAGAAAATTTATATAAACTAATATAATAAGTTAATTATATTTTTATTTAAGTACGTCACAATAATATACTTTATCACCCTATGTCTAATGAATTAATATCATTGTGAATCCATGGTATGTTATTAAGTATAAAATATGTGACTTTAATCAAATTATTTATCAAAAATATATGACGTTCTTTCATTTGTATATTCATATGCAATTATATAAGTATATTAATATAAATATTACAAACATACAATGATCATATAGATTCCTGTCATGTTTATATATATTTTATATCGAACTTTTACACATCTATACTTAATATTAAAAGAGAGTCGCAAAAAAATCTAAGAAAACATGTATCATCTTCACGTTAATCCTCTTTTTAAAAATCTTAAAAAAAATGGAAGTTTAATTTGGGAGGGGGTTAGAGGGTTATTCCATTATATACTATCTACCAATTAAAAACTTTCTCTCATTTTATTCCTTCTATTTTTAACCTAATAGTTTAAACAACTTTTATGTATCAATTTTATTTTTGAAAAAAATATATCAAATTAATTCTTACTTCGTGCTCTTTAATTTGACATCCATATAGTATATATAAAGTAATATAAATATAATTATAATATATTTAGATGATTAAAATATTTCAATATAAAAATATAAGACTATTGAAGAAAGGTATATTTTTAGTTTATTTTCATAGCTTTTTAACAATTATTTGATTTTTAATAATTATTTTGTTCTGATTATAAAATAGTAAAATATATTACATTAATGTCAAATCATATAAAAAATTATATTAGTAAGAATATCGGTTGTATACTTTTAATGAAAGTTGATAATACAACACCAACAACATCATCATCAGAGCCTTATTCCGAAAATACTTTGGGATCGGCTATAATGAAAGTTGATAATAATAAACATAATTTAATTTCTTATTCATAAAATTAGATATAAGACTCATATTGTGCTATATGAAAAAAATAAATGCCGGTGCTTAATTAATTTACGATTTTTCTATCATGTGTCCTTAGATCACATGATAAGAGTTTATAAATGAAACTAAATCAAATAATAGTATATGTATATGTGTGTGTATACTAACTCATGTATATTTTATAATAATTTTATAATATTATTGAAATTCGATCACATATTATTAATATAATAAAATATTTAATATTTTACGCCGTGCATCGCACGGGAGGACATCTAGTATGTTATTAAAATAACCGATGTAAAAATTGAAATACTGTAAATTTATATCGACTATTCCAAAATCGATGTAGAAAATAGTATTTTTACATGGGTTTTAGAATAACTGATGTAAAGTTTTAAAATACGATAAATTTATACCAGTTATTCCAAAACAGATATAAAATTAATACTTTTTACATCGATTTTGAAATAACCGATGGAAAAAATAAAAATTGGTAAAATTTACATCGATTTTTTTAAAACCGTCATAAAATCCTTTTTTAAATTTTTTTATTTACGATGATTCTTTAAAATATAAAAGAAATAAAAAATAAAAAAAACTAAAAAATCATATTTTTCAAAATAAAAGAACAAGCTAAAAAAATCGTTTTTTCAAAACAATACAAAAAAGAATAAAATTGATTTTTTTTTATTTAAAAAGTGGAGATCAAAATGTATTTAAACGTAATATAAATATAAATTTTTCAAACAAATAACTATAGCATAGTGGTTGGGACTTGACTCCTCAATCACAAGGTCGAGGGTTCGAATCCTAATGGTGACAAAGTGCAATATATTGTTAGGATTGTATACTGCAAAACATACTTTATGCTTGTATTACCTGAATTCCCTGTTACTACCTATGAGAATATTAATTACATTTAAACACATGTTTTGCATATTAATTCACGTTATGGTTATGCAAATGAAATGTCTAATTATTTTATATTGTAGATAATATGGTGTGTTGGTGTCACACGGAAGATCACATTATCGGTGCCTTATAAAATAATATAATAGTTCACAACCTATATAATTATTAGACAAATTATATAAAAGGTTGTAGTGTATGCTTGAGAATAGTTGGTCTTGACTATTAGCATACATTAGCGTATTTGCATACGTTGAACTGGATCGAGGTGAGATAGTGTCTTACATCTTGTTGTAAGAAGAACGTAAATCTCGGATAATTATTATTTCTTAATTCTAAGTATATAATATTTAATTGTGTATTTATAATAATTATTGCTTTGATTTATCATAGGTGCGAGTCAAAATGATCGACTCAATAAGCCTCGTATCTTGGGCAATAATATTGTTTATACAACAGTTATTATTATTACTAGAAATCGTGTCCCGACTCGTGCGGGTTGATGATGTTCCCTTGAGGAGCTCGATAATGATTATTATATTAAACCCTGCAGGTGGATTTAATTCCGATATAATAATAAAGTTCGAGTGGTACTACTCTTGGATAAGATATTAATTAATTAATGCTGTCAGTAGCTTATAATTAATTAATGGACATTCGATATCTTAAACACGGGAAATAATATATTTAATAAGGAGCCCAATTTCGTAATTTGGGATTTTGGTAGGAAGTGCAATATCAACTTTTTAGTGGACTAAGTTGATATTAATAGATTCATCATATATTAGGAAAAGTCCTAATAAGGTAAGATGAATTTATTAGGGAGTCCTTCCATAATCCTCCTTTAGATCCCTAGTAGTAGTCCAAGAGCCTATAAATAGGACATAATGGAGGTTGGCCGATTTAGTACATGTTTTGTGAGGTTGTGTGATCAAATTTTTTCCTCTTGTGTTTAATTGTAGATCTAGACTTGTGTCTTTGATTCTACAATTTAGATAACACAATTAATTTGCTAAGAGTGTTCCTAAAATACTAGAGAGCAAAGAAAAATCAAGTGATCACATACAAAGGTGAAATCGGCCGATCCATAGGTGTCCAAGCAAGATCCGGTAGCCCGTTGCCCACACAACGTCCGGTTCAAGACGGATCATACTCTAGAAGATCTAAAAGTAGAAATACAAGGCGATCAAGACGGAAGTAACCAACACGCTTCAAAAGGTAATATCCTATGATCTTGGATCTAGATTAGGATATTTTATTTATCAACATATTTAATTAATAAATAATAAATAATATTTAAATTGCTTATTAGTCTTAGTAGTTAATTAATTAGCATGCCTAAATAGATCTAATGCTCGTAGATGCGTAAAACGCGATCATCAGCTTTCCCAAAACTTCGCTTCTGCTGCGTTTTACTTTCCAACAATTGGTATCGGAGCCAGGTTTTTTTAGCTTTTGCTATTTTAATTAATTTTAGTGATTAATTGATAGCAATTTAAATATTCATATATTCTGTTGTTGGAATATTTTGCTAGATGTGTTCTTGCAGGTGATATGATCCAATTATCATGGTTTATATGAATGGTGTATTTATTTTTATTTTTTTATTAATTATGCAATTGTTGGTTTAGCCCGTTTTGAGGCATGTAATGGTTTTTCCCGTGAGAAAATCCACGGGTAGTTCTAGGTGGTTTTATTTTTTCGTGTAAATCTTGATGTAATTTCGATGTATTTTATTTTGTATAAAATTATAATCGAATTCGGAAAAGACGGGATCACGAAGAAATAGAGCAGAACCTTGATCGCCGGGCTTTGGCGACCCGATGAATGAGCAAAAACAGCGCGTGCCGGCTGCAAGCTGCACCGGCAGTACGGCGTGCCAGCTGGCTGAGCGGCTGATGCAGGCGATTATGTTCGGGCCGGTCGTCCGATTTTGGTCGTCGTTTTATGCCGTTAAGGCCCATTTGGGAAGTCGGGATTTAAAATTAAATTTTTTATGTAATTAATTTTGCATAAAAGTGAAATTTTAATTTTGAAAATCCACGGCCCTAGGAGGAAGCGACGAGATGCTTGATTCAGTGGGAGAAATAGAGTCGAAGATTTTCTCGGATTCAACTCAAGAAAGAAGACCATGATAATTGGATAATTAATTATCCATGCTTTATTTTTGGTTTTTATTGTTTTGATGTATGGCATGTATGGATGTATGCGTGATATGTTTCCTTGCATGTTAGGACGAGAAAATTAAAAACCTTAAGGCTAAAATAACTAAGTGATTAAATTGATTTATTTTTAAATAAAATCAAATTGGCCTCCATAATTAATTTAAATTATGAAGTAATTAGCATGCGCGTTGACAGTAGAGTCTTCCTCCATATCGGATGTGCTAATTATATGTTCACTAGCTTTAAATTTCAAAATGATAACATAAGGTAAATATTACTTTTTATGATAGGACCTCTCCATCTGTAGGACTATTATTTAAAAGATAATATTTTAAGGATGTTAAATTATGGTGTTCACTTAGGTGTATTAATTAATAAGCTCCCCATCGGAGTCTATATTAATTAATACATGGCCAAGAGGAATCAACTATTAATTTTACTTGTCATAACGTAATTTGACTAGATAGTAAAATTAAAGACGTAAAACTCTACTTGAGAAATGTGTGTAAACGTCCACACGATCGTGGCTTGCATGTGCGGATTTTTCAAGGTGTTGGTTGCTAGCATATATATTGTGTTTTTAAGGTTTTTCGATATATTTTGCTATGCATTATGTGATGGATGTTTTTAATTTTTTATTCTCAGATGTCTTTCAATCCACTAGCTGTTATTCTCAAAGAAAATAAACTTGATGGCACTAACTTTGCCGATTGGAAAATAAATCTTGACATTGTCCTGACTGCTGAGGGGCATAAATTTGTCTTAATCGAGGAGAGCCCTCTAGAACCAGAACCGGATGCCACTCCCGAAGAGTTGACTGAATTCCGAAAATGGAAAAAGTCTGATGAGAAGGCTCGCTGTTACATTTTAGCTTCACTAACAAATGTATTGCAGCATGAGCAACAGACTATGGGCTCGGCCGCGGAAATGATGAAAAGTCTCACCGAGATGTTTGGTCATCAGAACCGGGTGGCTAGACAAAATGCTATGAGGGTATTGATGACAACCCAAATGTCTGAAGGGACTCCAGTGAGGGATCATGTTCTAAAAATGATGTCTCATTTGAGCAGGCCCGAGCATCTTTGGGGGCTACTATCGATGCGGAAACGCAGGTCGATATTATCTTAGGCAGCTTACCTAGAAGTTTTGAGCAGTTCCGCCTTAACTACAATATGAACCGTAGGACATATAGTTTGGCGGAACTTAAACAAGCTTCATCTGTGAAGGTCTCTTCAAACAAGGTTATCATCGATTCTTGCGGCAGCGGTGCTACTTCTTCCAAACCCAAATGGGGAAAGAAGAAGAAGCAGGTTGGCCAGAAGCAAGTGGCAACCCTCAAGGTGAAAAGCAAGGCTCCTCACCCCGAGGCGAACAAAAAGCCAAAGGGAAAATACTACAAGTGCGGTCAGAAAGGACATTTTAAAGCGGACTGCCCTGCTATTAAGAAAGGTATGTCTCGTGCAGTAGTAGTCAAAACATGTTTGGCAGCTTGTTCTTCCACTTCGTAGATAGTTGATTCAGGCTCCACTGATCATGTTTGCTTTGACTCGCATGGTTTTCAGGAAACCAAGCAGCTTAGTGCGGGCGAGATTACCATCAATCAGGCGATTATTCCGGGCTTATGGTACATTGCGGTGGGAGTCGTGCAGTTGAAGATTAATGAGAAATTATTAGTTCTCAATAATGTATTATTAGTACTGGATTTTAGAATGAATTTAATTTCGGTTTCTAAATTAAAAAGCGACGGTTATTCAGTTTCTTTTGATGATGATGCCATTATTAAGAAAAGAAGCGGTGAATATATTTGCAAAGGTACTTTTAATGATGGACTATATGTCGTTAATACTGCACAAACTCCTATGCATAAATCACTTAACTCTTTGTCTAAACCTAAAAAGAGAAAAGAACCTTCTAGCATAAACCAAACATATCTGTGGCATTTACGGTTAGGACATGTAAACCTTGGAAGGATTCAAAGATTGGTAGATGATGGCCCATTGGATGATCTCTAAGTTGAGTCATTTCCAATTTGTGAATCCTGTCTGGAAGGAAAGATGACCAAAAGGGTTTCTAAAACCAAGGGAAACCGTGCTCAGAATGTGTTAGAATTGGTTCATACGGATGTATGTGGTCCAATGAATATCCAGGATAGGAGTGGTTTCGAATACTTCATCACGTTTATAGATGATTATTCGAGATATGGATACATCTATTTGATGCGACGTAAGTCTGAAGCCTTTGACAAGTTCAGAGACTTCAAGGCTGAAACGGAGAAGCGTCATGGGAAGAGTATCAAGTCGCTACGATCTGATCGTGGTGGCGAATACCTTAGTGGAGAGTTTTCGGATTTCTTGGCGAATGAGGGGATTTCGTCCCAGCTCACCGCGCCGGGAACTCCACAACAAAATGGTGTGGTGAAAGAAGGAATAGGACTCTTTTAGAAATGGTTAGATCAATGATGAGTTATTGATTTACCTATTTCGTTTTGGGGATACGCCTTAGAAGCAGTAGCGTACATTCTAAACACAGTGCCTTGAAATCGGTTCAAAACACCCACGAAGCGTGGAGTGGGCGTAAGCCCAATCTAGGACATGTTTGGATTTGGGGTACTCCGGCACATGTCTTGAATAAGGAAGGCGATAAGTTGGCATCTCAAATGCAATACGAGTGTTTGTGGGATATCCTAAGGGAATGAAGTGTGGCTTGTTCTATAGTCCCCAGGATCAGAAGGTCATTGTTAGCACCAATGCCCGATTTCTGTAAGAGGATTATATGATTAGTCACAAGCCCATGAGCGAGATAATTCTGGAAGAGCTGAGGGGCGAGACTCCGTCTATACCAATCGTACAAGCGCCAACTAACACTACACCACGTATCGATTCTGAAACTTTTACACCAACTCAGGATTTGCCTCGTCGTAGTGGGAGGGTTGTTCGTCAGCCCGAACGATTCATAGGCGTGGGAAAGTCTTCAGACTCAATCCCAGATGAAGATGAATCAGTTCTCTGGACCTACAAGGAGGCAATCCAAGATAAAGATGCTGACTCCTGGCAAGTAGCAATGGAATCAGAAATGGGATCTATGAATTCCAATCAAGTGTGGGAGCTAGTAGATCTACCTGATGGTGTACAAGCCATTGGGAGTAAGTGGGTCTACAAGCGAAAGAAAGGACGTGACGGGAAGGTTTAAACCTTCAAAGCGAGGCTTGTTGCAAATGGTTACACTCAGAAAGAGGGTATCGATTATGATGAAACCTTTTCGCCGGTAGCCATGTTTAAGTCAATCCGGATTCTTTTAGATATAGCTGCGCATTTGGATCTGGAGATTTGGCAGATGGATGTCAAGACTGCATTCTTGAATGGGAGTCTAGACAAGGAAATCTATATGCACCAAGCAAAGGGATTCATTGCTAAAGGAGAAGAGCACTTGGTGTGCAAACTTAAGAAATCCATTTATGGACTTAAGCAAGCATCTAGATCTTGGAACACTCGTTTTGACGAAGTTGTCCAGTCATATGGATTCGTTCAATGTCCGAGTGAGAGTTGTGTGTATAAGAAATGCGATGGAAACGTGTTGGTGTTTCTTGTACTGTATGTAGACGATATGCCTCTGATTGGAAACAACGTGAAGGAATTGTCGGACGTACGGGTATGGCTATCTGAGCAGTTCGATATGAAGGATCTAGAAGAAGCAGGACACATCCTTGGAATCAGGATCTTTCGTGATCGTAAGAAGAGGATGTTGTGCTTATCCCAGGCATCCTATATCGATACAGTGCTGAAGCGGTTTAGTATGGAGAATTCCAAGAAAGGTTTTCTACCTTACAGACATGGAATTCAACTATCTAAGAACATGTGTCCTAAGACACAAAAGGAGATAGATGACATGAAGATGGTCCCTTATGCATCTGCTGTGGGAAGTCTCATGTATGCTATGCTTTGCACTAGACCAGATATCTGTCATGTCGTGGGCATGGCTGCTAGATATCAGTCAAACCCAGGACCAGGACACTGGATTGTTGTCAAGCACATACTCAAATACCTGAGAAGGACTAGGGAGTACATGCTTGTATATCAATCAGACGACCTGTCTCCGGTGGGTTACACTGACTCATATTTTTCATAGGACAAAGAAAAGTCCAAGTCTACTTCGGGTTATGTGTTTAGCCTGGGAGGTGGAGCCATTAGTTGGAGGAGTGTGAAGCAGAAATGCATCTCGGACTCTACCATGGAAGCCGAGTACGTGGCAGCCTCTGAGGCAGCCAAGGAGGCAGTGTGGCTCAAGTACTTCCTGCAGGACTTAGATGTGATTCCCGATTTGCCAGAGGGTATTACACTTTATTGTGATAATACTGGTGCAGTCGCAAATTCAATGGAACCACGAGCCCATCAGGCAAGTAAACATATCAACCGCAAGTACCACATCATACGACACTTCATAAAGGAAGGAGACGTAGTTGTAGCCAGGGTTGCATCAGAAGATAATCTTGCTGACCCTTTCATGAAAGGCCTACCTTCAAAAGTTTTGGAAAGGCATGTGGAAGGAATGGGATTACGGTGTATGGCAGCATTGCTTTGAGTATAAGTGGGAGAAATGAGAGACTATGTAATAGAGTAGTATACTTAAAAGCATGCTTTGAGTATAAGTGGGAGATTGTAAGGATTGTATACTGCAAAGCATACTTTATGCTTGTATTACCTAAATTCCCTGTTACTACCTATGAGAATATTAATTACATTTACACACATGTTTTGCATATTAATTCACGTTATGGTTATGCAAATGAAATGTCTAATTATTTTATATTGTAGATAATGTGGTGTGTTGGTGTCACACGGAAGATCACATTATCGGTACCTTATAAAATAATATAATAGTTCACAACCTATATAATTATTAGACAAATTATATAAAAGGTTGTAGTGTATGCTTGAGAATAGTTGGTCTTGACTATTAGCATACATTAGCGTATTTGCATACGTTGAACTGGATCGAGGTGAGATAGTGTCTTCTCTTGATCGTAAGAAGAACATAAATCTCGGATAATTATTATTTCTTAATTCTAAGTATATAATATTTAATTGTGTATTTATAATAATTATTGCTTTGATTTATCATAGGTGAGAGTCAAAATGATCGACTCAATAAGCCTCGTATCTTGGGCAATAATATTGTTTATACGACAGTTATTATTATTACTAGAAATCGTGTCCCGACTCGTGCGGGTTGATGATGTCCCCTTGAGGAGCTCGATAATGATTATTATATTAAACCCTGCAGGTGGATTTAATTCCGATATAATAATAAGGTTCGAGTGGTACTACTCTTGGATAAGATATTAATTAATTAAAGTTGTAAGTAGCTTATAATTAATTAATGGACATTCGATATCTTAAACACCGGAAATAATATATTTAATAAGGAGCCCAATTTCGTAATTTGGGATTTTGGTAGGAAGTGTAATATCAACTTTTTAGTGGACTAAGTTGATATTAATAGATTCATCATATATTAGAAAGAGTCCTACTAAGGTAAGATGAATTTATTAGGGAGTCCTTCCATAATCCTCCTTTAGATCCCTAGTAGTAGTCCAAGAGCCTATAAATAGGACATAATGGAGGTTGGCCGATTTAGTACATGTTTTGTGAGGTTGTGTGATCAAATTTTTTCCTCTTGTGTTTAATTATAGATCTAAACTTGTGTCTTTGATTCTACAATTTAGATAATCCAATTAATTTGCTATGAGTGTTCCTAAAATACTAGAGAGCAAAGAAAAATAAAGTGATCACATACAAAGGTGAAATCGGCCGATCCATAGGTGTCCAAGCAAGATCCGGTAGCTCGTTGCCCACACAACGTCCGGTTCAAGGCGGATCATACTCTAGAAGATCTAAAAGTAGAAATACAAGGCGATCAAGACGGAAGTAACCAACACGCTTCAAAAGGTAATATCCTATGATCTTGGATCTAGATTAGAATATTTTATTTATCAACATATTTAATTAATAAATAATAAATAATATTTAAATTGCTTATTAGTCTTAGTAGTTAATTAATTAGCATGCCTAAATAGATCTAATGCTCGTAGATGCGTAAAACGCGATCATCAACTTTCCCAAAACTTCGCTTCCGCTGCGTTTTACTTTCCAACATATATTGTTATTTCAGGCGCGGTTTTGGGTCGGGTTAGAGATGTTAAATGGGCTGGCCCTAGCGATTTCGGGCTAGCCCTAGCGGGCTTCGGGCTAAACGATTTCGGGCTAGCCCTAGCCCGTAATTTCGATTTCCGTTAATTTCTTTTTTTCGGCGGAAGTCTATTTGGACGACTCGCCCATGACCGTTTCGTCATTCTGAGAATGATTAATTCTACACCTTTTGTCATCCGAGTTCGTTTCGGTGTTGTTTTGTTGAGTTCCGTGCCTTTTAGCGACTTTTCCGCACTTGAGTTCGGTTCTTGCAAATCTTGTTCGAAACTGCTGTTTCGAGTTTCTCGTAAGTCCGTTTAACTTTGTTAGAAGTGATATGAACTTCGGTTTGGTTATTCGATCACGTATCGTGATTTCTGGGCATTTTGGGCCATTTTGTAATTTCTTGAAAGTTACGGGTATCCGTATCTGTAATTGTTGTCTCGACCCGTTTCTTGGTCGCGTATGATTAAATATGGTATTATGTTTTCATTTCGGGTCGTTGATGTCGTCCGCGAACTTTTCGTCGTGTTCGTTATGCGTTTTTGAATCGGTCGCCGAGCCACGACGGTTGCGGGATCGCCGGACGATTGCGCACCGGCCGACGGTGCGGCGAGAACCGCGTAGCGCACGCCACGGCCGGAAGGCTGCGCGCACTAACCGGCAGTGTAGCGCACGCTACCTGCCGCCTAACGACGCTAGCGGGTGCAGGCAGTGGAGTCCTGGGGTTACGAATCGGTCGAGGCTCGGCGGGTAGCGCACGCCATCGTTTCGGGCCAGCGACGCTACGGCCGGCAGTAGCGCACGCCTTCGGCCGGAAAGGCGCACGCTTCTGCCGAGCAGACTAGTCCGTAAGGCCAGATCGCCCGGGCCGATAGACGCTAGCTCTCGGCGACTAGCGCGCTAGTCCGCCCGAGATAAATGTGGCCGTGGCAATCACATTTCATCTCGTTTTTCACTTCCTTCCTTCTCCGTCCGCGGATGGCGATTCATGGGTGACGAAGCCATGTTTTTTAACAACAAATCCATGAAGTTCTTGAGTTCATAACATCAATCAATCGTCCGTTATCATCCTTTGATCCAGCGAATCAAGGTAATCTTCCTTAGAACCCTAATTTCGTGAATTTGGGGATTTTTGCATTTTGTCCGATTCGTTCCGTGTTGTTGATTAATTCATGATGGGTATGATTAATCTTGATAGTATCCTTGTGTTTAACATCATTTAATCCATTGTTCTTCGTCGAATCGAAGTATATTTCTTGATTTCCTTCGAATTGACTTTTTGGAGGATTTGTCCTCGATCTCGTTTTTCGTCCGTTTTCGATGGATCGATTATGGTTAAATGATGTTGTCAAACATATTCTATGGATTGTATATCCATATTTCAACTTGAAATTCCGTTTTCGGGTTTTGACGGAACGAATCGTGTTCTTGGCCGTTTTGGGGGAAATCCTTGAACTTTCGTCATTGTTCTTTGAATTCAGCGGCTTTGGGTCGTACTTTGGAATTCATTTTCGTTGTTATTGCTTTCGTTCGTAGTTCATTGTTGTGGATTGTCGTTCGGTGGAGTCGGCGAGTTCGTAGTCGGTTCGTGCCAACCTACTTCGGCCGATTCTCCGCGTTGTGGTTATTCGAGGCAAGTACCTTGCCCATACTTTCTCGTTTTATGGATATGATGATCGGTGGTCGTCTTGATGTGTTTGTTTGGTTATTTGAAATGAATTTTCAAGAGATTTCGGTTTGGCCTCGTTAAAGGCTCTCTTTCAAAACGCGTGTGTGTTTTGTGAACGTTGTGTTTTGGGAATTGATTATGATTTGATTATTTTGAACGTTGGAGGCTTTGATGATATCCTTGTTGTTTAAAAGTTATGGAATCGTGTATTCCGTGTTTAATCTTGTTATTGTGTTTTGAAGAGTTTGATAATGGTGTCGGATTAGTGGCCATCTCTAGTAAGTATTCTTGATGAACTTACATTCTTAGCATATTAGTATTGCATGAGTAACGTGTGTGTGTATGCTCACTATGGGTTAGATCCGACGGGGTCTCGGTAGGGGTCCACGGAGGGGTGGATCCGCGAGCTTGCTTTTAACCACTATGGGTTAGATCCGACGGGGTCTCGGTAGGGGTCCACGGAGGGGTGGATCCACGGTTAATTGTGGTGCATTTTACAAATGTGATTTGACTATGGCATTTCCGGAAATGAGTGCTTTCGAATGGTTTTTCATGTTTGCATGCATCGACTAAGTGTGTAAGAGGTAAGTGTTCGTTTGGCTTACTTGGCTAGGATGGCACTAGAGTATTTTGTTGTTTGTTTTAAATCCTTTATTTGTGGATTTTGATGTTGGGAGACGAATCTTGTTGTCGTTCTCGTGTACTGTGAGTTGATGAGATTGGGGCTAAAATCCCAACGTTTTTGTAAAGGTCATTTGACGGATTTGGGGCTAAAATCCCAATGGTTTGGTAAAGGTTATTTTATGGAAAGTAAAACCTTTGGGGTGGTGACCCCTTTTGTCTTTTGGTTTTCGAAAAGTAGGATTTGATAATCCTAAATTGTTTTCTATTAAAACTCCCGATGGTATTTCAAATCATTTTATAAATTGTTTCCCTTGATATTTTGATCTTGAAATTTTGGGAAGTATTTACTCAAACTCTTGCCTCGGGAAGTGTTCATCCTGTTGTATTTGAATCTTTGAGGATTCCGAATTATTATCGTTCGTGGAATGTGAATTGTATGGCTCGTATTTGCACTTTGTTCTTGCACTAGCAAAACAGTGGAGTTTTGCTAACCCCCGAGTATTCGGGGGGTGGATGTCTGTTTTTGCATTCAGGTTTGGAGCATAACACAGGCTCGGCACGAAGGATGATGAAAGATGATCGATACTAATTACATGAGGAACCGTACTTTGTTTATTGGTTCAGTTGTACTCTATTTTTCCGCTGCTATATTTTCCCGTTGTACGGGTGTGGTTGTATTGACCCCTGCGTGGGCATGAGTTGTATTTGAGTTGTATGTATTTATTGAAAGACCAAATCGGTCTACTGAGTCGTTTTAGCCTTAAAGGCATGGTTGAGTTGTTATATGTCGTTACCAGCCTGGTAGATCCTTGAGGAAAGGTTCTACGGCGTGTAATATCCCTGAGCGGATTGGGGGTGTTACATGTTTAGCCTGGGAGGTGGAGCCATTAGTTGGAGGAGTGTGAAGCAGAAATGCATCTCGGACTCTACCATGGAAGCCGAGTACGTGGCAGCCTCTGAGGCAGCCAAGGAGGCAGTGTGGCTCAAGTACTTCCTGCAGGACATAGATGTGATTCCCGATTTTCCAGAGGGTATTACACTTTATTGTGATAATACTGGTGCAGTCGCAAATTCAAGGGAACCACGAGCCCATCAGGCAAGTAAACATATCAACCGCAAGTACCACATCATACGACACTTCGTAAAGGAAGGAGACGTAGTTGTAGCCAGGGTTGCATCAGAAGATAATCTTGCTGACCCTTTCACGAAAGGCCTACCTTCAAAAGTTTTGGAAAGGCATGTGGAAGGAATGGGATTACGGTGTATGGCAGCATTGCTTTGAGTATAAGTGGGAGAAATGAGAGACTATGTAATAGAGTAGTATACTTAAAAGCATGCTTTGAGTATAAGTGGGAGATTGTTAGGATTGTATACTGCAAAGCATACTTTATGCTTGTATTACCTAAATTCCCTATTACTACCTATGAGAATATTAATTACATTTAAACACATGTTTTGCATATTAATTCACGTTATGGTTATGCAAATGAAATGTCTAATTATTTTATATTGTAGATAATGTGGTGTGTTGGTGTCACGCAGAAGATCACATTATCGGTACCTTATAAAATAATATAATAGTTCACAACCTATATAATTATTAGACAAATTATATAAAAGGTTGTAGTGTATGCTTGAGAATAGTTGGTCTTAACTATTAGCATACATTAGCGTATTTACATACGTTGAACTGGATCGAGGTGAGATAGTGTCTTCTGTACTGACTGTAAGAAGAACATAAATCTCGGATAATTATTATTTCTTAATTCTAAGTATATAATATTTAATTGTGTATTTATAATAATTATTGCTTTGATTTATCATAGGTGAGAGTCAAAATGATCGACTCAATAAGCCTTGTATCTTGGGCAATAATATTGTTTATACGACAGTTATTATTATTACTAGAAATCGTGTCCCGACTCGTGCGGGTTGATGATGTCCCCTTGAGGAGCTCGATAATGATTATTATATTAAACCCTGCAGGTGGATTTAATTCCGATATAATAATAAGGTTCGAGTGGTACTACTCTTGGATAAGATATTAATTAATTAAAGCTGTCAGTAGCTTATAATTAATTAATGGACATTCGATATCTTAAACACCGGAAATAATATATTTAATAAGGAGCCCAATTTCGTAATTTGGGATTTTGGTAGGAAGTGTAATATCAACTTTTTAGTGGACTAAGTTGATATTAATAGATTCATCATATATTAGGAAGAGTCCTAATAAGGTAAGATGAATTTATTAGGGAGTCCTTCCATAATCCTCCTTTAGATCCCTAGTAGTAGTCCAAGAGCCTATAAATAGGACATAATGGAGGTTGGCCGATTTAGTACATGTTTTGTGAGGTTGTGTGATCAAATTTTTTCCTCTTGTGTTTAATTGTAGATCTAGACTTGTGTCTTTGATTCTACAATTTAGATAACACAATTAATTTGCTAAGAGTGTTCCTAAAATACTAGAGAGCAAAGAAAAATAAAGTGATCACATACAAAGGTGAAATCGGCCGATCCATAGGTGTCCAAGCAAGATCCGGTAGCTCGTTGCCCACACAACGTCCGGTTCAAGGCAGATCATACTCTAGAATATCTAAAAGTAGAAATACAAGGCGATCAAGACGGAAGTAACCAACACGCTTCAAAAGGTAATATCCTATGATCTTGGATCTAGATTAGGATATTTTATTTATCAACATATTTAATTAATAAATAATAAATAATATTTAAATTGCTTATTAGTCTTAGTAGTTAATTAATTAGCATGCCTAAATAGATCTAATGCTCGTAGATGCGTAAAACGCGATCATCAACTTTCCCAAAACTTCGCTTCCGCTGCGTTTTACTTTCCAACATATATTGTTATTTCAGGCGCGGTTTTGGGTCGGGTTAGAGATGTTAAACGGGCTAGCCCTAGCGATTTCGGGCTAGCCCTAGCGGGCTTCGGGCTAAACGGTCCGGGCCAAAAAAGCCCGGATTTAAACGGGCTAGGAAATATCGGCCCTAACCCTAACCCTAACGGGTTTCGGGCTAAGCGGGCTAAACGGGCTAAATATTTAAAAAATCTATTTTTTATTTTTTTATAAGTCATAAACGAAAAAAAAAACAGTAACAATATATTTTATATATAGTAACAACTATACTATAATAAATATAACACAAAATACACTTTTATGTGTATATATATATATACACTATATTAATAAATACAGTAATAATATATATAATATTAATATATATTACATATATAATATTAATATATGTTATATAAATATAGTATTACTGTAAGTTGAAATTAACAATATATATATATATATATATATATATATATATATATATATCTATATATATCGGGCTTCGGGCTAGCCACTAAGCCAAGCTAAACGGTTCGGGCCAAAAAAGCCCGAATTTAAACGGGCTAGGAAATATCGGCCCTAACCCGGTTTTTTGGCGGGTTAAACGGGCCAGCCCTACGGGCCCGAGCCCGTTTAACATCTCTAGGTTTGGACAGGTTCAGGTAGGTCTAGGCGGATTCAGGTTGGGTCTGCGCGGATTCGGATTGGGGTCGGGTTGCCAAAACCTTCATAAAACATAAGAGCCGTCGTAAAAACCCTTCCAGAACTGTCTGTCAGAACCCTTTATGTAGTAGTTCTTAGTTTGGCCCAACCGGCCCAGATATATATCTCCTTCCTTTTTTAAATCTGGCCCATACCATTTAATGAGTCGGCCCGGCCCATGGCAGCCCTTTTGAATGGGAAATGTCCGATTTAGATGTATTACCTACACCTAATCTGGGTTGTCCGATTACTCCCTTATATATTACCTAACCCTACCCTCACCCCCTCAGTTCTCACCGCCTCCCTCACTCATTCTCTCCTGTCTCACCTCTCTTCTCCGTGAGTTCTCCTCCTTCTCGGTCAACTCCTCCAAACTCGGAACATGCTCCCGATTCTTTCATCCTTCTTCCCCCCCGTGAGCCTTTGACCAACACAATGGAATCCCGTGACATCCGATTCCCTCCTTGTGTGTATATAACGCTTGGTTGGGGCTGGAGTTTTGCGTGTGACACCGAGAGAAAAACCCAAGTTGAACACCGTGAAATACCTTCTGTGAATCCGAGTGAAATCGTGGGTAATCTATGTTGTGAGAACCGTGAGTGAGATCGAGGCTTGATTTATGAGGTTTCTGGGTTAGGTGAAGGTGTTACCGGGCTTTGTGGCCGGCCGGCGGTGGTTCGGGCGTTCCTCTGTGGAAAACGATCGTATTGGTGTCAATTGCTAGGATTTTCGGAAGATCTGAGCTTATTCATCTCTTTCCTAAAAAGGGTTTTTTTTTTTAGATTCATTTGTTATCTTTGATTAATTGTTGTTCTGTGAATTTGTGCAATTAATTAGTAATATATATTTGTTATATATATATTTTCTGAAATTTATACATATATATATATATATTATATATATTTGTTATATATATAAATATATATACCTGCAGTATAGTAATATATATTATATATATATTATATATATATATTATATATATTAGTTATATATATATATACATATATATAATATATACCGGTTTTCATATGCTGTTTTGGATTTGTTCTGATTATCATCTTTCGATCGATCAGTTATTATCTGTATCGTTGTTAACCTGAATCGGCTCTTTCTATTTCAGATTTGTTCTGGACATTTGGAATCCTTTCCGGCAGCATCTTATTCGGGTTTATTGGAATAATTATATTGGTTATAATTACAGGTCTATTTAGTTGGCTTGTAATCTTTAAACCCTATCCCGCAGAATATAATTTGTAATTGCTATATTCATTTATCCGCTTGTATAATCGATCCTTTTTTTTAGCTGAATCATACGACCCGATACCCAAGAGTGGTATCGGAGCCCTTTTTGTCGGGTGTCGGGTCCTGTGACATCTTGGTGATACGGAATAACCCATCCGGGTTTTCCGCTCTGGTATTTTGGCTAAACTCCCCTCTTTTACTGTTTTCGTGGATACCGCTTGCCGTGGTTGGTTATTGTACATTTTTACAATCTGTGTTTCTGGGTGGAGTGCTGTACGTTTTTCAACTCTTTGTGTATAAATCCTCCTGCCTGGACCGCTTAGAGTCCTTGGATCTTGTAGGGGCTTGGAGTTGAAATCTACATACTCGGTTGTGTTGATTTTTAACCTCCCTTGTGTTAGTGCAGTGTGCTTCGTGTTGTTGTGGCTTTTACCGTTTTTAGGTTAAACTTTGTGTTTCTCAAAATGGGCACGACTGCTACATTTTACTTGGCCCCGTTTTGATGGAAAATCGGATTTTCAAATATGGAAGCAAAAATTGAAAAGTATTTTAATACAACAAAAAATGTTTAAAGCCATTGATCAAACTTTTTTCGCTGATACTTCGGTCGATAAAAAGACTGAATTGGATGAGTTTGCTTACTCGTCAATTATCTTGAACTTGTCTGATTCTGTGATAAGAAAAGTTGGTAAACAAAACTCGGCAAGGAACTTTGGGAAAAGTTGGAAGAATTATATGTTGAAACCTCTTTGGTATAAGCTGTTTTTGCTTGAAAAAATCTTCTGTTTTAAACTTGATTTGAGTAAAAGTCTTCCTGAAAATTTTAATGTGTTTACCAAGTTAGTTCAAGATATTAAAAATTCGGGTGATAAACATATTGATGACTACTCTGCTATTGTCCTTTTGAATGCTATTACTGAGTCTTATGGTGATGTTAAATATGTTATTAAGTATGGTAGAGATAACATATCTTTAGATATTGTTGTGTCTGGTCTAAAGAGTAAGGAATTAGACTTAAAAACCAATGTGAGTAATAATTTGAATTTCGAATCAGTTTCGATGGTTAGGAATGAAAACTGCTATGACTATTTCACTAAGAAGGGTGGTCAAAATTCTAGTTTTCGACAGTACTCAAGGAATTGCTATAGTTGTGGCAAAAAGGGTCATATTGCTAGTAATTGTCCTAAGAGGAACAACAAGGGTAAAAATCAAACTGATGATAAGGTTAACCTGGTTGCGTTTGATATCAATCTTAGTGATGTGTATTAGTTGATCTTTGTGGTTTTTCAGTCCTTAGCGGGTTGTGGTCGTCTTTGTGACTTTGTATGATTTATGTGTCTGTGTAACTTATATGAATTATTCGTGGTTCTAATACTTTGTGGATGTAGGTAGTATAATCTCTGTGATTATTTTTTTCGTTGAACTTTGTGTTCTGTGAATTTCTATGCTGGCTGCGGTGTTGTGGTTTGGTCGACCAACCTTTTGTGTTTGGCAGCTTTCATGTGTTGGCGGTTTTGTGCAAACCTCCACTCCTCTTTCAGGTGGAGCAACATGCTTAGTGCTTTGCGTTTGAGGTGGAGTGGTGTCCCCTCAAATCTGTGTTGCTTATATCGTTCATTTCTCTTAATGCGTTTGTGCTTTTGAAAATATTTTGGTATCTGTGTGCTTTGTGCAATTTTAGCTTTCTTTGTATTATTGCTAAAATATTCGTTGTGCTAACTGTGTTTTTGAGTACGGATGGGAACTATGTGTCTACCCATTGAAAAGACTGAATTTCGATTCAGTCGAATAAATTTGAACTTTGTGTTTTTAAGGGGATCTCTTTGTGAGTTAGTCTTCTTTGTGAATACTTTACCTTATTTACTTTGTATAAGTGCAGGTAACCTCGGAACTAGGCGATGATGAGTTTTCTCTGAAACCCGAAAATGCAATTTGACTAGTTGGACCAAAAGGTGGAGAAATGTTAGTATTTGGCCCAACCGGGCCAGATATATATCTCCTTCCTTTTTTTAAATCTGGCCCATACCATTTAATGAGCCGACCCGGCCCATGGCAGCCCTTTTGAATGGGAGTCGTCCGATCTAGATGTATTATCTACACCTAATCTGGACCGTCCGATTACTCCCTTATATATTACCTAACCCTACCCTCTAGGGGTGGCATTTCGGAACCGAAAATCGAAAAGCGAACCGGAAAAACCTGAAAAAAGAACCGAAAAACCGAAACCGAAGAAGACCGAACCGAAAAACAAAAAAACAGAACCGAACCGAACTAATTTGGTTCGGTTCTCGGTTCGGGGTCGGACGGAACTGAACCGAACCGAAATGGACCGAAGTCAAATTTCAACATACTAAAATGACCTTGTTTTTGTTTTGGTGTGTTTCGAATTTTAGTATAATTCGTTTTCCTTTTGTCCGACTCTCATGGGTCCAAGTAAGACCGATAATATGCTCATGTAATTTGTGATTCAATTAATTTAGGTTGAGAGAATGAGCTACTTTAATTTATGATTGTTATGTGTTTTGAGATATTTGGAAATTGCTATGCAACTCTAGCTTTTATCTTGAACACATATATAAATCTTGTTGGCTTGTTGTTATATATAACTTATTCTATTGCATATGATATTTGAATTTATATTGTGAAGAACCGAAAAAACATCAAACCAAATCGAAACCGAACCGAATATTTATAAAACCGAACTTAACCGAACTGAACTTCAAAAAGAACCGAACCAAACCGAAGCCGAATATTTAGTTCGATTCTCAGTTTCGGTCAAAAACCGAACCAAATGGAACCGAGTTCACCCCTACTACCCTCACCGCCTCATTTCTCACCGCCTCCCTCACTCATTCTCTCTTGTCTCACCTCTCTTCTCCGTGAGTTCTCCTCCTTCTCGGTCAACTCCTCCAAACTCGGAACATGCTCCCGATTCTTTCATCCCTCTTCCCCCCCGTGAGCTTTTGACTAACGCAATGGAATCCCGTGACATCCGATTCCCTCCTTGTGTATATAACGCTTGGTTGGGGCTGGAGTTTTGCGTGTGACACCGAGAGAAAAACCCAAGTTGAACACCGTGAAATACGTGTGTGAATCCGAGTGAAATCGTGGGTAATCTATGTTGTGAGAACCGTGAGTGAGACCGAGGCTTGATTTCAGAGGTTTCTGGGTTAGGTGAAGGTGCTACCGGGCTTTGTGGTCGGCCGGCGGTGGTTCGGGCGTTCCTCTGTGGAAAACGATCGTATTGGTGTCAATTGCTAGGGTTTTCGGAAGATCTGAGATTATTCATCTCTTTCCTAAAAAGGGGGTTTTTTTAGATTCATTTGTTATCTTTGATTAATTGTTGTTCTGTGAATTTGTGCAATTAATTAGTAATATATATTTGTTATATATATATTTTCTGAAATTTATACATATATATATATATATATATTTGTTATATATATATATATACCTGCAGTGTAGTAATATAAATTATATATTAGTTATATATATACATATATATATAATATATACCGGTTTTCATATACTGTTTCGGATTTGTTCTGATTATCATCTTTCGATCGATCAGTTATTATCTGTATCGTTAACCTGGATCGGCTCTTTCTATTTCAGATTTGTTCTGGACGTTTGGAATCCTTTCCGGCAGCATCTTATTCGAGTTTATTGGAATAATTATATTGATTATAATTATAGATTTATTTAGTTGGCTTGTAATCCTTAAACCCAATTGTTGGAGCAAAATCGGTATTTGCGCCGTTGTGCAGAAGCGTAAAAATAAAGTGCGGAAATTAATGACACACGGATTTATAGAGGTTCGGCCAAACGTGCCTACGTCCTCTCTCTTGGTATCTTTTTCTATAGGATGAAGATCAAAACCTCTGCACCTCTCTTCTATCGGTCGAGGGATTACTGTTACAATCACGTCTTCAATTGGTCCGTGATAAACAACTCGTACTTGTCTTTGTGTCGGTCCAAATTAAACCGTTTTCCTTTTCTATTGGACAAGGAATCAACCACTCTAACTTTCTATCGGTACTAGATAAACCTCACTAAGATAGCGATTGCGATTCTAACAATGCCGGATCCTTGATCCTAATAATACCGAATCCAATCGCATCTTTTCTTTTTCTCACTCGTGTATGATTTAGTGTATCACACTCAATCACTCTCAAATTAAGCTCAAGAACAACAACTATAATGTTTACAATGATATCTCAAGTGTATATGGATTGCTCAATGTTGTTGTGGTGAAACAATACCATAGGAATGGTATTTATAGCCTTCTTCATCAAACTAGTCGTTGCTGCCAGTTGACTTGCTAGTGTGCGCTAGCTTTTCCCCTTGGCGTGTGTTATCGCGCATTGTTGCCTGTTACGTGCGTTATGTACTGCATGTAGTGTACATTAACGTCTTGCAATTCTAGTCCAGTGGCTACTGTCTCTCTTTGTTAGCGTGCGCTAGACTTCATCATCTTGCGTGCCCTAACCATGCATCATTGCATGCGTCATATATCCATTTATAGTTTTTGACTTTGCATCAGAATCTTCCCAACGGATCGATTGACTTGAATTCAAACTGATATTTAGCGTGCGCACTTGTAGCGTGCGCTAATCATATGTCACTGCATACGTCATTCTGAGTTTGAATATCTTCACATCGGTAAAATAACTTCGATAGCGTGTGTTAATGCTTCATGTGTAGCGTGCGCTATCTTCACCAGATGATTTGTCTTAAGGTGACTTCGAACTTGACTGATCTGCAGAGATGTCCCATTAGCGTGCGCTAACATTTAAGTCTAGCGTGCGCTAACTTTGTATTTTGATCAGTTTTTTGCGTCTTCGTCTGTTTCGTTGTTTTTGCTTCGACTCTTTGTTGTTTTGCTTTGTTTAGCAACTTTAATCATCAAAACACTATTTATAAATGTGTGGAATAAATATTCCAACACTATCCCGTAGAATATAATTTGTAATTGTTATATTCGTTTATCCGCTTGTATAATCGATCCTATTTTTTTAGCCGAATCATATGACCCAATACCCAACCGTAGTGAAATTCTCCCGACACGAGTGAACAGTTCTTCTCTCGTAGAGACTAGTCTACGTCCAAAAAGGAGTACTCAAGACATGTAAAAGGTCTATATAAATCTGCCAATTTTTTTTTTTTTAAAAGTGTCTGTGGTGGCTCATTATCTTGTTTATAATATATATACACAGTTAAATCCTACCACGTACTGAAAGAAAAATGTTTCTGATAATTCCAGCTATTTACTTAGCTTCGTTCCTTTTATTCCTCTACATATGGTGGTGGCACAAATATAATAAGGCTTCACCACCTCCGAGAAGGCTGCCGCCGTCTCCACGAAAGCTTCCGTTGATCGGGAACCTCCACCAGCTGGGCTTATACCCCCACAGATCACTCCAGGCCTTATCCCAACGCTACGGCCCACTCATGCTGCTTCATTTAGGCGTAAAGCCGGTTCTTCTGGTATCATCCATCGATGCGGCACGCGAGATAATGAAAAATCAGGACGTCATCTTCTCAAACAGGCCTAGACTGAGTATAACGGACAGGCTGTTCTACAGAGGCAAGGACGTCGGGTTCGCGCCGTACGGGGACTACTGGAGGCAGATGAGGAGCATATGTGTGCTCCAGCTTCTGAGCAACACGAGGGTCCAGTCATTCCGCCGTGTGAGGGAAGAAGAGACGTCGCTCATGGTCGAGAATATCAGGAGATCGCGGTCTCCGGCCGTGGACTTGAGCGAGACGGTGGTGTCGCTGGCGAACGATGTGATTTCGAGGGTGGCCTTGGGGAAAAAGTACAGCGTCGGGGAGCATGGCAGAAAGATCAAGGCGTTGTTCCGGGAGTTCACGGAGCTGGCAGGGACTTTTTGCGTGAGGGATTCCATGCCTTGGCTGGGATGGATCGATCGTCTCAACGGCTTGGATGCTCGGGTGGAAAGCGTGGCTAAACGTGTGGATGAGTTCCTGGAGGGTGTGGTGCAAGAGCATAGATCAACAAATAAGGGACAAAGAGAGTCCAATTTTGTTGATATATTGCTTCAGCTTCAGAGAGAGAACAAGGATTCTTTTGATGATAATTCCCTCAAAGGTGTAATCTTGGTAAAGTAATCGAACTCTCATCTATATTACTTACTTCGTCCACAAAAATATGTCATATTTTGACTTTTTCCGTCAAAATTTATAAATTTTAACCACAAATTGGGACTATATAAATTATGACGGAACCCAAAGGGCTTCAAAAAATTGTTGGACATGGGCAGTCTTCCGTGTGTGTGCGCGCGCGCGTGTGTGTTAACTCCATGACTCACATCTAATTGTTATTATTTTAAAATAAAAAGAGAGAGAAGTGTCGATCACAAAGCCAATCAGCTAGCCTATAGGTCGAGATTGTATGTTATTATGGATTTCACTAGCATGAATATTTTCATCCGACAGGATATGTTCGGAGCCGGAAGCGAGACGACATCAACATCTTTAGAGTGGACAATGGCAGAGCTTATAAAAAATCCAAGAAGCATGAAAATCTTGCAGGAAGAAGTGAGACGAGTAGCCGGAACGAGACGAGAGGTGGGCGAGGACGACTTGGAGAAAATGCCTTATCTAAAAGCAGTGCTCAAGGAGGGTCTGAGACTACACACACCAGCTCCATTGCTGGTCCCTCGTGAATCGACTCACGACACCAAAGTAATGGGCTACGACATCGCGGCCGGGACACAGATCATGATCAGCGCATGGACGATTTCAAGAGATCCGTCCTTGTGGGAAAATCCAGAAGAGTTCAAGCCAGAGAGGTTTCTCAACACGAGCATAGATTACAAAGGGCAGCACTTCGAGCTGATCCCATTCGGTGCTGGCAGGAGGATCTGCCCTGGGGTTGCTTTCGCCGCGGCAGTTTCTGAGCTCGCACTGGCGAAACTTGTCCATGCGTTCGACTTTGATCTGCCCGATGGAACAAGAAAGGAGGATTTGGAAATGGCTGAATCCAATGGAATCACAGTTCACAAAAAACTTCATTTGCTTGCTGTCCCCTCACCATATATATAACAGTATCTCTTAATTCGATCCGTTATGTATGATCGGATTCCTCACAAGATTTAGCAACAGTGATAGTGTTGTTCAGTTTATGGAGCAAATAAAATAAGAGGATTCAACAATGTATGTACATTTGAACACGCGATAAAAATTGGAAACGGTAGCTACCGTTTCCGATTGGTACCTCCGTGGTTTTTATTTACTTGCAACACTTTTTTAACTGAATATTTACAAGGCGTAGCCTGGAATAAAGGCTAACAAGGGGAGTTTGCTTTATTGTAACTATGATGAAACTTATCATCCTTATATTTGGATACATGATACAGATTGTGATTTTTCCATGATGGTTAAACAGCAATATATTAGTCTTGAGGATTTAATAGATTTTTTAGAGATCAGTGTTTTCACGGATCATCAGATAGGTTCCGTATTCGGTTTGCAATAAATCGAGGCGTGAGTTTTGTTGAGGACAATAACACGTCTGATCGTATCAGATGACCCGACAATGATTTCTTTCAGCATTATTATAGATGATACTTTTTTAAATATACAAAATAATACTCTATACGTTCGAGAATTATCTGAGATTTATAAAGTATTATTTCTATTACTGAAAAGTACCAATTCTGAAAAAATATTAGTGTCGGACTGTCAGACGATCTAACGGATGTGTGCCTCTTTGTTGAGAAGATTTTGTAGATGTTTGCCACATTCGAGAATACATGTGTGAAGACTCGTGATCATTAATCTCATTCCATTACGCAATCTAACTGAAAGATCAACATATCTAAAATAATTCAATGGAAGAATAAATAAAATTTTAATGACGCAGTTTAAGAACGTATATATACAATTGACGATGACAAATAAACAAACATATATAATCCAACATTTATTGGCCATGACTCTTGTTTATATAGTCATTGCATAAGAAACTATTAGAAGAAATTGTCTCTGCTGAACTTAAAGCATATTGTGAGGTTAGAGAAAAGGTTCTTTGCGGAATAATTCATCTACGGTCTAGAGGATCGATGAGCTTAGGCTGCATATCTTGACATTAGTTGGAGCCAGTGCCATTCGCGAATGAATATCTTACGATCTTAATTGTCTCTCGAGTGAGAATTTTACATTCGAGAATATGTGTGTGAGATCTCGTGATCATCAATCTCAATATTCCATTACACAATTCAACTTAACGGTCAAGGTTCTCAACAACATACCGTGATACCTATTTTTAGATGAAACTCGTGACTAGTTACGTAGAAAATTTTATTCCATTCAAGAACTCTGGGGTGTCGAACTCAAATAAGTGTGGCCCCCAAATGAGCTTACGGACACCATGTGTGAAATTACGGACTAAAACTATATTGAGTGTTGGTGCATTGCAACTTTGTTCTTCAAGTAGGTCGAATCATCGGTGGCGTCCTTAAACATTGAATAAGTACCTTCAACAAAAGCTGTAATTGGATCGCGAAATAATTCAGGGTGGATATCATGAAGAATATTAATAGTCCCATAACTATACAGTCTTGCAATTTGCATAGTGCATTCTAACAATCTATAAGCCGCTTCAAAATAGTACTCGTTCAACACAGGGGCTTCATCCCAAAATTATGGGTTTTGCACGGATAAGTTCGGCATGCGGATGCTCCGTTAAATGATAATGCAACTACTCAACTCTTCATTTGGATTTAAGTAATATCAGACTTGGAATGCGTTGCCTACTTAGAAGAAGGAATGTGTTATTTCACTCGTTCATATGTCCAATTAGGGCTGGGATAGTTCGGTTTTTTGGAAAAAAAAGTGAGGAACCGAAGTTCAAAATTTATTGTGTAATTCGGGTTCGGTTCCTGAATTTTTTCTCCAGGAACCGAATTTCTAGGAACCAAAATAATTTTACCAAAAACCGAAAAAACCGAACCGAAATTTACAGTTCAAAATTTTCATAAATAACCGAAAAACCCAAAATTTTTCTGTTACTCCAATTAATTTGATTATGTTGATATTATTACCTTTCTTTTTCTTTTTTAAGAGAAAAGAACAATTACAGTAAAGTATGAAATTGGGAGAAACAAAGATAATCATAAACCCGATTGTTTTTAGTTGCCAATTTCAAATTTAATCAAATAACGAACTTTTCAAAAGTTCCAGAAATCAAATAACCACATAGTAATGTTTATCCAGAAACCAAACAAACTTTCAAAAAGTTCAACTTCAAACTTTTAAACTTCCAACAATTCATCAAAGTCCAAGAATAAGTTACATATAGATAGTCCAAGACTCCAAGGCAAAGTTCAAAAAATCTGAAAAAGTAGCTAACGTAAAACTTAAACTCTAAAATTTTGAGGCACGACTTCAAATAAATTGAGAAATTGAATCTAGTCTTTCATAATTTTAAGCCTTCCAAAGATTCCATTCCTTCACGCATACACCAACAAAAGGAACAAATAGCGATTAGCAAAATCACATAATTAATAATTAACGAGTCATCTAAATATAAAAAGACCACCAGGGGCTGCCTACATAAAAATTACTACTCCGTAAATAAATAAAAGTAGTAAAATATGCACATAATAAGATTCACAAAGCATTATTGTCACCAGTTTGATACTCAAATGAAAAGTTAGGAAGAAAATCCTTCTTCTTCATTAACATCTCAACTAACATCTGTGCATCGTTTTTTCCTATGAAATCAAGCAAATCCCTCCTATAATTTTTACAATCATAGTCCCCATATATCTGCCTAAGTAAATTGAAACCCTTCACTGGACCAAGATTGACTTGTGAAGCTTGATGTAGAAAAACCTGCTGAGTATAAGTAACTTCACGAGAAGAAACAAGAAAAACGCTATCCTCTTCACTAACAAGGCTATGATTATGACCCTCAACAAAATCATAACACCAATAACCTTTCCCTGGAATATGCCTAACCCGAAAAACTGCTTTGCAATCAGTACGCTTAGAGGACACTTTCCTACTATTCGACTTCTTCTTCAATGCACCAGCTTTTGGGGCAGGATTTGTACCTTCCTTACTACAAACAAAATTTTTCAAATCGAGAATTTTTTCCTTATTTTTCTTAGATATATACTGCTGTCCTAAACGCACCTCAAAACCAGCTCTTTTTGCATAATCTTTGTAATACTGATAAGCCTGCTCAAATGAGTGATACATCATACCATAAGTCGGCTTTTAACCAACAGGAATATCAGGAACCCAAATCTTACAACCCTCCACTTCAGAAACAATACCAACAGAATGCGGAACAGGTTCATACTCATTATCTGTGAAAAATTATACAATAATGTTTCAATTTATTAATGAACCTAATATAAAAATAAGCAATAAAGAAAAAAACAGATGAACCTAATAGCAGATAGGATAAACTGATGAACAAACAAAGCATAAACTGATGAACCTAAGATAAGATAATAGCAAAATTGATGAACTAAACATAAAAATAAGCAAAACACAAAAAATGCATAAATTGATGAACATAAGCAGATAACAAAACATAAACTGATGAACCTAAGATAACATAATTGATAAACTGATGAATCAAACATAAAAATACAAAAAAATAAAAAAATACTTAAATTGATGAACAAAAAAGACAATCCAAATGCTTCTTAAGAGAAGAAGTACCACCTCTTGAATCTCCAACCAGTGAGGTATGGCAGTACTTGCATTCAGCTCTCTTGTAGCTGCCAACTTGAGTCAATACACCATCCACTTTCTCCATTAGAGGCTCATCATACTTTTCAAAATGCTCCCATACGATCGAACGCAGAGCTATGGCCTTCCTTTCCCTCTTCCTCTTTGTAAGAGGAGCATTATTCTTCACCTTCTTCCGTGTTGTTCTGCCTTGAGCTGCTGTGGTTTGGTCACTTTGACTTGAATCAGAGTCTGAACCAAAATATAGAAAATATACACCAAATTGTCAATACCCGAAACCGAACTTAATCAGTAATGCTCTTAAAACAATTGCAAGAGAAAAATGAAAGAACTCTAAAAATATTACAAGAGAAAAATGAAAGAACTCTAGAAAATAAGCATGCAAAATCTGTCTTTGCAAAATCTTTGTAGAAGTAAAAGTTTTCATCAGTCATCTCAAACAAATTCTGCAGATTGCAATCCTAATAAAATATCTCATGCTTTCAGTTAGGTAAAAGAATAAGCATGCAAAATCTGTCTTTGCTAGCAGGCATTTTCTTTATAATTGAGCATTAGACGCATCTCAAATCAAGAACATTCATCAAGATGCCATTCTGAATTCCACGAGGAGTCTTTATTTTGTTCTCATAAGCTGATATAAAAACTCCACATAGTTCAACAGACAGGCCCTACAGTCCACATATTGCACTGAAAGTCAAACCAGATGACAATATATTTATCTAATTTCACTTTGATGGGGTTAATTCCAGCTAATGTACAAGATGGAACCGAAAAAACAGCCATCCGGGTTCCCTTACTTTCACCAAGAATCCGATAGCTGTATGACCAAGCAGAAAACCTAAACACCAACGGTTCAAACCTAATATCTTACTTTTTATTTTCTCATATATGCAAGTTCAACAGCAATTAAACTTTATCTTGGCTGTAATCGTAATTTATCGGATACCTGTATGAGCTGGAATAATCTGATCGGATAATACTATCAAATAGAAAGATGAAAGAACTTACTTTGGTTATGAGGAATACTTGAATCTGATTCGGAGTGTTCTTCGATTTCGGGAGGAGCTGAAGTTGAAACCATCACAAACAGAGTAGAAGAGAAGGAGAAAAGATAGTCGGAGTGTTCTTCGATTTCGGGTGTTCTTCAATTTGGGGATATTCTCAAATCAGTTTGGGGATATTGAAGTGTTCTTATTGGGGATATTGAAGTGTTCTTCAATCGACTGAGTAGAAAAGAAGGAGAAAAGATAGTCGCACGCAGAGGAGAAAAGAAGACTGTGAGAGAAAAGGGCTGGGACTTGCGAGAGAATGAAGAAGAGCGGCGACTGAGTATTTTAGGTTAGTTTTTTTTTTTTTGTTTATATAGTGTATAGAAACATATCAAATAAAATAATTATGGGTGGTACGGTTTTTATGAGTTTTAATTTTTGTTCGGGTATTACGGGTTTTCATTTTTTGTTCGGGTATTGACACTAATTTCGGGTAGTACGGTTATTGAAATTTTGAAATTACAATAACCGAACCCGAACCCGAAATTTATCTCAGGACCCGAACCCGAAATTTATAAATATTTTTTTTCTAAAACCCGAACCGAACCGAACCGAAATTGGTATTTCGGTTCGGATCTTCGGTTATTCGGGTCGTAAGTCCCAGCCCTATGTCCAATACAATATTCCCCTTTAACATTATAATCCGGTGGAGCCTCCACAATATATTTTTCCAATGCCACCATAGCCGTATACAAAGAACATGTCACTAGACGTACCGCCGGGCCGAAACCGCCGGGCCGAAACCGCCGGTTTCGGGCCTCGAACCGGCGGTCCTCGGTCCCCAAAACACAGAACCGAGCCCGGACCGGAGACGAGCCCGACCACCCGTGCCGGGCTAGAAGCCCTCCGGTCCCGGGCCGGGCTAAAACCGCCGGTTTCGACGGGCCGGCCCGCAGCCCGCGACCAAAACAGGGGCCGCCCAATTTTGTATTTTTTTTATTTTTTAACTTTTTAAATTTTTTTTCATTTTATTCTTGTATATTTATTACTTTTATGAATAGAAAATGATAATTCTTAATGTTTTGATTTTGTTTTGATTTTTTTGAAATATTTAAAAATTCATTAAATTGTTGAAAAATGAATAAGGAGGACTTTGCAATTTTGCATTAAGAATGAGGAAAATTACAACAAATAAGTTAAGCACGATTTTAGGAGTTTTACACTTGAATTCTTGAAATGAAAAAATAATAATAATAATAATAATAAAGGACTTGAGCTCTCTACTCCGCATCTGATCGATCCGTCTCGGTGAAGGCTTCATCTTCGCTCTCATTTGCATCGTCCCATTCCGGTTTTTGAGCTCTAAGGTCGGCCCTACACCAATCATCGAGCAACATGGTAGCTTCAATGTTCGTCGGCTTCATCCTTGATCTTCTTTGATCTAGCATAAGTCCTCCGATGCTACAGGCTTGTTCGACGGAAACGGTGGATGCCGGTGTTGTGCAGCGATTTATAAGCCCCGGAGACGATCGGCATAATAGTCAGGAGCCAGCCAAAGAAGGCAGACGCTGGGCAAGCACCTAGCGATCCCGTCCAAGGCGATCGTCTATAGGCATCTGGCGATCGCCAAAGACATCTGATTGTAGACGATCGTCCCATACCGCATGTGAATCCGACACCCGTCAGAGTCTTCGAAGACCGAATCTTGGACGAAGACCCACGTGCAGATCCACGAAAGGCGCTGCAAGATAAGGCCTTTGACCCCAGCCTGTCACCTACCTCACACCTACCGACAGGTCCGCCGAAAGGTACAAAGTGGGTCCTCCCCGGACAGCGACTCAGGACGCGTGGAAGCTCCTCATAGGCCCGCACAACTGGCCGTCAGCTGCAGCCTCGGACTTTAAGGAAACAGTCCCACGTGATGGGACGATCGCCCACATTATTCTAATATAGAATACGGCGGTCGCCCGAGATCGCCGAGAAGGACCTAGCAGCCTCTTCTACTATAAATAGAAGGCTTCCAACAGTGGCCTAAAAAAAAAAATCGAGAGTACAATGAAAAACGCACAGAGAGAGAGATACATTATCATATACATAACATCATAAGCAAGAACTCACAGAGCTTTATATCTGGTTCTTCCGGCAATCTTCACGCTCTATAGCTAAGATAACTAGAATCATTACACTCATTGTAATAGTATTCTAACATTAATATTTGTACTCTAAAGTATTTATATTAATAACATCTCGTGAGAGCATTCAAGCCCGGGATTAACAACCCCGACAAATCTTGTGTTATTTATTTCCCCACAGAAGTGTTCTCGCATTTGTTTGTTACTCGACCATTCCAGCAATATCATCTCCGGATAATATTTTGGGTAACAACAATTGGCGCTAGAAGGAGGGGATCTTAACCTTCATTTTTATTACAACCATCTCGAAGAACACTCACTGTTCTACGAGGTATATACTTGAAGAAACACTCACTGTTCTTCAAAGAAAAGCCTTCAGAAACATGACATCTGCCACGACCTCCAAAAGAGCCACCCTACGGTCTGCCGGACATCTCATTCCGGCCCAGACCGAATCCCAGCCTATGGCGGAAGGTGACCGCGGCGACGCTAGACTCTCACTCCCACCCCAGAGGGACGGTCACAGCCTCTCACTCGATCAGTTCCAGACCGCGTAACAGATTGAGGAGGCTATAGCCATCCTCAGGGAGCGACGGAGGGCATACGACTCGCCCACCATTACTCCGTCAGCCATCCGCCGAGCAGGCAAGCGGAAGCTCAAGGGGATATATGTTGAGAAATCAACAGAAATCGACAGGCGCCAGGAGATCGATCGTTGGACCGAGTGAGCCACTCACGGTCCAGATCGAGCTCGCCCTAGTTCAACCGAAGATCGCTCCCCCACAAACACCTCTATATGAGGGGAGATCGGATCCTGAGACCCATTTGAGCAAATTCCGGATTTACATGACCGGATGCAGAGCATCAGATGCGACGAAATGTCGAATGTTCCCATTGACACTGGGCGACCTCGCCCACAGGTGGTATATCTCACTACCACCTCGCTCGATCAATTGTTTTGAGAAGTTGGCAAATGAATTCACGTCATACTTCGCCACCAAAGTTGCTCAGCCAGAAGGCCCCCACTGCATGATGAAAATCAGGCAGGGGAAGGACGAACCCGATGAAGATTACATCGACCGGGTGGACGAAATAGTCCTCACCGGTGAGCCCATTAGCGACGAGCTCGCTCTCTACTCAGTCCTAGGGGGATTCTACGGCCACTCACCCATGTTCCGGCACCTTACGAAGGACATCCCCCCGACCTACGCGATCTTCCGCGTCAGGGCCGCTGATTTTCTGTCCAGGCAGAGGATGCTCACCCTCCGCTTAGGCGAGGGATCTGCCGGAGAAGGGAAGGCGCCATCCCACATCCAGAAGAAGGCGGTCGCCAAGCCCAGAAAGGCAGTCGCGAAACCTCCTGGTGAGTTCAAAGCCTTCGAGGATGTGGAGGTTCACCTCCTCCGCAACCTCAACTTATCTCCAGCCCACATCTTCAACGCCATCAAGGGACGCGAGTGGCTTAACAAACCAAAGCCGATAAGGGACCACGGTCATCTAGACCGCAGCAAATTTTGTGCCTACCGCAAGAGTCCCGGCCACAACACCAGCCAATGTCGCGATCTCCTCAGACAACTCTGGCGACTGTTTGAGGAAGGCAAATTGGACAACTTGGTTACCAAGCCAGAACCTCGGACAGAGAGGACCGGAGGGCGCGATCACCGACAGAACGATGGGATCCCTCCTAATCCGGTCGCAAGGATCGAGCAGAATGAGCCGGATTACTCTGATGAATCGATCCCTCCAATCAACCCTGGCGGTCGAATCAATATGCTCCAAGCGGGAGGTGGAAACCTCGGAGGACTTTCCCCAGTTTCCACCATGTCGAACAGAAAGCGAAAGGCCGAACTGAGGGCATTCGTTGGGGTCCATGTCGTGGTACCCCCGGAGTCGACCATCTCCAAAGACGCGCTCATCACTTTCTCAACAAGGATAGGGAGGGAGTGCATTGCCCCAAAGAGGATGCATTGGTGATCTCTGCATGTATCCTTGGGAAAATGGTCGATCGCGTGCTAGTTGACAATGGGAGCTTTTGCAATATCATATTCAAATCTGCTCTTGACCAGCTCGGCAACCTAACCAAGTTCATCAAGCCGTTCGACACCGTGCTCCAAGGGTTCGGCGACAGCACAGTCCAAGCCTACGGAAGGATCAAGCTCTCTGTCGAGCTAATATGCTTTTACGATCCCAAGGTTAGGATTACTAGGAACCTAAATTTTATAATCATAGATAGGCCCAGCATCTATAATGGGTTCCTAGGTCGTCCATTTCTAGAAACCTTCGAGGCGGTCGCCTCTTCTTTCTTTTACTGTATCAAATTCCCCACTGCCGATGGGACGGTCGGTACTATAAAAGGAGATCAGCTAATGGCTAAGAAATGTTTGAATTACTCTTGTGTCGTAACTTCTTTCAATACTTACCATGCTATTTGTAACATCGAGACAATCGACAATCAACCGATGGAAATCGACGAGCCAAGCACATTGTACCAACCCGACTCAGAGGACGCCATCTCACATCGATTAACGGACGACATCGAGCCAAGGATCGATTTCGAGCCAAGCCTCGACATCAATCCAAGGATCGAGTCCGGAAATCATTCCAAACGAGAAGCGACTGTCCCCATTGAAGAGTTAGAAAGTGCAACGATAGACCCGGCTCGTCCGGAATGGGAAGTACAGATTGGCGCAAGCGTTGGTCTTGAGTTAAAGGAGGATCTGATCAACTTACTACGTAAGAACATCGGAGTTTTTGCCTGGTCGTATCAAGATATGGTTGGCATAAGTCCTGAACACGCTTGCCACTATCTAAAGATCGACCCGACAAGGAAGCCTGTTCACCAGAAACGTAGGAAATTCAGTCCTGAGAAGTACGCAGCACTCAACATAGAAGTCAAAAAGCTGCTCGATAACAAACTAATCGGAGTAGCTACAGACGAACCACAGTGGGTCGCCAACGCGGTGCTCCACAAAAAGCCGAACAACTCCTGGAGGTTATGCATCGACTTCACCGACCTCAACGCGGCATGTCCAAAAGATCACTTTTCGATGCCTCATATTGATCACTTGGTCGATAGCACAACGAGATGCGAAATGATGTCGTTCATGGATGCCTTCGCCGGATACCATCAGATCCCCATGGCGGAGAAAGATATAAAACACACATCGTTCCACACGGAAAAAGACATATACTTTTGGGTCCGGATGTCGTTCGGCCTGAAGAATACAGGGGCAACCTACGAGCGATTCGCCAACCAGATCGGTAAGACCATGGAGGTCTACATTGACGACATCGTGGTCAAAAGCTTCAAAAAGGAAGATCACATAAATGACCTTGCCGAGACGTTCGCCATCCTCGAGAAGTTCAACATGAAGCTGAACCCCAAGAAATGCAACTTCGGGGTGGGCTCCGGAAAATTCCTGGGGCACATCGTGAGCCAAAGGGGAATTGAGGCAAACCCCACCAAGATCCAGGCGATCCTCGACATGCAGGAACCTCGGAATGTCAAGCAGGTGCAACGCCTCACAGGTTGTCTAGCCGCCCTCAACCGCTTCATATCTCGGCTCGGCGATAAAAGCAAGCCTTTCTTCGCGACCTTAAAAAACAAGAAGTTCGCATGGACGAAGGAGAGTCAAATAGCATTCGCCAAAATCAAAGAGTATCTATCTAACCCCCAGATCTTAGCAAAGCTGATCCCCGACGAAAAGCTATTCCTTTATGTGGCGGCCTCGGAAGTCGCGCTGAGTGCTGTATTAGTGCGAGCAGAGGGGCAAACCCACTTGCCGATCTACTATGTTAGTCAAGCGCTCCATGACGCGGAAACACGTTATACACCTCTGGAGAAGATCGCCTACGCTCTAGTCATGAGTGTTCGCAAGCTAAGGGCTTACTTCTTCGAACATCAAGTGGAGGTTCTGACGACTCTCCCTTTGAGGCAAGTTCTGCACCGACCAGACACCAATGGGTGACTCCTCAAGTGGTCACTGGAGATCGTCCAATACGGTATCACGTACGCTCCTCGCACGGCGATCAAAGGACAGGCTCTGGCAGACTTCGTGGTGGAATTAACATTCCCTCATAGTCTGAGCCAGATCGGCCGCCCTGCCTGGAAGCTATACGTGGATGGCTCGGTGACCAACTCACGAACAGGGGCAGGGATTATCCTCATCAGCCCCGACGGACAAAGTTTCACAAATGCTGTGCGTTTCGGGTTTCGTGCGACCAACAATGAAGCCGAGTACGAAGCCTTGGTAGGTGGGCTCGATCTAGCCCTCGCCCTAGATGTTCGCCGCCTCCATATCTTTATGGACTCCCTCTTGGTCGTGAACCAAGTCAAGGGAGAATATGAGGCGCGCGGCGAACAAATGGTCAAATACCAAGAATTGGTCGCCGAAATGTGCACAAAATTTGAGGAAGTGCTAATCGAACAAGTCCCGAGAGAGCACAATTCCCAGGCCGACGCCCTATCCAAACTAGCATCATCAGATGGGGCGGCCGATTTCTCCAACATCCAAATCACAAAATCAGCAAAGCCGGCGATCGACAGAAACCTGGTTACCGCAGTTACCATCGCCAAAGAGAACTGGATGACTCCATTCATAAAATACTTAAAGGACGGAACGGTCCCCGACGACCGTATCAAAGCTCGTCAGCTTCAGCTCCGTGAGACCAGATACACCCTATTGGACGACCGGCTTTACAAGCGAGCTTTCAGCCTTCCTCTTCTTAAGTGCATCACGCCAGAGGAAGTCCGGCTCGTTTTAGCCGAGATCTATGACGGGATCTGTGGAAACCATGCTGGCGGGCGAGCTCTCATCCACAAAACAACCAGGCAAGGTTTTTTCTGGCCTTCACTCCAGAAAGATGCGATCGCCTATGCCAGATCGTGTCACAGGTGTCAAGTGATGGGCCCGAACATCAAGCTCTCCCCCGAGCAGCTCACTTCAATGTACAGCCCATGGCCATTCGCCCAATGGGGCATCGACCTTATAGGTCCCTTGCCAACGGCGCCAGGGGGCTGTAAGTTTGCCATCGTAGGCGTCAATTATTTCACAAAATGGGCTGAATCCGAGCCACTCAACAAGATCGGCCAAGAGCAAGTAATTAAGTTCATTTGGAAGAAGATCATATGCCGATTCGGCCTGCCCCAGGCAATAATCTCCGATAACGGAAAGTAGTTCGACGGCTTAGAAGTCATGCAATTCTGCGAGAAGTGGGGAATCAAAAAATTATTCTCGGCTCCCTACCACCCTCAGACGAACGGGCAAGTATAAGCCGTAAACAAAATCCTCAAACACATGATTAAAGCACGACTCGAGTCCAGGCCAGGACGCGAGCTCCCAGACGTTTTGTGGTCTTATCGAACAACGACCTGAAATTCAACCGGTGAAACCCCATTCGCCCTCGCCTTCGGAACAGAAGCGGTGATCCCTTCGGAGATCGCCGTCCTCAGCCACCAAACTGAACAAGAGATGACGACGGACAATGATGTGGCCCGGCGGATCGACCTGGACATGCTCGAAGAACAGCGACTGACCTCAGAAATGAAGAACACAATCCACAAAAGGAGATCCGAGAAGTTCTTCAATTCGAAGGTCAAGGAAAGACGGTTCCAAGTGGGCGACCTAGTCCTCAAAAAGGTCCAGACCCACACAGGAGTTTTTGGCCCGAATTGGGAAGGCCCCTTCAGAATATCTAAGTGGCTAACTAAGGGAGCCTACGAACTTGAACACCCTGATGGCACTCCAGACCAATATCCCTGGAACGCCGTGCATTTGAAGAAATACTACCAGTGAAGACTTTGTATTCAGTTTCAGTTACCCAGTGTACAAAGAGCATAATGAGATTTTCCTGTCCCATCTATATGATTCGCCTCGACGAAAATGAACAAATTGAAAAGAGGACGACTCGCTCGCCTTACAAGGGGTCATTATCTAAACCTGACAGACCTATGCAAGCAATCGCCCCTCCAAGCACAACGTATACCGTCGAGGGTCGTCATTCAACATGGCGATCCGAGGTAGAAAAAGTGCAGCCATGGGCCTGGAGGTCGATGGAACCGACAGCTCCGTCCATGCAAGGTTCCTTTGGGCTGCGATCGCTCGCCCTTCGTTTAAATACGAGGCGAGCGTAGCCGAAGGACCCTCCAATTAAATCCGTGGACACGCTCGTGCGCCCTCAAAGTACATCATCTAACATGATGTACCCGGACAAGGCGACACGTCCCTACCCCATCACAACGTATACCGTCGAGGGTCGCCATCTAACATGCCGACCCGAGGTAGAAAAGTGCTAACAAGCCGCGGATGCGGAGTCGAATAAACCGACGACGCCCCGTGCGAGGACTCCTCCAGACCAAGACCGCTCGCCTTTCGTTTAAACACAAGGCGGGCGCAGCGTAACGGAGGACCCTAACAATAAAGTGAGTCGCGGGACATACCTACGGATGGAATGTCCCTCGCACATAAAGACACGGTTACAGAGGTCGGTCCATCGAACTCAGCGACCGTGCACACAGTCGTCCCCCCTCAAAGAATCGGCAAAACTCAAGATAGCTCGTCCAACGTACTATTTTAGTTCCCTTACTTACACTAAGTAAACAAAAACAAGGGGCAAAGTGGAGTTGTTCCTGAAACACGATCGAAAGGAAGGGACAATACACGATCGGCCTCGTTCAAGCACACACATTCAAGAAATTTACAAGTAAGAATTTTCAAGTGTACCAATACATTCGGATCCATTCAACATTCAAACAGTCAATCAGGCGAACAAGGCATCAGATGCAATTATATACACACTTGTATAAATTAACATGCAAACATTCAAAGGCGATCATACTTATAAAGAATCAGATGCGAAAAAGGAGTATTTTATTCAAATCAAGAAGTTCGTACAATACAAGCCCGAAGGCAATACAAAGAAAAAGAGAAAATTACAAGCAAGGAAAAAACAACTCCATCACTCAGGCCACCCCCGGCTGGCCTTCGCCCCCAGCAGGCGGATCGGCGCTCGCTCCCTTATCGGCTTCAGGGTAAATAAGTTTATCCAGGAACGGATAGCAGCTCAAGTCGACCCCCAAGTCGGTGAGGTCAAGGATCGGCAGGGAAAATTCCGGATGCAAAGGATGCTCGAGTACGTAGGCCTTGAAGGTCTACATTATAGGACCGACCTCGATCCCTACCTTCTTGGCGGCTCGGACAGCGTCGACGTAAGCCATATAGTAGGCGAACTCGCCGACGTATGCCACATTAAGGTAGGGATCGGTCTCGATCGCCTTTAACTGTCCTTCCAAATCCGCGGTCGTCTTCCCGGCATCCGCAAGCTCAGCTATCTTGGCGGACAGTTCTCCCTTCGCCTTCTCCAGCTCGCCGTTGAGACGATCCACTGTCGCCTTCATCCCAGTCGCCTCCTCCTGCGAAGCCGCATGCATCCGGCGAGCTTCCGTCATCTGGTCGCGGAACCGATCGGCTACTTCCTTGGACCGGATAAGCTCCTGCTTCATCCGATCGAGGTCCTGCTTGGCTCGTTGGGCCGTCTCTAAGTGCTCCTTCTCCATGGCCTGGATCCGGTTAGCGATGTCGGCGTTCTGGCTCCGAGCGGCCTCAAGTTCTTGATGGAGGCGAGCGTTAGAGGGTCGCCCCTCATAATCCTTAACGGCTTGGGCGGCCATCGCCGCCGCCTGAAGAGTCAGGGCGAACGTCGCCTGCATGGCATCTCCAGACCGCCTACGAGCAATCGCGTCGAGGTCGGTCGTCCAAGCCTTAGGCAGAGAGGTGATAGCCTTGGATACGTAAGAAGGAACATCGAGGGACTGGCGCGGAGACTTGCTCGCCAGGAAATCCAGCACCATCTGTGAGACGTCCGGATCGGCAAGACGGACCCTGCAACACAAACAAAAATGAAACAAAGGAGTTAGTATATGCCTTACACAAATGGCCTAACTCGGAATGATCAAACCGGTCTTACCTGTTGACCAACTCGGGGTCGCAGCCGAAAAAAGGCTTTCCCCGAGGAGTTTCAGCTTCGGCGATCGCCGCAGTTTTCAAGAAGCCGTCCGAGGGCCTGGAGCCGGACCCCTCCACCATCGGAACAGCAGAGATAGGTAGAGCGGAAACCGACGGCTCCAAAATAGATACGTCCGCCTCAGCAGTCGGCAGGGACCCCTCCGGCCTCCACCTTTTGCGGTTGCGCTAGAGTTGTTCTTCCTCCCGAACTTCCGGCTCGGCGGCTGGCACCATAGCAGGCTTCACCACAGGGACGGGGTGATACGTCGTCGCAGGGGCACGACCCGTCTTCTTTCCCTGGTGAAGACGACCCAAGAGTCCAGGGTTTGACATCGCGATCTCTCTCGGTGGCTCGGCGTAGCGGGGAAAATGGATTTCTGTCAGAGAAGAAATTCAAACAAGTTAGACATCTACTTCGATCAGACGATCGTCATACAGAAATAAAGAAGTAAGAATTTATACCTGGGACCTTCAGGTGGCGAGGGTAGCGAAACAGTCGAGCTCCCAACCGATGAAATTCGTGGTTGACTGTGCGAACGTCGATGAAGGAGTACGGCAAAGCGCGAATTCGCTCCCAGACGATCAGAAAGTCGAAAGGAAGGTCGACGATCGCGGGAACAAGAGAGCCTGCAAAAAGGAAACGAAATTAGATCAGTCAAAGACATATCCGATCAAAGGAAGAGTTAAAACCCTTACTCGGATTCCTCTCCCGAAAATTGGTGGGGATCTCCAACTCTTCCTCCGACTATCACTCGACGCCGACCTCCACGCTCCGCCGACCCAGCACCATTTTGCCAGGTCGCTCCGAGTCTTGTTCGGCACCCCGAGGACCACTCTGCCCATCCGACCTTGAATGTGATAACCGCTGATCGACCCCTTCTGCGCGGTCAATTTGAAGAGATAATTCATTTCCATCGCAGAAGGAAGACGAAACAACCGATGACCGCCAAAAATTGTCAAGGTGCTGATGATCTGCAGCCAGGCGTTCGGCGTCAGCTGGAGCGGCGCCAAATTCCAAGCGACCAGCAAATATGACACGGCGAACGGCAAGGGGAACCGCAGGCCGGCCTCCAGAATCATCTCGTTAACGGCGACCAGACCCTCGGGAGGTTGATTGGCACGTTCGTTCTCCGAGGGCACGTGCAGCGAGACGACAGAAGGGATATGGAATTTCGCCCTCCAGCGACTCAAGTCTTTCTTGGTCGCCGAGCTCCGAATCTGACCAAGAGTCCACAGAGAAGGGTCAGCGGCCCGAAACGCCGTCCGTCTCACAGGTTCGTAGGGGTGAGCAGCAGAATAGGCCTCGAAATCAAACTCGGGACACGGTCCGGCAATCCCCTCCATAAGGCCGGCGAAGTCCAAAAAGGCCCGGCCGAAAAAGCTGTTCTGCTCCCAGTACAGCCTCACCGCGTCGTCCTCATCCACCGGCGGGCCCCTCTGCCTCATCGCCGCCGCCGATCTCGCCACGTCGGCTTCATTGAAAAGTTCTTCAATCTCCGCAGGTGCAATCCCCGCACGAATAGCCTCGACGGCCATTTCCATATGAAGACCCATGGGGGTTTCCTCCCGATCAGGCGAAGCCGCGGCGGCAGAGGAGCAACCAGCCTCGAATGTTTTAGATCCTCCTCCAGACATGTTCTTAAAAGTAAAGGGGGAGAGAAAATTTGTGTTCTTACCTAAAAAGAAGGACGGTCGGCACAAGGATCTTCGAAAAAATTTTGCAAAGTCTCGATTGAAAAGCAGGGGCGCATAAAGAGTGAAACTATAATGGCCCTAGTCCTTTTATAGGCGAGTGCACGAACCTTTGTGCAAATAGGCGGAATCCCGGGGGATGAAGTGCAACCATCGGGGGGGACACATTAAATGCAGCCCTAGAAACCCGCGTATGCGTCTTTTCGAGGGCACGCCAGGCGACAAGTATGACAAAACCGTCGGACTCCCCCAATGGTAGCGTGACGCGTGTCCCTGCAACGTTCGAGAGCCCGCCTTCATTTCCCGCTATTTCCAGCGCATAAGGAGATCTTCCAGATTCGAAATCAGATCATCCAGGCGACGATCGTCCTTGTCACAAGCAGACGAGCCAATAATCTAAAACAGGTGATCGACAACAGTGCAACCTCACCCCATGATTTCAACATCGGAGCGAGCTGGGGGGCAATTGTTGTGCAGCGATTTATACGCCCCGAAGACGATCGGCATAATAGTCAGGAGCCAGCCAAAGAAGGCAGACGCTGGACAAGCACCTAGCGATCGCATCCAAGACGATCGTCTATAGGCATCTGGCGATCGCCAAAGACATCTGATTGTAGACGATCATCCCATACCGCATGTGAATCCGACACCCGTCAGAGTCTTCGAAGACCGAATCTTAGACGAAGACCCACGTGTAGATCCACGAAAGGCGCCGCAAGATAAGGCCTTTGACCCCAGCCTGTCACCTACTTCACACCTACCGACAGGCCCGCCGAAAGGTACAAAGTGGGTCCTACCCGGACAGCGACTCAGGACGCGTGCAAGCTCATCATTGGCCCGCACAGCTGGCCGCCAGCTACAGCGTCGGACTTTAAGGAAACAGTCCCACGTGATGGGACGATCGCCCACATTATTCTAATATAGAATACGGCGGTCGCCCGAGATCGCCGGGAAGGACCTAGCAGCCTCTTCAACTATAAATAGAAGGCTTCCAACAGTGGCCTAAAAAAAAAAAGAATCGAGAGTACAGTGAAAAACGCACAGAGAGAGAGATACATTCTCATATACAGAACATCATAAGCAAAAACTCACAGAGCTTCATATATGGTTCTTCCGGCAATCTTCACGCTCTATAGCTAAGATAACTAGAATCATTACACTCATTGTAATAGTATTCTAACATTAATATTTGTACTCTAAAGTATTTATATTAATAACATCTCGCGAGAGCATTCAAGCCCGGGATTAACAACCCCGGCAAATCTTGTGTTATTTATTTCCCCACGGAAGTGTTCTCGCATTTGTTTGTTACTCGACCATTCCAGCAATATCATCTCCGGATAATATTTTGGGTAACAACAGCCGGGACGGCAAATAACTCCTTTGCAATGATGGAGAGTATTGGGTACTCCTCTCTCTTCGACCACCGCTTCAACACATCGATCGACGGACCATTATCTTCAACACCAAATACAAAATGAGTTTGCAAGAACATATCTAATTCACTATTACCTTGCCCCATTGGAAGTTCATTGCTTCTATTTTGCATCATTCCATGCAATTGTTGAACTAAATGATCACTTTCATTCATCTCAGAAGGAAAATCACATGAAGGCATCATAGAAGAAGGCATTGTAGAAGAAGGAAAATCACTACCATGTTTTAATCTATATTCTAGAAAAAGAGATCTCAAACTCTTATCTAGATCATTCTTGATTTGTGGCACGGAAGGAAGATCAAAGAAGACCCCTTCACCATCAATTACAACATCACTCAAGTCCATTTGAGCAAAAATATCATAATAAATATCAAGCATTTGACAAACACCATCATACTTCCATTTAGGATCTAAACACTTAGCAAGCAAGAAAATCATAGGAATCTCCCTAAAATACTTGAGCCATTTTTGAACCATAAAATAAATCACACCTAGCATGTTTGGCCTACGAAAACAACTCTTAAAAGACAAGGCAATATACATGCAATGTTCCAACACTTTAACGGAAGTACAATAATAAACACCTGATAATTGTTTAGTAGCATTATGAAATACCTTGTTAACCAAACAATACTCATTCAAAACCGTAATAATAATTAAAGCAATATTTTGAGCCGTGTGAGGCTCTTCAAACTCCCTAAAGGCAATCAAACATTTTTGCATAATCCATTTCGCATCAATCCAATGACAAGTAATTCCCATGTAACTATTTTTATTATAAGCATCGGTCCAAACATCGGCACAAATAGAAACTTTTTGAGACAAACGAACTAAATATTTCATCAAATCTTGTTTTTTCTCAAAGTATTGTCTCCTAATTCTCTTAAGCATTTGAGTTCTAGCTACCTTGCTAACATTGGGCCCTAAACCATCTTTATAAGAAGCTTCATACATTATTCTATCCGCATAATTAAAAGGTTGTTTTTCCATGGCACAATATCTAGCACAAGCATCTTCATATCGATTTTTCTCAAATTTAAATAAAGCGGAAGAATACATACCCGTCGCCAAAGTTGAACTAGTACCTCGAATTTGCGTTTGAGAAGTAGATATTCCATACTCAAACGGATGAAACCCCTCCATGTGCCTTTGTAGTGTTCCATAGCCTCCCTTCTCGATCCATTTATAGTGCTTTGTGCAATAGTTGCAATAAGCAATGAATCTCCTTCGACCATCGGATAGAGGAGGTTCTCCTTCGTTGATAGGAGCTAATTCTCTTTTAAAATGTTTAACGAAGATTTTGGACTTGAGAGGCTTAGGCTTACTTGTTGGCGGAGGAGGAGGTTGGTTTTGTTCGTCTTCTTCGTGCTCTTCGTACTCTTCATCATCATTTGTTGAGCCACGAAATTCGTATCCCGTGCTCTCCATCGTATGAACCATCTCTTCAAATCGGGCATCTTCTTCGGCTTGAATTCGTTTGACGACTTGTCTAGAAATTTCCTCCGCCAATTCGGCCCTTCTAGGCCTTTGAGTTTGAAAGTTTCCTTCTCCACTTCGTTGGCCTAGTTCAATGGCCTTGCCCTTGGCCTTGTTGTTTTTTGAGGTAGACATGGAGTGTAGAGAGTCGAGAGAGTAGAGATTGAAATTTGAGAGAGAATTAAGGTGTGATTCTTGGTGAATTTTGAGTTAGAAACATGTAGTATTTATAGTGGGGATGGTAGGGGAAATGGGGGAGTATTGGGAAGGTTTGGGGTGGGGGGAGGCTGCCAACGGCTATATGGAGAAAAGAGCCGTTGACAGGGCTGCTACTGGACTGAAGGCCTGCTCTTTTTTTTTCCGCTGGGCCCATCGAGCCCGGCCCAGCCCGGCGGGCTTCTGAGGACCGACGGGTCTGAACCGTCGGTCCTCGGTTTGATTTCCCCCGACCCTATCCCAGCCCGGGCTTCTCGATCCCGGTCCGATTCAGGTCCGTTGCCCGACGGGCCCGGGCTAAAACCGCTGACTTTAGGTCGGTTCCGGGCCAAAACCGGGTCGGTGAATAAGAAGTTCTTTACTCATAAATCATTTCTAAAAGAAGATATGTTTGGTAAAACCTTAAGAGCATGTCTTAATTTGGTAAATGATTGATACCAGCCTTCTTTCACAAAAAATGTGAATCTTGTGTTACAATAGAAGTATAAGTGATGTGGATTATTCAAGAATCAAAGTCGATTTGCTTTATTATAAAATGCAGATATCAATTAACTTGGGGTTAAATGCATGAAAATACACAAAGTTTAGGTTCATTTTCAAAACCAAACCAAACCAAACCAAACCAAACATACCCAGTATATCCCGCTCAGAGCAGGGTCTGGGGAGGGTAAGATGTACGCAGACCATGCCCCTACTTATTACAGTAGGGAGGCTGTTTCCGTGAAGACCCGCAGCTTAGTGCACAGCAGAATATTGAGTGATAAAAAAAAAACATATGATTCTAAAAAGCTCGATACCATACCTGAGCCCATGGCTTAATCCACATGGGACTTACCTAAGCGGATTTTGGCTACTTCACTCCCGATGAACGCTGCTCTAACAGAAGAGGGGTTGACTCAACGCAAAGCTCCCTGTCAAAAATACACAACACGCAAAGACAATAGGATAAAATATACAATAAAAGTAAAAAAAATACAATGCTCTAGGTCAAAGCTAACCGAGACAACCCAACCCTGAGGCTCTCAACTACAGCACCGCTCCCTACAAAAGAATCCACAACTCTGATCTGGCGCCTCCAAGCGCACCTATCAACAGTCATGGTCTCGGAAAGGTTTAAGGCCTTCAAATCTAATCTCAGCTGCTCCTCCCACGTCCTTCTCGGTCTGCCTCTCCTCCTCTCCCCGACACAATTCTGGCCAAATTGATTTTGACGTGGCAAAATCGATTCTGACATGGCAAAAAAAAAATTGTGATGTGGGGAAATAAGCTTAATAAACTATAATTTTTTTAAACAAACTAATAGAAAAATTAATTCTTTTTCTTAAAGAATATAACATTTTTTTAATAGAACACACATCCATTACGCGGGAAAATTATTTTTTTAGGACACTATATTATTACGTGTTGCAAAAGTAGGACACTTTTTTTTCGGGCTTTCAAAAATAGGACACTATCTTCTAATTTTGATCAATTTAGGCCAAATTTAATATATGCGGGCTAAAAGTCACGTGGACCGCACATGTGGGCTCAAAGCGGGCTTGATTTCCAGCGTGGCAACCAGGTGGATGCCGAATCATTTTATTAGATTTGAAAATTATATTTTTAGGACACTAACTTGTCGCGTGTTGCAAAAAAAAGACATATTTTTACGAATTTGCAAAATTAGGACAATATCTTCAAAATTTAGCAAAATTAGACCAAAGATATTCAAAAATTCTCCTGTTACAAACAATTTAAAAATTATATTAAGGTTCTCTCAATTAACATTTAAATTATAAATCTAACTTATTTCGTGCAAAATAGAACCATATTAATTGGTTGCTTTAACTTCTAGTTTCAAAATAGCATAACAAATAGGCCTGAGACTTTTCGATTTTCAGGGAGAAAAATACAGGAACCGGAACCGAACCACATAGTTTTTTTGCGGTTCGGTTTTGCCAGTTTTTTTTGTCCGAATCGAACCAGAACCGAACCTGTATGGTTCGGACGGAATATATTATATTTTATTTTATTAAGAATATATTATATTATATTATATTATATTAATTATGTTTAATAAGAATATATTATATAATATTATATTCAAAAGGAAACCGATCCTACCAAAAAAAGTACTTTAGCCGACGACCCGAGAAAAAACGGCCGACGACTATAAAGTGTCGTCGGTTAAACTTCGCACTTTAGCCGACGACTCAGTTTGCCGTCGGCTAAAGGGTTTTAGCCGACGACTTGGCGGAGGTCGGCTAAATGTCGAAATAGTCGTCGGCTATATTAAAGAGGTTTAGCCGACGACCGAGATAACGTTTGGCCGACCGAAAAAATAATATACTTTAGCCGATTTACCTAGATCTAAGTCGCCGCTAAACTTCTTCCGATTAAAAAATAATATTGTAATGGTTTAGACATAATTAAACATAATATAATATAATATAATATATTATTAAACATAATTAATATAATATAATATATTCTTAATAAGATAAAATATAATATAATATATTCCGTCCGAACCAAACAAAATCGGTTCCGAGTCGGTTCGGACAAAAAAAAATGACAAAACCGAACCGCAAAAAAACTATGCGGTTCGGTTCCGGTTCCTGTATTTTTCTTCCTGGAAACGAAAAGTCTCAGACCTATTTGTTATGCTATTTTAAAAATTTTGAATCTAGAAGTTAAAGCAACCAATTAATATGGTTCTATTTTGCAAGAAATAAGTTAGATTTATAATTTAAATGTTAATTGCGAGAACCTTAATATAATTTTTAAATTGTTTGTAACGGGATAATTTTTGAATATCTTTGGTCTAATTTTGCTAAATTTTGAAGATATTGTCCTAATTTTGCAAATTCGTAAAAATATGTTTTTTTTTTGCAATACGCGATAAGTTAGTGTCCTAAAAATATAATTTTCAAATCTAATAAGATGATTCGGCATCCACCTGGTTGTCACGCTGGAAATCAAGCCCGCTTTGAGCCCACATGTGCGGTCCACGTGACTTTTAGCCCGTATATATTAAATTTGGATTAAATTGATCAAAATTAGAAGATAATGTCCTATTTTTGAAAGCCCGAAAAAAAATGTCCTACTTTTGCAATACGTAATAAGATAGTGTCCTAAAAAAATAATTTTCCCTCCATTACGCTTATGTCTTTACGGTTCTCTTCTAAACAATTTTTTTTACCCAGAGGTTCAGTGCTGACCATTCTACTATCAATCATGGAGCATCCATTAGCACAACGGAGAGTTGGGAAAGTGTCCATCTTATCAATCGAGAATGTCGCTAGAATCGAAGGACTCATCATCGTCCCTACTCAAATGTAACGTGTTCCCGCAAGAAATTCATCTTCTTCGTCTCCAGACCACAACTCTTCTTCTTTTTCCTATGTTTCTTTTTCTTCAATTAAATTTTGGTGGTTTGTTGTTGTGAGGTTCGCCAAAGTTTGTTTGTATTTCTATGATGTTAAAGATTCGGTTATCATCTTCTCCACTCTAAAGTTATTGATGCTCGCGAATCGTTCGAGAAAATATCTAAGAGAGGATGAATCTTTTTCCCTGCTTTGAATTTTTTGATGTACATCAACTGTTCGATGAAATGCTTGCACGAAATCCATCTTCTTCTCCAAACTACAATTCTTCTTTTATATTTTGATTTTTTTAAGAAAAAGGATTCATTTTTGTATTAGTTTGTTTAAAAAATTATAGTTCATTAAGTTTACTTCGCCACGTCATAAATAATTTTGACATGTCAGAAATATTTTTTGCCATGTCAGAATCGATTTTGCCACGTCAGAATCAATTTGGCAAAATTGAAATCGGTGTTAAAATTGAACAGATGCGAAAATTGGTGTATTTTCCCGAAATTTTGAAAGATTATACTAAAAATGAAAATGAACTTAAAGTTTGTGTATTTTCATGCATTTAACCCATCAACTTAATATTTTTTAGGGAGCACGTGTACCCGCATTCAAGGAATACCTAGCAAGATACTCACAATTTTCCATATAAAAACATTGTATACGCACATGTCTTTCTCAATATGACAAGGTTAGCGCAATATTACGTGCTCATGTGATACGAGGTATAATTTGTCGGGGTTTTTTTAGGTGGCTAAATAAACACCTTCTTTTACTAAAAAAACACCCTTATTGTCAAATATAATCAATAGATAATGATTAAGAAACACCCTCTAGTCAAATGTCATTATTATACTAGTAATAAATTAATGATTACTAGTTCGCTTTTAATCAATAAATATTAATTAATTAATACATGTATTTCTATATTACTTAATGATTAAATATTTAGGTAAATGATTACTTATTTATTTTTAATTAATAAATATTAATAACATATAGATTTTTTATATGTTATTATAATTTAATAAATGAATACATAAAAACAAAAATATGAGGCAAAAAATATTATCATTTAACATTCTTTCATGAATACATAAACACAAGAACTAGAGACCCAAAATAATACCCTTTAACAATCCTCTATAGTTATAAAAGGTGCTTCGGGATTACAAAGTTTCCGTTGTCTATAAAGTTCCAGACGTGACATGAATATAGTTTCCCATCCAGCTGCACACAGGGCTTTGTGGCGGATCCAGTAAGCCGAAATGATAGGCATCGGACAATCTCCTTCTAATTGTACCATCACATAATGACTATCATATATAAGTGATATCGCAATAATCTGATGGTATAAAAATTCTTCCGGACCTTTCCAAAGAGGAAAGAAAGTGATAGCGCATTGCTTGGTTAAAAAAATAAGGACCACACCAAACGTGTTGGCAATTAGGATACATGTGTCAGGCATAAGCATCCAGTGTTTTGGAGGTGCAGGCGATTGTAAGAACTTCAATGAAGTATGTAGTTCATCGATTCCATCAGTGAAAACTCTAGCATAGGCATGGTATGAGCTCAATAACTCGTCTAGCAGTTGACGCCGAACATAGAGCCACTCATCTTCGCCATACCCAAGACAAACAGATATTGCTCGAAATCCACAGTTTCCATCACCTCTGACATCTTGAATATGTGTGATGTAAGGATGAAACATCAATGGAATTTCATCCATTAGTCGATGAATGTAGCATGACTGACGCTCTTCGTTCAAGTCTGGAATTTCATTCAAGTCTGGAAGTGCGGTTACGTACGAACTATGTCTTGTCGGTTCCTTGTTCAACTCAACATATTTTGACATGGTTGAAAAGCTGCGTCTTCTAGGAGCTTGATTTATAGAATCGACTCGTTTTTGTTTTTGTTTCTTCAAGCATGGACGTCCGCGCGTATTTTTTTGAATTGCGGGTTCTCTAATGAGTGTTTTACTTGGCTGGAATATATTTAGTAGCTTTCTCATCATACTTTTTTTCACAACTTTCGACTGTTTATTGTAGGTTTCTTTAAACATTTCAAATTCACCATCACAACAAATATCGTCATTTTCTATAGAAATTGATGGTGAAAAATTAAGCTTTCTCCAGAATACATCTATCGAATCCAATGGAATACACTCACCTGCATTGAAGTACCAATAATTTAGAAAAATTCAATGTATAATTAAATTTAAAAAATACTTGTTAAATGTACCCACCGGAGTTCAAGTAGACTGATAGCATGCAAGCACATGGTAAGCCACAACTATGATGTAGTTTACAACCACAGTTTGAAGAGTCAAGTTGATATCCAGCCGCCCGCTTAAGTTCCCCTACAAGTATATCTAGAGCTTCAAGTGACACATTACCCCCACAATAATTTGAAACGCGACAAGTTGTGTTCGTGTTTGAGGATAATTCTGCTCTTTTCAAAACTTTCACGTATCGTTGTAAGTTGAGACCTCACAAATTGATCAATAGAACCAACAAACTTATCTAGAGTATAATTTTTTTCACATAAGTATTTCTTTAGCTTTGCATGCTGGCTCTCAACTCTGTTGGTAGTTCGTTGTCCAAAGTTCAGATGTTGATCAATCCAAACAGAGACAAACATTTCCTTATACTTGGTTAACTAAACATCATCCAGATAATTTAAAACACCTGGATTTATATAAATGTTATTTATGTACATAAAAATCTTCTAAAATTATAAACAATTAGTTACAGAATAAGTAGAATTGTACCTTGATGTTTGCTCAACATTGATTGGAGTTTTCTATAGTTTTCGGTGTACGAGATCCACGTTGGAGACTAAACAAGTATACTCCACATAGCAAGAAAGGAGTCCCACTCAACTTGCGACCTGAATGACGACCTATAATGCTTTTTAGTATTTTCAGTAATGTGCCATCGTCAAAGTAACCGAGTGGCATCGGGAAAAACTTGTTGGCATGCATTCACCAATGCCAACTCTCTGTCCGTCACTATAACGCGTGAGTGCGTGCACTTGTCTAGTATCAACTTCAGACATGTTAATGCCCACTTATAGTTTTTTTTTAAAGTGTCATATTATAGCACAAAGATGATTTAGAGGGGCCTATTCCCTTACAAAGCCGATATTTTCTAGGGGCCAAATCTCAAACATAGCCACAAATGAAATAAAACAAGCTAATTAAGTACAAGAAAGCAAGTAAATTTTAGGGAGGTCAAATCCCAAACATAGCCACATGACAAATGACACAAACAAATATCTCCAGCTCAGTGTCTGGTTCGAGCTTGAATATCTGTTGAAATGCACCATGAGCCGTGTAAGAATTAGGTACTTTAACGACATACCTAGGTCAAGTTTGAGCGCCAACTGAGTATCAGGCCTTGGTTCAGAGCCAAAACTGAATTCAGCAAATAACCAGGAGTCATCCATCAATGAGTCTTTAGCGCGAGCTTGTGCATCGCATTTCTTCATGATTCTCCGATATTTAAGGGTTCATTCAAAATTCCCAATCCAACAATTAAACAGGAGCCATCCGTCTTTGATGCTGGGCGAGAGCTTGAGTATCTTGGAATGCAGATACGACATGACTCCTTTGAGAGCCAGATACAGGTCACACAAAATCAGCCATAAACACCTACTTCCTCACTACTTCAATGAGCAAATTTGAACCAAGCTAGTGCCCCTCATACGCAGGGTAGGAACAAACATGCACCACATCTTCGTGATTCTTCGATATTCAAGGTTTCTTTCGAGGAACCCAATCCAACCATTAAAAAGAAGCCAACCATCGAGTAACCTTACGAACAGTTAGAGAGTAGGCTGAAAACAAGTCCTTAAACAAAACCCAAGCACCTACTATGTCACTTCTCAAATTTGGGCCCAACTCCAACCCAATGCCGGCCATACACTGGGAAGGGCCATTCCGTCATCTGCCTCGTGACCTTCGATATCTGATAAGAATTTGTGGACTCAAGTCAGCCATTATCCAGTAACAAGAGCCATATTGGAAACCAACTCAAGCCGAGAGCCAAAAGAAGGTCTCAAAAAACTCAACCACCAACACCTACTACTTCATTACTGCAATTGAGCACAGATGCACCAACCCAACGCCCCCATACGCAGGGTAAGATTATCATTCTAATATCTTCATGAATTTTCGATATTCAATGATGTATTTGAAGACCCATCCAGCCATAAACTGAAGCCAGTCGCCAAGTCTTTGGATTTGACAGGAGAGTGAATGGACATCACTTTAAGTACCCATAACAAGGCCGATAGCTATTTTGACCCTGCCCGAAGGGCAGTTCGATCGGGTCGTTGGTTGTTTTGACCAATCTTCCCACCCCCGAGGCCGTTTCTAGACTTGCTTAGGTCCCTAAGGGTCGTTTCAAGACTTGCTCTCTCCTCTCTTTCCTTAATGATAAAGGCAAAAGCTATGCTAAATGTCTTGTTGGTTAAAGTTACACCAACAATCTGAAGAAAAGACATACCATATTTGTTTGTTTTATATGTTGCATCTACAATCAAAACGTGTGGAAATGATTTCCATATATCTAACGACAATGGGTGAACGAAGAATAGGTTTTCCAATTCATTTGAAATAATATTTACGGAAAACTCAAAAAGAAAGTTTTTATCGTTCAAAATTGTCATAAGAACCTGCATTGAAATACCGTTAATTAATAAAAATACAGTATATAAATTAAATTTAAAATATACTTGTTGAATATACCGACCTGCATCGGAGTATTTCCGTCATTCTGGGACGAGCGAAGCTTGTTCCGTGCATTGTATATGGTTTTTAGTATAGAAACATTATTCTCGTCATGCTCTTTCAATATCGAGAGTGTGTCACGTGGTGCAACATTCTGACTTGTTAAGTCAGCCACCAACTGATTTTCGTGTTCTTTCAACCGCCTAGCATAAGCATGTCCCTCCAAATGTTGTGCAGGTGGATGATTGTGTTGATCACATATCACCCCTAATGTCCAACCGCCATATTGTTTAATATACGAATCTACCAATTGAAATTTACAATTGATTTTTTTGGTGCCAGAATTTTTACTTGTTGCTTTAATTTTGTATTCACCACCACGATCACAAATAAGTGTCAAATAAGACACCACACCATTTTCTTTTGCCTTTGATCTTCTTGTCACGATGACATAATCAAGAGAAAATGTTGTGTTTTGCACCCATTCCATCAACTCATTAAGAGAATCGAACACCTAAAATTCAAATAAAAAATATTAGTAAACATTACGATGACCAAAAAAAATTAGTATCACGATAAGTATTTATACCTGGTCGGTAAAAAATGGTGATATCCCCATAGAGAACTCATTGCCTTCATTTGAGTCTTTTCTGTATAAACTCGACATCTTTTCATTAAACACTACAAATTATAATAAAAAATAAATAGTTATAAAACTAAAATTATATAAAAAACTGATTGAAAAATAAATATAATTTTTTTTAAAAAAATACAGATGAGCCTATCCACATCCCAAACAAGAATGAAAAAAAAAGGTTCAGCTACTGTTTTGGATCCTGCTAACGAAACCCTCCCAAAGTCCGCTTTTCTTTTTGCATTCATGTCTTCTTTCTCAATTAAGAAAAGAATTATATAATAAAACTTGTAGAAAAAAATTTAGGACCCCCATCAATTTTAAAAACCCATTCCATCAACCCATTTATCCATAAAAATCCATTCCATCAACCCATTTACCCACTAAAAAAAACTAAAAAACCTCATAACAGAAAGTTGGAATGAAAGACTATAAGAAGTGGAGTCAGGTCAGAAAGAGCCATAGACTCATTTCTCAATCTCTCGGAGGAAGTACAGCCGCCCAAAATACCACGTCGCCGCCGGAGTACCGTCGCCACCGAAGCACCGTCGCCACCCTATTTCATCGGACCTCTGCCTCCAGTTCCGCCATCGTACCTCTCTCTCTCTCTCGATCTCTCTTTCTCTCGATCTCTCTCTCTCCTATAATCTCTCTTTTTCTCTCTCTAAATATCGGATCTGAGTTTCCTAAGTAACCTTCCTCCCAGTATTGTCTCTCTCTCTCTCTCCTGTTCTCTCTCTCTCTCCCGATCTGTCTCTCTTTTCTTTTTTCTATTTATTTTGTTTCCCGGCGATGGCGATGGCAGCAGTGTTTCCCGATCTGTTCTCTCTCTCTCTCTCTTTTCTCTTTTTCTATCTCTCTTTTTATTCTCTCTCTCATGTTCTCTTTCTCTCTCCTGTTCTCTTTCTGTAGGCATCCGGCGACCGGCGGCGGTGATGGCAGCTGTGTTTGGAGGATTTATTTAAATAATATTACAGGGATTAGAAGATGGGGTAGGATCCTCTGCAGTGCACAGCATGGTGCTGTGCACTGCCGGCCGTTAGATCGGACATATACACACACACCCGTGCGGGTGTGTGTAATCTAACGGCCTACAGTGCACAGCACCATGCTGTGCAGTGTAGAGGATCCTGCCCCTTAGAAGATTTACCTTATTTGTATGGTTTTATTTGATTAATGAAAGTTATCTTTTTTATAATAAAATACAAGTGGTTAGTAGTTAGATTAGAATTAATGTTAAAATTTAAAAAAATAACAAAATACAAGTGGTTAGTAGTTAGATTAGAATTAATGTTAAAATTTAAAAATACTCAATTTACAATGATATCAATTTTTTGCACATTTTCCTAGGTTTGAATGCTGAAATGGGTTGTTTATTTAGGAGAAAAAGGCTGACTCTAAAAGAGGGATGTTTATTTAGCGAACACTTTTTTTTTTTGGATGGATGTAGTATACTATATCTATTTCCTTCTTTTCAAAGTAAATTAATAAATTTTCAAATACGGTGTATGTGAAACAAGATTAATAGACGGTGCAAATTTGGGATAGAATTTTTTTACATCCCATAACTTTTTACTTTTTCCAAAAACGTCCTAAAAAAGTTAATTTATCCAACTACATCCTAATTTTACGCTAATTTTACAATTTACGTCCCAAAATGTTTTTTTAATTAGAGATTTCCGGTGACCTAGCCTATGTGGATTTACGTGGCACCTGTTGACCAATGAAATAATAGGAGATAGACACATCAGGATAGAATTTTTTTACGTCCCATAATTTTTTTAGGGGTCCCAATAATAGGAGATAGACCCAAAAAAGTTAATTTATCCAATTACTTCCTAATTTCACTAGGGATGTTCAAAACTGGATATCCGGAATTTCGGATATCTGCAAATTCGAATAGTATATTTTGATATCCGATATCCGTATAAAAATAAAATATAAATTATATTCGGATATCTTTATATTCGAAAAAAATATTCGGATTTTGATATCGGATATCCGAATATCCGAATACCTTTTATTATTTAAAATATAAATAGGATTTTTCGGATATTTTTGATATCCGATTTTTCTGAAAACTACTATCCGATATCCGAATCCGAAGTTTCGGATATCCGGAACTTCGGATTTTTGGATATTTCGGATCGGATATCGGATATTTTTGAACACCCCTAAATTTCACCGATGGGAATGTTGGGCATTATTTTTTAGGATGTGAAAAATAGTTTCTTGTCTTCTTTTTATTTTTTATTTTTTTAGTTTAATATCTATTACAATTAATGATGTGTCCATCTCCTATTATTTCATTGGTCAACTGGTGCCACGTAAATCCACATAGGCTAGATCACCGGAAATCCCTAATTAAAAAAACACGTGAGCGGCACAGGGGGCGAAACGACGTCGTTTCGTGCTTGTCGGCGTTCTTTGGGACGTAAATTGTAAAGTTAGGGTAAAATTGAGACGTAATTAGATAAATTAACTTTTTTGGGATATTTTTGGAAAAAGTAAAAAGTTATGGGACTTAAAAAAAATTATATCCCGTGCAAATTTTGAGCTGAAATTTCTATGTACTTTACTTCCAAGATGCTGAATATTAATTACTATATTTGTCGGCCAACATTGACCATTGAACACAGATATAACTTTACATGTGACTGTGAACACCTAAAATATTGTATTGGATTTGGATCGTAGAATATTCACGGCAAAAACCATTTTTAAATTTCTTCTGCAAAAAAATATTGGATCGGTTTGGTTGTGCTCGATATCGATAAAAATAAAAAGATTTATTTAATTTAGTGAAGATATTTAAAGTAAATTTATAACTTTTCAAAATTTATATCCTTATATACTGTTTCGGTAATTTTACATTTTTAATATATACTATTCTGATCTGATCAGTCCTAAAGCCAAATAAACTGGTCAAATAATATAGGCCCAAAGTAAATTGAAAGCAATTTTACACCCATAATATTCCGATCAAATCTACTCCTATATACTCTATAATATATATACACACACCAAAAAGAATTAATGTTGGGTTTTAATTGGCCCAAATGAATAAAATAATGAGGGTCTAATTTATATCTCCTGCAGCCCACTTAAAATCGGACCCGGCCCGGAACCTTTTGGAAGCAGCCTATTAGTGTGGGATTAATCCTGGCCATTTATCTGGTATCTATTAATCCCAGCCGTTGGTTTTATATCTACCCTAAATATAAAACCTACCCCCAAACCCTACCCCTCATTTCTCACCCGCCGTCTGTCTTCACCCACCCTTATCTCTCCCGATTTCCTTTCCTTTCTCTCCTCGGTTTGACCTGTTCTTCTGAGATGGAAAGTAAATCTTCCCGATTTCCTCTCTTTGTTTTGTTGTTCCGATTCTCCTATAAATTTCGATTTCGGAGGAGATGAAAGCACAACAAAAACCGGAGAGAGCAAGTGATATCTTTTTCTGATTCCCTCGATTTTTCTCTGTGAAATAATTGAGAGTTTTGTGGGTGAGGTTTGTGAGAATCGGGATCTGTTTTTCTGGGGTTTTTTCGGTAGCTTTGTGCTTCGATTCTGGTTTTGGGGTTTGGATCGGTTGAATCTTGCTTGGTGCTTTGATTCTTCGGTGGTTGCTTCCGGTTCCGGTGGTGGGTTTCGGTTCGAGGTGCTGGCCGCGGGTCTTGTGAGTCTAGGGCGTGGCTACGGGGACGGAGGACTGAGCCGGCCGGTTGTTTCCGACAGTGACATCACTTTCCGACGGCTTCGGCCGTTTGGTTTGCATTTCTATACCCACTGTTATTATTTTTCTTTTTCAGTTGTTGTTTGATTTATTTAATTAGAAGTTGTGTAATCCCTAATCCCTATCCCGAGTAGATTCGTGTAATAGTTATATTTGTTATAATTATTGTAATAATTTTGCCACCCGATTCGGACCAATTCTCAATATTGGTATCGGAACTTTGGTTCGGATCTGTCCGAATCGGGTCAACTCGGATCGCTCAGGTATATCGGCTTAACCCTCTCCTTATTTTCTGTTTTTTACTTGCTCGTTGTTCTTTGTGATATTATACCCGTTCGTTGTTCTTGGTGATTTTTTCTTTGTGATATTTTGTTCGGGTCTTGCTGCTCTTCGTGTTGCTCTCGGCCCACTGTCCTTCGTGATTTTCGGCTGATTTTCTCGACCCTGTTATTACTGCTTCTGCTGCATTGTTGGTAATATTCTGTGTGTTTATTACTGCAATTTTACTTCGTGTTGAATCTGGAATTTTTCATAATCGGGCATTTAAACCCTCCTGCCTGGACCGCTTAAGTGTCCTCGGATCTTGTAGGGGCCTGGTATTGAATTCTTCAGATTCGTTTAAATTTAATCATCTGTGTGATTTTATTTATTACTTTGTGTTTCTGAGGTTTGATAAAATTAACCGTTTCCTCCTTGTTTGTGTTTTTCCACAAATTTTCAAAAACTTTGTTCATTTTGAAAATTAAAATGGGAACGATCTCTGCCTTCTCTGTGGCCCCATTTGATGGAAAAGGTGATTTTGCCATTTGGCAACAAAAAATGAAAAGCATACTTATTCAACAAAAATGCTTCAAAGCTATTGATAATTCTTTCGCTTCTAATGTGACGGCGGATAAAAAGGCTGAACTTGATGAGTTTGCTTATTCTGCGATTATCTTGAACCTTTTCTGACTCTGTGATAAGAAAATTAGGTAAACATGGTTCGGCTAAAGAATTATGGGAAAAATTAGAAGAAATGTATACTGAAACTTCGCTGCCAAATAAACTGTTTCTTCTTGAAAATTTTTTCCGCTACAAGCTTGATCTAAATAAAGACATTGATGCTAATTTAGACGTGTTTACAAAACTGGTTCAAGATATAAAGTTAACGGGAGATAAAAACATCGATGATTACACTCCGATTGTTCTTTTGAATGCTATTCCTGATTCTTATAGTGATGTGAAATCTGCCATTAAATATGGTAGAGATCAAGTGACCTTAGATATTGTTGTAAACGGCTTAAAGAGCAAAGAGTTAGATTTGAAAAACAATAAAGGTGCTGCCCTTAGAAATCTTGGCGAGGTTAATTTTGTAAAAGGAAGACCACAAAAACGCTTTCAAAATAAAAAGTCTTCCAACAGTCAAAATAACCAAGCCAACAAGAAAAAGGGCAATGAAAAATTTCGGTTTAATCTAGACCTAATAATCGTAAGTGTTACAATTGTGGTGAATATGGTCACTACATTCAAGACTGCACTAAACCTAAGAAAACTAAAGAATCAACAAAGCTAACTTAGCTGTCGGTGAAAATCTGGGTGATGTGTTTATGATTTCTGATGCTACGCATGCTTCTGTGAACTCTGTGTTAGCTGACCTTGGTGAAAATGATTGGCTGGTTGATTCTGGATGCACATTTCACATGACTCCGCATAAACAACTTTTTTCTAGCTATCGTGATTTGAAAAATCGATATGTGTCTATGCCGGATCATGTAAAACGAAATGTTGCTGGAATAGGAACTGTGTGCCTTAAATTCGAATCTGGTAACTCGATAACTTTGGAAAATGTTAGGCATGTTCCTCACTTAGCTCATAATTTAATGTCATGTGCATGTCTTGAAGATGATGGTTTTGAAGGTACATGGGGTAAGGGTGCAATGAAAGTTACGAGAGGTCCCAAAACCTTTTTTGTCGCCATTCGTAAAATGAATTTATATATTTGTTCCACTGTAAGTAACTTTTCCATTAATGCAGTACTTGGAGATAAAACTGAAATCTGGCATAAACGGTTGGGTCACATTAGTGGTAAAGGTCTTGAAATACTGCACAAAAATGGTTGCTTTGGGAATGATAAAATATCTGACTTACCATTTTGTGATAACTGTGTGTATGGTAAGCAACATCGTGCGAACTTTCCTCATTCACCTTCCCCAACCCCCCCCCCCCCCCAAGAGTTCAAATGTGTTTGAATGTCTGCATGCTGATGTGTGGGGGCCTGCCAATGTTCCGACACATGGCGGAAACCGATATTTTTTATCTGTGATTGATGATTATTCCAGGAAAGTCTTTGTGTTTCTCCTTAAGAACAAATCTGATGTGTTTGACACGTTCAAAACGTGGAAAATTTTAATTGAAAATCAGACCGGTAAGAAAATTAAAATTTTAAGAACTGACAATGGCCTGGAATTTTGCAATAATTTGTTTGATACTTTGTGTGCGGAAAGTGGTATTCAAAGGCATAGGACAGCACCCTACACCCCCCAACAAAACGGAATCGCTGAGCGCATGAACCGAACCCTCCTTGATAGGGTAAGGTCTATGCTCGTCAGCTCCGGATTGTCAAAACGTTTTTGGGGTGAGGCTTTATCTACAGCTGCCTATATTATAAACAGATCTCCATCTGTCCCTTTGAATGGAAACTATCCAGAATCTGTGTGGACTGGTAGTAATATTGATTTCTCAAATCTTCGTGTATTTGGGTGTGCTGCATATGTTCATCAAAAGCAAGATAAACTAGAACCTAGATCAATAAGATGTGTGTTCTTAGGCTACCCGGAGGGAGTTAAGGGATTTAGGTTATGGCTTAAGGGCGAACCAGGGTTTAAGGTGTTAATTAGTAGGGATGTTATATTTAATGAAGATGAATTTCCTTGTCTTGAACATCCTGCACCCGCACCCGTGCACCTGCCTAATCCAGAATTTGTTTCTAACTACCATACCTTGAGTGAGGTGGAGCCTGAAAATGATGAAACTTTGCATGCTGAAAATGAAAATCATTCCGAAAATTCTAGTGATGAAGTAATTGAAAATGTTGATGAAAGTGTTGATCTGACCAACTATCAATTAACTAGAGATAGGCCTAGAAGAGAGAATGTTAGGAGGCCCCATCACTTTGATGATTTTCATATGATGTCCCATGCTTGCAATGTGTTTGAATTTTTAGATAATAACGAACCTAAAAGCTACAACGATGCTTTAAAATCTGAAAATGCTTCTGATTGGTCAAATGCTATGAATGATGAAAATTCCCTGCATGTTAACCAAACCTGGACTCTTGTTCCAAAACCTGAACGTTGTTCTCTTGTGGACTGTAAGTGGTTATTTAAGGTTAAGAATGAAGTAGAGAATATCAGATTTAAAGCTAGGTTGGTTGCTAAAGGTTTCACTCAAAAGGAAGTAATTGATTATACTGAGATATTTGCTCCTGTTGTGAAATTCACCACCGTGCGTATCATGCTTGCTTTAGTTGCTCACTTTAATTGGGAATTAAAACAAATGGATGTTAAAACAGCCTTTCTTCATGGTGAATTAAATGAGAAAATTTATATGAGGCAGCCAGAGGGTTTTGTCAACTCTAAGAAACCTGATCACGTTTGCCTTCTTAAAAAGGCTCTTTATGGCCTGAAACAGTCTCCAAGGCAATGGAACAAGAAATTTGACTCTTACATGCTTTCTTTAAAATTCAAACGTAGTTCGTACGACCCTTGTCTCTATTTTAAAGAAGACTCCAATGTTCCTATCTTCTTGCTTATCTATGTGGATGACATGTTACTTGTGAGTCCGTACATGAAATTGATTGATCATGTTAGATCGTGTCTTAGTGATCAATTTGACATGAAATACCTTGGAGGCGCCCAGAAAATTTTAGGCATGAATATTTTTAGAGATAGGAAAAACTGTTCTTTGTTTCTCAATCAGTCTTCCTACATAGAGAACATACTTGAAAAATTTTCTATGACCGCCGTAAAACTCCGCTTCAGGCTCTTTGCCGCCCATTTTCTATTATGCAAAGATCAATCTCCAAAACTAGTGAAGAAGAAAAATCAATGGAAAAAGTTCCCTACGCTAATGCTATAGGATCACCATGTATCTCATGGTTAGCACTGCACTGATATAGCCTATGCCGTTAGTTGCTTGAGTAGATACATGTCTAATCCTCGTATGCCACATCAAGCCTTGAAGTGGCTTCTCCGTTATCCGAAATCCTCTCGGATGTTGGTATTAAGTTTTCTAAATCCGTGATGGTGTTAAACTTATCGATATGTGGATTCTAACTTTGCTAATGATCGTGACAATCGAAAATCCACGACCTCTTATGTGTTTACCCTTTGTGGCTCTTGCATTAGTTGGAAATATCGATTCTGAGAATGTTGTTGCTTTATCTACAATCAATCTGAATATGTTGCTACAACTGAGGCATTTAAAGAAGCCATATGGCTAAAGGGTCTTTTATCCGAAATCGGTTTTCTGAAAGAAAAAACCGTGGTATTTTCGGATAGTCAATCTGGAATTCAGCTATGCAAAAATCCTGTCTTTCATGACCGCACTAAACATATTGATGTTAAATTTCATTTTATTCGTGACATTGTTGAAAAAGGTGAACTTGAGCTTCGAAAAATTCCGTCAGAATTCAATCCAGCAGATATGGGAACCAAATGCTTGCCTTTGGAGAAGTTTGTAACACCCCCAAGATATTCGAGGTGTATTACAGCGCCGTGGACCCCTACCTGGGATCCACCAGGCTAACACAAGAAAACACCTCTCGACTAACCGTCTCGGTTAGCAAGGAAACAATTGCTAACAACAAGAACATAAAACAACACGTCCGGTACAACCGGCATAATAAACGTCAACCGACAAATACGGTAACTCCAACAAAGTCCAAACACAATCCGAAAGGAAAAGCCTAAGTACTCGCGAGTACAATCTATAAGTTTACAATTTGGAAAACAACCACATCAAAAGAGACAGTAGGAAATAACAAGACTCAATTGCACATGTCAACAACCTTGGCCGACATCCTCGTACCATCCCAGCGCCCGCTCGTCTGGATGAACATAACCTGAAATCCATAACAAGAATTTCCCCGACAACGGGTCCCCAGAGGGGTTAGCAATTACGCTAGTACAAGTATTCAAGGCAAACCAATCGCTTACACATTTCATAGTACATGCAACAATATCATTCCAAAACCAAAACTAGACATGTCTTTTTCCGGAAACAAACAGTCGAACAATTTGCCTTGGGAACAGAGTAATATCATAGATTCCCGCACGAGGCCTCTAAGGACCCTCCCGCGCTGGCTATATTATAAAAACAAAACACGCACCCACATCGCCTTGGGAACAGAGTAATATCATATATTCCCGCACGAGGCCTCTAAGGACCCTCCCGCGCTCGCTAGCTATACAAACTCATGAATCGAGGACTCAACCCTTTCGATTTCCTCCTTGATCCCGTCGGACCAACACGAGGTGAGCAAATCACACACAAAATACATTACCATTCCATGTTAAGCATAAAGGTTTCCAAAAATACTTGCCTTGAATGTTGACGACGCAACGAACGGAAAGGAAAGTCACCGACGAACGCTAGGAACCAATGAAACCGAACCTAACGATTCGAAGAATACAATCACAACCATTTCTAAATGAATACGGAATTGGAATACACCCGAAAACCCGCCTACGATTCATGTATATTCGTATATAAACAACAACGAGGGCGGACCACAACCAAACCCTCTCGATTCCGTAAAAATCACGAAATATACCATGAATCCGTAGGGAAACTAAGAATACCAACAAGATTAATCATATTCATCATGAATTAATCGACAAAACGGAACGAATCGGACAAAACGCGAAAACCCCCAAATCTACCCAAAAGTAGGGTTCTAAAGATCTAACCTTGATTCACTGGATCGAAGGATGTTATAGACGATTGATCGGTGATATAAACTCGAAACTTCATGGATTTGTTGTTCAACAACATGGTTTCGTCTCCTCCGAAACCTCACCAAGGACCGAAGAGAAATGAAATGAAAATGACGGAGAAAGTCACCGTCTCACTATTTATATATCGTCCTAACTAGCGGCGCTAGCCTTTCCGACTTAGCGTGCGCTTATCGCCAAGACGGCCGAGCACTCTCGCCATGGCCCGCATGACCCGGCACCACCGACCACCCCGCCGACCATGACTCGACCGCCGACTCCCGCTAGCGTGCGCTACGGCCAAGCTCGCGCGCGCTTAGCCGACTGGCCCAAAGAGCCACCGGACTAACAAACTCACCTGTAACGACGCTTGTCGGCCGGCGGCGGCGCTACCCTCGCCGGTTAGCGCTGCTACGACCGGCAAGAAGCGTGCGCTTAGCCGCCGATCCCGACCGAGTCCGTAACCTCGTAATCCTCTCGCCTGCACTCCGAGCACAGACATGGCCGACTCGACACAGGCGCTTACATCGCTGAAGCTAGCGCAGGCCCCGGCCAGAAGCGTGCGCTACGCGGTTCTCGCCGTGCTGCTCGGCCGTTGTCCAAGACTCTGCCGGGCCAGCCGCAACTGTCGGCCACCAAGCCACCGCCACGACCCGACGCCTCGATTTCCGAAAACGCACGGAACGAACATGACGAAAAGTTCGCGGACGACGTCAACGACTCGAGATGAAAACGTAATACCATAATTAATCATATGCGACCAAGAAACGGGTCGAGACAACAATTACAGATACGGATACCCGTAACTTTCAAGAAATTACAAAATGGCCCAAAATGCCCGAAAATCACGATACGTGATCGAATAACCAAACCGAAGTTCACAACACGTCTAACAAAGTTAAACGGACTTGCGGGAAACTCGAAACAGCAGTTTCGGACGAGATTCGCAAGAATCGAACTCAAGTGCGGAAAAGTCGCTAAAAAGCACAGAACTCAACAAAACAACACCGAAACGAACTCGGATGACAAAAAGTAAAGAATTAATCATTCTCATAATGACGAAACGGTCATGAGCGAAGCCAAAACGGACTCTACTAAAAGAAATTTACCAAAAATCGTAAATTGTTGATATTAAATTCTACCCTACTTAAAAGAAGTTTCGTCCCGAAACTTAAAATAAGTAGGGAGAAGCAATATCCCTTGCCAGGAAAACTCGACGAGATACACAAAAACCGAAGACTCGCGCCCGACGGCGAAATGCTGCAAGGAACGCAAAGAGACATACGGCGAGAAAATACGCTCTAGGGCGACTAACACAACGTCACCGGTAGAGACATAATAAAATCAACGAGTGACAAGCGTCATCAAATAGAAAATACAATCGAGTCAATTATCCGAACAATCTCAAAACTCAACGAACGAAAATCAATGCGATTGACCAACCCAACGGTTCATCAACCAAAACGCGAGTCAACGCTGAACAAATACCGAATTCCACCGCCCAAGGGTTGGAAGATCGAAAACGAGACTAATTTCCCGAACTTAAGGGAATTACGAAGGAGCCTGAACGCTCAACAATCACGAAACGAGAACAAAAATTGAACAAACAAGCGATTGAGACAACAAAAATCGAACAATCATGTCCGAAACACGTAGGATAATAAAATTCAAACAACAACTCCCAGAATGACCGTGAAAATAAAGAAGACGTGCATTCCCACAATATCCACAGAAAGGGAATAGCGATTGAAAAGCCACAACGACAAACGAGTTATTCAAACAATACCACCTCGCTCGATCAACAAAAGCAAGGGATAGGAAAGTTCGTAAATGTTAACGAGCATAAACGAGTTGATAGAGCTAAAATACATACGGTTAAAAATCCGATCCATTTTGAATAAAAGAAATAATAGAACAAAAAGATGTTACTTCCGAAAAAGGTTCACAATAGTAGAAACGAATTAGGAGAAGTCAAATCGATAACCAGATCTACTCAAAATCGACATTACTGCTCGAACGATGAAACCAAGATACGTAACAAGTTCAAGGTATCAATGAACACGAGCGAATCGATAGACTGGAGAAAGAGAAGATATAGAAGTCAAAATAGTACGGGTATTACCTTTGACCTCGCCCCCGAAACTCACCACAATGGAACCAAGGTAACAATACAACAAGCAACCGACACAACGTGGAACAATCACCGATGCACACAATCATACCAACCCGATCTCTAATACCGCATATATGCGATAACGCATAAACCGCTACGAGGCGACAACATCCAATACCAATCTCACACCCCTCGCAGAGGCTACCACGACAACTGTGTGGCGAACGACTCAACGCTCACACCACCAATTCAACAACAACTCGGGGGTTAACACCCTAACGAGAGCACGGACATCACACATATATTCCCGGACCACAAATAGGAATGATAGGTTTTGAAAACGAAAACCATCTTTTGAAAATAACTTGCAAGCACCAGTTGATCTTGAGTATCATATATCAAAAAAAATAGTACAAACATCGTCATCGAGACTTAAAAAAAAAAGATCATCTTGCGTTTGAAAAAAAATGAAGACACCTTTCGTTAAATTAAACTTTTCAGCTATATTCGACCTTCGGGTCTAAGCGAATGCATTTCTAAATCATTAGAAATATTTCAAGATATCTCGATCCTCAAAGTAGAATAATTTTGAAACATAGCGTGGCACTAGTAGGCATCTTGAGAGCACTGTGAGAAAATAATTTATTTTAAAAGTACGTCTCGAGGTTTATTTTCTAAGATACTCAAGGTTTTTCAGAAGTACAATAGGCCAAAATGCCCAAAATTCGCACGTATCAACATTCACTTAAACACATCATATCACACACATCAAATCGCTCAAAATCACGACAGTGATATACAATCCTCAGGATATGTTTAACAACATCGTTAAAACAACAACCGGTTTATCAAAATTGGATGGAAAACGATATCAAGAACAAAACTCCAAAAAGTCAACTATAGGGATTCAAGAAAATACCTAGATTCGGCGAAGAACAATGGATTAGATGATGTTAAAAATCATCTAGGATACTCCAAAACACCTTTGGATGGAAGAAAAATCAGCCCAGATGCGAAACCGAGTCGCTACGTCTCAAAATCATGGAGGAAGAAGAAGAAATGAAGAAAAATGCAACTTAGATCGGGTGTCCAAGATTTATATCGACACAATTAGCGTGCGCTAATCATTAAGGTTAGCGTGCGCTATCATGGCAAAGAAACAAAACTCCCGACCAAAAATACACCGTTAGCGTGCGCTAACCCCAAGTGTTAGCGTGCGCTAACGAGAACTTCGTGACTCACCCAAGAGCTCTGGATCGCCTCAACTACTGTGTAGCGGCGCTATCCTCCCCTTAGCGTGCTACCAACGCACTCTTGCGCGCGCTAGCCGCAAAGCATAGCGTGCGCTAATGACCCACAGAGACAACAACAGAACATATCCGAAAAGTTACATGCCGTAAACCTTTCTCACACGGGTTTACCAGGCTAAGCACAATTTCCCATGTCATTTCGAAAATGCTAAAAAGACCAATGACGGTAATATTTTTCCAAAGCTCACAAAATCATTTGTCAAACCATCATGAAATATTCAAGGCCAAAATGCCAAAACTTGATTCAAGGAATCGGTTTTACGAAATAAAACTCAGTTCGCAACATACCGAAAGCCGTTTGAAAGAACTCACGCAGCGGATAAAATACGGTACGAAAATACATCAGTAGAGACGACACTCCTCGTATAAACCAAATACGAGAGTCTAATAAACACATATCGTGAAATCAAAATCCACAGAAGGATTCCATCATTCAATCGACTAATCATACAAATAACTCGTGTCACACGAGGCACAACACAAGGAAGGGAGTTTTACATCCATAGGTCGCACGTAAGTGACGACCACCCCTCGATACTAATCACGACCAATGATCTCAAACGACGCGTCGCGATGTGACTAAGTCAGACAAAATCCGACAAGACAAAACTCAACAAACACAACTTGACTCGACAGCCTAGGTTTCCCCAGGCTAATCTGATTTTAAAATCGTATACTCTAGTTATTCGAAAATAAAACCGATAAGTTAAAAATCGTTTTCAAGACCCTTTTAAACACGACAAGGGCTTAACAGTGGTAGCATTTTATAAAATGTCCTAAACACTTTTATACACGACCTTTAAATACCGACACAAGGTTTTATTTGAAAATACAAGGCTGGCTCGCCCAAATTCATGTCACTTTTCAAAAACCCACAATACGATCAAGTCTCAGAGATTTTCAAGCATGCACGCCGCATGTATTATTATTAATAGAAACACATTGGTTGTAAATAACAATAATTATCCAAGTACCAACAATTCCCGGACACACTCATATACGACATTCAAAAATCACCACTAAAAAGCGCAACTCTAAATACTAATTCCAAGCATATGTCAAACTATATCTTCAAGTTTAACAACAGAACCAAAGATCACCGACTTGGACATATGTCGAAACCAATATGTGAGTTTCTCAACAAACTCGCCATCAATACCTATACCGAACATATCAATGTTCAAAACTTCTACATCATACCGCACCCTTCGGTGTCCAACTCATCGGTACATTCGGCTCAACATACATTTAGTATATCGCAATTACCAAACACAGATTCCATCACACAAAGAAAAGACTAGAGAGTCAAGCCCTCTCACAATATACCACGGAGCAAAACTCGGATCTTTCGATCACCAACGATCCCACTAATGCTAGGAAGTTTAGCGATGGAAGGCTCGCAAACGACAAACGGTCAAGCCTTAACGACGCACATACTCCGGAGAGATAAAGAACCGTGCAATACTAGAATCAAAAGTGCACGAACCGATGGATCGAAAAACAACTCGACGATAAGTACGAGAGAGGCAATCACGCTCAAGAAGTGGAATTTCAATACGAGAAAACAAGAGAATCGAGTAAGGAAAACTTACGATCACCGGATGTACCGAGATGCCTATAGGTGTGACAATGTGCAAAACAAAACACAACTAGACCCAAATAACCAACAAGCCTAGGTATCCATAAACCTAGAGCTCCGATACCATTTTCTCGTAACACCCCAAGATATTCGAGGTGTATTACAAAGACCGTGGACCCCTACCCGGGATCCACCAGCTAACACAAGAAAACACCTCTCGACTAACCGTCTCGGTTAGCAAGGAAACAATTGCTAACAACAAGAACATAAACAACACGTCCGCATAACCGGCATAATAAACGTCAACCGACAAATACGGTAACTCCAACAAAGTCCAAACACAATCCGAAAGGAAAAGCCTAAGTACTCGCGTGTACAATCTATAAGTTTACAATTTGGAAAACAACCACATCAAAAGAGACAGTAGGAAATAACAAGACTCAATTGCACATGTCAACAACCTTGGCCGACATCCTCGTACCATCCCAGCGCCCGCTCGTCTGGATGAACATAACCTGAAATCTATAACAAGAATTTCCCCGACAACGGGTCCCCAGAGGGGTTAGCAATTACGCTAGTACAAGTATTCAAGGCAAACCAATCGCTTACACATTTCATAGTACATGCAACAATATCATTTCAAAACCAAAACTAGACATGTCTTTTCCTAAACAAATAACAATTTGCCTTGGGAACAGAGTAATATCATAGATTCCCGCACGAGGCCTCTAAGGACCCTCCCGCGCTGGCTATATTATAAAAACAAAACACGCACCCGCATCGCCTTGGGAACAGAGTAATATCATAGATTCCCGCACGAGGCCTCTAAGGACCCTCCCGCGCTGGCTAGCTATACAAACTCATGAATCGAGGACTCAACCCTTTCGATTCCCTCCTTGATCCCGTCGGACCAACACGAGGTGAGCAAATCACACACAAAATACATTACCATTCCATGTTAAGCATAAAGGTTTCCAAAAATACTTGCCTTGAATGTTGACGACGCAACGAACGGAAAGGAAAGTCACCGACGAACGCTAGGAACCAATGAAACCGAACCTAACGATTCGAAGAATACAATCACAACCATTTCTAAATGAATACGGAATTGGAATACACCCGAAAACCCACCTACGATTCATGTATATTCGTATATAAACAACAACGAGGGCGGACCACAACCAAACCCTCTCGATTCCGTAAAAATCACGAAATATACCATGAATCCGTAGGGAAACTAAGAATACCAACAAGATTAATCATATTCATCATGAATTAATCGACAAAACGGAACGAATCGGACAAAAACGCGAAAACCCCCAAATCTACCCAAAAGTAGGGTTCTAAAGATCTAACCTTGATTCGCTGGATCGAAGGATGTTATAGGACGATTGATCGGTGATATAAACTCAGAAACTTCATGGATTTGTTGTTCAACAACATGGTTTCGTCTCCTCCGAAACCCCACCATGACCGAAGAGAAATGAAATGAAAAATGACGGAGAAAGTCATTGGTCCTGTCATTTATATATCGTCCGAACTAGCGTGCGCTAGCCTTTTCCTACTAGCGTGCGCTATCGGCCAAGACGGCCGAGCACTCTCGCCATGGCCCGCATGACCCGGCACCACCGACCACCCCGCCGACCATGACTCGACCGCCCGACTCGCTAGCGTGCGCTACGGCCGGCGCGCGCTTAGCCGACTGGCCCAAAGAGCCACCGGACTAACAAACTCACCTGTAACGACGCTAGTCGGCCGGCGCTGCGGCGCTACCCTCGCCGTTAGCGCTACGACCGACAGTAGCGTGCGCTTAGCCGCCGATCCCGACCGAGTCCGTAACCTCGTAATCCTCTCGCCTGCACTCCGATAGCGTCTGGCCGACTCGGCAGGCGCTACATCGCTGAAGCTAGCGCGCAGCTCCCGGCCAGAAGCGCACTACGCGGTTCTCGCCGTGCTCGCTCGGCCAAGGTCCAAGACTTCCGTCTGGGCCCCGCAACTGTCCGGCCACCGCCACCGCCACGACCCGACGCCGATTTCCAAAACGCACGAACGAACATGACGAAAAGTTCATGACGACGTCAACGACTCGAGATGAAAACGTAATACCATAATTAATCATACGCGACCAAGAAACGGGTCGAGACAACAATTACAGATACGGATACCCGTAACTTTCAAGAAATTACAAAATGGCCCAAAACGCCCGAAAATCACGATACGTGATCGAATAACCAAACCGAAGTTCACAACACGTCTAACAAAGTTAAACGGACTTGCGGGAAACTCAAATGTTAGCTTTGACGAGATTCGCAAGAATCGAACTCAAGTGCGGAAAAGTCGCTAAAAAGCACAGAACTCAACAAAACAACACCGAAACGAACTCGGATGACAAAAAGTAAAGAATTAATCATTCTCAGAATGACGAAACGGTCATGAGCGAGCCGTCAAAACGGACTCCGGCCGAAAAAGAAATTTACCAAAAATCGAAAATTGCGGATATTACAAAGTTTGTGTCCTGCACTGACCTGCTGAAATTGGGAACTCAAGACTAACTCTTAGTCTTTGCCTTCTTTGTGATGGCTTTACATTCTTAGTGAATTATTATGCTACCTTTGTGATAGCCCTGCTGTCTTAGTGATTGCTTTCTTTGTGATTACCTGTACTTACTTTGTGTTTTGTGTGCAGGTGATGTCCTACGGCGATGATGACCTCCGTCTCCCTTATGTACTCCGATGACTCATTTGGCCCAGGTGGAGAATTGTTGGGTTTTAATTGGCCCAAATGAATAAAATAATTAGGGCCCAATTTATATCTCCTGCAGCCCACTTAAAATCAGACCCGACCCGGAACCTTTTGGAAGCAGCCCATTAGTGTGGGATTAATCCTGGCCATTTATCTGGTATCTATTAATCCCATCCGTTGGTTTTATATCTACCCTAAATATAAAACCTACCCCCAAACCCTACCCCTCATTTCTCACCCGCCGTCTGTCTTCACCCACCCTTATCTCTCCCGATTTCCTTTCCTTTCTCTCCTCGGTTTGACCTGTTCTTCTGAGATGGAAAGTAAATCTTCCCGATTTCCTCTCTTCGTTTTGTTGTTCCGATTCTCCTATAAATTCCGATTTCGGAGGAGATGAAAGCACAACAAAAACCGGAGAGAGCAAGTGATATCTTTTTCTGATTCCCTCGATTTTTCTCTCTGAAATAATTGAGAGTTTTGTGGGTGAGGTTTGTGAGAATCGGGATCTGTTTTTCTGGGGTTTTTTCGGTAGCTTTGTGCTTCGATTCTGGTTTTGGGGTTTGGATCGGTTGAATCTTGCTTGGTGCTTTGATTCTTCGGTGGTTGCTTCCAGTTCCGGTGGTGGGTTTCGGTTCGAGGTGCTGGCCGCGGGTCTTGTGAGTCCAGGACGTGGCTACGGGGACGGAGGACTGAGCCGGCCGGTTGTTTCCGACAGTGACATCACTTTCCGACGGCTTCGGCCGTTTGGTTTGCATTTCTATACCCACTGTTATTATTTTTCTTTTTCAGTTGTTGTTTGATTTATTTAATTAGAAGTTGTGTAATCCCTAATCCCTATCCCGAGTAGATTCGTGTAATAGTTATATTTGTTATAATTATTGTAATAATTTTACCATCCGATTCGGACCAATTCTCAACAATTAAGATAAGCCAACCAAAATATAGAAAACCCACACATATGCAGAGATCCTTTAGGGCAACTAAAAAAATGGCCGAGATTTCCCTCAAGAGAAAGCTGGAAGGCAAAGTAGCTATAATAACCAGCGGCGCGAGTGGCATCGGAGAGACGGCCGCACACCACTTTATCGAACACGGCGCGCGAGCGGTGGTGATCGCGGATATCCAAGACGAAAAGGGCCGGTCGCTAGCGGAATCCATCGGCTTGCACAGGTGCAGCTACGTCTGCTGCGACGTCACCGACGAGGAACAGGTCAAGTCATTGGTGGACTACACCGTGGAGACGTACGGCGGCCTCGACGTATTTTTCAGCAATGCCGGCATCCTCGCTAGCGGCGGCCTCCTGCAGACCGTTCTCGACCTCGACCTATCGACGTACGACTGCGTCATGAGTGTCAATGTTCGGGGAATGGCCGTTTGTGTGAAACATGCGGGGCGTAAGATGATCGAGCTCGGCACGAAAGGAGCTGTAGTTTGCACGGCTAGTTCTTCGGCGACCAAGGGCGGGGCGACCATGACGGATTACTTGATGTCGAAGCACGCGGTGTTGGGGTTGGTGCGATCGGCTAGCGTTCAGCTGGGAGTGCATGGGATTAGGGTTAACTGTGTGTCGCCGGGCCTCGTGGCCACCCCGTTGGCTCAGAGAATGGGAATCGAAACGACCGACGACGTGGAGGAGTTTTTGGGGCCGTTGACTAGCTTGAAAGGAGTGAGTTTGACGGCGGCGCATGTGGCGGAGGGGGTGGTTTTCTTGGCTTCGGATGAGTCGGCTTATGTGACGGGCCATGATTTGGTTGTGGATGGGGGTTGGTCAGTCTACCTTTACCTAAGGGATAATAAAATATAAAATAATGTACAAGTTCATATTGGAATAATTCTGTCAAACGACCAATTCATGTTACTATTTCCTGTCATAAAATTTTAATTTTGTAATTTGGATATTAAAAAAAATAAACTTATCTTGAGAAATAAAAAAACAAAAAAAAAAACTTCCACTTGGAAAGACAAATGTAGCTAATAATTTTTAATGTTCTATTATTTACTTAATAAACTCACTATGACTCTACTCTATAATAAAAAAATGTCAAAGAATAAACCAGATTAAATGTCCTTATCGATCATTACATAATTAAGTACTTAACAGCTATCGGTTATGTATTAAACGCTTACAAAAAGTAACTTATACAATCATCTTCTTGGGAACAATCAGATCCCATGTTCATCCACTAGGGATGAGAAGAAATAACCGAGAAATAAAATGAAAAATAATGATAATCCACAACACAAGAATTTACATGGAAACTTCAAAACCGGAGAAAACCCATGGCCCCCAGAGAAAAAAATTCCACTATGTGAAACATTATTACAATCACACAGACATTCTCTCTCCCGACTCCCGTACCCCACACTCTTACAAAGTTTTGACTAACTCACACCCCTCTTCCAACTCTCTATACTAGAGAATACAACAAAAGAATTTAACTAGAGTCAAAGCACAAAGGTTAAAGTGTATTGACTGGTGCACTTGAAACCACACCACATGGGTTCCTTAAATAACCTTAATGTTCCCACCCATTTTGTTCCACAAGCAATGTGGGACAAAACCGACTTCTTATATTTTGACACAAAACCAACAAACTCCACCTTGGCAAAATAAAAGAAGCCCCATTGTCTTCACCGACAATCATGACTCTCAATCCAAAGAACCATCATTCTCAAACCAGAGAATCCTACTCCATCATATGAGTAGACCACTTAGAATACACCATTCTAAGAATTTCCTCGGCACATATCGAAAAACCCGCTGAAATTTATGGTGTAACTCCCAACTTTTGGCCCTCCTGGAAGTCCTGCAGCCATCGACATAACACACACATTGTATCATGCCAAACCGATACCCGTGTGTAAATTCCACCACACACCCTACATCCATGTCAAACCAATGCCCTTGTAAAATTCCACCACACCCGACATCTTTCCATGACAAGCCAACACCCGTGCGCAAATTTGTGGACCCGCTAACATAATCACATCCTCTTTCATGACAACTCATATGCCAAAAGGGCATATATTTTATCATCAGAGAAAATCATCACTGTCACAATGTTAGCCCGGATTAGGGGTTATTTGCCAGAATAACTCCACCCCCACATTGACACTTCACCTTCATAGCCTTGTGTAACCCGGATTGTACCAACACATCCTTGACTTATACTTGTCATAAGCCAAACTTGATCATTCCATCAAATTTCTCCACCTGCTTGAACCACCCTAGCCTGATGAACAACCGCCTCCAAATGAGACCCCCGGACACCGCTCAAGAAATCTTCTCTGATGTGGAAGGTCAAACATCGCTGCGACCACAGAGCATACTCATAATTTCAAGAGACCCAACCCAGGCTCTGATACCACTTGTTGGGAAAAATCAGATCCCACATTCATCCACTAGGGATGAGCAGGAATAACCGAGAAATAACATGAAAAATAATAATAATCCACAACACAAGAATTTACGTGGAAACTCCAAAACCGGAGAAAAACCACGGCCCCCAGAGAAATAAATTCACTATGTGAAACATTATTACAATCACACAGACATTCTCTCTCCCGACCCCCGTACCCCACACTCTTACAAATCTTTGACTAACTTATACCTCTCTTCCAATTCTCTATACTAGAGAATACAAGAAATAAATTTAACTAGAGTCAAAGCATAAATGTGAAAGTGTATTTGACTGGTGCATTTGAAACCACACCACATGGGTTCCTTAAATAACCTTAAGGTTTCATCCATTTTGTTCCACAAGCAATTTGGAGCAAAACCCACTTCTTATATCATACCAGCCAATAGATAACCACTAATTATCATTTTTCTTGCGATTTTATCTTAAAAAATTTGGTAAATTTTGGTTTAATCATATTACCACCATCGCTGAAATTAAATAAATGAGAAAAAAATCTTATTTAGACAGTGAATATGCTGATAATAAATTTCACTGGCTCTACTCACCTAGCACTACATTGAGTCTAATTAATATCAGTTCTTATTTTATTATTTTTTTTCTTTTCTAATATTTTCTGTTTTTTCTCCTTATCAGTTCCTTTTATTTTGAATTAGTGGATAAATTCGTATCATCACATATTTACATTAGACATTAGCAGTGATGAAAAATACTTAGTCATGGAAATTGAGCTGGCAGCGGGTTTGGCCTAAGGTGTAAACGAATCAAGCCGCTCGCGAAAAAGCTTGGTCAAAATTCAGATCAAACTCGAAATCGGTCAACTTGAGTTTGCTTGCGAGCAAGCTCGTCTCATTTTCAATATGAATTGATCAACCGATATGATTGAAGCTCGCGCAATAATTAATTTAATATATATTTATTTTTATAGTTAAATTTTTCTCTCTCTCTCATATATATATATATATATATACATATCAGTCTTTCGGTCTCCAGATCCAGCAACCACAACAGTCCCCAAATGATTTTGTACGAATATTCTTGAATGGTTTTGTACGAATATTTGCGCGACTTTTGGAACTTCTTAGCTTTTTAATGGGTTGTATTTATGTCGCATGATTATGTAACTTTTTAGAACAATGACAACACTCATTTTTACACATATTTTTATAAGGTTTTTCTATATTTTAAGATCCTAAACTGTGTAGAATTGTGTCGTTTGTGCTCATATGGTATTTGTTGGACTCGATCACGCTTGAGTATATTTTATTTGATTTTATAGGTGTTTTAAGGACATTATCAAGCAAGAAGGAAGTCTCAATCCCCAATACATATCACGCAATGCTGAAACGAGAGATCGAGCCAAAAACGGAGTCAAAATAGACCAACACGGACTCGACCGTGTCATTTGACACGGGCCGTGTCACTGATGAGTATCCGGACGAAGATTGTGGTGAAATATGCGCTTTTATGGCCAATATTGGAGTTTATGACGATCAAGAGCGAGAACGATGCCTAAAACGATGAAGATTGAAGCACTACCTGTCGTATTTTCTAATTTCTAGATTCATTACTTCGAATTAGGATGTTTTCTCTCTCTCTCTCTATATATATATATATGGATTCCTCGTGAAATCAGCTTCGCAACGGTATATCATACGCTAAATTCCGAGGTGTATTGAGGGAGTTATGGCTTCTATACCACGGCTTCACAGTCCAGACCGCACACTTGCCGTGTCACAGGACACGGCCGGGTCTGCTGTCCAGAGAGTTTTTGTATTTTTTGGGACAGTATGACACAGGCCGTGTCATTTTTCGGTGCAAGTCCATTTTTTTGACATTTTACACGGTTTGAATCGAATTTCTTGGCATTTTTTGCTTGATAAAAGGCCTTGGACCAGATTTTTGAAGGGATATTCTGAATATTGGAGAGATTAGAGAGAGAAAAACACAAGATTGAGAGATTTTCATCCAAAAAGAAGGAGATTTGAAGGGAATTCTTGAAGAACACTTCAAGAACATTTGAAGGCTTCAACCGGGATCAATCAAGATACCAGCCGAGTTTTATCTTCTTCCTATCTTTTATTCATTTTGTTGTTTTATTTAGCATGAACATAATGAACATGATGATTATTAATCTTTCTTTCATTACCATGTCCGGCTAAACTCGTTAGATTCTGGGCATGAGAGTATGTTGATTTGCTATGGTTTTGAGGGATTGATGATTATATATATCTAGTGTGATTTCTTTATCAAATACTTGGTTTTGATTCATGTTTAGACACTTGATCAATGTTTTTACATGTTAAACTTAATTGCTCATAATTCGAGAGATGAGGGCATTAATAGGTTTCGAGTATTTGACGTAGTAAATTACGAGATTGAGAAATCGGTGATGAACTATGATGATGTTTAATCTTATGAACATTTTGGAGTTAGATAATTTATAATAGACGGAGACGTTGTTATATGTTGTTTAATCTACGTTTTAATGCATCTCGAGAGAGACTTTAGAATATTGTTGTGATTATCATTTTGGAAACGCACTTAGAACTTTTTGGAACCAATCCCGACTAAACTTAGTATTCAACGGAAACCTAGCCTTGGAATCTACCTTTCTAAACTCTTGAAATTCTCTTTAATTCGGATATTTTCTTTTATTGTCATCATTTTATTTTATTTCATTAACCATCCATTCACCTTCGATCGTCTAGATAAAACTGGGAACATTATAATCTAGTACTCAATACAATACGAATATTTAGTCTCTGTGGAATACGACCTTGCTCGCCGCTTTCTACATTTCCTCCGTATATTTGCCGATTGTTTAAAAAAAATAGCGAACAAGTTTTTGGCGCCGTTGCCGGGGAACTACTTTATTTTTGTTAGTATTGATATTACGATAAGTGTTTTCGGTCTTAGTTTAGACATATTTTTCTGTTTTATTTTATTTTGTTACTTCCATATTGTTGTTGGTCGTGTTGTAGGACGTACATGAACACCCGCTCCTCTCGAGAACCTTTGGAGAACTTTATTCCCGAAGTAGGGGCATTTGCTCGAAGAACAAGTGTTGCTACACGGAAATTACAAATAGATCTGTTGGGATTCGGTCCAGCATCCTGCCTGCATAGGCTTAAAAATGCGTGAGGCGCGGCTTGCGATTCGACCTGTGAGATCTGCACTAGAAAGTGGTTAAATGAATTGATTTGGACTACTCATACCAACAAGATGTAATATCTGCATTTTTCTTCTTTTCCCGATATTCCCATTTTGGTGAATTTTTGTTTTTAGCGACTCGCCTGTAACCTTATCGATATTTTGAATCTATTTTATTCTTGGAGTTTGTCCATTTTGACGAGTTTCGGAGATGTATTAATATTATTCTGTTTTATGTCATGTATTATGGCATGGACGTCCGTTTCTCATAGAACCCGTTCGCTTTTGTGTTTTATTTGGTTTCACGAGTTCGTATAGTTGAGTTATTCATGTTGTGAGTTTCGGTTTGTTAATCCGGCGTTGTATCGCGATTTTTGGACGTTTGGGATGTTTCGTAATTTTCCCTAAGTTTAGGGTACTCTTGTTATCCTTGTTGTTCCTCAGCCTTCGGGTAGAATAACGTTTCATCGTAACGTTTTGGTTTCTGACTTAAATCCGTGGTGAGTGTATCCGTTGGTCGTGGATACACCTTATTATTTTTTGTTCTATTTTCGATCATCTCCTCGTCGGGTAGTGTTTCAGACTATGGCCTGCTGTCATAGACCATGTTACGGCCGCAAGCCGTATATGTTACGACCGTAATAATCGAGAGTTACGGCCGTAAGCTTCCTTCATACGGCCGTAACAATGCTTCGTTTCTTGTCTCCTGGTCCAGTCCTGAGTTACGGGCGTATCATGTTTGAGTTACGGCCGTAAGTATTGATACGGCCGTAATGGTGTTCTTGATACGGCCGTATGTGTCATTCGTCAAATTTGACCGCCATTCCTCGAATGATTACTAGTAAAGGTGTGAGTTACGGCCGTAATGTTCATATATTACGGCCGTATGTTATGGATGTTACGGCCGTAACACCGGCCAGTATATAAACTGGCAGCAGCCGTATTTTTTCTCATTTCTCACCTCTCTCACTTCTCTTCGCGACGGGAACGACTTGGAGACCTAGGTTTCGCCCGATTTTCACCCAAACACCATTGTAGAAGTATATTCAAGCTTCATATCATCAACATATCACTAATCATTCGTTGTTCATCGTCAAATCAAGGTAAAATTTCCTAGAACCCTATTTTGGGAAAGATTTGGGGGTTTTCATGTTTTCGTCCGATCCGTCCCGTTTTGTTAGTTAATTCATGATGAATATGATTAATCTTGTTGGTATTCCTCGTTTCCCTACGATTCATGGTATATTTCGTAGTATCTTTTGTTATCGAGAGGGTTTGGTTGTGGTCCGCCCTCGTTGTTGTTTTCGTACGAATATACATGAATCGTAGGCGGGTTTTCGGGTGTATTCCATTTCCGTAATCGTTTAGAAGTGGTTGTGATTGTGTTATTCGAATCGAGCACTCTTTCGCGGGGCGAAAGAGGGGAAACCAGAAGTTCGTTATTAACGCCTTGAAGGTGATGAGACTCCTGCGAAAGGGGTGTACTGGCTTTTGGTGCTACGCCTTGAAGGCGGAGAGTGGTGGAGTCGAGCTTTCGTCGATTCCAATCGTTAGTGAGTTTCCTGATGTATTTCCTGACGAGTTACCGGGATTGCCACCGGATCGTGAGGTCAAGTTTGCTATAGAGTTAGAGCCGGGCGCGACTCCTATTTCGAAGGCGCCGTATCGCATGGCACCTTCAGAGATGTCAGAGTTGAAGAAGCAGCTGATTGAGCTTCTTGAGTCGGGGTATGTTCGACCGAGCGCCTCGCCTTGGGGCGCACCGGTCCTGTTTGTGCGGAAGAAGGATGGTTCACTACGTTTGTGTAACGACTATCGCGAACTAAACAAGGTGACCATCAAGAACAAGTATCCTTTGCCGAGAATTGATGACTTGTTCGACCAGTTGCAGGGAGCTGCGGTATTCTCGAAGATTGATTTGAAATCGGGGTACTATCAGCTCCGGGTGAGGGAGTTCGATGTGCCGAAAACAGCTTTTCGGACGAGATACGGACATTATGAGTTTGTAGTCATGCCTTTCGGATTAACTAATGCGCCGGCGGTGTTCATGCAGTTGATGAACAAAGTCTTTATCGAGTATTTGGATAAGTGTGTCGTCGTTTTCATTGACGATATTCTTATTTATTCGAGGAACGAGGAAGAGCATGCACATCATTTGCGAGTAGTATTAGACATCTTGAGGACCGAGCAACTCTATGCGAAGTTCTCGAAATGTGAGTTCTGGCTGAAGGAAGTGATGTTTCTAGGTCACGTGATTTCAGCCGAGGGGGTTCGTGTGGATCCACAGAAGATAGAGGCAGTATTGGATTGGGCACCGCCCAAGAATGTGAAGGAGATCCGTAGTTTCTTGGGTTTGGCTGGATACTACCGTAGGTTCGTCGAGGGTTTCTCGAAACTGGCTCGGCCACTTACACAGTTGCTCCATAAGTCTGAGAAGTTCGTCTGGAATGATGAGAGGCAGTCGAGTTTTGAGGAGCTGAAGAGACGTCTGACTTCAGCCCCGGTTTTGGCGTTGCCATGCGGCAACGAGGGTTTTGCTGTTTATAGTGATGCTTCGGGTCAGGGTCTTGGGTGCGTATTGATGCAGCACGGCAAGACCATTGCCTATGCGTCGAGACAGTTGAGGCCGTATGAGCTGAACTACCCTACTCATGATTTGGAGTTAGCGGCAGTTGTTTTTGCGCTCAAGATTTGGCGTCACTATCTTTTCGGCTCTGCATGTCAGATTTTTACCGATCATAAAATTCTGAAATACATATTTACCCAGCGAGAGTTGAATATGAGGCAGAGGAGGTGGTTAGAGCTGATTAAGGAGTATGACCTCGAAATCCTTTATCATCCGGGCAAGGCGAACGTCGTGGCCTACGCCTTGAGTCGGAAACCGGTTGCGTTGCGAACGCTTGAGATCCTTACATCTCAGTCTGAGCTTCGACGGGCTTTGATCGAGTTAGATATTGAGGTTTTGTTGCCTGGAGCTGTCGGGCAACTTTGTGCTTTAGAGATTTCGTCATCTTTGATCGATGAAATTAAGTCAAGCAGTTAGAGGATCCGATGATTACTCAAATCCGAGAGAACGTTCTAAGGGAAAGTCTCCGGGTTTGTGATTCACGAGGATGGTATTTTGAGATTCAGTCGGCTTTGTGTGCCGAACGACTCGAGTTGAGACAGAGTATTTTATGAGGCCCATGCTACACCTTACTCCGTTCATCCCTTCGAGTAAGATGTACAAGGACTTGAGAAGGAAATTCAGTGGAATGATATGAAGGAGGATGTCGCACAGTTTGTGGCGAGATGTTTAACTTGTCAGCAGGTCAAAATTGAGCATCAGCGACCTGCTGGGTTATTACAGTCACTTCCTGTTCCGGAATGGAAATGGGAAGATATATCGATGGATTTCATTACGAGCCTGCCGAGATCGAGGTCGGGCATGAATATGGTATGGGTGATTGTTGATCGTTTGACCAAGTCGGCACATTTTCTGGGCATCAAGGACACTTGGGGCCATATGAGGCACTTTATGGGCGGCGATGTCGATCACCGATTTGTTGGGATGAGGCGTCCGATTTGATCGGGACCGAGCCGAATGTTGTTTTAGAGACGATGCGGAAGATAGAATTAATTCGGGAACGAATGTTGACTGCCCAGAGTCGACAGAAGTCATATGCCGATGTCCGTCGTCGACCTTTGGAATTCGAGGTGGGAGACCACGTTTTACTAAAGGTGTCGCCGACGAGAGGTGTTTTCCGTTTCGGGAAAAAGGGGAAGTTGAGTCTGAGATTTATCGGGCCCTTCGAGATTCTCGATCGAGTCGGTGGGTTAGCATACCGTTTGGCGTTACCTCCGGCCTTGAGTCACGTTCATAGCGTTTTTCATGTTTCCCAGCTGAGGAAATATGTCCCGGATCCTAGTCACGTCATCGATTATGGAGAGATTGATGTCGCCGAGGATGTTACTTTTGAAGAACGTCCTTTGAAGATTTTGGAGCATCGCGAGAAACGACTGAGACATAAAACCATTACCTTGGTCAAGGTGCAGTGGTCGAGGCATGGTGTCGAGGAGGCGACCTGGGAAACCGAGGATAGCATGCGTGCTAAGTACCCCGAGTTGTTTGTTTCTTAAGTTTCGGGACGAAACTTATTTTTAGTGGGGTATAATGTAATATCTGCATTTTTCTTCTTTTCCAGATATTCCCATTTTGGTGAATTTCTGTTTTTAGCAACTCGCCTGTAACCTTATCGATATTTTGAATCTATTTTATTCTTGGAGTTTGTCCATTTTGACGAGTTTCGGAGATGTATTAATATTATTCTGTTTTATGTCATGTATTATGGCATGGACGTCCGTTTCTCGTAGAACCCGTTCGCTTTTGTATTTTCTTTGGTTTCACGAGTTCGTATAGTTGAGTTATTCATGTTGTGAGTTTCGGTTTGTTAATCCGGCGTTGTATCGCGATTTTTGGACGTTTGGGTACATTTGGTAATTTTCCCTAAGTTTAGGGTACTCTTGTTATCCTTGTTGTTCCTCACCTTTCGGTATTCGGAATAACGTTTCATCGTAACGCTTTGGTTTCGACTTAAATCCGTGGTGAGTGTATCTCGCTGGTCGTGGATACACCTTATTATTTTTGTTCTATTTCCGATCATCTCCTCGTCGGATAGTGTTTGAGACTATGGCTCATCACAAAGCCATGTTACTACCGTAAGCCGTATATTTTATAGCCGTAATAATCGAGAGTTACGGCCGTAAGCTTCCTTCATACGGCCGTAACAATGCTTCGTTTCTTGCCTCCTGGTCCAGTCCTGAGTTACGGGCGTATCATGTTTGAGTTACGGCCGTAAGTATTGATACGGCCGTAATGGTGTTCTTGATACGGCCGTATGTGTCATTCGTCAAATTTGCCCAGTTTCATTCCTGGAACAGTTACGGCCGTAAGGCAGGTGAGTTACGGCCGTAATGTTCATATGTTACGGCCGTATGTTATGGATGTTACGGCCGTAACACCGGCCAGTATATAAACTGGCAGCAGCCGTATTTTTCTCATTTCTCACCTCTCTCACTTCTCTTCGCGACGGGAACGACTTGGAGAGCTAGGTTTCGCCCGATTTTCGCCCAAACACCATTGTAGAAGTATATTCAAGCTTCATATCATCAACCTATCACTAATCATTCGTTGTTCATCGTCAAATCAAGGTAAAATTTCCTAGAACCCTATTTTGGGAAAGATTTGGGGGTTTTCATGTTTTCGTCCGATCCGTCCCGTTTTGTTAGTTAATTCATGATGAATATGATTAATCTTGTTGGTATTCTTCGTTTCCCTACGATTCATGGTATATTTCGTAGTATCTTTTGTTATCGAGAGGGTTTGGTTGTGGTCCGCCCTCGTTGTTGTTTTCGTACGAATATACATGAATCGTAGGCGGGTTTTCGGGTGTATTCCATTTCCGTAATCATTTAGAAGTGGTTGTGATTGTGTTATTCGAATCGTTAGGTCCACTTCCGCCGATTCCTCGCGATTGTGCTTGACTCTCCCTTTCCGTTCGTGTCACCGTCTATTAATCGAGGCAAGTATCCTTATGAACTTACGATCTTGGCATAGTAGTATTGTATGAGAAATTGTGTGTGTGTATACTCACTACGGGTTAGATCCGACGGGGTCTCGGTAGGGCTCCACGAAGCTGTGGGGCCGCGAGTTTGCTTTTAACCACTACGGGTTAGATCCGATGGGGTCTTGATAGGGGTCCACGAAGCTGTGGGTCCACGGTTAATTGTGGTGTATTTTACAAATGTGGTTGATTATTGGCATTTCCGGAAATGAGTGTTTTGGAACTATTGTTTTCTTGATTGCATGCATTTACTATATGTGTAAGATGTAAGTTGTTCATTTGGTTACTTGTACTAGCGTAATTGCTAACCCCTCTGGGGACCCGTTTTGGGGAAATTCGTTTTATGAATTTCAAGTCAGGTTCATCGAGACGAGCGGGCGTTGGACCAGTACGCGGATGATGGCCGTGCGTGATGATTGTGCACGAGTGATGTCTTAGTGTCTTCTATATTTTCATCTTTTGTGGTTTTTGAACTAATAGTAGTACTCGAGTACTTAAGAGTTTTATTCGTCCGGGTTGTAGTGTTGTCTATTATGTTTGTGTTGGATGATGGTGTTATGTTTGACCGGTTGAACCGGGTGAATTATTCTGTTTTGCGTCTTTATGACGAGGTGTTATTTTGTCGTTTCTGTGAGTCGATGAGTATGATGTTTCCGGGGACGTGGGGCAGCCGGTGGGGCGGCCACGTCGCAATCTTCGGGAGCCGGCAGTACCGGCGACCGTCACAGTCATGCTTCTTCTCAGGAGCGCGCCGACCTTGGTATTGCGGCCGTTATGCAGCAAATGGTGAATCAAATGGCGGCGATAGCTGAGGCGGTTCAGAACCCGGATCCGGCCCACGCTAATCGGGGCGGAGCGGATCGCTGGCTTCAGGATGTCATCAAGATGCATCCTCCTCAGTTCTCGGGAGCTTCGGACCCGATCGGCTGGGAGGGGTGGATCATGGAGATAACTAAGATCTTCACTGCTACCAACTGTCTCGAGGACCGTAAGGTCCCTATTGCCCAGTACTTTCTCACTGGGGACGCTACGGATTGGTGGGAGGCCGTTGGGCCCAAAGACCATGTTGCTTCGTGGGCCGAGTTTCAGGAATTGATGGAGGCCGAATATTGCCCGTGGCCGGTCAGACAGGCTCGAGTACATGCTTTCTATGATACTCAACCACGGGATATCCCCGTATCTCAGGCTATTGCCGATTTTAACAAGGAGTTGGGTTATGTGAAGACCCGTTGTCGAGGAGAGTGACAAAATTTTCCATTTTTCCAGACGGATGAAGTTGTCGATTCGGGACTACATGTCGGGGCTCGTCTATACTACCTTGAAAGATTACCAGAGCAGGGCCCTTGCTTACGATATGTCTGTGACGGCGAGTGAGGCGGCCCGTGAAAGCAAGAAGCAGAAGTCCGCCAGGAATTTTTCGGGCCACAAAGGTGGGGGTCAGCAGAAATTCCAGTCTGCTAACTTTTCCGCTGGTGGTGGCCCAGCTCGATCTACTGGGTTTCCGTAGGCTTCCAGCACCCTCCCCGGAGGTGAAGTGTTTTAACCGTGGCCATCGTGGCCACATCGTCGTATTTGTCCGAACCCTTTGCCGACGTGTAACCGTGTGGCCACCGGTCACAAGGTCGCTTGTGTCGAGAGAGAGAAAATCCTTGGTGCTCGGGCTTCCATTCCAGCGCCTAGGGAACCAAGTGTGAATCAAGGATCATTTGCTTCTCAATCTCCGCCGAGTGCTAGTCGAGGGAGAGGTCGGAGTCAGCCCGCTAAGGGGGGAGCTTCCAGTGTCGGCTCAGCCCACCCGCGTGTCTATGAGATGCGGAAAGCCGATGACCCAGCGGCTACTGTGGCGACAGGTACCGTTCATATTCTTTCTCATCCTGTCAGTGTGCTTTTCGATTCTGGTGCTACGCATTCGTTCATATCTCTAGAGTGTGTGCGCCGTTTGAATCTCGACTGTTTGACGCCTTGTGAGCCCTTCATCGTTAAGCTTCCTAGCGGTGATAGGATCGTTGGTGATCAAGAGGTTTTAGACTGTTCTGTGCTTATTTGTGAGAGGGTTTGGCCCTCTAATCTTATTGTCGTGGGTATCGAGGGTGAGGATTTGATTCTTGGGGATGATTAGCTCGAGCGGCATGGTGCGATCATGAACTACCGCACGAGAATCATCACTATGTTAGCCGTGGACGGCACCGAGCACTCTTTCGCGGGGCGAAAGAGGGGAAACCAGAAGTTCGTTATTAACGCCTTGAAGGTGATGAGACTCCTGCGAAAGGGGTGTACTGGCTTTTGGTGCTACGCCTTGAAGGCGGAGAGTGGTGGAGTCGAGCTTTCGTCGATTCCAATCGTTAGTGAGTTTCCTGATGTATTTCCTGACGAGTTACCGGGATTGCCACCGGATCGTGAGGTCAAGTTTGCTATAGAGTTAGAGCCGGGCGCGACTCCTATTTCGAAGGCGCCGTATCGCATGGCACCTTCAGAGATGTCAGAGTTGAAGAAGCAGCTGATTGAGCTTCTTGAGTCGGGGTATGTTCGACCGAGCGCCTCGCCTTGGGGCGCACCGGTCCTGTTTGTGCGGAAGAAGGATGGTTCACTACGTTTGTGTAACGACTATCGCGAACTAAACAAGGTGACCATCAAGAACAAGTATCCTTTGCCGAGAATTGATGACTTGTTCGACCAGTTGCAGGGAGCTGCGGTATTCTCGAAGATTGATTTGAAATCGGGGTACTATCAGCTCCGGGTGAGGGAGTTCGATGTGCCAAAATGCTTTTCTGGACGAGATACGGACATTATGAGTTTGTAGTCATGCCTTCGGATTAACTAATGCGCCGGTGTTCATGCGATTGATGAACAAAGTCTTTATCGAGTATTTGGATAAGTGTGTCGTCGTTTACTGATTTATATTCTTATTTATTCGAGGAACGAGGAAGAGCATGCACATCATTTGCGAGTAGTATTAGACATCTTGAGGACCGAGCAACTCTATGCGAAGTTCTCGAAATGTGAGTTCTGGCTGAAGGAAGTGATGTTTCTAGGTCACGTGATTTCAGCCGAGGGGGTTCATGTGGATCCACAGAAGATAGAGGTAGTATTGGATTGGGCACCGCCCAAGAATGTGAAGGAGATCCGTAGTTTCTTGGGTTTGGCTGGATACTACCGTAGGTTCGTCGAGGGTTTCTCGAAACTGGCTCGGCCACTTACACAGTTGCTCCATAAGTCTGAGAAGTTCGTCTGGAATGATGAGAGGCAGTCGAGTTTTGAGGAGCTGAAGAGACGTCTGACTTCAGCCCCGGTTTTGGCGTTGCCATGCGGCAACGAGGGTTTTGCTGTTTATAGTGATGCTTCGGGTCAGGGTCTTGGGTGCGTATTGATGCAGCACGGCAAGACCATTGCCTATGCGTCGAGACAGTTGAGGCCGTATGAGCTGAACTACCCTACTCATGATTTGGAGTTAGCGGCAGTTGTTTTTGCGCTCAAGATTTGGCGTCACTATCTTTTCGGCTCTGCATGTCAGATTTTTACCGATCATAAAAGTCTGAAATACATATTTACCCAGCGAGAGTTGAATATGAGGCAGAGGAGGTGGTTAGAGCTGATTAAGGAGTATGACCTCGAAATCCTTTATCATCCGGGCAAGGCGAACGTCGTGGCCTACGCCTTGAGTCGGAAACCGGTTGCGTTGCGAACGCTTGAGATCCTTACATCTCAGTCTGAGCTTCGACGGGCTTTGATCGAGTTAGATATTGAGGTTTTGTTGCCTGGAGCTGTCGGGCAACTTTGTGCTTTAGAGATTTCGTCATCTTTGATCGATGAAATTAAGCTGAAGCAGTTAGAGGATCCGATGATTACTCAAATCCGAGAGAACGTTCTTAAGGGAAAGTCTCCTGGGTTTGTGATTCACGAGGATGGTATTTTGAGATTCCAGAGTCGGCTTTGTGTGCCGAACGACTCAGAGTTGAGACAGAGTATTTTGCGGGAGGCCCATGCTACACCTTACTCCGTTCATCCTGGTTCGAGTAAGATGTACAAGGACTTGAGAAGGAAATTCTGGTGGAATGATATGAAGGAGGAGGTCGCACAGTTTGTGGCGAGATGTTTAACTTGTCAGCAGGTCAAAATTGAGCATCAGCGACCTGCTGGGTTATTACAGTCACTTCCTGTTCCGGAATGGAAATGGGAAGATATATCGATGGATTTCATTACGAGCCTGCCGAGATCGAGGTCGGGCATGAATATGGTATGGGTGATTGTTGATCGTTTGACCAAGTCGGCACATTTTCTGGGCATCAAGGACACTTGGGGCCATATGAGGCACTTTATGGGCGGCGATGTCGATCACCGATTTGTTGGGATGAGGCGTCCGATTTGATCGGGACCGAGCCGAATGTTGTTTTAGAGACGATGCGGAAGATAGAATTAATTCGGGAACGAATGTTGACTGCCCAGAGTCGACAGAAGTCATATGCCGATGTCCGTCGTCGACCTTTGGAATTCGAGGTGGGAGACCACGTTTTACTAAAGGTGTCGCCGACGAGGTGTTTTCCGTTTCGGGAAAAAGGGGAAGTTGACTCCGACATTTATCCGGGCCTTCCAGATTCTCGATCGAGTCGGTGGGTTAGCATACCGTTTGGCGTTACCTCCGGCCTTGAGACACGTTCATAGCGTTTTCATGTTTCCCGGTGAGGAAATATGTCCGGATCCTAGTCACGTCATCGATTATGGAGAGATTGTTGTCGCCGAGGATGTTACTTTGGAAGTACTTCCTTTGAAGATTTTGGTTCATAGAGAGAAACGTCTGTTACATAACACCATTACCTTGGTCAAGGTGCAGTGGTCGAGGCATGGTGTCGAGGAGGCGACCTGGGAAACCGAGGATAGCATGCGTGCTAAGTACCCCGAGTTGTTTGTTTCTTAAGTTTCGGGACGAAACTTATTTTTAGTGGGGTATAATGTAATATCTGCATTTTTCTTCTTTTCCAGATATTCCCATTTTGGTGAATTTCTGTTTTTAGCAACTCGCCTGTAACCTTATCGATATTTTGAATCTATTTTATTCTTGGAGTTTGTCCATTTTGACGAGTTTCGGAGATGTATTAATATTATTCTATTTTATGTCATGTATTATGGCATGGACGTCCGTTTCTCGTAGAACCCGTTCGCTTTTGTATTTTCTTTGGTTTCACGAGTTCGTATAGTTGAGTTATTCATGTTGTGAGTTTCGGTTTGTTAATCCGGCATTGTATCGCGATTTTTGGACGTTTGGGCTGTTTGGTAATTTTCCCTAAGTTTAGGGTACTCTTGTTATCCTTGTTGTTCCTCAGCCTTCGGGTATTCGGAATAACGTTTCATCGTAACGTTTTGGTTTCTGACTTAAATCCGTGGTGAGTGTATCTGTTGGTCGTGGATACACCTTATTATTTTTTGTTCTATTTCCGATCATCTCCTCGTCGGATAGTGTTTCAGACTATGGCCTGCTGTCACAGGCCATGTTACGGCCGTAAGCCGTATATGTTATAGCCGTAATAATCGAGAGTTACGGCCGTAAGCTTCCTTCATACGGCCGTAACAATGCTTCGTTTCTTGTCTCCTGGTCCAGTCCTGAGTTACGGGCGTATCATGTTTGAGTTACGGCCGTAAGTATTGATACGGACGTAATGGTGTTCTTGATACGGCCGTATGTGTCATTCGTCAAATTTGACCAGTTTCATTCCTGGAATAGTTACGGCCGTAAGGCAGGTGAGTTACGGCCGTAATGTTCATATGTTACGGCCGTATGTTATGGATGTTACGGCCGTAACACCGGCCAGTATATAAACTGGCAGCAGCCGTATTTTTTCTCATTTCTCACCTCTCTCACTTCTCTTCGCGACGGTAACGACTTGGAGAGCTAGGTTTCGCCCGATTTTCGCCCAAACACCATTGTAGAAGTATATTCAAGCTTCATATCATCAACCTATCACTAATCATTCGTTGTTCATCGTCAAATCAAGGTAAAATTTCCTAGAACCCTATTTTGGGAAAGATTTGGGGGTTTTCATGTTTTCGTCCGATCCGTCCCGTTTTGTTAGTTAATTCATGATGAATATGATTAATCTTGTTGGTATTCTTCGTTTCCCTACGATTCATGGTATATTTCGTAGTATCTTTTGTTATCGAGAGGGTTTGGTTGTGGTCCGCCCTCGTTGTTGTTTTCGTACGAATATACATGAATCGTAGGCGGGTTTTCGGGTGTATTCCATTTCCGTAATCATTTAGAAGTGGTTGTGATTGTGTTATTCGAATCGTTAGGTCCACTTCCGCCGATTCCTCGCGATTGTGCTTGACTCTCCCTTTCCGTTCGTGTCACCGTCTATTAATCGAGGCAAGTATCCTTATGAACTTACGATCTTGGCATAGTAGTATTGTATGAGAAATTGTGTGTGTGTATACTCACTACGGGTTAGATCCGACGGGGTCTCGGTAGGGCTCCACGAAGCTGTGGGGCCGCGAGTTTGCTTTTAACCACTACGGGTTAGATCCGACGGGGTCTCGGTAGGGGTCCACGAAGCTGTGGGTCCGCGGTTAATTGTGGTGTATTTTACAAATGTGGTTGATTATTGGCATTTCCGGAAATGAGTGTTTTGGAACTATTGTTTTCTTGATTGCATGCATTTACTATATGTGTAAGATGTAAGTTGTTCATTTGGTTACTTGTACTAGCGTAATTGCTAACCCCTCTGGGGACCCGTTTTGGGGAAATTCGTTTTATGAATTTCAGGTCAGGTTCATCGAGACGAGCGGGCGCTGGACCAGTACGCAGATGATGGCCGTGCGTGATGATTGTGCACGAGTGATGTCTTAGTGTCTTCTATATTTTCATCTTTTGTGGTTTTTGAACTAATAGTAGTACTCGAGTACTTAAGAGTTTTATTCGTCCGGGTTGTACTGTTGTCTATTATGTTTGTGTTGGATGATGGTGTTATGTTTGACCGGTTGAACCGGGTGAATTATTCTGTTTTGCGTCTTTATGACGAGGTGTTATTTTGTCGTTTCTGTGAGTCGATGAGTATGATGTTGCTCAGCCTGGTGGGTCCCAGATAGGGATTCATGGCGCTGTAATATACCTCGAATATCTTGGGGGTGTTACACAATATGCATCTTCTTTTCTGGTAGCCATGTCATAGAAACTCCAAAGTTAAGCGTGCTTGGCCTGGAGTAGTTATGGGATGGGTGACCCCTTGGAAAGTTTCTCAGGTGCGTGTGAGTGAGGACAAAACGCGCTAGAAAAGACTCGTGTTGGTACAGTGAGGATAGTCTTCATCATTCTGGGGACCAACAATTGGTATCGGAGCAGGTCACGGGTACGAATTCCCTCGGAGTATCCTACAGTGGAGGCTGCCAGAGTGTTGGAACTGAGAGGCGGGCATGCAGCAAATGTTGCCAGTTGGCCGGAACTAAGATGTTGGCGCTGTGGAGGTTGTCAGGTGCTGGAGGGCTATATGATCAAATCTAGTATGATGGAATTGAGATACGGGCGCAGCAAAAGTAAACGGAGCTGGAATAGATGCTGGTGTCAAGTGTTGGAGGACTGTGTGAATGAATCCAGCCGCTAGAGGGCCGTGTGATCAAATATAGTTCGCGGAGGTTTTCAGACTCTGGAGCTGAGATGATGGCAGGTACTGGGAGGGGGATTGTTGGGATTCGGTCCAGTATCCTGCCTGCATGGGCTTAAAAATGCGTGAGGCGCGGCTTGCAATTCGACCTGTGAGATCTGCACTAGAAAGTGGTTAAATGAATTGATTTGGACTACTCATACCAACAAGATGCATCTTCTTTTCTGGTAGCCATGTCATAGAAACTCCAAAGTTAAGCGTGCTTGGCCTGGAGTAGTTATGGGATGGGTGACCCCCTGGGAAGTTTCTCAGGTGCGTGTGAGTGAGGACAAAACGCGCTAGAAAAGACTCGTGTTGGTACAGTGAGGATAGTCTTCATCATTCTTGGGACCAACAAGATCTATCTGACGAAATGGAAAGAATGGGAGATGTGATTGCCAACACGGGCAATGATAATACAATAGCCCACAATCCAAACAATGGAGGCGTACGGGTTGAGCAGCACGTAATTCGAATTCAATCGATTCGGGACGGATTTCGGCCGAGGCTTGACCAAAATTATGGGGGAATTTCTCATATTCCTATCAATGTCCTAAATTTCGAATTGAAACCTTCATTAATATCGATGGTTTAAAAGAATCCGTTTGGTGGATTTGCCACAGAAGATCCGCACGCCCAGTTATTCCATTTTATTCAAATTTGTGATACCATAAAAATGAATGGGGTGTCAAGCGACGCAATAAGATTGAAGTTATTTCCGTTCTCTTTGAGAGAGAAGGTTCGTATTTGGCTTAGAACCCTTGCTTCCGGGAGCATACGTACATGGGACGAGTTGGGTGAAAAATTTCTATTCAAATTCTTCCCTCCCAACAAGACCATGAGATTGAAAAGTGAAATCATCCAAATCCGGCAAATAGATTCAGAAATGTTATATGAGGCGTGGGGACGCTTCAAGGATTTGTTAAGACGATGTCCTCGTCATAGTTTTCCGGATGACCAACAAATGTGTTTCTTTTACAATGGGTTGGCTGGAGAAACGAGAAATCTTGTTGATGCATCGGCCGAAGGAGCACTACTAGCCAAAAGCGCAGAGGAAGCATATGAATTGATCGAGGAGATGGCCATGAATAGCTATCAATGGCCTACTGAGAGAACTAATGTGCATAGAGTGGCTGAAGTTTCAGATTCGGATCCCATAAAAGCTTTAACTGCACAAATATCGATTTTGACCAACCATTTGGGAGTTCTGACGCACAGTGCAAATGAAAAAATAACTCCAAAAGGAAGTGCACCACCACCGGACCCGTTGGAGGAAGCTCATTACATCAATAACCATAATTTCAATAACTATCGAAATAATCCTCATCCGAGGTTTTATCATCCTTCGAATAGGAATCACGAGAATCTTAGCTATGGAAATTCGAGAAATGTGTTGCAACCACCGACGGGATTTAAAGTGTCGAATGGTGAGGTGATAGAAGAGTCCAAGCCAAATTCTAATCTAGAGAATATTTTCGCTACTTTTATGATGGAAACAAAAAGTCGGTTTACCCGAGATGAAGAAAAGCTTGATCGGGTTGAAAATCATGTGACTCAATTAGCAACCACCGTTGGAGCTCAAATGAGAAACTTAGAAACGCAAATCGGTCAATTGGCTAAGATTGTAGGGAGCCAACATCAAAAGGGCCAATTTCCAAGCAACACCGAGAAAAATCCAAAAGCACAATGCAATGCTCTTTTTTCGTGCACCATGAATGAAGAGCTACCAGAATCGGAGAATGAAAACGAAGATGCAAGTATGCAACAGTGTTGTATAATAAAGCTGATTTGATAATTAATGAGGTGAAGGATCGGTCCGATATTGATCATATCGAGGAGACGAAGAAATTTGAGGTTTTCATACAAGACATGGCGTCAAAGAAAAAAGAATTGGAGCGCCTACCGACTAAGCTTAAGGATCCAGGGAGTTTTTCAATCCCTTGCGCTATTTCGGGTTGTTCATTAAATGATATATTGGTTGATCATGGTTCAAGTGTCAATATATTGCCTTTATCTATTTTCAGGACACTTGGATTAGGAGAGTTGAGACCATCTCCAGTGAGCTTACAATTCATAGATCGATCTTTAGCTTACCCAAAGGGAATTGTGGATGATGTAATTTTAAAAATTGATAAGTTCGCTTTCCCCGTTGATTTTGTAGTGCTTGATGATAATGGGAAGTAAGATGGTCTAGTAATACTTGGATGTCCGTTCTTAGCCACTGCACGAGCTTTAATTGATGTGGATCGAGGAGAATTAACGATTAGGACGCATAGTCAAAATGTTGTATTTTTGATGACCCCTCGATTTGATGGATTGACAAATGGAGAACCTCCCGATAAAATTGCGCGTAAACCGGATTGTAAGAGCTCGTCGAATGATCCGGGATGAAGGAAACATGCGTCTGGCTGAAGACGTTAAATTTAGCGCTGGTTGGGAGGCAAGCCAACACTTGCGTCAGGCTGACAGTTGATTTTCACTTTCCGCGCAGATGCGACACGGGCCGTGTCGTTTGACACGGTCGGGTCAGGTGGGCAGACAATTTTTGACAAATCTGAACAGCTATGACACGAGGCATGTCCAACAAGGCCACTTCCCTCCGCCCAATCAATATGACCGGTTGTAAGTATTTCTTGACCCAAAATTTTATTCTTTAAATGTTATACCCCCTTCGTGTGTACATTCTTTAATTGAAGTTTGGGGGGAGATATTGGGTCAAGATATAGTTTTATTGTTCGTTTTTCTAACACATTGTTTTGTTTGTTTATTTTATTGTTTGTTTTTTTCTATTTTTTTTCGAATTTTGGTGTGAAGATTTGCTTGGATTTTGGTGTGAATTGTTGTTTTTGAACTTGGTGTGTTTTGAGTATCATGTACTTGGATGAAACTCGAAAGAATGAACTCTTGTCTTGGATACCTCGGGATTTATTTTGTTATTTTGATATGCAAATCGAGGATAATTTAAAGAGGGAAAAAATTGTAGAATAATCAAAAGAGTGTGAAATTGAATAAATAATATCTTGGAAATATGAACAAATCTAACTTGTGAGCTTTTGAGCCTTCGTGCATTTTTAAATATGCAAGTTTCATTGTCGAGTGTATCATTCATGTTTTAAGACTCTAGAACTTGCCTTGGTGTCTTATTCAAAACTACAAACGTGTGTGCAAATTAGTGAAAGTGATTTTAGGCGATTTTTTTGGCAACCTTTCAAACCTTCTGGTTCACCATTCAAGAATGCAGTTTTCACATCCATTTGATGAATCATATTTTCGGGTTGTCATCCTCAATTATGAGTCGAACAACCAAATCCTCTAAGCTCATTTCCTTTCGTTTGTGTTTCAGGTAATTTTTGAAGTCCTTCCAACTAGGAGGCAACTTCTCAATTACCGTTCCCACAACAAACGGTTCAGGAAAGATCATTCCTTCAGCATTGATTTCATGCACAATCAATTGAAATTGTTGGACTTGTTCAATAACGGTTTTGAAGTCTGTCATCTGAAAATCCAGGTAGCGTCCAATCACGAACTTCTTGGCACCAGCATCATCGGTTTTTACTTTTTCTCCAAAGAATTCCAGAGCTCTTTGGATGTATTGATTTGACTGTACACGTTGTACATAGAATCAATCAGCCCATTCAATGTCGTATTACGGCACATAAAGTCGCCGTTACACCACTGATCGTAAGCAGAACGCTGTTGGGATTCGGTGCCTAAAATGAAGGCGCAGCGGAAGCGGTAAAATGAAAATCAATTCGATCCGAATCTCTACGAGGATTGATCGAGCTACGTATATACGAATATCAAAAACGAATTCACAAGAGATATAGAAACTCACCCTTGTAGTCCGTTGATTAGATGGATAACCTTCTCTTGAGCTATTCCCCAAGCTTTAGTTGAATTCTCTACGATCCGAAGCACTCCAAGCACTTGAATGATCCAACGCCGAAAAACCGCACCTCTACTTGTCACGCGCCGGAAAAACGAACGGAATGACAACACCTTGCTATCCTCCAAGGATACGACTAGAGCTAGGTGATGAAGCTATTGATTATAACACTCTAAGTGTTTAACTCACAATCTCTCTTTGAATTCTTGATTTTTTCTCTAAGAACTATCAAGAACAAAATGAAGAAAGGAAGAAGAAGACTAAAGAGTTAAGAAATGAACTCAAAGTTCTTTCTCTCTCCCTCCAATACAACTCACGTATGATTTCACACAAGGAATCAAAAAGTGCATGTGTTATGAGATGTCTTCTTCCCTTTATTCAACTCTCACTTCAATAATACAAATCATGCCACATGATTTTAAACCCCACAATGTCATGTTCTTTCATATAAAATGAAAGCAACAAGACAAGAGGAAAGTGAGTGGAAACAAATGGGGGGTGGGCTACTATGCAAAAACGGACAAATTCGGTTCGTTTCGGGCTCCCGTGAGTCCAAACAGATAAACTACAATTCCGTTCCGATGTATTTGTATCGATTAATTAATCCAATTAATTAAACATATCAAATACAAAATAACATAATTAATTTCTCCAAGAAATAATTATATTCATGAATTAAATTAATCACCGAGTGATATATTTAATTCATTAAGCCGTAAATCAATTTATCCGATAAATCGATTTAAACATCCAATGTCCCAAATTTAGATATCCAATATCTAATATTCATAATGAGAGAATTAGCTTGATTCATTCCGTTGTCAATCCTATTGCGCGACTCGGTAGGTTCGTCTCAGTCAGCAATGGGAGGAACCAAAGAGTAGTAGCACCACCTAGCCTCCGCGGCCTACACTGCACTTAACTGAGAACGAATGATGGGATCATTCAAGAACCATTCTGTCGTGAATACCAGTAAACGTATAAACCCTTCTTTCAAATATCCCGTTCAAGTTATAGGGTCACGGTCAGTCAAACCTTATCTGTACTTGACGCTATGCATGCGTTAATGCAAATCGAGATCATCGAGCTGTCGTGTATCTAATACAACTAGCTCCAATGTTTTGGCCAAAGACTTATGATCTCATCTGCCAATAACCGCATAGGACATATAACCCGCTCACTAACGGGAGAAAGAATTCTATCTTGGTATTCAGTAGGACATGCTACTTGCCCGTCAAGATGCACGTCGAGGTTGACCCCCGCCTTAGGTTTACGACGGTCGAACTACTCTAATGAAAATCTTGACGTTACAAGCACATCCCTACTAAATCCTCAAGTCGAAGGTTCACGAATACCTATCACAACCTTTCGATTCCGTCATTGACTGTCCCGGAGTGAAATCCGTGTGACGAATCGAGGGTGAGTCGGTTCGAGTATACTAATCCAATTAGCATACCTATAACGTGTGCTCCCACTAACCATTAGCGTTCGACAGGCACTCTCTATGTCAAAGAACACGTCATACAAGTCTTCACATAAACTTAACGCCCAGTCAAGTTTCATCGACTTGCGAACGATTAAGTATTTGAGCTATAAACCTTTCCAGTGCCGACCCCTTTATCCAATAAGGAGTGGAACGTTTTGCTCCCAAATACACGGACTAGTTTCTATATGTATATTTACGAGTTAGGAATGCCAGTAACTACCAGTAAATAAAGAAACATCCATTGCCTTATATAATTGATTTACATAATTACAAGTGCAATGCCCTCACTCAACATCCTCTGAGTGGCATTCGAGAGCATACTCCTAACAAACGCTTCGTACGATCAGTTTCCGTCTCACTGACCACCGGAGGATCATCCTTGAGGTAAACAGCAAGCCCCAAGGTAAAACAACATCTTTTGCTGCCATCTCTTAAAATCAACACCCGAGAACTTCTCGGGTTTCTCAGCCTGAACTGCAATGGTAGGTGCAGCAGCTTTGGCAGCGGCAGCAGCGACGGCAGCATCAGCATCGGTTGTCATTGGAAATTACATAAAAATAAAAAATGTCTTACGATTGGTGGTTCTGTCAATTTCCAACAATGTAATTACAATAAAAATTACAAAGAAAGGCAACCTAATACAATCTTAATAAATTAAAATATGAACTGAAAATTACAACTTTAGCAGAGGCGAGTAGGACTATTTCCGTAAGATAATTTTGCCCCCGTATAAGAGCAGACGGCTCAGGCAATATGTCTCCAAGATATAACTGTTACACATTTCTAAGTTAGGTGCTCTTCAACACTCAGAACTCCGGCGAACGTTAAGTGCTGAAACTGGGCACGAAAAACAAGAAAGAAATATGCTGCAATATGTGGTATGTTGTATTCGTTCTGTTGTATGTTATAAAATGAAATGCATAAGACCCCCTTTTATAGGGTCCAATTCCACTCCATCAGGTGGGGAGTTACTATAAATTAAAGTGCCATTAATTCTCTTTTTAATCCTTCAGCTCAAGAGTTACCTCCATAATAGTCTCATTTAATTCGGACGTTACATTATGGAGTTTGAAGAGTCATATTCCAAAAGCTAAGTTTTCAACCTGGTTCATTTCAGTCGAGACCAAATATCATCTGAGTTTTCAACACCCAAATATCAGATCAGATAAGTTTTCAACCCAAATATCAGATCAGATGGGTTTTCAGCCCCAAATATCAGATCAGGTAAGTTTCAACCCAAATATCAGATCAGATATATTTTCAGCCCAAATATCTGATCAGATGGGTTTTTAGCCCCAATATCAGATCAAAGAGGTTTTCAGCCCCAAATATCAGATCATATGGGTTTTCAGCCCAAATATCAGATCAGGTGGTTTTCGGCCCCAAATATCAGATCAGATGGGTTTTCAGCCCCAAATATCAGATCGGATGTGTTTTCAGCCCAAATATCAGATAGGATGAGTTTTCAGCCCAAATATCAGATCAGATAGGTTTTCAGCCCCAAATATCAGATGGGTTTTCAGTCCTCAAATATCAGATGGGTTCTTAACCTCAAATATCAAATGTGTTTTCAACCCCAAATATCAGATGAGTTTTCAACCCAAATATCAGATGGGTTTTTAACCTCGTTAACCCTTCACCTTTTCAATTAAATGACCAACTTTAATCATTTACCGAAAATCGATTTTGAGAAAAATAAAATCCTGCGTTCATCTTCTCGAAACGTAAATTCACAATTTATTATTTAATTCCCAAGAACTAAATATTTTATCATCATTAAATTAATTTAAATTGAGTTAAAACTTATTTTTTCTAATACCAATTTCCAACATCCCTAGTATATAATATATTCTCCGGACGCGCGTGAACAATTTTTTTTCTCTGGTAGAGACTAGTCTACGTCCAAAAAGGAGTACTCAAGACTAGGGGTGTTCATAACTGGGTACCCATTTTTTCGGGTACCCGAATTTAGGGGTACCCAGTTTTTCGGGTAATGAAAAATTCGGCCCGTGACCCGACCCGAAAAGTCGGGTACCCGAAAAAGCGGGTACCCTATTTTTTCGGGTCATAGGTACTGGCCCAAAATTTAATACCACTATTTTTAAATTTTTATAAATAATTTGTAATTTTAATATAAATTTATTTTAAAATTTATTATATAAATTAATTCCCAGTACTAAATACATTATAAATATTTTCCGTACAATAAGTAAATTTCAAAACTAACTAAATTTTTATATATATCATTTTTTATTATATAATTATGCTTAATTCAATATTTAATTATATATATGAGAGAATATATTATATTTTATTTAAAGATTTTATAAATTTCCAAACTAGTGAGAAAAAATACCATCAGTGAAAATACATTAACATGGATTCACATATTAAATATATTTCATATTAGTTGAAAGATAAAATTTCATATCATTACAAATTAAATAATTAAATTTATAAAAAAACTAATTATTAAAAAATAATCGGATTTTCGGGTACCCGAATTTACGCAACAAGTCGGCCCATGACCCGGCCCGATTATAGGACTTTTTTCCGGGTCGGGTACCCGGCCCGAAAAAAATTAAAAATTTTAAAAATACCCGGGATATTTAGTTTGGGTCATCGGATAGTTGGGCCGGGTAGTTCGGGTCGGGTATTTTTTAACACCCCTACTCAAGACATGTAAAAAGGCCTATATAAATCTGCCAAGCTTTTTTTTTTTTAAAAGAGTCTGTGGTGGCTCATTATCTTGTTTATATATATATACGCACTGAAAGAAAAATGTTTGTGATCATTCCAGCTATTTACTTAGCTTCGTTCCTTTTATTCCTTTACATATGGTGGTGGCACAGATATAATAAGGCTTCACCACCTCCGAGAAGGCTACCGCCGTCTCCACGAAAGCTTCCGTTGATCGGGAACCTCCACCAGCTGGGCTTATACCCCCACAGATCACTCCAGGCCTTATCCCAACGCTACGGCCCACTCATGCTGCTTCATTTAGGCGCAAAGCCGGTTCTTCTGGTATCATCCGTCGATGCGGCACGCGAGATAATGAAAAATCAGGACGTCATCTTCTCAAACAGGCCTAGACTGAGTATAACGGACAGGCTGTTCTACAGAGGCAAGGACGTCGGGTTCGCGCCGTACGGGGACTACTGGAGGCAGATGAGGAGCATATGTGTGCTCCAGCTTCTGAGCAACACGAGGGTCCAGTCATTCCGCCGTGTGAGGGAAGAAGAGACGTCGCTCATGGTCGAGAATATCAGGAGATCGCGGTCTCCGGCCGTGGACTTGAGCGAGACGGTGGTGTCGCTGGCGAACGATGTGATTTCGAGGGTGGCCTTGGGGAAAAAGTACAGCGTCGGGGAGCATGGCAGAAAGATCAAGGCGTTGTTCCGGGAGTTCACGGAGCTGGCGGGGACTTTTTGCGTGAGGGATTCCATGCCTTGGCTGGGATGGATCGATCGTCTCAACGGCTTGGATGCTCGGGTGGAAAGTGTTGGAAAAATAGCTTAATTAATACCATAATTAATTATGGTAATTAATGACATTAAATGGTATATTTGGAATCTACATTTTGTGTAGATTAATTTAGTGTATTTACTTGTTCAATTTCGTTAAGAAATGAATGAGTAATTAATCATGAGTTAAGCCCATTTAATAGTTGGGGATGTGGTGTGGAATCCCATCCCACATTGGAGAAGTAAGGAAAAGTTGAGCTATTTATAAAGGACTTTCCATCATAAAGGAGCAATCAAGTGTGCTCCATTATGGTGCACCCTAGTTGGCTTTAATTAATTTTTAAGGCTAAAATCCGAATCCTACGAGGAAGGTGCAAAGCACCTTCCGAGTCCGAGTCCGAGCACGTGAACGTCGCACCACGTGGCAGTGACATGGCGGGAGTGACACACAAGCGGGCGGTTAACGGCCGAACCAAGGACCATTCAGTATAATCTGGACCAGCACAATGGTTCAGCTATTCTGAACCAATGCAGCCCTTCCCACCGGACCACAAGGTGTCTATCCAGTCAGAAAGACACACCGATTCGGACAGGGTGCTTTACAGGCTATAAATAAGCCCCTGCGGATGATGATTTCACACACATAATAATCAAGATAATAATACTGTCATACTAGCCTAAGTTCATACTACAAAGTCCCAAATATCTAGTAGTTCGCCCGGAATTCGATTCCTAGTACAGGATATCGAGTTCGTTGAAAAACCGTTGTATCTTGGGGACGTTTGCCGTTCAACCGTGTGTACTGTGCGGGGCAATTTCGTCTTACGGAGAGAGAGTCCAACTCTTGCCTCGGTTTAGCATCATTTGTCATTTTCTACAGCAATACAATCAACAATCGTAAGACGAAATTTTTCTGTAGAAGATGGCATCGTCAAGCAACAATGTTCATGCTCCTGCCCATGCCGAAAAACCAGAGAAGTTCTCAGGCACCGACTTCAAACGTTGGCAATAAAAAATGTTGTTCTACCTTACTACTCTCAATCTCTGTCGCTTCCTTTCCGAATCTCCTCCTGTTGTGGGGGATGATGAAACTGACACCCAGAAACGCACGGCATTGGATGCATGGCATCACAGCGACTTCTTATGTCGGAACTATATTTTGAATGGGTGGATGACACACTTTACAGTGTTTATTCCACAATCAAAACGTCCCAAAGAGTTGTGGGACTCGTTGGAGACAAAATATAAAGCAGAAGATGCCGGCTTGAAAAAGTTCATCGTGGGTCGTTTTCTTGACTTCAAAATGGTGGACACCAAAAGCTGTTCTCGAGCAAGTGCAGAAATACGATTGATCCAGCACGATATTTTGGCAGAAGGAATGAGCTTGTCTGAATCCTTTCAAGTTGCTGCCATAATCGAGAAGTTGCCCCCGATGTGGAAGGACTTCAAAAACTACCTCAAGCACAAACGCAAGGAAATGGGCCTTGAAGATCTAATTGTGCGACTGAGGATCGAAGAGGACAATCGGAAGACCGATGTCAAGATGAACAAGTCATCTATGGAGGCAAAAGCAAATCTCATCGAGTCAAGCAACAACAAAAAGCGGAAATTTAACGGGAAGAAGCAAGACTCGAAGAATCAAAAGAAGATCAAAGGAGAATGCTAAATTCGGGCATATGGCGAAAAATTGCCGCAAACCAAAGAAGGACAAGAAGAGAGATCAAGCAAATATTATCGAGAATAAGTATGTTCCCGCCGATTTGTCCAGTCTTGATCTGTGTGCAGTTGTAGATGAAATCAATATGGTTGGTATCCCAGTCGGATGGTGGGTGTACACCGGCGCTACTAAACATATTTGTGCCGATAAAACCATGTTCTCCTCATATGAGCCCGTCACCGAAGAAAGAAAATTGTACATGGGAAACTCCGCTGCCTCAAATGTTGTCGGAACTGGAGAAGTTATACTCGAGATGACGTCGGGATTGAAATTGACGCTCAAGAATGTGCTACATGTTCTAGACATCCGTAAGAATCTTGTGTCTGGCTCAGCATTGAGCAAAGCCGGATTTAGGCTAGTGTTTGAAGCGGATAAAGTTGTAATAACTAAAAATGGTCACTTTATCGGAAAAGGCTATATAGATAACGGCCTTTTCAAACTGAATGCTATCAATGTACGTGGTGGAAATGAAATAAACGATAAAGTTGTTTATTTGGTTGAGTCTCCTAATTTATGGCATGATAGATTAGGATATGCAAATCTAAATATACTACGTCGTTTAGTACATTTAGATTTATTGCCAAAAATGACTTTCGATCAACACAAAAGGTGTGAAATATGTGTTGAAGCAAATGGCAAAATCTCCTTTTCATTCAGTGGAAAGATCGACAAAACCTCTTGAATTGATTCACACCGATCTGTGCGATTTAAAACTTGTGCAAACAAGAGGTGGAAAGAATTATTTTATAACTTTTATTGATGATTTCACAAGATTTTGTTATGTGTATCTTTTGAGAAGCAAAGACGAAGCATTCGAAGCTTTCAAAACATACAAAACAGAAGTTGAAAATCAACTCAACACCAAAATTAAAATGATTCGAAGTGATCTAGGTGGTGATTATGTTGCACCTTTTGAAGAATATTGTCGTGAAAATGGCATTATTCACCAAACGATTGCACCTTATGCACCCCAATCGAATGGTGTTGCGAACGAAAGAATAGAACATTGAAGGAAATGATGAATGCTATGTTGATAAGCTCGGGCCTATCACTTAACATGTGGGGAGAAGCTATTCTTTCGCTAATAAAATTCGAATAAATTACCCAAAAAGAAGCAAGATAAAACTCCATATGAATTATGGAAAGGAAGGAATCCGTCTATAAATACTTAAAAGTGTGGGGGTGCTTAGAAAAGTTGAAGTACCGAAACCCAAGCAAGTAAAAATAGGACTAAAACGGTTGATTGCATTTTCATAAGATATGCAAATAATAGTAGTGCGTCGATTTTGGTACACAAATCGGAAGTACCCGATATAAATGAGGGAATGATTATAGAATCAAGAAATGCCATATTTTTGAAACTATATTCCCTAAGAAAGAAAAGAATGAAATAAGTCCGAAAAGAGGACTTATGATGAAATCTCGCCAAATAGAAATGGACCAACACCGGAACTAAGGCGAGGAAAAAGAATAAAATCTGCAAAAACATATGTACCTGATATTGTAGTCTATTCTTTAGAATATGAACCAAAGACAAACAAGGAAGCATTGTGCAGTTCCGATGCCGATCTATGGCAAGAAGCTATCAATAGTGAATTCGAGTAAATCTTGAACAATCACACTTGGCACATTGTTGATCTTCCTCCGGAAATAAACCTTTAGGTTGCAAGTGGATTCTTAAGAAGAAATACAAAGGTGATAAATCTATTGACAAATACAAGGCACGTTTGGTAGCCAAAGGATACAAACAAAAGGAAGGGTATGATTACTTTGATACATACTCACCAGTTACTCGGATTACATCCATTAGAATGCTACTTGCATAGCGGATTGTACAATCTTGAGATACACCAAATGGATGTAAAAACGGCCTTTCTAAATGGAGATTTAGAAGATGAAATTTATATGGAACAACCCGAAGGGTTCGTGATTCCCGGCCAAGAAAACAAAGTTTGCAAACTTGTTAAGTCTTTATACGGACTTAAGCAAGCACCCAAACAATGGCATGAGAAATTTGACCAAGTAATGATGTCAAATGGTTTCAAGATCAATGAATGCGATAAATGTGTGTACATCAAAGGTACATCTGACAATTTTGTCATTGTGTGTCTATACGTTGATGATATGCTAATTATGGGTAGCAACAATAAAATCATCATAGGCACTAAGGAAATGTTAAAGAAGAACTTTTACATGAAGGATATGGGATTAGCCGATGTGATTCTAGGAATCAAGATCTCGAGAACACCCGATGGAATAGTCTTATCACAATCCTACTATGTTGAGAATGTACTTAAGAAATTCAAGGCATACGATCTACCTCCGGCTAAGACACCTGTTGACTTAAGTTTACACTTAGCCAAAAATCGAGGAGAAACCATATCACAAACAGAATATGCTAGGATAATTGGAAGCCTAATGTACTTAGCAAATTGTACAAGGCCAGACATAGCATATTCTATTAGTAAACTGAGTCGGTTTACGAGTAATCCCGGAAAGGATCATTGGACCGCATTGACAAGAGTGTTGAGATACTTAAAACACACTGTCAATCATGGTATACACTATTCGAGATATCCAAATGCTTTTGGAAGGATATTGTGATGCCAATCGGATATCCGATACTAAAGACACTAAATCCACAAGCGGTTATGTATTTACCATTGGTGGAGGAGCAATATCATGGAAATCTTCTAAGCAAACATGCATAGCCCGATCTACAATGGAATCGGAGTTTATTGCTTTAGACAAAGCCGGCGAAGAAGTCGAATGGTTAAGAAACTTCTTAGAAGATATTCTCTGTTGGGAAAAACCTTTGCCTCCCGTTATGATACATTGTGATAGCATGGCAGCCATAGGGAGGGCAAAGAACAGTATATATAATGGTAAGTCTCGAAATATTCGTCGAAGACACAATACCATTAGACAATTGATCACTACAGGAATAATGTGTATTGACTATGTAAAGTCAAAAGACAATATAGCGGATCCGTTTACGAAAGGTATTAACCGTGATCAATTATATAATGCAGCAAGGGGAATGGGATTGAAATCCACACATTGAGAATTTTCATAATGGTAACTCAACCAGGATGATTGGAGATCCCAAGAACTTGGTTCAATGAGACAACTAAGTTGTGAAAGTTCAAGTTAAAGCACTTGAAAAATCCATTCTCGTAGCTGTTCAAGTGCAAGCCTGCAGTTTGTGGTAAAGGGTAAGCTTTTTAAAGCTTTTAATGATTCCTATAGCCTTTTATAGGTGGAGTATGGCAGGATATTCTTCATAGGAGGTCACCTATATAAGTGAAGAAGTAAGGCCGCTTCATAAAATTAGTAACACTTATGAATCCAAGAAATGGTCCAAGGCCAAAATGGACACAACGTGAGAACGAAAGATATTAGATCTATTATTGTGTGTATGTTATTGTCTTGGTTTACACAAAAGTTGACCGGTTCAAGACATCACGTTCACCGAGCAACGAGTAAATCTGATAGCATTACACTAAGGAAGGTTCAAGGCTAACTACCACCTATCCTGAAGCAATAATAGGTCGTCGGGACTTAGTGCATGTTGCATTTGCATTAATCATCATTCATGTGGGGGATTGTTGGAAAAATAGCTTAATTAATACCATAATTAATTATGGTAATTAATGACATTAAATGGTATATTTGGAATCTACATTTTGTGTAGATTAATTTAGTGTATTTACTTGTTCAATTTCGTTAAGAAATGAATGAGTAATTAATGCACAAAGTTAAGCCATTTAATAGTTGGGGATGTGGTGTGGAATCCCATCCCACATTGGAGAAGTAAGGAAAAGTTGAGCTATTTATAAAGGACTTTCCATCATAAAGGAGCAATCAAGTGTGCTCCATTATGGTGCACCCTAGTTGGCTTTAATTAATTTTTAAGGCTAAAATCCGAATCCTACGAGGAAGGTGCAAAGCACCTTCCGAGTCCGAGTCCGAGTCCGAGTCCGAGCACGTCGCACTTGTCGCAACGGGCGCTTCGTAGGCGCATGAACCAATGCAGCCCTTCCCACCGGACCATAAGGTGTCTATCCAGTCAGAAAGACACACCGATTCGGACAGGGTGCTTTACAGGCTATAAATAAGCCCCTGCGGATGATGATTTCACACACATAATAATCAAGATAATAATACTGTCATACTAGCCTAAGTTCATACTACAAAGTCCCAAATATCCAGTAGTTCGCCCGGAATTCGATTCCTAGTACAGGATATCGAGTTCGTTGAAGTACTGTGCGGGGCAATTTCGTCTTACGGGGAGAGAGTCCAACTCTTGCCTCGGTTTAGCATCATTTGTCATTTTCTACAGCAATACAATCAACAGAAAGCGTGGCTAAACGTGTCGATGAGTTCCTGGAGGGTGTGGTACAAGAGCATAGATCAACAAATAAGGGACAAAGAGAGTACAATTTTGTTGATATATTGCTTCAGCTTCAGAGAGAGAACAAGGATTCTTTTGATGATTACTCCCTCAAAGGTGTAATCTTGGTAAAATAATCGAACTCTCATCTATATTACTCTCTTCATCCACAAAAATGTCATATTTTGACTTTTTCCATCAAAATTTATAAATTTTAACCACAAATTGCGATTATATAAATTATCACGGAACCCAAAGGGCTTCAAAAATTGTTGGACATGGGCGGTCTTCCGTGTGTGTGTGTGTGTGTTAACTCCATGACTCACATCTAATTGTTATTATTTTAAAATAAAAAGAGAGAGAAGTGTCGATCACAAAGCCAATCAGCTAGCCTATAGGTCGAGATTGTATGTTATTATGGATTTCACTAGCATGAATATTTTCATCCGACAGGATATGTTCGGAGCCGGAACCGAGACGATATCAACATCTTTAGAGTGGACAATGGCAGAGCTTATAAAAAATCCAAGAAGCATGAAAATCTTGCAGGAAGAAGTGAGACGAGTAGCCGGAACGAAAAGAGAGGTGGACGAGGACGACTTGGAGAAAATGCCTTATCTAAAAGCAGTGCTCAAGGAGGGTCTGAGACTACACACACCAGCTCCATTGCTGGTCCCTCGTGAATCGACTCACGACACCAAAGTAATGGGCTACGACATCGCGGCCGGGACACAGATCATGATCAGCGCATGGACGATTTCAAGAGATCCGTCCTTGTGGGAAAATCCAGAAGAGTTCAAGCCAGAGAGGTTTCTCAACACGAGCATAGATTACAAAGGGCAGCACTTCGAGCTGATCCCATTCGGTGCTGGCAGCACTTGAGAAAAAATTGGGATGTAATTGGCTAAACGAAATTTCTTGGGATATTTTTGGTAAAGGCGAAAAGTTATGGGACCAAAAAAGACTTTATCCCTGCCACGTATTGTCCATATCACGCCGGAGATAAAAATCCCCAAATTAAAAGTCACGGGCGGGTCACATGGGGGGAAACGACGCCGTTTTCTCAACTCCGACGAGTATTGGGATGTAAATTGTACACTTGAGAAAAATTGGGATGTAATTGGCTAAACGAAATTTCTTGGGACATTTTTGGTAAAGGCGAAAAGTTATGGGACCAAAATAGACTTTATCCCTGAAACTTATCATCCTTATATTTGGATACATGATACAGATTGTGATTTTTCCATGATGGTTAAACAGCAATATATTAGTCTTGAGAATTTAATAGATTTTTCAGAGATCAGTGTTTTTACGGATCATCAGAGAGGTTCCGTATTCGGTTTGCAATAAATCGAGGCGTGAGTATTGTTGATGACAAAAACCTATATCAGAACACGTATGATCATATCAGATGACCCGTCAACATTTATTGGCCATGACTCTTGTTTATAGTCATATATTGCATAACAAACTACTAACAGAAATTGTCTGCTGAACTTAAAGCATATTGTGAGGTTAGAGAAAAGGTTCTTTGTGGAATAATTCATCGACTGTCTAGCGGATCGATGAGCTTAGGCTGCATATCTTAACATTAGTTGGAGCCAGTGCCATTCGCGAATGAATATCTTACGATCTTAATTGTCTCTCGAGTGAGAATTTTACATTCGAGAATATGTGTGTGAAATCTCGTGATCATCAATCTCAATATTCCGTTACACAATCCAATTGAACGGTCAAGATTCTCAACAACATACGTAATATATACCTATTTTTAGATGTAACTCGTGACTAGCTACGTAGAAAATTTTATTCCATTCAAGAACTCTGGGTGTCGAACCCAATTAAGTGTGGCCCCCAAATGAGTTTACGGACACCATGTATGAAATTACGGACTAAAACTATATTGAGTGTTGGTGCATTGCAACTTTGTTCTTCAAGTAGGTCGAATCATCGGTGGCGTCCTTAAACATTGAATAAGTACCTTCGACAAAAGCTGTAATTGGATCGCGAAATAATTCAGGGTGAATATCAAGAAGAATATTAATAGTCCCATAACCATCATTTGATCCTCTAATTGTCTCATCCCTAATGCTTGCAATCCATTCAAAAAATTACGGAAATTCAAATATTCATCGGTGCCATCCGTGTCCAAAGGATGCATATTCTCATTCATTCTCAAAACTATACAGTCTTGCGATTTGCATAGTGCATTCCAACAATCTATAAGCCGCTTCAAAATAGTACTCGTTCAACGCATAGGGGCTTCATCCCAAAATTATGTGTTTTGCACGGATAAGTTCGGCATGCGAATGCTCCGTTAAATGATACTGCAACTACTCAACTCTTCATTTGGATTCAAGTAATATCAAATGCGTTGCCTACTTAGAAGAAGGAATGTGTTGTTTCACTCGTTCATATGTTCAATACAATATTCCCCTCTAACATTATAATCCGATGGAGCCTCCACACGGTATATTTTTCCAATGCCACCATAGCCGTATACAAAGAACATGTCACCGTTATTGGAGGTGACTGTCTGCATTATTCGTGAATAAGTTCTTTACTCATAAATCATTTTCGAAAGAAGATGTGTTTGGTAAAACCTTAGAAGCATGTCTTAATTTGGTAAATTATTGATACAAGCCTTCTTCACATAAAATGTGAATCTTGTGTTACAATAGTAGTATAAGTGATGTGGATTATTCAAGAATCAAAGTCGGTTTACTTTATAAAATGCAGATATCAATTAACTTAGGGTTAAATGTATGAAAATACACAAACTTTAGGTTCATTTTTATTTTTAACATAATCTTTCAAAATTTCAGAAAAATACACCAATTTTTGTTTCAAAATTCATCTTCTTCTCCAAACTACAATTCTTCTTTTATATATTGATTTCTTTAAGAAAAAGAATTAATTTTTCTATTAGTTTGTTTAAAAAATTATAGTTTATTAACCCATCAACTTAACATTTTTAGGGAGCACGTGTACCCGCATTCAAGGAATACCTACCAAGATACTCACAATTGTCCAAATAAAAAAATTGTATACGCACATATCATTCTCAATATGATAGCACAATATCATGTGCTGATGTGATACAGAGGTATAATTTGCCGGGGGTTTTTTGGATGGATGTAGTATACTGAGTTTTTTTTTTGTAAAAATGGGTTGATTCTGGAAATTCTTTGCAAAAATGGGTTGGTTTTAAATGTCTTTACAAAAGTAGGTTGTTTTCGGGTGGCCCCACAAAAAATCCAACAGATAATTTTAATATTACATATTAGGTCCCTCTATTTTTCACATTTAACCCATGTAGTTTATAAGTTGAATCCTCTTACTTATACAAATTTGTTATTTACACATTTTTACTCTTTAAAGTTTAATTTTTGAACTTTATTACATATGATATATAATTTGTTTATTAAAAATATAATTGGAATTTATGTAATATATTAAACAAATTATATCATTATAAAATTTTAGTGAATCATATCTATCAATATTGAATATATTTTTTAAAAAAATTCTAATAATTAGTATATGTATTATTTCTAATGTCAAATTGTTTGTAGAAGAAAAACAAAAGAAAATGACTTGTCATTACTCATCTCCAAAGTAGATGTATCAATTGTCACTATCCACCTGAAAAAGTAAAAGTATGAATTGTCACTTTAATCTAAAAATGTATAAAGTAAGAGTAAAAAAACGATTCTAATTTTGTTTAAATTTCAAATTCATTTTTGGCAATATAAATTGAGTTTATCATTTCATTTTTTATCATCCTTTTCATAAACCATAGTTCTCACAAATTTTCAATCCCAATTTCTTTTAATTCTTCCTTAGCGACGAATCATAAGGTACATAATCTTGTCTAAATTTCAGATATCTAATGTGAAACATTATATGGAGCATAAGAATTCACATATTTTATCTTATTATTTATTTTGCAGTTACTCAAGAACAAACAATGTGGCCTAATACTAGTTTTGTAGATTTTCTTCGTAATTATGAAGTATCAGAGCCGGTTCAGTCTCATGGTTTTGTAACCAACCCCTCAGAGGTACAATTTCATTTACTTAATGATGATAGCCGTGAGATAGATAATGACTTTGGATTTGATGACCCAAACTCCCAATTTAGTGAAGATAATGTTAGTGAATCATTAAGTGATATTGGGGATGATTCTGACGATGTGAGTGAAACTCCGATTGTGAACTTTATGAATGATATTGGAGACGCAGGAGATGATGACGTAGTACTTTTTCAAGACAATATTCATTTAGATTTTTGGAATGAATCTGAAAACAAAATAAGATTAGGAATGTTGTTTGAAAGTAAGGCTCAAGTAAAAAAGGCAGTAACACTTTGGTCGATCAACCAAAATAGAGAGTTTAAGGTTTGCGAAAGTTCCAATAATCCTGAACTAAACAGAACCTAAATGTAGCTTTTGGATAGCAAAGTGTAAGACTTTAGGGGGTGAAGGAGAAAGTTCTAATATTGTCTCATATACACCACAATGTGCCTGGTACATTCGTGCAATGAAAAAGAAAAAATCACCATATGTAGATTATTGGTTAGAGGTTGATTGGAGTATTGAAGCAGAGAACTCGAAATGTGTTGTTGGTCGAAGTCAGAGGCGTACAAATCGATTTCATAACGAGATGGATGTTCGTCATCCCGATGAACCTCGTAAATGTGGACTATGCCAGCAACCTGGTCATAACAGGAGAAATTGTTCACATTCTCAACCAAGATTCAATTCGATGTGAACCATGTAATTTTTATTGGTCTTGTAGTTTTCTGTTTAATTTATTTCGTAATTTCGTGTTTAATTTATTTTGTAATTGTGTATTTAATTTATCTTGTAATTGTGTGTTTAATTAATATTGTAATTTCGTAACATTGTAATATATTGGTATTAGTTTGAATGTGTTGATTAAAATTTCCTAATGGTGTGATTTGCTAAAAGTAATAGATAAATTTAAATTATATATTTTTAATAAACTATTGTGATGTATAAAAACCAAAGAATAATTTTTCTAAAATAAAAGTTATAAAAAGAAAATAACATATAAGTTGTGAGGTTTAAGTAAAAAATAGAGAGGCCTAATATGTAATATTAAAATTCATCTGTTAGATTTTCTACGAGACCACCTAAAAACAACCCACTTTTGCAAAGACATTTAAAACCAACACAAGTTTGCAAAGAGTTTTCAAAATCAACCCCTTTTTACAAAAAGAAAACTCGTAGTATACTATATCTATTTCCTTATTTTCAAAGTAAATTTTCAAATACAGTAAAACCTCTATAAATTAATGATGTTGGGACTGAGATATTTTATTAATTTAGCGAGATATTATTATATCATAAATTAATAATTTATTAATTTAAAGAGGTTTTACGTATGACTTTTAAATTTACAAGTCAAATATACTAGTTACAAATGTATTCTAGTTAAAGATGAAAAATAAATTAGAAAAACAAGTTCCAATTATCATTTTATGAATTCGATAAATTGAAGAAATTAATGTATGTATACTAATGAATGTTACGAGGTTCAAGGCATTGAAAAAATTGTGTAATTTTTTAGTAATTATTAATTTATAGTTTCGTTGGGACCATTATATATACACTAGGGTTTCAGAAAAATTATTATCTTATTATTTTATTGATTGAGGTTTAAATTTGTACTGATTCCAAATTGGGACCAAATAAATTATTAATTTTATCGAAGTTATTAATTTATCGAGTATTAATTTATAGAATTTGTACGTGAAACAAGATTAATAGGCTGAAATTTCTATGTAATTCCAAGATGCTGAATATCAGGGGTGGAGTGAGGGGGGTGGTGGGTGGGGCCCCCTCCCAAAAAAATAATTCTATTAATATTTTTTATTATTATTGTATTTTTATTATTTAAAAAATATTAGTCCCAAAGTAAGAAAAGTCAGTCAAATTCTATAAACGAATGTATTTTTTTGAGTTCTATTAGTATGATTTTACGTATTAATATAAATTCGTTTATTTAATGTGATTTTTATTGTCAATAATTCATTCAAAAAAAATTAATGTTGTCGAAAAAAATTTAATATCAGCCTTCCTACCAAAAAATTCTGGCTCCAACCCATGGTATTACTTCTATATTTGTCGGCCAACATTGACCATTGAACACAGATATAACTTTACATGTGACCGTGAACACCTCAAAAATGTTATTGGATTTGGATCGTAGAATATTTACGGCAAAAACCAATTTTGAATTTGCTTCTGTAATATAATATTGAATCCGTTTGGTCCTGCTCGATATCGATGAAAATAAAAAAAAAATATTTAAATTAGTGAAGAAATTTAAAGTAAATTTATAACTTTTCTAATTTATATCCTAATATATTGTTCCGATAATTTTACATTTTTAATATATACTATTTCGATCTGAATCGGTTCGAAAGTCAAATAACACTGGTCAAATAATATAGGCCCAAAGTAATTTAAAAGCAATTTTACACCCATAATATTCCGATCAAATCTACTCCTATATACTCTATATATATGCACACCAAAAAGAATTAAGATAAGCCAACCAAAATATAGAAAACCCACACACATGCAGAGATCCTTTAGGGCAACTGAAAAAATGGCCGAGATTTCCCTCAAGAGAAAGCTGGAAGGCAAAGTAGCGATAATAACCGGCGGCGCGAGTGGCATCGGAGAGACGGCCGCACACCACTTTGTCGAACACGGCGCGCGAGCGGTGGTGATCGCGGATATCCAAGACGAAAAGGGCCGGTCCCTAGCGGAATCCATCGGCTTGCACAGGTGCAGCTACGTCCGCTGCGACGTCACCGACGAGGAACAGGTCAAGTCATTGGTGGACTACGCCGTGGAGACGTACGGCGGCCTCGATGTATTTTTCAGCAATGCCGGCACCCTCGCTGGCGGCGGCCTCCTGCAGACCGTTCTCGACCTCGACCTATCGACGTACGACCGCGTCATGAGTGTCAATGCTCGGGGAATGGCCGTTTGTGTGAAACATGCGGGGCGTAAGATGATCGAGCTCGGCACGAAAGGAGCTGTAGTTTGCACGGCTAGTTCTTCGGCGACCAAGGGCGGGGCGACCATGACGGATTACTTGATGTCGAAGCACGCGGTGTTGGGGCTGGTGCGATCGGCTAGCGTTCAGCTGGGAGTGCATGGGATTAGGGTTAACTGCGTGTCGCCGGGCCTCGTGGCCACCCCGTTGGCTCAGAGAATGGGAATCGAAACGGCCGACGACGTGGAGGAGTTTTTGGGGCCGTTGACTAGCTTGAAAGGAGTGAGTTTGACGGCGGCGCATGTGGCGGAGGGGGTGGTTTTCTTGGCTTCGGATGAGTCGGCTTATGTGACGGGCCATGATTTGGTTGTGGATGGGGGGTTGGTCAGTCTACCTTTACCTAAGGGATAATAAAATATAAAATAATGTACAAGTTCATATTGGAATAATTCTGTCAAACGACCAATTCATGTTACTATTTCTTATCATAAAATTTTAATTTTGTAATTTGGATATTAAAAAAAATAAACTTATCTTGAGAAATAAAAAAATAAAAAAAAAACTTCCACTTGGAAAGACAAATGTAGCTAATAATTTTTAATGTTCTATTATTTACTTAATAAACCCACTATGACTCTACTCTATAATCAAAAAATGTCAAAGAATAAACCAGATTAAATGTCCTTATCGATCATTACATAATTAAGTACTTAACAGCTATCGGTTATGTATTAAACGCTTAACAAAAGGAACTTATACAATCACGAGGCGTTACGAACCCGTGCGATGCACCGGATGTGTTTTTGGTTGAATATTTCCGTGTTTTGTACGTAATGTTGGTGCAAATGTTTATATACTTTGTATCAAGATGGCTTTAATGTGTGTAATATAAGTTATATCACTATGTAACGCCCCGACTTTCTAGGTATAATTATTGGGGGAAATAAATAAAAGGTAAATTTGACGAAGAATAACGCCTACAAAGTCGAGTTGCTACACTGACATAAATTAAATACCTTTAATTAAGGCAATAACACGTCATAGATACGAAATAAAATTTGTGTCGGAAGAATAAATTATAAATTTTTAATTTCTAACAAAAGTTTCCCCAAAAGAATTTCGAAACATTTGACATAAGTAAAACATCATTTAATAAATTTCATTCATATGCCCTCTCGGCTTGCTCCATCGTTCATCCGGCTCGGTTTAACCTGCGGGATCAAATGAAGGTGGGGGTGAGCTTCCTTCAGCTTGTGGAAATCTCACTTATCACAATAATATATAATCTCATGGAAAGTATAAAATGAATAATCTATCATATCTTTTTCTCAACATGAATACATACACACAATATTACGTATAGCATGAATCTAGCACGCATAACACGAATATTGAGGTTGCGCAGGTGTCCCCACAACAGCATGAAACAAACACAAAATACCACATATAACATGAATCGAGCACGCATGTGAATATTGAGGTTGCGCAGGTGTCCCCGCAACAACATATATCTTAAGATAGCCTCTTTACACGATACATGTGAGCCTGATTCACAACATGTATCGTCAATTTTAAACATGAATTGAATATCACATATTGAATTAAATATCACATATACAATCCAATTAAAGCAATTAAAGTGATAGTAAAAATTCCCACGAATAAATGATGCTGTCTGACTTGAATATGGAGATGCTCGACTCACAGTCCTAAGCCCGTAAATCCTCGATAAAGTCTACATGTAATAATATTTTAAACATTATAAAATATTACGATATAATAACGGAAATTAAAATATATATGTATAAAATCGGACTAATTATTAATATTAATTGAAAAGTCAATATTTTAATGTCTTGGTCAAAATGGGACTGAATTGGAGATTTTAAAGTTGAGTGGGGTCAAAGTGTAAGAGTTGAGAAGCTGACTGGGTTAAGATCGAAGAATCATAAATCAAAACGGGTTTAAATTGAAGTATACAGAATTTCTGGGGTTAAATTGAAAGTTGCAGGAAAATATGAGGACTAAATTGCAAAACCCTACTAAATATTTTAAAATTATTGTCATTAATACTCCCCAATCATTTTTCGGACCTAATCTTTCATTATATATGATGTTGTTGGGAAAAATCAGATCCCACATTCATCCACTAGGGATGAGAAGAAATAACCGAGAAATAATATGAAAAATAATAATAATCCACAACACAAGAATTTACATAGAAACTCCAAAACCGGAGAAAAACCACGGCCCCCAGAGAAAGAAATTCCACTATGTGAAACATTATTACAATCACACAGACATTCTCTCTCCCGACCCCCGTACCCCACACTCTTACAAACCTTTGACTAACTCACACCTCTCTTCCAACTCTCTATACTAGAGAATACAAGAAAGGAATTTAACTAGAGTCAAAGCACAAAGGTTAAAGTATATTTGACTGGCGCACTTGAAACCACACCACATGGGTTCCTTAAATAACCTTAAGGTTCCCACCCATTTTGTTTCACAAGCAATGTGGGACAAAACCCACTTCTTATATTTTGACACAAAACCAACAAACTCCACCTTGGCAAATAAAAGAAGCTCCATTGTTTTCACCGACAATCATGACTCTCAATCCAGAGAACCATCATTCTCAAACCAGATAATCCTACTCCATCATATGAGTAGACCACTTAGAATACACCATTCTAAGAATTTCCTCGGCACATATCGAAAAACCCGCTGAAATTTATGGTGTAACTCCCAACTTTTGGCCCTCCTGGAAGTCCTTCAGCCATCGACATAACACACACATTGTATCATGCCAAACCGATACCCGTGTGTAAATTCCACCACACACCCTACATCCATGTCAAACCAATGCCCTTGTAAAATTCCACCACACCCGGCATCTTTCCATGACAAGCCAACACCCGTGCGCAAATTTGTGGACCCGCTAACATAATCACATCCTCTTTCATGACAACTCATATGCCAAAAGGACATACATTTTATCATCAGAGAAAATCATCATTGTCACAATGTTAGCCCGGATTAAGAGTTATTTGCCAGATTAACTCCACCCACACCTTGAGAGTTCACCTTCATAGCCTTGTGTAACCCGGATTGTACCAACACACCCTTGACTTATACTTGTCATAAGCCAAACTTGATCATTCCATCAAATTTCTCCGCCTGCTTGAACCACCCTAGCCTGATGAACAACCGCCTCCAAATGAGACTCCCGGACACCGCTCAAGAAATCTTTTCTGATGTGGAAGGTCAGACATCGTTGCGACCACAGAGCATACTCAGAATTTCAAGAGACCCAACCCAGGCTCTGATACCACTTGTTGGGAAAAATCAGATCCCACATTCATCCACTAGGTATGAGCAGAAATAACCGAGAAATAACATGAAAAATAATAATAATCCACAACACAAGAATTTACGTGGAAACTCCAAAACCGGAGAAAAACCACGGCCCCCAGAGAAATAAATTCACTATGTGAAACATTATTACAATCACACAGATATTCTCTCTCCCGACCCCCGTACCCCACACTCTTACAAACCTTTGACTAATTCACACCTCTCTTCCAACTCTCTATATTAGAGAATACAAGAAAGGAATTTAACTAGAGTCAAAGCACAAAGGTTAAAGTATATTTGATTGGTGCATTTGAAACCACACCACATGGGTTCCTTAAATAACCTTAAGGTTCCATCCATTTTGTTCCACAAGCAATGTGGAACAAAACTCACTTCTTATATCATACCAGCCAATATATAACCACTAATTATCATTTTTCTTGCGATTTTATCTTAAAAAATTCGGTAGATTTTGGTTTAATCATATTACCAACGTCGCTGAAATTAAATAAATGAGAAAAAAAATCTTATTTAGACCGTGAAATGCTGATAATAAATTTCACTCTTTTCTCCAATCCTGGGCTCCTAGGAAGGGGATCTGGATCTCACAGAAGATGACTACGTCTTGTGCTGCACCATCGATCACACGCACCAAGACGCGTGTGATCCGACTGATGGCGGACAAGACAGATCAGATCGCACTGCATCCGAACCCAGGCTTCTACTCACCTAGCACTACATTAAACTAAGTCTAATTAATATCAGTTCTTATTTTATTATTTTTTTTCTTTTCTAATATTTTCTGTTTTTTCTCCGTTCCTTTTCTTTTGAATTAGTGGATAAATTCGTATCATTACATATTTACATTAGACATTAGTAGTGATGAAAAATACTTAGTCATGGAAATTGAGCTGGCAGCGGGTTTGGCCTAGGGTGTAAACGAATCAAGCCGCTCGCGAAAAAACTTGGTCAAAATTCAGATCAAGCTCGAAATCGATCAACTTGAGTTTGCTTGCGAGCAAGCTCGTCTCATTTTCAATATGAATTGATCAACCGATATGATCGAAGCTCGCGCAATAATTAATTTAATATATATTTATTTTTATAGTTAAATTTCTCTCTCTCATACTACCTTCGTTCTCTTATAACTGTAACATCTGGACTTTCACGTTTGCCAATGCACAACTTTGATTATTAATATCTTCAATACTTTACTTTTAAAAATTATAAGAAGTTGATATTCTGAAAGTATTTTTCGAGATGAATCTAACAAGATCCCATATTGACTATATTTTTTCATATGTATCAATCATAAAAGATAGTCAAAAGAAAGTATGTGAACAGTGTAATAGTCAACACGTTGCAATAATAAAATAACGGATGAAGTATATATATATATATATCTATATATATATATATATATATATTCTGACATCAGTCTTTCGGTCTCCAGATCCAGCAACCACAACAACCCCCAAATGATTTTGTACGAATATTCTTGAATGGTTTTGTACGAATATTTGCGCGACTTTTGGAAATTGTTAGCGTTTTAATGGGTTGTATTTATGTTGCATAATTATGTAACTTTTTAGAACAATGATAACACTCATTTTTACACATTTTTACAAGGTTTTTCCGGATTTTAAGATCCTAAAATATGTAGAATTCTGTCCTTTGTGCTCATATGGTGTTTGTTGGACTCGATCACGCTTGGGTACGTTTTATTTGATTTTATAGGTGTTTTAAGGACATTATCAAGCAAGAACGAAGTCTCAATCCCCAATACATATCAAGCAATGCGGAAACGAGAGATCGATCCGAAAACAGAGTCAAAATGGACCAACACGGACTTGGCCGTGTCATTTGACACGGTCCGTGTCACTGATGAGTATCCGCACGAAGATTGCGGTGAAATATGCACTTTTATGGCCAATATTGGAGTTTATGACGATCAAGAGCGAGAACGAGGCCTAAAACGATGAAGATTGAAGCACTACCTGTCGTATTTTCTAATTTCCAGATACATTACTTCGAAACAGGATGTGTTCTTTATATGTATGGATTCCTCATGAAATCAGCTTCGCAACGGTATATCATACGCTAAATTCCGAGGTGTATTGAGGGAGTTATGACTTCTATACCACGGCTTCACAGTCCAGACCGCACACGGGCCGTGTCACAGGACACGGCCGGGTCTGCTGTCCAGAGAGTTTTGCATTTTCTGGGACAGTATGACACAGGCCATGTTATTTTTCAGTGCAAGTCTATTTTTTTGACATTTTACACGGTTTGAATGGAATTTCTTGGCATTTTTGGCTTGATAAAAGGCCTTGGACCAGACTTTTGAAGGGATATTCTAAATATTGGAGAGATTAGAGAGAGAAAAACACAAGATTGAGAGCTTTTCATCCAAAAAGAAGGAGATTTGAAAAGAATTCTTGAAGAATACTTCAAGAACATTTGAATGCTTCAACCGGGATCAATCAAGACACCATCCGAGTTTTATCTTCTTCCTATCTTTTATTCATTTTGTTGTTTTATTTAGCATGAACATAATGAACATGATGATTATTAATCTTTCTTTCATTACCATGTCCAGCTAAACTCGTTAGATTCCGGGCATGGGAGTACGTTGATTTGCTATGGTTTTGAGGGATTGATGATTATATATATCTAGTGTGATTTCTTTATCAAATACTTGGTTTTGATTCATGTTTAGACACTTGATCAATGTTTTTACATATTAAACTTAATTGCTCATAATTTGAGAGAAGAAGGCATTAATAGGTTTCGAGTATTTGACGTAGTAAATTACGAGATTGAGAAATCGGTGATGAACTATGATGATGTTTAATCTTATGAACATTTTGGAGTTAGATAATTTATAATAGACGGAGACGTTGTTATAGGTTGTTTAATCTACGTTTTAATGCATCTCGAGAGAGACTTTAGAATATTGTTGTGATTATCATTTTGGAAATTCACTTAGAACTTTTTGGAACCAATCCCGACTAAACTTAGTAATCAACGGAAACCTAGCCTTGGAATCTACCTTTCTAAACTCTTGAAATTCTCTTTAATTCAGATATTTTCTTTTATTGTCATCATTTTATTTTATTTCATTAACCATCCATTCACCTTTCGATCGTCTAGATAAAACTGGGAATATTATAATCTAGTACTCAATACAATACGAATATTTAGTCTCTGTGTAATACGACCTTGCTCGCCGCTTTCTACATTTACTCCGTACACGTGCGGATTGTTTAAAAAAATAGCGAACAAGTTTTTGGCGCCGTTGCCGGGGAACTACTTTATTTTTGTTAGTATTGATATTACGATAAGTGTTTCCGGTCTTACTTTAGACATATTTTTCTGTTTTATTTTATTTTGTTACTTCCGTATTGTTTTTGGTCGTGTTGTAGGACGTACATGAACACCCGCTCCTCTTGAGAACCTTTGGAGAACTTTATTCCCGAAGTAGGGGCATTTGCTCGAAGAACAAGTGTTGCTACACGGAAATTACAAAGAGATCTATCTGACTAAATGGAAAGAACGGGAGACGCGATTGCCAACACGGGCAATGATAATACAATAGCCCACAATCCAAACAATGGAGGCGTACGGGCTGAGCAGCCCGCAATTCGAATTCAATCGGGACGGATTTCGGCCGAGGCTTGACCAAAATTATGGGGGGATTTCTCATATTCCAATCAATATCCTAAATTTCGAATTGAAACCTTCATTAATATCGATGGTTCAACAGAATCCGTTTGGTGGATTTGCCACAGAAGATCCGCACGCCCATTTATTCCACTTTATTCAAATTTGTGATACCATAAAAATGAATGGGGTGTCAAGCGACGCAATAAGATTGAAGTTATTTCCATTCTCTTTGAGAGAGAAGGCTCGTAGTTGGCTTAGAACCCTTGCTTCCAAGAGCATACGTACATGGGACGAGTTGGGTGAAAAATTTCTATTCAAATTCTTCCTCCCAACAAGACCATGAGATTGAAAAGTGAAATCATGCAATTCCGGCAAATGGATTCAGAAATGTTATATGAGGCGTGGGAACACTTCAAGGATTTGTTAAGACGATGTCCTCGTCATGGTTTTCTGGAAGACCAACAAATGTGTTTCTTTTACAATGGGTTAGCCGGAGAAACGAGAAATCTTGTTGATGCATCGGCCGGAGGAGCACTACTAGCCAAAAGCGCAGAGGAAGCATATGAATTGATCTAGGAGATGGCCATGAATAGCTATCAATGGCCTACTGAGAGAACTAATGTGCGTAGAGTGGCTGAAGTTTCAGATTCGGATCCCATAAAAGCTTTAACTGCACAAATGTCGATTTTAACCAACCATTTGGGAGTTCTGACGAATAGTGCAAATGAAAAAATAACTCCAAAAGGAAGTGCACAACCACCGGACCCGTTGGAGGAAGCTCATTACATTAATAACCATAATTTCAATCACTATCGAAATAATCCTCATCCGGGATTTTATCATCCTTCAAATAGGAATCACGAGAATCTTAGCTATGGGAATTTGAGAAATGTGTTGCAACCACCGACGGTATTTAAAGTGTCGAATGGTGAGGTGATAGAAGAGTCCAAACCAAATTCTAATCTAGAGAATATTTTGGCTACTTTTATGATGGAAACAAAAAGTCGGTTTACCCGAAATGAAGAAAAGCTTGATCAGATTGAAAATCATGTGACTCAATTAGCAACCACCGTTGGAGCTCAAATGAGAAACTTAGAAACGCAAATCGGTCAATTAGCTAAGATTGTGGGGAGCCAACATCAAAAGGGCCAATTTCCAAGCAACACCGAGGAAAATCCAAAAGCACAATGCAATGCTATTTTTCCGTGCACCATGAATGAAGAGCTACCAGAATCGGGGAATGAAAACGAAGATGCAACCGTGTTGTCTAATAAAGCTTATTTGATAATTAATGAGGTGAAGGATCGGTCCGATATTGAGCATATCGAGAAGAAGAAGAAATTTGAGGTTTTCATGCAAGACATGGCGTCAAAGAAAAAAGAATTGGAGCGCCTATCGACTAAGCTTAAGGATCCAGGGAGTTTTTCAATTGCTTGCGCTATTTAGGGTTGTTCATTAAATGATGTATTTGTTGATCATGGTTCAAGTGTCAATATATTGCCTTTGTCTATTTTCAGGACACTTGGATTAGGAGAGTTGAGACTATCTCCAGTGAGCTTACAATTCATAGATCGATCTTTAGCTTACCCAAAGGGAATTGTGGAGGATGTAATTTTAAAAATTGATAAGTTCGCCTTCCCCGTTGATTTTGTAGTGCTTGATGATGATGGGAAGCAAGATGGTCTAGTAATACTTGGACATCCGTTCTTAGCCACTGCACGAGCTTTAATTGATATGGATCGAGGAGAATTAACGATTAGGACGCATAGTCAAAATGTTGTATTTTTGATGACCCCTCGATTTGATGGATTGACAAATGGAGAACCTCCCGATAAAATTGCGCGTAAACCGGATTGTAAGAGCTCGTCGAATGATCCGGGATGAAGGAAACATGAGTCTGGCTGAAGACGTTAAATTTAGCGCTGGTTGGGAGGCAACCCAACACTTGCGTCCGGCTGAAGACGTTAAACTTAACGCTAATTGGGAGACAACCCAATGGTTCTTGTTAGTTTATTTTGTTCTTCTTTGCATTTTATTTTTATTTTTACTTGATGAGGAACTGACCGGTTCAACTGTAGGTGTCCAATTCGCAGGAAAAAGATCCGGAGACCAGAAGCGCACTTTCTAGGCTAGTACGACACGGGCCGTGTCATTTGACACGGTCGGGTCAGGCTGACACGGTCGGGTCGGGCATACAGATGTTTTTTGAGTTTCTGGGCAAATATGACACGGGCCGTGTCGTTTGACACGGTCGGGTCAGGCTGACAGTTGATTTTCACTTTCCGCGCAGGTGCGACATGGGTTGTGTCGTTTGACACGATCGGGTCAGGTGGGCAGACGATTTTTGACAAATCTGAACAGGTATGACACGAGGCATTTCCAACAAGACCACTTACCGGTTGTAAGTATTTCTTGACCCAAAGTTTTTATTGTTTAAATGTTATACCCCCTTCGTGTGTACATTCTTTAATTCAAGTTTGGGGGGAGATATTGGGTCAAGATATACTTATATTGTTCGTTTTTTTTAACACATTATTTTGTTCGTTTATTTTATTGTTTGTTTGTTTCTATTTTTTTCGAATTTTGGTGTGAAGATTTGCTTGGATTTTGGTGTGAATTGTTGTTTTTGAACTTGGTGTGTTTTGAGTATCATGTACTTGGATGAAACTCGAAAGAATGAACTCTTGTCTTGGATACCTCGGGATTTATTTTTTTATTTTGATATGCAAATCGAGGATAATTTAAAGAGGGAAAAATTGTAGAATAATCAAAAGGGTGTGAAATTGAATAAATAGTTTAATATCTTTGAAATATGAACAAATCTAACTTTTGAGCTTTTGAGCCTTCGTGCATTTTTAAATATGCAAGTTTCATTGTCGAGTGTATCATTCATGTTTTAAGACTCTAGAACTTGCCTTGGTATCTTATTCAAAACTACAAACGTGTGTGCAAATTAGTGAAAGTGATTTTAAGCAATTTTTTTGGCAACCCTTCAAACCTTTTGACCAACCCAAAAATTTATTTCCCCAGTTAGCCCGATTGAGCTTAAAGCCTATTTCTTGTTAGCCACATTATGAGCTTTCCATTCCATTATAAACTTTTGTCCCTATACTTGAGCTTATTAGAACAAATTGGCAAAAGAATGAAAACGTGTGCGGAGGCGATTGGGAGTATTGTTGGTTCAATTGCAATGATTTATCAAAATAAATTTGAAGGAAGAATGGTGTGATTATAATGATGATGTTGTCCACCACATGAAAAGGCAAAAACAAAGAGTGGGCAGAAAAAAAAAACTAGAAAGACGAGATTTATTGGAGCGATAAGGAGGAAATAAAATAAATGGAGCAATAAGGAGAAATAAGGTTGTGATTTTCACTTTCAAAAGCGCTTAGTGCGATTATATTAAAATCAAGGGGTTGAAGGAAGCAAATTCCAAGGAAAACAAAATTTTGAGCTTCTAATTGAGCGAAGTGATTATTGAGATGATGTTCTAATTTGTTCAAGTCAAGTCACTTTAAGCCATACTTATCCTACCCTGACCAAAAAGCCTACATTACAACCAATAAAGTCATTTTTGATTCACCAAATTTGCATGCACAACTAGTTGTAGAGATGTAGACGATTAGCAAGCCTATGGGGATTCTTATTTCATTGAATGAGTTTTGAGCGTCACTTAGCCCATTATACACTTTGAGAGTGAGTAAATACACTTGACCGGTGAGGTTCATATTATCCAAATATAGGCTATGATGTTAAGGAAGTACCCCAGAGATTTGAATACTTTTTAGAACTCGACTTCTTTATTACTTGAGGCGTATTGATGAATTTTCATAATGATCCTTTGAGGTGTGTTGAGGGATGAGTTTCCTTAAGAGTGGTTATTTTGAAGTGCATTACTCGGGACGATCAACGTTTAAGTTTGGGGGATTTTGATAACACTCATTTTTACATATATTTTTATAAGGTTTTTCCGGATTTTAAGATTCTAAAATGTGTAGAATTGTGTCGTTTGTGCTATATTGTGTTTGTTGGATTCGATCATGCTTGGGTACGTTTTATTTGATTTTATAGCTGTTTTAAGGACATTATCAAGCAAGAACGAAGTCTCAATCCCCAATAAATATCAAGCAATGCGGAACCGAGAGATCGAGCCGATAATGGAGTCAAAACGGACCAACACGGACTCGGTCGTGTCATTTGACACGGGCCGTGTCACTGATGAGTATCCGGACGAAGATTGTGGTGAAATATGCGCTTTTATGGCCAATATTGGAGTTTATGACGATCAAGAGCGAGAACGAGCCCTAAAACGATGAAGAGTGAAGCACTACCTGTCGTATTTTCTAATTTTCAGATTCATTACTTCGAATCAGGATGTGTTCTATATATGTATGGATTCCTCATGAAATCAGTTCGCAAAGGTATATCATACGCTAAATTCCGAGGTGTATTGGGTGAGTTATGACTTCTATACCACGACTTCATAGTCCGTATCAGACACGGCCGTGTCACAGACACACGGCTGTGTCCGCCGTCGAGAGTTTTTGCATTTTCTGGGACAGTATGACACGGGCCGTGTCATTTTTCGGTGCAAGTTCATTTTTTTGACATTTTACATGGTTTGAATGGAATTTCTTGGCATTTTTGGCTTGATAAAAGGCCTTGGACCAGACTTTTGAAGGGATATTCTGAATATTGGAGAGATTAGAGAGAAAAAAACACAAGATTGAGAGCTTTTCATCCAAAAAGAAGGAGATTTGAAGAGAATTCTTGAAGAACACTTCAAGAACATTTGAAGGCTTCAACCGAGATCAATCAAGACACCATCCGAGTTTTATCTTCTTCCTATCTTTTATTCATTTTGTTGTTTTATTTAGCATGAACATAATGAACATGATGATTATTAATCTTTCTTTCATTACCATGTCCGGCTAAACTCGTTAGATTCCGGGCATGGGAGTACGTTGATTTGCTATGGTTTTGAGGGATTGATGATTATATATATCTAGTGTGATTTCTTTATCAAATACTTGGTTTTGATTCATGTTTAGACATTTGATCAATGTTTTTACATGTTAAACTTAATTGCTCATAATTCGAGAGAATAGGGCATTAATAGGTTTCGAGTATTTGATGTAGTAAATTACGAGATTGAGAAATCGGTGATGAACTATGATGATGATTAATCTTATGAACATTTTGGAGTTAGATAATTTATAATAGACGGATATAGGTTGTTTAATCTATGTTTTAATGCATCTCAAGAGAGACTTTAGAATATGGTTGTGATTATCATTTTGGAAACGCACTTAGAACATTTTGGAACCAATCCCGACTAAACTTAGTAATCAACGAAAATCTAGCCTTGGAATCTACCTTTCTAAACTCTTGAAATTCTCTTTAATTCGGATATTTTATTTTATTGTCATCATTTTATTTTATTTCATTAACCATCCATTCACCTTTCGATCGTCTAGATAAAGCTGGGAACATTATAATATAGTACTCAATACAATATGAATATTTAGTCTCTGTGGAATACGACCTTGCTCGCCGCTTTCTACATTTACTCCGTACACTTGCGGATTGTTTAAAAAAATAAAGAACAGACAAATAAGCACATTTTGAAGCTCTAACGAGCCGAGTGATTGCGAGCAAAAATGAGTCGAGCGCTCGCGATCATAACTAAGTTGAGCTTTTCAAGCAGCTCACGATCAACTCGGAAATCTGACGAGCCGATCACGATCACGATCATGTGAATCTCGTCGATCACGAGCCAATCACGAGCAAACCTAAATTTCTAACGATCATTGATCCATTGAGCCAAAGCTCGGCTCGGCTCGTTAACAGCCCTAGTTTGGGCCGACCCTGAAACGGTCCATTATATTTTTTCAAAAAAAAAATGAAAAAATATACTATCTCTATTCTCTTATAATTGTAAATTTTGGACTTTCACGCTTGTTAATGAACAACTTTAACTAGTAATATCTCTAGTTATGTATTTATAAAAAATCATTAAAAGTTGATATTTTGAAAGTATATTTTGAGATCAATCTAACAAGATTTTATATGACTATTTTTTTCAATACGTATAAATCACAAAACATGGTCAAAAGAGAGAATGTGAAAAGTATAAAACTCAAAATGTTGCAATAATAAGATAACAGAAGAAGTATCTTTTACAAATTTATATTAAAAAATATTAGCATCTTTTATTATTTGTATATTTAAAAATATAAAAATAATAAAAAAAGGGGCCTTGAGGATCCGGCCTGGGCCGATCATGAGTCATGGCTGGTCATGTCTTCGCACGTAGACTTGTTCAATAGTACAAGCGGAACCTAATCAAGCTCCTTATGGCGCCATTTATCTGGCTTTTAAACCACCGAACCGCTTGCCAACCAAATGGAACCGCCTTTGACTGCTTTCCCCATAATTTTTAATATTTCAAATTAGTTTTAGTTCTTGCAAATTTTAAAATTAAAACTGCCAGTTCAGGGTTCGAGAAAACCTCGAACTTGAACCGAACCGTCTTCAAACAGATAACTGTTTCGGTTCTGGATTGAACCGCGATCAACAGTTCAGAATCACTGGTTTGGACGATTCAATTGAAACTTTGAACACCTCCAGGCAGACGGCAGCATTAAAAAATGTCCATTCACCAGTCAACAAAGATCCGCTGATAGCCAGCAGGCGGCCATGGAACAGGACGCAACGGCCGCACAAAAAAAAATGCCTAGTCATCGGTGGCCATCGTGGACTCCACCTAAGAATAGGCCGGCATGCAGCCGCAAGAAAGAAGATATATGTTCGATCGGAGGTCCGCCAGTAGGCGGCCTAGGAAAAATATAAAAAAAATGCCAAGCAGACATGTAAATGGGTAATAAATAACATTTTTAATGGTTATATAATTTTTAAATGATTCTGAGTGGTTGAACCATACCCTCATCATTTTGAGTATTACTGTATTCATCTCGTAAAAAGGGGAATATTACAAAGTAAATAGAGGAATAATCGCAATCTCACAATTGAGCAAGGAGATAATAAAATTACAGTTGAAAATAAAGAATTTAAAGAAATTTTAACTTAAAAAAAAAAAAGAAAAATAAGAAACATAGCGAGAAAGGTGTGTACAAGATGACCAAATTGATAGTGGTGCTACATACTTCATAGCTCTCCTAAGTGGATAGTACGGGTTGGGAATATAGGATGCAAAATGCCTATAATTCTGCTATTAAGAGAATTTCACGTACCACAATGACTAGACAAGTAGTATACTTAGCCAAACAACATAAACTTGAACTACGAGCTTATTTTAGATCTATAAATCATAGAGTTTCTTTAACTGCGGATACATGGGTAGATTTTAAACAAAAAAATGATTATATGGGAATAACTATACACTGGATTGATGAAAATTGGAACTTAAACAAAAGATTACTTGCGTTTATAAAATTTAATTGTGCACATAGTGCAGATAATATAGCTAGAGCAATTATTAAAATTTTAACTTTTTATTGCTTAAAAGATAAAATTTTCACAATTGGTTTTGATAATGCTAGTTCTAATACTGCAAGTGTACTACCTTTAATACAAGCTTGCAATCCTATTTTAGCGGGTCGATTATTTCATACTAGATGTATATGTCATATTCTAAATTTGTGTGTACAAAATGCATTAAAATTTATAGATGAGGCAATAGAACCAATTAGAAAATGTTTCTTGTTTGTACATAATCGTACTAAGTTAGCTAGACAATGGGGAAAATTTTTAAAATAAAAACAAATGCAACCCAAATTTTTTACTCCAGACGTAAAACATAGATGGAACTCAACTTATGAGATGTTAAATTCAACTAATGAATATAAAGAATTATTGTGTGAATTTTTTTATACGTATTTTCACGTAGAAGGATTTTTATTACTGCCAACATATTGGGATGACACTAAAGTTTTAATAAAACTATTAAAGGTTTTTGAAAATGCAACTAAAGATTTAAGTGGTTGTTATTATCCCACGTCTCCTAAAGTTTTATTTCATTGTTGTTTTATTATATCCGAAATGGATGCTTGTAGTAAATCCGAAAGATTATCAAATGCTATTTACAATATGTGTTTAATATGGCTAAAATACTTTAATCGTATTCATGATGTTTTCTTGATTAGTGCTGTTTTATCTCCCGATTTGAATTTAGCTCAAGTACAACAATTACTTGAAATATATTATAATATTCTTAAAAATTTGGGTTTTCCTAATATTGTGGATAGTGTTGAAAGTCAAACATTGTTTGAAAATATTCCTGACGTTGAACAAGTAAAAATTAATTTAAAAAAATAGTTTAGAAACTCTTTTCGCTGAATATTTAGCTAAATATGGTGATAGGATTCAAACTCAAAAAATAAGAACTAGGACTACAAATACATTTAACATGGAATTCGAGAGAACTCCCACTAACCCATTTCAACAACTCTATAATATAGCAAGAAATAGGAGGGGTAGTAACGTCGGTCAAAGAAATGACCTTAGTCAATATTATGCAACTAGTTTTGTGCCGGAGGATGACAATGCAGGTACATTTGATTTGTTGGATTGGTGGAAGAGAAGGGGAACCGAATTTCCCATATTTTCCATTATGGCACAAGAAATTCTTGCAGTCTCCGCATCCACAGTCCCCGTTGAGAGTGCTTTTAATGCTTTTAGTGTCCGCATCCACAGTCTCCGGTTTGGTCTGTAGGAGTAATTTTCAAAATATAGTCATTTTTCTCACCTTGCATAGCTGGGCCACGGCACAAGGCTGCCGAGCCGCGGCCCCCAGAATCACCCCTGCCAATGCCTGACCCAACTGTACTCTGGGCCGCGGCCCCTGCTGATCACCCTTCAAACATGCCGGCCCTCTTGTACTCTGGGCCGCGGCACCCGCCTGCCGGGCCGCGGCCCCCACTCGGATCACCTGGGCTGAATTTTAGTGTGTGTCGCGGCACACTTGGCCCGGGCCGCGGCACACGGGGTCAACCCCCTTGGGTTCCCCTTTTTATCTGCATTTCCTGCGGGATTCTTTACATTCCATCACCTACACTTTTGAGAGAGGAACAAGAGAGAGATAAAGAGAGAAACAAGAGAGAGAAATACATTTTTTCATTTTCCCGGAGATTTATCGGTCGGATCGTCGTGATATCTTGACAAGAGCTTGGTAGCTATTGGGCAAATCTTTTCACCGGTGTAGATCAAAATTTTGAGTCCGGAAGTTCGGGTATTTTGTTAGCTTTTTGTGTAAGCTATTTACGGTGTTTTCTTTACTCGATCTTGTTGTTATTGTGTATTCCAAATACTTGAAGTTTATTTATTACCAAGTATTTGAAGATTATTGGTGTATACCCCTAGTTTGTATTAGAGACGAATTGTTCATTGTGTATTGGTGATAGTGAATTTAAGCGGCCTCGGTCCCGTGGTTTTTACTCTCGTCTTGAGGAGTTTTCCACGCTAAAATATTGTGTCTCGTGTTTATTATTTTTCGGATATCATTTGTATTATATTATCGAGTTGTAATTGATTTGCTCTACTCGTCGGTAACCACAAAGTTACAATTGAAGAGTGGGAAGTTGTCAAACGAGGTTCCGTATTATTCGTTGTGACGTGACGTTAGTCGTGTTTTTCCAAACAAAATGGTATCAGAGCCACGAGATTTGTTGTTTCGTGGTTTTTTAGTATCTCAATTGTAAGATGGAAGCCAACACGAGTAGAATGATTAACTTGAATGGTTCGAACTACCACGTATGGAAGCGGAAGATGGAAGACCTTCTATATGTGAAGGATTATTATTTACCGGTCTTTAGCAAAGATAAACCGGAAGGCAAGTCCGACGCGGAATGGACTATTTTTCATCGCCAAGTTTGTGGATATATTCGACAATGGGTGGATGACAATGTTTTGAACCATATTAGTGGAAAGAAGGATGCTCGAGAGTTATGGCACAAGCTCGAGCAATTGTATGCTCGGATGACGGGGAATAATAAGTTATTCCTCATTAAACAAATGATGAATTTGAAGTATCGAGATGGGACTCCTCTATCGGATCATTTAAATGCATTCCAAGGCATAATTAATCAACTTGCCGGAATGGGAATTAAATTCGAAGAGGAGGTGCAAGCTTTGTGGTTGTTAGGCACATTGCCGGACTCTTGGGAAACATTCCGTACGTCGTTGTCTAACTCGGCCCCCGATAGAGTCATTTCGATGGAACTAGCTAAAGGGAACATGTTGAACGAGGAGGTCCGAAGAAAAGCATAGGGATCTTCGTCACAGTCGGATGTTCTAGTTACCGAAAGATGGGGAAGAGGTCAAAGTAGAGGTCCGAGTAATAGAGGGCCACAAAGGAGTAATTCCCGGGGGAAGTATGCCAATGTTGAATGTTACCATTGTGGTAAGAAAGGGCATACAAAGAAATTTTGCCGACAATTGAAGAAGGAGAATCGCCAAGGCCGAGAGAATTCTCAAAAGAAAGAGAGCGGTAGTAATGAAAAAGCCGAAGTAAATACTACTACCGAAGAATTCTTTGTTTGTTGTGGCTATGATATGGTGAATCTTGTGAGAGATGATTCGAGTTGGGTGGTCGGTAGTGGAGCTACGTGTCATGTTACATCACGTAGAGATTTTTATTCCTCTTATACTCCGGGTGACTATGGTATAATCAAGATGGGCAACGACAGGTTATCCAAAATTATTGGAGTGGGAGATGTTCATTTGAAATTCGACACCGGTGTGGAACTTGTTTTACGGAATGTAAAACATGTTACGGTTATGAGGCTTAATGTTATGTCCGTTGGTTTACTCGATGATGATGGTTATCATAGTGGTTTTGGCAAGGGAGTGTGGAAACTCACTCGAGGTTCCTTGATTGTCGGGGGAGGAGAAAAGGAAGGGAAATTGTACGTGACACTTCCAAAGGTCACGACTAATTCCGTGAACACAATCGACAATAATGACATGGCCGAGCTATGGCATAAGAGGCTCGGTCACATGAGCGAGAAAGGGATGGCGCTATTGTCAAATAAGGAGGCGTTGTCCGGGGTTCACAAGGTACACCTTAAAAGATGCTCTCATTGTCTAGCCGGAAGCAAAGGAGAGTTACTTTTAAGAGTCATACTCCTTCATGGAAGGAAAATGTGCTTGATCTTGTTCATTCCGATGTTTGTGGTCCTATGAAGACTAGGACGCTCGGTGGTTGCCGATACTTTGTCACATTCATCGACGATCACTCGAGGAAGGCGTGGGCATACACCTCACTACCAAAAATAACACTTTAGCCGACGATTAGCCGGAGAACGGCCAACGGCCGGCCGAAGTCATCGGCTAAAGTCAGCAAGTTTAGCCGACGGCTAACTTGTTGTCGGCTAAAGTAGTTTAGCCGACGACTTTACTATTGGTCATCGGCTAAAGTCAAGTTAGTCTTCGGCTAAAGTTTTGTAGTTTAGCCAACGACTTGTATACTTTAGCCGACGACATGCCGTCGGCTAAAGTCAAGTTTAGCCGACAGCTAATGTACTTTAGCCGACGATATGACGTCGTCTAAAGTCTTACATATTTTTTTGTGCAGAATATATCACCATCTAACACTTGAAAAGACCATTTACAACACATTCGGAAATTATAGAACAAGAAAACGAAAAACAGTAATTTTCTCTGGTTTGATCATTCAAGAAATCATATTGAAGGTATGTTTATTGAATTTTAATATCAATTATAATTATATTACGCATGTAATATATCTATTTGGATGATTATGAAAATGTTTTAGAATTAGTTCCTTTTCTCGAATATTTCTTGGTGTGTGTGTGTGTATATATATATATATATATATGGATTTGATATCTTGAATTTGAGCTATTTATGATGATTTTAGTCGTAATTTTTGTATGTTCTTGATAAAAACGATGTGTAATATTGTTGTTATTTTTGTTATAGGATGGATAAAAGTTGAAATGGTCTGCAAAAATGGGATCCAAGGGTCATAGATGGAATGCGAGGGTTTATTTGATTTGTGAAGGAGCATGATAGTGATAGTATGATTCATTACTGTCCTTGCAATAAATGTAAATGCCGCAGCGATATGTACCGTTTTACACTTGATGTCTTGTGGGAGCACTTGAAAAAAATAGATTTTGGGATAAATATACATGTTGGATTTACCACGGTGAAAGATCGAATTCAATTATTCCCCATGATCACGGACAGTACAGTGGTAGCACATCCAATGTCCCCACAAGAAGGTTGATTGACGACGTGTTTGGTTATTATAACAGGGACGTACCGGCTGAAGGTCAAGAATACCATATAGCTGATCAACCATTCATCCAAACGCCTACATTGATACCCGTTAGCACAATTTCTCTTGATAGATACAACAAGTTAATCCAGCTCCAACAGACTCTTCTTTATCTTGGGTGTCACATGACGGTTCTTGATAGTGTCATAGAGACTATGAGAGTCAAGGTGGAGAACAAAACCTCGATTAAAGCTGTGGATGATTATTTGGAACTTACAGCGAAAATGCTCCCAGAAGGTCATCATCTTTCCAGTAATTGAGAGCCCAAATCTCAACATTCGGACTACAAGACGGAGAGGCATTTCATGAAGCATGGGACCAATTCAAGATGCTCCTCATTTAATGCCCACACCATCACTATCCGTTTCAACTACTTAATCAATTCTTCTATGATGGGTTGACACAATATTGCCAAGGTGTGGTGGATAACGCCGCCAGTGGTTCGTTTTGGGGGTTAACGGAGAGACAAGATTATGACGTATTTGAAATATTGGGAGCTAATTCTCAACAAAAAATGTACGTGTTCGTAGGGGAGTTGTGAACCAAGTAAGCGAGAAGGACGAGATGCAATCTAAAATCGATGAGTTAACGAAGGAACTAAGACAACTCAAGACTCAAAATAAATCTTCGAGCTCACGAGTTTGCGAAATTTGTTGGGGACCCGAACATCATGCTAATTCTTGCCCACATACTTTTCCAGAAAAACAAACCGAACAAGTGAATTGGGCTAAGGGACAAAGCACGGGAAGGCCCGAGTGGGAGGAGAGGAGAAATAATTATGGCGGAAATGCAAGAAATGTTCCCCTCCCGAACACTTATCATCCTGGGCTAAGAAACCATCCGATTTTTTCATGGAGAAACAACAACCCGATGTCGTGCGACACAAGCGCCCAAGCTCAATACAACGGAGGAAACCGAGCCCAACAAACAACACAAAGTGAACCACCTCCACAACAAAGGAACTCTCTTGAGGAGAGTATTGCGGCATTCATTAAGGAGAGCAGGGAAAACCGAGTGGAGAACAATAAAAGGTTCGAATCTTTAGAAGCTTTGGTGAAGAAAATGGAGATTCAAATTGGGCAACTTGCTACCGAGGCATGCAAACAAGAAAGGGGTAAACTACCAAGTCAGCCCGAGCAAGCTCAAGCTATTACCACCCTCCAAAGTGGTAAAGTGATAAATAAAGAGATAATTTCCGAAGCGAAAGAGAGGGGCGGTGAGAAAGAAGAATTGCGGAGTCAATCGGAGAAATCTAAAGATCCAATCGAGAAGCCAATTGAAGAGAATAAGAGTGAACCAAATAATCAATGCATCAAAAGGAGAACCTAGAAAGCTTTGATATGGAAGTTCTTTTCGTGGAGAAAGAAGTTCCCATTGTGAACTTAGGAGCGAGTATTAATTTAACACAAAAACCAATATACTCGCCACTAGATTTGGGGGAGGTGATAGCCCCGATGGATTTCGTGATACCAAACATAGAAGAAACATCACCAAAAAAAATCACGTCACTTATTCTTCAAGGAAGACATTTCATGGTGACGATGATAATGAAAATTGAAATGGTGACAAAAGCGCTCACAATGGAAATCCATGGAACCACTATCCACATCCTGACAAAGGAAAACGAGCGAAAAATGACGAGCTATGTGGATGGACCTGGCACATTTCCATTTAATCCCGGATAGAAGAATCCGAAGAAGTCGAGCTAAAGACTATAAAAAAGCGCTGCTTGGGAGGCAACCCAAGGGAGTTTTTTTTTTTTTTAATTTTTATCGATTTTATTATTATTATTATTGCATTAATTTTGTTTTTGTCTATGGCGTGTGTAGGTAATATAATAAGGAGAGTATTTATGGGAGGAAGAAGCCTAGCCTATTGAAAGTTGAGACCCGAGCATAAAAGCATGGTGCCCCGCGATCAAAAACCACACTTCTTAATCCGGTAGTTTTATTTTCTTTCTTTTTAATTTGCATTTTCGCATTTTTGCTGACTTAATCTCTTTTCTTGGGGACAAGCAAAGGTTTAGGTTTGGGGGGTGCAACTTCTTCAATTTTTATTTGTTTTTAGTTTAGGTGATGTTTGTTTCTTTTCTTTATTTTTTTTCTTGCGTGATGTCGTAGTTGAATTATAATAACCTTGTTAACTGTTGGGTATATGGATGATTAATCGTGTTTGTACTTGACTCGTGGAGTTTTATAAATCTAATTGATTGTTTGGCCTTGCGTGTGAATGTATAGTTTTTGGTTACTTGATTTGACGTGTAAGGAATGAGTATGGTAGTCCAAAAGCCGTGAGTTCTTGTGCCTAATTGAACCGTTCAATTTTAGCGGTAAATTCTTTCATGTGTGATTTCTCTTCTTATGGATTGTATTCTTTAGAACTTGCATGATTCTGTCGGATGATGTGTTGATATTTACATACACGAGAAATGATTAGGGCCGCCCATATTTTTGTCTTGAACCTAGTGCTGATATTTACATACACGAGAAATGATTTGGGCTGCCCATATTTTTGTCTTGAACCTACTTCTTAAAATACCCACAATTTCATATCAATATCCTTTGCTAGCTCCTTTGAGCCTTTAGCTGTAATTTTGTTCGAAAACCCGCATCTTATAGCTCCATATCCAAAAGCCATAACTTACCCAAGTATTGGTCCTTATAAGAGCATAAGAGGGTATATTTGAAAAACGAAGGTGTGCAAAGTTTGTGGTGTATAGAGGCAAAAATCTTCTCTCCGGTTCCCCTGAAAATAATAAGCCCCACAAAAAAAAAATGATCCTAATAATAATAGTGGGATAGAAAAGATAGGGGAGGAGAGGAGTGAGTCTAAGAAATACAAAAGGGAAGTCGATGGGTTGTGAGAAATAGGCCAATATCATAAGAATTGTACTTAACAAGGCCTAGAAAAAAAAAGGTAGATATATATACGGGAAAATTGAAGTAGAATGATCGATCTTGCTTTGAGTGTTTATTTCATATATGTGAGGATCGTATATGCTCTACTTGGACTGAACTTGTAACTACTAGCCAAATTTTCCCAACCTGAGCCACAGCCCCGTTACAACCAAAAGTAAGACCCTATGACTCATGTTTTGTGAATATTGATGCGTTTGATGAAGAGAAGAAGTGCAAGCATATAGTAGAACTTTCCATTCGAATCGAGTTGAGCGTATTGACCTATCTAAACACTTGAGAGATGAGTGAATTGATATAATTCTGTGAGGGACTACTAAGACTTGTTTTCTTGCATGTTCGATAAAGTTCCGTTGCTTTCCATTCATTTGTGAGTTTACGCTTCCATGACGAGTTTTGAGACTTTACGATACTTTTACATTCCCGGTTGATTGTATGTATACCCGATGATTAACTTGATTATTCTATCCTTCATTTTCTTTATCGTGTGTTTTATTTATTTTTGCTTGGGGACAAGCAAAGTTTAGGTTTGGGGGGGTTTGATGAGTCGATTCTTGATCGACTCATTCTGTTCTATTTAGTCGTGTTTTTGTTTGCTTTTTAGTATTTTTTGTTCTCTTTTATGCATGGTATGTTGTGTTACTAATTTATAGGTAACCAAGCGAAGATTGTGGTGAAATACGCGCTTTCATAGCTAATATTGGAGTTTATGACGATCAAGAGCTAAAACGGGGCCTAAAACGATAAAAGATTGAAGCAGTATCGGTCGAATCTTCTAAATTCCAGAATCACCACTCCGAATTGAGATGTTTTCTCCTTTGATATAAATTCCTCGTGAAATTAGCTTCGAAACGGTATATCATATGCTAAAATCCGAGGTGTATTGATACAAGAACGAGGGATCAAGCCGAAGAAGACCAAAAACCGGAATCAAAATAGAAGAAAACAACTCGGGCCGCACCAGGCAACTCGTCCGTGCCATATAACACGGACGGGTCTCTTTCCAGTTAAAAATCCATTTTCCGGAAGAGTTCAACACGACCGTGTCCTATGACACGGCCGAGTCCCTATCCAGCCTCCTTTGCAATTCCAGCACAGTACAACACGGCCGTGTGATGGGACACGGCCGGGTCCGTGGACAGTGCCTTTTCTTCTTTTCAGGGTAGTATGACACGGCTGTGTCCCAGGACACGGGCCGTGTCACTTTTCGGTGCAAATCATTTTCCTTGACATTTTTGCACAATTTTGAGCCATTTTCTTGATCTTTTGGCTATAAAAAAAGGAAGTGGAGACCCTAAGGAGATATTCTTATCTTCTGGAAGATATTTGGAGGTGGAAAAACACAAGATCAAGGGAGAAAACACCAAAAAGTGAGGAAAAAGTGAGATTGTTTCATCATCTTCCTTGTATGTTCTTGGATTGAAAAATACATTTGTGAGATATAATAATTCCTTGTATCATTTTGTTGTGAGTTCTTGAAAGAAGATCATCAAACCTTCATCGGGAGTTCGATTTCGGCATTTACAAGGGAAGTTTCTACCATGTTTTGTTTTACAATTTCCATTATTGTTGTTGAAATAATCATGTGTAGCTAATCTTTTCATATGGGTTTTTAGATATAGCCACACACATGTTATCGATTGTTAGTTCCTTTTGATTTTCCGGTAAAAGTTTGGGATTATTCCTCCTTGTTTGGTCTTCGTATAAGAACTTTCGATTTAGATCATCAAACCTATTTCATAGTTATTATTATTCAAATCGAGGGTTTTTGTCGGTGTTCGCCATCATACGACCCGATAGAAGCGATTGTGAATGTTCTAAATTTTTTTTCCGTGATCTTTTAGCGAATTACCCCATCAAAGGTATTAGCTAGTCGATCGTTTGTAGAGATTCGTCCCCATCAAAGGAGTGTCTCTTATTTTCTTAAAGGACAATCGTGATTTTTAGAATTACCGCCATCAAACGGATTTCTTTTAATCGTGAGCAATCGATAATTCCTAACCTTATTTATTTGAGTATCGGAACTAATAATTGATTACGTGTGTGTCGGTGACTCTAAATTCCCATATCAATTTCATTATTGTTATCTCTCAATTATCCGGCAATTAATTTGGTGTTGTTATCGCTTTGTTTATTTTTATGCGTTATTAATTGTAAACCTATCAACCAATGATGTATTTTAATTTATTTTACTTTTGTTCATTCGACTATTTGCCGAACATTATCGAACTTTAAACCGTTTCCAATTCCTCGAGAGATCGACCTCGGAGTTACTTGCCGCTTCCTATAAAAGCGATTCGTACACTTGCGAGTTTATAATTTGTCCATCAAGTTTTTGGCGCCGTTGCCGGGGAATTGGCGTTTAATTTTTAATCTTGTTTTAATAATAGTTGAATTGTTATTCTTGATCAATTTTATTTCGATAAAATTCGCTCTTACTTCCTTTGTTTATGCTTGGTAGGAGATCGTTGGGTAATCCGATTCTTCCGGCCATAGACGAAGTTCAAAGGATTAGAGCACCAAAAATAATGGCCACAACATCAATGGCAAACGACGAGGTGAATCCGGATCTCGAAGAGCGACTTTTGCTCCAAGAAGATAACCCTCGTCAACCGAGGGTTGAGAATGTTGCACAAAATATAGATGAGGAAGAAATTCGTCAACCAAGGTTTCCGAGATATGAGAATGTTGGGCGCAATCAAGGGATACCCGAAGCTCAACAAGGGAGATATTTCTATCCGAGACAACCACCCATTGGAGTGCAATATGGAGCGAATTATTATCCCGGACCTCAATATGGGATGGAAGCAAACTATAACATGCCGCAACAACCTCCGGTCGAACATCTAATGCGGGACTATGCAAAGCCCATGGTGAACACCGCCATTTCATGCATCCAATTAGCACCGGCCGCAAGGAACTACCACATAAGCGGATTTCACATCGAGAAATTGCCCTCATTTCACGGATTAGCACGTGAGGATCCGTTATCATTCATCCGAGACTTCTATGTGGCGATTGACAACTTCCCATTAAATGGGTTGAGCGAGGATCAACTAAGAATGAAGTGCTTCCCTTATACACTCAAGGATGGGGCGAAATAATGGTTGATGACTTTGTCGCCCGGCTCACTAAGAACGTGGGATGAAGTTTATGATAAATTCATTACCAAGTACTTCTCTCATTCGAAGACTACACAATTGAGAGCCCAAATCTCAACATTCGGACTACAAGACGGAGAGGCATTTCATGAAGCATGGGACCAATTCAAGATGCTCCTCATTCAATGCCCACACCATCACTATCCGTTTCAACTACTTAATCAATTCTTCTATGATGGGTTGACACAATATTGCCAAGGTGTGGTGGATAACGCCGCCGGTGGTTCGTTTTGGGGGTTAACGGAGAGACAAGCTTATGACGTATTTGAAATATTGAGAGCTAATTCTCAACAAAAAAATGTGCGTGTTCGTAGGGGAGTTGTGAACCAAGTAAGCGAGAAGGACGAGATGCAATCTAAAATCGATGAGTTAACGAAGGAACTAAGACAACTCAAGACTCAAAATAAATCTTCGAGCTCACGAGTTTGCGAAATTTGTTGGGGACCCGAACATCATGCTAATTCTTGCCCACATACTGTAACACCCCAAACTAGGCGGATATTACAGTGCCGTAGATCCCCAACTGGGACCCACCAGGCAAATGAAAATGAATGAATTACACAGGATAAATGTAGTACCGAACCACATTACAACAATAATTACTCCGATGAGGAGTTTAGTTACAACACACCAGGACAATACCGAATACTAGTGTATTTTTTATGAAGATAAAATACACAACACTGAATGAAACGGAGTATCCAAATGAAGTCTGCAGCGGAAAATAAAGGACAATAACATGAATAACTGAAAGATCGGGGCCCCCTACTAGTATCACTGGGACTCCTCGACATCAACATGCTATTCCCGTGCGTTTGCCTTGCCATGACCTGAAAAACAAAATCCCCAGCCGAGGTCAGTTAAACAGAACAACAATCCTCAAGGGTTGAAAAATACACAATCATGATTTAACTGAAGTTATGAAATATCCTTAGTTATGAATTACGCTGAAGAGGGGTATCATAGTACGCCCGTAGTGTTCTGTGCAAGTGTACAAGACGAATGACCGGACACACCCGTCCTTGTACCTAATTAGTCTCACGGAGGTAATGCTACCGTGTGCATACCCAATGTATCACTCCCAATACATGGCCATAACGTGCCCGACTAAAAATTCCACACATCCGCACCCGGCCACGCAATATGAACCCAGAAGGTCATATGAACGAGAATGACCGTAATGAATATCAATGAATAAATAATAATCTGACAAAGTCAAGAATGACTCACCGAGATGAGAGTAATAATGAAGTGATTGATAGTTTCAATGGAATGATTGGAACCGCCGTTCCCGTTAATGAAATGATTGTTCAACAATTACAAGTCTCAATGTGATTAATACAATGATGAATGAGTTATGATTATGAATGATCAACAACAAAAGGTATGAATATCCTTTTAACCGAGTAAGAATTAACTTACACAACACCGGTGATAATTATCCTTCCACGAACAACGTCCTAATTGAGATATCGGTCGCTCGAACAACCTTGAATAAATACAATTACCAACAATTCGTTCAATACACGAATCAAACACGAATATAACGAACTCAACACGTCGATACGACTAAACCAAGTCCATTGAGGCATTATATCGAACACTTTGTGGCCAACTTCGATTGTTTATAACCAAACTTCAAAAATACCAACATCAAATCCTCAAGAAGTGTTTCAAACCAACAAAACATCTCCAATACGATCAATAATCCATTATGAATATCCAAAATCGTGATTATAACGACAATTAATCGAAAACCCCCAATTTCAACTCGATATTCAAAGTGTTCTTGAATAATCCCTCAATAATCCAATGAATCCTTATATAAACTCATAATCATATACATATCCCTTCATATAACATGATTATAACGTACAAAACATCATATCTCAACATAGAATCGAAATCCAAGGGGTTTGATGAAAGTTACCTTTGAAGATCCAAGCACTATGATTCGAAGAACACGCGATAGATCGATGATCCGAGCTTCACAACCGAATGAAAATGATTAAAAACCACACTCAAGTGATAGGTGAAGAGAATTTTCTTCCTCAAGCCTCTCTCTCTCGTAAGAAGGTGGAAGAAATGGAAGGAATGGGCTGAAATGCTCAAAAAACGAATTTATAGGGGCTGACTGCCCTGTCGGACACGGCCCGTGCCGATCGGCACGGTCGCGGAGCGCAACTGGTCGGCAGGGACTCGACCGTGTCCTGCTTGACACGGTCGCGGCGCGAAAGGGCCTTCCAATAGTGACCCGTCCGACAGCGACTCGGCATGACTCGACCGTGTCCTGGAACACGGTCGGGCGTCTGGGCAGTCGGTTCCGGCTTATCCGGAAGAGTTTGACTCGGCCGTGCCAGACGACACGGTCGAGTCCTGTGGGCAGAGACTTCGGCATTTCCGGACGAGTACAGCACGGGCCGTGTCGGACGACACGGCCGAGTTCGGTCGGCAGTGATCGGCCAATAACTGGAAAATGAGCGGGTGAGCTAAAACGACCATAACTCTCTCGTCCGGACTCCGATTGACTCACCGTTTGAACCATTGGGAAGCTAACTCGATGCTATATAATATTGCAAAGATTCAGAATTTTTGGAGTTACTAAAAATTAATGGTGATCTAACAAAGTCGAACTCATATGCGGAAAGTTGAACAATGGACAATAACGATACACAACTCGAAGTTTCTCCGAACGGTGAACACGGGTGAAAGAACATGATTGATGAATGATTATAAATGAGTGAAAATCCACTGAGTGACAATCACCGAATGAAATTACTGAATGATAATGACTGAATTACAACCGGGTATTACATACACCCCCCCTTAAAAGAGTTTCGTCCCCGAAACTAAGGGTCAAACAACTCGGGATAACTCTCCCGCATACCATCCTCGGTTTCCCAAGTAGTCTCTTCGACTCCGTGTATAGACCACTGAATCTTGACCAAAGGAATCGCCTTATTCCTCAACTGTTTGATTTGCCGCTCGAACACTCGTATGGGACGCTCCTCATACAATGATCATCTGCGATCTCGATTTCGTCGAACTGAAGTATGTGACCCGGATCGGCAACATACTTCCGTAATTGCGAGACGTGCAATACATTATGAATTTGGCTCAACGCCAGAGGTAAAGCCAAACGGTAAGCTAACTCGCCTATTCGATCCAGAATCTCAAACGATCCAATGAATCTCGGACTTAATTTCCCCCATTTTCCGAAACGGAAAATACCTCGACTCGGGGATACCTTGACCAAAACGTGGTCACCCATCTCGAACTCTAGTGGTCGACGATTATCTGCATATAATTTCGCCGACTGCGAGCAACAGACGACTCCTGATCAAAGCTACCTTCTCCCGGGCGGCTATAAGTATATCGGGCTCGGTGCCGATTGACTCTGATGGGTCGTCCCAACACAAGGGAGATCGACAACGACGACCGTACCAGGCCTCGTAAGGTGCTATCTTCATCGCAGCATGCCAACTAAACTGTACGTGGACTCAAACAACAGTAATTGGGCTTCCCAATCGTCTACTAATCGAGGACGCATGCCCTCAATATGTCCTCTAATGTCTGAATAGTTCTATCTGATTGTCCGTCGGACTGAGGATGAAAGGCAATTCTGATATTTAGCTGAGTTCCCATAGCACGATGAACCGATTTCCAAAATGGGATACAAATCGTCCGTCACGATCGGAAACGATACTCTTAGGAGTACTGCGCCTCACTATCTCCTTGATGAACAATCGAGCCGGTCTCTCAGACCCCACATATCCTTGATCTCAAGGAAATGAGTTGATTTAGTTAAGCGGTCCACAATCACCCAGATCGCATTCATGCCACGATGACTCGTCGGCAAACTCGTGATGAAATCCATAGAAATGTCTTCCCGCCCACTCCTAATAGGAGAGGTTTCAAGATACCCGCCGTCGCCGATGTTCAATCTTAACTTGTTGTGAGTTAAGCATCTCGAAACAAATTCTGCGACTTCTCGCTTCATATTACTCCACCGGTAATTTTGTTTCAAGTCCTTGTACATCTTGCTGGACCGGATGAACAGAATAAGGGGTAGCATGAGCTTTTCTCAAAATAGAGTTTTTCAACTCGTCATTCGCCGGTACGCACAACCGGTTCTTAAACCTCAAAAGTCCATCCTCGTGGACCACGAATCCAGGGCTTTCCTCCGAGCCACATCTTCACGGATGCGCAACAATGAAGGGTCTGAACTCGATTCTCTCTGATTACCTCCTCAAGTGACGATGAAATCTCTAACATACAAAGTTGTCCCCGAACTCGCCGAAGCTGCACTCGATCTTGGGTCTAAGGAATTCTGTTGAAGCTCCTTCCGAATCATTAAACGAGCAAGCATCCGCTCCCGAACGGACTTACGACTCAAGGCGTCGCGACAACGTCGCCTTGCCCGGTGGTAAAGGATCTCGATATCAAAATCTTTGATTAGTTCCAACCATCGCTCTCGCATAATAAACTCCTTGTGAGTAAATATATACTTCAACTCTTGTGATTGGTGAAGATCTGACAGGTGATGCCATAAAGGTAATGACGCCAAATTTCCAACGCGAAAACCACAGTTGCTAGCTCCGGCCGTGGGTTGGATAATTAACCAGCTAATCCGAGGAAACATCGGATTTACCTAATATCTTTCGGAGGTTGCCAATCTCGGATAGTCTCCGACTTCTGAGGGTCGACACGAACTCTGTCAGATGAAATTACATGCCCGAGAAAATCACTTCGGACCTCCAGAACTCACATTTGGAAAACTTTCCATAAAGTTGCTCTCGTCTCAACACGTCGAGGACCTGATGAAGATGAACCTCGTGTTCCTCTCGGATACGAGAATAAATCAAAATGTCGTCGATGAAGACAACAACAAACTGATCCAAAAGTCGATGAAAACCCGATTCATTAACTCCATGAATACCACATGTGCAATAGTTAGCCCGAACGGCATAACTACGAACTCATAATGACCATAGCGTGTACGAAACGCTGTCCTCGCGATATCCGACTCTCGAATCCGCAACTGGTGATATCCAGATCTTAAGTCGATCCTGGAAAATACTGAGGCTCCCTGAAGTTGATCTAAAAGATCATCAATATGGGGTAAGGGATACTACTCTTGATCATCACCCTGTTCAACTCCTGGTAATTAATACACACACGAGACGAGCCATCCTTCTCCTTGACAGATCACACTGGTGTTCCTCATGGGGACGCAATCGGTCGGAGATAAGCTTTCTCGAACTACTCCTCAAGTTGAATCTTCAACTCCTGCACCCTGGTCGAGGCCATCCGATACGGTGCCTTCGATAAAGGGGACGTACCGGCTCCAACTCACTCCTGAATTCCCCTACTCTATGTGAAGGCAACCAGATAACTCGTCTGGAAATACATCATCAATCGATGACAATGATACCACGAATGATTGAACATTTCGATTGCCCTAGAATGGTCAGTCGATAAAAAGAGATACCAATAATGATTGAACAACTCGATTGTCTTAGAAAGGCCAATCGATGAAGATGATACAATGAATGTTTGAATAACTCGATTGCCTTTGAAAGGCCAATCGATGAAAATGATACAATGAATGATTGAATGACTCGATTGTCTTAGAAAGGCCAATCGATGGAAATGATGCAATGAATGATTGAATAACTCGATTGCCCCAGAAAGGCCAATCGATGAAAATGATACAATGAATGATTGAATAACTCGATTGCCTTAGAAAGGCCAATCGATGAAAATGATACAATGAATGATTAAACGACTCGATTGTCTTAGAAAAGCCAATCGATGGAAATGATACAAGGAATGATTGAATAACTCGATTGCCTTAGAAAGGCCAATCGATGAAAATGATATAATGAATGATTGAATAGTTCGATTGCGGAATTTCTCTGCTTTCGTCATAATAATACTTCTTCTGGAACAACGGGGATTACTTCCCTGAAGCACACATTCGACAACCAACGACGGAAAGATAGCGACCAAACGCTAACAAACACTGAGGATAGTATCAAGACGATCAAACCAACTAATACCGAAAATTACATCGTCCTAAGATAAATTCACCACGATTAGATCCATCAACCAATTGCAGTCATTAAGCTTAATTCAGTATGATTCCGAAAATTCTTCCATCGTCAGGTAGACCGATGGTATGAGGTCCACAAGCAATAGGACTATCCCGAAATAAGTCTATTCAAGCATGATTCGAAAATGAATGAATGCGGTGTACCAGCATCAAAAGGTACACACAAGTTGAAATAAAATTACGAGTATACCTGAAATCATTCGGGCCACCGGATCGTCGATCCTCCTCATCACATGAATCTGGGACTTGCCGGCCCCCGAACCGGACGCTCCCGTCTGGTAAATACGATCTCCAACTCTATTTGCTTCCATTGTCTTAAACGACATTGACAAAGCAGTCTGATTCTGAAACGCTGGTTGCTTCGGTGCCTGAGATGCCGCCGGAGCCGACTTGGAGTCCTTTCGGCAAAAACGGGCCTTATGCCCAAAATTCCCACAATTATAGCACGTGATAGATGGTTTCAGACACTCTGTGCTGTAATGACCCGGCGTTCCACAATTGAAACAGGTGATGGCCGAACAGGCCGCTCGGGACTGAGATCCCGCACGATTTTGCGCCGTAGGAGGTCGCTCAGAAACGATAGGACTCACACGAGGCTTCTTGAAGGTTGACTGACCGCCTTCGGATTGATTACGCTTCGTTGATTTCTTGCTGACAGATGAAGGTTGTTGTTCAGTACTTTCCTTAGCAGCTGGCTCATACGGGAGAGTTTTCTCGATTAATCCGGCCAGAGTGGCGCAATGATGATTGAGCAACTGCACATGGGTCATCATGGCCTGCATAAAAGTGAGTGGATTAACCCGAACATCTCCTGATCGAGCCGAGTCCTGGGCACGATTTCCCGGCAGCGAGTGATTATTTCTCGGGTTTCGGCCCGCACCGCGGCCTCTTCCCGTGCATCCCCTGACAGCTCTCTCCATACTGAAGTAGGAAGGTCGCATAATGATTATATTTCCCGCATGATTATCACGTTATGATTACGTCATGAGATGATGAAAATGAGTGTACATGCTCTAACTTAGTGATTATATGAATGATTTACTGAAGTGACATGATTATCTGATGAAATTCTTGAAATGATTATTTTTAATAACTTAACAAGATTAATAATATGATCATCCAGATCGACAACTGAGTAATGAAATGAATTGAGTAATTAATGAATTAACATGATCGTCCTGATCAATAACTGAGTAATGAAATGAATTAAGTGATTAATGAGTTAACATGATCGTCCTAATCACAATGAATGATGATGTTTGAGGATTGTTAAATGATGAATGATGAATGAATGACTATTGCCAGAAATTATACCATGGCGTCAAAAATCTTACAGTTCTTCCGTTCTGATTGGCTCGGCATTTGCACAGGTCACACGTGACGCGAAAGTCCAATGATACTAGTCTGATGACGATGATTTCAAATGAGACATGACTCGGAAGGTAGTATTCAAAACCACGCTCCGATACCAACTCTGTAACACCCCAAACTAGGCGGATATTACGGTCGTAGATCCCCAACCTGGGACCCACCAGCAAATGAAAATGAATGAATTACACAGGATAAATGTAGTACCGAACCACATTACAACAATAATTACTCCGATGAGGAGTTTAGTTACAACACACCAGACAATACTGAATACTAGTGTATTTTATATGAAGATAAAATACACAACACCGAATGAAACGGAGTATCGAATGAAAGTCTGCAGCGGAAAATAAAGGACAATAACATGAATAATCAAAGATCGGGGCCCCCTACTAGTATCACTGACTCCTCGACATCAACATACTATTCCGTGCGTTTGCCTTGCCATGACACAGAAAACAAAATCCCCGTAAGTCGATTAAATGTAACAACAATCCTCAAGGGTTGAAAAATACACAATCATGATTTAACCGTTATGAAATATCCTTAGTTATGAATTACGCTGAAGAGGGGTATCATAGTACGCCCGTAGTGTTCTGTGCAAGTGTACAAGACGAATGACCGGACACACCCGTCCTTGTACCTAATTAGTCTCACGGAGGTAATCTGTTACCGTGTGCACAGTCCAATGTATCACTCCCAATACATGGCCATAACGTGCCCGACTAAAAATTCCACACATCCGCACCCGGCCACGCACTATGAACCCAGAAGGTCATATGAACGAGAATGACCGTAATGAATATCAATGAATAAATAATAATCTGACAATGTCAAGAATGACTCACCGAGATGAGAGTAATAATGAAGTGATTGATAGTTTCAATGGAATGATTGGAATCGCCGTTCCCGTTAATGAAATGATTGTTCAACAATTACAAGTCTCAATGTGATTAATACAATGATGAATGAGTTATGATTATGAATGATCAACAACGAAAGGTATGAATATCCTTTTAACCGAGTAAGAATTAACTTACACAACACCGGTGATAATTATCCTTCCACGAACAACGTCCTAATTGAGATATCGGTCGCTCGAACAACCTTGAATAAATACAATTACCAACAATCCGTTCAATACACGAATCAAACACGAATATAACGAACTCAACACGTCGATACGACTAAACCAAGTCCATTGAGGCATTATATCGAACACTTTGTGGCCAACTTCGATTGTTTATAACCAAACTTCAAAAATACCAACATCAAATCCTCAAGAAGTGTTTCAAACCAACAAAACATCTCCAATACGATCAATAATCCATTATGAATATCCAAAATCGTGATTATAACGACAATTAATCGAAAAACCCCAATTTCAACTCGATATTCAAAGTGTTCTTGAATAATCCCTCAATAATCCAATGAATCCTTATATAAACTCATAATAATATACATATCCCTTCATATAACATGATTATAACGTCCAAAACATCATATCTCAACATAGAATCGAAATCCAAGGGGTTTGATGAAAGTTACCTTTGAAGATCCAAGCACTATGATTCGAAGAACACGCGATAGATCGATGATCCGAGCTTCACAACCGAATGAAAATGATTAAAAACCACACTCAAGTGATAGGTGAAGAGAATTTTCTTCCTCAAGCCTCTCTCTCTCTCGTATGAAGGTGGAAGAAATGGAAGGAATGGGATAAAATGCTCAAAAAACGAATTTATAGGGGCTGACTGCCCTGTCGGACACGGCCCGTGCGGATCGGCACGGTCGCGGCGCGCAACTGGTTGGCAGGGACTCGACCGTGTCCTGCTTGACATGGTCGCGGCGCGAAGGGCCTTCCGATAGTAACCCGTCCGACAGCGACTCGGCATGACTCGACCGTGTCCTGGAACACGGTCGGGCATCTGGGCAGTCGGTTCTGGCTTATCCGGAAGAGTTTGACTCGGCCGTGCCAGACGACACGGTCGAGTCCTGTGGGCAGAGACTTCGGCATTTCCAGACGAGTACAGCACGGGCCGTGTCGGACGACACGGCCGAGTTCGGTCGGTAGTGATCGGCCAATAATTGAAAAATGAGCGGGTGAGATAAAACGATCATAACTCTCTCGTCCGGACTCCGATTGACTCACCGTTTGAACCATTGGAAAGCTAACTCGATGCTCTATAATATTGCAATGATTCAGAATTTTTGGAGTTACCAAAAATTAATGGTGATCTAACAAAGTCGAACTCATATGCGGAAAGTTGAACAATGGACAATAACGATACACAACTCGAAGTTTCTCCGAACGGTGAACACGGGTGAAAGAACATGATTGATGAATGATTATAAATGAGTGAAAATCCACTGAGTGACAATCACCGAATGAAATTACTGAATGATAATGACTGAATTACAACCGGGTATTACACATACTTTTCCAGAAAAACAAACCGAACAAGTGAATTGGGCTAAGGGACAAAGCACGGGAAGGCCTGAGTGGGAGGAGAGGAGAAATAATAATGGCGGAAATGCAAGAAATGTTCCTCTCCCGAACACTTATCATCCTGGGCTAAGAAACCATCCGATTTTTTCATGGAGAAACAACAACCCGATGCCGTGCGACACAAGCGCCCAAGCTCAATACAACGGAGGAAATAGAGCCCAACAAACAACATAAAGTGAACCACCTCCACAACAAAGGAACTCTCTTGAGGAGAGTATTGCGGCATTCATTAAGGAGAGCAGGGAAAACCGAGTGGAGAACAATAAAAGGTTCGAATCTTTAGAAGCTTTGGTGAATAAAATGGAGATTCAAATTGGGAAACTTGCTACCGAGGCATGCAAACAAGAAAGGGGTAAACTACCAAGTCAGCCCGAGCAAGCTCAAGCTATTACCACCCTCCGAAGTGGTAAAGTGATAAATAAAGAGATAATTTCCGAAGCGAAAGAGAGGGGCGGTGAGAAAGAAGAATTGCGGAGTCAATCGGAGAAATCTAAAGATCCAATCGAGAAGCCAATTGAAGAGAATAAGAGTGAACCATTCGAATCAATGCATCAAAAGGAGGACCTAGAAAGCTTTGATATGGAAGTTCTTTTCGTGGAGAAAGAAGTTCCCATTGTGAACTTAGGAGCGAGTATTAATTTAACACAAAAACCAATATACTCGCCACTAGATTTGGGGGAGGTGATAGCCCCGATGGATTTCGTGATACCAAACATAGAAGAAACATCACCAACAAAAATCACGTCACTTATTCTTCAAGGAAGACATTTCATGGTGACGATGATAATGAAAATTGAAATGGTGACAAAAGCGCTCACAATGGAAATCCATGGAACCAGTATCCACATCCTGACAAAGGAAAACGAGCGAAAAATGACGAGCTATGTGGATGGACCTGGCACATTTCCATTTAATCCCGGATAGAAGAATCCGAAGAATTCGAGCTAAAGACTATAAAAAAGCGCTGCTTGGGAGGCAACCCAAGGGAGTTTTTTTTTTTAAATTTTTATCGATTTTATTGTTATTATTATTGCATTAATTTTGTTTTTGTCTATGGCGTGTGTAGGTAATCTAATAAGGAGGGTATTTATGGGAGGAAGAAGCCTAGCCTATTGAAAGTTGAGACCCGAGCATAAAAGCATGGTGCCCCGCGATCAAAAACCACACTTCTTAATCCGGTAGTTTTATTTTCTTTCTTTTTAATATGCATTTTGCTGACTTAATCTCTTTGCTTGGGGACAAGAAAAGGTTTAGGTTTGGGGGGTGCAACTTCTTCAATTTTTATTTGTTTTTAGTTTGCGTGATGTTTGTTTCTTTTCTTTATTTTTTTTCTTGCGTGATGTCGTAGTTGGATTATAATAACCTTGTTAACTGTTGGGTATATGGATGATTAATCGTGTTTGTACTTGACTCGTGGAGTTTTATAAATCTAATTGATTGTTTGGCCTTGCGTGTGAATGTATAGTTTTTGGTTACTTGATTTGACGTGTAAGGAATGAGTATGGTAGTCCAAAATCCGTGAGTTCTTGTGCCTAATTGAACCGTTCACTTTTAGCGGTAAAATTCTTTCATGTGTGATTTATCTTCTTATGGATTGTATTCTTTAGAACTTGCATGATTTTGTCGGATGATGTGTTGATATTTACATATACGAGAAATGATTAGGGCTGCCCATATTTTTGTCTTGAACCTAGTGTTGATATTTACATACACGAGAAATGATTAGGGCTGCCCATATTTTTGTCTTGAACCTACTTCTTAAAATACCCACCATATCATATCAATATCCTTTGCTAGCCCCGTTGAGCCTTTAGCCATAATTTTGTTCGAAAAACCCGCATCTTATAGCTCCATATCCAAAAGCCATAACTTACCCAAGTATTGGTCCTTTTAAGAGCATGAGAGGGTATATTTGAAAAACGAAGGTGTGCAAAGTTTGTGGTGTATAAAGGCAAAAATCTTCTCTCCCGTTCCCCTGAAAATAATAAGCCCCACAAAAAAAAAGTGATCCTAATAATAATAGTGGGATAGAAAAGATAGGGGAGGAGAGGAGTGAGTCTAAGAAATACAAAAGGGAAGTCGATGGGTTGTGAGAAATAGGCCAATATCATAAGAATTGTACTTAACAAGGCCTAGAAAAAAAAGGGAGATATATATACGGGAAAATTGAAGTAGAATGATCGCTTTGAGTGTTTATTTCATATATGTGAGGATCGTATATGCTCTACTTGTACTGAACTTGTAACTACTAGCCAAATTTTCCCAACCTGAGCCACAGCCCCGTTACAACCAAAAGTAAGACCCTATGACTCATGTTTTGTGAATATTGATGCGTTTGATGAAGAGAAGAAGTGCAAGCATATAGTAGAACTTTCCATTCGAATCGAGTTGAGCGTATTGACCTATCTAAACACTTGAGAGATGAGTGAATCGATATAATTCTGTGAGGGACTACTAAGACTTGTTTTCTTGCATGTTCGATAAAGTGCCATTGCTTTCCATTCATTTGTGAGTTTACGCTTCCATGACGAGTTTTGAGACTTTACGATACTTTTACATTCCCGGTTGATTGCATGTATACCCGATGATTAACTTGATTATTCTATCCTTCTCGTTTTCTTTATCGTGTGTTTTATTTATTTTTGCTTGGGGACAAGCAAAGTTTAGGTTTGGGGGGGGTTTGATGAGTCGATTCTTGATCGACTCATTCTGTTCTATTTAGTCGTGTTTTTGTTTGCTTTTTAGTATTTTTTGTTCTCTTTTATGCGTGGTATGTTGTGTTTTTAATTTATAGGTAACCAAGCGAAGATTGTGGTGAAATATGCGCTTTCATAGCTAATATTGGAGTTTATGACGATCAAGAGCTAAAACGGGGCCTAAAACGATAAAAGATTGAAGCATCATCGGTCGAATCTTCTAAATTCCAGAATCACCACTCCGAATTGAGATGTGTTCTGCTTTGATATAAATTCCTCGTGAAATTAGCTTCGAAACAGTATATCATATGCTAACATCCGAGGTGTGTTGATACAAGAACGAGGGATCAAGCCGAAGAAGACCAAAAATCGGAATCAAAATAGAAGAAAACAACTCGGGCCGCACCAGGAAACTCGGCCGTGCCATATTACACGTCCGGGTCTCTTTGCAGTTAAAAATCCATTTTCCGGAAGAGTTCAACACGACCGTGTCCTATGACACGGCCGAGTCCCTATCCAGCCTCCTTTGCAATTCCAGCACAGTACAACACGGCCGTGTGATGGGATACGGCCGGGTCCGTGGACAGTGCCTTTTCTTCTTTTCAGGGTAGTACGACACGGCCGTGTCCCAGGACACGGGCCGTATCACTTTTCGGTGCAAGTCATTTTCCTTGACATTTTTACACAATTTTGAGCCTTTTTCTTGATCTTTTGGCTATAAAAAAAGGAAGTGGAGACCCTAAGGAGATATTCTTATCTTCTGGAAGATATTTGGAGGTGGAAAAACACAAGATCAAGGGAGAAAACACCAAAAAGTGAGGAAAAAGTGAGATTGTGTCATCATCTTCCTTGTATGTTCTTGGAGTGAAAAATACATTTGTGAGATATAATAATTCCTTGTATCATTTTGTTGTGAGTTCTTGAAAGAAGATCATCAAACCTTCATCGGGAGTTCGATTTCGGCATTTACAAGGGAAGTTTCTACCATGTTTTGTTTTACAATTTCCATTATTGTTGTTGAAATAATCATGTGTAGCTAATCTTTTCATATGGGTTTTTAGATATAGCCACACACATGTTATCGATTGTTAGTTCCTTTTGATTTTCCGGTAAAAGTTTGGGATTATTCCTCCTTGTTTGGTCTTCGTATAAGAACTTTCGATTTAGATCATCAAACCTATTTCATAGTTATTATTATTCAAATCGAGGGTTTTTGTCGGTGTTCGCCATCATACGACCCGATAGAAGCGATTGTGAATGTTCTAAATTTTTTTTCCGTGATCTTTTAGCGAATTACCCCATCAAAGGTATTAGCTAGTCGATCGTTTGTAGAGATTCGTCCCCATCAAAGGAGTGTCTCTTATTTTCGTAAAGGACAATCGTGATTTTTAGAATTACCGCCATCAAACGGATTTCTTTTAATCGTGAGCAATCGATAATTCCTAACCTTATTTATTTGAGTATCGGAACTAATAATTGATTACGTGTGTGTCGGTGACTCTAAATTCCCATATCAATTTCATTATTGTTATCTCTCAATTATCCGGCAATTAATTTGGTGTTGTTATCGCTTTGTTTATTTTTATGCGTTATTAATTGTAAACCTATCAACCAATGATGTATTTTAATTTATTTTACTTTTGTTCATTCGACTATTTGCCGAACATTATCGAACTTTAAACCGTTTCCAATTCCTCGAGAGATCGACCTCGGAGTTACTTGCCGCTTCCTATAAAAGCGATTCGTACACTTGCGAGTTTATAATTTGTCCATCAGGTATAAATTCACTCCTTCTGGTAAAGAGAAAGCTATGAAGGTTCTTTAGTATTTCTCTCTGAAGGATAGATTGGAGAGGCTTTTCATGTCTCCTCACACAGCCAAGGCGATGAGATGGCACGCTGATCCTCGGGTGACTGACGATGATATTATCATACACCCTTCTGATGGAGAGACTTGGAAGCATATAGATAGGGAGTTTTCAGGATTTGCATCAGATGTCCGAAATTTAAGACTCGGACTTGCATCTGATGGATTCAACCCTTTTGGCAACATGAGCCTTTCGTATAGTATATGGCCGGTGGTATTGGTTCCTTACAACCGTCCTCCATGGATGTGCATGAAGAAGTAGTATAATATGTTGACTCTCTTAGTACCTGGCCTCGGGTATCCAGGAAAGTGTATTGATGTTTATTTGAGACCTTTGATAGAGGAGCTGAAATTGTTGTAGGAGCAAGGTCATCCGACGTACGACAGTTACTCACATGAGATGTTCTACTTACGTGTTATGTGTATCGGTACCATCAGTGATTTTCCTACGTACAGGATGCTGTCCGGATCTGTTATTAGCGGATACAGAGGATGTCCAGTGTGCTTGAATGCTGACTGCGCAAGGTATCATTGTCGGAAGGTTATCATAATGCGTCATCGTCTATGGCTTGAGAGGACGCATGTCTGGCGTACGGATGCTTAGCATTTGATGGGACTGAAGAGGTTGGTGATCCACCACGGGAGTGGACTGGTGAGAAAATTTTGGCCGTTCTGAATGAGTATGATTTTAGGCAGTTGAGCAACCATCCTGATATAGTAGCGGCAACTCCTGAAAGACCTGACAGGTATAAGTATTGGTCCCACAAAAGTATTTTCTGGGATCTACCTTATTCGAGTAAGTTGTCAATTAGGAACTACCTAGATGTGATGCACATAGAAAAAAATGTTTGTGAAAGTGTTCTCAGTACAATATTATGTTGGGAAGGGAAGACTAAAGATGGCCCTAGGCACGCATTGGTTTAAAAGAAATGAACATTAGAAAACATTTATGGTTGAAGGAAGGGAAGGAGAAACACAAAATGCCGAAAGCTGCTTACACCGTCACCCCTGAGCAAAGGCTGAGATTTTTTCGTGGATGAAGGCTGCAAGGTATCCCACAAAATATGCTGGAAATATAGGGAGGTGTGTTAACTTCAAGGAGAACAAGTTAACTGGACTGAAGAACCATGATTGTCATATCCTCTTACAACGTTTGTTTCCTGTGTTTATTCGACCATACTTGTCCAAACAGGTGGTCGAGCCATGTGTATCGTTATCCAGGTTCTTTCAAAAGTTATGCACTAGGGAAGTAAGGAAGTCAGATCTCCGTCTCATGCAAAAGGAGATCATTTATATCTTATGCAAATTTGAGAGGATATTCTTACCGAACTTTTTTGATCTCATGCCTCACCTTATGATCCATCTCCCTCGCCAACTTTTACTAACAGGCCCGGTCCACTACACGTGGATGTTTCCAATAGAAAGGCAACTTGGTGAGTACAAGGACTCTGTGACTAATAAGGGTTTATTCAATGGCGAAGGTAAATGGTGTGACATTTGTATGTATCGACAGAGATCAAAGGAGGTGTCAAAATTCTGGGGTTATGATTGACGGTGGATATTACGGTGTTCTTCTCGAAGTAGTGGAACTAATTTATGGAGAAGGCTTGACAGTTTACTTGTTCAAGTGTAGGTGGTTTGATACAAATCCTCAAATCGAAAGGGAGGATAATTATGGACTATTATCTGTTGATACTTCTACAAGTTGGTATGAAGGTGATCCTTTTGTTTTTGCAACATCTGCTAAACCAGTTTACTACCTCGATGACTTGGTAAAAAAAGAAGCATGGAAGATCGTAAATCATGTGGCTACGAGAAATATATATAGTGCGGCTACACTTGGACAAGCAGTCCGATAAGGATGATAATGAGGCATATCAAGAGCCGGATACAACTAATATTCCACCATCCTCCACAATACTACTGAATAATGTTGTAGAAGGTCGAATGGTTCGGCTACATGGTGAAGATCGTGGGTTCATAGTGTAACACCCCCAATCCACTCAGGGATATTACACGCCGTAGACCCTCTCCTCGAGGATCTACCAGGCTGATAACTAAAAATCAAACATCTAAACATCGCCTTTAAGGCTAAAATGACTCAGTAGACCGATTTGGTCTTTCAACAAAAACATACAACTCCATTCCAAACACATACCCACGCAGGGGTCAAAATACAATAAACTCCCGTACAACGGGGAAAAATACTGCAGCGGAAAAGAAAACACAACTAGACCAATACGACATCAACGGATCCTCGTGTGATTAGTATCGTTCATCTTTCATCATCCTTCGTGCCGACCCTGTGTTATGGTCCAAAACCTGAATGCAAAAATAGACATCCACCCCCCGAATACTCGGGGGTTAGCAAAACTCCACTGCTTTGCTAGTGCAAGTACAAGTGCAAAAATACGAGTCATACAATTCACATTCCACGAACGATAATAATCCGGAATCCTCAAAGATTCAAATACAACAAGATGAACACTTCCCGAGGTGAGAGTTTGAGTAAAGACTTCCCAAAATTTCAAGATCAAAATATCAAGGGAAACAATTTATAAAATGATTTGAAATACCATCGAGAGTTTTAATAGAAAACAATTTAGGATTATCAAATCCTACTTTTCAAAACCTAAAAGACGAAAGGGGTCACCGCCCCAAAGGTTTACTTTCCGAAAAATGACCTTTACCAAACCGTTGGGATTTTAGCCCCAAATCTCATCAACTCACAGTACACAAGAACGACAACAAGGTTCATCTTTCAACATCAAAATCCACAATTAAAGGATTTAACACAAACAACAAAATACTCTAGTGCCATCCTAGCCAAGTAAGCCAAACGAACAACTTACCTCTTACACACTTAGTCGATGCATGCAATCATGAAAACCATTCAAAATACTCGTTTCCGGAAACGCCAATCATCCAAATCACATTTGCAAAATGCACCACAATTAACCGTCGATCCACGTCTCTGTGGACCCCTACCGAGACCCCGTCGGATCTAACCAGTAGTGTCGATCCACGTCTCTGTGGACCCCTACCGAGACCCCGTCGGATCTAACCCGTAGTGAGCATACACACACACACGTTACTCATGCAATACTAATATGCTAAGAATGTAAGTTCATTAAGAATACTCACTAGAGATGGCCACTAATCCGACACCATTATCAAACTCTTCAAAAACACAATAACAAGGTTAAACATGGAATACACGATTCCATAACTTTAAACAACATGAGTATCATCAAAGCCTTCAACATTCAAAATAATCAAATCATAATCAATTCCCAAAACACACCATTCACAAAACACACACACGTTTTGAAAGTGAGCCTTTAACGAGGCTAAACCGAATCTTTTGGAAATTCATTTCAAATAACCAAACAAACACACCAAGACGACCACCGATCATCATATCCACAAAATGAGAAGCGTATGAACAAGGTACTTGCCTCGATACCACGAGCAAATGGAAAAATGAACGGATACGGCTGGGTAGCCCTCAAATTCCCGAACACTATCTAGAACGCGATAGCACCGGAATTTACGACGGAATAACACCACATGAATCATCAAAACCAACGAGATTCAACTCGGAATCCTCGAGCACCTATAATCCTCCGGAAGGAACAATAAAACATGATTACAACGAGAATCAAAGCCAAAACCAACGGAAATCCCAACAATTATCGAAGGGAAACTCATTGGGACATTTAATCGAACACTCAATGTTCGATAACTCCCAAGAACACTCGAATCACTAATAGAGTTGAACAAACACGAAATATGGATATACAACCCATAGAACACGATTAATAACATCATACTACACCAACAGATGTATCAAAATCGGGCTAGAATCGAAATCAAGAACAAATTCTCCGAAAAGTCAACTTGAAGGAAAATCGAGAAATATACCTTGATTCGACGAAATACACGGATTGGATGATGATATAATCAACAAGGATCTTCCAAAACACCTTGGAATTGAGTAGGATCGACCAAGAACTCCATTTCCCATCGCACCCGTCGCCAGCCGCCGAAAGAAGGAGAAAATCGAGTAAAAATGAAGTCTGCCGAGCCTGTGCTATATATAGCCGAGGGTTACGGCCAGAATCGGAAGTGCCTTACGGCCGTAACTAGGCCCTTACGGCCGTATTTCGGCAGCCTTACGGCCGTAACCGCATTCGTCAAAAAATCACCCAAGAATCGTCGGCACTTACGGCCGTAATCGCACACATTACGGCCAGAATCAAGCTTCGTCCGGAAGATGCCCGGTGCCCGTACGGACGTACCCGATCACACTTACGGCCGTAACTAGCACACATTACGGCCGTAATCGCACCTTACGGCCGTAACTCGGCGAGCCAGCCCGCTCCGGCCGTGACTCGATCATGGCCACTCCGACGGCCTGACGACCGAAACCCGAACCTGAGTAAAAATCGGAGATACGGTTACGAAGTACTAGCAAAGACGAATCCAAGCGCTAAGAGAACACACGATTCCGACCACCCGAAGTGTCGGAATTCGACAACGGAAGTAATTACCCCAAACTTTGGGAAATTACAAAAATGGCCCAAAACGTCCGAAAATCACGATACGCGATCGAATAACCAAACCGAAGTTCACAAAACGTATAACAAAGTTAAATGGACTTACGAGAAACTCGAAACAGCATTTTCGAATGAGATTCGCAAGAATCGAACTCAAGTGCGGAAAAGTCGCCAAAAAGCACGGAACTCAACAAAACGACACCGAAACGAACTCGGATGACAAAAAGTGCAGAATTAATCATTCTCGAGATGACGAAACGGTCATGAACGAGTAGTCAAAACGGACTTCCGCTAAAAAAAAAAAAAAGAAATTACCAGAAATCAAAATTACGGGTATTACATTCTACCCTCCTTAAAAGAAGTTTCGTCCCGAAACTTAAAATAAGTAGGGAGAAGCAATATCCCCTGCCAGGAAAACTCGACGAGATACATAAAAACTGAAAACTCGCGCCCGACGGCGAAATGCTGCAAGAAACGTAAAGAGACATACGGCGTGAAAACACGCTCCACGGTGACCAACACAACGTCGCCGTTAGGGATATAATAAAACCAACAAATGACAAGCGTCATCAAATGGATAATATAGTCAAGTCAATTATCCGAACAATCACAAAACACAACGAACGAAAATCAATATGATTGACCGACCCAACGGTACATCAATCAAAACGCGAGCCAATCGCTGAACAAATACGGAATTCCACCGCCCAAGGGTTCGAAAATCGAAAACGAGACTAATTTCCCGAACTAAGGGAATTACGAAAGAGCCTGAACGTTCAACAATCATGAAACGAGATCAACAAAAACCGAGCAATCAAACGATCGAGACAACAAAAATCGATCTATCATGTTCGAATCACGAAGAACAATAAAATTCAAACAACAACTCCAAGGTTCACATCTCGACTCGAGACAATATATATGATCCAGTGAAAACAACGAGATGTGTAATCACATAAGATCCACAGGAAAGGGGATAGCAATTGAAAAGTCACAACGATAAACAAGTTGTTCCGAAACAATACCACCCTCGTTCGATCAACAAAAGCAAGGGGCACGACAAGCTCGGAAAATGTCAACGAACATAAACAAGTCGACAGAGTCGAAAATACAGAAGTTCCAAATCCGATCCACTTCGAATAAAAGAACTAGTAGAACCAAAAGATGTTACTTCCGAACAAGGTTCACAAGAATCGAACCGAACTCGGAAAAGTCACAGCGATACCAGGTCGACCCAAAACAAGATCACAACTCGTTCGAATGATGAAACAGGAATACAGAACGAGTTCATAAAGTCTCAACGAACATGAGCGAATCGATAGACTGGAGAAAGAGAAAGTATAGAAGTCAAAATAGTACGGGTATTACCTCCGACCTCGTCCACGAAATTCACAAAAACGGGAGCAAGGTAACAAGACATTTAACAACCGACACATAACGGAACCATCACCGATGCACACGGTCATACCAAACCAAGCTCTAACAGCCCGCACATGCGACAACGCAGAAATCACTACGAGGCGACAACATTCAATACCAACATCCCACCTCTCACAGAGGGCTAACACAACGAATGTGTGGAAAACGACTCAACGCTCACACCGCCAATTCAATCACAATTCGGAGAGCTAACACCCTAACGACACTACCAACATCATACATACATTTCCGGTCCGTAAACAGGAATGATAGTTTTTTAAAAACGAAAACCACTTTTTGAAAACAATTTTAGAAGAACACCGGTTGATCTTGAGTATCACTTTTCAAAAAGTACAAACGTGAAACATCGTTATCGAGACATTGGAGAACCATTTCGCATTTGATAAAAATGAGGACACTTTCTCTTAGTGAAAACTTTCAGAATATTCGACCCTCGGGTCTAAATAAAAGTGTTTCTAAAATATTGAAAATATCTCAAAACATTTTCGTCCTCGAGGTAGAAGAATTTGAAAACATATTGTGGCACCTTGGATGTACCACGAGAAAATAATTCATTTTAAAAGTACGTCTCGAAATTTATTTTCTAAGATACTCAAGGTTTTCAAAGATAATTCAATGGGCTAGAATGCCCAAAAATTTCGGGTAATTACACGAAACATTATAGCGCCGTAGGTCCCGCGCCGGAACTCACCAGGCTAAAAATCATTTACAAAAACGCCAAAAAGGCCGATGACGGTAATATTTCAAAACTTACAAAAGCCATTTACAAAATACCAAATACCATCATAAAAATTTCGCCAAAACGATCAAGGCCATAATGCCAAAAACTCGGTTAAGGGAATCGGTTTTCGAAATAAAACTCAGTCGGTAAAATACCGAAAGCCATTACAAAGGAACTCACGCAGCGGATAAAAGAAATAAAGTCAAACATGCACAATCCAGCAACACTACTCCTCATATGAACGAAATATGAGGGTCAAATAACCGCATATCAAGAAATCAAAATCCATAGGAGGATTCCGTCACTTAACAAATAATCATAAAAATAGCTCGCATCAGACGAGGCACAAACACAAAGAAGGGAGACTTACATCCACAGGTCGCACGAAGATGATGATCGCCCTACGATACTAATAACGACCAACAAACTCAGACGACGCGTCGCGACACGACTCAGTCAGACAAAATCCGACGAGACAAAACTCAACAGACACCACTTGACCCGACAACCTAGGTTTCCACAACCTTGCTCCGATACCATTTATGTAACACCCCCAATCCACTCAGGGATATTACACGCCGTAGACCCTCTCCTCGAGGATCTACCAGGCTGATAACTAAAAATCAAACATCTAAACATCGCCTTTAAGGCTAAAATGAATCAGTAGACCGATTTGGTCTTTCAACAAAAACATACAACTCCATTCCAAACACATACCCACGCAGGGGTCAAAATACAATAAACTCCCGTACAACGGGGAAAAATACTGCAGCGGAAAAGAAAACACAACTAGACCAATACGACATCAATGGATCCTCGTGTGATTAGTATCGTTCATATTTCATCATCCTTCGTTCCGACCCTGTGTTATGGTCCAAAACCTGAATGCAAAAATAGACATCCACCCCCCGAATACTCGAGGGTTAGCAAAACTCCACTGCTTTGCTAGTGCAAGTACAAGTGCAAAAATACGAGTCATACAATTCACATTCCACGAATGATAATAATCCAGAATCCTCAAAGATTCAAATACAACAAGATGAACACTTCCCGAGGCGCGAGTTTGAGTAAAGACTTCCCAAAATTTCAAGATCAAAATATCAAGGGAAACAATTTATAAATCGATTTGAAATACCATCGGGAGTTTTAATAGAAAACAATTTAGGATTATCAAATCCTACTTTTCAAAACCCAAAAGGCGAAAGGGGTCACCGCCCCAAAGGTTTACTTTCCGAAAAATGACCTTTACCAAACCATTGGGATTTTAGCCCCAAATCTCATCAACTCACAGTACACAAGAACGACAACAAGGTTCGTCTTCCAACATCAAAATCCACAATTAAAGGATTTAACACAAACAACAAAATACTCTAGTGCCATCCTAGCCAAGTAAGCCAAACGAACAACTTACCTCTTACACACTTAGTCGATGCATGCAATCATGAAAACCATTCAAAATACTCATTTCCGGAAACGCCAATCATCCAAATCACATTTGCAAAATGCACCACAATTAACCGTCGATCCACGTCTCTGTGGACCCCTACCGAGACCTCGTCGGATCTAACCCGTAGTGGTTAAAAGCAAGCTCGTCGATCCACGTCTCTGTGGACCCCTACCGAGACCCCGTCGGATCTAACCCGTAGTGAGCATACACACACACGTTACTCATGCAATACTAATATGCTAAGAATTTAAGTTCATTAAGAATACTCACTAGAGATGGCCACTAATCCGACACCATTATCAAACTCTTCAAAAACACAATAACAAGGTTAAACACGGAATACACGATTCCATAACTTTAAACAACATGAGTATCATCAAAGCCTTCACCTTCAAAATAATCAAATCATAATCAATTCCCAAAACACACCGTTCACAAAACACACACACGTTTTGAAAGTGAGCCTTTAACGAGGCTAAACCGAATCTTTTGGAAATTCATTTCAAATAACCAAACAAACACACCAAGACGACCACTGATCATCATATCCACAAAACGAGAAGCGTATGAACAAGGTACTTGCCTCGATACCACGAGCAAATGAAAAAATGAATGGATACGGCCAGGTAGCCCTCAAATTCCCGAACACTATCTAGAACGCGATAGCACCGGAATTTACGACGGAATAACACCACACGAATCATCAAACACCAACGAGATTCAACTCGGAATCCTCGAGCACCTATAATCCTCCGGAAGGAACAATAAAACATGATTACAATGAGAATCAAAGCCAAAACCAACGGAAATCCCAATAATTATCGAAGGGAAACTCATTGGGACATTTAATCGAACACTCAATGTTCGATAACTCCCAAGAACACTCGAATCACTAATCGAGTTGAACAAACTCGAAATATGGATATACAACCCATAGAACACGATTAATAACATCATACCACACCAACCGATGTATCAAAATCGGGCTAGAATCGAAATCAAGAACAAATTCTCCGAAAAGTCAACTTGAAGGAAAATCGAGAAATATACCTTGATTCGACGAAATACACGGATTGGATGATGATATAATCAACAAGGATCTTCCAAAACATCTTGGAATTGAGTAGGATCGACCAAGAACTCCATTTCCCGTCGCACCCGTCGCCAGCCGCCGAAAGAAGGAGAAAATCGAGTAAAAATGAAGTCTGGCCGAGCCCAGGCTATATATAGCCGGCAGGGTTACGGCCGTAACCGGCAGTGCCTTACGGCCGTAACTCGGCCCTTACGGCCGTACTCGGCAGGCCTTACGGCCGTAACCGGCATTCGTCAAAAAATCAGTCCAGCAACTGTCGGGCACTTACGGCCGTAACTGGCACACATTACGGCCGTAACCGGCCTTCGTCCGGAAGATGCCCAGCGCCCGTACGGCCGTACCCGATCACACTTACGGCCGTAACTGGCACACATTATGGCCGTAACCGGCACCTTACGGCCGTAACTCGGCCAGGCCAGGCCCTGCTCCGGCCGTGACTCGGCCGTGGCCACTCCGACGGCCCGGACGACCCCGAAACCCGAACCTGAGTAAAAATTGGAGATACGGTTACGAAGTACTCGCAAAGACGAATCCAAGCGCTAAGAGAACATACGATTCCGACCACCCGAAGTGTCGGAATTCGACAACGGAAGTAATTACCCCAAACTTTGGGAAATTACAAAAATGGCCCAAAACGTCCGAAAATCACGATACGTGATCGAATAACCAAAACGAAGTTCACAACACGTATAACAAAGTTAAATGGACTTACGAGAAACTCGAAACAGCAGTTTCGAACGAGATTCGCAAGAATCGAACTCAAGTGCGGAAAAGTCGCCAAAAAGCACGAAACTCAACAAAACAACACCGAAACGAACTCGGATGACAAAAAGTGTAGAATTAGTCATTCTCGAAATGACGAAACGGTCATGAGCGAGTAGTCAAAACGGACTTCCGCTGAAAAAAAAAATTACCAGAAATCAAAATTACGGGTATTACACATAGAAGTAGGTACAAATGAATTACGTGCAGACTCTGATGAAGATGATGATGACGAGTTTAGACATATGCTGCCAGTTATCTACTCCGACACAGAGACAGACTCAAGTAGTGATTCTGACTACGAACCTTAGAAGGACATATAATTTGTAAAAGTTCCTTAAATATTTATTGTTGTGTGCCGCTCGAACGAATCGAAAAAGTGATATTATTACCTTTTTTTTGTTATATATTCATTGTTCCATTTATAATAAAATAAGTATAAATATACAAACTATTAATATTATATAAAAAAACAAGTATAAATTTATAAAATATTATTTTATAAAAACTGTATAAATTAATATACAGATATATAATCATGTCTAAATATTTATAAGATATATTTATAATTAAATTCAAATATATATAAAAACATGTCTAAATATATAAAATATTATTATATAAAAACTATATAAATATATCGTCATATTATATATATATACATATATTTATAATTAAATTCAAATATGTAAAATATATGTTATATAAAAGACATATATAAATATAAAACTGGGTTAAAATGTTTGAATGACAAACATGATCTAGTGGCAACATGCCATATTACTTACATAAATGGCCCGGGTTCGAACCCCGGCAGCCACTGGGTCATGTTTTTTTTTTTTTTGGAATTAAGAATAGCCGACGGCTTTGGTCGTCGGCTAAAGTATTGTTTTTTAATTTTTATTAAATATATTCACAATTAAATTTAAATATAATCCAACCGTGTCGATCAACACGGTCGAGTCGTTGTGGTCTACATTCAAAAAAGTTTCTGGATGGATAACCCGACCGTGTCGATCGACACGGTCGAGTCGGGCTGGTGTTTTGGCCGACGGTGGTGTCGGCTAAAGTCCTTAAAAGTCTAGCCGACGAGGACCTTTGTCGTCGGCTAAAGTATTGTTTTTTTAATTTTTATTAAATATATTCACAATTAAATTTAAATATAATCCGACCGTGTCGATCGACACGGTCGAGTCGTTGTGGTCTACATTCATAAAAGTTTCGGGATGTTTATCCCGACCGTGTAGATCGACACGGTCGAGTCGGGCTGGTGTTTTGGCCGACGGTGGTGTCGGCTAAAGTCCTTAAAAGTTTAGCCGACTACGTCCTTTGTCGTCGGCTAAAGTTCCCTTATAAAAAAACGCAACTTTCTTCCCCATTTTTCCTTTCTTTCCCAGAACCTCCTCCGCCGGAAAAAAAACCTTTCAGCACTGCCGGCGAAAAATTCCACCACTGTCGAAAACTCCGAAGCCGACCGTCGCACCCAGCACCGAAGTCGTTCCTCCTCCACCACCGGCCCCCGACCGCCGCACCCAGCACCCAGCACCGAAGCCGACCGCCGCCGAAGCCGTTCCTCCTCCACCGCTCCTCCATAAGCCAGCCGTCGCTCCTCCTCCGTCGACCCCCGAAGGGTAAGAATATCCAATGAACAAACTATTTGCTGCTGCTTTGAAATTTTGGAAAAAAAAATTATAAGTAGGTTTTGATGATGAATGACAGTTTTGAATTCTGATTTTGACTAAAAATGTGAGATAATTGGTATCATGAAGAATTTTATGTCTTGTTTGTATACATCTTGGATAAGGAATATTGCTCCCTGGAAGGGGGAGAGAATACAATATCTCACTGCCTAGAACTAAGGAAGTAAAATGCAGTTATGAAACACCAGTAAAACCTGAATCACACTGAAGAGCACTCTATAAAAATAACTTACATATTAAAAATTACCTTCACAATTTGTTCCCACTGGTTTGCGGACAAGAATTTTATGTCTTGTTTGTATACAATTATGTCTTGTGTTGGAATGATTATTGAATTTATTGGGATAATAGTGTTGATTGTTGAGTTTATTGATTGTTGAATTTGTTGTTCTAGTGTGTATATTGGTGTGTGCGAATTTAGTTAATGTGATAGTTTTCGAATTTGTACAGGTTAAATGGATAAAATTAAGAGACTAACGTGTGGTAAGAAAAAATCGAAGACTCCGGAGTCGGGAGATAGTTCCGCAGCTTCCAATCGTGCGGATCATGTCGGTAAATATTTGGATCAGAGTAACGCTCGCATACGTGGACTAGTAGAGAATAGTGGACTGAAGTTTAAGGATGGGAACTTATACCCGGCAGATGACGCACATACTATTGCGAGGCACTTATCGTATCAGACTCCCAGATCGCGGACGACCCCCACTACTGTCGAGACGACTCAGCCTCGTATGCCTCCTATACACCGCATTCCCTCCCCTCCTACTACATCTGGTAGCGGCCGATCTACACCGAGCACGTCATCCGAGGTGCCTTCCGGTCCGTCGTCGACTCTATTTATGCCCCCTATGGTACCATCGATTCCAGGGGTCGATGAGAATGGAGTCCGCCGGCTATGTAGCTTGGTTAACCCGACGGAGGAGTATGTGTTCCAGGCGTGGCCTGAGAAAATGATTTGGCGGACATGTCGGATATCTAAGACGAAGTTGTACGCGTCACTTTCGGAGCTTGAGAATGAGGAGGGTCGTATCGAAGACGAACCGAAAAAGAAAAAGAAGACTCATGGCCCATCGAAGGGTCTAGCACTTGACGCATATTTTCAAAAAATAGTCGTCACAAGATAGAAGTAAATGAAAAGTATCGACGACCCATTTTGGCTTCGGATGCTTGTACGGCATATTGTCGTAATGTTGGGTTTGTCATACGCGATAGAGTTCCGGTACTGTGGGCTGAGTGGAAGGATGTGCCACAAAGTGTGAAGGATGCATTGAACAATGCTATGTCGGTAAGTTTATCTCAATTCCGAAAGCTACTTTGTGTATTTAAATTCAGAAAAAATTTAGTAATATATATTATATGCTAATTGTGAGTTTGGTTTGAGGTTCCTTCTTTCCTACTACATACTTGGTGTGATGAGGTGCAAACAACCAAGTAAGTAATTTTCACAATACGTAGTTGAGTAATTACTCGAGAAATTTTTGCATTATTTTTGTTATTGTTAAAAATATGTATTTGTCAAACGCTTTAATAATTTATTTATAAAAATAATAAAACTAACACATTAACATTATATAATCATACACAAACAACAAATATAAAATGACATGTAACATAATCACTAGACTTAAATCTTGACATTCAACTGCATAATAACAACTGTATACACACAACTGATTATTTATAAATAACATAATAAACAAATAACATTATGAATTAGAATAAAACAATAACATAAATCATAGTAAATAAATACATAAATTTACAAAATACTTTACAAATATATTTGACTAATGTTTGATTATTATTTATAAATATTTGTTATAGGTACAAATCCTGGAAAAATGAGCTACACATGTTTTGGTCAGCTTGGGGTAATTCCCGTGAGGCTACTCCCGAGGAGTTCAAGTATCAGGAGTACGAGTGGAGGTGGCTATGCGCACATTTTAGTGACCCAGACTATATTGTATGTAATCGAGCTCTAAATATTGTCGTAATGCTATTGTTGTTTAAAGATATGTAACATATATGAAACTTACTTGTGGTAATTTTTCTCCTTGTTAAATGAAAATTACATGTTTCTATGTGTAGGCGAGCAGTTCAACCAACACTGTTAACCGTAAGGGTTTGACGGAGCACCACAGCTTAGGTTCGCGGTCGTTAGCGAGAGTTTCGCACGAGGCCACTTCTGATGAAAATGTGGCGAATGCCTTTGTCTACGTGACTAAGAAGGCATATCCTAACTATCCGGATAGACTTGTAAGTTGTAAATATATCCTAACCATTTTAATAGTGCTATCAGTCTTTACCTCTAAACTTTATTAATATTCGATTACTTTTTTGTTCCCACTTAATTAGGAGAGAGTGACTGAGGAGTCTGAGAGGATGTTGATAGAGATGGTGAGGGAGGAGCATCCGGATTTGGACGAGACTGGTCTCGAGTTAGCACGCCGAGAGATCGATCAGGCTGATCCCTACATTAGGGTAAGGGTGTGGGCTAACATTTACCCTCCTAAAGGGAGTCATCACCGGACGCCGATGATGGGAGCTGAAGGCACCGGATTATTGAAGAATACTACAGGGTTTCAGCGCAATCAAAGGGGCGACACTCAAAAGGCCTATTTGGAGGAGCAATTGAGGATCGAGAGGGAGCTCCGAGCTGAGGAGCAAAGGAAGTCTCAAAATCAGTTCCAGAAATTCCAAGAGGAACAAAGGAAGGTTCAACAAGAGATGTTAGCTCAGCAGCAGGCCATGATGCAGTATATGATGTCATTGAGTCAGACCGTGTGTCAATCGGGAATTTCGGTACCACCACCTCAATTCTTCAATTCACAAACACCCTCCTCTTCTTCACAGCCTCGGGACGACGACATGCAAGACGGTAGTAATCCTTCTTCTATCTTTAAGAATTTGACGGATCTTTGAGGATTTTAGTTGTCATTGTAGTAGTTCTTTTGCTAAATATTTTTTGTTTAGACTCGTGTTCGTTAACGTTGGTGTTTATAGTGATTTTGTTGATGTTGCTACATGACATGTTGATATGGTTTGTATTTAAATTATTCTTTTCAAGATTGATTTATGTTGATTGTGATGTATGGTGGTGTATTGTACATTTGGAATAACAGGTTATTTGAACAGGTTTGGTGATTTCGAAATTTGAAATTTTTTTTTCACTGGACTTTAGCCGACGGCATTTGCACAGACCGTCGGCTAAAGTATTTATTTCAAAAAATAAAATAAAACACTTTAGCCGACGACTATGTAACCGTCGGCTAAAGTGTTCATTAAAAAAAAATAAAAAAACTTTAGCCGACGACTATGTAGCCGTCGGTTAAAACCTATACACTTTAGCCGATGACAACTCTTACCGTTGGCTAAAACCTATACACTTTAGCCGACGACTATGTATCCGTCGGCTAAAACGGAAACTATTTTAGCCGGCGACCGTTTAACCGTCGGCTAAACTCGAACTTTAGCCGACGACCTTCCCTATTAGCCGTCGGCTAAACTTTAGCCGACCGACCTCGGCCGACCGACTTTTAGCCGACAGCTGACCACTTTAGCCGACGACTTTTTGCTGTCGGCTAAAGTATAAACATTGGTAGTGCCTTGAAGACCAAAGATCAAGTGTTAGATGTTTTCAAACAATTTCATGCCTCGGTGGAAAGAAAGACCGGGAAGAAGCTAAAGTGTATTCAGACGGACAATGGTGGAGAGTACATCGGGCCCTTTAATGAATATTGCCGAGAACAAGGGATCCGACATCAAAAGACGCCCCCAAAGAATCCGCAACTTAATGGCTTGGCGGAGAGAATGAACTGGACTTTGGTCGAGAGAGCTCGTTGTTTGCTCTCACATGCCGGATTGCCAAAGTCGTTTTGGGGAGAAGCTTTGAACACGGCGGTTCATATTATTAATTTGACGCCGTGTGTTCCTTTGGAATTTGATGTCCCGGATAAAGTGTGGAGCGGTAAAGACATCTCATACCGTCACTTAAGGGTTTTTGGATGTAAAGCTTTTGTACACATTCCGAATGATGAAAGGTCGAAGCTTGATTCCAAGACGAAGCCGTGTATTTTTATTGGTTGTGGTCTTGATGAGTTCGAGTATAGATTATATGACCCGGTAAAAAGGCTTGTTCGGTCTGTAAACGTTGGTTTTGTTGAAGATCAAACGATGAAAGATGTTGAGAATGGAGAGTCGGCTCCACAACACGACTATGATCTTATTGATTTGGACCTCGTTCCTCCACAATATGTTGAGACACCCGGTGGAGAGGATGTCCAAAATGATGAACAACATGATGCCGGTGACAACGATGAGTTGAGACAAGATGACACCGATGGAGCTCATCCCAAGCTACCCGTGACGAACATGCCATCTTTTGTTCCACATAGGCGGTCGACGAGGGACCGTCATCCCTCCACTCGTTATTCGGTCGATGAGTATGTCTTACTCACCGACGAGGGAGAGCCCGAATATTTTGTGGAGGCTATGGAGGATGAAAAGAAGAAGGAATGGATGGATGCCATGCAAGACGAGATGAGTTCCTTGCATGAGAATAACACGTACGAGTTGGTAAAGTTGCCGAAAGGTAAGAGAGCTTTGAGGAACAAAAGGGTGTATAGAGTGAAGTCGGAGGAGCATACTCCGTTGCCCCGATACAAAGCTAGACTCGTAGTGAAAGAATTTAGTCAAAAGAAGGGCATTGATTTTGACGAGATTTTTTCTCCGGTTGTGAATATAGGATCAATTCGATTGGTCCTTGGTATTGCGGCTAGCCTTGATCTTGAGGTCGAGCAAATAGATGTCAAGACGGCTTTTCTTCATGGAGACCTTGACAAAGAAATTTATATGAAGCAACCGGAAGGATTTGGGGTCGAAGGAAAAGAGGATTATGTGTGTAAACTCCGGAAGAGTTTATACGGGTTGAAGCAAGCACCATGGCAATGGTACAAGAAGTTAGAGTCGGTTATGAGGGAGCAAGGCTACCGGAAGACGACTCTAGATCATTGCATATTTTTCAAGAAATTTGGAGATGATGATTTTATCATCTTATTGCTTTATGTGGACGACATATTGATCGTTGGCAAGAATGCCGAGAGGATTGCCAACTTGAAGAAAGAATTGAATAAGTCTTTTGCTATGAAAGACTTGGGGGCGGTTAAACAAATTCTTGGGATAAGAATTACACGTGATTGAGCAGCCCGGAAATTACACATGTCGCAAGAGCAATATATCGAGAAGGTGCTTAAACGCTTCAACATGGACAAAGCTAAAGTTGTTAGTTCGCCTCTTACTAACAATTTTAAATTGACGACCAAAGATTGCCCTAAGATGAAGGAGGAGATTGAGGATATGGATAACATTCCTTATGCCTCGGCGGTCGGGAGTTTGATGTACACTATGGTATGTACTAGGCCCGACATTGCTCATGTCGTGGGAGTGGTGAGCCGGTGTCTATCGAATCCGGGAAAGAAGCATTGGGAAGCCGTAAAATGGATATTTAGATATTTATGGGGTACTTCCAAATTGGGGATTACGTTTGGAAATGGGAAAGCAATGCTTGTTGGATATTCCGATTCGGATATGGCCGGTAACGAAGATAACCGAAAATCCACTTCCGGTTATTTGATGATGTTTGTAGGGGGAGCCGTGTCATGGCAATCAAGATTGCAAAAATGCGTTGTCTTATCTACAACGGAGGCCGAGTATTTTGCGGCGGTGGAAGCAAGTAAAGAGCTCTTATGGTTGAAAATATTTTTACGAGAGTTAGGCTTCCGACAACGACGTTACGTGGTTCTTTGTGATAGTCAAAGTGCGATTCATTTGGCTAAGAATACGACTTTTCACAAGAGAACGAAACATATCGATGTGAGGTACCATTGGATCCGATATGCATTAGAGGATGGTTTGTTTGAACTTGATAAAGCTCATACCGATGATAATGGTTCCGATATGTTAACCAAGGCGTTGAGTAGAGAGAAGGTGAAAGTGTGTTGTTCGATCGCCGGGATGGCGAACTCTTCCTATATTCTGGAAAGGGGGAGATTTGTAGGAGTAATTTCCAAAATATAGTCATTTTTCTCACCTTGCACAGCTGGCCCGCGGCACAAGGCTGCCGAGCCGCGGCCCCCAGAATCACCCCTGCCGATGCCTGACCCGACTGTACTCTGGGCCGCGGCCCCTGCCGATCACCCTTCAAACATGCTGACCCTACTGTACTCTGGGCCTCGGCACACGGGGTCAACCCCCTTGGGTTCCCCTTTTTATCTGCATTTCCTGCGGGATTCTTCACATTACATCACCTACGCTTTTGAGAGAGGAACAAGAGAAAGATAGAGAGAGAAACAAGAGAGAGAAATACATTTCTTCATTTTCCCGGAGATTTATCTGTCGGATCGTCGTGATAGTTTGACAAGAGCTTGGTAGCTATTGGGCAAATCCTTTCACCGGTGTAGATCGAGATTTTGAGTCCGGAAGTTCGGGTATTTCGTTAGATTTTTGTGTAAGCTATTTACGGTATTTTCTTTCCTCGATCTTGTTGTTATTGTGTATTCCAAATACTTGAAGTTTGTTTATTATCAAGTATTTGAAGATTATTGGTGTATACCCCTAGTTTGTATTAGGGACGAATTGTTCATTGTGTATTGGTGATAGTGGATTTAAGCGGCTTCGGTCCCGTGGTTTTTACTCTCGTCTTGAGGAGTTTTCCACGCTAAAATATTGTGTCTCGTGTTTATTATTTTTTGGATATCATTTGTATTATATTATCAAATTGTAATTGATTTGCTCTACTCGTCGGTAACCACAAAGTTACAATTGAAGAGTGAAAAGTTGTCAAACGAGGTTCCACATTATTCGTTGTGACGTGACGTTAGTCGTGTTTTTCGCTAACGTGGTCCTGCTCGATATCGATAAAAATAAAATATTTTAATTAATTTAGTGAAGAAATTTAAAGTAAATTTATAACTTTTCTAAATTTATATCCTAATATACCGTTTTGATAATTTTACATTTTTAATATATACTATTCCGATCTGGATTGGTCCGAAAGCCAAATAACACTGATCAAATAATATAGACCCAAAGTAATTTAAAAGTAATTTTACACCCATAATATTCCGATCAAATCTACTCCTATATACTCTATATATATACACACACCGAAAATAATTAAGATAAGCCAACCGAAATATAGAAAACCCACACACATGCAGAGATCCTTTAGGGCAACTAAAAATATGGCCGAGATTTCCCTCAAGAGAAAGCTGGAAGGCAAAGTAGCTATAATAACCGGCGGCCCGAGTGGCATCGGAGAGACGGCCGCACACCACTTTGTCGAACACGGCGCGCGAGCGGTGATGATCGCGGATATCCAAGACGAAAAGGGCCGGTCCCTAGCGGAATTGTTGCGTTGCAAACCCAAGTCCCACATTGGAAAGAGAAGAAAGTGAAGTCTTCTATATAAGCAAGTACACCGCTCTATTAGTATGAGGCCTTTTGGGAAGGCGCCCAAAAACAAATCCGTGCGGGCTTGGCCCAAAGCGGACAATATCATACTAATGTGACAAAGTGGTGGTGGTGGTGGTCCCAACAGTGGTATCGGAGCCGATGGTTCGGTTGGGCCCAGTGGTGGAGCCTAAGGTGAGACTGCCTTTACAATGATGAGAAGCCCCCGGTGTGACCTCGCAACATCTGTGGTGGTGCCTTGTGTCGAAAGTCTTCCTGATATTGTGCTGATCAGGCGGCGTGTCCCGTTCAGTGATGATAACGGCGGTACAAGATGTACAGATTATCGCTCGAGGGGAGGACAATGATGGTCCTTGGTTTGAGGGGAGGTTTGTTGGGGTTGCAAATCCAATTCCCACATTGGAAAGAAAAGAAAGTGAAGTCTTCTATATAAGCAAGTCCACCACTCCATTAGTATGAGGCCTTTTGGGAAGGAGCTCAAAAACAAATCCGCACGGGCTTGGCCCAAAGCGGACAATATCATACTAATGTGACAGAGTGGTGGTGGTGGCGGTCCCAACAGGAATCCATCGGCTTGCACAGGTGCAGCTACGTCCGTTGCGACGTCACCGACGAGGAACAGGTCAAGTCATTGGTGGACTACACCGTGGAGACGTACGGCGGCCTCGACGTATTTTTCTGCAATGCCGGCACCCTCGCTGGCGGCGGCGGCCTGCAGACCATTCTCGACCTCGACCTATCGACGTATGACCGCGTCATGAGTGTCAATGCTCGGGGAATGGCCGTTTGTGTGAAACATGCGGGGCGTAAGATGATCGAGCTCGGCACGAAAGCAGCTGTAGTTTGCACGGCTAGTTCTTCGGCGACCAAGGGCGGGGAGACCATGACGGATTACTTGATGTCGAAGCACGCGGTGTTGGGGCTGGTGCGATCGGCTAGCGTTCAGCTGCGAGTGCATGGGATTAGGGTTAACTGCGTGTTGCCGGGCCTCGTGGCCACCCGTTGGCTCGGAGAATAGGAATCGAAACGGCCGACGACGTGGAGGAGTTTTTGGGGCCGTTGACTAGCTTGAAAGGAGTGAGTTTGACGGCAGCGCATGTGGCGTAGGGGTGGTTTTCCTGGCTTCGGATGAGTCGGCTTATGTGACGGGCCATGATTTGGTTGTGGATGGGGGTTGGTCCGTCTACCTTTACCTAAGGGATAATAAAATATGAAATAATGTACAAGTTCATATTGGAATAATTCTGTCAAACGACCAATTCATGTTACTATTTCCTGTCAAAAAAAAATTATTTTGTAATTTGGATATTAAAAAAAAAAAACTTATCTTGAGAAATAATAAAAAAACTTCAAATAAAAAAATGTCAAAGAATAAACCATATTAGATGTCCTTATTGATCATTACATAAACAAAGACCCCAAATTCTTTTTGGATGTTCCCCAAAATATACGAGCCATCTTTTTGGATTTGGATCATGCAGACAAAGATTTACGCGCGCACCGTCTTGCTGCATGATTCGCCACGCACACAAACACTCGTGTAGGTGTGTGTAATTAAATGAATGTGCACCTACACAGCATCGTGTTGTACAGCAGGTGCACGGCCGAGAATTCAGATCCATCTTTAGGAAGGCACTCGTTGGGTTGGGTGGGGGGAGTACTCTCTTTTTCGAGTGTGTCACTGTTTGAGTTAATGTTGCAATAACGGAACAAAATAGAATAGGGACAAAGTTTGTAAAGCCAATCAATTAACCTAAAAGACAGCTGAAATGGAGAAAGACACTTCACCCAACTAATAACGTTATAAAAGTACTTATTTGCCTATTTATGTCAATGTGAAATTTACGTGGTCCATTTTCCTCCATAGACCATGGCATGTATGTTATCAACTGGGACCCGTTTTTTATATTTTTAACTACAGTTAAACCTCGATAAATGAATGTTTGATAAACGAATAACCTCGTCAAATGAATAATTTTCTCAGGTCCCAACTTTTTATAACATGTTCAAATTTCTTTCGATAACTGAATAATTTCGCTAAATGAATATTTTTCTCCGGTCCCGACAATATTCATTTATCGAGGTTTTACTGTAATTCAAACAACTGGGAAACCCAAAATATACTGAGACCGATTTTTTTTTTTAAATTGAGTAAATATATTTTTATTTATAAATATTAACAAAATGGATTATTTGTGTCACTGCTGCAAAACCATATTTGAAATAGGGATGTACTTCATTAAAAAAATAGAGATGAAGAAGCAGTAATAATGTACTATAATAACTATATAATTATACATTTTATATATATATATATATTGCAGTAATAATGTACTATAATAACTATATAATTATACATTTTATATATATATATATATATATATTGTAGGGTGGTGGTATCGAGCTGACACCAACTAATTCATCTTCTCTTTCAGTTTTCACGACTAGTTGCTGAAAAAAGAAAAGCCCCTAAGTTTCCTCAATCTTACTCTTCTTCTTCTTATTTCTTCTTCCAGAGAGAGCGAAAGAAGGCTCTTCTTAGTCTTCCACAAAGAAACTAGGTTCAGATTGCGCCGTGGCCAGGGCCGGCCCTAACTATAGGCCAACTAGGCCCAGGCCTAGAGCCCCAAATTTTAACAAGCCAAACCTCATAAAATATTATATTATATTATATTAAGTTTATACAAAAAATAAATAAATTACAAAACATGCAAAAACTGAGTTTGAGAATTTGATCAATACTTTCGCAGCAAAAATTGCTAAAAGAATAGTTTTTGCTTGATTTGAATGTATTTCTAAACTTTTGTTATAAATTATATATTTTTATGAATTTATATATTTTTTTCTAATATATATATATATATAAATGAAGGCCCAAATATATATATATATATATATAAAATGAAGGCCCAAAATAATTTGGCATATAGACCCCAGATTATTAGGGCCGGCCCTGGCCGTGGCCTCCTCTTTTCTCACTCTCACGACCTCGGACTGGTGCAAGCTCTCACGTTCAACTGGCGCAAGCTCTCACGTTCAGATGGCAAGTGGCAAAAGTACTATGTTGTCTCGGCCCAACGAAGGTCTTTCACCTAAAAGGCTTAAGGGCTTTGTCTCTCACCCTCAACCTTCCAAGGCTCTAGAGATGCAAAAGGTGGAAGCAAGAAGATAAACTATAATGAACATCATTAATATTATTGATTTTAATTATGAGATATTTTCTTGACTATTTAGACTGTTTTATAAACTGTTTAATAGATTGTTTTATGAAATTTGTGATAGTTATTATTTTGGATGTAATTGGAATATTTTGAATCTTTTTGTAGCAGTTCAGTGCAAGTTAGAAGCTGTTTTGCTGGACTATTTGGGATCACTTCGTGATAGTTATTTATTTTGGACTATTTTAGGTAAAAGTTTTACTTTGTGATAGTTATTTTAGGTTATAAACATTTGATATTATAGTTTTTTATTTAATTTTTTTTAATGTAAAAAGCAGGTTTTTAAACTGTATAATACACAATTAGTATAAATTATGACTAAACTTTTGATAATATAAAAAATCGAATTGGATCGAATTGGACAGAAACCGAATAATTTGGGTGGGTTTGAGTTCCATAATTGTAAAAACCGAAACCGAACCGAATTGAAACCGAACTATTAAATTTGGGGAGGGTTTTGGGAACCCAAATCTTTACCCCGACCGAAACCAAAACACACCTAGTAGTTAACACCTATTGGTTGTATATTAAACGCTTACAAAAATAACATATATAATCATCTAATCATACCAGGTAACACAATTTTCTTGCGATTTTATCTTAAAAAATTCGGTAAATTTTGGTTTACCAACGTCGCTGAAATTAAATAAGTGAGAAAAAAAATTATTTAGACAGTGAATACGCTGATAATAAATTTCACGGGTTAATAGGCTAAAACATCACTGAACTCTTCACCAACTTGCAGTTGGGTCACTGAACTCAAAAAGTTTGCAGTCAACTCATTGGACAAATAAAAACTTTCAAGCGGGTTTCGGACGTTAGGAAAAATGAAATTTGGACGGAAAAATGACGTGGCATGCTGATGTGTTTTAATTTTTTAACGGTGATTTGTCACAAATTAACGGAGCACCGTTAAAGTCAAAGAAAAGTTAACGGTGGGTTGCATCTAATTAATATCAGTTCTGTTATAAAACCGAAATATTATAGAGAGAATTTAAAGAAAGAATAGAGAGAATGATTCTGAAATATGTTTTTCATTAATAACTGAAGTCCTATTTATAGGAAAACTTCAGATGGCACAATCGTAATTACATAATTACATCAGGGATATAATAGTCATTCACATATTATAATACATTATCTTGTTACGTATTACGAGAAGTGATATACTTCAATAATTCTTAACACTCCCTCTTGAATGACTATTTACATAAATATCTGCCGAACTAGTTTGAAGAAAAAACCCAATGGGAGAAAAACTCTCAAACTTTTTGTATTGAAGCGTGTGACAATCATATCACGTTGCATCATAACGTTGGTAGGAAACCTCTGTTAGATAAAACTTCAGCAATCTGTAATCTCGTAAATTTGCTCCCCCTTATCTTGATAGTTCTTGTATGAGTATTCTTGTGCCGCCTCAAGAAACCTCGTGGGACAAAAACTGAGTGAATCTGTCATGTATATCATTCGTTGTTGGAGTATCCACGTGTTGCCTCACTAAAACCTTGTCAAGAAAACCCAGTGGGAAAAACTTGATCGAAGGAAAAAGAGTACAACCACTCCTTCTGTTTTCAAATCTTTGAGGAATAATCTTGATCTTTATAATTTTCCTCATTATGCTATGAATATGCCTCGTTAAAACCTTATTAGGAAAAACCCAATGGGAAAAATCCTAACGAAAGAAAAAGAGTACATTATTCATACTAATACGCCATTCGTGTTGCCTCATTAAAAAACCTTGCTAGGAAAACCCAATGGGACAAAACCTCAGTCAAGGAAAAAGAGTGCAACGCATATTTTATAAATATGCCCCAGACATTTCAATAATCCTCCGAGTATCGTATTCAGTTCAGTTTGTAATCCTGCACTCATATTCTTTGCAGTACGTTTCAAATCTCTTTGGAGATTCCATATTAGTTGTGATTAAGCTGCCTCGTTAAAAACCTTGCTAGGAAAACCCAGTGGGATAAAACCTTAGTCAAGGAAAAGAGTACAGCATACAATTCTCTTTCACAACACCTTATTTTGAGTGACTGCATGCACAGATAATATGTTTAAAATCTCTTCAGGAGTTACTTTCAGTAAGCCCATATGTTTCATTTTATTATAAGGGCATATATTTCAATTTCGATGGATTTCAATATCCTCATTTCAAAAATCCATATTTCACAATCATGGATTGCAATATCCTCATTTCATTCATAGCGCTGTATTGTGTCGACAATTTCAACATTTATTCCCTGTAGCAACATAACTTGCCGAGATATCTCATTATCTTCCTTTATACTTATGTCTATATACTTCAAAAGTATATGCCTCCTTTTATCATTTACTTTGATTTATATTCGGGAGATTATTATGTGTTTATCAAAGCAGTTGTAGTTGGTACCAAAGATTAATAATTTATCATGCATCTTTGAACTTCAAGTTTATATAGTTGCGAGGATATAGTGTGATGCATTTCACATATTTCCAACTACTAATACTCCCCCTCATGTTAAGAGATTTCTTGAGCACCAAACTCATATGCCAGTACCTCAGTATTCATCTTCAGTCATGGGGGTTTGTATATTATGTTCTCGATATTGGCAGGAGGACTTCGAATAGTATGCCAATTAGTATCCCACTTGTATGCGCATATCCTGATCCTTTCTGGGATCTATTCAAGTTTATTTGGGATATATTACTAGCTTAATCTGATATGGAATATATGGTCCAACCATGAGCAAATCATCTCGTAAATTTCCGATTACGAGTCATATACACATGTGACTATCTAGTGGATCCATAATATCTAGTAGTTCACATATAGAGGAAGTGGGCCCATACTCCCCCTTAATATATTCCAAATTTATTAGGAATTTATTCCCAATATTGGCTAGTATTGATATTAATCGAGAACAAATATTTGAAGACATGATGTGTCTATATCATCATATAGATATTTTACCGACATATCACATCATCTTTCGGTGCCATTATTGCACATTATTATCAACATGGAGTCGCCGCTCCCACATGTCATATTCTGTTTATTATTCAAATATAGAACTGTAGTTCATATGCTTTGGGATATGAATTATTTAAACGCGGAGTCAAACCTCATACGCGTAATTCCAATCTATAAATAGATTAGCATTGTATTCACAATTACCCATATCGAGGGTTTGATTATAATAATGGATTCAATGTTTTCTAGTCTTCGCAAATATTACACATCTCTTCCAGTGAATATCATAAAAAGAATTTATCGAGATCGACTCGAAAGATTAAGGGTGCTAATGAGAAATGGCATCCTAGAAGATATTCGATGGTTAATCGAAGCACATGTTCGATTATCTGGCGAATTTTCAAATTCATTTAAGTACATGCCAGGTACAGGTAGGAGTAATTTTGCAAAGAAACGAAGAACAAAAGGACTAGGTGGATGCTATACATGTGCTCGGTGGACATGTGACACACGGTGCAAATCGGTAGGGTTTGTATCCAAAATTCGAGAAGATAAAATCGCATTTATGAGGGATGGATTGAGTAAGGAATCTATGGATCACGATATCCAACAGATTCTTGATACACATCCCAGTGGATACTTTCATCGTGAACTATTGGCTTTGTGGACACAATTTAAGGATGAACTGGAACGCTATAGTCATGAAAAATTAGTCTCAAAAGATCCAGTTTGTAAGTCCGTTCTGTCAAAGCCGTATAAGGTAAATAGCAAAAAAATGCAAGTTGATGAATATTGTTCCCTAATATTTAAATTTCTTAGTTGCCGATAGATAACGTAATTTTTATTGAAAAATATAATATCATATCTTTCGTTTTCTTCTGCAATTTTGTCAAAAAGAAAAATAATAAAAGCAGTGACTTATCTGCTCCTCATTTTTCAATGAAAATAGTGAAGTCATTTGTCTTCTAGTAAGAAGTTTGTTCTTTAAATTTGGGATCCACAAATCAGAAATTGTATCTCATAAAAGTACTTTGAAAATATAGTGTAGAGAGATGGAGTTCTTAGAATCCTCGTACATATATCATCTAATTAAAACATATGTATTTTAGGTGGATCCAAACTGATAGGTCATATCCAGCATATAGATATGTCGTATCAATTCGTAAAAGAATTAGGAAAACACAAAATCGATATATTATATGGTGTGAGTAATCATAGATTTTTGGGTTGCCTTTTAGAGGCTGCACAAAATGGGAAAATAAGAGTAACAAGTGCCTTACACTTCCCCACAGTTAGAACCAGTAGTATAGGGGGTTCAACTGAGTTGATGCTTCAAGCACAGTCTGTGCATGATGATATGATGTATATAGTGAATAATAGCGATGCCTTTATTGTACTTCCAGGTGGTTATGACACACACAATGAGATATTCAATATCACATGGGCTGAGCGGGACTTCCATACCAAACCTATAGGTTTGTGAATATTAATAATTTCTTCAACGATTTGCTTGCCCTTCTGGATCAAGACGTAGATCACAAGTTTATCTCTCAGCCATCAAGAGATATTATTATGTGTGCTGATACAGTTGCTGATCTACTTATAAAGTTTCAAGCACATATTTCAGTTAAGAATTTGGAAGTCAAAGCTCATCAGCCACAGACTATTGGTGCCAAACGAAAAAGAAGTTTGGATCCTTTAGATCATTCATTATGAACCCTAATGTCAGGGGGTGGCAGAGTTACGGAATTTTATACTCTCGAGACGCAACCCTTCTTATGGGTTTCATATGTATTTTCCTTTTCGCATATTGTCGAGTGTTTATTTCCTTTTTGGCTAGTTTCAATATTTTCCACTTCGACTGTTTTATGCTTCTTCCAGCAATAATAAGATCATCATTTTGCCTCTATGCAAATATATTATTCTCTCGAATATATGATATATGCTTCTCTATTGTGATATTAATATGATTTCAATGATCCCACCATGTGATATAATCAATATGAGATTTATTGAGCAATTATTTTCCGGTGATAGTTTTTCATATCACTTGTCAGATGATCCCACCATGCGGTGTATTTGTATGTAATTTTCTTTAATTAATCGATGATAGCTTCTGGTATCACTTGCTCAATTTTTTCCGTTCGTGTTTAATAATCGTGGAGATCGGATATTAGTTCTATCAACTGCTTCTTCTTTCGAAAGCATGATTTGAATCATTGATCAACTACTTCTTCAGAGTATGATTTATTTTTATCAAATGCTTCTTCGAGAGTAGGATTTAGATAACCGATCAACTACTTCTCTAGAATAGGATTTATATTTATCAATTGCTTCTTCGAGAGCAGGATTTAGATAATCGATCAACTACTTCTCCAGAGTAGGATTTATATTTATCAACTGCTTCTTCGAGAGCAGGATTTAGATAATCATTTATGTGGTATAACCAACCACGATGGTGATATATAATATATAAATTGCGTACATGTAAAACCATCCATCTTGTGATAATTGATCTCATCACATAGGAGGTATAGTAAATATGTAAAACCATCCGTCTTGTGACAATTACATTTATCATATAGGAGGCATCGCCATCCATCTTGTGATAATTAAACTTGTCACGTAGGAGGTATAGTAAATATGTAAAACCATCCGTCTTGTGACAATTACATTTATCATATAGGAGGCATCGCCATCCATCTTGTGATAATTAAACTTGTCACGTAGGAGGTATAGTAAATATGTAAAACCATCCGTCTTGTGACAATTACATTTATCATATAGGAGGCATCGCAATCCATCTTGTGATAATTAAACTTGTCACGTAGGAGGTATAGTAAATATGTAAAACCATCCGTCTTGTGACAATTACATTTATCATATAGGAGGCATCGCCATCCATCTTGTGATAATTAAACTTGTCACGTAGGAGGTATAGTAATATTTACATAATATAAGCTCAACAAATAGATGGTTTCAACCACCACTTGGAGATAATTATAATAAAGTCAGGAATTAGATTAGTAAATATTTAACTGCTTCTTCTGGAGCAGGTTCGTCCAACCATTTTCTCAAAGCATAACCCTGTGGTATTAGGTTGGATCATTAATAGTCATCATCGACCCCAATTGTCGGCATCAGTGCCGCCTGGTCGTCCCGTAATATTACACATACTACTTAATAAATTTCCACAATACAAGGACATATATCCACAAGTCCTTTCAATATTTTGGAGGGAATCAATGTACTAATTTATATATTTTAATAAGTTTTGATAATGACAGATATTAAAATGGTTATAATCAACATATCAATATTAGTGTCAAATTGAAGCTCTCGTGAAATGGGTCACGGTGGTATCAAGAAAAATCAATTCTGACATCATATGTATCTTATACGTAAGAAAAACTGAATTAATAATTTAATAAATTAAAAGAATATTATATTTTTTTTATATTTTATTTATTTTTCTTTTGCTTATTACCTTCCACTTCGTGTTTTCCACATTTTTTTTTTATTGTGCTGGAGGAGGAACGGCAGGTGGGGATACTGCAGACGGCAAAGAGCCCACCGGTGGAGGAGCGGAGACAGGTGGAGGAGAAGCAGGCATGGCGACTGGCGTGGTCGGATCAGGAGAACCCGGGCCTGGAAGAGCAAAACGGCGGAGAACGGCGGAGGTTATCCTACTCGGCAGCGGAGCTACGTGCAAGTCGGCGGCGGAGGAGGTTATCCTGACCGGCAGCAGAGCTCGTCCAAATCGGCGGCGGCGGCGGAGGCGCTGGTTGTGGTGATGGAGATTTTTTGTACTTGAGGTGGATATCTTGTTGTTGGTGAAGAGAGAGTGAGAGATAGGTATGTGAGGAAGAGCTATTTTTTTTTTTATTTTTTTTTTCTCCGGCAATTATACCGTGTTTGAAGATCAATTTTGGGAATGAATGATAACTCTATAAAAGATTCTTCCCAAATTAGAGACTCTTCGTGCTGATAATGTGTTATAAAACCGAAATATTATAGAGAGAATTTAAAGAAAGAATAGAGAGAATGATTCTGAAATATGTTTTTCATTAATAACTGAAGTCCTATTTATAGAAAAACTTGAGATGGCACAATCGTAATTACATAATTACATCAGGGATATAATAGTCATTCACATATTATAATACATTATCTTGTTATGTATTACGAGAAGTGATATACTTCAATAATTCTTAACAAGTTCTGTTTTTATTATTTTTTTCTCTTCTAATATTTTCTGTTTTTTCTCCTTATCAGTTCCTTTTATTTTGAATTAGTGGATAAATTCGTGTCATTACATTAGACATAGTAGTGTTGGAAAATACTTAGTACTTAGTCATGGGGATTGAGCTTGCACGGGGTTCGGCCTAGGGTGTAAACAAATCAAGTCGCTCGCAAAAAAGCTTGGTCAAAATTCAGATCGAGCTCGGAATCGGTCAACGTGAGTTTGCTCGCGACCAAGCTCGTCTCATTTTCAATCATGAATTGATATCGAAGCTCGTGAGCAATAATTAATTTAATATATATTTATTTTTATTGTTAAATTCTCTCTCTCTCTATATATATATATATATATATATATATGGTAGATCAAATGAGAATAACTTTCTGAGTAAGAAATAAGAATAAGTTTGAATCATTGGTTTTTGTGTGATATATGATCTAGATTGGTTTATGCATGCAATATATGCATTCCGTGCATCAAAATTGCAATGTATTAAAACTATACATTATATGCATCAAAATAATGATGCATTAAAATATTGCATTCAATGCACACTTTTTTGTGAAATAAATCTAGGCCATACATTTAATCAAGATTTATGGATCAAACTCATTCTTATTTCTTAACGTAAATCTCATTCTAACCAGAACCACCCCCTAAGCTCCCAAATAATTTTGTACGAATATTCTTGAATTGTTTTGTAAGAAATTTATTAGCTTTTTAATGGATTGTATTTATGTTGTATAATTATGCAAGTTTTTAGAAAAAATAATCTCATTTTCAAGCTCTAACAAGTCGAGTGATTGCGAGCAAAAATGAGTCAAGCGCTCGCGATCATAACCGAGTTGAGCTTTTCAAGCAGCTCACGATCAACTCGAAAATATGACGAGCCGATCACGATCACGATCACGATCATGTGAAGCTCGTCGAACATGAGCCGAACAATCGATCACGATCATGTGAAGCTCGTCAAGCACGAACCAATCACGAGCAGACCTAAAACTCTAACAATCACTAATCCATTGAGCCAAAGCTTGACTCGGCTCGTTAACAGGCCTAGTTTGGCCCAACCATGAAACAGTCCATTATATTTTTTCAAAAAAAAAATGAAAAAATATACTATCTCTGTTCTCTTATAATTGCAAATTTTAGACTTTCACACTTGTTAATGAACAACTTTAACTAGTAATATCTCTAATTATGTATTTATAAAAAATCATAAAAAGTTAATATTTTGAAAGTATATTTCGAGATCAATCTAACAAGATTTTATATGACTATTTTTTTCAACACGTATAAATCACAAAACATGGTCAAAAGAGAGAATGTGAAAATTATAAAACTCAGCATGTTGCAATAATAGGAGAACGGAGGAAGTGTCTTTTACAAATTTATATTAAAAAATATTAGTATATTTTATTATTTGTATATTTGAAAAATATAAAAATAATAAAAAAAGGGGCTCGGAGGATCTGGGTCGGGCTGGATCATGAGTTGTGCTTGGTCATGTGCTGGCAGACGTAGACTTGTTCAACAGTACAAACGGGAACCGGAATCGAAGCTCCTTATGGCAGTTTACGATTCAGTTTTAAACCCTGAACCGTCGATTTCTAACCAAACTGGAACTGGCTGTTTGACCATTCCCCCGCCCCCCCCATAATTTTTAATATTCAAATTAGTTTTATTTTTTTGCAAAGTTTAAAATTAAAACCGCCAGTTCGCGCGGTTCGAGAAAACCTCGAACTTGAACCGAACCGTCATCAAACATATAACGGTTTTGGTTCCGGACTGAACCGTGATCAACAGTTCGAAATCAATGATTTGGAGGAATCAATTGAAACTTTGAACACTTCTAGGCAGACGCAGCATTAAAAAATGTCCATTCACCAGTTAACAAAGGTCCGCCGATAGCTAGCAGGCGGCCATGGAACAGGACGCAACAGCTGCACACATACAAAAAAAATTGCCTAGTCATCGTAGGTCTATCGGTGGCCGTCATGGACTCCACCTAAGAATAGGTCGGCCGACAGCCGCAAGAAAAAAGATATATGTTCGGTCGTCGGAAGTCCGCCAGCTGCCAGTAGGCGGCCCAAGAAAAATATAAAAAAAGATTGCCTAGCTGCCATGTAAATGGGTAATAAATAACATTTTTAATGGGTATATAATTTTTAAATGATTCTGAGTGGTTGAACCATACCCTCATCATTTTGAGTATTACTGTATTGGTTCGTCTGATAAAAAACGGAATATTACAAAGTAAAAATTAAGAATAAAAAATATAACTGATAAAAGATTAAAGATCAAATTCCAAGTATGAATTTGAAAATTATATAATCTATGAAACCTGTTTGAAATTTATGTACAACTACTTGAATGTGGGATTGAAGATTTTAAATCAATTTGAACCAAAAAATTTAAAAAAAAAAATATGTGGGATAGAAAAAGAGAGTTAACGTGGTACTGTAAACCGTAATACCATTATATATTTTAAATATTTATTTGGAAATGAAGAGAATCAAATTTTTACTAGAATATGAAAATAATATTAATATATACATAAAAAATTGGATATTAAAAAAATAAATATGAGTCTAAAATAAGTACGAATACATAAAATGTAAAACCAATCCCGACGAATTTCGATGGACTACACCCTAATTCAAATATAGTAAACTAATCAACACAAAACCATGCACTAAAATTAAGTTAAAACCTAAACATGAGTATCTACACACAAAATCATCCACGTCGTCTTCATTTTATTCCTATCTTTCTCTGCATATGATAAAGCTTAGTACTTGTATGTCCCTGACAAAAATAACAGATAATGTATATTTAATATTTTAAAAAAATAATCGGTATAAACAATGATAGTAAATATGTGATGAATATCAAAAAGTAAAAAATATTAAGATAAATATGTGATGGAGAGTAAAAATAAAAAATGATTGTTTGATTTAATTATAAAAATTGATATATATATGAGGAAAATATGAGGCTGTCACACATATAAGCTTACATGCGAAACCTTCTAAAATAACGTCGTTTAACAAGAAACATTAAAACAACCTCATTTGGATTATGTCCCTTCACTATATTAGTGTTTCCCTTAATTGCATCATAACATCTTTAAAGTAGGGCTTTCTATAATATATGCTTCTTTTACATCATATTGTTGGTGTTTTATGTTACCTAACCAGATCACCTTAGTTTAAACAATTGTTTGATTAAATGCACGGTTACAAAGTGTTGCACTACTCATGTATTGGATCTACTACTCATATTTTGAAGAAAAAAAATTCAAGTGACATAATTTTAGGTGACTTAGAGTGGTTTCACATGTAAGCTTAACTCTCTCTCTCTCTCCCTCCCTCCCTCCCTCCCTCCCTCTCTGAGAAGTATAAATTTTTGGACGGGACGGCGTAGGTATTTTCTAGAGGGATACCGGACCCGACATGACTACGGAAGCAAGGCTATGTTTTCTTCTTAATATAGAACACGATGCCGTAAGGACACAATTTTAGATGAAAAAAAGTTTCTAATTAAATTGCAAAAGTTCTAGTTCCAAATATTCATATTAAATAATCGCAATCTCACACTTGAGTAAGGAGATAATAAAATTACAGTTGAAAATAAAGAATTTAAAGAAATTTTAACTCCAAAAAAATAGAAAGAAAGAAAAAAAAAACTTTAAGAAACTTAGCCAGAAAGGTGTCTACAAGATGACCAAATTGATAGTGGTGCTTTTCATACTTCATAACTCTCCTAAGGTGCTTTCCCTTCATAAAAAGATATTAAAAGGCAAAACCAAACACTATATACCGAAGAAATCAACAGGAAGGTTCTCCATGACAAGCTAGTGATGTTCAAAACACTAATTTTTTCTTTTTGGTTGTTATTATTATTATTATTAGGGTTTTTGTCATCAGTCTCCGTCCTATTTTCCCTTCTCTAAGGAACAAGGAATATTTCAAGAAGTTCCAAAAACCGAACAAGCCATCATTATCTAGCTTCACGGTCTTATATCCGGACTGAACGAGACGAGCTTCCCTCACAACTATATACAAAACATGGAATAACGCAAAAACAAACTAGAGTTGAATAACTATTTGATATACAGCATGTTGATTCTTCCCCATCTCCATCCGATTTTGCATTACTTCATTTTCTCACTACATTTTTTGCTAGGTAAACCTTAAGGCGCCTCCATAAGGACCCGCAATTCTCATGAATCCCTTAGCTTGTGCATTTTCACCTGGAATATTAATCGCATCATCATTTGCAATCCCATACTCGGCCGCAAGTTCTAATTTCTCTTTGTGAAGGTTAAAAAAACCACCCTTGAGCCCCCCACCCCCCGCCCAACCTCCCCCCACCCCCACCCCACCCCAAAAAAAAAGAATTGCTTTGATGATTACAGAAATCACAATGGAGGTTGCCATTTGTCTTGCATTTTGCACTTTCCTTTAGTGAAGCTAACAGAGATTTGCTGATGTAATCATAATTTTTACAACTACATCCCTAAGCTTTTATCATCATCATTTGCACCCTAATCTCAACTATATTTTGGTCGATAGCATGAAAATTATAGTGTCAACTGGCCGAAATTAGTTAACACTATAAAATCATACAAAAAGCAAATTGACATAGTTTTTCGCCGGTTTTATTCCTATCGCAATCTTCATACGGGAGAGAAGTGATGAAATTCCAAAACTGTCCTCAAGTTGAGTTTAGCCACTTGCATGAGAAATGTGATGAGGGCGCGAAATGATGAAATTCCAAAACTGTCATCAAGTTGAGTTTAGCCACTTACATGAGAAATGTGCTGAGAGCGCAAATAGTTGAGAAAATTGATAAGAGTCATGTCGCATTACATGGTATTGTAAATATTTCTAACTGTACGTTACATCTTATATTTATAATCCTCGATTTTATAAATATTATAAATAGCCAAACACAAAGTCCGCGTTCTAATATCTTGAAAAGCTGAGGAGTGTAAATATAAATATTTCAGACTACATCAGCAAATTCCGTCATGTTAACTAATCAAACCTCAAGAGTGCTTTTCGTAATTTTCAAAGTTAATTAGTTTATTTTGTTGATAGTAGATACCCCCAAACCTTAGGGGTAGTTTATGTAATTGTCCTTTTATCTTAATCTTAACTAATTAGGCATTAGAACTTACCACTCTTTTCCGCGTGTCCGCGTCCGAACTCGGTAAACCTACTCAATCATCTTTAGCTTGACTGACAGATTTTACACGTCTGCCAACTTCATCAGGTTGGTCGCCGAACCCAGCCGATTGAGTTTCAGGTGCTTGTTGGACAACCTCTTTTATTATATTACTCGAGGTGGAAACCACAGCATCCACGGCACTTTTTTGAACTGGGGCAGGTTGTGGGAGAGACTGTCTAGCAGCAGAATACGTAGAGATGGGTGCTTTTACAAGTCCATTGCGGATGAAATGCACATTACTCGGCAGTTGGTTGGTCAAGTTCGTAGAGTTGGATCTCATCACGGGACCGCCTCCGGTTGTGATGTGGACGACATTTTGAGATCGTGCGGCCTCAAGCAGTGAAGAAGCGTCGGCCTGGGTGGCTATGCGTGCCCCGGCAGCGACCGCGGCAGCTTTGACCATTAAGTCTGGCGTGGGAGTCGGGCTCATAGGAGGGTTTTTCGTTAGCACCAGAGGTTTCGGAGGGCCACCTCTTCCCAACGGCTGATCGGGTGATGCGGAAGATTTTCGAAGTTGGTGCTGGGATTTCATTCCGACTGAAAAGTGCATCGAGAAAAACAAAGTAGTTATGAGATGTGCGGTTCTTCTTAGAAGGGATAACTACAGAAACTATCCGAAGTTGAGCCTAATTGCTCAAAAAATTACCTTTCAAATTACAAATAACCCCCTTTCGATTTATTTTCGTGTTACAATTTATAAAAGTGCACCCCCAAAAAGAACCAAGGAGGGGGGCCATTTGCAAGGTAAATACAAACATCAGGGCTTATTTACGATTTTAAAAGATGAGTGGTTTTTTTTTTTTTGTAATTAGACTAACCACCAGGGGTAATTTTCGTAATCAACTCTTAAAAGAGATGAACACTTCTCCAAGAGGATCTACACGGGGGAATTTGAGTAATAAAGAAAGCGAGAAGAAACACATAAAGCTGGGAAAGAAAACAATTAGAAATACACAAGAATCTGAACCAATAGGTTGCGAACATAGGGATTGTTCAAAGTGAAGACGGGAGGAAATTTATGAAGTTAACAGGAGTGTTCAGACACTAAAAAAGTGTATTTCTCAACTTATGTGGGGGTAATAGACTCATCTACCCCCCTAGAAGAAGGGAATTGCTTTTCATTTTTTAGTGTTTGAAAAACTCCTTATGACAACCACTAAACAAACTTCTCTATACCAGAAAAAATTAGACATCAAATCAGAGGAAAATAGAATTTCAACAAACATCATATTTTATCAATATCTAGTATAAGACATGAGGTGTTCAAGCATCAATTTAGTTATAGGGTACATGAATGTCAACCGTCGAAATGACGGTGTCGGGAAGAAGTACTAATTTTCAGTTTCCTGCTCAAAACAATAATTAGAACCACTTTAGAAATAGATAGCAAATATGACCTGAACCAGCCTTCAAATTGTCACCCATCGGCGCATCTAGTGCTAGAGAAACGGCTCGATTGGAGGCAGCCAGTTGAGTTTCAGGATGTTGTGAAGTGACTCCCACTTTTAAGTTACCCTGTTTTCTCCTGATATTGGTCCACCTCTGCGCGTGTTAGTTACAACCATTAAAAACAGCAGTAAAGTTTTTTGGCAAAGCAAGAACTAATACTAAGTGATAGAATCAAACATGGGAAACCTATTTGAACGCCAGAGATCCAAAACAATTTCCATCACATAGTGAAACCTTATCTATTAACCGTCAACCATGTTCTTCCGCATAGAGCTACGGTAATGCTATATTTCACCAATTGATTTTTTAAAATCAGATAATACTCATCCTTTCGAGTTACAAAATAATGAGCCTCTTCAGTAAAACCCATATCCATTAAAATAGCACCAAATAATCATTTTATGAAATGGTATTATAGTAAAGTATACACACAAACACACAGTATGGAGGGAGGGGGATAGGGAGAGGGGGAGGGGGAGAGGGGGGGGGGGGAGGGGGGGAGGGGGGGGGGAGCGAAGGAGGGAGAGAGAGAAGGAGAGAGAGAGAGAGGTCAGGTCATTTACTGGCAGGACGACCCGTCAAATAAGAAATAAATACCTATATATACTTCCTCAAACAAACACTCCATCTGCCTCAGCCTACATATGTATCGCGAAAAGGAAAATATATATAAAATGTATGCTAAAACAAGTCAGAGCACAAAAGAGCAACCCCTAACCCACATTTTAAACCAAAATGAAAAATATTTTAATAATTATTTATTGGTTAAGTCATCTAGAGCATTTAAAACTCTAACACAGGATAAAACATGATAAGTTAAAAAAACAACGAAACTTTGTTTATTAAAGAACCTGAGATAGCTCAGATGGTTTTCTGTCATCGTTGAAATCCATTCTGGCAATATTTGCCCAATTTGGTTCTCCATATTTGTTCGCAGCAGCTGCGAGTTTCAAGTCCTCTTCCATTGACCAACACCTTCGTTTCCTTCGAGGAGGCAAACTAACTCCGGAGGCCTCGTTGTTAGGTCTTTTTTCACCAGATAACCCGGAAGACGATGGTACCTTTTGTAAAGAAACAGGGATACTAACATTTGTCCCCTGCATAGCATTGGCAAAAAGTGAACTATCTGAAGGAGCAGAAAATGTCTGACTGTTTGGAATATTAATAGTCAATGGTCCCTCAATAGTTGAGCTGTTTGGGAGATGGGAATCATTTGTACAACCAGAAGCAATTAGAACCTGCAATATATATGTGTGTGTGCGTGTATATATATATATATATATATATATATATATATATATATATATATATATACATACATATATAAAGAAGTCGATAATTAGCAAAACAAAGTTGTAAAGCCAATGAAACAAAAAGAAGCCACATCAAAGACGCTTGAGTTATAAAACTGTTGTCGTAAGTCTTAAAGTGTAGAGATGTTAGCAATAATAATAACTGAAAATAGATTATGGTTGGACTAAGCTAGAAGGCGATTTTCTATTTATTTTAGTTTCCTTTTATTTGACACAGGACGTGGGAAACCCACTAACATGCATCCTCCCTCGCCATCACCTCCCCCCCCCCCTTCCCCCATTGCATGTGGGTGGTGAACGAGGATTTGTAACCGTGATCCAGAGTTCTGTACAGAGCTTCAAGGTGTAAATGATAACACAACAAGGGTGTTGGCACCTACTTTCTATTTGAGTATAGGCATCAAAGCGACATACGGATAGTATCGATTTCTAAAAGCAACAGCATTCATTTATTTCTCAGGATTACATATCAGAATTAAATAAGCATCCCATCTGATGAAATAATCCCTAACCGTTATTTGCTTGTTTTGAAGTATAAAGTAGCTAGACAAGACACAAATGAGAAAACAATGATTCCAGTGTATACGTGGAACTATTGATTAGCATGCTTCATATGCATTAATCTGATTACTTAGACACATTTATGTTTATAATTTAATAGCACGATTCATATGCACATTAATCCGATTACACAGATCTAACTACTGATGTGCACAAAATATATCAAAATAGCTTATAACCACGTAAATAATAATTCATTGCCACATAAACTTTCAAGATCTGCCAATATCTTACCAGAATGCTAGATTACTCCCGAGGAATGAATCAATTAGATTAAAGTTTATCCAAAATACTCGTTTGAATGGTCAAGGTAATTTCTAGTGCAACATTTTCTAACTCAAGCACATGTATTTGTGCCGCCAAAAATTTCTCCGCTAGGCAGTTTCCAAAATGTGACTATTGCAGGAAGAAGCAGAATTGGGAATGAGTAATATTATAGCATAACAGCGATACCTGGTCCTATCAGGCTATCACAAACATCCATGGATCAATTGAGTGTAGACGAGACATAGTGTTGGGATGCATTTGGAGAAAAAGGAGAGATAATTAATGGCAAGGGAATTGAGTTAACTGGTCTGTGAAATATTCAACATGGACTATTAGGATCACGTGCAACATAAAAAGTGATTCGGTTTATGATAATGGTAACAAGATGAGAATTGGATTAAGCATTAAATTTCGTAACTCAGAAACAATTAGACCGTTGTAATTTAACTATTTTATCTACATTGATAGAGTGGAACAGAATAAAAGTATCTACAAGAAAGGTTTTACGATTTCCATATCAGAAACTTAGATAATGAGAACAATTAAGTACCTAAACTTACAAAGACATAACGGTTGGTTTTAGTACAACTGTTATATTTCATCACGGTGCCAGATTCAGCAAAGTAAGATCTATATAAATGAATCAGTATAGCAATGTCTAATAACCATATACTTCAAAGTACAGCCTTGCAGCATTTTCAATAGTTTGTTCACATACTCTAACACACGCTGCCGCCTCCACAGAAGCTTCGCGCCCAACTGTTGGAAAAGGTTCCAGCTCATATTCCAAATCACTATCATCATCCTACAATTAGAGGAAAGATAGTTGCCAATCAGAAATTTAAACATCTACCCAACAATTTAGGGGTATCACTGCAGTAAACTATATCCACAGACTTCGGCACAACTGGCATAATATAAAATGCCGTCACGTAATGAGTTTAACAAGTCCATGGATATAACAGGAAAAATCATCAATGACCAGTATCAGATATAATTTATTAAATGACTGAAATACCCAGGAACCTAGGGGAAATCACAATGACATTAACAAGCTCATAATTCATCAAAATTTATAGATATCAGGTTTAAAATACATATATTTGTATGTAAATTATATGTATCAGCCGACCATAGGGTTTTGATCATGGTCAATTCGATCGACTAGGGTTTCTCCATACGCAAGATGGCGCCACAGCATTTGGTATTCCCTCGCACCGGAAATCCCAGTGGCGGTGTTCTTCACCACTTCATGCCAATTGATTTTCTCTGCGGCCACCTGAGAAACCTCTTGCAGCAAAGCGATCACCGTGTTCACGGAGTACCTAAGAAAAATCCCTTATTAAAAACACTGAAACGAGAACGGAGAAACTCTTTCCTCAAAAATAAACACACCAAAGAGCAAAAAGTTTTACCTCCGTAAGAGAGAGGACATGTTATCTTCGCTGATGGTTCCCTTCTTTCGCTTCTTCGATTTGTCAACCATTGTTGATTAGCACTGTAATCACTTTCTTCTTCAATTCAGAGTAGAGAATTCTTTAAAGAGGTGAGATGATATAAGTTATAGAAGGAAAAAATTCGAAGTGGGAAAGTGACTACTACTTGCTGAAAGTGGGTAATATCGTTTTACTTAAATGGTTTTGGACTTTAAAAGTGTCGAGCTATTCGATCCGGAATTTAAAATATCTTAAAAATTTTGAGGTATCTAATTGAGATATTGAAAACTCCTTAAAAATCTCAAAGTATTCAAAATTTTATACACTTTTAAAGATTTTAAAATTTCATAAATTTTATAGAATTTTCATTCAGAAATACAAAGAGAAAAATACTCCAGAAATTTTACCTCATCACACGAGATATTGATGGACCTTTTCACCATTCTTCTCCCTGTGCGCGCGACCCTCCCCTCTCCTACAGCAACATTTGAAGCTTCCGATCCCCAATCAATTATAATTATAATAATTATTATTTATTATTATTATTATTACTATTATCATTATTATTATTTTTTATTATTATTATTACTATATTATTATTATTATTTTTTTTTATTATTATTATTATTATTAAAAAAAACTCAAAGGATTTACAAGAAATTAGTGGGAAGCCGAGAAACCAACTGGGCCCCCACTCCTCTAGCAATAGCGAAACTATATTATTTATTATTATTATTATTTATTATTATTATTATTACTATTACTATTATTATTAATAATAATAATATTATTGTTGTTTAAGAAAAAGTAGTAAAGAAATAGTAGAGAGTAAAAGATGCAAATGCATTGTATTGATAACATTGATAGAGGGACCTTTATATAGGCATTACAATAAGACTCCTTCCATACATCGAATTCCTTACAAAAACTGTGTGGATATAAACTAAAAAAGAGATATCGAAGTAGTTTGGATTATTCAATAAAGATTCTTACTTAAATTAGAAGTTATTAGTTACTTCAACTAATGATTCTATTGATGAAATAATTAAATTATAATTCATTGACGGATTGTATCATTAACCATTTCTTTTTGTTGGTACGAGGAACTTATGATGAATCCCCTGATTTCTGCTTAGCTATTGTTCTTTGGATTGGCTGTAGGGCTTGCTTCTATTGGACCCGGAATTGGTCAAGGAACTGCCGCGGGTCAAGCTGTAGAGGGTATCGCGAGACAGCCCGAGGCAGAGGGAAAGATACGAGGTACTCTATTGCTTAGTCTCGAGTAGAATCCTACTACCTCTATAAGGATCTACAATATATCTAATCAGTATAAGGTAAGACACATCACAGAATAATAATTTCTGGAACACTCCTCTTGTGTCGAGCACTAATACAACAATAGTGCAGAAGATGTTGACTTCGTAAAAACCTATCCAAGCTCAAACAATACCCCATGGAAAAAATAAAGGCTTGATGAGGAAAAGATTGCAATGCACCAACATAACATGTCATGTATACACCTCCTGGTGTATACATAACGACTCCCTCTGATGAGTACCTCAAATCATAGGAGTCAGATACCAAGTTGCCCTCACAACAATGCCAAAGAAAAATCCAGTGGAAAAAATACCTCTTGGTATAAGTTGAACAGAAGTACAAGGCATCATTGTATGGATGTTCTCATAGGTCGCCTCGTTAAAGACTTTACCAAGTGAAAACCCAATGGGAAAAACAAACCTTGGTCTAAGGACAAAAAGAGCGCGGCACATCCAAAGTGCAGAGTCGCTAAAGACTTATCCGAAAATTAAGTTTTCCAAAGTCTTGACCTTCATACACTAAATCAGTCATAACTTCTTCGATTCAATAGGTATCAACGAAACTGTAGGAATTCTGAAAACTAGACACTCATTGCTTTTCATTCACATACAGTATGTAACCTAGATCTTTCTAAGCAGATCACAAAGCTCTATCGAAGTTGACTCAGCAAATTACCGGATATATCCATCCTACTTTGCAACAATAGTCAGATGTCACTCATGATGAATGTGGTCAAATGGTTGATTTCCTTGGAAAGTAGACACGGACCTTTCTAATGGTACCAATTTCACCATTTTCCAACAAGTGAGCTGCCATGTAGGTCATATGGGAGATAGACCAATACATTCTGCGCAAATTCGAGTATCGATTTTCAGGTGTCCTTTTATCGAGATAGAGCAAGCTTCAAGCTTATTGTCAATCACAGACACTGCGTGAGCGCATCTTGGGCCATCATCACAGTGGCTTTACCGGATTATTACGAATGAGTACATCGAGTCAAACATGAGTACATAATACCGTACTTCTCTCTTAAGACTGCATCATCACTTAAGTGAGCCAAGTCTTATTATGACTTCGACTAGTTCTTGGGAATCATATAGGCATTATTTTATCGCCTCTTAGGAAAACCGTCCCTTAGATTGCCTTAAACTGATTGATGAATACGTATCATCAAGTGTCCCCAAGATCCTTTCATTCTTAATTTTGGATTTAGCAGAATCTCTTATTCTGACAAGAGTACATCACTATAACTCTAATACCCGGTTGTAAATTCATTTGTAATCATTCAGTAATTGTGACTCAGTAACTTTTTCACTCATTCATAATCATTCATCATTCAAGTTCATTCATTTGTATTCATCGTTGGCGTATTTTAAGCCGTGTATCAGTTACCGATCGTCGTTCAACTCCATTTGAGAATCGAGACGAGCGTATTACCATAATCATCATGATTGTTAGTCTTGTGTTGGAAGTATCATCTATTGCATGTTATTGGACTTGATTACATTCATATACGTATAGTATGTCGGATCATTCATCATTTGTAACGAGAAGACGGAGTTGTCGGATTTTGTCATTTCCAGCAGTGATTTACGGCCGTAACTGATCATGCATTATGGCCGTAACATGCATTCGTGGAATTGGTGTCTTTCTGGACGAAGACAACCTACGGCCGTAAGTCATGCTAGTTACGGCCGTAAGCAGGAAGGTACGGCCGTATGTTTTGGAGACTACGGCCGTAGCATGCATTCATTTGTGCAGGAAGGTGTTGTCAACGAAGACAACTTACGGCCGTAAGTTCGGCAGGATACGGCCGTAAGTGTTGATGTTACGGCCGTAAGGTAGATTTGGTTACGGCCGTAACCCGAACAGTGCAGGCATTATTGTTTTTCGACGAAAAATTGTTACGGCCGAAACTCGGAATAGAGACCCACGTGCAGATCCGAAAAAGGCGCCGCATGATAAGGCCCTTTGACCCCAGCTTGTCACCGTCTTCTCACCTACCGACAGACCCTCCGAAAGGTCCAAAGTGGACCTCCCAAGACAGCGACGTAAGGCACATGGCGTGTTCTCACTGGTTCGCACAGCTGGCTGCCAGCAGCAGCGGACTTTAAGGCAATCAGCCAATGTGCTAAAGACGATCGCCCCCTTATTATAATGCAGGAAAGGCGATCACCCATCAGGATTAAGACATCCCAGCTCCTCCTATAAATAGAAGGCTTCCTGCACTTGAAAAAGGGTCTAGTTTTTTCTGGCTGCTTTTCTCTCGGCTTTTCTCTCTCAGAACCTCTTAACCAAAAGACGGTCGGCAGAGACAAGAACTACCTGCAGTTCAAGAACTCACAGAGCAGCACTCAAGAGCTAGATAGCAAGGGTCTTTTACACTCATTGTAATTGTACTCTTACATTAATATTTATACTCCAACGTATTTTTATTAATAACATCTTGCGAGAGCATTCAACCCCGGGCCTAACAAACCCGGCAAATCTTATGTTATTTACTTCCCACGGACGTGCTCTCGCATTTTGTTTGTTACTCATCCATTCCAGCTGTTGTACGGCGATTTATACGCCTCAATGGCGATCGGACTTAAAGATCAGAGAGCCAACCATAGAAGACTTACTCTGGGCGAATGCCCAGCGATCGACACACATGGCGATCGTCTTTTGGTACCCAGCGATCGTCTTTTAATATCTAGCGATCGTCTTTGATGTGCGAGCCAGAGACGATCATCTCGTGCCATGTATGGATCCAGCATCCGTCAAAGTCGTCGAAGACCGAATCTTGGACGGTGGCCCACGTGCGGATCTTCAAAGGGCGCCGATAGACCCCAGCCTGTCACCTACCTCACCTACCGACAGGACCGCCGAAAGGTGCAAAGTGGGTCCTCCCCGGACAGTGACCCAGGACGTGTGCTGGCTTCCCATTGGCTCACACAGCTGGCCACCAGCAGCAGCCCCACGTGACGGGACGATCGGCCATCTTATTATAATATAGAAAACGGCGGTCGTCCGCGATCGCCGGAGAGGTCCCAGCAACCTTGTCTCCTATAAATAAGGGACAAACAACAGTGGCCAGGGAGAGGCGATTTTACCGTGAATACAGTGCAAAATATATACAGAGAGAGAATCAAAGACTCATCTGGAAATTACTTACACATTCATAGTGATATTCACATACATTTATCATACATCCCAAGCAAGAACTCACAGATCTACATATCTAGTTCTTCCGGCAATCTACACGCTCTACAGCTTAGATAACTAGAAGTCTTTACACTCATTGTAATAGATTCTAACATTAATATTTGTACTCGACAGTATATTTATTAATAACATCTCGCGAGAGCATTCAAGCCCGGGATTAACAACCCCGACAAATCTTGTGTTATCTATTTTCTCACGGAAGTGTTCTCGCATTTGTTTGTTACTCGATCATTCCAGCAATACTATCTCCGGATAATATTTTGGGTAACAACACCAGCAATATCATCTCCGGATAATATTTTGGGTAACAACACCCGTATTGATGATCTCTTAGATCAACTTCAGGGAGCTTCAGTATTTTCCAAGATCGATTTAAGATCTGGGTATCATCAGTTGCGAATTCGTAAGTCGGATATCGCTAAAACGGCGTTTAGAACACGCTATGGTCACTACGAGTTTGTAGTAATGCCGTTTGGGTTAACTAATGCATCTTCGGTATTCATGGAATTAATGAATCGAGTTTTCATCGACTATTTGGATCAGTTCGTGGTTGTTTTTATAGATGATATTTTGATTTATTCTCGTGACCGAGAGGATCACGAGGTTCACCTTCATCAGGTTCTTGACGTGTTGAGACGAGAGAAACTCTATGGAAAATTTTCCAAATGTGAGTTCTGGATGTCCGAGGTGACATTTCTCGGACATGTGATTTCATCAGACGAAGTACGTATCGACCCTCAGAAGACGGAGGCTATCCGAGACTGGCAACATCCGAAGAATGTTAAGAAAATCCGAAGCTTTCTCGGATTAGCAGGCTATTACCGGCGATTTGTGGAAGGATTTTCTAAAATCGCTCAACCCATGATGAACCTTTTGCGGAAGAATAAGAAATACACGTGGTCTGACGCGTGTCAACAGAGCTTTGAAGATCTCAAGAGCCGTTTAATTTCAGCACGTCCTTTCTTTACCGCAAGGGATGGAATGATTCATGGTTTATAGTGACGCGTCCGGACATGGTCTTGGATATGTATTAATGCAGAACGGGAGAGTTATTGCCTATGCTTCACGACAACTATGACCTTACGAGGTCAATTATCCGACCCACGACCTGGAGCTAGCAGCCGTGGTATTCGCGTTGAATATTTGACGTCATTATATTTATGGCATCACCTGTCAGATTTTCACCAATCATAAGAGTTTGAAGTACATATTCACTCAGAAGGAGTTAAACATGCGACAAAGATGGTGGTTGGAACTAATCAAAGATTATGATATTGAGATACTTTACCACCCGGGCAGGGCGAACGTTGTCGCTGACACCTTGAGTCGTAAGTTCGTTTAAGAGCAAATGCTTGCTCGTTTGACAATTCAGAAGGAGCTTCAACAGGAATTATTAAGACCCAAGATCGAGGTCTGGTTATAGCGAGTGCAAGGGCAACTTTTCATGTTAGAGATTTCATCGCCACTCGAGGAGGTGATCAGAACGGGTCAGAGTTCAGACCCATTTTTGTTGCGCATTCGAGATAATGTGACTCAGGGGAAAGCCCCTAGATTTACAGTCCACGAGGACGGACTTTTGCGTTTTAAGAATCGGTTATGCGTACCGGCGAATGACGAGTTGAGAAATTCGATTGTGAGAGAAGCTCATGCACCCCTTACTCTATTCATCCGGGGTCTAGCAAGATGTACAAAGACTTGAAACAAAATTACTGGTGGAGTTATATGAAGCGAGAAGTCGCAGAATTTGTTTGAGGTGTTTAACCTGTCAGCAAGTCAAGATAGAACGCCAACGACCGGCGGGTATGCTGAAACCACTCCCTATTCCAGAGTGGAAGTGGGAGGATATTTCAATGGACTTCATCACGAGTTTGCCGACGAGTCGTCGTGGCATGAATACAATATGGGTAATTATGGACCGATTAACTAAGTCAACTCATTTTCTTGAGATTAATGATACATGGGGTCCCGAGAGACTTGCTCAGTTGTTCATCAAGGAGATAGTGAGGTTGCACGGTACTCTTAAGAGTATCATTTCTGATCGTGGCGGGCAATTCGTGTCGCATTTTTGGAAATCATTTCATCGTGCCATGGGAACTTAGCTTAATCTCAGCACAACTTTCATCCTCAGTCCGACGGACAATCAGAGAGGACTATTCAGACATTGGAGGACATGTTGAGGGCATATGTTCTCGATTGGAAGGACGATTGGGAAGCCCAACTACCATTGATCGAGTTCACGTATAACAACAGTTAGCATGCTTCGATTAAGATGGCACCTTACGAGACCTTATATGGTCGTCGTTGTTGATCTCCCTTATATTGGGATGACTTATCAGAATCAATTGGCACCGAGCCCGATATGCTTATAGACCCCCGTGAGAAGGTAGCTTTGATCAGGAGTCGTTTGCTGACCGCTCAGAGTCGACAAAAATCTTATGCAGATAATCATCGTCGACCATTAGAGTTCGAGGCAGACGACCACGTTTTGGTCAAGGTATCCCCAAGTCGAGGTATCTTCCGTTTCTGGAAACGAGGGAAGTTGAGTCCAAGATTTATTGGACTGTTTGAGATTTTGGATCGAGTAGGCAGTCTGGCTTATCGATTGGCTATACCTCCGGTGTTGAACCGAATTCATAATGTGTTTCACGTCTCTCAGTTGCGGAAGTATGTTGCCGACCCAAGTCACATACTTCAGTTTGATAAAATCGAGATCGCGGATGATCATTCGTATGAGGAGCGTCCTGTACGGGTCCTAGAGCGACAAATCAAACAGTCGAGGAACAAGACAATTCATTTGGTGAAAATTCAGTGGTCTAGACACGGAGTCGAAGAGGCTAGTTGGGAAACCGAGAATAGTATGCGGGAGAGTTATCCCGGATTGTTTGACCCTTAGTTTCGAGGACGAAACTCTTTTTAAGGGGGGAGTATGTAATACTCGGTTGTAAATTCATTTGTTATCATTCAATAATTGTCACTCAGTAACTTTTTCATTCATTAATAATCATTCATCATTCAAGTTCATTCATTTGTATTCATCGTTGGCGTATTTTAAGCCGTGTATCAGTTACCGATCGTCGTTTAACTCCGTTTGAGAATCGAGACGAGAGTATTATCATAATCATTGTGATTGGTAGTCTTGTGTTGGAAGTATCATCTATTGCATGTTATTGGACTTGATTACATTCATATACGTATGGTATGTCGGGTCATTCATCATTTGTAACGAGAAGGCGGAGTTGTTGGATTTTGTCATTTCCAGCAGTGATTTACGGCCGTAACTGATCATGCATTATGTCCGTAACATGCATTCGTGGAATTGGTGTCTTTATGGACGAAGACAACTTACGGCTGTAAATCATGCTAGTTACGGCCGTAAGCAGGAAGGTACGACCGTATGTTTTGGAGACTACGGCCGTAGCATGCATTCATTTGTGCAGGAAGGTGTTGTCAACGAAGACAACTTATGGCCGTAAGTTCGGCAGGATACGGCTGTAAGTTCGGCAGAATATGGCCGTAAGGTAGCTTTGGTTACGCCCGTAACCCGAACAGTGCAGGCATTATTGTTTTTCGACGAAACATTGTTACGGCCGTGTGTAATGGATATTACGACCGTAAGGCCATTGACTTGGGAAGTTATGGCCGTAAGATGGCAGAGTTACGGCTGTAACTCTACGCAGTATTTAAAGGCTTGAACGGGATTTTTGTGCTTATTTCACCACTTTTTCATTTTGGTTCCGAGAGAGAGTTTTTGTGGGAGAGATTTCTCATCATCAAACACTTGTGTGTTCGAGTTTAATCATCTTTATCCATTTGTGGAGCTTGGGAAGTCAATTAACACTAGTTTTGACGGATTGAAGAGGTTGAATCTTCAAAGGTAATTTTCTCAAAACCTTAGATTTCGATTCTATGATGGAATATGATGTTTTGGATGTTATAATCATGATATATGAAGAGGTATACATATGATTATGAGCTTGTATGAATATTCATTGGATTATTGAAGGATTATTTGAAGAACACTTTGAATGTTGATTTGGATTTGGGGGTTTCGATTAGATGTTGTTGAAATCTTGAATTGGGTATTCATATAGGATTATTGATTGTGTTGAAGATGTTTTGTTAGATTGTATCACTCCTTGGAGGTTTGGTATCGATATTATTGAGGACTGGTTGTAAACAATCGAAGATTGGTTACAACGTGTTTGTTATAATGCCCCAATGAATTTGGTTTTGTCGTATCGACGTTTTGAGTTGGTTGTGATCATGTTTGATTCGTATATTTAGCGGATTGTTGGTAATTGTGTTATTCATGATTGTCCGAGCGACCGACATCCCATTTTAGGATGTTTGTTCGAGAAAGGACATTCTTCACCGGTGTTGAGTAAGTTAATTCTTACTCGGTTAAAAGGATACTTATTCCTTTCGTTGTTGTTCATTCATATTCATAATGTATTAATAATGTTGAGACTTGTAATTATCAAACTAATCATTCAATTCACGAGGAATGACAGTTCCAATCATTTCAGTGAGCTATCATTCATTTCATTATTATTTCATCTCGATGAGTCATTCTTGACCCTTTTCGGATTGTTATTCATTAATATTCATCATGGTCACTTTTGTTCTTATGATCTTCTGGGTTCATATTGCGTGGCCGGATGGTTATGTGTGGAATTTTTAGTCGGGCACATGATAGTCACGTGAAGGGTTCACCGACACAAATGGACTGTGCACACGATAACGTGCCTCTGTGAGACTAATTAGGTACAAGGACGGGTGTATATGGACACTCGTCTTGTGCACTTGCACGTCCCATTACGGGCGTACTATGATGCCCATCTTCAGCTTAATTTCATAACTACGATATATATATATATATATATATATATATATATATATGATTGTGTTTATTCAACTCTTGAGGATTGTTGTTCTGTGTAACTGACCCCATTGGGGGATATTATTTTCAGGTCAAGGAAAGGCAAAAGCAAAGGCAAAGGAAGAGAACTTTAACGGCGAGGAGTCCCAGTGATACTAGTAGGGGGGCCCAGTCCTTTTCAGTTGTTCATGTTTTTTTATTTTATTTCCGCTGCAAAATTCTGTTTGGATATTCACTTTATTCAGTGTTGTATATTTTATCTTCATATAAAATATACAGGTATTCTGTATTACCTGGGTGTGTTGTACTTAAAACTCCTCATTGATAACACTCATTTTACACATATTTTTGCAAAGATTTTCCGGGTTTTAAGATCCTAAAATGTGTAGAATTGTGTCGTTTATGCTCATATTGTGTTTATTGGACTCGATTACGCGTGGGTACGTTTTATTGATTTTATAGGTACTTTATGGACATTAATCAAGCAAGAATGAAGTCTCGAACCCCAATACATATCAAGCAATGCGGAAACGAGAGACCGAGCCTAAAAAGGAGTCAAAACGGATTCAAAACAGACCAACACGGGCTCGGCTGTGTCATTTGACACGGGCCGTGTCAATAGCTTGGCCATGCCATATTGACACGGTCGGGTTTCATGTCCAGGCGATTGTGACTTTTTTATAGGAGTATGATACGGGCCGTGTCATTTGACACGACCGTGACACTTGCTCGGCCGTGTCAGCTGACACGGTCGAGTTCCCCATCCAGCAAACATTGACATTTCTAGAGTACTATGACACGGGCCATGTCATTTGACACGGGCCGTGTCACTTTTCGGTGGAAAAATCACCTTTTGACATTTTTTCAAGATTTGAGCATGGAAAATGGTATTTTTGGCCTTATAAAAAAAGGATCTTGGGCTAGACTTGGAGATATTCTGAATATTGGAGAGATTAGAGAGAAAAAAACATAAGATTGAGAGCTTTTCCTCCAAAAAGAAGGAGATTTGAAGGGAATTCTTGAAGAACACTTCAAGAACATTTGAAGGCTTCAACCGGGATCAATCAAGACACCATCCGAGTTTTATCTTCTTCCTATCTTTTATTCATTTTGTTGTTTTATTTAGCATGAACATGATGAACATGATGATTATTAATCTTTCTTTCATTACCATGTCCGGCTAAACTCGTTAGATTCCGGGCATGAGAGTACGTTGATTTGCTATGGTTTTGAGGGATTGATGATTATATATATCTAGTGTGATTTCTTTATCAAATACTTGGTTTTGATTCATGTTTATGTTAGGGTTGTATACGTCAAAGCATACTTTATGCTTGTATTACCTAATTTCCCGGTCTTTATCTATGAGAATATTTAATTCATTTATCACATATTTTGCATATTTATTCACGCTATAGTTATGCAAATGCAGTCTAAATTACTTTATATTGTAGATAATGTGGTGTGTAGTGTCACACAGAAGATCACATTATCGGTTCCTTATATAGTAATATTTAGTTCACAACCTATATAACATTAGACAGTTATGTGAGACGTTGTAGTATATGCTTGAGATTGATTGGTCTTGACCATTAGCATATATTAGTGTATACGGTATACATTGAACAGGATCGAGGTGAGATAGATTCTTCTGTACTGACTATAAGAAGAACGTACATCTCGGATAATTATTATTTCTTAATTCTACTGATTAATATTTAATTATATATATTTAATATTTATTGCTTTGATTTATCATGGGTGATAGCCACAATGATTGACTCAATATGCTCGATATATTGGGAAATATTATTATCTATATGATAATTAATATTATAGCTAGAAATCGTGTCCCGACCAGTCGGGTTGATCATGTCCCTTGAGGCACTCGAAAGGATTATTATATTAAACCCTGCAGGTGGAATTAATTTTTCGATATAATAATAAAGGTCGAGTGGTATACTCATGTTAGAGGTGGCCAGTGGTGGCAGCGCCCGGCCCAGCCCGGCCAGCCCGGCCGGCCAGCCGGCCGGATTTTCTAGGCCAGGGCCCGGCCGGCAGGCCGAGGCGACCCAACCCCACAGTCATTCGGTCGGTCCGGTCCGAAATCTCCAGCCCAGACCAGGCCCGGCCGCCCACCTCCGAGCCGGCCGGCCCCGAAGCCCACTAGCCTAGCGGCATGACCCACCTCCAGCCCACCCCAAAGCCCACCATTCAAATTTAAATGGTTGGCTGGCCATGTGGCACCAACCTATTGGTTGGTTGAACCAACTTGGTTCACATAGCCGTTGCAACCCAACGGTCAGCCAGCCTTCAATTTTTTTTTTTTTTTGAAAAATTCATCTTATAAATACCAACACATCTTAACCATTTTTCCACATTATTATTCACTCTTTTTCTTAATTCTCAAGTTCACAATTCTCAAGTTAATTTTCACAAATTGTAATCTTGCATTATTATTTTTTGTGAAGTACCTTTATATAATTGTATAATACTATGGCGGACTGATCAAGGAACGTTCATCATGAAGGAACCGGCGACAATGAAACCAACTTGCATTTCAGTAAGTTTACTACTTCTACTTTGTAATATTTTTTATATTTAGTAGAGTTTATTTATTTAGTACTTATTATTATAGTTCACAATCTCTCTCAAGACTCTACTACGTCTACCATGCCACCTCCATCCGAACCTACGGCCGAAGCTTCAAATAAAAATAAAAAATCACGGGTTTGGGTATTTTATGAGAGGGCTATCGGTACCGTACCAACGCATTGTAAAATGATGTGTCTTGTATGCAAAAATCAAAAGAAAACTACTATTTTTTCTTGGAAAATTAGTACCGGAAACGGAACACTAGCTCGTCATTTGGCAAATGACCATAGTTTGACTAAGGACAATCATGATCAAGAACGTTCGGATGATCAATCTCAACTATCCGACGGATTTGCTAAATATGTTACTCTTGATGAACTGCCTTTAAGTCATGGTGAAAGTGAAAATTTAGAAATTATGACTAGGACTTTAATGCAACTGGCATATCGGAGAATACCAAGGAATACTCTTAAACGGAATATTCAACAACAATATTATATTCAACGTGCTCAATTAATTGAATTTTTTAAAAGATTTGAAGGTTGTATATGTCTTACTAGTAATTGTTGGACTTCTCCAACTGGTGAACCTTATCTTTGCATTACAGTTCATTGGATTGGAACTGAATATGTAATAGAAAAACGTATTATTGCTTTTGATATTATGGAAGAATCACATACCGCTAAAAATCTAAAAGATAGAATAATTGAATGTTGTAAGGAATTTAATATATTTGATAAAGTGCTTTCTCTTTCTCTCGATAATGTCGCTGCGAATAATAAATGTATGGAATATTTGTTGGACGAATTACCTTTACTTGCAAACGATATTTTTATGCATATTAGATGTTGTGCCCATGTCTTGAATTTGTCAGCTAAAAAAGGAATTGATATGATTTCACCCCTTTTAAATCCTATTAGAAAAATAATTAAATGGCTAAGACTGAGTCAACATATTGGGAGATATTATAAACATCTATGTAAGGAATGTAATTTGAAACCAAAAAAATGGAGCATTGACACACCTACCCGTTGGAACTCTACTTTTAAATTGCTTGATGATGCTATTCCTTATAAGGAAATTATTACTCAATTATATAACTCTGATCCAAAACATTTAGCCGAGCAAGACCTCATAACTGAGGCCTATGTTGCACAGGTGCGGGGGGGCGGGTGCGGGTGCGGGCAGATACGGGTGCGGGGATACGGTTTTTTGAAAATGTTAGGGTGCGATACGGCAAGGATACGTCTGTTTATTTTATATTTTATTATATATAACACTTGTTAAATATAAAAAACAACAATTCAGATATCACCATAAAATCAATTCAAATATATAAAACAAGTCATACAAAAAACAATTCAAAATGGCTTTGAGCAGCGGAGCTTTCTAATGTTGTCCGTGAATACTGCTAAAGGTAAAAGTAATTACTTATTAAATGATTTACTTTTTTGTATTTTAATTTATTTGATTTACTTTTTAAAAATTATAAAAAAATCTAAAAAAAAAAAAAAAAAAACATAAAAAATTCGGACTCGCGTATCCTGGCACAGGATACGCGCTGATAGATCTGGCGTATCTGTGCCGAGATACGCGAGTCCGAATTTTTTTTCTTGCACGGATTCGCCACGTGGCGAATCCCGTGCGAATCCCACGCGAATCGCACCCGCACCCGCACCCATGCAGTATCCGATACTGCATACTGCCCAATTTTGAAGAATCCGTGCATTATAGACTGAGGCTCATTGGGAACTTTCTACGATCGTTCATAGCATATTACGTGCTTATAATAATTCTACATATTTATTTTTTTATGTTTATGAACCTAATGTGCATTTGGTTATTAAATAAGTATTTTACATGAGCTTGATGCTGATTTTGAGATTTTAAAATAGTGGAAATTACGTGAAGAACAATATCCTATATTGGCTAGAATTGCAAGGGACCTCCTTGTCGTTCCAGCCTCTACAATTGCTTCGGAGTCTGCTTTTAGTGCAGGTAGAAGAGTTATAACAGATAAACGAACATCTTTATCGCTCGACGTTGTGAAAATTCTGGTCTGTAAAAAAGATTGGGAACAAGCAGAAAAACGTCAACAAGGACGGACGGAAGAAGAAGACGAACACAACGAGGATGATGATCCGTGGATGATGATGGATTCTTCATCCGAATCGGGAGCTTCAGGGAGTGGCCAACACGATGATTGACCACATCATTTACCTTTAAGTTCCAGGTAAGTAAAGAGGTAAGTAAAAAGAACTACGTGGACTTTGATTCCTTAGGATACGTAGGCAACTTAATTTTAGAAATTAGATTAAATTTCAAAAAATAATCTAATTTTTACAAATTAAGTCCAAGTCCAATTTTTTTTCCCTTTTCTCCCCATTTAATTTAATGTTAACATATCTTAAAAATTCAAAATGAATTTTTTTAAACAGATTGAAACAGTTTTTTTTACTAAATTTTACATTTTTTCTTAATTCAAAATGATTTTTGTAAATTGATTTTTTAATTAATATTAATTCATTTATTTTAAAATTTGAAAACAAATATTTATGACTTTTTTTTACACTTCCGGCCCAAGCCGGCCCGGCCCACGACAGCCCGGGGGCGGGCTGTGGGCCGCGGTCGCCCAGTCCAGGCCCAGCCCCCTAAATACATGGGCCGGTCCTGGGCTCCGAAGTTCCAGCCCGGCCCATGGCCACCTCTAACTCATGTATCACATTAATTAATTAAAAGCTGTCAGTAGCTTAAATTAATTAATGGATATAGAATATCTTAAACACGGAAAAATAATTAATTCAAAAAGGAGTCCAATTTCGTAATTTGGGATTTTGGTAGGAAGTGCAATATTAACTTATTAGTGGACTAAGTTGATATTAATAGAGTCTTAATATTAGGAAGAGTCCTAATATGGGAAGAAGATATCTATTAAGAGTCCTTACCATATCTTCCTTAAGGTCCCTAGAGTAGCCCAAAACACCTATAAATAAGAGACTTGGGATGGCCGATTTTCTACCATTATTATTGCCCAAGAAATCGATTTTTTTTATGTGTGTTTTAGTTGTGGATCTTGACTTGTGTCTTGGATTCCACAATTTGGTTAACACAATATTTTTCTAAAATACTCAAAATATTCAAGAAAAATAGAGAGAACAAAAAATCCTGAGATTCTTGAGAATAAAGGTTCGGCCGATCCATATAGTGCTCCAAGTAGTCCGGTAGATTGTTGCTCACACGACATCCGGACGTAGGCGGGATATACTCTAGAAGATCTTGAGGTAGAAATACAAGAAGATCGGAGAGGAACACGAAGAGGACATAAATCGACCAAAAGGGATTTTTCTACCTCTTCGCGTCAAAGGTAAAAATTATCGACTCCCATGCGTAAATATGTTTATTTAATTATTTATTAATCTGTTTAGTTAATTAGTTGACAAGCCTAAATAGATCCGGTTTTTGCGTTGGTTAGTTTATAAAACCTTTTATTAAATTATCATCACCAACTCGCTTCCGCTGCGGTTTATATTCCAACAATTGGTATCAGAGCCCGTCTTTAGGTTCTGTTCAATTTAATTAATTTGGTGATTAATATGCTAGCAATTAAATATTCGTATAGTATGATTTTTTGGAATATTTTGCTAGAATTTGTCTTGGAGAAAAATATGATACAATTATCATGGCTATGTGATGTTTTTATTTATTTACGCGTTTTGGTAATTTGGCCCGTTTTTGTAGAATGTATAAGTTTTTCCCGTGAGAAAATCCACGGGTAGAATAGGATTTATTTTTCTTGTAGTTTGATGTAAATTCGATGTATTTTATTTTAAATAAAATTGTAATCGAGTTGGGACACTCAAAGTACGAAAGAAAAAGAACTCCAGTGCGAAGAGGAGTCCCGATCGGACGAACCAACCGGGACCAGCAAGGAGACGATCGGCGGATCGGCGGCCAGCTGATCAGGCGAGTCGGTCGGTCAGGCGGTCAGTCGGCTCGGGCGATTCGGGCAGCAATACAGGCGATTGGGCGGCCGGGCGGCCGGGCGGCAATGCGATTCGGGTAGGCCGTAGCGGGACGAGTAGTTCGGCAATGGCAAGAGCCAAGTCGTCCGGTTCGGGTCGTTCAATTTGTTTTTCCACGAGATGGTTGAAGCAGTGGGAGCAAACGAGCCGAAGTTTTTCTCGTTATTCAAAACGAGGAATAAAAGCCATGATAATTGGATATAATTGTCCAATTTTATTATTTGTTGGTTTTTATTGTTTTGATGTATGGCATGTATGGATGTATGCGTGATATGTTTCCTTGCATGTTAGGACGAGAAAAGTAAAAACCTTAATTTTTCAAAATAACTAAGTGATTTTAAATTGATTTTTCAAAATCAAATTGGCCCCCATAATTGGTTTAAATTGTGAAATAATTAGCATGCGCGTTGATATTAGAGTCTTTCTCCACATCGGATGTGCTAAATTATTGACTCACTGGTTTTAAACTTCAAATTTGATAATAAAAAGGTGAATATTATTTTTTATGATAGGACTTCTCCATATGTAGGACTATTATCATTAAATAATATTCTAAGGTTTGTTAAATTATGGTGTTCACTTAGGTGTATTAATTAATAAGCTCCCCATCGGAGTCTATGTTAATTTAATACATGGCCAAGAGGAACCAACTATTAATTTTACTTGTCAAAACGCATCTTGACTAGATAGTAAAATTAAAGAGGTTAAAATCTACTTGAAAATGTATGTGTAAACGTCCACACTATCGTGGCTTGCATGTACGGTTTTTCAAGGTGTTGGTTGAATGCATATATATTGTTTTAAGGTTTTTTCAATATATTTTGCGTCGAATTATGTGATGAATGGTGTTTTAATTTTATTCTCAGATGTCTTTCAATCCACTAGCTGTTATTCTCAAAGAAAACAAACTTGATGGCACTAATTTTGCCGACTGGAAAAGAAATCTTGATATTGTCTTGAGTGCCGAGGGGCATAAATTTGTTTTAACTGAGGAGAGCCCTTTGGAACCAGAACCGGATGCCACTCCTGAAGAGTTGGCTGAATTCCGGAAATGGAAAAGTCTGATGAGATGGCTCGCTGTTACATTTTGGCTTCATTGACAAATGTATTGCAGCATCAGCATCAGACGATGGGCTCGACTGCGGAAATGATGAAAAATCTCACAGAGATGTTTGGTCATCAGAACCGGGCGGCTAGGCAAAATGCGATGAGGGTGTTGATGACAACCCAAATGTCTGAAGGGACCCCATTGAGGGATCATGTTCTTAAAATGATGTCGCATTTGAATGAACTGAGCATATTGGGGGCCACTATCGATGCGGGGTCGCATGTCGATATTATCTTGGGCAGTTTACCAAGAAGCTTTGAGCAGTTCCGCCTCAACTACAATATGAATCGTAGGACTTACACATTGGCGGAACTTCTGATAGAGCTTCAATCTGCCGAATATCTCTTCAAACAAGGTTATCATTAAATTCTTGCGGCAACCAGTGCTGCTTCTTCAAAACCCAAATGTGGAAAGAAGAAAAAGCAGGTTGGCCAGAAGCAATGTAAAACCCGTAATTTCGATTTCCGGTAATTTATTTTTTTTCGGCGGAAGTCCATTTTGATGACTCTCTCATGACCGTTTCATTATTCTGAGAATGATTAATTCTACACTTTTTGACATCCGAGTTCGTTTCGGTGTCGTTTTGTTGAGTTCCGTGCTTTTTAGCGACTTTATCGCACTTGAGTTTGATTCTTGCGAATCTCACTCGAAACTGCTGTTTCGAGTTTCCCGTAAGTCCGTTTAACTTTGTTAGACGTGTTGTGAACTTCGGTTTGGTTATTCGATCACGTATCGTGATTTCCGGGCGTTTTGGGCCATTTTGTAATTTCTTGAAAGTTACGGGTATCCGTATCTGTAATTGTTATCTCGACCCGTTTCTTGATCGCGTATGATTAATTATCGCATTATGTTTTCATTTCGGGTCGTTGATGTTGTCCGCGAACTTTTCGTCGTGTTCGTTCCGTACGTTTTCGAAAATCGAGTCGTCGAACCCTGGTGTTCGAGCACTGGCCGGACGGTTGCGGGACTGGCCGGACGATTGCGGGAACCGGCCGGACGGGTGTGGAAGGAACCGGCGTAGCGCACGCTACATCTGGAAGGCTGCTCGCGCTAAACGGCAGGTGTAGCGCACGCTATCGGGCGGCCCAACGTCTGTGCTCGTGCAGGCGGAGGGTTACGAGGTTACGGACTCGGGTAGGATCGGCGGTAACGCATGCTCTTGCGCCGGACTGCGTCGCTTCTGGCCGGCAGTAGCGCACGCCTTCTGGCCGAGAAGGCTGCGCCTTCGCCGGCGGCGATCTAGTCCGAGAAGGTCACCGGATTGCGGCACAGGCGGATAGCGCACGCTAGCTCGGCGACTGGCCCAGTCACGGGGTTGGGTTTGAGCACTCAGCTCCTCGGACCCGTGCGGCACTAGACTAGAATTGCCTCGATCTAGCTAGTAAGCCTAACTTACTCGGTTGCTAAGTGTGTAAGAAGGGGTTTAAACACTTGGGAGTTGAGAGTAAAACACTTCACTATTTCACAAACACTTCACAATACAAGAATGTTGAGTCTTTGAGGGTTGGTTGCAAATGAGCCTCCCCCTCACCTATTTATACCACTCCTAAAAACCTAGAATCTTCTACTCTACCTCCTCATTTGGAGGACTCTAGAACATCCTATACAATCCACATACTTCTATCCTATTCTAGAACCTATCTCTAGAATCATCCACACTTATCTACATACAAGACTTACAAACACATTCTAGAGTATTCTACTAAGTACAATCTAGAATGCTCCACAATCTTCAAGTACTACATCCTTCTAGGAGGGTCCTAGAAGGTTCTTCCATCATCCGGGCGCCCTGGCCCGTCTCTGTCCGTCCCGGCCCGCATCGGCCCATCCCGGCCCGCACCGGCCCGTCTCGGCCCGACCATCTGGGCCCGTCTCTGCAATGTTCCAGACTCTTCCCGAACCTCCTGGACCAAGCCGGTCCGCTTCTAGCTGCTTCCGGTCGAGTCTTCCTTGCTGAGTGACTCCTCAGCTTTTCAATGTCTACTGCCCCCACAAGGCTTTTTCCGTCTAAGCCTATTATAGGGGGGAGGGTCTCTCTCGCACCTCGCGCGCGCGCGCCCGCGCACGCCGGCATCCCATGCCCGCGTCCGGCCGCCCGGCCTCGAGTCTTGTTCCCGACTCGGCCTTGTCCGTCGTGCCGTGCCTTGTCCCACACGACTTGCTCGTCCGCCTTGCTCATGCCACTGTGCTGCCGGACAGTCCCGAACATGTCTAGTCCGCAATGCCCCTTGGGCGATCCGCTTCCCACAGCGGCGACCGTGCTCCTCCCACGGCTTACTCGCGTGACTCTCCGTCCGGTCACGCCGTCCTGAAGGCTGACTCTTCACATGCAGCTCGATGCCATCCATGGCGTCCTGCTCGTGCTGGTCCCTCGGCACCCTGTGCGACCGTCTGCGCACACCTGTCTCGTTGTCGACTGTCGGCCGTGACATTCTCCCCCGCCCATTTCGTCAACGTCCTCGGCGACGTGGCGGCCCCTCGATGAACCGAACTGCTCCAAGGTGGTAACTCGGCTCCTCCTCAAGCTTCCTCACGTACTTGAGTGCCGACATAGCTTGTCTCGAAGGCTCTGTGGTCAAGTGTATTTCCTGCAGCTTGGCTTGATCACACACGTACAACGCCCTCTTATGCGGAACAACGCCAACATTATTCTTCCTCAGGAAGTCCATGCCCAGTATTATGTCCCGATCATCCATGCTCGTCACCTTGAAGTGCACGCGCGGTTCCCACGTGCCTATCTTTAGTCGCACCCCATTGGCGACCCCTGTAACCCGAACGGGTGGTGCATTATTCGACTTCATCCAGCCCCGTCCCTCAATGACCTGAAGCACCAACCTCTGTGCTTCAGCCTCGTCAATATAGTTGTAATCGGCCCCTGTGTCGACTAACGCCTTGACGGGTTTCCCATTGATCAGCCCCGTCGCATACAACAGATTTCCCTCAAGTGGTGCTCCGTCCCGCGATGCCATCCCTATGACTGAGTTCAACACCTGAAGCGCCATCGATGTCCCATCACCCTCGGCATCGTCCCGTGCCTTGGTGTACTCCATGGCGGCTACCCTCGGAAACTTCGAGCATTGCCTCGTCGAATGCTCCGTGCTCCAGCAAATCTCACATTTCTTTTTCTTCGGACACGCTGCTACGAGATGGTCTGCACTCCCGCACCCATGGCAAGTCCGAGTCCACCCTGACTGCTTGCCGTCCTTGGTCCTGGCCATCCTCGCGCCCCTATCCGCACCCTGGTACGACTTGTCCTGCGTACCGATGCCGTCCTCATCCCTCCTGGACTTCCGGCTCTCCCCGGCTGGTTTTAACTCGATCAGCCGCTCCGCTATCGCAATCGCCTCAGACACGTTCTGTGCCTTGGCCCTCTGCACCTCCAACTTTGCCCACGGTTTTAGTCCATCCACGAACGCGAACAAAGCTTCCTGCTCACTAAGGCTAGGCAACTCCAGCACGATCTCCTGGAACTCCTTCACATAGTCCTTGATCGTCTTGTTGTGGGTCAACTCCTTCAACCTAGCTCGGACCTCAAACTCAACATTCTCCGGGTAAAACTGCCGCTTGAACTCGGCCTTGAAATCATCCCATGTCTCCATCCGACATGTACCACGCGCGATCTCTGTTTCGCTCCTTCTCCACCATAGCAGCGCCACATCTGCTAAGAAGAATGGAGCCGTCTGCAACTTGGTCGCATCATCTACTATCCCCGATGCACCAAAGTAACGCTCCATGTTCCACAGGAAGTCATCCACTTCCCTACCATTCCGCGATCCTTGGAACGAACACGGCCGGAGGATGTCGATTCGATGGGGTGCCGCACCCCGCTGGTCCCTGCCGTGGGCCATCGCCCGCTCGTACAGTGCTGTCCTTCCTTCGATGGTCTCGATCCTCCCTATGATCTCCTCACGAAAGTCTGCGATCATCGACCGAACCTCCTTCCTGACAGCTTCAAGGATCTCTTCACACAACTCGAGTCGCAACGCGTTAAGGGTGCCCGTCACCCGGTTCTCAAGCTCCTCCAACGACTTGCTCATCTCCGTCACCTGATCGGCCACTCTGCTCCATGCCTCGAGAGCATCTGCGTGCTTGCCCATGGTTTCCTCCAGCCGAGCCACTCGGGCTTCCATGGCAACACCTCTTTCCACGGACTTGTCCCTAGACCCTTTCCTGGACTTGTTCTTCTCCTGGATGGGTTGAACTTTGGTGACGCTGGACGTAGTCTCCATCGGTCCTCCTTGCACAATACTTCTCAGCAACGTCTCAATGTGGAAGTTCCTTAAACCACTAGCGTGGCTCCGATACCACTTGTCACGGGGTTGGGTTTGAGCACTCGAAAGCTCCTCGGACCCGTGCGGCACTAGACTAGAATTGCCTCGATCTAGCTAGTAAGCCTAACTTACTCGGTTGCTAAGTGTGTAAGAAGGGGTTTAAACACTTGGGAGTTGAGAGTAAAACACTTCACTATTTCACAAACACTTCACAATACAAGAATGTTGAGTCTTTGAGGGTTGGTTGCAAATGAGCCTCCCCCTCACCTATTTATACTACTCCTAAAAACCTAGAATCTTCTACTCCACCTCCTCATTTGGAGGACTCTAGAACATCCTATACAATCCACATACTTCTATCCTATTCTAGAACCTATCTCTAGAATCATCCACACTTATCTACATACAAGACTTACAAACACATTCTAGAGTATTCTACTAAGTACAATCTAGAATGCTCCACAATCTTCAAGTACTACATCCTTTTAGGAGGGTCCTAGAAGGTTCTTCCATCATCCGGGCGCCCTGGCCCATCTCTTCCGTCCCGGCCCGCATCGGCCCATCCCGGCCCGCACCGGCCCGTCTCGGCCCGACCATCTGGGCCCGTCTCTACAATGTTCCAGACTCTTCCCGAACCTCCTGGACCAAGCCGGTCTGCTTCTAGCTGCTTCCGGTCGAGTCTTCCCTGCTGAGTGACTCCTCAGCTTTTCAATGTCTACTGCCCCCACAAGGCTTTTTCCGTCTAAGCCTATTATAGGGGGAAGGGTCTCTCTCGCACCTCGTGCGCGCGCGCCCGCGCACGCCGGCCGCGCCCGACATCCCACGCCCGCGTCCGGCCGCCCAGCTCGAGTCTTGTTCCCCTACTCGGCCTTGTCCCGTCGTGCCTTGTCCCACACGACTGCTGCTCGTCCGGCCTTGCCTGCGCCCCCTGCGCTGCCGGACAGTCCTGAACATGTCTAGTCCGCAATGCCCCTTGGGCAATCCGCTTCCCACAGCGGCGACCGTGCTCCTCCCACGGCTTACTCGCGTGACTCTCCGTCCGGTCACGCCGTCCTGAAGGCTGACTCTTCACATGCAGGCCGATGCCATCCATGGCGTCCTGCTCGTGCCGGTCCCTCGGCACCCTGTGCGACCGTCTGCGCACACCTGTCTCATTGTCGACTGTCGGCCGTGACAGCGTGCTAGTCCGGCCCAGTATAAATGTGACAGAGCAGTCACATTTCCTCTCGTTTTTCATTTCCTCTCTTTCTCTTCCGCGGCTGGAGCCTTGGGGATTCCGAAGCCACGTTGTTGAACAACAAATCCACGAAGTTCTTGACTTCATAACATCAATCAATCATCCGTTATCATCCTTTGATCCAGCGAATCAAGGTAATCCTTCTTAGAACCCTAATTTCGTGAATTTGGGGTTTTTTGCATTTTTGTCCGATTCGTTCCGTGTTGTTGATTAATTCATGATGGGTATGATTAATCTTGGTAGTATTCTTGTGTTTAACATCATTTAATCCATTGTTCTTCGTCGAATCGAAGTATATTTCTTGATTTCCTTCGAATCGACTTTTTGGGGGATTTGTTCTCGATCTCGTTTTCCATCCGTTTTTGTTGTATAAATTGTGGTTAAATGATGTTGTTAAACATATTCTATGGATTGTATATCCATATTTAGACTTGGAATTCCGTTTTCGTGTTTTGTCAGGACGAATCGTGTTCTTGGCCGTTTTGGGGAAAATACTTGAACTTTCGTCATTCGTTCTTTGAATTCAACGGCTTTGAGTCGTGTTATGGAATTCGTTTTCATTGTTGCTATTGTTGTTCGTAGTTTATTGTCATGGCTTAGCATTCGGTGGATTCGGCGGGTTCGTAGTCGGGTCGTGCCAACCTACTTCGGTCGATTCTACGCATTGTGGTTATTCGAGGCAAGTACCTTGTCCATACAATTCTGGTTTTATGGATACGATAATTAGTGATCGTCTAAATGTGGTTGTTTAGTCGTTTGAATTGAACTTTCAAAAGATTCGATTTAGCCTTGTTAAAGGCTTGCTTTCAAAACGCGTGTGTTTTGTGAATGGTGTGGTTTATGAATGACTATGTGAATTCTATGGATATGTTTGGTGTTGATGTTGCACTTGGTATTGCGTGTGGACGTATATTATTTCATTTCGGTGCATTGTGGTTTGACGTGGTGCTTTGCTAAGTGTTTGATGCCTTTGGGTGAATTGTTTGGATATCTTTGTTGTATTGTGCTATATATGTGATTGTGTGGATGTGGGCGGGGCCTATAGTGGCACATGGCATGTGATCATGTGGCCAGGATGCAACAAGCGATTGATCCAACTGTGAAAGCCTAAGAAAAACTACGGTGGCACATGGCATGTGATCATGTGGCCAGGATGCAACAAGTGATTGATCCAACCGTGAGCGCCAAAGTTAATCTACGGTGGCACATGGCATGCGATCATGTGGCCAGGATGCAACAAGTGATTGATCCAACCGTGCAATGTTGTGATTTGTTTCGCTAGCCAGCTCGGGAGGGTCCTTCGAGGCCTCGAGTGGGATTTGTGGCTTCGTCCCGGTCCTAGGCGATGCGCGTGCGCGATTATGTTTTGTTGATTTTATGTCCATCGAGGACACGTGATGTTGGGCTCTGGCCCTGTGAATTGTTGTCGGTTTTCTATTTGCGAAAACAAAACCTTTGGGCTGTGACCCCTGTTGATTTTTGGAAAGATAAAGATTTGATAATCCTAATTTGTTTTCTATTAAAACTCACGAGGGTATTTTAAACCATTTTGCAAACCGTTCTCGTTAATTGTGATCTTTCGGATTTGGAAAGTTTTACTCAAACTCTTGCCTCGATAAGTATTCGTTTCGTTGTATTTTAATCTTTGAGGATTTCTGATTATTGTCATTCTTGGAACTTGAATTGTATGGCTCGTATTTTTGCACTTGTACTTGCACTAGCAAAACAGTGGAGTTTTGCTAACCCCCGAGTATTCGGGGGGTGGATGTCTATTTTTGCATTCAGGTTTTCGATCATGGCACAGGGTCGGCACGAAACATGATGAAAGATGAACGATACTAATCACACGCGGATCCGTTGATGTCGTATTGGTCTAGTTGTATTTTCTTTTCCGCTGCAGTATCTTTTCCCCGTTGTACGGGAGTTTATTGTATTTTGACCCCTGCGTGGGTATGTGTTTGGAATTGAGTTGTATGTTATTATTGAAAGACCAAATCGGTCTATTGAGTCATTTTAGCCTTAAAGGCGATGTTTAGATGTTTGATTTTAGTTATCAGCCTGGTAGATCCTCGAGGAGAGGGTCTACGGCGTGTAATATCCCTGAGTGGATTGGGGGTGTTACATAAATGGTATCAGAGCTTAGGTTGTGGAAACCTAGGCTGTCGGGTCAAGTCATGTTGTTTGAGTCTTGTTTCCTCGGATTTTGTCTGACTGAGTCGTGTCGCGACGCGTCGTTTGAGTTTGTTGGTCGTGATTAGTATCGTGGGGCGATCATCGTCTTCGTGCGACCTGCGGAAGTAAGTCTCCCTTCTTTGTGTTGTGCCTCGTGGGACACGAGCTATTTTTATGATTTATTTGTTAAGCGACGGAATCCTCTTATGGATTTTGATTTCTTGATATGTGGTTATTTGACTCTCATATTTCGTTCGTATGAGGAGTATTGTTGCTGGACTGTGCATGTCGAACTGTATTTCTTTTATCCGCTGCGTAAGTCCTTTTGTAATGGCTTTCGGTATTTTACCGACTGAGTTTTATTTCGAAAACCGATTCCCTTAACCGAGTTTTTTTTTTTGGCATTATGGCCTTGATCGTTTTGGCGAAATTCTTATGACGGTATTTAGTATTTTGTAAATGACTTTTGTGAGTTTTTGAAATATTACCGTCACCGGCCTTTTTGGCGTTTTTGTAAATGGTTTTTAGCCTGGTGGGTTCCGGCGCGAGACCCACAACGCTATAATGTTCCGTGTATTTACCTGAAATTTTTGGGCAATCTAGCCCATTGAATTATCCTTGAAAAACTTGAGTATCTTAGAAAATAAATTTCGAGACGTACTTTCAAAATAAATTATTTTCTCGTGGTACATCCAAGGTGCCACAATATGTTTCAAAATTCTACCTCGAGGACCCAAAATGTTTTGAGATATTTTCAATGTTTTATAAATACTTTTACTTAGACCCAAGGGTCCAATATTCTGAAAGTTTTTCACTAAGAGAAGGTGTCCTCATTTTTGTTCAGACGCAAGATGAATTTCAAAGTCTCGATAACAATGTTTGCACTACTTTTTGTAAAGTGATACTCAAGATCAACTGGTGTTTCCAAACTATTTTCAAAAGGTGGTTTTCGTTTTTAAAACCCATCATTTCCTGCTTGTGGTCGGAGAAGGCGTGTATGATGTTGGTATTGTTGTTAGGGTGTTAGCCCTCCGAATTGTGATTGATTGGTGGTGTGAACGTTGAGTCGTTCGCCACGCATATGTTTTGTTAGCCCTTTGTGGGAGGTGTGATGACGATCTTTAATGTTTTCATTTCGTGGTGACTTGCGTGTTATCACACCTGTGTGAGCTGTTAAAGCTTGGGTTTGTACGTTTGTGTACATGTGTGATTGTTTCATGATGTTTGTAATTATGTGTTGGTTGTTGTTTGGGCCGTTGAGGTCGCCGAACGATACCGTCGTTGCTGTAGTGTTTGTGTGTGTATTACTTTACGATGGTAATCGTTGTATATGATATGTGTTATGACTCTTTGTTGTGCTGAGTTGGCATCTCCGCTATGTTGTTTTGCGACGTTATGCCTCATTGTGTCTAGCATTTGTATTTTTGGTGTGCCGAGCCGAGGCGTTTCAACCGTAATGTGCTGGGGCATGCACGTGTAAATTGTCCTTCTCGTCAGTAACACCTTTCAAGTGTGGACTCGATGGACACCGAATTCAGTTTTGCGAATTGGCTACCGAGACTTTTGGAGTTCACGCTTCAGCACAGTTATTAAAATCGGCTTTGAGAGGCCTTCGAAGGATGTTTCTTTCGGTTGCTTGTTGTGTCGTCTCCTTGATTTTGTTGTTGTGAGTTTTGGGGACGACACTTCTTTTAGAAGAGGTCGAATATAATACCCGTATTGTTTTTGACTTCTGCATTTTCTCTTTTTCAATTCTATCGACTCGCTCGTGTTCGTTGATACTTTCTGAACTTGTTCTGTATTTCAGTTTCATCGTTCGGACGAGCTGTGATCTTGTTTTGAGTCGATCTGGTTATCGCTGTGACTTTTCCGAGTTCGATTCGATTCTTGTGAACCTTGGAGTGTTGTTTGAATTTTATTGTTCTTCGTGATTCGAACATGATTGTTCGTTTTTTGTTGTCTCGACCGTGGTGGTTCGATCGTTTGATTGTTCGGTTTTTGTTGATCTCGTCTCGTGATTGTTGAGCGTTCAGACTCCTTCGGAAAATTAGTCTCGTTTCGATCTTCCAACCCTTGGGCGGTGGAATTCCGTAATTGTTCAGCGTTTGGCTCGCGTTTTGATTGATGAACCGTTGGGTTGGTCAATCGTATTGATTTTCGTTCGTGGTGCTTTGTGATTTTTCGGATAATCGACTCGATTGTATTGTCTGTTTGATGACGCTTGTCACTTGTTGATTTTATTATGTCTCTATCGGTGGCGTTGTGTTAGTCGTCGTGGAGCGCATTTTCACACCGTATGTCTCTTTGCGTTTCTTGCAGCGTTTCGCCGTCGGGCGCGAGTTTTCGGTTTTTGTGTATCTCGTCGAGTTTTCCTGGCAGGGGATACTGCTTCTCCCTACTTATTTTAAGTTTCGGGACGAAACTTCTTTTAAGGAGGATAGAATGTAAAACCCATAATTTCGATTTCCGGTAATTTCTTTTTTTTCGGCGGAAGTCCATTTTGATGACTCTCTCATGACCGTTTAATTATCTTGAGAATGATTAATTCTACACTTTTTGACATCCGAGTTCGTTTCGGTGTCGTTTTGTTGAGTTCCGTGCTTTTTAGCGACTTTTCCGCACTTGAGTTTGATTCTTGCGAATCTCGGTCGAAACTGCTATTTCGAGTTTCCCGTAAGTCCGTTTAACTTTGTTAGACGTGTTGTGAACTTCGGTTTGGTTATTCAATCACGTATCGTGATTTCCGGGCGTTTTGGGCCATTTTGTCATTTCTTGAAAGTTACGGGTATCCGTATCTGTAATTGTTGTCTCGACCCGTTTCTTGGTCGCGTATGATTAATTATTGTATTATGTTTTCATTTCGGGTTGTTGATGTTGTCCGCGAACTTTTCGTCGTGTTCGTTCCGTACGTTTTCAGAAATCGAGTCGTCGAGCCCTGGTGTTCGAGCACTGGCCGGACGGTTGCGGGACTGGCCGGACGATTGCGGGAACCGGCCGGACGGGTGCGGCAGGAACCGGCGTAGCGCACGCTACGGCTGGAAGGCTGCGCGCGCTAACCGGCAGGTGTAGCGCACGCTATCTGGCGGCCCAACGTACGCTATCGGGTCTAGGCAGAGGGGTTCTGAGGTTCTGGACTCGGGTAGGATCGGCAGGTAACGCACGCTACTGTCGGACGCTGCGTACGCTACGGCCGGCAGGTAGCGCACGCTACGGCCGGAAGGCTGCGCACGCTACCTGCCGAGCAGTCTAGTCCAAAAGGTCACTGGATTGCGGCCTGGGCGGATAGCGCACGCTAGCTCGGCAGCCTAGCGCGCGCTAGTCCGGCCCAGTATAAATGTGACAGAGTAGTCACATTTCCTCTCGTTTTTCATTTCCTCTCTTTCTCTTCCGCGGCTGGAGCCTTGGGGATTCCGAAGCCATGTTGTTGAACAACAAATCCACGAAGTTCTTGAGTTCATAACATCAATCAATCATCCGTTATCATCCTTTGATCCAGCGAATCAAGGTAATCCTTCTTAGAACCCTAATTTCATGAATTTGGGGGGTTTTGCATTTTTGTCCGATTCGTTCCGTGTTGTTGATTAATTCATGATGGGTATGATTAATCTTGGTAGTATTCTTGTGTTTAACATCATTTAATCCATTGTTCTTCGTCGAATCGAAGTATATTTCTTGATTTCCTTCGAATCGACTTTTTGGGGAATTTGTTCTCGATCTCGTTTTCCATCCGTTTTTGTTGTATAAATTGTGGTTAAATGATGTTGTTAAACATATTCTATGGATTGTATATCCATATTTCGACTTGGAATTCAGTTTTCGTGTTTTGTCGGGACGAATCGTGTTCTTGGCCGTTTTGGGGAAAATACTTGAACTTTCGTCATTCGTTCTTTGAATTCAACGGCTTTGAGTCGTGTTATGGAATTCGTTTTCATTGTTGCTATTGTTGTTCGTAGTTTATTGTCATGGCTTAGCGTTCGGTGGAGTCGGCGGGTTCGTAGTCGGGTCGTGCCAACCTACTTCGGTCGATTCTACGCATTGTGGTTATTCGAGGCAAGTACCTTGTCCATACAATTCTGGTTTTATGGATACGATAATTAGTGATCGTCTAAATGTGGTTGTTTAGTCGTTAGAATTGAACTTTCAAAAGATTCGATTTAGCCTTGTTAAAGGCTTGCTTTCAAAACGCGTGTTTTTTGTGAATGGTGTGGTTTATGAATGACTATGTGAATTCTATGGATATGTTTGGTGTTGATGTTGCACTTGGTATTGCATGTGGACGTATATTATTTCATTTCGGTGCATTGTGGTTTGACGTGGTGCTTTGCTAAGTGTTTGATGCCTTTGGGTGAATTGTTTGGATATCTTTGTTGTATTGTGCTATATATGTGATTGTGTGGATGTGGGCGGGGCCTACGGTGGCACATGGCATGTGATCATGTGGCCAGGATGCAACAAGCGATTGATCTAACTGTGAGAGCCTAAGAAAAACTACGGTGGCACATGGCATGTGATCATGTGGCCAGGATGCAACAAGTGATTGATCCAACCGTGAGCGCCAAAGTTAATCTACGGTGGCACATGGCATGCGATCATGTGGCCAGGATGCAACAAGTGATTGATCCAACCGTGAGATGTTGTGATTTGTTTCGCTAGCCAGCTCGGGAGGGTCCTTCGAGGCCTCGAGTGGGATTTGTGGCTTCGTCCCGGTCCTAGGCGATGCGCGTGCGTGATTATGTTTTGTTGATTTTATGTCCGTCAAGGACACGTGATGTTGGGCTCTGGCCCTGTGAATTGTTGTCGGTTTTCTATTTGCGAAAACAAAACCTTTGAATGTGACTTCGTTGATTTTGGAAAGATAAGGATTTGATAATCCTAATTTGTTTTCTATTAAAACTCACGAGGGTATTTTAAACCATTTTGCAAACCGTTCTCGTTAATTGTGATCTTTCGGATTTGGAAAGTTTTACTCAAACTCTTGCCTCGAGAAGTATTCGTTTCGTTGTATTTTAATCTTTGAGGATTTCTGATTATTGTCATTCTTGGAACTTGAATTGTATGGCTCGTATTTTTGCACTTGTACTTGCACTAGCAAAACAGTAGAGTTTTGTTAACCCCCGAGTATTCGGGGGTGGATGTCTATTTTTGCATTCAGGTTTTGGAGCATAGCACAGGGTCGGCACGAAGGATGATGAAAGATGAACGATACTAATCACACGAGGATCCGTTGATGTCGTATTAGTCTAGTTGTATTTTCTTTTCCGCCGCAAGATCTTTTCCCGTTAGACGGGAGTTTATTGTATTTTGACCCCTGCGTGGGTATGTGTTTGGAATTGAGTTGTATGTTATTATTGAAAGACCAAATCGGTCTACTGAGTCATTTTAGCCTTAAAGGCGATGTTTAGATGTTTGATTTTAGTTATCAGCCTGGTAGATCCTCGAGGAGAGGGTCTACGGCGTGTAATATCCCTGAGTGGATTGGTGGTGTTACAAGCAAGTGGCAACCTTCAAAGCTAAGGGCAAGGCTCCTCAGTCAAAAGCTCCTCAGCCGGAAGCGAACAAAAAGTCGAAGGGCAAATGCTTCAACTGCGGTCTGAAAGGGCATTTCAAGAGTGACTGCCCTAAGAAAGGTACGTCTCATGCACTAGTAGTCAAAACATGTTTGACTGCTTGTTCCATCACTTCGTGGATAGTGGATTCGGGCTCCACTGATCATGTTTGTTATGACTCGCAGGGGTTCCAAGTAACCAAGGTACTTAGTGCGGATGAGATTACAATAAAGCTGGGGCGACTATTCCAGGCTGAAGGCTGTTACAGTGGGAGTCGTGCAGCTAAAGGTTGATGATAGGATTTTAGTTCTTAATAATGTATTATTGGTACCCGATTTTAGAATAAATTTGATTTCAGTTTCTAAATTGCGTCGTGATGGATATTCAGTTTCTTTTGAAGATAATGCAGTTATTAAAAGAAACGGTGAATATGTTTGCACGAGTACTTATAATGAAGGACTTTATATCATTAATGCTTTGACTCCCTTGCATACTTATAAATCACTTAATTCTTTGACTAATCCTAATAAAAGAAAAGAGCCTTCGAGCATAAATCCAACATATTTGTGGCATTTACGATTAGGTCATATTAACCTTAGAAGGATTTAAAGATTGGTGAGCGATGGCCCATTGGATTCGCTACAAGTTGAGTCATTTCCAGCCTGCGAATCCTGTCTGGAACGTAAAATGACTAAAAGGGCTTTTCAAAGCAAAGGAAATCGTACACAAAAGGTGTTGGAATTGGTTCATACCGATGTATGTGGACCAATAAACATCCAGGCTAAGGGTGGTTTCGAATACTTCATCACGTTTATAGATGATTATTCGAGATATGGATACATCTATTTGATGCGACGTAAGTCTGAATCTTTTGATAAGTTCAAAGAATTCAAGGCTGAAACGGAGAAGCGTCATGGGCAGAAATGGGATCTATGGATTTTAACCAAGTGTGGGAGCTAGTAGAACTACCCAATGGGGTAAAAACTATTGAAAGTAAGTGGGTCTACAAGCGTAAGAGAGGATCGAAAGGGAAGGTTGAAACCTTCAAAGCAAGGCTTGTTGCGAAAGGTTACACTCAGAAGGAGGGCATCGACTACGATGAGACCTTTTCACCAGTAGCCATGCTTAAATCGATCCGGATTCTCTTAGCTATAGCTGCGCATTTGGATATGGAGATTTCGCAGATGGATGTCAAGACTGCGTTCTTGAACGGGAGTCTTGAAAAGGAAATCTATATGCGCAAGGATTCATTGCTGAAGGAGAGGAGCACTTAGTGTGCAAGCTTAAGAGAGCCATTTATGGTCTTAAGCAAGCATCAAGGTCTTGGAACATGCGATTTGATGAGGTCATTCAATCGTATGGTTTTGAACAGTGTCCTAGTGAGGTTTGTGTATACAAAAAGTGCGATGGAAACGTGCTGGTGTTTCTTGTACTATACGTAGATGATATACTTCTAATTGGAAACAATGTGAAGGTATTATCAGACGTAAGGGTATGGCTGTCTGAGCAGTTCGATATGAAGAATTTAGGAGAAGCTGGGCACATCCTTGGTACTAAGATCTTTCGAGATCGCAAGAAAAGGATGTTGTGCTTATCTCAGGCATCCTATATCGATACGGTGCTAAAGCGGTTTAGCATGGAGAATTCCAAGAAAGGTTTCTTACCTTACAGACATGGAATTCAGCTATCTAAGGCTATATGTCCTAAGACACAGAAGGAGATAGATGACATGAAGCTGGTCTCTTATGCTTAGGCAGTGGGAAGCCTCATGTATGCTATGCTTTGCACTAGTTCGATCACATGTCATCTTTGTAGGCATGGTGGCGAGATATCAGTCGAACCCAGGACCGGGACATTGGATTGCTGTCAAGCATATACTCAAGTACCTGAAAAGGACTAGGGAGCATATGCTTGTATATCAATCAGATACGCTTTGTCCTTTGGGTTACACTGACTCGGATTTCAGTGCGAACAAAGAAAAGTCGAAATCAACTTCCGGATATGTTTTCACTTTGGGAGGTGGAGCCATCAGTTGGAGGAGTGTGAAGCAGAAATGCATAGCGGACTCTACCATGGAAGTCGAATATGTAGCAGCCTCAGAGGCAGCTAAAGAGGCGGTATGGCTCAAATACTTCCTAAAGGATTTGGGTGTGATTCCTAATTTGCCCAGAAGTATTACACTGTATTGTGATAATACTAGTGCTGTTGCAAATTCGAAGGAACCACGGGTCCACAAAGCAAGCAAACATATCAAGCGCAAATATCATATCATTCGAGATTTTGTGAAGAGAAGGAAGATCATTGTCTCCAAGATAGCATCTGAAGACAACCTAGCTGATCCTTTCACAAAAGGGTTGCCCTCAAAATCATTTGAAGGGCATGTGGAAGGAATGGGGTTGAGATGTATGGCAGCATTGCTTTGAGTATAAGTGGGAGATAGATAGACATAGTCTAGATAGTATACTTCAAAAGCATGCTTTGAGTATAAGTGAGAGATTGTTAGGGTTGTATACGTCAAAGCATTCTTTATGCTTGTATTACCTAATTTCCCGGTCTTTATCTATGAGAATATTTAATTTATTTATCACATGCTTTGCATATTTATTCACGCTATGGTTATGCAAATGCAGTCTAAGTTACTTTATATTGTAGATAATGTGGTGTGTAGTGTCACACAGAAGATTACATTATCGGTTCCTTATATAGTAATATTTAGTTCACAACCTATATAACATTAGACAGTTATGTGAGAGGTTGTAGTATATGCTTGAGATTGGTTGGTCTTGACCATTAGCATATATTAGCATATACGGTATACGTTGAACATGATCGAGGTGAGATAGATTCTTCTGTACTGACTATAAGAAGAACGTACATCTCGGATAATTATTATTTCTTAATTCTAGTGATTAATATTTAATTATATATATTTAATATTTATTGCTTTGATTTATCATGGGTGAGAGCCACAATGATTGACTCAATATGCTCGATATCTTGGGCAATATTATTATCTATATGATAATTAATATTATAGCTAGAACTCGTGTCCCGACCAGTCGGGTTGATCATGTCCCTTGAGGCACTCAAAAGGATTATTATATTAAACCCTGTAGGTGGAATTAATTTTCTGATATAATAATAAAGGTCGAGTGGTATACTCATGTATAACACATTAATTAATTAAAAGCTGTCAGTAGCTTAAATTAATTAATGGACATGGAATATCTTAAACATAGAAAATAATTAATTCAAAAAGGAGCCCAATTTCGTAATTTGGGATTTTGGTAGGAAGTGCAATATTAACTTATTAGTGGACTAAGTTGATATTAATAGTCTTAATATTAGGAAGAGTCCTAATATGGGAAGAAGATATCTATTAAGAGTCCTTACCATATCCTCCTTAAGCTCCCTAGAGTAGCCCAAAACACCTGTAAATAGGAGACTTGGGATGGCCGATTTTCTACCATTATTATTGCCCAAGAAATCGATTTTTTGTGTGTGTTTTAATTGTGGATCTTGACTTGTATCTTGGATTCCACAATTTGGTTAACACAATATTTTTCTAAAATACTCAAAATATTCAAGAAAAATAGAGAGAACAAAAAATCGTGAGATTCTTGAGAAGAAAGGTTCGGCCGATCCATATAGTGCTCCAAGTAGTCTGGTAGATTGTTGCCCACACGACATCCGGACGTAGGCGGGATATACTCTAGAAGATCTTGAGGTAGAAATACAAGAAGATCGGAGAGGAACACGAAGAGGACATAAATCGACCAAAAGGGATTTTTCTACCACTTCACGTCAAAGGTAAAAATTACCGACTCCCATGCGTAAATATGTTTATTTAATTGTTTATTAATCTGTTAAGTTAATTAGTTGACAAGCCTAAATAGATCCGGTTTTTGCGTTGGTTAGTTTATAAAACCTTTTATTAAATTATCATCACCAACTCGCTTCCGCTGCGGTTTATATTCCAACAGTTTAGACACTTGATCAATGTTTTTACATGTTAATCTTAATTGCTCATAATTCGAGAGAAGAGGGCATTAATAGGTTTTGAGTATTTGAAGTAGTAAATTACGAGATTGAGAAATCGGTGATGAACTATGATGATGTTTAATCTTATGAACATTTTGGAGTTAGGTAATTTATAATAGACGGAGACGTTGTTATAGGTTGTTTAATCTACGTTTTAATGCATCTCGAGAGAGACTTTAGAATATTGTTGTGATTATCATTTTGGAGATGCACTTAGAACTTTTTGGAACTAATCCCAACTAAACTTAGTAATCAACGGAAACCTAGCCTGGAAATCTACCTTTCTAAACTCTTGCAATTTGCTTTAATTCGGATATTTTTAATTGTTTTAATTTATTGTCATCATTTTATTTTATTTCATTAACCATCCATTTCACCTTTCGATCATCTAGATAAAACCGAAAATATTATAATCTAGTACTCAATACAATACAAATATTTAGTCTCTGTGGAATACGACCTTGCTCGCCGCTTTCTACATTTACTCCGTACACTTGCAGATTGTTTAAAAATATAGCGAACAAGTTTTTGGCGCCGTTGCCGGGGACTAAATTAATTTTATTAGTATTGATATTACGATAAGTGTTTCTAGTCTTACTTTATACATTTTCTTATTTGTTACTTAACTCATGTCATACATTTTTTACTCAGGGAGTGCATGAACACTCGTTCATCTCGAGTGCCTTTAGAAACTTTCATCCCGGAAGTAGGAGCATTTGCCCGAAGAACAAGTGCTACCTCAAGGAAACTAAGAAGGGATCTTTTTGAAGACATGGAGAGAGCGGGAGATAACGTGGGAAGGGACAACATGAATGAGAATGCAATAATCCAAGACAACGAGGTCGGAAGGATTGAAAATCCAACAACTAGGGTCCAATCAATTCGGGATGGATTCCGACCAAAACTAGACTGAAACTTTGGAGGAATCACTCATGTTCCAATCAACGCCCTAAATTTCGAGTTGAAGCCCGTCTTAATTTCAATGGTTTAACAAAATCAATTTGGAGGATTTGCTGTCGAAGATCCACATGCCCATCTCACTCATATCATGCAAATATGTGATACTATCAAAATGAATGGAGTCTCGGATGATGCAATACGCTTACGATTGTTTCCATTCTCTTTGAGAGAGAAAGCAAGAAATTAGCTTGGAACTTTAGCTCCCGGAAGTATAAAGACATGGGAAGAATCGAGGGAAAAATTTTTGTTCAAATTTTTCCCACCAAACAAGACAATGAAGCTAAAAAGTGAGATTACTCAATTTCATCAATTGGACTCCGAACCGTTATATGAAGCTTGGGAACGTTTCAAATGTAATGCCCGGATAATTAATGTGTATTTATCCTGTATTCGATCTTGTAAGATTTGACTTTGTGACATATTAATCAATGATCAGTTTCCCGTATTAGTATCCCTACGTTTTTGTATTCCTTTCCCATGCATGCATGCATAATTCTGCACGTCTTAACGTACGCTATAGGATGATCATAACGTACGCTACGACTGCAGTGTAACGTGCGTTACATGTGTAGCTTAACGTATGTAAGCATAGTCAACTCGGAATCAGACAAGGGTCGGCGTGTAGGACCTGATGAAGATGCGAGGAGATCACTCGCATGAACCTGGATGGCTTTCCATCTATGCAAGTCAACTGACTTAACGTACGCTAAGGAATAGTTTTAACGTACGCTAAGGTTATAATTTTTACGTACGTAAAACCTTTAAGATAACGTACGTAAGCCAATACCAGAAACAGTCCAGTAAGCTCTGGCCAGACGTTAACGTACGCTAATGTTGGAGTATAGCGTACGCTAATAAGGTTACGTACGTAATAGGCTTCTGGTAACATACGTAATGGCTTATAATTCTATTTATAAACCTCGACCCCAATTCATTTCTCATCCTTACCTTGGCTGATTTTTGGGTTCTGGCGACTATCATTCACCATCTAACTCACTTATCATCATCCTAGCTCGAGTTTGAAGATCGTAGACCATTGGGGATTGGTTTTCAAGCTCTCGGTGTTGAGTTTCTTCAAGTTTCTCCTTGTTCTTCACCACTTTGAGGTAGGTGATTCTTCACCAACTGGATTAAGTATTCTTAGGGATGTTTTGAGCATGTTTTGAGATTATCAATTTAGTTATATTCAGGCATAGTCGAACATCATGTTGTTAGAAGTATAATTTCGGTTATGTTTCAGCTCTTCTTCGTTGTTTAGAATATTAGTCAAATCTTGTAGTGTTTGGACTCCTAAACATGGTATCATGAGGCTACGAACCTGATTATGGCAAGTGATGGAGATTATTAAGTTCTTACGTATTACATGATGAAATAATGCGTATTGGGACATTTAATGGATTGAACTTAGGATTATTTCCTTTAAGAAGAAGATGATAATCTATTGATTAAGTTCTTATGATTATGCGTAGAAGTGTTTCGATATCTTATTATGGAAGAATTTGATTAGAATCCTTCTAAGATGAATTTCATGTATCCGACCAAAAGATGTGTCTTAACTTGAATAGTGTTCGACGAAGTTGTCGTTCATACGGGTAGCGTATTATTGATCCAACCGAATGAATTGGGGCAGATTTAGTTCACTCATCATGATAGGGCATAACATGTCTCATAAATGATCCGTTTGATGGTTAAAACGATTACCCGGAACCGTTAGTTATATCGGTATTATTGTTCGTTGAAGGTTTGGATTTTGGCGAGCCGATCGAGTGAGAATTCTCCAAGCTGGTTGAAGCTTATTCGTAGTAGCAATTCTTATCGCCATTTATGAGGCAAGTATCGTATTTTGAGATTTTTTATCAAGTATACTGTTTGTTCATATTGTTGGACATGAGATTATTTTTGTTAAATTGTCATGATATTCGTTATCGATTTCTTGTATGTTCATGTTGATGAACATAGTGATTTTTTATACTTGTATGTATAAGTTGTGTTTGAGTATGTTGTGCGATCTATGCTGAGGTCAATGGATCGGATGTCCACTTCGTCTTGGTCCGACGGGATCATCTTTGTAACACCCCGAGATATTCGGAATAATTACAGCGCCGTAAACCCTTTAAGTAAGGATTTACAAGGCTAATTAAAAAAGAAAGTAAATCATCAGTACTGCGGAAATTCAAGTTGGTGAAAAACGTACAACTGGTTCAACGAGTAATTAATACAACCATATCGAATTAATATCAATAAGACACGTGTACTCGAGTACAGAAATCAAACCAAGAAAACAATTTACCAATAACCACAAACATCACTGAACCCCTTCGTCGTCACGTCGGTACTGTGGCTGTTTCCCTGCTCCTCGGCTACCTGAACATCAAAACAAATGTCCACCCCCGAAGGGGTTAGAAAAACGATGCTAGTACAAGTATCATATTAAACAATTTGAATATGCATCAACAATACATGACAAGATACACCACACGGACTTCCGCTACCGGAATCCGACAATGCGAATCTACAAGATTCCATTACACAGCATGGGTATTCCAATGATCCAGCGCCCTCAGCATAGATCCCAAGATGATCCCGTCGGACCAACACGAGGTGGAAATAACCCGTCCAATGATCCAGCGCCCTCAGTCTAGATCCCAAGATGATCCCGTCGGACCAACACGAGGTGGACATCCGATCCAGCACCCTCAGCATAGATCGTACAACGTATACAAACACAACTCATGCATACGCATATGCCAAATCATTATGTTCATCAACATGAACATATAAATACTATATAACGAATACCATGGCAAATCAACGAAATAAATATCATGTTCAACATCATGAATAACCATACGCATGCTCCAAAAATACCAATATTAACATATCACGATACTTGCCTCGAAGATGGCAAGAACGATATACTTCAATGATCTCAACCCACTCGAAGGTCGCCTCCTTCGATCAACGTAGCAAGCTCGAACCTTAACAAAAGGAATGATATACAAATCATCTCAAGTCGAACAATGGCCTAACAATTCGGCCTACGGCCGAAAAGCTCAAAATAAACAAGCTGTCTGGATTGCTTAGCGCGCGCTACGTACTTTACGTAACGTGCGCTAATCCGGACTGTTAGCGTACGCTATCGTATAAGACTAGCGTGCGCTAGCCACGGACTGGCAGTCTGACTCGGCTGGTCTCATAACGTACGCTACGTACGTTTCGTGCGTTAACCGAACCTCGATAGCGCACGTTAACTCACACATGTTAGCGTGCGCTAATCTTGCATGGCAGAATACTGCAAACCGAAAACTGGGTTGAATGGTGAAGAACTCATGAATTCTACCGTGATGATACAAGTTATCCTCGGGCATATCATGCTAATAAGGTTTGTGGAAGTTCTCTGATTATGAGATACAAATATACGGATAGTCATCTCAATATCATAATCCATCTACGATCTTCAAGAAATAATCTAAGTTCCGATCGTCTTACGTTCCAAAACACATGATTCCAACGTGTACAACGTATCATCTGGGTAATATCCGATTACTGATCATAAATCGATTTGAACATGCTTAGGAGTCCTTATAATAAGATGGTTCAAAGGTTCATTCGATATATAGTACCGATACGTCAAAAGTATCCTTCTAACATGTGATGACCGATTATAAACGAAATACTTGCTATCCAAACATGATTCAAACTTCCTTAGGAACATTACTAATCATTGGTGAAGAATCACCTACCTCAAAGTAGTGAAGAACACGGATGAAAATGAAGCAATCCAACACCGAAGGCTTGAGCACCAATCTCCAATGATATATGATCTTCAATCTCGAACTAGGAGGTTGATACGAAGTGTTTAGGACGAAGGGAGTTATGTTCTAAGTGTAAGAGTTCGGGTTATGGGAGGAGAAAGAACTGAAATCACGAATAGGATGCTGTCCTATTTATAATAAATGGCTATTAGCGCGCGCTAGACCCTGATCGTAGCGTGCGCTAACGGCTCACAGTCTATACTGTACTAGGCACTTAGCGTGCGCTACGCATATGCCTGTAGCGTGCGCTAAGGCGTTGACTCGGCTTTTCCCGAAAGTCGTCCAGGTACATCCGACACAATCCGACAGGGGTCCCCCGGCCAGATCTCACCTACCGCACGTCCCAATCAGTATGACCACGCATAGCGTGCGCTAATGATCCCATGTAGCGTGCGCTATGAATCCCTGTTAGCGTACGCTACACGCAGCCTGTAGCGTGCGCTACATGCACAGAATTTCAATCTCTAATATCACATATACGAAAATATACGCTCGACAACATCGGACTATGAAATACGGAGAATAGTACTCAGACAAAAGTACAATCATTACAATAACACAAGTTCCAATTACATAACAGAAATCTCGGGTATTACATCCTTCCTCCCTAAAAAGAAGTTTCGTCCCGAAACTTAGGATGAAAACAACTCCGGATATTTAGCCTTCATACCGTCCTCCGTTTCCCAAGTGGCCTCTTCGATTCCATGTCGTGACCATTGTACTTTAACCAAATGTATTGGTTTATTCCTCAATTGTTTGATCCGGCTCTCAAGTATCTTGATTGGTCTCTCTTCGAAGGTGCCATCATTAGCTATCTCGATCTCGTCAAAATCAATGACGTGGTAGGGTCAGTACATACTTCGCGATTGGGATACGTGAAACACACTGTGAACATGACTCAGCGATGGCGGTAAGGCCAACCTGTATGCTAAATCCCCAACTCTCTCTAGGATCTCAAATGGTCCAATATATCTCGGACTAAGCTTGCCTCGTCTCCCAAAACGGAAAATCCCTCGTGTAGGAGACACCTTCAATAGTACGTGGTCCCAGTCGAACTCTAGAGGCGGCGACGCACATCGGCATAAGACTTACATCGACTCAGGCGATCAGCAGTCTTTCTCGAATCAAAGCTATCTTCTCTTGAGTCTGAATAATCAACTCGGTTCCGTCGATCAAATCCGATGAATCATCCCAACACGGGGTGATCGGCATCTCCTCCGTCAAAGCTTCAAATGGTGCCATTCGAATAGAAGCATGCCAACTATTATTGTAAGTGAATTCGATCAAGGGCAAGTGAACTTCCCAATCGGTTGACCAATCAACGCACAAGCTCTAAGCATGTCTTCTACAGTTTGAATAGTCCTTTCGGACCGACCGTCTGTTTGGGGATGATAAGGCATGCTAAAGTTGAGCTCGATCCCCAAAGCCTTGTGAATCGCCTTCGGAAGTGCGACACGAAAGCGACCATCTCGATCCGAGATAATGGTCTTCGGCGTCCCATGCAATCGACTATCTCCGCAATAAATACTCGCGCCAATCTTTCGGGTCCCCATGTATCTTTGATCCCTAGGAAATGAGCCGACTTGGTTAGTCGATCAACTACGACCCAAATCATGTTCATTCTGCTCTAGTCCTTGGCATCTTTGGTGATGAAATCCATCGAAATGTCCTCCCACTTCCATTCGGGGATCGAGCGGCTTTAACATCCGTGGTCGCGATGCTCAATCTTGACCTGTGACAAGTCAAACACTTGAAACGTGCTCTGCTCGTCCTTCTTCATATTCCCCACCGGAAGTTTTGTTTTAGATCCTTATACATCTTCTTCTTTGCCGGGTGAATAGAATAGGGCGCGCTATGATCTTCTATCAGAATCGTCCATCTCAAATAATCATAATCGGGAACGCAAATTAGACTTTGAAATCTCAGAACTACATAATCTTCTATCACGAATCCTGGGGCTTTTCCTTTCTTTACTTCATCACATAATCGAAGGATCAGAGAATCGTCCAACTGCTTGGACTTGATCTTCTCGACTAGTGATGAAGTCAGTTCCATCACATAAAGTTGCCCTTGGATTCCTGGTGCCCATACTTCAATCCCCTCGCGGATCAGTTCCCGTTGAATACTGGTTTGGGATGTCAGTGCTTCCAACACTCGAAGAGAAACGGGTTTTCGGCTCAAAGCATCGGCTACTACATTTGCTTTCCCCGGATGATAGAGAATCTCCAAGTCGTAATCCTTGATCAATTCCAGCCACCTTCTCTGCCTCATGTTTAATTCTTTCTGACTGAAAATGTATTTGAGGCTCTTATGATCTGTAAAGATCTGACAATGAGTGCCGTACAAATAATGTCGCCAGATTTTCAAGGCAAAGACCACAGCTGCTAGCTCCAGATCATGAGTCGGATAATTAACTTCGTACGGTTTCAATTGCCGAGAAGCATAAGCAATCACTTTATCCTTATGCATCAACACACAACCCAAACCACGATTTGAAGCATCAGTATACCATGAATCCATCGGTTCCCTCAGCGGTGCTAATATAGGTCTTTGTCGTCAGTCTCCTCTTAAGTTCGTCAAAACCACTGACATTTCTCATTCCACGTGAACTTTTGAGTTTTCAGAATAGGTGAGTGAGCGGACGAGCAATTTTGGAAAATCCCTCTACAAAGCGGCGATAATATCCAGCCAAGTCCTAAGAAGCTTCGGACTTCTTTCACGTTTTAGGGGCTTCCCACTCCAAGATTGCTTGACTTTCTTGGTCCTTTGTACTCCGTCGGATGATATCACATGCCCAAGGAAGGTTACTTCCTTCAGCCAAAGTCGCATTTAGAAAGCTTAGCATACAACTGTTCCTTTCTCAAGATGCTCAAAACCACACGTAAATGTTCGGCATGTTCCTCTGCGTCCCTCGAATATATCAAGATGTCAATGAAAAGCGACCACAAATTTATCCAAGTACTCCAAGAATACCCGATTCATCAATTGCATGAATACCGCAGGAGCATTGGTAAGTCCAAATGGCATCACTACAAATTCATAATGCCCGTACCGGGATCTGAAAGCAGATTTCGGTATATCTGATTCCTTAATTCTCAACTGATGGTATCCTGATCGCAAGTCAATCTTCGAGAATACCCTTGCCCCTTGCAGTTGATCAAACAAATCGTCGATCCGAGGTATAGGATACTTATTCTTGATCGTCATCTTGTTAAGCTCCCTGTAATCAATACACAGTCGGAGGGATCCGTCTTTCTTCCGGACAAAGAGAACGGGCGCTCCCCAAGGAGAAACGCTAGGTTGAATATAGCCCTTAGAACAATTCCTCCAGTTGCTTCTTGAGTTCATACATCTCGGTTGGCGCCATGCGGTATGGTGCCACTGGAAATAGGGGCCTCCGGGCTCTAATTCGATGGTGAATTCCACTTCTCTTTGCGGAGGTAACCACAGTAGTTCGTCAGAAATACATCGAGAACTCATTCACAATGAAATAGGCAGAGCTCTACTCCTTCCTCTTTCCTCATAGCATAACACCAAAGTCCATGACATCCTGTTTGACAATTTTACGGCTTTCATTGCTTTGATTAATTTTCCGAACTTCCGGTCTCCATCCTCGGAATAAGTGTTCGGACCGTCATCGGCAATGATAGAAATGACTCTCTCGGTAATTCGGGATAGCTCCATAACGGTTGAGCCAATCGTCTCAGAATTAAATCGTCACCGTAGATGTCAACAACAATGAGATTCGACGGCGATCTCTCCCTCCTATAGAATCTTTGGAAAATCTCTAGCCTCTAGGGTTCCCACAATTTTCTCTCCACTCGGCAATCCCACAACATACGGTTCACAATCAATTAAGCACGAGATTTTTAAACGATTTACACAGTTCAAAGATACAAAAGAATGTGTAGCTCCGGAATCGAATAAAACACTAACTGGTTGCAAAAGGATCTGAATCGTACCTGATGCAACAGCGGTGTTCTGATCTTCAGATCTCCTCATTTCGTACAGGCGCGGAGGAACGGACCCAGCACTGGATGTCTCTCTCTTCCCAACGTTCTGCTGCTGAAATCCACTCTGCTGTGTCTGGTTCACACTTATCTCCTTAGGAACTGGTGCTGGAGTGCGGGTACCAAAAGATCTATTAGCGGCTCCACAGAAGGCCGCACGGTGCCCTTCTTGCCCACAATCGTAACAAGTCACAGAAGATGCGGGGCAATCACGTCGAATATGCCCTGCTCGACCACAATTGTAGCATTTCTTTGATGCGTCCGAAACTGCTGATGTTGTCCGGAACTTCTTTCCGCCTTTAGAAGGATGTGGAGGTTTCCTAGCCGAATAAAAGGAAGACTGGCCCTTGCGGGCCCCACCACTCTTGTTTTCTGCAAAGCTGCCGGTGACCTTCTGCTTCTTTGCCTCTACGGATTTCTCCACCGCCGCCTCTTTCATGTCGTAGGCCAGCGCTTTGTCTTGATACTGTCGCAACGTAGTACACTCGAATCCAGACATGTACTGCTGAATCTCCGGCTTCATCCGCATATCAAAATGAAAAATCTTTTCTGCCTCCGTTCTGACCAAGTGTCGCACACAAGTTAGCTGATGATTAAAAGTTTTAATTACATCTGTCACAGATACCTCCGAACTCTGTGGTGAGAAAAACTCTCGGATCCTTGCCTCTATAACTGGACGAGGACAATACTGTGCTTCCATCATTTGTTTGAATTCCGTCCAATCCGCATTATGATTCTCGGGTCGAATAGCTTCCCACCAATCAAAGGCCTCCCCAGTCAGAAAATACTGGGCAATGGGAACCTTCCGGTCCTCGGGACGATTAAGACCGCGAATATCTTCTCCAACTCCTTGAGCCGGTGATCCCAAGCAAGTGCCTCAATGGACCCGTCAAATTTTGGCGGGTGCAATTTAACCACTTGGCGAGCCATCTGTCTCCCGGTTATCCTCGTGGTGCTTCTTTGTCCCATCGCCGTGCATGCGATCAACGACTGAGCGAATGGTTTATCTGCGCCACCACTGTTGAAGCACTCCGGTATGTTAGGATTTGCGTCATCATTCGCCGATCCTTGCGCCCTCGAGAATGGGAATCGGTTCGACTAGCCGATATTTCGGGGTAGTTGCGGAATCCTCATGTCTCATGTTACCACGTCGCGTCCACGGCCAGCGTCGCGTCCACGTCCGCCTCTCAACATACTGTAAACGCAATTTTTCAATATCCAGAACAAAAATTTTGAAATAAAGTCCGTCAATACTCACAAGACAGTAATTAAGTAAAACGGTAGTATAAGAGATTAAGAGACTTACAACCACGGTCCACATGACGACTTCGGCTGAACAGTGATGTTACAAACGACCCGTAAATCAAATAACGTAAACAGACCCAAATAAAACCCAACTGCCAAGATATCCATGAATCTTAGCTCCGATACCATATTCTGTAACACCCCGAGATATTCGGAATAATTACAGCACCGTAAACCCTTTAAGTAAGGATTTACAAGGCTAATTAAAAAAGAAAGTAAATCATCAATACTGCGGAAATTCAAGTTGGTGAAAAACGTACAACTGGTTCAACGAGTAATTAATACAACCATATCGAATTAATATCAATAAGACACGTGTACTCGAGTACAGAAATCAAACCAAGAAAACAATTCACCAATAACCACAAACATCACTGAACCCCTTCGTCGTCACGTCGGTACTGTGGCTGTTTCCCTGCTCCTCGGCTACCTGAACATCAAAACAAATGTCCACCCCCGAAGGGGTTAGCAAAACGATGCTAGTACAAGTATCATATTAAACAATTTGAATATGCATCAACAATACATGACAAGATACACCACACGGACTTCCGCTATCGGAATCCGACAATGCGAATCTACAAGATTCCATTACACAGCATGGGTATTCCAATGATCCAGCGCCCTCAACATAGATCCCAAGATGATCCCGTCGGACCAACACGAGGTGGAAATAACCCGTCCAATGATCCAGCGCCCTCAGCCTAGATCCCAAGATGATCCCGTCGGACCAACACGAGGTGGACATCCGATCCAGCGCCCTCAGCATAGATCGTACAACGTATACAAACACAACTCATGCATACGCATATGCCAAATCATTATGTTCATCAACATGAACATATAAACACTATATAACGAATACCATGGCAAATCAATGAAATAAATATCATGTTCAACATCATGAATAACCATACGCATGCTCCAAAAATACCAATATTAACATATCACGATACTTGCCTCGAAGATGGCAAGAACGATATACTTCAATGATCTCAACCCACTCGAAGGTCGCCTCCTTCGATCAACGTAGCAAGCTCGAACCTTAACAAAAGGAATGATATACAAATCATCTCAAGTCGAACAATGGCCTAACAATTGCCTACGGCCGAAAAGCTCAAAATAAACAAGGTATGCGGATTGCTTAGCGCGCGCTACGTACTTTACGTAACGTGCGCTAATCCGGACTGTTAGCGTCGCTATCGTATAAGACTAGCGTCGCTAGCCACGGATCGCGATCGACTCGGCTGGTCTCATAACGTACGCTACGTGCGTTTCGTGCGTTAAGAACCTCGATAGCGCACGTTAACTCACACATGTTAGCGTGCGCTAATCTTGCATGGCAGAATACTGCAAACCAAAAACTGGGTTGAATGGTGAAGAACTCATGAATTCTACCGTGATGATACAAGTTATCCTCGGGCATATCATGCTAATAAGGTTTGTGGAAGTTCTCTGATTATGAGATACAAATATACGGATAGTCATCTCAATATCATAATCCATCTACGATCTTCAAGAAATAATCTAAGTTCCGATCGTCTTACGTTCCAAAACACATGATTCCAACGTGTACAACGTATCATCTGGGTAATATCCGATTACTGATCATAAATCGATTTGAACATGCTTAGGAGTCCTTATAATAAGATGGTTCAAAGGTTCATTCGATATATAGTACCGATACGTCAAAAGTATCCTTCTAACATGTGATGACCGATTATAAACGAAATACTTGCTATCCAAACATGATTCAAATTTCCTTAGGAACATTACTAATCATTGGTGAAGAATCACCTACCTCAAAGTAGTGAAGAACACGGATGAAAATGAAGCAATCCAACACCGAAGGCTTGAGCACCAATCTCCAATGATATATGATCTTCAATCTCGAACTAGGAGGTTGATACGAAGTGTTTAGGACGAAGGGAGTTATGTTCTAAGTGTAAGAGTTCGGGTTATGGGAGGAGAAAGAACTGAAATCACGAATAGGATGCTATCCTATTTATAATAAATGGCTATTAGCGCGCGCTAGACCCTGATCGTAGCGTGCGCTAACGGCTCACAGTCTAAACTGTACTAGGCACTTAGCGTGCGCTACGCATATGCCTGTAGCGTGCGCTAAGGTGTTGACTCGGCTTTTCCCGAAAGCCGTCCAGGTACATCCGACACAATCCGACAGGGGTCCCCCGGCCAGATCTCACCTACCGCACGTCCCAACCAGTATGACCACGCATAGCGTGCGCTAATGATCCCATGTAGCGTGCGCTATGAATCCCTGTTAGCGTACGCTACACGCAGCCTGTAGCGTGCGCTACATGCACAGAATTTCAATCTCTAATATCACATATACGAAAATATATGCTCGACAACATCGGACTATGAAATACGGAGAATAGTACTCAGACAAAAGTACAATCATTACAATAACACAAGTTCCAATTACATAACAGAAATCTCGGGTATTACAATCTTGGGATCTATGCTGAGGGTGCTGGATCATTGGACGGGTTTTTGCACCTCGTGTTGGTCCGACGGGATCATCTTGGGATCTATGCTGAGGGTGCTGGATCATTGGAATACCCATGCTGTGTTAATGGAATCATGTGGATTTGCATTGTTGGATTCCGGTAGCGGAAGTCCGTATTGTGTATTTTGTTATGCATTGTTATTGCATATTCGATTTGTGTAATATGATACTTGTACTAGCATTGTTTTGCTAACCCCTTCGGGGGTGGACATTTGTTTTTGTGTTCAGGTAGCCGAGGAGCGGGAAAATAGCCACAGTACCGACATGACGACGAAGGGGCTCAGTGATGTTTATTGTTATTGTGACTTGTCTTTTTGGTTCATTTTCAGTACTCGAGTACGCGTGTCTTATTAATATTTCGAGATGGTTGTAATAATGGACTCATTTGATCTATTTGAAACTTGTTTTGGTATTTTGAACTTTTATGGTACTGTTGTATTATTTTTACGTTTCTTCAAATTAGCCTTGTAAATTCTTACTTAAAGGGTTTACGGCGCTGTAATTCCGAATATCTCGGGGTGTTACAGAATATGGTATCGGAGCTAAGATTCATGGATATCTTGGCAGTCGGGTTTAGTTGGGTCTGTTTACGTTATTTGAATTTACGGGTCGTTTGTAACATCACTATTCAGCCAGCGTCGTCATGTGGATCGTGGTTGTAAGTCTCCTAATCTCTTATACTACCGTTTTACTTAATTTCTGTTTTGTGAATATTGACGGACTTTATTTTTGAAAATTTTGCCCTGGATATTGAGTAATTGTGTTTACAGTATGTTGAGGGGAGGTCGTGGATGAGGACGCGGTCGTGGACGCGAACATGGTAATGTGAGGCAGGAGGATTCAGCGACTACCCCAGAATTATCGGCTAGTCGAACCGATTCCCATTCTGGAGGACAACAGGGATCAGCGAATGACAACGCAAATCCTAACATGCCAGGGGTGCTTCAGCAGGTGGTTGCTCAGATGACCCGGCTCAAGTGGTTGACTGCATGCAGACAGCGATGGGCCAACAGCATAACGAGGATAATCGGGGAGACAAGTGGCTTACAGAGGTGGTCAAATTGCACCCGCCAAAATTTGACGGTTCCGCTGAGATGCCTACTTGGGACCACTGGCTGAAGGAGTTTGAAAAGATATTTGCAGGGATCAACTGTCCCGATGACCGAAAAGTTCCTATTGCCCAATATTTTCTGACTGGGGAGGCTTTTGACTGGTGGGAAGCTGTTCGACCTGAGGATCATAATGCTGACTGGACAGAATTCAGATTAATGATGGCAGCACAGTATTGTCCTCGGCCAGTTAGAGAGGCTAGAGTCCGAGAGTTCTTCTCCCCACAAAGTTCGGAAGCATCTGTGACAGACATAATCAAGACTTTTAATCATCAGCTGACTTGTGTGCGACACTTGGTCAGGATGGAGGCGTAGAAGATTTTTCATTTTGATATGCAGATGAAGCCGGAGATTCAGCAGTATATGTCCGGATTTGAGTGTACTACCTTGCGACAATACCAGGACAAGGCGCTGGCCTACGACATGAAAGAGGCGGCGGTGGAGAAATCGATGGAGGCAAAGAAGCAGAAAGTGTCCGGCAACTTCTCGGAGAACAAGAGTAGTGGGCCCCGCAAGGGCCAGTCTTCATTTTATTCGTCTAGGAAACCTCCACATCCTTCTCGAGGTGGAAAGAAGTTCCGGACAACATCAACAGTTTCGGACGCATCAAAGAAGTGATATAATTGTGGTCAAGCAGGGCATATTCGACGTGATTGTCCCGTTCCTTCTGTGACTTGTTTTGAATGTGGGCAAGAAGGGCACCGTGTGAAGTTTTGCGGAAATGTGAATAGATCATTTGGTACTCGCACTCCAGCACCAGTTCCGAAAGAGGCAAGTGTGAACCAGACACAGCAAAGTGGTTTTCAGCAGCAGAATGTTGGGAAAAGAGAGGCATCCAGTGCTGGGTCCGTTCCTCCGCGCCTGTACGAGATGAGGAAGTCAGACGATCACAACACTGTTGTTTCATCAGGTACGATTCAGATCCTTTTGCAACCAGTTAGTGTCTTATTCGATTCAGGAGCTACACATTCTTTCATATCATTGAACTGTGTTAATCGTTTGAAAATCTCGTGTTTATTTGATTGTGAGCCTTATGTTGTGGGTTTTCCGAGCGGAGAGAGAATTGTGGGAACCCTAGAAACTAGAGATTTTCCAGTATCTATAGGAGGGAGAGATTGGCCATCAAACCTTATTGTGGTTGACATCCATGATGACGATCTAATTCTCGTAGATGATTGGCTCAACCGTTATGGGGCTATTTTAAATTACCGAAAGAGAGTCATTTCTATCATTGCTGATGATGGATCTGAACATTTATTCAAAGGATGGAGACCGGGTAGCTCGGTAAAATTGATCAAAGCTATGAAAGCAGTGAAATTACTGAAGCAGGGTTGTCATGGATTTTGGTGCTATGCCATGAAGAAAGAAGAAGGAGTAGAGCTCTCATCTATTCCAGTTGTGAAAGAATTCTCAGATGTATTCCCTGACGAACTACCTGGGTTACCTCCACGGAGAGAAGTAGAGTTCAATATCGAATTAGAGCCTGGAGCCGCTCTTATTTCTAGAGCACCATACCGTATGGCGCCAACCGAGATGTATGAACTAAAGAAGCAGCTGGAGGAATTATTGCAGAAAGGATACATTCAACTTAGCGTTTCTCCTTGGGGAGCGCCAGTTCTCTTTTTCCGGAAGAAAGATGGATCCCTCCGATTATGTATTGATTACAAGGAGCTAAACAAGGTGACAATCAAGAACAAGTATCCTATACCACGGATTGACGACTTGTTTGACCAACTACAGGGGGCCAGAATATTCTCGAAGATTGACTTGCAATCAGGATACCATCAGTTGAGAATTAAGGAATCGGATATACCGAAATCTGCTTTCAGATCTCGGTACGGGCACTTTGAGTTCGTGGTGATGCCATTCGTACTTACCAATGCTCCTGCGGTATTCATGCAATTGATGAATCGAGTATTCTTAGAATACTTGGATAAATTTGTGGTCGTTTTCATCGATGACATCTTGATCTATTCTAAAGACACATAGGAACATGCAGAGCATTTGCGTATCGCTTTGGGCACTTTGAGAAATGAACAGCTTTATGCGAAACTTTCTAAATGCGAGTTCTGGCTTAAGAAAGTAACCTTCCTTGGGCATGTGATATCAGCTGACGGAGTTCAGGTGGACCCGAAGAAAGTCGAAGCAATCTTGGAATGGGAATCTTCTAATAACGTGAAAGAAGTTCGAAGTTTCTTAGGACTTGCTGGATATTATCGCCGTTTTGTAGAGGGATTTTCCAAAATTGCTTGTCCGCTTACTCAGCTGTTGCAGAAGACTCAGAAATTCGTGTGGAATGAGAAATGTCAGGGCTAGTTTTGATGAACTTAAGAGAAGACTGACGACAGTGCCTATACTAGCATTACCAGATGGAACCGATGGATTCATGGTATACAGCGATGCTTCAAATCAGGGATTGGGATGTGTGTTGATGCAAAAGGATAGGGTGATTGCCTATGCCTCTCCACAATTGAAACCATACGAAGTAAATTACCCAACTCATGATTTAGAATTAGCAGCTGTAGTCTTTGCCCTGAAGATTTGGCGACATTATTTGTATGGCACTCATTGTCAGATCTTCACAGATCATAAGAGCCTCAAGTATATCTTCAGTCAGAAGGAGTTAAACATGAGGCATAGAAGGTGGATAGAACTGATTAAGGATTACGACCTGGAAATCCTCTATCATCCAGGCAGAGCAAACATGGTAGCCGATGCACTGAGCCGCAAATCGGTTTTCTCTTCGAGTGTTGGAGGCGCTTACATCCAAAACCAGCATTCAACGAGAACTGATCTACGAAGGGATTGAAGTATGGTCACCAGGAGTCCAAGGGCAACTATACGTGATGGAACTAACTTCGTCACTAGTCGAGGAAATCAAATCTAAGCAGTTGAATGATTCTCTGATTCTTCGGTTATGTGACGAAGTAAAGAAAGGGAAGGCCCCACGATTCGTGATACAAGATGATGGAGTTCTGAGATTTCAGAGTCGACTTTGCGTTCCCGATGATGATGTTTTGAGACAGACAATTCTGAAGGAAGCTCACAGCGCGCCCTATTCTATTCACCCGGGTACCAGTAAGATGTATAAGGATCTAAAACAAAATTTCTGGTGGGGAAATATGAAGAAGGACGTAGCAGAATACGTTTCGAAGTGTTTAACTTGTCAGCAGGTTAAGATTGAACATCAGCGACCTGCCGGAATGTTGAAACCACTTCCAATTCCTGAGTGGAAGTGGGAGGATATATCGATGGACTTCATCACCAGTATGCCAAGGACCAAGACAGGAATGAACATGATTTGGGTTGTAGTTGATCGACTAACCAAGTCGGCTCATTTCCTAGGAATTAAAGACACGTGGGGACTCGAGAAATTGGCATGAGTATTTATTTCAGAGATAGTCCGATTGCATGGAACACCGAAAACCATTATTTCGGATCGAGATGGTCATTTCGTGTCGCATTTTTGGAAGGCAGTTCACAAGGCCTTGGGAATCGAGCTGAATTTTAGCACGACCTATCATCCTCAAACGGACGGTCAGTCTGAAAGGACTATACAGATAGTAGAGGATATGCTAAGAGCTTGCGCTTTAGATTGGTCAACCGATTGGGAGGTTCACTTGTCGTTAATTGAATTTACCTACAACAATAGTTGGCATGCTTCCATTAAGATGGCACCGTTTGAAGCGTTGTACAGGAGAAGATGTAGATCGCCCCTGTGTTGGGATGATTCTTATGATTTGATTGGGACGGAACCAGAGTTAATATTTCAGACTCAAGAGAAGGTAGCTCTGATTCGTGAAAGACTGTTAACTGCCCAAAGTCGACAGAAGTCTTATGCTGATGTGCACCGTCGCCCACTAGAGTTTGAGATTGGGGACCACGTACTATTGAAGGTGTCTCCTACTCGGGGAATTTTCCGTTTTGGGAGGAAATGTAAGCTAAGTCCGAGATATATCGGACCATTTGAGATCCTTGAGAGAGTTGGAGAGTTGGCATACAGGTTGGCCTTACCGCCATCACTGAGTCACGTCCATAATGTATTCCACGTATCCCAATTGCGGAAATATATACCAGATCCCAGTCATATCATTGATTTTGGCGAGATTGAAGTGGCTAATGATGGCTCGTTTGAAGAAAAGCCAATCAAGATACTTGAGAGTCGAGTCAAGCAATTGAGGAATAAACCGATCTCCTTGGTTAAAGTTCAGTGGTCTCGACATGGAGTCGAAGAAGCAACTTGGGAGACTGAAGATAGTATGAAATCGAGATACTCGGAATTATTTTCGTTTTAAGTTTCGGGCCGAAACTTCTTTTTAGAGGGGTAGTATGTAATGCCCGGATAAGTAATGTGTATTTATCCTGTATTCGATCTTGTAAGATTCGACTTTGTGACATATTAATCGATGATCAGTTTCCCGTATTCGTATCCCTACTTTTTTGTATTCCTTTCCCATGCATGCATCCATAATTCTGCACGTCTTAACGTACGCTATAGTATGATCATAACATATGCTACGACTGTAGTGTAACGTGCGTTACAGGTGTAGCTTAACGTACGTAAGCATAGTCAACTCGGAATCAGACAAGGGTCGACGTGTAGGACCTGACGAAGATGCGAGGAGATCACTCGCATGAACCTGGACGGCTTTCCAGCTATGCAAGTCAACGGACTTAACGTACGCTAAGGAATAGTTTTAACGTACGCTAAGGTTATAATTTTTACGTACGTAAAACCTTTAAGATAACGTACGTAAGCCAATACCAGAAACAATCCAGTAAGCTCTGGCCAGACGTTAACATACGCTAATGTTGGAGTATAGCGTACGCTAATAAGGTTACGTACGTAATAGGCTTCTGGTAACGTACGTAATGGCTTATAATTCTATTTATAGACCTCGACTCCATTTCATTTCTCATCCTTACCTTGGCCGATTTTTGGGTTCTGGAGACTATCCTTCACCATCTAACTCACTTATCATCATCCTAGCTCGAGTTTGAAGATCGTAGACCATTGGGGATTGGTGTTCAAGCTCTCGGTGTTGAGTTTCTTCAAGTTTCTCCTTGTTCTTCACCACTTTGAGGTAGGTGATTCTTCACCAACTGGGTTAAGTATTCTTAGGGATGTTTTGAGCATGTTTTGAGATTATCAATTCAGTTATATTCAGGCATAGTCGAACATCATGTTGTTAGAAGTATAATTTTGGTTATGTTTCGGCTCTTCTTCGTTGTTTAGAATATTAATCAAACCTTGTAGTGTTTGGACTCCTAAACATGGTATCATGAGGCTACAAACCTGATTATGGCAAGTGATGGAGATTATCAAGTTCTTACGTATTACATGATAAAATAATACGTATTGGGACATTTAATGGATTGAACTTAGGATTATTTCCTTGAAGAAGAAGATGATAATCTAGTGATTAAGTTCTTATGATTATGCGTAGAAGTGTTTCGATATCTTATTATGGAAGAATTTGATTAGAATCCTTCTAAGATGAATTTCATGTATCCGACCAAAAGATGCGTTTTAACTTGAATAGTGTTCGACGAAGTTGTCGTTCGGACGGGTAGCGTAGTATTGATTCAACCGAACGAATTGGGGCTGATTTAGTTCACTCGCCATGATAGGGCATAACATGTCTCGTAAATGATCCGTTTGATGGTTAAAACGATTATCCAGAATCGTTAGTTATATCGGTATTATTATTCGTTGAAGGTTTGGATTTTGGCGAGCCGATCGAGTGAGAATTCTCCAAGCGGGTTGAAGCCTATTCGTAGTAGCAATTCTTATCGCCATTTTTGAGGCAAGTATCGTATTTTGAGATTTTTTATCAAGTATACTGTTTGTTCATATTGTTGGACATGAGATTATTTTCGTTAAATTGTCATGATATTCGTTATCGATTTCTTGTATGTTCATGTTGATGAACATAGTGATTTTTCATACTTGTATGTATAAGTTGTGTTTAAGTATGTTGTGCAATCTATGCTCAGGGCGCTGGATCGGATGTCCACCTCGTGTTGGTCCGACGGGATCATCATGGGATCTATGCTGAGGGCGCTGGATCATTAGACGGGGTTTTCCACCTCGTGTTGGTCCGACGGGATCATCTTGGGATCTATGCTGAGGGCGCTGGATCATTGGAATACCCATACTGTGTTAATGGAATCATGTCGATTCGCATTGTTGGATTCCGGTAGCGGAAGTCCATATTGTGTATTTTGTTATGCATTGTTATTGTATATTCGATTTGTGTAATATGATACTTGTACTAGCATCGTTTTGCTAACCCCTTTGGGGGTGGACATTTGTTTTGATGTTCAGGTAGCCGAGGAGCGGGAAAACAGCCACAGTACTGACATGACGACGAAGGGGCTCAGTGATGTTTATTGTTATTGTGACTTGTCTTTTTGGTTCTTTTTAAGTACTCGAGTACGCGTGTCTTATTAATATTTCGAGATGGTTGTAATAATGGACTCATTTGATCTGTTTGAAACCGGTTTGGTATTTTGAACTTTTATGGTACTATTGTATTATTTTTACGTTTCTTCAAATTAGCCTTGTAAATTCTTACTTAAAAGGTTTACGGCGCTGTTATTATTTTGAATATCTCGGGGGGTTACATCAAAGATCTACTAAGGCGATGCCCTCGACATGGTTTCCCCGAAAATCAACAAATGTGTTTCTTTTACAATGGTCTTATGGGAGAAACAAGAAATCTTATTAATGCTTCCGCTGGAGGGGCATTGCTAGCAAGGAGCGCTGAAGAAGCTTATGGATTGATCGAAGAAATGGCTATGAATAGCTATCAATGGCCGATGGAAAGATCAAATATTAGAAGGGTCGCTGAGATATCCGATTCGGATCCTATAAAGGCACTAACCGCGCAAATGATGATGTTAACTACTCATTTAGGAGCTCTAACAAAAGGAGGTGATTCGAAGGGAGCTTCTCGAGGAAGTTCAAGTTCACTACCGTCCGATCCATTGGAGGAGGCACATTACATTAATAATCGGAGTTACAACAATTTCCGGAATAAGCCACCACCGGGCTTCTACCATCCCTCCAATCAAAATCATAAAAATTTTAGCTATGCTAATCCAAAGAATGCTTTGCAGCCACCAGCCGGATTCAAAGTGTCGAATGGTGAGATAATTGAAGAAGCAAAGCCGACGTCAAATCTCGAGAATATTCTAGCTACCTTCATGATGGAGACAAAAAGTCGATTTAGTCGAGATGAGGAAAAATTAGACAAAATCGAAGGCCATGTCACTCAATTAGCTACCACCATGGGAGCTCAAATGAAAAATCTCGAAACTCAAATTGGACAATTGGCTAAAGTAGTCGGGAGTCAACATCACCGGGGACAATTTCCGAGCAATACCGAAGTGAATCCAAAAGAGTCTTGTCAAGCGATCACCTTAAGAAGTGGAACGAATTATGAAGGGCCAAAGATGCCAATGGACCAACAAAAAGAGGGAGTCGAGGAGATCAAATCGAAATTGTAGAGGAAGAAGGGAAGCATGATACATCTAAGGAGGCTGAGAAGCCTAAAATATCTTCTAACTCTACTCTTAACATTCCTCTCCCTTTTTCTCAACGTTTCAAAAAGAAAAAATTAGATGCACAATTCGCAAAGTTTCTAGACATCTTCAAGAACATTAATATCAATATTCCTTTTGCAGATGCTTTGGAACAAATGCCTAACTACGCAAAATTCTTGAATGATGTGATGTCAAGAAAAAGAAAGATGGAAGAGCATGAGATGGTTAAACTAACCGAAGAATGTAGCGCTATTATCCAACACAAATTACCTCAAAAGCTTAAGGATCCCGGAAGCTTTACCGTTCCATGCACCATTGGAAACATATCATTCGATAAAGCTTTGTGTGATTTAGGTGCTTCGATTAACCTTATGCCTTTATCTATTTTCAGGAAATTAGGTTTCGGAGAAATGAAAGCCACAACGGTTATGCTACAATTGGCGGATCGATCCATAACACATCCCAAGGGGATTGTTGAAGATGTGCTTGTAAAAGTCGACAAATTTATATTTCCAGCGGATTTTGTCGTTCTTGATATGGAAGAAGATGATGATTTGCCACTTATCCTTGGATGTCCGTTTTTAGCAACGGGAAAGGCTCTTATTGATGTTGAAAGGGGAGAATTAACACTACGTGTTAACAATGAGCATGTTCTATTTTCTATATTTAAAGTTATGAAATTTCATGATGATACGGAATATTGCAATGTTATTGACCATATAAGCTCGTATGGAAAGAAAAAAATCTTACACTCATTGTCTTCGGATCCGTTAGAGTTTGCTCTTACGAACTCATGTTTTTCTAGTGATTCAACTTTGGATTTTGACGATTCTGATTTGTTTGATTATGTTTGTGAATTAAATTCTCTACAAGAAGAAATGCAAATCATTAAATCAGATGATTTTGACAAAGAAGAGCATGAAGTAGTCGCGGAAATCAAGCTGACGGACGACTCGAACATGTCGAATGACACGGTTCAAAATTTTGGGTCTGTTTCATCCCAATCGGATATATCTCAACCAAGCTTGGACCTTAAAGCCCTCCCGGAACACCACAAGTATGCATTTCTAGATGATAACAATACCAATACGGTAATTGTATCCTCTTCACTTTCATCCACTCAACTAGATAAATTGCTTCGTGTATTGAGATCACATAAGTCGGCTATAGGATGGTCTATCTCAGATTTGAAGGGAATTAGCCCTTCCATATGCATGCATAGGATTTTGCTTGAAAACTTAATCTCATAATGAAAGAAGTGGTGAAAAAGGAAGTACTCAAACTATTAGATGCCGGAATGTATCCAATTTCCGATAGTGAGTGGGTAAGTCCTACGCAAGTTGTATCGAAAAAATGAAGGATGACCGTAACCAAAGACGAGAAAGATGAATTAATTGCCATGAGGGTAGTTACGGGGTGGCGAGTGTGTATAGACTATAGGGCTTTAAATGCGGCCACTCGCAAAGACCATTTTCCCCTACCCTTTATTGATCAAACGCTTGATCGATTGGCGGGGCATGAATTTTTCTGTTTTCTTGATGGATATTCAGGGTATAATCAAATCTACATAACACCGGAAGATCAAGAAAAAATGGCTTTTACATGTCCGTATGGAATTTATGCTTATCGTAGAATGTCGTTTGGTTTATGTAATGCCCCAGCTACTTTTCAACGTTGCATGATGGCTATGTTTCATGGTTTGATCGAAAATATAATGGAAGTTTTCATGGATGATTTTTCGGTGTTTGGAAATTCATTTGATCATTGCTTGCATAATCTCACTTTAGTTTTGCAGCGATGTGAAGACACTAATCTCGTGCAAAATTGGGAGAAATGCCACTTTATGGTGCAAGAAGGAATTGTCCTAGGCCATAGAGTGTCCGCCGCCGGTTTGGAGGTTGATAGGGCGAAAATTGTCGCCATTGAGAAACTTCCCCCACCGATGAATGAAAAAACAATTAGGTTTTTCTTAGGTACGCGGGTTTTTATAGGAGATTCATAAAAGACTTTTCAAAAACCACTAAACCTTTGAGTAAATTGTTAGAAAAAGATATCACTTTCATTCTTTCTAACGAATGTTTGCAGGCATTTGAGACTTTAAATAAGGCATTAGTGAGTGCTCCTATCCTCTTGGTACCGGATTGGCCTCAACCTTTTGAGATCATGTGTGATGCAAATGATTATGCGGTCGGAGCTGTGTTGGGACAACGTCGTGAGAAACTCTTTCGGGCTATTTATTATGCAAGCAAAACATTGGACGGAGCCCAACAAAATTACACAACAACGGAGAAAGAAATGCTCGCCGTGGTATTTGTTTTTGATAAGTTCCGATCATACTTAATTGGGACAAAGACGATAGTACACACGGACCATGCAGCTATCAAGTACCTGTTCGAGAAGAAAGATTCTAAACCTCGCCTAATTCGATGGGTTCTTCTTTTACAAGAGTTTGATGTGAAAGTTCGAGACAGTAAAGGTTGTGAAAATGTGGTAGCTGACCACTTATCTCGCCTCGAGTACAAAAAGGAGGAGGAGCCCGAGATCGAAGGGATTAAAGAAGAGTTTCCGGACGAGCGGCTTTTTATGGTAGAAGCTAAATTTCCATGGTTTGCTGACATTGTTAATTTTTTGGTCGCAGGTGTGCTACCCCCGAATTTATCTCATTATCAAAAGAAGAAATTCCTACATGATATCAAGTTCTATATGTGGGATGATCCACTACTTTTTAAGAGATGTGCCCACATGATCGTGAGGAGATGTGTATCGCAAGAGGAATGGGATGAAATTCTTCAACAATGTCATTCGTCACCAACCGGAGGATATTTCGGAGCAACACGGACTGCTGCAAAGGTGTTGCAAAGCGTATTTTATTGGCCTACGTTATACAAAGATTTCTATCTCTTTACTCAACAATGCGATAGATGCCAACGAGTGGGGAATATTTCAAGACGTCATGAGATGCCCTTGACCAACGTAATTGAAGTTGAACTATTTGACGTTTGGGGTATCGACTTCATGGGTCCATTTTCCTCATCATTCGGGAATAAGTACATTCTACTAGTGGTCGAGTACGTATCTCGATGGGTCAAGGCAATTTCTTCCCCAACAAATGATGCTCAAGTAGTAATGAAATTTTTAAAGAAGAACATCTTTTGCCGATTCGAAACTCCAAGAGCGTTAATCAGTGATCGGGGATCGCATTTTGTCAACAAAATCATGGATAAACTCCTTCAGATATATGGTATCCGATCAAAGAAATCATTGGCCTATCATCCACAAGCAAATGGACAAGCCGAAGCGGCCAACAAAGAGATTAAGTTAATCTTGGAAAAGACGGTGAGTACATCTCGGGAAGATTGGTCATCCAAGCTCGACGATGCACTTTGGGCTTATCATATGGCCTATAAAACCCCTTTGGGAATATCTCCCTATCAACTCATATTTGGGAAATCATGTCACCTACCTTTGGAATTGGAGCATAAAGCGATGTGGGCATAAAGCGATGTGGGCGGTGAAAAGAATAAATCTGGATTTTGAGGCCGCCGGAAAGAAAAGATTGCTAGAGATAAATGAGTTGGAAGAATTTCGGGATGAATGCTACGAAAACTCTCAAATATACAAAGAGAGATCTAAAAGATGGCACGGCAAGATGATCGTTAAACGTGAATTTATGCCGGGGCAACAAGTACTTCTCTATAATTCAAGATTAAAATTGTTCCCCGAAAAATTAAAAGCAAGATGATCAGGTCCATTCGTGATCAAGAAAGTACTTCCACCCGGAATAGTCGAGCCCATGAGCAGAAACGAAGAGCTATTTAAAGTTAATGGACAACGAGTCAAACACTACTATCATCCCAATCAAAAGGAAGCCGTATCCGTAATAACTTTGATCGAGCCATAAAAACTTCCAGTTGAAGACGTCCGGCTGAAGACGTTAAACTTAGCGCTAATTGGGAGGCAACCCAATAGTTTTTATTTTTGTTTTGATCATTTTCGCACTTTCTTTGTATTTTTACTTGTTGTAGAACTAACCGGTTCAACTTTTGGTGTTCAATTCGCAGGAAAAAGACCCGAGGAAAAAACTGCATTTTCCATGCCTTTACAACACGGGCCGTGTCATTTGACACAGTCGGGTCTGGGGTCCAGTCGATTTTCACGTTCCACGCTAGTACGACACGGGTCGTGTCATTTGACACGGTCGAGTCAGGTATTCAGGTGTTTTTCCTTTCTGGGGTAGTTGAGCACGGGCCGTGTCATTTGACACGGCCGGGTTAGGCGGCCATGCATCGTTTTTTAAAATTGAGACAGGTATGACACGGCTGTGTCATTTGACACGGGCCGTGTCAGTCGGGCGGTATAAAAACTGAATGGGCCGACTTCAACCATTATCTTCTTCCCCAATTTTCTTTCTTCCCCAAATTCGAAACCCTAACCCCGAATCCCCTACAATCCGTCAAAATCAAGCAAGAATCGTGGTAAATCTTACATAATAACAAGGTGTTCATCATTATTCCACAATCCTAGAGCTTCAAAGGGTACGAATCAGACGAATTCATCCGGGTTTTGGGTCGTGAATTTTTCGAAATTTTCTTCAATTTTCACTCCAAATTCAAGGTATGATTCAAAATTTTGGATGGTTTAATTCTTCATTACATTGAGATTGTGTGAAATATGATTTATTGAGCAATATAGGGTTCTTAAGTGGATTTTTGTTGGAATTTCTCATGAGTAAAAAATATGTTGAAATTTTGTTGGTGATTTTCGTGAATTACATGTTGGACTTATATGATTGAGAGATTTTATTACATGTTTGAAATTATTGGAATGTTTATATACAATGACGATTGATGTTGAAATTTATGGTTGTGGTATTTTTGAAGAAACGCTTATTTTGGGGAAAATGTGCAATTAGTAATAAGTTTGGGGGAGCGAATATTATCGATAAATAGTGACTTTGAGCTTTTGTGAAATAAATGATAATCGATGAATCTCTTGCAGAGTAATGGCCAGGGGATGAGGACGAGGAAATGCCCAACAGGGTCGTGGTGCGGCTCAAAGGGGACGAGGAAGACCCACAACGGAAATTGAGCAACCGGCAAGAATACCGACTCAAGGGGCTGTCGAGACGCCCGAGACTTATGGAACTGAACTCCCGCCAAGCCGCTTAGCACGATGGGAGATATTGGGGCAGAAAAAAAATGCTCCCCACTCGATGGCCGGACGAAGAATGCATGACATCGATGGGAATAAAAGACGATGTCATGAAGCTGCTGGAAAGAATAAGTTGGACGACGTTAATGACACAACATTGGGCCACCTACCGTTGTCTCACGTTGAAATTCCTTAGCACGCTTTCTGTTAAAAGAGACCCGATCACCCATGAGCCGACCACATTGGAATTCCTTCTAAACAACAAGAATGAAAGACTATCTCCCGGTGAATTGGATGCTATATACGACACTCGAAGATACGAAGAATACCGAATCAATCGGTTCGAGTGTGAGACATATTGGCGGGCAATGGTTGAGTATTCGGGGAGCGATGCACGTCCCTACATCCCAAAGTAGGCAAAAGGATCCTCATTTTGCAATCCTATCCTCCGCTATCTACACAAGGTAATTGCGAGCACTATCTTCGGCTGGAAAGAAACAGGGCCAATCACTCAACGAGAGTTGTACGTTCTGTCTCATATACTCGACGGAATGGATCCAGCAACTGGAGCTATTATAATGGATCATTTTGAAGATGTTGCTACTAAGTCGAGAGGGGAGATTTGGATAGGGGGTTTAATTACTCCTATCGCACTTCGTCTTGATGTATCACTAGAAAACCGAACTCCCCTTCCGAGAAATATGCTCCTATCTGTCCAAGTCATGAAGTTGATGAATATCCTCGACTACGATTCTCGTGTTATATTCCTCTAAAATGACGGCGATCATTTCCTACTCCCGAATACAACTTTGAGTATACAGGATTTAGGAAATCTACAAATGGCCACGGAGGCGCATAAATTGGCCCGGGAAGCAGCTGGATTGATCTCTCCTAGTGATATACACTTTGCTCTGAATGTTCGTCCTAGGCGTATGGAAAATGAGGATAGAGCCGAGAAGATGCGAGAAGAAGATAGAGCGGAAAGAATGGAGGAGGAATTTGCCTATGAGAGAGGCCCTGAAGACGAAAGAGAGACGGAAGAGGAAGAAGAAAGAGAGAGGGAACGGCCCGAGTCATCGAGACAGGCCGAATCAAGACATGCCACATCTCGGTCATCACTTAGAGTGGAATTTGAGGCATTCCGAGAGGAGACCCGACAAAAACATGATGAAATGGGACAGAAACAAGACAAGATGCTGGACTTAATGAGAAAAATGCACGAATGGCATGTCCAACAAGGCCACTACCCTCCACCAAATCAGTAAAACCGGTTGTAAGTATTTCGTGACCCAAAGTTTTTATTGCTTAAATACTATACCCCCTTCGTGTGAATACTATTTAATTCAAGTTTGGGGGGAGATATTGGGTCAAGAAATACTTATATTGTTTGTTTGTTTTTTATTTTGTCTTTTGGATTTTGGTTTGAATTGTGGTGTGATTTTGATTGGCGTTTTTGGTGTGATTTTTTTGTTTTATTTTGGTGTGTTTTATTTTGAACTCGGTGAGTTTGGAGTATGATGAACTTAGATGAAACTCGAAAGAATGAACTCTTGTCTTGGATGCCTCGGGATTTATTTTGTTATTTTGATATACAAATCGAGGATAATTTGAAGAGGAAAAATCGTAGAATAATCAAAAGGGTGTGAAATTGTAGGGTTGTCTAAATGGTTCCCGGTTCTCGGTTAGAACCGGAACCGAACCGGAACCAAGGCGGTTCCGGTTAACCGGAATCATATAATCGGTTAAAGGTTCGGTTTTCGGTTCCTCATTACATAATTTTTCGGTTTTTGGTTGGGCAGGCAGAAACGATTCGACAAAACCGATTTTATAATATATTTATTAAATATTATTTTTATATTTTATACTTATATATTTTATTATTTTAATTTTTGTAAATTAAAAATTTAGAACTCTAATATTGTTAAATAAATATTTTATATTTTGTTAAAAATTTATAATAATATATTATATATGTATTAAATATTAATTTTATATTTTATAATTTATAATTTAAAAAAAAAACAAAAAAAACGGTTCTTACGGGTTGCCCGGACCGGAACCGAACTAATTCGGTGCGGTTCCGGTTAACCGAAAGTGTAAAACGGTTCGGTTTACGGTTCCACTTTTTTTTGGCTAAAATGGTTCCGGTTAACCGATTTTTTCGGTCCGGTTAATCGGAACCGAACCGTTCGGCGCCCCTATGAAATTGAATAAATAGTTTAATACCTTGGAAATATGAACAAATCTAACTTGTGAGCTTTTGAGCCTTCGTGCATCATTGAATATGCAAGTTTCATTGTTGAGTGTACAATTCATGTTCTAAGACTCTAGAACTTGCCCTGGTATCTTATTCGAAACTACAAGCGTGTGTGCAAATTAGTGAAAGTGATTTTAGGCGATTTTTTTTATTAACCCTTCATACCTTTTGGCCAACCCAAACTAGTTAGCCCGATTGAGCTTAAAGCTTATTTCTTGTTAGCCACATTATGAGCTTTCCGTTCCATTATAAATTCTTTTTCCCTATACTTGAGCTGGTTAGAACAAAAATTGGTAAAAGAATGGAATAATATGTGTGGAGATGAATGGGAAAAGATTATCATGGTTCAAGATGGAGTTGGTTCTAAATGATTTATCAAAATAAATGGTGAGGTAGAAATGCTGTGATGATGATGTTGTCCACTCTATGAAAAATCACACGGAGCTTACATGAATAAAGGGCAATAAAGATGAAGAGGCGAAAATAAAAATTAAATAGAGCGATAAGGAGAAAATAAAATAAATGGAGCGATAAGGGGGAATGAGGTTGGAATTCTACTTTTGAAAAAAGGCGCTTATTGCGATTCAAGGGGTTGAAGGAAGTAAATTTCAGGGGAAATAAAATTGAGAAGTTCAAATTGAGCGAAGTGATTACCGAGATGATGTTCTAATTTGCTCAAGTTAAGTCACTTTAAGACATATTTATCCTACCCCGACCAAAAAGCCCACATTACAACCGATAAAGTCCTTTTTGATTCACCAAATTTGCATGCACAACTAGTGGTAGAGATGTAGACGATCGACAAGCTTATGGGGGTTCTTATTTCATTGGATGAGTTTTGAGCGTCACTTAATCCCATTATACACTTTGAGAGTGAGGGAATACACTTGACCGGCGAGGTTCGTATTATTCAAGTATTAGCTATGATGTTAAGGAAGCACCCCAGAGATTTGCATACTTTATAGAACTCGACTTATTTATTTCTTGAGGCGTATTGATGAATTTTCAAAATGATCCTTTGAGGTATGTTGAGGGACGAGTTCCCTTGAGAGTGGTTATTTTGAAGTGCATTTCTCGGGACGATCAACGTTCAAATTTGGGGGATTTTGATAACACTCATTTTTACACATATTTTTGCAAAGGTTTTCCGGGTTTTAAGATCCTAAAATGTGTAAAATTGTGTCGTTTATGCTCATATTGTGTTTATTGGACTCGATTACGCTTGGGTACGTTTTATTGATTTTATAGGTACTTTATGGACATGAATCAAGCAAGAACGAAGTCTCAAACCCCAATACATATCAAGCAATGCGGAAACGAGAGACCGAGCCCTTTTTTAGAGGAGTATGACACGGGCCGTGTCATTTGACACGACCGTGACACTTGCTCGGCCGTGTCAGCTGACACGGTCGAGTTCCCTGTCCAGCAAACATTGACGTTTCTAGAGCACTATGACACGGGCTGTGTCATTTGACACGTGCCGTGTCACTTTTCGGTGGGAAAATCACCTTTTGACATTTTTGCAAGATTTGAGCATGGAAAATGGTATTTTTGGCCTTATAAAAAAGGATCTTGGGCTAGACTTGGAGATATTCTGAATATTAGAGAGATTAGAGAGAGAAAAACACAAGATTGAGAGCTTTTTATCCAAAAAGAAGGAGATTTGAAGAGAATTCTTGAAGAACACTTCAAGAACATTTGAAGGCTTCAACCGGGATCAATCAAGACACCATCCGAGTTTTATCTTCTTCCTATCTTTTATTCATTTTGTTGTTTTATTTAGCATGAACAAGATGAACATGATATTATTAATCTTTCTTTCATTACCATGTCCGGCTAAACTCGTTAGATTCCGGGCATGGGAGTACGTTGATTTGCTATGGTTTTGAGGGATTGATGATTATATATATCTAGTGTGATTTCTTTATCAAATACTTGGTTTTGATTCATGTTTAGACACTTGATCAATGTTTTTACATGTTAAACTTAATTGCTCATAATTCGAGAGAAGAGGGCATTAATAGGTTTTGAGTATTTGACGTAGTAAATTATGAGATTGAGAAATCGGTGATGAACTATGATGATGTTTAATCTTATGAACATTTTGGAGTAAGACAATTTATAATAGATGGAGACGTTGTTATAGGTTGTTTAATCTACGTTTTAATGCATCTCGAGAGAGACTTTAGAATATTGTTGTGATTATCATTTTGGAGATGCACTTAGAACTTTTTGGAACCAATCCCGACTAAATTTAGTAATCAACGGAAATCTAGCCTTGGAATCTACCTTTCTAAACTCTTGCAATTCGCTTTAATTTGGATATTTTTAATTGTTTTAATTTATTGTCATCATTTTATTTTATTTCATTAACCATCCATTTCACCTTTCGATCGTCTAGATAAAACTGGAAATTTTATAATCTAGTACTCAATACAATAGGAATATTTAGTCTCTGTGGAATACGACCTTGCTCGCCGCTTTCTACATTTACTCCGTACACTTGCGGATTGTTTAAAAATATAGTGAACACTCATCGGAGTAATTGATGATATAATGTGGTTCGGTACTACAATTATATCATTTAATTCATTAATTTTCATTCGCCTAGTGGGTCCCAGTTAGGGGTCCACGACACTGTAATTTCCGCCTAATTTTGGGGTGTTACAATAACCCCTTAGTTTTACACGCAAAAGCTTCATATCTCTTCCATATCAAGTATATACTTAGTATGCGTTCCCGACAATTACTTGTCGACGCGCTCCGTGGTCAGAAGCCACTTGATTCGAGTCTGATCCACCACGAGATCATTCCCACTAAGATAAGATTTAACTACAAAGTGCATGTCAATTTTTGGGAAACTATCTAACTAAAAAGATAGTGGATGCTATACCATCCATTACGATAACACAACAAAGTTTTGTTTCATCGTAGTCGATTCCAATGCGTTCATGAGAAACCTCACGCCATGATGAGAGTAGCTCCTTCTCTCACTCGCTTTAACAAAGTATACAGATAGATCTTATCTTTGGAGTGTCGGTACTACTATAACAAAAGGCTATCACTTTGTTCATACTGGATTGGCATATATTTCCATTTTAGGCGAGCGTTACAACATTGTAGATTTTCAACGAAGTATGGTTCGATTAAACTCATATTCCATGTCCTCATGAACAGGCTTTGTTCATAGAGTACTCTTTATGGATTGGCATTCATTGAGGCGTCCCTCAATGATGACTATAATCCAAAATCACATGAGACAGATGAGTTCATTTTATGAGATGATCAAGTTTCATATACCAAACTCGCATACATTCTTAGCGAGAGTATTTATCAAACCAAGTGGCATCCCAATACTCTATGAGATCCACGTCCTAGTAACACTGTCTACCACAATTTGTGGTGTTACCATATTACCATTTATAGGTGACGAACGTCCATGACCGGACACAATCCTTGCAGACATGTTTGCAGCATGTATTTAATCTCGTCACTTTCGGGAACTTGGTGAGGCACAGTAGGGATAAACTACCAAGTCGTTCTACTAGAACATGATCGTTAGCATCTCCCCCTAACGACGGGAAGACTGGCTCATCAAAGTGACTTACGGGATCTTCTGCGAAGGTATATTCAAATGGACTATGAGTGAAAGCGCATGTCATATTCATCATTTATAACCCATCATAATGTATTGTGGTGACACACTTTGGCACATGAACATGTTGACGATAAGGTTTTTCATTGTTAACATAATCCCATTAACAAAATGCATACTGTTACACTCGTAACTAAGCATTTGAATGATGATAGGTATAGATGAATAGACATGTTTACATGTTGACCTATGCTACATCATGACTCCACCAACGTACTTTGATGTCTTTGATCCAACTAGTTTCTTTGTTCAAAGAAAAAAATGATGTCCATGGCAATACCGTGGTATATGGATCATCAAACTGTCCAAACTCTGGACTATTAAAGCCTAAATGTGTCAATGTCCCAATATATCTTCTGCTTATAAAAACCGATGTAAGCCGGACCATATTGACGCATGAATATTCTTTCACATATCCGATTACAAGTGATGCATAAGATTTTTTTTCTCACAAATCATAATGAGATGCTATGAGTGATACATTTTGGCATAAATATCATTCAGTCATAACATGGTTCAATTGTTACGGAATATATGTGACTAGACAATGTCATTCGGCATTCAACAACTTGAGCATTGTACTACTCATTGATTGTAATGACCTAGTCATCATAGTCACAATGGATTTATAACATGAAATCCAAAATTATTGTGTTCCTTGAAAATAGATTAATACGCACTCAAATTCTCTTGCAAAATTTTTTATAAACATGAGCATAGTGAACCCTTTAACAACATATAGAATTTATACCAGATACGATCAAAATATTCTATCATAATGAGTGCATAACATGGCAAGATTATATGCCTAAGGGGTAAAATTACGACACAAGAATGGTGTAAAACTACCATTCACACGCTCGACCTTCTTATAAGGGTGCGTATTTTGGGCTTCCCCAAGGAAACTGTTTTTCAACATTTGAAAGATGACATTTTAGCGTACAATGCATACCAAAAACCGCATCATCTGTGGCAAATTCGGCCAAAAAGAGGTTGAAAAACATGTGTCGTAAGACCGCTTGTAAATTTAAGATGGGAACCAAGTTGGTTGGGATAAAAGTTAGCACAATCGCTGGAAATAAAATTCCGCGCAACTTGACCTTTGTTCACTAAAACAGCGATAACTCCCTCGCTGGGAAGGCTATGGACGAACGGTTAGATGTTATGGAAACTATGATTTCGTATATTTCTATCCATAGATCTTGAACCACACGGATCATTAAACTCAGATCATATTGCATGTTTTAAGTGGCTGTTTTAGTTTTTACTAAGTTTAGTGAGAAAACAAGGTTGAGTCCATATCCAATGGCATAAGTGTTGATGCAAAGACATGGCAATGACAGCCATAGGTGCATTTAGACTGTAGGGTGTTCGATTTCTTATCTCGACTAATGATCATTTCAGTAACTCCAACTTGGTAGACTTGCAGAGAAAGTAGGAATGTCGGTACTGTAACACCCCCAAGATATTCGAGGTGTATTACAGCGCCGTGGACCCCCTACCTGGGATCCACCAGGCTAACACAAGAAAACACCTCTCGACTAACCGTCTCGGTTAGCAAGGAAACAATTGTTAACAACAAGAACATAAAACAACACGTCCGGTACAACCGGCATAATAAACATCAACCGACAAATACAGTAACTCCAACGAAGTCCAAACACAATCCGAAAGGAAAATCTTAAGTACTCGCGAGTACAATCTATAAGTTTACAATTTGGAAAAACACCCACATCAAAAGAGACAGTAGGAAGTAACAAGACTCAATTGCACATGTAAACAACCTTGGCCGACATCCTCGTACCATCCCCAGTAGCAGCTAATGCAGTGAACATAACCTGAAATCCATAACAAGAATTTCCCCGACAACGGGTCCCCAAAGGGGTTAGCAATTACGCTAGTACAAGTATTCAAGGCAAACCAATCGCTTACACATTTTATAGTACATGCACCAATATCATTTCAAAAACCAAAACTAGACATGCCTTTTCCGGAAAACATACAGTCCACAATTAGCCTTGAGAACAGGGCGGCAGCATACATTCTCACTCGAGGCCTCATAGGGACCCTACCGAGTTGGCTACAATTACAGAAAAACAAAACCACGCACACGCTATGCCGTGAGAACAGGGCGGCAGCATACATTCTCACTCGAGGCCTCACAAGGACCCTACCGAGTTGGCTAGCGGTACGAAACTCGTGAAATCCAGGGCGGCAACATAGATTTCCCTCCTTGACCCCGTCGGGCCAACACAAGGTGAGTTACACACAAGTAATATACGTCACCATTTCATGTTAAGCTTAAAGGTTTCCAAAAATACTTGCCTCGAATTATTGACGACGTGAAGAACGGAAGGGAAAGTCACCGACGAACGCTAGGAACCAATGAAACCGAACCTAACGATTCGAAGAATACAATCACAACCGTTTCTAAATGAATACGGAATTGGAATACACCCGAAAACCCGCCTACGATTCATGTATATTCGTATATAAACAACAACGAGGGCGGACCACAACCAAACCCTCTCGATTCCGTAAAAATCACGAAATATACCATGAATCCGTAGGGAAACTAAGAATACCAACAAGATTAATCATATTCATCAAGAATCCATCAACAAAACGGGAAGAATCGGACAAAAACCCCAAAATCCCCAATTATCCAAAAGGGAGGGTTTCAAGAAATAATACCTTTGGAGATTCAAGTACTAAGATCCGTAGAACACGCGTTGGATTGATCGTCCAAGCTTCACTACCAAAGAAAAATGGTGAAAATCACCCCTCAATGGATAAAGATGAAGAACTCTTCCCCTCTCTCTCACTCTCTCTCGCGATGCGGGTGAAATGAAGGAGAAGACGACCGATCTCGTCTAAAAAGGACGAGATTGTACAATTACCGCTTTGTGTGCCGCGGCACCGAAGTGTGTGCCAAGACAGTGCCAAAAATTACTCCTGTGATTCGGCATTGTGCCGCGGCAAGATGCGTGCAGCCGCGGCACCAGTGATTGGGTTTAGGTCCCAGACGACACACGAGTGTGCCGCGGCACCGGACAGTGTGCCGCAAAGATCGCTCGGCACCGTGCCGCGGCACACGCATGCTTTGTTCGACCAACAATCGAAGGAATTTGTGCCGCGCACGCACATCTTGTGCCGCGCCCACACCCCTATTGGGTTCTAAAATGATAAAAATGATCAGAAAGAGAATAAAACGATAGGAATCAATATTTGGGAACCAATAACACGAAATGGATCCACGCAACCAAACGGCGCCCGCACCACAATAACGAGAATACAGTTCAACAGTTGACAGGAAGGACACACTGAAAGGTACACGAGGGTCACTATGACCGAGAAATATACCAAAAATAAAAATACAAGGGAAAGAAAAGTACCGGATATTACAGAGACAACAATTACAGATACGGATACCCGTAACTTTGGGCAAATTACAAAATGGCCCAAAACGCCCGGAAATCACGATACGTGATCGAATAACCAAACCGAAGATCACAACACGTCCAACAAAGTTAAACGGACTTGCGGGAAACTCAAACAAATAGCTTCGGACGAGATTCTCAAGAATCGAACTCAAGTGCGGAAAAGTCGCTAAAAAGCACGGAACTCAACAAAACAACACCGAAACGAACTCGGATGACAAAAAAGTGTAGAATTAATCATTCTCAGAATGACGAAACGGTCATGGGCGAGCCGTCAAAACGGACTCCGGCCGAAAAAAAAGAAATTTACCGAAAATCGAAAATTGCGGATATTACATTCTACCCTCTTTAAAAGAAGTTTCGTCCCGAAACATAAAATAAGTAGGGAGAAACAATATCCCCTGCCAGGAAAACTCGACGAGATACACAAAAACCGAAGACTCCCGCCCGATGGCGAAACGCTGCAAGGGACGCAAGGAGACATACGGCGTGAAAATACGCCCTAGGGCGACTAACACAACGTCACCGGTAGAGACATAATAAAATCAACGAGTGACAAGCATCAACAAATAGACAATACAATCGAGTCGATTATACGAACAATCACAAAACTCAACGAACGAAAATCAATATGATTGACCAACCCAACGGTTCATCAACCAAAACGCGAGTCAACGCTGAATAAATACGGAATTCCACCGCTTAAAGATTGGAAGATCGAAAACGAGACTAATTTCCCAAACTTAAGGGAATTACGAAGGAGCCTGAACGCTCAACAATCACGAACGAGAACAAAAACTGAACAAACAAACGATTGAGACAACAAAAATCGAACGATCATGTCCGAAACACGTAGGATAATAAAATTCAAACAACAACTCCCAAGATGACCTGGTGAGAACAGCAAGACGTGCATTCCCGTAAGATCCACAGGAAAGGGAATAGCGATTGAAAAGTCACAACGACAAACGAGTCGTTCCGAAACAATACCACCCTCGTTCGATCAACAAAAGCAAGGGATAGGGAAAGTTCAGAAATGTTAACGAGCATAAACGAGTTGATAGAGCCGAAAATACAGAAGTTCAAAATCCGATCCAATTTGAATAAAAGAACTATTAGAACCAAAAGATGTTACTTCCGAACAAGATTCACAATAGTCGAACCGAATTCGGAAAAGTCACAGTGATAACCAGATCGACTCAAAACCAGATTACAGCTCGTTCGAATGATGAAACCAAGGTATAGATCAAGTTCAGAAGGTATCAATGAACACGAGCGAATCGATAGACTGGAGAAAGAGAAGATATAGAAGTCAAAATAGTACGGGTATTACTTTTGACCTCGCCCCTGAAACTCACAACAACGGAACCAAGGTAACAATACAGTAAGCAACTGACACAATGCGGAACAATCACCGATGCACACAATCATACCAACCCGAGCTCTAACAGCTCGCATATATGCGATAACGCATAAACCGCTACGAGGAGACAACATCTAATACCAATATCACACCTCTCACAGAGGCTACCACGACAACTGTGTGGCGAACGACTCAACGTTCACACCACCAATTCAACAACAACTCGGGGGTTAACACCCTAACGAGAGCACGAACATCACACATATATTCCCGGACCACAAATAGGAATGATAGGTTTTGAAAACGAAAACCATCTTTTGAAAATAACTTGCAAGCACCAGTTGATCTTGAGTATCATATATCAAAAAGTAGTACAAACATCGTCATCGAGACTTTAAAAAATATCATCTTGCGTTTGATAAAAAAAAATGAAGACACCTTTCGTTAAATTAAAACTTTTCAGCTATATTCGACCTTCGGGTTTAAGCGAATGCGTTTCTAAATCATTAGAAATATTTCAAAATATTTTGATCCTCAAAGTAGAATAATTTTGAAACATAGCGTGGCACTAGTAGGCATCTTGAGAGCACTGTGAGAAAATAATTTATTTTAAAAGTACGTCTCGAGGTTTATTTTCTAAGATACTCAAGGTTTTTCGTAGTACAATAGCCAAAATGCCCAAAATTCGCACGTATCAACATTTACTTAAACACATCATATCACACGCATCAAATCGCTCAAAATCACGGCGGTGATATACAATCCTCGTGGATATGTTTAACAACATCGTTAAAACAACAATCGGTTTATCAAACCGAATGGAAAGCGATATCAAGAACAAAACTCCAAAAGGTCAACTCTAGGGATTCAAGAAAATACCTGTGTTAGGTGAAGAACAATGGATTAGATGATGTTAGAAATCATCTAGGATACTCCAAAACACCTTTGGATGGAAGAAAAATCAGCCCAGATGTGAAACCGAGTCGCTACGTCTCAAACTCATAGAGGAAGAAGAAGAAATGAAGAAAAATGCAACTTCTAGGCTGGTGTCCAGTATTTATACTGGACACAATTAGCGTGCGCTAATCATTAAGGTTAGCGTGCGCTATCACGACGCCAAACAAAACTCCAGACCAAAAATACACTGTTAGCGTGCGCTAACCCCAAGTGTTAGCGTGCGCTAACGAGAACTTCAGATCCAGTCCAGTAGCTCCTGGACTGCCTTGAACTACCAGGTAGCGTGCGCTATCCTCCCCTTAGCGTGCTACCAACGCACTCTTGCGCGCGCTAGCCGCAAAGCGTAGCGTGCGCTAACGACCCACAGAGACAACAGAACATATCAGAAAAATTACATGACGTAAACCTTTCTCACACGGGTTTACCAGGCTAAGCACAATTTCCCATCTCATTTCGAAAATGCTAAAAAGACCAATGATGGTAATATTTTCCAAAGCTCACAAAATCATTTGTCAAACCATCATGAAATATTCAAGGCCAAAATGCCAAAACTTGATTCAAGGAATCGGTTTTACGAAATAAAACTCAGTTCGCAAAATACCGAAAGCCGTTTGAAAGAACTCACGCAGCGGATAAAATGCGGTATGAAAATACATCGAAGTGATTTACACTCCTCGTATAAACCAAATACGAGAGTCGAATAAACACATATCGTGAAATCAAAATCCACAGAAGGATTCACTCATTTAGCAACAATCATACAAATAACTCGCGTCACACGAGGCACAACATAAAGAAGGGAGTTTTACAACCATAGGTCGCACATAAGTGACGCATCCTCGATACTAATCACGACCAATGATCTCAACGACGCCGTCGCGATGCGACTAAGTCGACAAAATCCGACGAGACAAAACTCAACCAACACAACTTGACTCGACAACTAGGTTTCCCAAGCTAATCGATTTTTAAAATCGTATACTCTAGTCATTCGAAAATAAAACCAATAAGTTAAAAATCGTTTTCAAGACCCTTTCAAACACGACAAGGGCTTAACAAATGGTGACATTTTATAAAATGTCCTAAAACACTTTATACACGACCTTTAAACACCGACACAAGGTTTTATTTGAAAATACAAGGTGGCTCGCCCAAATACATGTCACTTTTCAAAACCCACAATACGATCAAGTCTCGTAGATTTTCAAGCATGCACGCCGCATGTATTATTATTAATAGAAACACATTGGTTGTAAATAACAATAATTAGCCAAGTACCAACAATTTCCGAACACATGCATATACGGCATTCAAAAATCACCAGTTCAAAAGCGCAACTCTAAATACTAATTCCAAGCATATGTCAAACTATCTCTTCAAGTTTAACAACAGAACTAAAGATCACCGATTTGGACGTATGTCGAAACCAGCTATGTGAGTTTCTCAACAAACTCTGCCATCAATACCTATACCGGAACATATCAATGTTCAAAACTTCTACATCATACTGCACCCTTCGGTGTCCAACTCATCGGCACATTCGGCTCAACATACGTTTAGTATATCGCAATTACCAAACACAGATTCCATCATACAACAAAAGACTAGAGAGTCAAGCCCTCTCACAATATACCACGGAGCAAAACTCGGATCTTTCGATCACCAACGATCCCACCAATACTAGGAAGTTTAGCGATGGAAGGCTCGCAAAACGACAAACGGTCAAGCCCAGAACGGCGCACATACTCCAGAGAGACAAAGGACGGCGCAATACTAGAATCAAAAGTACACAAACCGGATGGATCGAAAAACAACTCGACGATAAGTACGAGAGAGGCAATCACAGTTCAAGAAGTGGAATTTCAATACGTGAAAACAAGAGAATCGAGTAAGGAAAACTTACGAGCACTGGATGTACTGAGATGCCTAAGCGGTGTGACAATGTGCAAAACAATACACAAATAGTCGCATATAACCAACAAGACTAGGTATACATAAACCTAGAGCTCCGATACCATTTTCTCGTAACACCCCAAGATATTCGAGGTGTATTATGCCGCCGTGGACCCCTACCCGGGATCCACCAAAGCTAACACAAGAAAACACCTCTCGACTAACCGTCTCGGTTAGCAAGGAAACAATTGTTAACAACAAGAACATAAAACAACACGTCCGGTACAACCGGCATATAAACATCAACCGACAAATACAGTAACTCCAACGAAGTCCAAACACAATCCGAAAGGAAAATCCTAAGTACTCGCGAGTACAATCTATAAGTTTACAATTTGGAAAAACACCCACATCAAAAGAGACAGTAGGAAGTAACAAGACTCAATTGCACATGTCAACAACCTTGGCCGACATCCTCGTACCATCCCAGCGCCCGCTCGTCTGGCTGAACATAACCTGAAATCCATAACAAGAATTTCCCCGACAACGGGTCCCCAAAGGGGTTAGCAATTACGCTAGTACAAGTATTCAAGGCAAACCAATCGCTTACACATTTCATAGTACATGCACCAATATCATTTCAAAAACCAAAACTAGACATGTCTTTTCCGGAAAACATACAGTCCACAATTAGCCTTGAGAAAAACAATTACAGAAAAACAAAACCACGCACACGCTATGCCGTGAGAACAGGGCGGCAGCATACATTCTCACTCGAGGCCTCATAGGGACCCTACCGAGTTGGCTACAATTACAGAAAAACAAAACCACGCACACGCTATGCCGTGAGAACAGGGCGGCAGCATACATTCTCACTCGAGGCCTCACAAGGACCCTACCGAGTTGGCTAGCGGTACGAAACTCGTGAAATCCAGGGCGGCAGCATAGATTTCCCTCCTTGACCCCGTCGGGCCAACACAAGGTGAGTTACACACAAGTAATATACGTCACCATTTCATGTTAAGCTTAAAGGTTTCCAAAAATACTTGCCACGAATTATTGACGACGCGAAGAACGGAAGGGAAAGTCACCGACGAACGCTAGGAACCAATGAAACCGAACCTAACGATTCGAAGAATACAATCACAACCGTTTCTAAATGAATACGGAATTGGAATACACCCGAAAACCCGCCTACGATTCATGTATATTCGTATATAAACAACAACGAGGGCGGACCACAACCAAACCCTCTCGATTCCGTAAAAATCACGAAATATACCATGAATCCGTAGGGAAACTAAGAATACCAACAAGATTAATCATATTCATCAAGAATCCATCAACAAAACGGGAAGAATCGGATAAAAACCCCAAAATCCCCAATTATCCAAAAGGGAGGGTTTCAAGAAATAATACCTTTGGAGATTCAAGTACTAAGATCCGTAGAACACGCGTTGGATTGATCGTCCGGGCTTCACTACCAAAGAAAAATGGTGAAAATCAACCCCTCAATGGATAAAGATGAAGAACTCTTCCCCTCTCTCTCACTCTCTCTCGCGATGCAGGTGAAATGAAGGAGAAGACGACCGATCTCGTCTAAAAGGACGAGATTGTACAATTACCGCTTTGTGTGCCGCGGCACAGGCCAAAAATTACTCCCAGGATTCGGCATTGTGCCGCAAGATACCGCGCAGCCGCGGCACCAGATTGGGTTTAGGTCGCAGACGACACACGAGTGTGCCGCGGCACCGGACAGTGTGCCGCGGCACTGCTGGCACCGTGCCGCGGCACCGGATGGGTGTGCCGCGGCACACAGTCTGATTTGTTCGACCAACAATCGAAGGAATTTGTGTGCCGCGGCACGCACATCTTGTGCCGCGGCCCACACCCCCTATTAGGTTCCAAAATGATAAAAATGATCCTAAAGAGAATAAAACGATAGGAATCAATATTTGGGAACCAATAACACGAAATGGATCCACGGAACCAAACGCGTTCCGCACCACAATAACGAGAATACAGTTCAACAGTTGACAGGAAGGACACACTGAAAGGTACACGAGGGTCACTATGACCGAGAAATATACCAAAAATAAAAATACAAGGGAAAGAAAAGTACCGGATATTACAGAGACAACAATTACAGATACGGATACCCGTAACTTTGGGCAAATTACAAAATGGCCCAAAACGCCCGGAAATCACGATACGTGATCGAATAACCAAACCGAAGATCACAACACATCCAACAAAGTTAAACGGACTTGCGGGAAACTCGAAACAGCAGTTTCGGACGAGATTCGCAAGAATCGAACTCAAGTGCGGAAAAGTCGCTAAAAAGCACGGAACTCAACAAAACAACACCGAAATGAACTCGGATGACAAAAAAGTGTAGAATTAATCATTCTCAGAATGACGAAACGGTCATGAGCGAGCCGTCAAAACGGACTCCGGCCGAAAAAAAAGAAATTTACCGAAAATCGAAAATTGCGGATATTACAGGTACAACTAAGGCTGTTTAAAAACCATTAATTCCATTTGAACTTTCAAAGCATAAACAAATAACAAGGAGGATGTGTCTAGTCATGATCAAAAGTGTAGACAAAGTCCACCAAAATGCATCAAATCAACCAAGTATTTTAATTCTCAATTTGCAAGTATACGTCATAATAGTCATGTTATGTGGATGCAACGCGGTGCATCATAATTAAGCATTTTGAACCATGAGACATAATGAATATACCATAACCAACTCGTCTTGACTATCCAATAAGATCGACTAAACATAGTTAAATGTACAAGACACATGCCTTTACAAATACTTAGAAAAGTATTCGGACCCATAGTCACACGAACTATAATCGAGGTCAATAAATTCATGTATTTACTGTAATATGATGTTGCTTTACATGTTGAAATTCATGAGAATTACTCTTACATTTTTGATATATTATATTGCAAGGAGACGGTGCATAAATACACTCACATGTAATATTTTATTTTAATAAGATGAAAGATGGAGTTTTCCAAGTATGGGATTGTGTCAAAACCGACTGGTGGTCCCTCAATTCAACATGACCAATCTGTCACAAATTGATTTTAACCACGACATATCTGTCGCAGTCGATGTTTGTCCCATTCGTACGTCAAATTCGTGACTAATCATGAACAAGTCATAACTTTACCGTTACCGACAATGTTAATTTTTTATTCAGTTGTTGGTTTAAAATCGACAACGGCAACGTCAAATCGCACCCAAAACGTGGTGTATGCAACAACCACAAATATTGACTTTCAACAATTATCTATGACTCCCGCAGGACCGTCACACAGTTTACTTCGATATGTGAGAGTGATACCACATCTCATAGTCTCATCCAACGCAAAGTAACGTGCGAGATAAAGAACACAAATACCCAATTTCCCCCCCCCCCCCAAAAAATCCCAAAGGGATGAATTGAAAAATGGGAACTTTAATAAAATCTTACGTGGGTACTCAGTTCCATATTTGCTTTGATCCTTGAACGGGAATAAATTTGGCTTCTCTCCATATGAGCAACATATTTTCATGGGTACTCGGTTCCATATTTACTTTGATCCTTGAACGGGATAATAAATATGGCTTCTATCCGTAGCGTGACATCATCAAGAGAAATATATTTTCCTATATGCACGTAAAGCATAAATACAATTAGATTCATAATCATACAAGTTAATGATAAATGAATCATTAATTAGGCCGGCGTCGAGCAGAGTCGATCACGGGTGGGTCAGCACGGGCAGGCTGTGGTGGCAGTGTTCGGCCGGCGTCGAGCAGGGTCAATCACGACTGGGTCGGATCGGCAGGCGCCGAACGGGATCTGGTCGGCACATGCAGACTCGCCGAGCGGCACGATCGGATCTGGGTCGGATTGCTGCGACTGGTACCAATCAGGACCGATCACGGTCGATCACGACTGGGTCGGAATGGCAGGCGTCGAATGGGATCTAGTCGGCACAGACGGACTCGCCGAGTGGGAGATTGGGACTGGGTCGGATTGCTGCGGCTCGTACCGATCAGGACCAATCACGGCAGTGCGGCAGGGGTCTAGGCGGACTGGATGCGGCGCGTACTACATGATGTGGCAATGGTCGATCAAGGTCGATCGCGGCAGTGCAGCAGGGGTCCAGGCGTACTGGCCGCGGCGGCATACGGTAAGATGCGGCAATGGTTGATCAAGGTCGATCGCGGCAGTGCGGCAAGGGTCCGGGCGGACTGGACGTGGCGGCGTGCGGTAGGATGCGGCGGTGGTCGATCGGAGGTCCGACAGGGGTCCGGTAGGAATCCGATTAGGGCCGACTTTTTTCTTAGAATTTCGAAAATTCAGAGAGGAAAAAAATTCTACTGTTAGAGCAACGTGCTGATCACGTGTTTGAGGAAAAGTAGTAAAGAAACAATAGAAAGTAAAAGATGCAAAAACATTGTATTGATAACATTGATAGATGAGCCTTTGTATAGGCATTACAATAAGACTCCTTCCATACATAGGATTTATACATCAAGTAGAATCCTACTACCACTAGAAGGATATAGGATCCCTACCATCTATGACACATCTAATTAGTATTATGTAAGGCACATGACGAAATAGTAATTCCCGGAATAATCATTATTATTATTATTATTATTATTATTATTATTACTATTGTTATTATTATTATTATTACTATTATTATTACTATTGTTATTATTATTATTATTATTACTATTAGTATTATTATTACTATTATTATTATTACTACTATGACTATTTTTATTATTATTATTACTATTATTACTATTAGTATTATATTATTACTGTGATTACTATTAGTATTATTATTATTATTTAATATTATTACTATTATTATTATTATTACTATTATTATTATTATTATTATTGCTATTACTATTATTATTAGTAGTATTATTATTTATTAACATTACTATTATTACTGTTACGAATATTATTAGTATTATTATTATTATTACTATTATTATTATTGTTCGTATTATTATTACTATTATTACTTTTATTAATATTATTATTACTATTATTATTACTATAATATTATTATTACTATTATTTTATTATTTGTTATTGTTTATATTATTAGTATTATTAATTATTATTATTATTATTATTACTATTATTGTACTATTATTATTATTATTTATTATTATTATTACAATTATTATTACTAACATGTTCACTTCTAAATGAACATGTGCATGTAACCAATTTTTTGCAATGTTATGTAATGCACATGTTCATACTTACATGCGCAGAATTTTTACATGGACTAGTAATTACAATTGCATTTTTTACTGCTCGGTTACATATAAATATTCAGCTTTTTGTTATACTTTTATATTCTTATAGCATGTAGTAATGTATGACATAAGTGTATGTTAAAAAAAATACATTATCATGTATACAACCATAATCTTATAGACACAAGACACAACACAAAAATAGAAAGACATGCACATGTGCAGAACTACACATGAACAAAATGATTTTTTTCATGAACGTGTTCATGTGTTTTAGAACTGTATGTGCAACATATGTGTATCCTAGGAAAATCATCACAGCCAGTAGTCATTTTTTCAACTAATAGAGACTGGTCATACATCCAGCATCTAAAGTAGCTTTCAATTTAATATATTTTTTCAGCAGAAGGCAGCAAAAAAACATCATATACAGCTGACGAACTATCAAGCTGTTTCAGAACATTGCAAAAACCATAGTAGCGTACCATCATGTTTTTCAGAAAGTCACATAAAATGAAAGTATAAAATCAACCCATATACAAATTTACACCTTTTGTACAAAATAGGGCGACACCATAAATGGTTCAACCATTTTCTTTCAAAAATTCCCCACTGAAGAATGGGACATAATACCCTTATTCATCCGTTTCCCCGATATCAGGCTCTCTATTAAGGCACACACCACCACTCCACAATCTTCCGAAGTTTGTTCCTGCTGAAGACAATTGATGACCTTAGTCTTCGTGAACAAATTTTTAACGGATTTTTCAGGTTTTGCTCGATTATAGATCTCCTTAATCTTCTTCTCAATATATGTGACCTGTAGAGTGTGTTGGCAGAATCAAGGTTTTGATCATGATTTTGCATGTGAGTGAAAACTATATACATTATATACCTTTTTGTAGCGTGTTTAAGAGGTTCTTACCAGAATTTTGGACCTCTTCAAATGTGCATCCTGACTGCCACCTTCGCGCGCGCGCAATGAGTTGTAGAAACGCCATTCGTGGTTATTCAAGTTCAACATCAAAAGCGTCCAGTGATATGGCGTGTTTCGTGTTGTCTTCCCATCACTTTTTGTCCACAACGGAAATAATAAAACATCATTCTCTATCGATTGCTCTAGCACATCATCGACGAAATGCTTCAGGGTGTTGCGTTCACTTGTATCCTTCTCCGCGACTAGTTCCTGAATAGCAGAATAGTCAAAAAAAAATTCATAGGCTATTGACATATCTTAGGACATCAAAGATGATAACATATGATGAATAGATCTTTTGGACTTACCCAACAAGTAGAAGAAAAACAGTAGTGCATCTCCCAAGGTCCATCTCCGCATACTTATGCTGAATCAGGTCCGCCCACGAATCGATCACTTGTTTTGTAGAACCAAAGTTCTAGAACTTGAAATTCCAATGATTTTTTTGTTATAAAGTGTATCGGAGAAGAAGTGGGGCAGGGGGGATCTGACCCTATTAGCAATCCGGTCGTGATGAAGGATGGCGATCACATCTTCCAACGTCACCTCAGACATCGGCCTACTGTCTCTCCACAACACAGTTCTGTGATACAGTTCACATTTTTTTTAGGTTTTTTTTTGGGGGGGGGGGGAGTGGGGGGTGGTGGTGTTAGTGCAGTGGTGGACAATCAATAAATCAAAGTATTTTGTGTTTAGGAACCATACCTCTCCTGATACTCACTCCATCTATCGATTATGATCGATTTCAAATGGCCCGATATCTTACTCATCGCCCAGTATTCGCTGTCCAAAAGTGGCAAACCGTTTCTTAGCTTGATATTATGTCTTACCTTCAGACTTCTATGGACATAATCATCACAATCAACAACGGGTATTTCAGTATGCTTAATGAGATCTGGGGTACTCATATGAGGTGTAATGACTTTGGCCTTTCTAACGCCAGTCACAGTCCGGCCCTTTACACGCCTACAAATGGAGCTCGGTGACACAAACAGTGCCCAATATTCGACGAACCCTGTTTTCATGTTCTGCCCATCATATTCACCTATATCTTGTGTTTATGCAACACACGTCTCTTCATCAAATTCATATTGCAAATGTGCAGCTCCAACTTTCTTATAATGCATATCCGCTATTCTGTCTATTTCTGCAATATTTTTTGGATCAGAGAAAATCTGCATGGGGGTAGGGATATAGGAGTTATCTAAACATGGCATCATATGGTTGGTTCGGGGTGATAGATTTGAAGTTTGTGCATCATCATGCACAACAATCGACTTCTCATGGGCACCAACCTCATTGAAATCAGTGTTTTTGGAGGATAACTTCGAAAGCTGCGACTCAATCTCATCGAACCTGGATCTCTCAATTTCCCGCTCCTTAATCACCCGTTTAATTTGTCCAGTTAACTCTTTATTCTTTAACCTAAGACTCTTCAGTTCCAATAATAAGTTCAGACTCCCGGATGTTTGTTTACAATCTGACCTAATGGAGCTGCTCATTTCTGCAGGGTGACATACGTCATTCTGTTTTTTCCGCTCATCGTAAAACTTGGACACTACGTCTACAATACTAGTAACACCGTCTCTGTTAATTTCATCGACCTTATCAAAATCTTGCTTGCTCAGATCATCGATCACATTACGAATTACTGTCCCGACATCGTGGTTACGTGTGGCGTCAGCTTGAGTAAGATTCAAACTGAAGGAGGGGATGCCAAATTGCGAACACATTTCATCATCCATCAAGACAGAAACATCACGCTGATCGCCGGTAGGTTGGGAATACGCACCTTACATATCCCCCATTTGTGTGGTTGATGCGATGTCAGGGTGTGTTGTGTTTCTGATTGAGTCATCAGTTGGATTTGTCTCCATATCACATTTCTCTCCCATCGAGGTCGTAAGCTCTGGACCATCTTTACCAACGCAAAAGTCCTGTTCGGATGCATGATGTTCCGAACTACTCCCATCTCCTGCTTCGGTCTGATCTTTAACCTCACCGACAAATTCACCAATGAAACCTTCTATTTCGGTCTGATTAGGACCATCAGCATTTTCCTCTATTAATAACATAAACATCCACTTCTCACCCCTCATTGGATTGAGATCTCCTAATTTCAGCTGTCATTTTTGTAGGTAAGCCTCATTTTTGATGAAAGAAACCAAAAAAAAAAAAACACATGGTGCTGAATACAAACCTTTTTTATTTAATTTTCATAAGGTTCACACCCGCAATGGCTGTCTTCAGGCGTTGCAAATCCCATTTCATGAACCTTGGAAACAAAACATCTCCCTTCGTCTTTATCAGATGAGTATGCTCGCATAACCAGTACTGGAAAAAGAACCAAAAGAAACACATTTTTTAAGAAAGATGAACTGATGCAGGTCAAAACAGGTATATTTTGCAAATAGATATATTTTTTGAACTTACTCGTAAGAGAATTGCACATCCTCCGAGTTTCATATTCATGGACGTCTTCATCTAATTCCAAAGCACGTCGATAATATACTGACACCAGTTGTACCTAGCCACTTCATCAAAATCCTCCACAATCTCAGTCACAGGCCAGGCTACTGAAGAATTTTGACAAGGCGTGAGAACTGAAGCCATCAGGAAACAGTGGACGATCCGAGCAACATCAACTATACTTGTTTCGTCATTATCAAGCAACATCTTATCCTACTTACCCAAGAGGCGGGTCTTGCTCAAAGTGAATGACGATGTTCTTTTTTCAATATCATCACCAAAATGGCGTCTCACCCACGGCACAATTGGGCCTCTTTTGTTCTTCACAGGAATTTTGCGTTTACCACCGGTAACACCAAATATTAGAGCTACGTCTCGACAAGTCAGTGGCACCATCTTCCTCCTAGTATGAAAGTGGATTTTCTATTATCGAAACATTTAATGATGCGTCCGATGTCACTGTCCACCTTATCAGTTTTCTGCATCATCTTCCTCCCACCATTTCGGTAAATGGCATCGAAAAATAACCATAAGGGTGACCTTTTAATCTTCTGCAAATGCATATCATTGAACATTAGTTTGTGATATCCTTTATGGCTGTCTTCAGATTACTTCGGTAGTAAGTGACCCCTCGCTGGACTCTTATTGAAACTAAAAAAAATTTAAAAAATATATATATATTTCGAGGTCAGTATATTTTTTTGGAATGAAACATCAATTACAAATCAGTTCATTCAAGGCATTCATCAACTAGAGTTCTAATCAAAGTTGTTTGTTGGATTCATTTTCACTTTCCGCTTTTTGTCGCAACTATCACTGCTGTAATCTGTACTGGATGCATTCAGAACTTCATTGATTATGTCCCTATCGCTCCCGCTGCTGTCTTCACATTCCATACTATAATCTGTAAGTTTTTGGTGAATTGGGTGAGTGGGTGTGGATGGTGGGAGGGGGGGTAAAAAGGATAATGATCATATCAAAAATAGGATCATATGAACCCTCAAATCACTAATGCACGTACCAATCGACTGCGCATCAGATTCTGAATTTTCTGTATCTACCTCTTATGGATGCTTCGTACGAGTTTTACGTCTGATTTTGTCATTATCTAAGTCATGTTACACATAACGATCAAGATAATTATTATATTTTTTGGTTTGTCAATCTGTATATATGAAAAACACTTATAATTATGAGTATGGTATCACACATACTCGTAGATATTGAATCAGGTTCGGAAGAATCTGAAGATGTATCACGTGGACGTTTCTTCTTACACGTACGTTTCCCAACATTTTTATTCATCTCATATTCTACAAAAAAAAAAAAAATCAAGCAAATGAGTTGATGGAGACACAACTATAGACACATTCACACGGGAACAAGACTAACTGGATTCAGAAGAGGTCAGTGTCTCATTCTCTACAGCTTCAATCATAGTAATATCAAAATTAGTAGCATAAACAAAAAACAAAAAATCGGACATGCAGCAACTGCACTCAAAGATGCACAGGTTCGGTCGATATTAAACACGTTCATGTACAAAAATGCAAACGTTGATCCAATCGGGATGCACATGTTCATCAGTTGGATGCACATGCCCATCCAACTATACACATGTCCATCCAAAAGAGGGCTACAACACAACCACCAAACATCAAAGACTGTCCGTCAGAATTAATTCTAAAACATGAATTCTTCAAAAAATATAAATATATATAAACAAAATATGTTAGAAACCTCACTTACCTTTTTTCTTTGCATGAAGACGTCTCGATTTCCCGGTGGTGTTCTTACTTCGTGAGGAACATTCTTCCTCACTCCTACCCTGTCTCTTGCGCACACCCCTAACCATCCTCCCCTGTTTATGCTTTAACACTGATTCCAAAAGGGCGAACCTTTTCAAATTTGTATGCTATAATCGTTTAGGCAAATTACAAAAGAGAGCATCAACATTGACAACACATTTCGTTGTCACCCTATTTTTCAGTTTTACATCTATTGTACATCCGGTAAAAAGCAAAATTAGCAATAAATAAAACCACTCACCCGTATTCCACACACCCGCGCACAATGGGTGTCTTCTAAGCGAGCTCGGTGTTTTCCGTCCTAAATTTTTTCTCCGACGGTAATGAGCAGAGGTGTTGGATTTTTTGATTGCTAGGGTTTTTGAATTTTTCCAAACTGGAGTGGAGGGAGAGGGGGGTTGTGTAGGTGGTGTGTAAATCGGGAGGAGAGAGAGTGTCAAATCGGCGCATTGGTAAATGGCGATGGAGGAGTGTCAAATCTAGGGGTGGTATACTGTACCGTACCGAATTTTTTTGTCGATACCGTATACCGTACCGAAAGTTTCGGTACAACAAAATTCATATCGATATCAGATCAAATTTCAGATATCGAATTTTATTTCGGTATCGGTATATACCGAACTTATCGAAATACCGAATTACCAAAATATCGAAAAAAATCTTGATATACCAATATATACCAAAATACCGAATAAAAAAAATACCGAAAATATCGATATACCGACATATATATTGAAATACCGATTTTTTTTTGGTATCTCGGTATATACCGAAATACCGAAAATAAAAAAAATTCATACCGTTATCGTACGAAAATTTTCGGTACGGCACCATACCGTACCGAAAATTCGGTATGCCGAAATTTTCGATAATTTCGGTAATTTTCGATACGATAAATTCGATATCTCGGTATTTCGATATATTTTGACACCCTTAATCAAATCGGTGTATAAAGAGAGCATTAACACTGACAACACATTTATTCAAATGGGCCAAAAGGGGGTGGGGCCGTAGGGTTTTGGACTGCTCGTAAAGAAGAGGCATTATAGTCCGGAAAACATACTTTGTATGCAGTAGTCATGTGTTTTACAACATTGTACCTACTTAGATTGTACCCGTTCTAATGCGCTTTTTTTTTTTTTTTTTTTTTCAAAACCGCGCATTTGGGGATGAGCAAACTACCCACAATCTGGCGGCAGCTCTAGAAAGCGAGGGAGAAAAGGGTTTTGGGTGTGTGTTTTTTTTTTGTTCCTCCTCTCTAGAAAAAGGTTCGAGTTTAAGTTGAGACAGATAGTGATCGATGGAGTTGATAGAGTTGCAGCGAGGTACGAAGGTGATGAGGGCGTAGAAGGGAGCCAGGTCAAGGTTGGAGGCGAAATACACTCTCCGTATTTGAAAACCACTTTTCCTGCCATCATTTACGCTCTTAAAGTCTTCTATTCCAGTTTGGCAGCACCCGGTTAGTCCAATTACCCTTACATTACGGTCTGGGCTTTGGATTGTGAATAATTATAATGCTGTTATAGAACTGTTTACCTTTCTCTCGTCATATGTTATACAGTTCCAATCATTTATGCTTAGATAGTGAAGATCCATGGCACGGAATTTCAATTTTCGTCACCGGTCCGTCATTGATCTATCATAGGTTGATTCTATTTGATTTATGTTGTTGTTATGTTCAAAAAGAGTATAAATTTTTCTCTCTTTCTTCAGATGAATCAAAAATTCGAGAGAAAGCGAAGGAAATATTGGACAGAGCATGCAAGCTGGTGGTTGGCAGATTCACAAATTGTGCCTACGAGGGTGAGTTTTATGAGAAGCAAGACCAACTATGTTGTGCCATGGTCGACGTGAAGGAGTTGTGCAGGGATTATGACAACCCGGACAGCTTGGATTGGCTGACACGAGCCAAGCGCGAACGTGACTAAGCATCAATCTTCTTGGCTGACTTTTTAGCTAGATGGGACTCGGTCCTGGGCTCATCTGTATTCCCCTGGATCTGTCGCCAAGAAAAGGCCTACAGGCTTAGGGTGCTGGAGAACTGTGCATTGAAACTGGAGCAAGGACAATCTACTTCTTCACCGGAAGTGCGCAAACACTATCATTGTTTTGTGGATAGAGTCGAACGCAGACTAATCCTACAACTCGGGAGTCTCTTGACGGTCACACCCGATCATGCATATTGATATCCCGCTTGTGGAGTTTGTCCCCTGTATTACCGCTTTCAACGAAGCAGCCTTACATAAGACGAAGCAGAGGGTGGTTGATCAGGACGCTATAGTTGATGACGTTTTTGAAATTTTAGCCTCGCATACGAGTTTGAGTCACAAGAGAGCCCGCCCTAGGGGTTTGTTCCTCCTTGTTGGCCAAAGTGGAGTTGGTTGTACATTGGTATGGAGATGTGAGCAGACTTGTATAGATTGATGTGTCAGATTATGAAAATTACTCAGACCCCTCAAGGCAGTGAATTGCTTCTTTAGACCTTTTTTTTTTCCTTTTTAATTTACTTGTGCAAATTAATTCATGCCATTCAGGTCTTTTTTTTTTTTTTTTTTAAATAGGCCAAGTGTGAAGTTGAGAATTTCAGGAACTCTCACCAAGGTAGTGAGAAAACGCCCCTATTCAGTGATTCTCCTGGATGGGGTTAATCGTGCGCTCACATGTCTTAGGAGTTTCCTGGAGGTTTTACGTGATGATGCACCAACCGATTTTGAAGGGTATTCTGTTGACTTCTCTAAGTCTATTATTTTCATGGCTTTGAAACGGATATCCGAAGAGTGTGTGACTGGATGTACATGCCTCGATAACAATCCACAACTTCTGGAGGAGTTCAAGCGTGACCCTGTAGAATATGTTAGGACCCATGACTATTCTCGAAGAACTTTAAAAACAGCTCTATCCGTGGTACAATTTGTCTTTCTCTTTTAAGTTTTATCGGCATTTCATGTCCATTAGATGCATGTAAAAAAGCAACTTGTTCGGAATGGAATTTGCAGGTAAGGCGGGTACTCTGGGATGAGCTATTGGATTCTATGGTGGATAGAGCTTTTCTCATGAATCGACTGCACAATATGAAGGCTATTTGTAGGGTGCTGCTTAGGGAAATTGTTAGAGAAGTTCCTGAACGAAGGTTTATCTTTCATATCTCAGACGCTGCGTTGAATGTGGTACTTTGGAATTCCCGGGCTATGTTTGTAAGTTCTACTTCCATGGTGTGCCTGCATTTGATGATTTATTGTTTATGCTTCAATAGAAACAAAATGAGCATTCTTTTAAGAGTTCCTCCTTAGTAATTGTGATGTCCTTTCTATTGTGGAGACGGCTATCCATGTAGCCTCTGCTAAAAATGAAGTTTAGTGAATCAGTCCGGCAATATCTTATTTTCATAAGAGTTGTCCTCATCTTCGTAATGATGGATGAAAAATATTTTAGATCGAGTAAAGCCCCGAAATTTCTATGGTTTTAGAAGAGATTATAAAAATATGAAAAATTTGGAGAATGTTAGAAAATTTTCTGGGTAACTAACCGACTATATAAACACCAATTGGATTATAGTTATCACATAATAGACATACAGAGGGAGGCATAAATCATTAGTATGTTAATATTTAATCAAGCAAATTAAACCCTAACTTATTAACTAGTCATACATTATTTATTCGTAAGGCATACAGTGTCAAACATCACATGTAAATAGATTGCAACTAGCAAACTAATTCCTCAACTAAGCAATATATGATAAGTTAAATAGCACCATCTTACTGAGCTATCTAATACTCAAATAATCGATAAAATAACTTACATTAAGACAATCTCATATGTTATTCCTTCACAAAATTTACTAAAACCACAACTTCCGTAATATTGAAATAACGACAATTTTCACTAATATATAAGCAAATTTAACTAACGAGTCTACCAAATTCTACAACTTGGTATCTGGTCCATGAAGGCTAGATACTTAAGATTGAATAAAAATATACCAAATGTCACTCGTAACGCAACATAAGTGATACGTAAGTGACTCACCTAAGAAGTAAAGCAAGAAAATATGTAACTAATAGTTGGACAACAAATATTCTTGATTTGAAATCGTAAAATGACATGGAGATCTAAATAACCCATTCATGTCTTGAAATAAATTATAGATAAATAATTATTTAAATTATCTCATATGCTCATCAAGCTTCGGTTGCACACTCCTCGTTCAACTCCTTCAGCCCGAAAGGGTTCAAATATTGGGGTGAGCTATACATCCGGATTTCTGCATGTCAAAGCTAAATATATAAAGTAAGAGCATAGTGCCAAGGATTACATGCTTGAAACTTGTAGCGTGATTCATGCAATCTGTACATGATCACTTATCATGCAATATGTACATGATAACTTATAACTAAATGGAGAAGTCAAAACTACAAATACAATGCACTCATTCTTTCATCATCAGAGCGGCATTCGGGTGTATATTTCTAACATATTCAAAGAGTTTCTCCTTTTTGTTTTCTATTTTTTTTTTTTTCATTTATTTGAAGAATCTTATAGAATTTGCAGTAGACTGTTTCCTTCTATAATCTTATTATAATCAGTCAATCGTTGTTGGATACACTACAAAAGCAATAATTTACACATACATCGTACACTATTATCTGACTTGAGCATCAGTATGTCTACACCAGGAACCCTCCCGATGCTGTTGCAGATGACAGTTGATCAATTCATATAATGATTCGTTCTGAATTTGGTGATCAATCAATTTATGTCGTCACAAATTAATAGTCTTGCTACTGCCCAAATCAATCGACTCAACTTGGTTTAATTTTTGGTCGGTTCTTTTAAACTAATAATATTTTATTTCAACAAACATTTTATTTCATCGAAAACAGGTCTAGAAAGAACAAATTATGCAGTATGGCCCTATGATTTCGCATATTTTTATTCGAATTCAAATTTGATACTTAAATAAAGCATATTTACAATTTAGTTCAACGAACAACCAAGTTTCAATTTTTTTTTTCAACTTTTAGCTTCTAAATGTAGATATTATCTACTTATGATTCTCAACTCTTTTTTTTTTTAAGTACACTCATGTCAGATCGTCAAACATTCGAATGTATGAGATGTAATTATATACTCAGTATCCGAAATGAAAATGATACCGACAGTTTTCATTATTATAAATGATAAGTTTCAAATAATATAAATATTCATTTCTAAATACTCAAATAATAATGTTATATTTTGTTGGCAATCAAAATAGTGGGAACCGTTCAAATTAACATATTCCTCTTTTTTTTTTTTTTTTTTAATTTTTGCAACCGGCCACTTCGGGGATATGCTATACCACTATGCATCTTCGCAAGACATACACGGTTACAAATTCTATCGTATTAGGGGTTGTTTGATAGTTGCTGAATAGTTTGGTGCAGAATGATTAAGTGGTCCGAATGATTAAGAGACTCTTGTTATATAGTGGAAAATGAAATACAATTGTTTTTTAATTGTTCAAAATAAAATTAGGACTCTTAATGGTTAAGGGAGGGTAAGGATACAAAACCATTCAGAGTTGAGGGTAAGGATACAAAACCATTGGTAAGGATACAAAACCATTCAGATGGTTTTTGGAACCACTAAGAGCAGACACTTTTTTCACCAAACAAGAATTACCTCTTAACGATTCAGAGATTGCCTCTTAAAGCAACTATTAAGAGTTAAACAAACAGTCCCTAAATGAAAAAAAGTTCTCAGAATTAAAAAAAAAAATAATACTCCCTCCATTTCTAAAATATCGTCACTTTTGATTTTTTTCGTAATTGTTCTTTTTTAAGTTTGAATTTAAATATATTTATTTGTGTTATATAATAGTTGATGAAAAATATATCAATGAATAGCATTCGAAATGTATTTAGATTGATATAGTTTTCATCAATTGTTATACAATACAAACAAAAATATTTAAGGTCAAATTTGAAAAGGTACAACTATCAAAATTAGGTGAAGACAATCTTTTAGGAATGGGGAGAGTAATAAGTAAAGTGGATATAAAAAAGTTTAAAAATACCTCGAAACATTTATAGACATGATATTTGAGCCACTTAAATTGTGACTGTTTTTTCTTTTTCTTTTTTTATTGTAATATTCAAACTTCTCGATTTTTTTTGTAAATACTTCAAACTTCAGGGATAGTTTTGAAATTATCCCTACTTTAATTTCCTGAAGAAAAAAAACAAAAAAACAAAAGAAAAGAAAAAACCCACTGAAGTCCATTTCTTGAATTACCTGTCATTGTAAGTCTCTCCTGCTGGTTCTAACTATGGTTCATGTAACCAAAAAAAAACTATGGCTCATGTTACTAATTATTACTACTACTATATATTCCCTTCGGTTCTTATTCGGTCATTATTATAAGTCTTTTTTAATTGATAGAGTTAGCTAAATATATAAAAGTAGCTTTAAAGAAAATTAATTTCCTACTTTATTATTAGTAATAATGATAACATTCTCTCTCCATATTTTTTTACTTTTTATGGAGATGGAATAAATTAATAAGATTTTTATAAATGGTTCTCAATAATTACAAATAACTAGTTAAAAAAATTACATTTGGGACCATTTTAATTACCTCAAATGGGACTTATAAGAAGGATTGGAGGGGGAGCAAGTATGTATTATCTAGTGTTTATGGAAAAGGTTTTACCTGTAATAGAATTAATTGACATCATCTAGACTTCTAAATTTAACCTTCATCATCCTTTGCATAAAGTCCACTTTGATCTACAGAAATACTAGTAATAATTGGAATTCATATATATGACAATGATCAAATGGTCCCCAATTAACACCCTCAGTAATTTTTACAAAAAATACAATAAAATAAAGCTGAAATTAACCACTCCAATCAATTGTTTGGTCTGATTTCCGGGATTTAGTTTCTGGCCATTGTTCCAAATATATGACAGGGAACCTCCCACCCCCACCCCCTCCAAAAAAGAAAAAAAACGCAGCAGTTGCATTTATTAGAAAACACTCCCTCCTCCTCTCTAGCTCACTCACTCGCATTGAATGTGCAGGCAGTTGAGTCATGCATTAGAAAACTCTCTCTCTCTCTCTCTCTCTCTCCTTGCGTTACTATAAATTAAAACCAAGTTCCAATTTACCACAACCACGTCAATAGCAAAAATAACAAAAACAAAATTAAAAGAAACATGTGATGTATACGAGAGGGAATTCGTACACGAGGAGGACGATGGCCACTCCTCCGACTCCTCGGATGAAGACGGAGAGGTGCGGGGCTACTACTTCTCGACATCCACCGACGAAGAGGAGCGCGAGAATAGCAGTTGAGACTGCAGAATACGCAACGGAAACATCAAGCTCGATGACGACTCTTGCACTAAATGTGAAGATTGCTTGGCTGTGTACCATCTCGAGTGTCATGAGTATAGGTTCACTACCGAGTTTGACGAAGACGAAGAGTATTTCTGCACGTGTGTCCAGCAGTTGACGTATATGACACACGAGCATATTCAACTGCTGGACACACGAGCAGAAATACTCTTCGTCTTCGTCAAACTCGGTAGTGAACCTATACTCATGACACTCGAGATGGCACACAACCAAGCAGTCTTCACAATTAGTGCAAGAGTCGTCATCGAGCTTGATGTTTCCGTTGCGTATTCTGCAGTCTCAACTGCTATTCTCGCGCTCCTCCTCGTCGGTGGATGTCGAGAAGTAGTAGCCCCGCACCTCTCCGTCTTCATCCGAGGAGTCGGAGGAGTGGCCATCGTCCTCCTCGTGTACGAATTCCCTCTCGTATACTTGACATGTTTCTTTTAATTTTGTTTTTGCTATTGACGTGGTTGTGGTAAATTGGAACTTGGTTTTAATTTATAGTAACGCAAGGAGAGAGAGAGTTATCTAATGCATGACCCAACTGCCTGCACATTCAATGTGAGTGAGCTAGAGAGGGGGAGGGAGTGTTTTCTAATCCATGCAATTGCTGCGTTTTTTTTTTTTTTTTTTTGGAGGGGGTGGGGGTGGGAGGTTCTCTGTGATATATTTGGAACAATGGCCAGAAACTAAATCCCGGAAATCAGACCAAACAATTGACTATGAAGTTATTGAGAATTTTAAGACAGCAACAAACTACGACGTTTAGTCGGGGCAAAGTAGGATTTAAGAGAATTATTTCACCGACCCAGTGAAGCAACTCCGTCCTAAAACGTTTCACTTCCTGCGGAGTATCGAGTATCAAAATTTAGGAGAATGTGAATTAGTTTCCAAGCACAAAATACAAATTAACCGGGATTAAAGAAAAAACATGAAGTCGAACGAGCAATATCATTCTAGTACTAGTAGTTTAATATATCATCATCAACAACTGCACCTTAATCTCAACTATGCTAGGTCGATGGCATGTAAATTATAGTGCCAATTAATTGCCACCATAAATCATGCAAAAAATAAAGTGGCAAGCTTTTACGCCACATGCCCTTCCTGTAGAAACCTTCATCCGAAGGAGAAATAAGATGAAATTCCAAAACCATCAACATCATAGATTTTTCCAACAGTCATGTTAGTTATGTGATTGATATTGTAAAATTAACACGTACATCATGGAACATGAGCCTACTGGTAGCTTACTATATATATGAATCCAGTAAGATTCCCTAATTTACATCAACACAGCGATGAATTAGCTAGTTCCTGCCAAGTAGATAATAAATTTGGAAGGAAAAAATTGAGTTAGTTCAGAAAACAAAATGCAAATTAGCAATTACAAAAGGTCAATATGTTCAACGAGCAACATCTGTCTAGTTGTAGTTTAAAATAAGGAGCGCCATAAAGATCCTACCATAACAGGTTCCTCAACCATTTCAACCAGGTAATCAACTCAGTTCTACCTCGTTTCACGTTCAACAACAACAACAACATCTAAGCCTTAGTCCCAAAATGATTTGGGGTCGGCTAACATGAATCAAACTTTGAAACCGTCAATAATCGTTACATAAATAACATAAAAGGAAAAAAAGAGGGAAAAAGTAGAGAAAAAAGCAAATAAAAAAAAGAATAATGTAAAAAAAAAAATCCTGAAAAATAAATTAAAAGATAACATGAAATAAAAGAAAATAGAAAAAAAAAAGGAGGAATCAGACTCCATCCACCATCCGTATTCTTTCCCGCCACATTTGCCTCTCCATCGCCATACTTTCTCCAATTCCAAGAAACCGCATATCATTTTCAATCATCTTTATCCAAGTTTTCTTGGGTCTTCCTCTACCTTTCACAACATTACTTGTTCCCCAACTTTCTAGCCTCCTCACCGGGCATCAATAGCCTTCTTCTCACATGACCAAACCATCGTAATCGATTCTCCATCATCTTGTCTTCTATTGACGCAACTCTTACCTTCTCTCTGATCACCTCATTTACAGCCGATCCTTTTTGTATGACCACACATCCATCGTAGCATACGCATCTACGCCACATTCATCTTTTGAACGTGACACTTTGTTTCTGACCCAACACTCGGTGCCATATAACAAGCAGCCTAATTGCCGTGCGGTAAAATTTACCCTTTAATCTATGAGGCATGCCAGATCACATAAAACCCCGTGGCACTCTTCCACTTCAACCACCCCGCCTTTATTCATGAGCCACATCGCCATCTAGCTCTCCATCCTTTTGGATAATAGATCCAATCTCGAAAGAAAGTGGATCCATGAACAACTTTCCCATCAAATGTGATCATCCCGCCTCTCTATCATTGTTTTCGCTAAACCTACACTCCATATATTGATCTTACTTTCGGCTAAAGCCTCGAGCTTCCAAAGTATCCTCCAAAGTTCCAATTTCTGTTGCACTCCAACCTTCGTTTCATCAATCAACACAATATCATCTGCGAACATCATACACCACGGAACGTCATTTTGAATTTCTCTGTCAATTCGTCCATGACTATGGCAAGAGAAAAGGACTAAGAGCAGATCCTTGATGCACCCCAATCGTAATAGGAATTCTTCTGTCCTCCCAACATTAGTACGTACACTTGTACTAGCTCCCTCATACATGTCCTTTATAATGTCAATATATTTCGCGATACACCCTTCTTTGCTAAGGCCCACCAAAGTACTTCTCTTGGTACTTTATCATATGCCTTCTCTAAATCAATAAAAACCATATACGAGATCTTTCTTTTTATCTCGATAATGTTCCATCAATCTTAGGATAAGATAAATTGCTTCCATGGTCGATCTTCCAGGCATAAATCAGCGATTTTCTGTTATCTTCACACATTTCCTGATCCTTTGTTCAATCACTCGTTCCCACAACTTCATGGTATGACTCATTAGTTTAATTCCGCGATAATTAGAACAATTTTGAACATCACCTTTGTTCTTATACAAAGGGACGAGAATACTTTTCCTCCATGCTGATGGCATCTTATTGCTTCTCCAAATCTTATTGAAAAGCATAGTTACCCATTCGATCCCTCTCTCCCCCAAACACCTCCAAACTTCAATAGGTATACTATCTGATCCTTCTGCTTTCTTTGACCCCATCTTTTTCAATGCAATTGTCACTTCACCCTTTTGAATTCTTCTCTTAAACTCTCGGTTAACCATACTTGAGGGGATGTTTAAATTCCCAATATCTTGTTCTTGATGGCCATTGAATAGGGTATCAAAGTATGACCTCCATCTCTCTTTTATCTCTTAAAACTTTTTGGTCAGTATCTTTTACACATTTAACTTTTTCAATATCTCGCGTCTTCTTCTCTCTCATTCGAGCAAGTTTATAGATATCTCTTTCCCCTTTCTTTAGTATCTAATCTTGCATATAATTCTTGATTGACCTTTGATCGGGCATTTCGCACTGCCTTTTTAGCTTCTGTTCGAGCTTTCTTGTACTTCTCATAATTCTCATCGCTCGAGCATTTACCCAGTACCTTATAACATTCACGTTTGGTCTTTATCGCTTGCTTAACTTCATCATTCCACCAAGATGTGTCCTTACTTGATGGTCTGTTTCCTTTAGATTCTCCTAGGACTTCTTTTGCAACTTCCTTTATGTTATGCTCCAACAAGTTCCACATCGAATCTATATCCATCTCCGTGCAATCAGACCAAATACCACTATCGGCAATCTTAGCCACAAAAGTATGTCGACTCTCCCCTTGGAGCTTCCACCACTTAATTCGAGGGTCAACTTGTGGTCTTCTCTTTCTTAAGTGCCTCTTACCTCGAAAGTCAAGCACCACAACCCTATGCTGTGTTGCAACACTCTCACCGGGTATCACCTTGCAATTAGTAAAACTTTTCCTCCAAACATTCCTTACTAAAAAGAAATCAATCTGACTTGCATTACCTCCGTTTCTATATGTCACCAAATGAGAGTCCCTTTTCTCGAACCAAGTGTTCATAATACCCAAGTCATGAGCTAATGCGAAATCCAATATACCATTTCCTGCTTCATTCCTGTCCCCAAAACCAAAACCACCATGAATGCTCTCAAAGCCATCTCTGCTAACACCGACATGCCCATTGAGGTCACCACCAATGATCAATTTCTCACCCATAGGAATTCGTTCGACAACCTCTTCCAAATCTTCCCAAAATTCTTGTTTGATCAAAATAGAACATGAGAGAGAGAGAGAGAGAGAAAGAGTTGAGAGAGAGTTGAGAGGGAGAGAGAGAGAGAGAGAGAGCGAGTGCGTGTTTTATTCGACACTAAAATCTTAGAATCAACAGAAGAATCTTGTGATCATGCCAGTAGCAAAATATTTGAAATTAATAATCCATAAAGTTGCAAATTCAAGTAAGATAGCTAGTTTTGTGTCATAAACAAGTCGGCCTGATGAGTCCGATACTCATGATTAAATGAAATACCTGCTGGTTCATGTCTTTATCATGCAAATCACCTGATTGACAATCAAAGAGATTAGCAATTGCATGTTTGTTGGCAGCCTTCGACGTGAGGATACTGATAGCTTTCCGGAAGTCAATAGTAAACCCTTCTTCACCACCATCTAGAGTGCCATCATCTAAAATCTCTAGACGGCTCCTATAGAGGACATCATCAGCATATTCAACTCCATCCAACATGAAAACAGCATAAGTCCTCTCCTTCACTTCCTTAACTAGCAATCTCTTTATTTCATGGCCTCTGCAGTTATTTTTAGGTTTGACGTATGTGAAAAATGACTTCCCAGAATAAGATTTAAGGGATTCAGTTAGGCATGCAATCAGTTCCCTCTTAGCATCATCATGCAGACATAGAAAGAGGTAACATCTGGCAGGAAAATCATCAGGCAATGGTTCAAGTGGAGCAACAATGATCTTCGCTAAAGCATTTATTACAACACAAGTTGCTTTAGCAGGACCGTTATCAGCTTTTGTTAAGTTTATCCCCATAATCTTGAACTTCTGCTTTTCTTCAGCTGTATCAAATGCCATTATTCCTGTTGTTACTCCCTGTGAATTATGGCATACATGTATATAAGGTTCAATATGGCGGCCATATTTTAAAAGAAATAAACATAAATGATAAACGCTCTGGGTGAAAAGAGTGTATGTAAAAGAAGAAAAAATACCTCCTGGAATGCAGAGTTTGGAGAAGAATTGGCCAGTGGAGAAAAACTTGAAAGATGTTTGCAAATGTACCACAGGCACCTCCCCAGCATAAAGTCTTTGTAAAAAGGACCCGTGACCATCATCTGTTTCCGGAACTCAAAAAACTTGTAAGCCGATTGCACTTTTATCCTTAAATTGACCAACACTCCACCAAATGTTCCATCCTTGTGCTTGAAATAGCAATCAGCAAGCGATCATTTATTCATTGCAATTCTAAATGACAGCTCACCCGTTCCAACTGGGACATCAACATATACAACAGCATTATTACAACCACTGGCTGCTGCTAACAAGGGTATAACATCCGCAACTAACATTTCTCAAAGCCTTCCCAGAAGTTGATTTTGACTACCAAAAACGAGAGGAGAGAAAACAAGCATTACAAGATAGACTAATGGTTCGATCCATGGAAGTCCAGAGGTGTATTGAACAATAAAGACCATGAGGAGATTTACCATGTGTATTGTGTAGACGTAAAGACGATGCAAAAAACAAAATAATGCAATCACAAGTCATTTACGGATATATGTCCATATCTGGAGGCGCAACTACATTCCACCTTCACACTGTAACACCCAGCAATTTCATATTATGAACGATGCACTTTATGTTCTATTTTAAGCACGAATATATATTTGTATAAAACACATCTCGTCTTATTTCAAGCATCATTCTTTAATATTAATACTTTGCAACTCATTTATTTTACTTGAGCCCAAGTCATAGTATATGTTTATAAATCTCATATTCCGTACGCCCAAGATCCTAGTTCTAGTCAGTCTTTACCATATTGGGTTGCTTACATTTTATGTAATTCTTTGGCCCCCTTATGCAAGCCCGAAGACAACCTTGATTTTGTAGACCGAGGTAACTTCCGGATTTTAGAATTTTTCATATCCTTGATCAAGATTTACCCTAATATATGGGCACAAATTCATTCAATTCTCTGATTATGCCATTCCCTTCTCTTTTATTCTTCCACAAATTCACCATCCAAGACCAAATACTGAAACAGTGCCACCCAAACCCAGTCTGACGGAAATTGCAAAATACTGCGCCACCTCGCGGCATGACCTCTAACCGAAAATTGAAACCATTGCGCTGAGTCTTATTTACAGTCGACTTAGTAAATTCGGCTTTGACATGAGCAAGTGCGGTGATTTTCTCTAATTAAAGCAGTTAGTCGATTTATCTCATTTGTAGTGACATCGGCTTTTTTCAAGTCAATCACACTGGTTTTCAAAACCGATTTGGCTTTATTTAATTCTAAGTGAGTTTTTCAAAATCATTTTTAGTGCTATTCTCATCTTGCATTTGAGTCTTCTCGGTGATCTGAGATAGGTGTGCAGATATTAGTGTCTCAAAATCTTTAAGTAGCTGATTTACAGATTCGTGCAGATCCATATCTTGTGACATGGCTGAACTATTATTTGAACCAGAGGGTTTTGATGTTACCTCTTCATCAGCTAGGTTGGCCATTAGACAATCATACTCTTCATCATCATCTGAGAAGAATCCGCTGCTGGACTCTACACGCTCTTGATCTTCTCCGATGAGGGCCTTCCGTCTGTCTTCTTTTCTGCCCACCTCCTTCTTGCTCTCGTCCTTCTTAAGATCAGGACAGTCGATCTGAATGTGTCCTGTCTTATGACAGTTGTAGCACTCCACCTTCCAGCTTCCGGCTTTCTGGTTCCTTCTGGGATTCTCCTTATAATTCCTTTTGTAGTTGGAGTAGTTTTTTCGGAAGTTGCTGAACCTCTGCATTATGAACGCCATTTCTTCCTCAAAATCTAATGGATTTGGAGGCTTTACATCAGATAAGCTCTTGGCGGGGGACTCGACTGCAAAGGCTATTCCCTTCTCTGCAGGCTCGGTTGAGGATGAACTTGGGAGTTCAAACTCATAAGCCTTTAGGTCGGAGAACAGCTCTTGGATCTTTATCTTATTAAGATCCTTGGATTCTCTCATGGCCACTGCCTTCATGCTCCATTCAGGATTGAGAGATCTTAGAACTTTCAGCGCCATTTCCCTGTTGCCATAAGATTTGCCGAGGGAGTTGATCTCATTGATAATCTCAGTGAACCTTGTGTCCACTTGGTCTATAGATTCGCCATTCTTCATTTTGAAGTTGTCAAATTTTTGAATAGCAATTGACAACTTGTTCTCTTTGATCAGCTCCGTTCCTTCACACATTAGGGCTAATGTGTCCCAGATTTCTTTTGCATTCTCGCAATTCTTGATCTTGACCATGGTGGATTTGTCAAGAGTTTGATACAGCACGTCTCTGGCCTGGTTATCAAGGTTGGCCAGCTTTCTTTCTTCGGGAGTCAGCTCTGTCCTCTTCTTTGGGATCTTCTCTGGCTTCCCTGCAGCAATCTCCTCTGGAGTGTTGTCCTTCTCGAAGGTGTAAGGACTGTCCTCTATGATGCACCACATGTCATCATGGATTGAAGATAAGTGTGCATGCATCCTTATCTTCCAAAGATCATACTCGTCAACTGAAAACACAGGTAATCTAGAATGCATGTGTTCCATTTTATAATGAGAGTAAAATATATCTCTGATATAGATCTGGTTCGTGAACTAAATGAACCAACCTCTCCGATACCACTTGTAGGTCACAAGTCGTCCAGGAATAAGTCTAGAGGGGGGGTGAATAGACTTATTGAAACTCTTAAACTCTTTTTTTTCGAAGAGTAAGTTTCTTCAGCTGATAGATATACAAATGACTTAGAGTCGTTTGTTTTCAATACGTGCGGAAGTCAGCTGATGACGAATACAAAACAACTAATGAAACACTTAACAATGAATGCAGCAGTTAAAGTATGATGCTATGAAACAGTAAAATACGCAGGCAGTTATAGTGGTCTCAGAGGTGGGGTAATCCTCTACTAATCCACTTTTCTCCAAACCAGTTGGAGATGAATTCACTATAATTGTCAACCAGTGATAAAGATTACAGTGATTCAACCAAATTACAACAGCTTCCAACCAGTGGAAATCCTTGCCGTTGCAACACACTTGACTGCCTTGCACCTCTTGATCCGCGACCCTTGGATGCCTTTACAGTCTCGAACTTCAACCAGTGAAGTAGCCCGAACTTAGGATTAAAGACACGAGTTTTTGTCTTCTCCAACTAAGAGCTTCTTCAAGTATGGACTTTTGAGAACTGCTCTTTTCACGATGCTATAGTTCGCTTTTAGATTGCTTTGATTGCTCTGAAAGTTTGTTCGCACCGTTTGTATGTTGTGTTCTGTGTGTGTAGTTGGACTTTTGAGAACTGCTCTTTTCACGATGCTATAGTTCGCTTTTAGATTGCTTTGATTGCTCTGAAAGTTTGTTCGCACCGTTTGTATGTTGTGTTCTGTGTGTGTAGTTGCTCAGCTTCAAATCTTTGGATATATATAGGCCACGATCTCTGAGCTTTTCCTTTATAGCTGTTGCAAATCTTTTCAACAAATCCGTCCGTTGGAGAGGTAGACTTCATTGTTTTCTTTCTGAACGTTGCAAGGCTGGATTCCCATAATTTAATCCATCTTTCGACCGTTGTGAAGACTTTGCATGTGAGGCGCCGAATCTTTTGAATATAATACGATTAAAGTCTTCAGTGGTAGGCCTGGATGAATTATTCAATTCATATCTTTAGCGGGAATCTCTCCAATTTGTCTCTTCACGTTGCATGTGACTTTCCGTAATAATTGACTTTTCAACGCTTGCTGACGTGGACTTGGAGTGCTTGGCTGATCTCGAGTAGGCTGATGTACAGTTAACTTCTCTGCAGTCTGGACTTTTCTGATGTTCACTGTTTGGGATTCGCCTGATCAGATGACTTGTCTGGGGTCACTTGACTGCAGTCTGGTCAAACATCTCTAATGATTTTTGTTGACCAGAACTCCTCTGACTTGACTCGGCTGTACCTCTCTGATGAACTCAGCTGATCTTTAGTACTTAGCCGATTTTAGCCTAACTTATTTTGGCCTATAGAAGATACTCATTTGGTTCTTCTTTACATTTTGCCAAGTATTAAACTTAACATAATTTGGCCTATGGAAGATACTCATTTGGTTCTTCCTTACATTTTTGCCAAGTAATAAACATTTGAATTATATTAATGACATCATCAAAATCTAACAAGTATTCCTAACAGATACCCCCGGTATTTGAAGGGTACCGTGACGCAAATTGGATACCAGATACGAAAAGTTCATTTTTGACAAGTGGTTATGTGTTTACCATTGGGGGTGGATTTGTCTCATGGAAGTCCGTGAATCAAACGTGTATAGTCCGATCCACCATGGAATCGGAATTCATAGCTTTGGACAAAGATGGTTAAGAATCCGAGTGGCTCAGAAACTTTCTAGAAGATATTCCATGTTGGTCAAAGTCAGTGCCTACAGTGATGATTCACTGCGATAGCCAAACTGTTATTGGTAGGGCAAGAAGTAACGTGTATAATGTAAAGTCTCGATATATTCATCGACGTCATAATACCGTGAGACATTTGATCAAAATTGGGGTTATATCTATTGACTGTGTGAGGTCATTGGATAATCTAGCAGGTCCGCTAACCAAAGGGTTAAACCATGATCAAATGAATAAATTGTTATATGGAATGGGTTTAAAATCCACAAATTGAGAATTATCAGAGTGGTAACCCAACCAAGATGACTGGAGATCCCAAGAACTTGGTTCAATGGGAAAACTAAGCTATGAGAGTTCGTGTGAAACACTCATCTAACTTTATTCCCTATAGAGCAATTGAGTGTTGAAAGCTTGCATAGTGTTGAGGTTAAGTCTATGACTTTAAATGATTCCTAAAGACCTCGAGGAGGTAGAGTATGGCAAGATACTCGGTAAAGAATCACCTGTATAAGTAACAAGTGAGGGTCGCTTCATGAAATACACTTATGAATCCAAAGGGGTGTCCAAGGCCCGTAAAGGACACAAAACGTGAGAACGGATGAGGTTAAGGTGTTCAAGTGTTAGCACCATTGTCTCGGTGCACGCCGTGGGGGAATAGTTCAAAGCATCACGCCACTAATCCGCCTGTGTACCCGATAATGTTAACTATAGAAAGTTCAAAGCCACGAACTACTTATCCTTATACTTTAACGCCTCTTGAGTACTGAGCTTGTGTTTGTACATTGCATTTGAGCTATTTTCACTCATGTGGGGAATTGTTGGAATCGTTATTGAATTTAATTTTGTAAAATTAAATATCACATGATCGATCTACGTTCCGAGTAGATGATCGTGGTATATTCACATTCTCTAAACCGATTCCGGGTGAGTGAGAAATAGTGAATTAAAGTTAGTCACTTAATTGTGGATTAATGAGGGATGACTATCCCATATTGATTAATGAACTATTATTGTTCAAGTATATAAGGAGCTTTCATTACTCATGTAATAATTAATGGCACATGTGAATGGGCTTAAAGCCCACACGCGCACACGCGCGCCGCCGCCGCCCGCCCGGCTCGCCTCGACCGCGGCCGTGAGCCGCGAGCCACGTGCCGTGAACCTTGGCCTTAGCCTTGGACTTGAACTTGGATCTTGGATCTTGGATCTTGGCAATTGATCTTTGGGTGGCCTTTGGGCTGTTCTTTGGGCTAGGCCTTGGCTTGCTTAAAGAATTTTTGGACTAGCTCAACAATATAGTTGGGCTCGTATGTGCAAATAAGTATGTCCAGGTACATACCTCCAGTGGTTAAGGGGCTGAATGCAGGCCAGGTACGTCCTGACTGTTCAAATTCAGCCAGAACACGGTTGTAACCTCCCAGAATTCTGTAACTCCTGTCATTTTGAATTTCGAAACTTCTGAGATTAATGCAGCATAAATGACTGCATTATGACAGCCATTAGTGGTTGTGTTTAATCCATGCAGAGTGAGATGGCCTATAAATAGGCATGCATCTCATTTGCATCTGACACACGAAAAAAAAAACGAAAAGCTTTCTGCATACTATACTCCGCATTTCATAAGTCAGCTTCGTCCTTACCTTCTTCCAAGTTCGTCGGAGCTCATCGGTTTGTGGTGCTACTACCTCCGAGACGCTGCCGTTTTATCTTTGGGGACGATATGTCAGAGCCGAGAGCAATACAGTGGTTGTTGAAGTGATGGTTTGTGATGACATGTTAGTGTTAAAACAAAAACTGGAATTATAAAACCTCTTTTTTTTTTTTTTTGTATTTTGATGAAAAATTGTTTCCAAAATAATGGAAAAACCAATTCAGCACCATTTTACCCAAACATGTTTTGGTTTTGAAATTGACTTTTAAAACCAAAAACCAAAAACTCGCAACCACCCCAAACAGCCCTAATTCTATCTAAACAAAACCAAAAAAAGAAGTTTTCTAATTTCAGTTTTTATTTTAACACTAACACGCCATCACCAACCATCACTTCAACAACCACCGACTACCACTTTAACCACCGTCGACTACCATTTCGGCCACCGACCACCACTCCGGTCACCAACGACTGCCACCTGACCACAGTCAATTACTACTTTGACCACCACTGACCACCTATCCGGCCACCGCCAACCACCTCTCCGGCCACCGTCGAGCACCTACCCGACCACCGCCGAACAGCTCTCCGGCATCGCCGAATACCTCTCTGGTCACCGCCCAACACCTCTCCGGCCACCGCAGAACACCTTTCAGGCCACCGCCCAACACTCCTCAGGCCACCGCCAACACCTCTCCGGCTACCGCGGAACCCCATTCTAATCACAGTCAACTACCACTTTGACCACCGCCGACCACCACTTCGATCACAGTCAACTACCACTTTGATACCACTATTATGTTCATGTTTTACACTATAGTTTGTATTTTCGAAAGTTTCTTAACTCATAACTTAGTCTAGTTTTGGGTTTTGAAAATTCTAAAACTCAGGTTTTGATTTTTGAAAATTTCAAAACAGAAAACAGAAAACCACTCAAACATGTAAAAGAACATTAGCTAAAAGAATATGAACAGTAGTGCTGACTTAGATAGAAATATTTAGTTAGGTAATACAAAGAGTACACAATAATTTTGACTTAGAACTCTCATAAAACTGAAATGCTATGGACCAAGGGAAAATGGATCAATATTCCTATCGTCAAATAAATACAGTTAAACCCCTCTAATTGATAATATCGTGACTCAAGGAAAATACTGCATCCGTCCTGGAGTAGTTATATTTGAAGAATATACTACATATGCACAAGCGAGGGAATATATACTAATGATGCCATTAACGCTTGTAAAAAGAAAGGTATTAATATCCGTCAACTTATCAATGTATCATTTTTAAGAGTTTAGTGGACGCCAATTGGGCAGGATACGGCCGCATAAGCGGATCCACATATTGCCTGATTGTGCACGTGCGCCGCCAAGAATTTTTCCAAAACGACATCCTTTTGGTCGTTTTTTTATTAAAAAATGAAAAATCAAGATTTTTTTGTCGTTCGTTATTTTTTTCTGTGATACGTCGGTGCACCAGTAGTTTTGGATGCTGAATCCGCCTATGTACGGCCATATGACTGGTGGATATTGTCGTATGTTGGGCTAGTTACGACGGTGAGAAGCTAAGATACAATCGTAACTGTTGGCAGCTTATACAACTACAGATCGATTTCTTCTCCATTTTTCATTCCTCTTCATTTCCATCCTAGAGAAACATTTTCAAGAGGGATTTTAGACATCCAAATACTTGTGCATCCATGGAATTGAACATCTAACACGAATCTGGGGTTTGGGAAGTGGCTAGAAGCAGATTTGAACCGTTGGACATCATCCGATTATTCAAAAGGTAATTGTTCATCAATTTGGATTTTATTTTGGATCGGAATATGGTGTTGTTTAAATTATAATCATGATATCTAAATGTTTATATGTATGATTATGAGATGAATATAATTATTTCTTGAACTATTGAGATTGTTATGAAGAACACTTGAGAAATGATTCTTGAACTTGAAAAGTCCGATCTTGAGTTGATAATAATTTTGGATTATGATATCGAATTAGAATTGATGATATATGAGTAATCCTTCGGAGTTGGATTATTGTTAGGAGACTCTATAATGATTAAATGAGTTTTAATTGTAAATCCTTGAAGATTATTAAAGAGTTGTGTAATTATCACATTGGATTGAAATATGATGTTTAGAGTTTTTGGGTTACCTTCTTGCGGATAACAGATTGTTGCACTCACCGAGACTTGGTTTCGAATATTGTTGTTGATAAACTGTATTTCGTTCAAGGTTGTTCGAGCACTGATTCCATTGTGAGATGTCTTGTTCGTGTTGGGGTATTTTCTTCTACAGATTGAGGCATGTTAAGCTAGCTTTATTATGAGGATAATGATTCTTTTGTATGTTGCATGTGACATACATTATTATGATCTATGAATTATGATTCATATTGATATGATGTTGTCGATCATGACTATCATTCATTTCTTGCGGAACAATGCTTTCCAGGTCTTTTGCATTCTCTTTTTTTAGCTTCAGTGGATTTTCTTGATCCTTGTTGGATTTGTTGATATTTATTAATTCTCCTTGTCATTTTTGTTATCGTGAATTCTCGAAGTCACACTTGTGTAGGGATTTTAATCTAGAATATATGGACATGTATAGATGTTCAAATTGGGTTTTGCACACGGTAGGAGAACTTATGTGAAACTAATTAGGTATATGACCACACGTGTATTTGAGGATTCTATACACATTGGTAGCTTGTTCACAAACACATTTCTGGTTGGGGCGTACTCTGGCGTCCGCTTTGAACTTATGATTTTGTTGGTTCATATATGTTCAACATATTGAGATTTATTATTTTGTGTAACTAACTTTGTGGTTTTGGGGCGAAATATATGTTTATCGTATTTTAGATGGAGAGAAGGACAAAACACATGAAGGTCATGGGGCGAGATATATGTTAAACATATGCTCGAGTCTTATTTTTTTATGCTTTTATTATTCGTGTATTCATTCTTTTGTATCGTACTCCGTTGAAATTTGTGTTAGTTTGATCTATCCTTCTTCATTTGATTATACTTGTAATTTATGATGATTGGCCAAATTGTACCCGTCTGAGTATTTTGTAGCATAACATAGTTCGATACTGCAGTTATGTTACCTTGATTATGGATGATCACTATTATTTTTATTCTCTTGTGAGTCCCAGTGTGGAAATCCAAGGCACTGTAATAATCACTTATTTTAGGGTGGTACATAGAATTCTCCTAAAACTAAAATGCTACGGTTCAAGGGAAAATGGCCCAATATTTCTATCACCAAACAAATACAATTGAACCCCTTTGACTAATAATGTCGGGACCAAAAGAAAATAATGCATCCGTCCTACTTGGGTAGTCATATTTGATGAATGCATATGCATCAAATAAGGTGAGGGAGTATATATTGATGCCGTTGGCGCTTGTAAAAATAAAATATAATTATAATCGAGTCAAACCGAGCTTGAGAACTTCAAACTTGAGTTCGACTATTTTCGAACTCTTTTTTGTTTGTAATGTTCGAGTTTGTTCGTGTTGGGCTCTTTTTAATTTAACAAGATTATTCGAAGTGTTCGATTAACTTGGGTTCGAATAGTTTGATTTTGAATGTTAAGACTTTTTTGGATAGAAGGAAATTTGTTTTGTTTAAAACCATATTTTTTATTTAAATTGTTTTTTTTCTTAATATAATTCTAAAATACATTAAATCATATATATTTTATTTTAAGTTAATATTCGAGATGGTTTGATAATATTCGTGAACCGGGTCGTGTTCGTCTGACTAACAAACGAGCATAATTTTTTATTCGAGCTCAAATCAAATATTAAAGGAATGAGCCTTAATCGAACCCGAACAAGCTCAAACGACCTTTTGTTCAAGAACGTTTGGTTTGTTTTACATATCTAAAATAAAATAAGGTACTTTATTCATTAACTTATCAATATATGATTTCTATGACAGAAGCTTTCCACACTGGTTGAATTTTAAAACCCGAACAATTTTCAGCAACAAAAAAAGGTACCTATATAACCGAAAATGAGATAATTTCACATATATCCTGTAAGTTTTGTCCAGTCCACAAAATATCCTGTAATTTTTTTACTTTTTCAATTTTAGTCCTTTGTACCTCAATTGTAGTCCTTTTTGTATCAAGAACGGTCCTTTCCGACCAAGAGCTTCTATTTCCGCCGTTGCTTAATAATTTCCGACCAAATTATACACGTGGAAAGCCAGCTCAGTAAATATTAACACATCACCATTTATTTACATAATAATTGCACAGAAAAAACCCCTCATTCACATTTCATTTCCCCGCTCAGGAAACCCTAATTTGAGTTGGAGAAGAAAGAAGATATCTTCGTATGATCAAGAAAGACAGCGGCCGCCGAATACGCTGGAGAAGAAGGAAGATATCTTCATCTGATCAACCGCAGAGAGAAGGCACGTAATTTGAAGGTACCCCTTTTTATTACCCTTTTTTCCATCGAATTTTTATTATGAAGGTCGCTTGAGTTTTCAAAACATGTGATAATTTTTTGAATAAAATTACCCTAATTTTTCTGGAGTTGTTATTTTGTGGATTTCATGGGTTGTTAATGGTGAAATGTATCATTTTGGGGGTACTTTCATAGGTTGAGTTATTATTATTGTTGTTGTAGAATGGCCATGGCATTCGGCCTCCTGCCATAGCATTCTTTGCATCCTTCCGGTGAATATGGCCTGTAGCTCGTTGTAGAATGGAAATTGTTGTGGATTTCATGGGTTGTTAATGGTTAAATGTACCATTTTGGGTGTATTTTCATGGGTTGAGGATTCATGAACCCTTTACTTTGCGGATGGTATTGCAGGTTCAAGTATGTCACAAACATCAAGAATGAGAATCGGTCAACCTAGCAAACTGAAATACGAAGATAAGTTTTGTGGGCATTGTCACACAAAACTTCAGATTCGAGTAGTTACGTCCAAAAATTGAAATTATCAAAAGTTGTACTACTATTGTGAAGAACATACTTTTGATTCTTGGTGTAACCCAACTAATGAACAAGAGATACAAGAAGAAGATGGACCTACTGCCAATAGCAAAGACGTCAACAGAGACTTGAAAATGAAGAAGAACCTGGAGAAAATTAGCAATGCATTGCATGAATTTTCACTACTCTTGAGAATCATAACGATCGTTGTATCCATAATTTTGATTCTTGCAATCGTAATTCTGTTTTTGATTAAATGGTGGTGTTGTTATAGCATGAGTGAGTTGATAAGTTAACAGCTCTATTATCACCATTGGATGTTCTTATGTATGATGTTACATTGAGTTGAACATGTATTATGTAATTTTACATTTTATTTGGATTTTGTTATGTATTGTTGTATTATGTTGAACAAGTACTATATAACATTGTTTTTGAATTATGTTGAACATGTATTATGTAATTTATTTTTGCCCTCCGGTAACAATAATTCTCTTTGAAGCTATTTCATCCCAGGTTTGTGTAATGTATTGTGGCCTGGAACCTCCATTTATGAATGGTGGAGGTGCTCTGAATTTAGGTCCACTGTGCATTGGTGGTGGTCCTGCCTTGTGACCTTTAGACATTTGCATTTGTTGATATGGGGTAGGCCCAGGTGTTTCTCGAACTGTAGGCATCCCCAATTCAGTAAGCTGAGATGCACTGCTAGCTTGACTCAATAAAGCTTCAAATTCTTCATCATCTTCATCAATTAATCTTGTACTGTGGGATGCAGGTGGCATAATAGATCTACTGACTTAACTCATACTTCCACTTGCAGCCCCACTCGAAGTATTCCTACGAATTTGCAAGTCACAAGGTAAATAAATTAAGCAAAAAAAGAAAAGCAATTAACTAAGTTTAGTAATTAAACAAGGTAAATAAGTTAAGTAAAGGTGAGTTACCCTTAATTTTTTCCTTCTACTGACAGTGTTAATTCTTGTAGCCCCTTGTTCAGCTCTCTTTGGTTGAGTGCATGTCTTCCTATTGTGTCCAGATTGTCCACAATTGGCACACTTCAAACTTTTCTGCTGCCTCCTCATATTCATAGATGTTTTGGTTCATTTTCTATTGCCATTAACCTCATCAGGTTCCATCCTTCTAGCCTTTATTGGTCTGCCCACAGATCTTCCAAAATTTGGTGGAAGTGGTGGAATGTATATAGTTTCAGCCCAGTCAATATAACCAGCAATTGGCATTAATGTGGACTCATACACTCTCCTATAGGTTTGAACTATGTATGAATCATGTACAAAAGCTTCTGGAGCTTGTTTCTCATGCAAAATTGCAGCAAGTGCATGCTTGCATGGAATACCACTCAACCCCCAAACTCTGTATGATCAACTCTTGAGACCTAAATCCACAGCATATTGTGATCCATCCCCACATTCAATCTGGTAATGTCTATTGTTTGACTTAATAGGGATGCAATCACCTATATGGTCCATGTGCTTCAGCAATATGTTATTGATTGTGGGGGGAAGTCTACCCTTCCAGTTATGAAGTGCCCTATCTCTACACACTTGAAACCTTTCCATCAACCATTGTCTAATCCATTCAATCATAGTAATTATAGGCTTATCCCTAGCATCTAAGATACAAGAATTAAAACTCTCACATACATTATTCAACAACATATCACACATGCACTTCTCACTAAAATATGCCTTGGACCACTGACTTGGATGCTTGTTATCAAACCAAGCAGCTGCATCTGTATTCATCTCCCTCAGTTCTTTCATCCTCTGGTTGAAAACACCCATTGTACTAGCCCTAGCAGCCTTCTATAAAGCATCTTTGAAGGCTAACCCCCTGAATCCTACTTTTTTAAAGTTATTGTGCAAATGTCTAACACAAAATCTATGTTCACATTCAGGAAGTACCTCATTGAAAGCCTGAATTAATCCCTTTTGTTTGTGAGACATGAATGTGTAATCAGCACCCCCCTCAATATATTCAAATCATTTTTTAACATAATAAGAAACCACTACCAGGTTTCTTTATTTTCACTGAAGACTACTACATAGGTTATAGGGTATATAGAATTAGATGGATCTACCCCCACAACAGAAAGAAGCACCCCCCTATGTGGGCCCTTAAGCCAACACCCATCCACCCCTATAAATGGCCTACATCCAGATCTAAAACCCTTTTTGACAGCCTCAAAACAAACGTACATCTTACTGAACCTAGTTTGATCAACTAGTTCTTCAGTGTCTAAAACAATTGAGGAACCAGGGTTAGAATGTTGAAAAGTAAAACGAAAGCGGAAGCGAAGTTTGGGAAAGTTGATAATCGCGTTTTACGCATCCACGAGCATAAGATCTATTTAGGCATTGCTAATTAATTAATTACTAAGACTAATAAGCAATTTAAATATTATTTATTATTTATTAAATAAATATGTTGGTAATTAAAATATCCTAATCTAGATCTAAAGATCATAGGATATTACCTTTGAAGATTAGTGGTTGCTTTCGTATTGATCACCTTGTATTTCTACCTTTAGATCTTCTAGAGTATGATCCGCCTTAACCCGGACGTTGCGTGGGCAACGAGCTACCGGGTCTTGTTTGGACAACTTTGGATCGGCCGAAATTCTTCTTGTTTGTGATCACTCTATTTTTCTTTGCTTTCTAGTATTTTATGAACACTCTTAGCAAATTAATTGTGTTATCTAAATTGTAGAATCAAAGACAAAAGTCTAGATCTATAATTAAACACAAGAGGAAAAATTTGATCACACAACCTCACAAGACATGCATAAAATCGGCCAACACCCTTTATGTCCTATATATAGGCTCTTGGACTACTACTAGAAATCTTAAGGAGGATTATGGAAGGACTCCCAATAAATTCATCTTACCTTATTAGGACTCTTCCTAATATAATGTTTTTTCCTTCTTTGTAGAAGTCTTAATTGTGAGAACTTTTGTGTGTGCTTGTGTTTGTTTTCTCATCTGATAAGTTTATGCAGTTTGTTGTTATTTCTCTTTTTTTTTTTATTTGTCAAAAAGATATCAAATTAGGCCCCTCAACTTTTAATTTCTGTTTTAAAAGCCCCTAACACAGCAAAATTACATTTGATAATCTGATTGTGAACGGGGTTTTTTAATTAAAAGAAGATGACGGGACAATATTGGGGACATTTGGTTCGCAGAATGATTTTTGAAGAAATGGAATCTGTCAAATGAATTGGAATGTGGAAGTAATTGGAATGGAATGCTATAAGTTTGACCAAGCGTTTGATTGACAATAAACGGAATGCAACCTGTCAAATGAATTGGAATCTGTCTGTTTAGTAAACTAAGTAATTTGAATGAAATAATAAAGATTGACAAAAATGCTCTTTCTTTGATAAATATTTTAATATTAATATTAATATTTAATATTTTTAATATTAATATTAATATTTATACGTAAAATTTCTCAATTAATATTAATACTAAAATTAATATTTTGAAAATACGTAAAATATGTAAAGACGTAATATTTTAATATTTTTAATATTAATATTAATATTAATATTAGAATTTAATATTTTTAATATTATTTATACGTAAAATTTCTCAATAATTAATATTTTTAAAATACGTAAAATACGTATATGCGTAATATTTTTAATATTAATATTAGTATTTAATATTTTTAATATTATTTATACGCAAACTTTCTCAATAATTAATATTTTTATAATACTTAAAATACGTAATATTTTTAATATTTTTAATATTTAATATTTTAATATTAATATTTCTCAATATATTTTTAATATTAATATTAATATTTAATATTTTTACATATAAATTATAATAAAATTATTTTTTCCGGCAACAATCACAACACCGTTTTTTCTTCTTCCGATCATTATGTTTAATGAAGGTATATTTGTCATTTGCAAATTTTGGGATGGAATGGATTTCAATTCCATCCATTTTGAGAATGAATGATCAAATCCTTATTTGAAGGAATGTTGAGATTTCAATTTCACTTAAGTAACCAAAACATGACAATGGAATTCGGTCAATGGAATCGACCATTCCAATTCCGCCTAATTCCGTCGGAATCCGATGAACCAAACGCCCCCTTAGATTCTCACAATTAAGAAATAATAGTAATAATAATAATTAAATTTGACGTAAAAAGTTTTAAAATCCTTCCAAACATTTATAGACATAGTATTCCAGCCATCTCCTTAAAATTATGAGTGAATCAACTCTCGCATTTTTTTTTTTTTTTTTGTAATTTTTAAACTTCTCGATCTTTTTTTGGTAAATACTCAAAAATTTCAGGGATAGTTTTATAGATTATTTTGTTTATTGATATACACATTGGGACCTGCATCAAGAAATGGACTTCGAACGTTTTTTTTTCTTGCGGAAATTAAAGTAGGGATAAACTAGCATATAGTCCGTCTAATTTCGATTTGGGAAATTATTGTTGTAATTATGAGTAAAAATTTAAAAAATAATTAATATTTTTCTAGAATTTAACCATCCATTGTCATCCATCGCAGAAGAACACAACGGCGAACCGAAATAATAAAATAGGGATTCAGTCATTCGGATGCATTTACAATTTATATAATCACTCATTTGAAATCTGATCAGAATATGATTTTACTATCCATTTCGATCTCAAACGCACATAGGAATACCCGATAGTTAGTTGAAAAAAAAAAAAAAAATGGACATTCCTACCATTTTGAGTATTAAAAATGACTATTTACATTATTAAAAACCTATAATTTATAATGCCAAAAAACGACGGTATCAATCTCATTTCTGATACTGGAAAGTGTCATTAGATCTCATACTGTCGTACATGACATCTGCCAAAAGTGTACTTCAACATAAAAGAGTTGAGAATCATAAGTGGATAATACTCACATATAGAAACAGGGCCGGCCCAAGACCCAAGCCACTAAAACAAGGGTTTTGGGCCTCACACTCTTTTTACAAAAAAGGGCCTCAAATTAATTATTAGGTAAAAAAAATTCAGAACTAAATTTAAGGTAGCTTGTTGGTAGGAAAGGACCTCATTTCCACAATGTCACAGGTTCAATTGCTGAAAGGAACATTGCCAATATATGTTAGTTTAGTTTTCTAATTTTTTTTAGTACCCAGAAAAATATTTTTCCTTTTTAAATAATTATATTAAGATGATTTTATTCCTATAAAATGTAATGAAATTCTTTTTCTAGTAAAAAAATTCTTTTAAAATTATATATATAAAAATAGTTTATTAATAAAACTAGATGTCCTCGCGTGCAATGCACGACGTAAAATATTAAATATTTTATATTAATAATATGTGATTGAATTTCAATAATATTATAAAATTATTATAAAATATACATGAGTCAGTATACACACACATATATATACTATTGATTTAATTTTATTTATAAACTTTTATCATGTGATGTAAGGACACATGATAGGAAAATCGTAAATTAATTAAGCACCGACATTTATTGTTTTATGAAGGACAATATGAGTCTTATATCTAATTTTATAAATAAGAAATTAAATTATGTTTATTATTATCAACTTTCATTATAGTCAACCCCAAAGCATTTTGGGACTAAGGCTCTGATGTTGTTGTTGTTGCTGTATTATCAACTTTTATTAATAGTATACAACCAATATTCTTACTAATATAATTTTATATGATGTGACACTAATGTAGTATATTTTACTATTGTATAATCAGAACAAAACAATTTTTAAAAATCAATTCCATACTTAATATTAAAATAGAGTCGCAAGAGAATTTAAAGGACATGTGTCATCACCACATTATTCTCTTTCTAAAAATCTTAAAAAAATAGATATTTTGTTTGGGAAGGAAGTTAGAGGGTTATTCCATATATAATATCTACCGATTAAAAATTTTCTCTCATTTTATTCCTTTTATTTTTAACTCAATACTTTGAACAATTATAACTTTTTCGTATTAATTTTATTTTTGATAAAAAAAATATATCAAATTAATTCTTACTTCGTACTCTTTAATTTGACATCTATAGTGTATACATATAAAGTCATTTAAATATAATAATGATATATTAGATGATTAAAATATTACCATATAAAAATATAAGAATATTGAAAAAATATATATTTTTAGTTTATTTTCATACTTTTGTACTTCAACAGATATTTAATTTTTCAGAATTATTTTATTCTGATTGTAAAATAATAAAATAATTATAATAATACCAAATCATATAAAAGAAATTTATATTAATAAGAATATGAGTTGTATACTTTTAATGAAAGTTGATAATAATAAATATAACTTAATTTATTATTTATAAAATTAGATATAAGACTCATATTGTCCTACATGACAAATAAATGCCTATGCCTAATTAAATTATGGTTTTCCCATCTGCCCTTAGATTTATAAATTAAAGCAAATCAAATAATAGTTTATATGTATGTGTGTGTATATTGGCCCACGTATATTTTCTAATAAATATACAATATTATTGAAATTCAATCACATATTACTAATATAATAAAATATTTAATATTTTACGTCGTGCATCGCACGGGAGGACATCTAGTAGTTATTAAAAAGCTATGAAAATAAACTAAAAATATATTTTTCTTCAATATTGTTATATTTTTATATTGAAATATTTTAATCATCTAAATCTATTATAATTATATTTATATTATTTTGTATATACTATATGGATGTCAAATTAAAGAGCACAAAGTAAGAATTAATTTGATATATTTTTTTTAAAAATAAAATTGATACGTAAAAGTTATAATTGTTTAAACTATTAGCTTAAAAATAAAAGGAATAAAATGAGAGAAAGTTTTTAATTGGTAGATAGTATATAATGGAACCCCTCCCAAATTAAACATTATTTTTTTTAAATTTTTAAAAAGAGAATTAATGTGGAGATGACACATGTTTTTTTAAATTTTTTTACGACTCTCTTTTAATATTAAGTATAGATTTACTCACCACGTTGATATTTTACGCATCACAAAAAGCAAGAAAATAGTATATTACTCAAATTTTCCCACAACATTCCACTTTTAATGTAATTTGATAAATGACTTTTATTACAAGAAGATCAGAAAGTTTTATATAAAATATAATATTTTTATAACATATTATAGTTTAAATATTAAAGACCTCGTCTTTGAACTGGCTTTGGCCTCCCTTAATGGTTGGGCCGGCACGGTATAGAAGCTAGAAGTTGAAGAGTTTTTAAAGTGGTTGTTCAGTGAACTAATTGTTAAAATATGCCTTATTTAAGATCAATTGTGAATTCTAAAAAATTATGCGAAATCATCCTTTTTGAATTAAATAAAATGTGATTAGTTTAGAAGAACCGACCATAAATTAAATCAAACCGAGCCGACTAGTTTGGGCGGTAGCCGAATATAATTTATGATGACACCAATCACAAGAATCCAAACGAAACACTCCGACTCTTAAGCCATATAATAGTTTATATTCAATGTTAGATAGTTTATTTATTATCCAATTATTAACCAAATTAATATTTTAATATTCTTATTATTCATTTTACACCATCAAGCAACTATCAATTATTTTTTATATATATATATAGTTAATACAATTAGCTAATTTACCAGTTATCACGTATCAGCTAATACAATTTGGTATCAGCTATTCGTTAATCGCCAAATATGGCCACATTATTCTTTTGTATACATTAAAGGACAATTAATATTGTATAAAACACAATATAATAAAATAAAAGATAGTAGTTAAAAACCAAACCAAACCAAACATACCCAGTATATCCCGCTCAGAGCAGGGTCTGGGGAGGGTAAGATGTACACAGACCATGCCCCTACCTATTACGGTAGGGAGGTGCTTTCTGAAGACTTCAACTTAGTGCACAACAACATATTGAGTAAAAATACAATGTGAAGCAAATGCTACGAAAAAAAAAAACCTATCAGCATTATCATACCCGAGCCCATGGCTTAATTCACATGGGACTTACCTAAGAGGAATTTGGCTACTTCACTCCCGATGAACGCCGCTCAAACAAGAGAGGTTGACTCGCGCACGCCTCCTGTCGAAAATACACCACACGCAAAAGGCAATAGGATAAAATATACAATAAATTAATAAAATGCAATGCTCTGATCAATGCTAACCGAGACAACCCAACCCCGAGACTCAACTACAAAGACCACTCCCAACTAAAGAATCCACAACTCGATCCGCGCCTCCAAGCGCACCTATCAACAATCATGGTCTCGGAAAGGTTTAAGGCCTTCAAATCTAATCTCACTGCTCCTCCCACGTCCTCCTGGCCTCTCCTCCTCTCCCCGACAACTACTAAACTCTCGACCCTCCTCACCGAGCGAAGCCCGCTCCCGCGGACGTGGCCAAACCATCTCAATCTCCCTTCCCTAACTTTCACAAATAGCGACACTTCTAGCGCTTGCCGAAGACCCCGCTCGAGATTCTATCTAACATTGTGCGACCACACGACCAGAATAACATTCTCATTTCAAATGCTTCCAACTTGCTCTCAAGCGACTTCTTCATCACCCAACATTCAGAGCCATACAACATTGCAGGTCGGATTGCCGCTCTATAGAATTTACCCTTCAGCTTTAGAGGGACTTTCTTGTCGCACAGAACCCCTGTCGCTGCTCTCCACCTTAGCCACCCCACCTTGATGCGATGCGTGACATCATCTTCACACTCACCTTCCTTCTGAATGATCGAACCCAAATACTTGAACTTATCCGTACGGGGAACGATCTGATCCGCAATCATAACCTCTACATCTTCCTCGTTGGCCTCACCACTAAAGTTACACCAGAGATACTCTGTCTTAGACCGGCTCACACGCAAGCCCTGTGATTCTAACTTAGACCTCCAAAGCTCCAACTTCGAGTTCACCTCCCTCCTCGACTCCGCCACTAACACAAGATAGTAGTTAGTATATATAATACGTAAAAGGATGACAATATGTAGCAATCATCCATTTACGAATATATATATATATATATATATATATATATATATATATTCTTTATGGGCATACATACTCAAACTTGATTAAAGATACTAATATTTTTAAGAGACAATTACATCTACCACCCCTATTACATGCCCCCTTCACAAATAATTTTTTATCTTTCTTTTAAAATAATGTATTTTTTAAAATATTTTTGTTAACTAGAAAAGGAATAAAGTAAAATAAAAAAGATTGTTTTTCTGTTTTTTTAAATAATGCGCTTTTTGGTAACTAAAAAAATACAGTATTTAAAATATTTTTGTTAGAAAATAGAATATTTTTTAAAATTTTATTTTTCTTTTAAAATAATATGTTTCTAAAATATTTTTGTATTCGAAAATAAAAACAGAAAAATACATAAAAAAATATTTTTTCCTGTTTTTATTTTCTATAAATAATGTGTTTTTATTTTCTTCTAAAAAAATGTATTTTTTTAGTTATCTTCTTTAATTTTGAAAATTAATTTAAATAATAAAGAATGTTGGAATATAGAGGCTTAAGTTGAATTAGGAAAAAATTGAGAATTTTTTTTGCAAAATGAGAAAATAAGTTCATGTTTTAGAGGAACAAATTTCACCCTTTGGTCAACACAGAAAAAGAAAAAATGACATAAATGTAATTGTTGAACTAATGGGTATCCAAATAAAATTAGAACATCAAATAGGGATATTAAAGAAAATTCACCGTATTATATTTATATCTATCATGAAATACAATTCCGGGAACCATCATTAATGTCCTAGAGTTATGGTGGACTGTAAAAGAATATTTGGACAACCTTAATTTGTTATTAGCGTGTTGATGATGTTCACTCTAATTTTTAATTTGACAAAATTATCTATTAATTGTTGAGAATTTGAACGTATGTGCGGAATTGAGGATATTATTATATAATTATAAATATTTTACATATTTATGTGGATGTTGAATATATATTATGGTTGTTCTTTTAAAATTCCTTATATTTAACTAAATGATATTAAATTAATCATTGATAAATAAATTAAGTAATTATAAAAAATAAAAAAATAAAGATCTAATAAGTTTATTTTATATATTGATAAGTTACTAATTAATTAAAGTTAAATTAAAAATTAAGTTCCAATCTTAATACAAAATATTTAAGTAGCATTCCACTAGAATTGCTATTCTGCAAATAAAAAATATTTGATCATTGTATATTTTATTTATCAAATAAAATCCATAATTAAAATATCTTAAAATTAAATATCAATCTTATTAAAATATTAATCTATCAAACTTGGGCATTGGATAAATAGAAGTGTGTCATGTTCCAAAGATATGATAATTAAAATACTTTAGTTGGTGTTTTTAAATTTGGTAACTGTAATAAAATTTTCATCCATAGAATATGTTCTATTTTAATTTAATATAAATTAAAAATAAATGATTATTATGTAGCAATAAAGAATTGACAAGGAAATTAGTATATAAGGGAAGATGTAGTCCAAATATAAATAATGAAGCATATTTGTCAATTAATCGAAAGCTTGAATATGCATGCTTATGATTAAAAAACTACATACTTCTCACGAAGATGTTTAAATAATTTAAACCTTTAAAGAAAGACACTTCTTGAGAAAAATTCGAAGGTATCCATATGGTGACTATATAGATAGAGTACGATTATACCCCATACCAAAACGACAATCCTATATAGATGTTAAGAGGCAGTCATCATCGCAATCATAGGCTCACACAAGTTCGCAGATATCTCCGACCGTCTCGGACAAATGGAATCTCGTACGTGATTTCTTTATCCAATCAAAAAATGCATCGATCTGGCAACAAGAAAATAAATAAATAATTAAATAAATATAAACCATAGTAATATTTTATATATATACACATATAGATATAGATAGAAGGCTCAATATAAAGTTTTGCAAGATTTTCAGACCCAAGATATTTCCATGCCAACTTCACCAGCAATTTTCTCTGCCCATGAAAAGGTAAATCTTATCTTGCTGCCAAGGTTGCAGGACAAAAAAGCATACAGGACAGCAACAAACAACGACGTTTAGCTAGAGCTTACCACCACGCTCGAACTTTCTAACGAGGACCGAAGATGAAACAGCATTAGCTGAACGAAGTGGCCACTTTTGCATTTAGAGAGTCGGGGGAAGTCTCCACACTCGGGCAAGGTAGGATTTAAGAGAATTATCAATTATATCACCGACCCAGTGAAGCAACTCCGTCCTAAAACGTTTCACTTCCTGCCGAGTATTGAGTATCAAAATTTAAGAGAATGTGAATTAGTTTCCAAGCACAAAATACAAATTAACCGGGATTAAAGAAAAAACTTGAAGTCGAACGAGCAATATCATTCTAGTACTAGTAGTTTAATATATCATCATCATCATCAACAACTGCACCTTAATCTCAACTATGCTAGGTCGATGGCATGTAAATTATAGTGCCAATTAATTGCCACCATAAATCATGCAAAAAACAAAGTGGCAAGCTTTTACGCCACATGCCCTTCCTGTAGAAACCTTCCTATGAAGGAGAAATAAGATGAAATTCCAAAACCATCAACATCATAGATTTTTCCAATTACATGGAAAATATCATGAGACGGTGATGAGTCGAGATAATTGATATAGTCATGTTAGTTATGTGATTGATATTGTAAAATTCACACGTACATCATGGAACATGAGCCTACTGGTAGCTTACTATATATATGAATCCAATAAGATTCCCTAATTTACATCAACACAGCGATGAATTAGCTAGTTACTGCCAAGTAGATAATAAATTTGGAAGGAAAAAATTGAGTTAGTTCAGAAAACAAAATGCAAATTAGCAACTACAAAAGGTCAATATGTTCAACGAGCAACATTTGTCTAGTTGTAGTTTAAAATAAGGAGCGCCATAAAGATCCTACCATAACAGGTTCCTCAACCATTTCAACCAGGTAATCAACTATGAAGCACGGGGACTTCATTTTGAGCCCCGTTCCCGTGTTGGGGACGTTTCGGGGACGGGGACAGCACGGGGACGTCGGGGAATCGTTCCCAGCATGAATCTGGATGGTTGGGGACGGCTAGGATTTTGGGGACGGTGCGGGGAAATCCTGGGGACGGCGCGGGGACGTTTTTGGTAGAGAAAAAAAATTACAATATATAAACTAGGGCAAATAACTCCTATTATTCCCACACCCCAGTCTCCCAAGAGAGAACAAAGAACACAACCGGCAGTCCACATTTCTCTTCAACTTCGCGACGTCTGAACTCCGACGACCCTCCCGGAGACGTCGACCGGCGACGCCTTACCACCATGACGTCTGAACAAATTGATCATTGAGGATTAATTTGATTGATTATATTGTTCTTTGAAGATTTTGAATTTTTAGTTATATTTTATTTTGTTGTTATAATCGTGACTTATCACTTATGTATGGATTTTAATTTTAGAATTATGTATGGATTTTCTAATTTTGAAACTTTTTTTTCCCGTACCCATGCCGTACCCGTTTTTTGAAATTCTAATTTTGCCGTTTTTGTCCCCGTTCCCGTCCCCGTTTTTCGTCCCCGTCTCCGTGCTACCTAGGTAATCAACTCAGTTCTACCTCATTTCACATTCTGCAAAAAAAAAAAAAAAAAAAAAAAAGATCAAAATAGAACATGAGAGAGAGATAGAGAAAGAGTTGAGAGAGAGAGAGAGTGAGTGCGTGTTTTATTCGACACTAAAATCTTAGAATCAACAGAAGAATCTTGTGATCATGCCAGTAGCAAAATATTTGAAATTAATACTCCATAAAGTTGCAAATTCAAGTAAGATAGCTAGTTTTGTGTCATACACAAGTCGGCCTGATGAGTCCGATACTCATGATTAAATGAAATATCTGCTGGTTCATGTCTTTATCATGCAAATCACCTGATTGACAATCAAAGAGATTAGCAATTGCATGTTTGTTGGCAGCCTTCGACGTGAGGATACTGATAGCTTTCCGGAAGTCAATAGTAAACCCTTCTTCACCACCATCTAGAGTGCCATCATCTAAGATCTCTAGAAGGCTCCTATAGAGGACATCATCAGCATATTCAACTCCAACATGAAAACAGCATAAGTCCTCTCCTTCACTTCCTTAATTAGCAATCTCTTTATTTCATGGCCTCTGCAGTTATTTTTAGGTTTGACGTATGTGAAAAATGACTTCCCATAATAAGATTTAAGGGATTCAGTTAGGCAGGCAATCAGTTCCATCTGGCAGGAAAATCATCAGGCAATGGTTCAAGTGGAGCATCAATGATCTTCGCTAAAGCATTTATTACAACACAAGTTGCTTTAGCAGGACCTTTATCAGCTTTTGTTAAGTTTATCCCCATAATCTTGAACTTCTGCTTTTCTTATGGCATACATGTATATGAAGTTCAATATGGCGGCCATATTTTAAAAGAAATAAACATAAATGATAAACGCTCTGGGTGAAAAGAGTGTGTAAAAGAAGAAAAAATACCTCCTGGAATGCAGTGTTTGGAGAAGAATTGGCCAGTGGAGAAAAACTTGAAAGATGTTTGCAAATGTGCCACAGGCACCTCCCCAGCATAAAGTCTTTGTAAAAAGGACCCGTGACCATCATCTGTTTCCGGAACTCAAAAAACTTGTAAGCCGATTGCACTTTTATCCTTAAATTGGCCAACACTCCACCAAATGTTCCATCCTTGTGCTTGAAATAGCAATCAGCAAGCGATCATTTATTCATTGCAATTCTAAATGACAGCTCACCCGTTCCAACTGGGACATCAACATATACAACAGCATTATTACAACCACTGGCTGCTGCTAACAAGGGTATAACATCCGCAACTAACATTTCTCTCAAAGCCTTCCCAGAAGTTGATTTTGACTACCAAAAACGAGAGGAGAGAAAACAAGCATTACAAGATAGACTAATGGTTCGATCCATGGAAGTCCAGAGGCAAGCACATTGTGTATTGAACAATAAAGACCATGAGGAGATTTACCATGTGTATTGTGTAGACGTAAAGACGATGCAAAAAACAAAATAATGCAATCACAAGTCATTTACGGATATACGTCCATATCTGAAGGCGCAACTACATTCCACCTTCACACTGTAACACCCAGCAATTTCATATTATGAACGATGCACTTTATGTTCTATTTTAAGCACGAATATATTTTTGTATAAAACACATCTCGTCTTATTTCAAGCATCGTTCTTTAATATTAATACTTTGCAACTCATTTATTTTACTTGAGCCCAAGTCATAGTATATGTTTATAAATCTCATATTCCGTACGCCCAAGATCCTAGTTCTAGTCAGTCTTTACCATATTGGGTTGCTTACATTTTATGTAATTCTTTGGCCCCCTTATGCAAGCCCGGAGACAACCTTGATTTTGTAGACCGAGGTAACTTCCGGATTTTAGAATTTTTCATATCCTTGATCAAGATTTACCCTAATATATGGGCACAAATTCATTCAATTCTCTGATTATGCCATTTCCTTCTCTTTTATTCTTCCACAAATTCACCATCCAAGACCAAATACCAGAAACCAGGCCACAGCCAAACCCAGTACAGACAGAAATTCTGGAAATACCTGCTGCCACCTCGCAGGCCGCAGCCTCTAACCGGAAAATTGAAACCACTGCTGCCATGTCCACTATTTCAGCCATGAACCGTAACCATATAAATTAATTATAGGCGGGAAACCACCAATTCACCGGAATACCCGAAATAATGTGATCTTCCGTGTGACACCAACACACCACATTATCTACAATATAAAATAATTAAACATTTCATTTAGGGCTGCAAACGAACCGAGCCGAGCCGAGCTTTGATCGAACCGAGCCGAGTTTTAAATTTTTTTCTGACGAGCCGAGCCGAGCCGAGCTTTCTTACCGAACAAAAATCGTGTTCGAGCTCGAGCTCGTTAATAAATCGAGCCGCACACGAGCTGTTCGCGAACAACTCGAGCCGAGTCGAGCTCGAGCCGAGCTCGAGCTGTTCGCGAATAATTATATATTTTTAAATTATTTAAATAATATATTTGAATTATTTAAAATAAATATTTTAAAATAATCATTAAAAATTATATATTTTCAAATATATATATAAAAATTAATATTTTAATATATGAAAATTATTTAAAAAATTATTAATCTATAATATAATATATAAATATTATAAAAAATAATTTAAAAATATATTTATTAATCGAGCTTAACGAGCCGAACCGAGCCGAACCGAGCTCGAGTCGATCTCGAGCCGAGCTCGAGCCGCACATGCCCAAGCTCGGCTCGAGCTCGTTTTCTTAACGCACAGATTTTCGAGCTCGAGCTCGAGCTCGAGTTCTTAACGAACCGAGCCGAACCGAGCCCTTAACGAGCCGAGCCGAGCTTTGTTCGCGAACAGCTCGGTTCGTTTACAGCCCTAATTTCATTTGCATAACCGTAACGTGAATAAATATGCAAAACATGTGATTAAATGTAATTAATATTCTCATAGGTAGTCATAGGGAAATTAGGTAATACAAGCATAAAGTATGCTTTGCAGTATACAATCCTAACATAGAATCCCTCAATTCCTGGGCATAATCCCAAAGTTTTGTGTATTGGAGTTCAGGAACCCCCTCAATGATTTGTAGTGCCTTACTTTTTGCCCTATAAGCTTGTTGCTTAGATATGTTTACATTGAGGTCCTTAATCACATCTTTTCTCCACCCTTTCACATCTCTTTTAGGATCATTTTGAAATGTAGACAAGAACCTCTCTCCCAACCATTTACTTGATACATTGGTAACCTTAAATGTTGGTGCACAGTTATGAGATTGGCTGTATTTTCTAATTTGAAAGGTTTCTTCGTTCACAACCTTAAGTGCATTTATCCCCCACTTGCAATCACCCCCTCTACACCTAGCATAAACCCTGATCTTGTCATTTTTTTCAAAATATAAAGATCTTTTAGTATTTATTGCATGTGAATTAACAGCCTTTTTGAACTCTTCTTTTGACCTAAGTACCATCCCCACCTCAAATTCAGGACAAAACATTACTTCATTAATAAATCTAGGAGGTATATTTTTATCTGATTCATCATCATCAGATATCCTTCTCTCATCAAAGTCATCATCATGACATACAATGTCATCATCTCCACTTTCCTCATCACTATTATTGATACCCTCAAACACCTCCATGTCTACATTCCCCTGCCACACCTCATCATCATCCCCACTTTCCTCAGCACTATCATCAAGCTCATAATCACTATCAACTAAAGAACCATCACTACCCTCACCCACCTCAATATCAACTAAATTATCCACCTCAAATCTATCCTTTGTATTAACATTCATATCTTCTGTTCCCTCACTTACGACCATATTTTCAGTATCTTCACCCATTTGAAAGTTTGACTCAACAGCTGCAACATATACATATACATGAAGTTACACAGACAACCTTTTTAATGAATGCAAATTAAGTCAAAATGTGGTGCAAATTAATATCATCTAATAAACACACTGACATCATCTAATGTTTACAAAAAACAATATTTTTAAGTAATGCAAATTAACTGAGAATGGAAACCATAGGAACTGATATCATATAAGAATTCGATTCGGTGGACATACAAATACTTACACTGATGCGGTGGATCTTCGTGTTGCCTCTGCTTTTCTCCTACACACATCTCCCTATTTGATGCGGTGGATCTTCACGCTACCTCTTCAAGTGTGGCTGAGTATCGTGTTTCTCAATTTAGGAATTAGGGTTGCCTGAGCGGGGAAATGAAATGTGAAGGAGCGGTTTTTTCTGTGCAATTATTATGTAAATAAATGATGATGTGTTAATATTTACTGAGTTGGCTTTCCACGTGTATAATTTGGCCGGAAATTGTTAAGCAACGACGGAAATAGAAGCTCTTGGTCTGAAAGGACCGTTCTTGATACAAAAAGGACTACAATTGAGTTACAAAGGAATAAAATTGAAAAAATGAAAAGTTACATATTAAGTTTCAAATAATATAAATATTCATTTCTAAATACTCAAATAATAATGTTATATTTTGTTGGCAATCAAAATAGTGGGAACCGTTCAAATTAACATATTCCTCTTTTTTTTTTTTTTTTGCAACCGGCCACTTCGGGGATATGCTATACCACTACGCATCTTCGCAAGACATACACGGTTACAAATTCTATCGTATTATGGGCTGTTTGACAGTTGCTGAATAGTTTGGTGCAAAATGATTAGGTGGTCCGAATGATTAAGAGACTCTTGTTATATAGTGGAAAATGAAATACAATTATTTTTTAATTGTTCAAAATAAAATTAGGACTCTTAATGGTTAAGGGAGGGTAAGGATACAAAACCACTAAGAGCAGACACTTTTTTCACCAAACAAGAATTACCTCTTAACGATTCAGAGATTGCCTCTTAAAGCAACTATTAAGAGTTAAACAAACAGTCCCTAAATGAAAAAAAGTTCTCAGAATTAAAAAAAAAAAATAATACTCCCTCCATTTCTAAAATATCGTCACTTTTGATTTTTTTCGTAATTGTTCTTTTTTAAGTTTGAATTTAAATATATTTATTTGTGTTATATAATAGTTGATGAAAAATATTTCAATGAATAGCATTCGAAATGTATTTAGATTGATATAGTTTTCATCAATTGTTAAACAATACAAACAAAAATATTTAAGGTCAAATTTGAAAAGGTACAACTATCAAAATTAGGTGAAGACAATCTTTTAGGAATGGGGAGAGTAATAAGTAAAGTGGATATAAAATCCCTCGAAACATTTATAGACATGATATTCGAGCCACATAAATTGTGACTGTTTTTTCTTTTTCTTTTGTAATATTCAAACTTCTCGATTTTTTTTTGTAAATACTCCAAACTTCAGGGATAGTTTTGAAATTATCCCTACTTTAATTTCCGGAAGAAAAAAAACAAAAAAAGAAAAGAAAAAACCCACGTTCGAAGTCCATTTCTTGAATTAATCGTCGTTGTAAGTCTCTCCTGCTGGTTCTAACTATGGTTCATGTAACCAAAAAAAAAAAACTATGGCTCATGTTACTAATTATTACTACTACTATATATTCCCTTCGGTTCTTATTCAGTCATTATTATAAGTCTTTTTTAATTGATAGAGTTAGCTAAATATATAAAAGTAGCTTTAAAGAAAATTAATTTCCAACTTTATTATTAGTAATAATGATAACATTCTCTCTCCATATTTTTTTACTTTTTATGGAGATGGAATAAATTAATAAGATTTTTATAAATGGTTCTCAATAATTACAAATAACTAGTTAAAAAAATTACATTTGGGACCATTTTAATTACCTCAAATGGGACTTATAAGAAGGATTGGAGGGGGAGCGAGTATGTATTATCTAGTGTTTATGGAAAAGGTCTTACCTGTAATAGAATTAATTGACATCATCTAGACTTCTAAATTTAACCTTCATCATCCTTTGCATAAAGTCCACTTTGATCTACAGAAATACAAGTAATAATTGGAATTCATATATATGACGATGATCAAATGGTCCCCAATTAACACCCTCAGTAATTTTTACAAAAAATACAATAAAATAAAGCTGAAATTAACCACTCCCATCAATTGTTTGGTCTGATTTCCGGGATTTAGTTTCTGGCCATTGTTCCAAATATATCACAGGGAACCTCCCACCCCCACCCCCACCCCCTCCAAAAAAAAAACACAGCAGTTGCATGTATTAGAAAACACTCCCTCCCCCTCTCTAGCTCACTCACTCACATTGAATGTGCAGACAGTTGGGTCATGCATTAGAGAACTCTCTCTCTCTCCCCTTGCGTTACTATAAATTAAAACCAAGTTCCAATTTACCACAACCACGTCAATAGCAAAAATAACAAAAACAAAATTAAAAGAAACATGTCAAGCCCAGAACCGAGTGATGTATACGTGAGGGAATTCGTACACGAGGAGGACGATGGCTACTCCTCCGACTCCTCGGATGAAGACGGAGAGGTGCGGGGCTACTACTTCTCGACATCCACCGACGAGGAGGAGCGCGAGAATAGGAGTTGAGACTGCAGAATACGCAACGGAAACATCAAGCTCGATGACGACTCTTGCACTAAATGTGAAGATTGCTTACCTGTGTACCATCTCGAGTGTCATGAGTATAGGTTCACTATCGAGTTTGACGAAGACGAAAAGTATTTCTGCTCGTGTGTCCAGCAGTTGAAGTATATGACACACGAGCATATTCAACTGCTGGACACACGAGCAGAAATACTTTTCGTCTTCGTCAAACTCGGTAGTGAACCTATACTCATGACACTCGAGATGGCACACAGCCAAGCAGTCTTCACAATTAGTGCAAGAGTTGTCATCGAGCTTGATGTTTCCGTTGCGTATTCTGCAGTCTCAACTGCTATTCTCGCGCTCCTCCTCGTCGGTGGATGTCAAGAAGTAGTAGCCCCGCACCTCTCCGTCTTCATCCGAGGAGTCGTAGGAGTGGCCATCGTCCTCCTCGTGTACGAATTCCCTCTCGTATACATCACTCGGTCCTGGGCTTGACATGTTTCTTTTAATTATGTTTTTGTTATTTTTGCTATTGACGTGGTTGTGGTAAATTGGAACTTGATTTTAATTTATAGTAACGCAAGGAGAGAGAGAGAGAGAGAGAGAGAGAGAGAGAGTTTTCTAATACATGACCCAACTGCCTGCACATTCAATGTGAGTGAGTGAGCTAGAGAGGGGGAGGGAGTGTTTTCTAATGCATGCAACTGTAATCTCGGAAATCAGACCAAACAATTGACTATGAAGTTATTGAGAATTTTAAGACAGCAACAAACTAAGACGTTTAGTCGGGGCAAAGTAGGATTTAAGAGAATTATTTCACCGACCCAGTGAAGCAACTCAGTCCTAAAACGTTTCACTTCCTGCCGAGTATTGAGTATCAAAATTTAAGAGAATGTGAATTAGTTTCCAAACACAAAATACAAATTAACCGGGATTAAAGAAAAAACATGAAGTCGAACGAGCAATATCATTCTAGTACTAGTAGTTTAATATATCATCATAACAACAACTGCACCTTAATCTCAACTATGCTAGGTCGATGGCATGTAAATTATAGTGCCAATTAATTGCCACCATAATTCATGCAAAAAACAAAGTGGCAAGCTTTTACGCCACATGCCCTTCCTGTAGCAACCTTCATACGAAGGAGAAATAAGATGAAATTCCAGAACCATCAACATCATAGATTTTTTCAATTACATAGAAAATATTATGAGACGGTGAGTCGTGATAATTGCTACAGTCATGTTAGTTATGTGATTGATATTGTAAAATTAACACGTACATCATGGAACATGAGCCTACTGGTAGCTTACTATATATATGAATGATGAATCCAGTAAGATTGCCTAATTTACATCAACACAGCGATGAATTAGCATAATCTTACTATATATATGAATGATGAATCCCAGTAAGATTGCCACTTGGAAGGAAAAAATTGAGTTAGTTCAGAAAACAAAATGCAAATTAGCAATTACAAAAGGTCAATATGTTCAACGAGCAACATCTGTCCTGTTATAGTTTAAAATAAGGAGCGCCATAAAGATCCTACCATAACAGGTTCCTCAACCATTTCAACCAGGTAATCAACTCAGTTCTACCTCGTTTCACATTCTGCAAAAAAAAAAAAAAAAAAAAAAAAATATCAAAATAGAACATGAGAGAGAGAGAGAGAGTTGAGGGGGAGAGAGAGAGAGAGTGAGTGCGTGTTTTATTCGACACTAAAATCTTAGAATCAACAGAAGAATCTTGTGATCATGCTAGTTTTGTGTCATAAACAAGTCGGCCTGATGAGTCCGATACTCATGATTAAATGAAATATCTGCTGGTTCATGTCTTTATCATGCAAATCACCTGATTGACAATCAAAGAGATTAGCAATTGCATGTTTGTTGGCAGCCTTCGACGTGAGGATACTGATAGCTTTCCGGAAGTCGATAGTAAACCCTTCTTCACCACCATCTAGAGTGCCATCATGTAAGATCTCTAGAAGGCTCCTATAGAGAACATCATCAGCATATTCAACTCCATCCAACATGAAAACAGCATAAGTCCTCTCCTTCACTTCCTTAATTAGCAATCTCTTTATTTCATGGCCTCTGCAGTTATTTTTAGGTTTGACGTATGTGAAAAATGACTTCCAGGTAGAGGTGCCCAAAACGACCCAACCCGCCGGGTCGACCCGCCGACCCGGACCCGGCTGACCCGTGCAAGACCCGGACCCGGCCGACCCGTGCGACCCGCCGACCCGGACCCATGGTATACACGGGTGGGGTCCGGGTCGAGCTTCCCCCAACCCGTCGACCCACCGGGTCCGACCCGTCGACCCGGCGGAAATTAAAAAAAAAAAAAAAAAAAAAATTCAAAAAATGGCCGTTGGACCCGGCGGGTCGGACCCGGACCCGGCGGGTCGGACCCGGACCCGGCGGGTCGGACCCGTGACCCGGCGGGTCTAACGGCTAGTCCGATTTTTAAAAAAAAAAAAAAATTCCTAACTATAAATACCCCCCTCCCCAACACAATTTTTCCACACCTTCAATACTATCTATCTCTCAAACTCTCATTGTTAATTGCTATACTACTTAATCTCTCTCTTTTTTTTCGCATTTTATCATTATGTCGAGTTCTGACAAGGGAAAGGGTATTGCTACATCTCCCAAAAAATCCAAAATGTCCAAGTTCGAGCGAATGGGTCTTTGGGGCAAATCGAAGAAACCATCTGGAATAATTATTCGGGAGCCCCAAAACCAAACTCCACCCGGTTTTGAAAATGAAAGTCAAGAACCTGAATATGATGTTACACATGAAAATATCTATTACGGTAGTACAACAACTACCAGTGAAGAAGAAGTTGATCTCCGGGGATTTCGACGTGTCCCGAATCGTCAACAACTGCAAAACATCGACGAAGAAATGGACCATGAAATCGATGAAGCTATGTTAAATCAAACATATGCAACATTCGAGCGCACTCTTCATGGCGTACCAACTCCGACGCAAAAATCAAAGTCGAAGCGTCCTGCGGCAAGCCAAGCTGAAGAAGAACCTCCTTATGTTGAGGAGTTATCGTCCGAGGAGGAAGAAAATGTGAATGGCAGAGGAAGCAAGAAAAGTAAAGCAAGAAACAAGCCTGCCCCTGTTGCGTTTAAAAAATTTAATTGTACACATAGTGCAGATAATATAGCTAGAGCAATTATTAAAATTTTAACTTTTTATTGCTTAAAAGATAAAATTTTCACAATTGGTTTTGATAATGCTAGTTCTAATACTGCAAGTGTACCAGCATTAATACAAGCTTGCAATCCTGTTTTAGCGGGTCGATTATTTCATACTAGATGTATATGTCATATTCTAAATTTATGTGTACAAGATGCATTAAAATTTGTAGATGAGGCAATAGAACCAATTAGAAAATGTGTCTTGTTTTTACATAATCGCACTAAGTTAGCTAGACAATGGGTAAAATTTTTAAAGTCAAAACAAATTCAACCCAAATTTTTTACTCCAGACGTCAAACATAGATGGAACTCAACTTATGAGATGTTAAATTCAACTAATGAATATAAAGTATTATTGTGTGAATTTTTTGATACGTATTTTCACGTAGAAGGATTTTATTTATTGCTAACGTATTGGGATGAAACTAAAGATTTAATAAAACTATTAAGGGTTTTTGAAAATGCAACTAAAGATTTAAGTGGTTGTTATTATCCCACGTCTCCTAAAGTTTTATTTCATTGTTGTTTTATTATATCTGAAATGGATGCTTGTAGTAAATCCGAAAGATTATCGAATGCTATTTACAATATGTGTTTAAAATGGCTAAAATACTTTAATCGTATTCATGATGTTTTCTTGATTAGTGCTGTTTTATCTCCCGATTTGAATTTAGCTCAAGTAGAACAATTACTTGAAATATATTATAATATTCTTAAAAATTTGGGTTTTCCTAATATTGAGGATACTGTTGAAAGTCAAACTTTATTTGAAAATATTCCTGACGTTGAACAAGTAAAAATTGATTTGAAAAATAGTTTTGAAAGCTGTTTTTAAGATATTCTTCTAAATATGGTGATAAGATTCAAACTCAAAAAACAAAAACTAAGACTACAAATACATTTAACATGGAATTCGACAGAACTCCCACTAACCCATTTCAACAACTCTATAATATAGCAAGAAATAGGGGTGGTAGTAACGTCGGTCAAAGAAATTACCTTAGTAGATATTATGCAACTAGTTTTGTGCTGGAGGATGACAATGCAGTACCTTTGATCATTGGATTGGTGGAAAAGAAGGGAACCGAATTTCCCATACTTTCCATTATGGCACAAGAAATTCTTGCAGGTGCCCGCATCCATGATCCCCGTTGAGAGTGCTTTTAGTGAAGGAGGCTATATCTTTGGACGAGCGGAGATCCGAATGACGCCAAAAATCTCGAGGCACAAATCATACTTAAAGACGCAACAAAATCCGAGTTACGAGATCAAGAAAATAAATGGGATGACCTATAAGCGGACCAAGATGACTATCAAGAAGGAACTACCGAAGGAGAGACTAGTCAAATGAGTCAAAACGATGATCAAGACGACGACGACATCGACTTCGACTAAAGGTAAGTAAGGTAAGTAAAGAACTACGTAGGGCTTTGATTCCTCACGAGGATACGTAGCGATTTAATTTTAAGTGAAAACTTAAAATTAAATACAAGCCCATTTTTTTAACTCTTCTCAAGTAAAAGAACTACGTGGAGCTTTGATTCCTCACGGGGATACGTAGCGATTTAATTTTAAGTAAAAACATAAAATTAAATACAAGCTAAATTTTTCAAATGATTTCCTTTTTCACTTATAGTTATTTTTCGTGTATAAAATGATAACTAATAAAAGTTTTATATACATTTTTTTAAATAAAAAAATATATAGACGGGTCGACCGTGACCGGCGGTCGGACCGTGCCGGACCGTGGCCGACCGTCGACCCGTCAACCCGTACATTTCATATGTACGGGTGGGGTCAGTCTGTCTGCCGACCGGCGACCGTGGTCCGACCGGACCGGACCGGACCGTGGTTGGGCACCTCTACTTCGGGGACATCTATACTTCTATTAAAGAGAGTCGACACATGTCACTTTGTAAGTTTTTTGATTTTTATTTTAAAATAAAATTTATATATAGAGATGTATTCTTAAATTTAAAAAAAAATCTATATATGTATTTGTGGGAGTTTTATTCCACAACTTACACTCATCTACCAATAAAAAAATTCTTCCTATATTTTTTTTAGCTTAAAATTTTAAATATTTATATTTTTTTAAATCAAGTTTATTTTTAATGAAAAATATATCAAATTAATTTTTATTTCACAATGTTCAACTAGACATCCATATGAATATAATAAATTTGATGGATTTACAATAATGACCGATTGCACAAAAAAATTATATTAGAAAAATATGAATATTTATTTTCAGTAAAGTTTAATGACCGATTGCACAAAAAAATTATATTAGAAAAATATGAATATTTATTTTCAGTAAAATTAATTGATACAAAATAAAAATATATTAACTCATTTATTACCTACATAAAAAATAAACTATGATATTTATTTAATTATAATAACTAAAAATAATAAAGCATACACTGCACACACACACGTATATTAAGACTTAATCACATATTACTTTCGTCCCCAAAACTTATTCCTACTTTTTTCGGTATGTCCAGAAAATTTGTTCATGTAATGGACACTAATTGACTTAACACTCTGCTAATATAGTACTCTTTCTTGAATTATATTACACTCCATAATACACTCATCAAGTCTTTTATTAATATTACGTTAATATGAAACTCATGTCGAAAATCATCAAAAATAAATTTAGAGACGATGAATTATTGTCTAATAAGAGAATATCTTATGCAGTGCATCGCACCGGAGAACATCTAGTCAACATATACAACAGCATTATTACAACCACTGGCTGCTACTAACAAGGGTATAACATCCGCAACTAACATTTCTCTCAAAGCCTTCCCAGAAGTTGATTTTGACTACCAAAAACGAGAGGAGAGAAAACAAGCATTACAAGATAGACTAATGGTTCGATCCATGGAAGTCCAGAGGCAAGCACATTGTCTATTGAACAATAAAGACCATGAGGAGATCATGTGTATTGTGTAGACGTAAAGACGATGCAAAAAACAAAATAATGCAATCACAAGCCATTTACGGATATACGTCCATATCTGGAGGCGCAACTACATTCCACCTTCACAGTGTAACACCCAGCAATTTCATATTATGAACGATGCACTTTATGTTCTATTTTAAGCACGAATATATTTTTGTATAAAACACATCTCGTCTTATTTCAAGTTAATGTTCTTTAATATTAATACTTTGCAACTCATTTATTTTACTTGAGCCCAAGTCATAGTATATGTTTATAAATCTCATATTCCGTACGCCCAAGATCCTAGTTCTAGTGAGTCTTTACCATATTGGGTTGCTTACATTTTATGTAATTCTTTGGCCCCCTTATGCAAGCCCGGAGACAACCTTGATTTTGTAGACCGAGGTAACTTCCGGATTTTAGAATTTTTCATATCCTTGATCAAGATTTACCCTAATATATGGGCACAAATTCATTCAATTCTCTGATTATGCCATTTCCTTCTCTTTTATTCTTCCACAAATTCACCATCCAAGACCAAATACCAGAAACCAGGCCACAGCCAAACCCAGTACAGACGGAAATTCTGGAAATACCTGCTGCCACCTCGCAGGCCGCAGCCTCTCACCGGAAAATTGAAACCACTGCTGCCATGTCCACTATTTCAGCCAGGAACCGTAACCATATAAATTAATTATAGGCGGGAAACCACCAATTCACCGGAATACCCGAAATAATGTGATCTTCCGTGTGACACCAACACACCACATTATCTACAATATAAAATAATTAAACATTTCATTTGCATAATCGTAACGTGAATAAATATGCAAAACATGTGATTAAATGTAATTAATATTCTCATAGGTAGTCACAGGGAAATTAGGTAATACAAGCATAAAGTATGCTTTGCAGTATACAATCCTAACATAGAATCCCTCAATTCCTGGGCATAATCCCAAAGTTTTGTGTATTGGAGTTCAGGAACCCCCTCAATGATTTGTAGTGCCTTACTTTTTGCCCTATAAGCTTGTTGCTTAGATATGTTTACATTGAGGTCCTTAATCACATCTTTTCTCCACCCTTTCACATCTCTTTTAGGATCATTTTGAAATGTAGACAAGAACCTCTCTCCCAAGCATTTACTTGATACATTGGTAACCTTAAATGTTGGTGCACAGTTATGAGATTGGCTGTATTTTCTAATTTGAAAGGTTTCTTCGTTCACAACCTTAAGTGCATTTATCCCCCACTTGCAATCACCCCCTCTACACCTAGCATAAACCCTGATCTTGTCATTTTTTTCAAAATATAAAGATCTTTTAGTATTTATTGCATGTGAATTAACAGCCTTTTTGAACTCTTCTTTTGACCTAAGTACCATCCCCACCTCAAATTCAGGACAAAACATTACTTCATTAATAAATCTAGGAGGTATATTTTTATCTGATTCATCATCATCAGATATCCTTCTCTCATCAAAGTCATCATCATGACATACAATGTCATCATCTCCACTTTCCTCATCACTATTATTGATACCCTCAAACACCTCCATGTCTACATTCCCCTGCCACACCTCATCATCATCCCCACTTTCCTCAGCACTATCATCAAGCTCATAATCACTATCAACTAAAGAACCATCACTACCCTCACCCACCTCAATATCAACTAAATTATCCAGCTCAAAACTATCCTTTGTATTAACATTCATATCTTCTGTACCCTCACTTACGTCCATATTTTTAGTATCTTCACCCATTTGAAAGTTTGACTCAACAGCTGCAACATATACATATACATGAAGTTACACAGACAACCTTTTTAATGAATGCAAATTAAGTCAAAATGTGGTGCAAATTAATATCATCTAATAAACACACTGATATCATCTAATATTTACAAAAAACAATATTTTTAAGTAATGCAAATTAACTGACAATGGAAACCATGGGAACTGATATCATATAAGAACTCGATTCGGTGGACATACAAATACTTACACTGATGCGGTGGATCTTCGTGTTGCCTCTGCTTTTCTCCTACCCACATCTCCCTATTTGATGCGGTGGATCTTCACGCTACCTCTTCAAGTGTGGCTGAGTATCGTGTTTCTCAATGTAGGAATTAGGGTTGCCTGAGCGGGGAAATGAAATGTGAAGGAGGGGTTTTTTCTGTGCAATTATTATGTAAATAAATGATGATGTGTTAATATTTACTGAGCTGGCTTTCCACGTGTATAATTTGGCCGGAAATTGTTAAGCAACGGCGGAAATAGAAGCTCCTGGTCGGAAAGGACCGTTCTTGATACAAAAAGGACTACAATTGAGTTACAAAGGACTCAAATTGAAAAAATGAAAAGTTACAGGATGTTTTGTGGACTGGACAAAAGTTACACGACTATATGTGAAATTATCTCAACCGGAAATAGAATATAATTTTAAGGCCACAAAAAAAATGTTAAATAGAGAATGTTTGTTTGGGGACCAAGAGTAGGCATTGTACATGTCAAAATACACATCATATAAATTTTGATTAAATTTAATGTCGAGTTGAGTTTTATAGGCTTGCATATCAGTAAATATTTGAGCCTTAAATACTTCAAGTGCTGGTCTCTAGTAAATATTTGAGCCTTAGACACTTCAAATGCTAATCTCCTTATACCACAAGAGTGAAATGTTTTCTCTCAAATACCAGGACATAAACCAAATCATAAATGCAATGACACAAGTAAATACAGATACATCAAATGTCTTTTATTAATAATGGAGAAGTCAAAACTACAAATACAATGCACTCATTCTTTCATCATCAGAGCGGCATTCGGGTGTATATTTCTAACATATTCAAAGAGTTTCTCCTTTTTGTTTTCTATTTTTTTTTCATTTATTTGAAGAATTTTATAGAATTTGCAGTAGACTGTTTCCTTCTATAATCTTATTATAATCAGTCAATCGTTGTTGGATACACTACAAAAGCAATAATTTACACATACACCGTACACTATTATCTGACTTGAGCATCAGTATGTCTACACCAGGAACCCTCTGTTGCAGATGACAGTTGATCAATTCATATAATGATTCGTTCTGAATTTGGTGATCCATCAATTTATGTCGTCACAAATTATAGTCTTGCTACTGCCCAAATCAATCGACTCGACTTGGTTTAATTTTTGGTCGGTTCTTTTAAACTAATAATATTTTATTTCAACAAATATTTTATTTAATCAAAAACAGGTCTAGAAAGAACAAATTATGCAGTATGGCCCTTATGATTTCGCATATTTTTATTCGAATTCAAATTTGATACTTAAATAAAGCATATTTACAATTTAGTTCAACGAACAACCAAGTTTCAATTTTTTTTTTTCAACTTTTAGCTTCTAAATGTAGATATTATCTACTTATGATTCTCAACTCTTTTTTTTAAGTACACTCATGTCAGATCGTCAGACATTCGAATGTATGAGATGTAATTATATACTCAGTATCCGAAATGAAAATGATACCGACAGTTTTCATTATTATAAATGATAAGTTTCAAATAATATAAATATTCATTTCTAAATACTCAAATATTAATGTTATATTTTGTTGGCAATCAAAATAGTGGGCACCGTTCAAATTAAAATATTCCTCTTTTTTTTTTTAATTTTTGCAACCGGCCACTTCGGGGATATGCTATACCACTACGCATCTTCGTAAGACATACACGGTTACAAATTCAATCGTATTAGGGGCTGTTTGGCAGCTGCTAATAGTTTGGTGCAGAATGATTAAGTGGTCCGAATGATTAAGAGACTCTTGTTATATAGTGGAAAATGAAATACAATTATTTTTTAATTGTTCAAAATAAAATTAGGACTCTTAATGGTTAAGGGAGGGTAAGGATACAAAACCATTCAGATGGTTTTTGGAACCACTAAGAGCAGACACTTTTTTCACCAAACAAGAATTACATCTTAACGATTCAGAGATTGCCTCTTAAAGCAACTATTAAGAGTTAAACAAACAGCCCCTAAATGAAAAAGAGTTCTCAGAGTTAAAAAAACATAACACTCCCTCCATTTCTAAAATATCGTAACTTTTGATTTTTTTCGTAATTGCACTTTTTTAAGTTTGAATTTAAATATATTTATTTGTGTTATATAATAGTTGATGAAAAATATATCAATGAATAGCATTCGAAATGTATTTAGATTGATATAGTTTTCATCAATTGTTATACAATACAAACAAAAATATTTAAGGTCAAATTTGAAAAGGTACAACTATCAAAATTAGGTGAAGACAATCTTTTAGGAATGGGGAGAGTAATAAGTAAAGTGGATATAAAAAAGTTTAAAAATCCCTCGAAACATTTATAGACATGATATTCGAGCCACTTAAATTGTGACTGTTTTTTCTTTTTCTTTTTTTATTGTAATATTCAAACTTCTCGATTTTTTTTTTGTAAATACTCCAAACTTCAGGGATAGTTTTGAAATTATCCCTACTTTAATTTCCTGAAGAAAAAAAACAAAAAAAAAAAGAAAAGAAAAAACCCACGTTCGAAGTCCATTTCTTGAATTACCCGTCATTGTAAGTCTCTCCTGCTGGTTCTAACTATGGTTCATGTAACCAAAAAAAAACTATGGCTCATGTTACTAATTATTACTACTACTATATATTCCCTTCGGTTCTTATTCGGTCATTATTATAAGTCTTTTTTAATTGATAGAGTTAGCTAAATATATAAAAGTAGCTTTAAAGAAAATTAATTTCCAACTTTATTATTAGTAATAATGATAACATTCTCTCTCCATATTTTTTTACTTTTTATGGAGATGGAATAAATTAATAAGATTTTTATAAATGGTTCTCAATAATTACAAATAACTAGTTAAAAAAAATTACATTTGGGACCATTTTAATTACCTCAAATGGGACTTATAAGAAGGATTGGAGGGGGAGCGAGTATGTATTATCTAGTGTTTATGGAAAAGGTTTTACCTGTAATAGAATTAATTGACATCATCTAGACTTCTAAATTTAACCTTCATCATCCTTTGCATAAAGTCCACTTTGATCTACAGAAATACAAGTAATAATTGGAATTCATCATATTAAACGAGAACAAATAATAATAATAATACAAAAATATGAACAAATATTAGACGAACAAAATAAATTTAACAAACAAAAAGTTAAATGAACAAAATAATAGTAATAATAATAATGAAATTATCAAAATAATAATAATAATAATAATGGACTAGAAAACGTTAATAATAATAAACAAAAAATAAGAAAAAATCGGAACAAAAGTTAATAATAATAAACAAAAAAGAAGAACAAATCGGAACAAAAGAAAAAACAATTAAGAAAAGAAAATTACAAAAATAAAAGCAAATAAGAAAAATTACCTGCAAACCACCACGTGTCATCCATGGTTTAAGCCCAATAGTCTTGTCCGTCAACATATTTGCCCAATCATCAGCTTTTGTTGAGTTTATCCCCATAATCTTGAACTTCTGCTTTTCTTCAGCTGTATCAAATGCCATTATTCCTGTTGTTACTCCCTGTGGATTATGGCATACATGTATATGAGGTTCAATATGGCGGCCATATTTTAAAAGAAATAAACATAAATGATAAACGCTCTGGGTGAAAAGAGTGTGTGTGTAAAAGAAGAAAAAATACCTCCTGGAATGCAGAGTTTGGAGAAGAATTGGCCAGTGGAGAAAAACTTGAAAGATGTTTGCAAATGTACCACAGGCACCTCCCCAGCATAAAGTCTTTGTAAAAAGGACCCGTGACCATCATCTGTTTCCGGAACTCAAAAAACTTGTAAGCCGATTGCACTATTATCCTTAAATTGGCCAACACTCCACCAAATGTTCCATCCTTGTGCTTGAAATAGCAATCAGCAAGCGATCATTTATTCATTGCAATTCTAAATGACAGCTCACCCGTTCCAACTGGGACATCAACATATACAACAGCATTATTACAACCACTGGCTGCTGCTAACAAGGGTATAACATCCGCAACTAACATTTCTCTCAAAGCCTTCCCAGAAGTTGATTTTGACTACCAAAAACGAGAGGAGAGAAAACAAGCATTACAAGATAGACTAATGGTTCGATCCATGGAAGTCCAGAGGCAAGCACATTGTGTATTGAACAATAAAGACCATGAGGAGATTTACCATGTGTATTGTGTAGACGTAAAGACGATGCAAAAAACAAAATAATGCAATCACAAGTCATTTACGGATATACGTCCATATCTGAAGGCGCAACTACATTCCACCTTCACACTGTAACACCCAGCAATTTCATATTATGAACGATGCACTTTATGTTCTATTTTAAGCACGAATATATTTTTGTATAAAACACATCTCGTCTTATTTCAAGCATCGTTCTTTAATATTAATACTTTGCAACTCATTTATTTTACTTGAGCCCAAGTCATAGTATATGTTTATAAATCTCATATTCCGTACGCCCAAGATCCTAGTTCTAGTGAGTCTTTACCATATTGGGTTGCTTACATTTTATGTAATTCTTTGGCCCCCTTATGCAAGCCCGGAGACAACCTTGATTTTGTAGACCAAGGTAACTTCCGGATTTTAGAATTTTTCATATCCTTGATCAAGATTTACCCTAATATATGGGCACAAATTCATTCAATTCTCTGATTATGCCATTCCCTTCTCTTTTATTCTTCCACAAATTCACCATCCAAGACCAAATACCAGAAACCAGGCCACAGCCAAACCCAGTACAGACGGAAATTCTGAAAATACCTGCTGCCACCTCGCAGGCTGCAGCCTCTAACCGGAAAATTGAAACCACTGCTGCCATGTCCACTATTTCAGCCAGGAACTGTAACCATATAAATTAATTATAGGCGGGAAACCACCAATTCACCGGAATACCCGAAATAATGTGATCTTCCGTGTGACACCAACACACCACATTATCTACAATATAAAATAATTAGACATTTCATTTGCATAACCGTAACGTGAATAAATATGCAAAACATGTGATTAAATGTAATTAATATTCTCATAGGTAGTCATAGGGAAATTAGGTAATACAAGCATAAAGTATGCTTTGCAGTATACAATCCTAACATAGAATCCCTCAATTCCTGGGCATAATCCCAAAGTTTTGTGTATTGGAGTTCAGGAACTCCCTCAATGATTTGTAGTGCCTTACTTTTTGCCCTATAAGCTTGTTGCTTAGATATGTTTACATTGAGGTCCTTAATCACATCTTTTCTCCACCCTTTCACATCTCTTTTAGGATCATTTTGAAATGTAGACAAGAACCTCTCTCCCAACCATTTACTTGATACATTGGTAACCTTAAATGTTGGTGCACATTTATGAGATTTGCTGTATTTTCTAATTCGAAAGGTTTCTTCGTTCACAACCTTAAGTGCATTTATCCCCCACTTGCAATCACCCCCTCTACACCTAGCATAAACCCTGATCTTGTCATTTTTTTCAAAATATAAAGATCTTTTAGTGTTTATTGCATGTGAATTAACAGCGTTTTTGAACTCTTCTTTTGACCTAAATACCAACCCCAACTCAAATTTAGGACAAAACATTACTTCATTAATAAATCTAGGAGGTATATTTTTATCTGATTCATCATCATCAGATATCCTTCTCTCATCAAAGTCATCATCATGACATACAATGTCATCATCTCCACTTTCCTCATCACTATTATTGATACCCTCAAACACCTCCATGTCTACATTCCCCTGCCACACCTCATCATCATCCCCACTTTCCTCAGCACTATCATCAAGCTCATAATCACTATCAACTAAAGAACCATCACTACCCTCACCCACCACAATATCAACTAAATTATCCACCTCAAATCTATCCTTTGTATTAACATTCATATCTTCTGTTCCCTCACTTACGTCCATATTTTCAGTATCTTCACCCATTTGAAAGTTTGACTCAACAGCTGCAACATATACATATACATGAAGTTACACAGACAACCTTTTTAATGAATGCAAATTAAGTCAAAATGTGGTGAAATGAAATGTGAAGGAGGGGTTTTTTCTGTGCAATTATTATGTAAATAAATGATGATGTGTTAATATTTACTGAGTTGGCTTTCCACGTGTATAATTTGGCCGGAAATTGTTAAGCAACGACGGAAATAGAAGCTCTTGGTCTGAAAGGACCGTTCTTGATAAAAAAAGGACTACAATTGAGTTACAAAGGACTAAAATTGAAAAAAGGAAAAGTTACATATTAAGTTTCAAATAATATAAATATTCATTTCTAAATACTCAAATAATAATGTTATATTTTGTAGGCAATCAAAATAGTGGGAACCGTTCAAATTAACATATTCCTCTTTTTTTTTTTTTTAATTTTTGCAACCGGCCACTTCGGGGATATGCTATACCACTACGCATCTTCGCAAGACATACACGGTTACAAATTCTATCGTATTAGGGGCTGTTTGACAGTTGTTGAATAGTTTGGTGCAAAATGATTAAGTGGTCCGAATGATTAAGAGACTCTTGTTATATAGTGGAAAATGAAATACAATTGTTTTTTAATTGTTCAAAATAAAATTAGAACTCTTAATGGTTAAGGGAGGGTAAGGATACAAAACCATTCAGATGGTTTTTGGAACCACTAAGAGGAGACACTTTTTTCACCAAACAAGAATTACTCTTAACGATTCAGAGATTGCCTCTTAAAGCAACTATTAAGAGTTAAACAAATAGCCCCTAAATGAAAAAAAGTTCTCAGAATTAAAAAAAAAATAATACTCCCTCCATTTCTAAAATATTGTCACTTTTGATTTTTTTCGTAATTGTACTTTTTTAAGTTTGAATTTAAATATATTTATTTGTATTATATAATAGTTGATGAAAAATATATCAATGAATAGCATTCGAAATGTATTTAGATTGATATAGTTTTCATCAATTGTTATACAATACAAACAAAAATATTTAAGGTCAAATTTGAAAAGGTACAACTATCAAAATTAGGTGAAGACAATCTTTTAGGAATGGGGAGAGTAATAAGTAAAGTGGATATAAAATCCCTCGAAACATTTATAGACATGATATTCGAGCCACATAAATTGTGACTGTTTTTTCTTTTTCTTTTGTAATATTCAAACTTCTCGATTTTTTTTTGTAAATACTCCAAACTTCAGGGATAGTTTTGAAATTATCCCTACTTTAATTTCCGGAAGAAAAAAAACAAAAAAAGAAAAGAAAAAACCCACGTTCGAAGTCCATTTCTTGAATTAATCGTCGTTGTAAGTCTCTCCTGTTGGTTCTAACTATGGTTCATGTAACCAAAAAAAAAACTATGGCTCATGTTACTAATTATTACTACTACTATATATTCCCTTCGGTTCTTATTCGGTCATTATTATAAGTCTTTTTTAATTGATAGAATTAGCTAAATATATAAAAGTAGCTTTAAAGAAAATTAATTTCCAACTTTATTATTAGTAATAATGATAACATTCTCTCTCCATATTTTTTTACTTTTTATGGAGATGGAATAAATTAATAAGATTTTTATAAATGGTTCTCAATAATTACAAATAACTAGTTAAAAAAATTACATTTGGGACCATTTTAATTACCTCAAATGGGACTTATAAGAAGGATTGGAGGGGGAGCGAGTATGTATTATCTAGTGTTTATGGAAAAGGTCTTACCTGTAATAGAATTAATTGACATCATCTAGACTTCTAAATTTAACCTTCATCATCCTTTGCATAAAGTCCACTTTGATCTACAAAAATACAAGTAATAATTGGAATTCATATATATGACGATGATCAAATGGTCCCCAATTAACACCCTCAGTAATTTTTACAAAAAATACAATAAAATAAAGCTGAAATTAACCACTCCCATCAATTGTTTGGTCTGATTTCCGGGATTTAGTTTCGGCCATTGTTCCAAATATATCACAGGAACCTCCCACCCCCACCCCCACCCCTCCAAAAAAAAACACAATTGCATGTATTAGAAAACACTCCCTCCCCTCTCTAGCTCACTCACTCACATTGAATGTGCAGACAGGTTGGGTCATGCATTAGAGAACTCTCTCTCTCTCCTTGCGTTACTATAAATTAAAACCAAGTTCGATTTACCACAACCACGTCGATAGCAAAAATAACAAAAACAAAATTAAAAGAAACATGTCAAGCCCAGGCAAGTGATGTATACGTGAGGGAATTCGTACGAGGAGGACGATGGCTACTCCTCACTCCTCGGATGAAGACGGAGAGGTGCGGGGCTACTACTTCTCGACATCCATCGACGAGGAGGAGCGCGAGAATAGGAGTTGAGGCTGCAGAATACGTGGCGGAAACATCAAGCTCGATGGCGACTCTTGCACTAAATGTGAAGATTGCTTACATGTACCATCTCGAGTGTCATGAGTATAGGTTCACTATCGAGTTTGTGAAGACGAAAAGTATTTACGCTCGTGTGTCCGGTTGAAGTATATGACACGAGCATATTCAATCTTTGGACACGGCGTAAATACTTTTCGTCTTCGTCAAACTCGGTAGTGAACCTATACTCATGACACTCGAGATGGCACACAGCCAAACAGTCTTCACAATTAGTGCAAGAGTTGTCATCGAGCTTGATGTTTCCGTTGCGTATTCGAGCCTCAGCTATTCTCGCGCTCCTCCTCGTCGGTGGATGTCAAGTAGTAGCCCCGCACCTCTCCGTCTTCATCCGAGGAGTCGTAGGAGTGGCCATCGTCCTCCTCGTGTACGAATTCCCTCTCGTATACATCACTCGGTCCTGGGCTTGACATGTTTCTTTTAATTATGTTTTTGTTATTTTTGCTATTGACGTGGTTGTGGTAAATTGGAACTTGATTTTAATTTATAGTAACGCAAGGAGAGAGAGAGAGAGAGAGAGAGAGAAAGAGAGAGAGTTTTCTAATACATGACCCAACTGCCTGCACATTCAATGTGAGTGAGTGAGCTAGAGAGGGGGAGGGAGTGTTTTCTAATGCATGCAACTGTAATCCCGGAAATCAGACCAAACAATTGACTATGAAGTTATTGAGAATTTTAAGACAGCAACAAACTAAGACGTTTAGTCGGGGCAAAGTAGGATTTAAGAGAATTATTTCACCGACCCAATGAAGCAACTCAGTCCTAAAACGTTTCACTTCCTGCCGAGTATTGAGTATCAAACTTTAAGAGAATGTGAATTAGTTTCCAAACACAAAATACAAATTAACCGGGATTAAAGAAAAAACATGAAGTCGAACGAGCAATATCATTCTAGTACTAGTAGTTTAATATATCATCATAACAACAACTGCACCTTAATCTCAACTATGCTAGGTCGATGGTATGTAAATTATAGTGCCAATTAATTGCCACCATAATTCATGCAAAAAACAAAGTGGCAAGCTTTTACGCCACGTGCCCTTCCTGTAGCAACCTTCATACGAAGGAGAAATAAGATGAAATTCTAGAACCATCAACATCATAGATTTTTTCAATTACATAGAAAATATCATGAGACGGTGAGTCGTGATAATTGCTACAGTCATGTTAGTTATGTGATTGATATTGTAAAATTAACACGTATATCATGGAACATGAGCCTACTGGTAGCTTACTATATATATGAATGATGAATCCAGTAAGATTCCCTAATTTACATCAACACAGCGATGAATTAGCATAATCTTACTATATATATGAATGATGAATCCCAGAAAGATTGCCACTTGGAAGGAAAAAATTGAGTTAGTTCAGAAAACAAAATGCAAATTAGCAATTACAAAAGGTCAATATGTTCAACGAGCAACATCTGTCCTGTTATAGTTTAAAATAAGGAGCGCCATAAAGATCCTACCATAACAGGTTCCTCAACCATTTCAACCAGGTAATCAACTCAGTTCTACCTCGTTTCACATTCTGCAAAAAAAAAAATAATAAAAAATATCAAAATAGAACATGAGAGAGAGAGAGAGAGAGTTGAGGGGGAGAGAGAGAGAGAGTGAGTGCGTGTTTTATTCGACACTAAAATCTTAGAATCAACAGAAGAATCTTGTGATCATGCCAGTAGCAAAATATTTGAAATTAATACTCCATAAAGTTGCAAATTCAAGTAAGATAGCTAGTTTTGTGTCATAAACAAGTCGGCCTGATGAGTCCGATACTCATGATTAAATGAAATATCTGCTGGTTCATGTCTTTATCATGCAAATCACCTGATTGACAATCAAAGAGATTAGCAATTGCATGTTTGTTGGCAGCCTTCGACGTGAGGATACTGATAGCTTTCCGGAAGTCAATAGTAAACCCTTCTTCACCACCATCTAGAGTGCCATCATGTAAGATCTCTAGAAGGCTCCTATAGAGAACATCATCAGCATATTCAACTCCATCCAACATGAAAACAGCATAAGTCCTCTCCTTCACTTCCTTAATTAGCAATCTCTTTATTTCATGGCCTCTGCAGTTATTTTTAGGTTTGACGTATGTGAAAAATGACTTCCAGGTAGAGGTGCCCAAAACGACCCAACCCGCCGGGTCGACCCGCCGACCCGGACCCGGCTGACCCGTGCAAGACCCGGACCCGGCCGACCCGTGCGACCCGCCGACCCGGACCCATGGTATACACGGGTGGGATCCGGGTCGAGCTTCCCCCAACCCGTCGACCCGCCGGGTCCGACCCGTCGACCCGGCGGAAATTAAAAAAAAAAACAAAAAAAAAAAAAAATTCAAAAAATGGCCGTTGGACCCGTGACCCGGCGGGTCTAACGGCTAGTCCGATTTTTTAAAAAAAAAAAAAAAAATTCCTAACTATAAATACCCCCCTCCCCAACACAATTTTTCCACACCTTCAATACTATCTATCTCTCAAACTCTCATTGTTAATTGCTATACTACTTAATCTCTCTCTTTTTTTTCGCATTTTATCATTATGTCGAGTTCTGACAAGGGAAAGGGTATTGCTACATCTCCCAAAAAATCCAAAATGTCCAAGTTCGAGCGAATGGGTCTTTGGGGCAAATCAAGAAACCATCCGGAATAATTATTCGAGCCCCAAAACCAAACTCCACCCGGTTTTGAAAATGAAAGTCAAGAACTCCGAATATGATGTTACACATGAAAATATCTATTACGGTAGTACAACAACTACCAATGAAGAAGAAGTTGATCTCCGGGATTTCGACGTGTCCCGAATCGTCAACAATCGCAAAACATCGACGAAGAAATGGACCATGAAATCGATGAAGCTATGTTAAATCAAACATATGCAACATTCGAGCGCACTCTTCATGGCGTACTCAACTCCGACGCAAAATCAAAGTCGGCTGCCCCGCGCAAGCCAAGCTGAAGAAGAACCTCCTTATGCTGAGGAGTTATCGTCCGAGGAGGAAGAAAATGTGAAAGGCAGAGGAAGCAAGAAAAGTAAAGCAAGAAACAAGCCTGCCCCTGTTGCGTTTAAAAAATTTAATTGTACACATAGTGCAGATAATATAGCTAGAGCAATTATTAAAATTTTAACTTTTTATTGCTTAAAAGATAAAATTTTCACAATTGGTTTTGATAATGCTAGTTCTAATCCGCAAGTGTACCAAAGATTAATACAAGCTTGCAATCTGTTTTTAGCGGGTCGATTATTTCATACTAGATGTATATGTCATATTCTAAATTTATGTGTACAGGATGCATTAAAATTTGTAGATGATGCAATAGAACCAATTAGAAAATGTGTCTTGTTTTTACATAATCGCACTAAGTTAGCTAGACAATGGGTAAAATTTTTAAAGTCAAAACAAATTCAACCCAAATTTTTTACTCCAGACGTCAAACATAGATGGAACTCAACTTATGAGATGTTAAATTCAACTAATGAATATAAAGAATTATTGTGTGAATTTTTTGATACGTATTTTCACGTAGAAGGATTTTATTTATTGCCAACGTATTGGGATGAAACTAAAGATTTAATAAAACTATTAAGGGTTTTTGAAAATGCAACTAAAGATTTAAGTGGTTGTTATTATCCCACGTCTCCTAAAGTTTTATTTCATTGTTGTTTTTATCAGATTCAAATGGATGCTTGTAGTAAATCCGAAAGATTATCGAATGCTATTTACAATATGTGTTTAAAATGGCTAAAATACTTTAATCGTATTCATGATGTTTTCTTGATTAGTGCTGTTTTATCTCCCGATTTGAATTTAGCTCAAGTAGAACAATTACTTGAAATATATTATAATATTCTTAAAAATTTGGGTTTTCCTAATATTGAGGATACTGTTGAAAGTCAAACTTTATTTGAAAATATTCCTGACGTTGAACAAGTAAAAATTGATTTGAAAAATAGTTTAGAAAATGTTTTTTCTGAATATTCTTCTAAATATGGTGATAAGATTCAAACTCAAAAAACAAGAACTAAGACTACAAATACATTTAACATGGAATTCGACAGAACTCCCACCTATGTTGCACAAGTGCGGGGGGCGGGTGCGGGTGCGGGTGCGGGCAGATACGGGTGCGGGTGCGGGCAGATACGGGTGCGGGGATACGGTTTTTTGGAAATATTAGGGTGCGATACGGCAAGGATACGTCTGTTTATTTTATATTTTATTATATATAACACTTGTTAAATATAAAAAACAACAATTCAAATATCACCATAAAATCAATTCAAATACATAAAACAAGTCATACAAAAACAATTCAAAATGGCTTTGAGCAATGGAGCTTTCTAATGTTGTCCGTGAATACCGCTAAAGGTAAAAGTAATTACTTATTAAATGATTTACTTTTTGTATTTTAATTTATTTGATTTACTTTTTAAAAATTATAAAAATCTAAAAAAAAAAAAAAACATAAAAATTCGGACTCGCGTATCCGGCATGAATACGCGTATCTCAGACGCGTATCTGTGCCGTGATACGCGAGTCCGAATTTTTTTTTTTTTTTGCACGATTCGCCACGTGGCGAATCCCGTGCGAATCCCACGCGAATCGCACCCGCACCCGCACCCATGCAGTATCCGATACTGCATACTGCCCAATTTTGAAGAATCCGTGCATTATAGACTCCCACTAACCCATTTCAACAACTCTATAATATAGCAAGAAATAGGGGTGGTAGTAACGTCGGTCAAAGAAATTACCTTAGTAGATATTATGCAACTAGTTTTGTGCCGGAGGATGACAATGCAGGTACCTTTGATCTGTTGGATTGGTGGAAAAGAAGGGGAACCGAATTTCCCATACTTTCCATTATGGCACAAGAAATTCTTGCAGTGCCCGCATCCACGATCCCGTTGAGAGTGCTTTTAGTGAAGGAGGCTATATCCGGACGAGCGGAGATCCCGAATGACGCCAAAAATCTCGAGGCTCAAATGATACTTAAAGACGCAACAAAAGCCGAGTTACGAGATCAAGAAAATAAATGGGATGACCTATTAGCGGACCAAGATGCCTATCAAGAAGGCACTACCGAAGGAGAGTCTAGTCAAATGAGTCAAACCGATGATCAAGACGACGACGACATCGACTTCGACTAAAGGTAAGTAAGGTAAGTCAGGTAAGTAAAGAACTACGTAGGGCTTTGATTCCTCACGAGGATACGTAGGCAATTTAATTTTAAGTGAAAACTTAAAATTAAATACAAGCCCATTTTTTTAACTCTTCTCAAGTAAAAGAACTACGTGGAGCTTTGATTCCTCACGGGGATACGTAGGCAATTTAATTTTAAGTAAAAACTTAAAATTAAATACAAGCTAATTTTTTCAAATGATTTCCTTTTTCACTTATAGTTATTTTTCGTGTATAAAATGATAACAAATAAAAGTTTTATATACAATTTTTAAAAAGAAAAAAAAAAAAAAAAAAATATAGACGGGTCGACCCGTGACCCGGCGGGTCGGACCCGGACCCGGACCCGTGGCCGACCCGTCGACCCGTCAACCCGTACATTTCATATGTACGGGTGGGGTCCGGGTCCTGTCCTGCCGACCCGGCGACCCGGCGGGTCCGACCCGGACCCGAACCCGTGGTTGGGCACCTCTACTTCCAGGGACATCTATACTTCTATTAAAAGAGAGTCGTGACACATGTCACTTTGTAAGTTTTTTGATTTTTATTTTAAAATAAAATTTATATATAGAGATGTATTCTTAAATTTAAAAAAAAATCTATATATGTATTTGTGGGAGTTTTATTCCACAACTTACACTCATCTACCAATAAAAAAATCCTTCCTATATTTTTTTTAGCTTAAAATTTTAAATATTTATATTTTTTTAAATCAAGTTTATTTTTAATGAAAAATATATCAAATTAATTTTTATTTCACAATGTTCAACTAGACATCCATATGAATATAATAAATTTGATGGATTTACAATAATGACCGATGGCACAAAAAAATTATATTAGAAAAATATGAATATTTATTTTCAGTAAAGTTTAATGACCGATTGCACAAAAAAATTATATTAGAAAAATATGAATATTTATTTTCAGTAAAATTAATTGATACAAAATAAAAATATATTAACTCATTTATTACCTACATAAAAAATAAACTATGATATTTATTTAATTATAATAACTAAAAATAATAAAGCATACACTGCACACACACACACGTATATTAAGACTTAATCACATATTACTTTCGTCCCCAAAACTTATTCCTACTTTTTTCGGTATGTCCAGAAATTTTGTTCATGTAATGGACACTAATTGACTTAACACTGCTAATATAGTACTCTTTCTTGAATTATATTACACTCCATAATACACTCATCAAGTCTTTTATTAATATTACGTTAATATGATACTCATGTCGAAAATCATCAAAAATAAATTTAGAGACCGATGAATTATTTTATAATAAGAGAATATCTTATGCAGTGCATCGCACCGGAGAACATCTAGTCAACATATACAGCAGCATTATTACAACCACTGGCTGCTACTAACAAGGGTATAACATCCGCAACTAACATTTCTCTCAAAGCCTTCCCAGAAGTTGATTTTGACTACCAAAAACGAGAGGAGAGAAAACAAGCATTACAAGATAGACTAATGGTTCGATCCATGGAAGTCCAGAGGCAAGCACATTGTGTATTGAACAATAAAGACCATGAGGAGATTTACCATGTGTATTGTGTAGACGTAAAGACGATGCAAAAAACAAAATAATGCAATCACAAGTCATTTACGGATATACGTCCATATCTGGAGGCGCAACTACATTCCACCTTCACACTGTAACACCCAGCAATTTCATATTATGAACGATGCACTTTATGTTCTATTTTAAGCACGAATATATTTTTGTATAAAACACATCTCGTCTTATTTCAAGCATCGTTCTTTAATATTAATACTTTGCAACTCATTTATTTTACTTGAGCCCAAGTCATAGTATATGTTTATAAATCTCATATTCCGTACGCCCAAGATCCTAGTTCTAGTGAGTCTTTACCATATTGGGTTGCTTACATTTTATGTAATTCGTTGGCCCCCTTATGCAAGCCCGGAGACAACCTTGATTTTGTAGACCGAGGTAACTTCCGGATTTTAGAATTTTTCATATCCTTGATCAAGATTTACCCTAATATATGGGCACAAATTCATTCAATTCTCTGATTATGCCATTTCCTTCTCTTTTATTCTTCCACAAATTCACCATCCAAGACCAAATACCAGAAACCAGGCCACAGCCAAACCCAGTACAGACGGAAATTCTGGAAATACCTGCTGCCACCTCGCAGGCCGCAGCCTCTAACCGGAAAATTGAAACCACTGCTGCCATGTCCACTATTTCAGCCAGGAACCGTAACCATATAAATTAATTATAGGCGGGAAACCACCAATTCACCGGAATACCCGAAATAATGTGATCTCCCGTGTGACACCAACACACCACATTATCTACAATATAAAATAATTAGACATTTTATTTGCATAACAGTAACGTGAATAAATATGCCAAACATGTGATTAAATGTAATTAATATTCTCATAGGTAGTCACAGGGAAATTAGGTAATACAAGCATAAAATATGTTTTGCAGTATACAATCCTAACATAGAATCCCTCAATTCCTGGGCATAATCCCAATGTTTTGTGTATTGGAGTTCAGGAACTCCCTCAATGATTTGTAGTGCCTTACTTTTTGCCCTATAAGCTTGTTTGCTTAGATATGTTTACATTGAGGTCCTTTATCACATCTTTTCTCCACCCTTTCAAATCTCTTTTAGGATCATTTTGAAATGTAGACAAGAACCTCTCTCCCAACCATTTACTTGATACATTGGTAACCTTAAATGTTGGTGCACAGTTATGAGATTGGCTGTATTTTCTAATTTGAAAGGTTTCTTCGTTCACAACCTTAAGTGCATTTATCCCCCACTTGCAATCACCCCCTCTACACCTAGATCTTGTCATTTTTTTCAAAATATAAAGATCTTTTAGTGTTTATTGCATGTGAATTAACAGCCTTTTTGAACTCTTCTTTTGACCTAAATACCATCCCCACCTCAAATTCAGGACAAAACATTACTTCATTAATAAATCTAGGAGGTATATTTTTATCTGATTCATCATCATCAGATATCCTTCTCTCATCAAAGTCATCATCATGACATACAATGTCATCATCCCCACTTTCCTCAGCACTATCATCAAGCTCAAAATCACTATCAACTAAAGAACCATCACTACCCTCACCCACCTCAATATCAACTAAATTATCCACCTCAAAACTATCTTTTGTATTAACATTCATATCTTCTGTACCCTCACTTACGTCCATATTTTTAGTATCTTCACCCATTTGAAAGTTTGACTCAACAGCTGCAACATATACATATACATGAAGTTACACAGACAACCTTTTTAATGAATGCAAATTAAGTCAAAATGTGGTGCAAATTAATATCATCTAATAAACACACTGACATCATCTAATGTTTACAAAAAACAATATTTTTAAGTAATGCAAATTAACTGACAATGGAAACCATAGGAACTGATATCATATAAGAATTCGATTCGGTGGACATACAAATACTTACACTGATGCGGTGGATCTTCGTGTTGCCTCTGCTTTTCTCCTACCCACATCTCCCTATTTGATGCGGTGGATCTTCACGCTACCTCTTCAAGTGTGGCTGAGTATCGTGTTTCTCAATTTAGGAATTAGGGTTGCCTGAGCGGGGAAATGAAATGTGAAGGAGGGGTTTTTTCTGTGCAATTATTATGTAAATAAATGATGATGTGTTAATATTTACTGAGTTGGCTTTCCACGTGTATAATTTGGCCGGAAATTGTTAAGCAACGACGGAAATAGAAGCTCTTGGTCTGAAAGGACCGTTCTTGATACAAAAAGGACTACAATTGAGTTACAAAGGACTAAAATTGAAAAAATGAAAAGTTACATATTAAGTTTCAAATAATATAAATATTCATTTCTAAATACTCAAATAATAATGTTATATTTTGTAGGCAATCAAAATAGTGGGAACCGTTCAAATTAACATATTCCTCTTTTTTTTTTTTAATTTTTGCAACCGGCCACTTCGGGGATATGCTATACCACTACGCATCTTCGCAAGACATACACGGTTACAAATTCTATCGTATTAGAAATTTGTTTGTGATTGTTGAATAGTTTGGTGCAAAATGATTAAGTGGTCCGAATGATTAAGAGACTCTTGTTATATAGTGGAAAATGAAATACAATTGTTTTTTTAATTGTTCAAAATAAAATTAGGACTCTTAATGGTTAAGGGAGGGTAAGGATACAAAACCATTCATATGGTTTTTGGAACCACTAAGAGCAGACACTTTTTTCACCAAACAAGAATTACCTCTTAACGATTCAGAGATTGCCTCTTAAAGCAATTATTAAGAGTTAAACAAATAGCCCCTAAATGAAAAAAAGTTCTCAGAATTAAAAAAAAAAAATACTCCCTCCATTTCTAAAATATTGTCACTTTTGATTTTTTTTCGTAATTGTACTTTTTTATGTAGGTCATGTTCCATGATGTATGTGTTGATTTTACAATATCAATCACGTATTGTGACATGACAATAGCAATTATCTCAAACTCATCGCCATCTCATGATATTTTCCATATAAATGGAAAAACCTATGATGTTGACGGTTTTGGAATTTCGTTCTATTTCTCCTTCATATGAAGGTTGCGACAGGAAGGGCATCCGGCGTAAAACTTTGCCACTTTGTTATTTGCATGAGTTATGGTGTTAACTAATTTTAGACAATTAAACGACACTATAATCTTCATGCCACCGACCCCAACATAGTTGGGATTAAGGTGCTGCTGCTGCTGCATTGTACTTTTTTATGTTTGAATTTAAATATATTTATTTGTATGATATAATAGTTGATGAAAAATATATCAATGAATAGCATTCGAAATGTATTTAGATTGATATAGTTTTCATCAATTGTTATACAATACAAACAAAAATATTTAAGGTCAAATTTGAAAAGGTACAACTATCAAAATTAGGTGAAGACAATCTTTTAGGAATGGGGAGAGTAATAAGTAAAGTAGATATAAAAAAGTTTAAAAATCCCTCGAAACATTTATAGACATGATATTCGAGCCACTTAAATTGTGACTGTTTTTTCTTTTTCTTTTGTAATATTCAAACTTCTCGATTTTTTTTGTAAATACTCCAAACTTCAGGGATAGTTTTGAAATTATCCCTACTTTAATTTCCTGAAGAAAAAAAACAAAAAAAGAAAAGAAAAAACCCACATTCGAAGTCCATTTCTTGAATTACCCGTCGTTGTAAGTCTCTCCTGCTGGTTCTAACTATGGTTCATGTAACCAAAAAAAAACTATGGCTCATGTTACTAATTATTACTACTACTATATATTCCCTTCGGTTCTTATTCGGTCATTATTATAAGTCTTTTTTAATTGATAGAGTTAGCTAAATATATAAAAGTAGCTTTAAAGAAAATTAATTTCCAACTTTATTATTAGTAATAATGATAACATTCTCTCTCCATATTTTTTTACTTTTTATGGAGATGAAATAAATTAATAAGATTTTTATAAATGGTTCTCAATAATTACAAATAACTAGTTAAAAAAATTACATTTGGGACCATTTTAATTACCTCAAATGGGACTTATAAGAAGGATTGGAGGGGGAGCGAGTATGTATTATCTAGTGTTTATGGAAAAGGTTTTACCTGTAATAGAATTAATTGACATCATCTAGACTTCGAAATTTAACCTTCACCATCCTTTGCATAAAGTCCACTTTGATCTACAGAAATACAAGTAATAATTGGAATTCATATATATGACAATGATCAAATGGTCCCCAATTAACACCCTCAGTAATTTTTACAAAAAATACAATAAAATAAAGCTGAAATTAACCACTCCCATCAATTGTTTGGTCTGATTTCCGGGATTTAGTTTCTGGCCATTGTTCCAAATATATCACAGGGAACCTCCCACCCTCCCCCCCCCCCAAAAAAAAAAAAGCAGGAGTTGCATGTATTAGAAAACACTCCCTCCCCCTCTCTAGCTCACTCACTCACTCACTCACATTGAATGTGCAGACAGTTGGGTCATGCATTAGAGAACTCTCTCTCTCTCTCCCCTTGCGTTACTATAAATTAAAACCAAGTTCCAATTTACCACAACCACGTCAATAGCAAAAATAACAAAACAAAATTAAAAGAAACATGTCAAGCCCAGAACCGAGTGATGTATACGTGAGGGAATTCGTACACGAGGAGGACGATGGCTACTCCTCCGACTCCTCGGATGAAGATGGAGAGGTGCAGGGCTACTACTTCTCGACATCCACCGACGAGGAGGAGCGCGAGAATAGGAGTTGAGACTGCAGAATACGCAACGGAAACATCAAGCTCGATGACGACTCTTGCACTAAATGTGAAGATTGCTTACCTGTGTACCATCTCGAGTGTCATGAGTATAGGTTCACTATCGAGTTTGACGAAGACGAAAATTATTTCTGCTCGTGTGTCCAGCAGTTGAAGTATATGACACACGAGCATATTCAACTGCTGGTTCAACTGCTGGACACACGAGCAGAAATACTTTTCGTCTTCGTCAAACTCGGTAGTGAACCTATACTCATGACACTCGAGATGGCACACAGCCAAGTAGTCTTCACAATTAGTGCAAGAGTTGTCATCGAGCTTGATGTTTCCGTTGCGTATTCCGCAGTCTCAACTGCTATTCTCGCGCTCCTCCTCGTCGGTGGATGTCAAGAAGTAGTAGGCCCGCACCTCTCCGTCTTCATCCGAGGAGTCGTAGGAGTGGCCATCGTCCTCCTCGTGTACGAATTCCCTCTCGTATACATCACTCGGTTCTGGGCTTGACATGTTTCTTTTAATTATGTTTTTGTTATTTTTGCTATTGACGTGGTTGTGGTAAATTGGAACTTGGTTTTAATTTATAGTAACGCAAGGAGAGAGAGAGAGAAAGAGAGAGTTTTCTAATACATGACCCAACTGCCTGCACATTCAATGTGAGTGAGTGAGCTAGAGAGGGGGAGGGAGTGTTTTCTAATGCATGCAACTGTAATCCCGGAAATCAGACCAAACAATTGACTATGAAGTTATTGAGAATTTTAAGACATCAACAAACTAAGACGTTTAGTCGGGGCAAAGTAGGATTTAAGAGAATTATTTCACCGACCCAGTGAAGCAACTCCGTCCTAAAACGTTTCACTTCCTTCCGAGTATTGAGTATCAAAATTTAAGAGAATGTGAATTAGTTTCCAAACACAAAATACAAATTAAGAGGGATTAAAGAAAAAACATGAAGTCGAACGAGCAATATCATTCTAGTACTAGTAGTTTAATATATCATCATAACAACAACTGCACCTTAATCTCAACTATGCTAGGTCGATGGCATGTAAATTATAGTGCCAATTAATTGCCACCATAAATCATGCAAAAAACAAAGTGGCAAGCTTTTACGCCACATGCCCTTCCTGTAGAAACCTTCATACGAAGGAGAAATAAGATGAAATTCCAAAACCATCAACATCATAGATTTTTCCAATTACATGGAAAATATAACGAGACGTTGATGAGTCGAGATAATTGCTACAGTCATGTTAGTTATGTGATTGATATTGTAAAATTAACACGTACATCATGGAACATGAGCCTACTAGTAGCTTACTATATATATGAATGATGAATCCAGTAAGATTGCCTAATTTACATCAACACAGCGATGAATTAGCATAATCTTACTATATATATGAATGATGAATCCCAGTAAGATTGCCACTTGGAAGGAAAAAATTGAGTTAGTTCAGAAAACAAAATGCAAATTAGCAATTACAAAAGGTCAATATGTTCAACGAGCAACATCTGTCCTGTTGTAGTTTAAAATAAGGAGCGCCATAAAGATCCTACCATAACAGGTTCCTCAACCATTTCAACCAGGTAATCAACTCAGTTCTACCTCGTTTCACATCTGCAAAAAAAAAATAAAAAAAAAATAAAAAAAAATATCAAAATAGAACATGAGAGAGAGAAAGAGTTGAGGGGGAGAGAGAGAGAGTGAGTGCGTGCTTTATTCGACACTAAAATCTTGGAATCAACAGAAGAATCTTGTGATCATGCCAGTAGCAAAATATTTGAAATTAATACTCCATAAAGTTGCAAATTCAAGTAAGATAGCTAGTTTTGTGTCATAAACAAGTCGGCCTGATGAGTCCGATACTCATGATTAAATGAAATATCTGCTGGTTCATGTCTTTATCATGCAAATCACCTGATTGACAATCAAAGCGATTAGCAATTGCATGTTTGTTGGCAGCCTTCGACGTGAGGATACTGATAGTTTTCCGGAAGTCAATAGTAAACCCTTCTTCACCACCATCTAGAGTGCCATCATCTAAAGATCTCTAGAAGGCTCCTATAGAGGACATCATCAGCATATTCAACTCCATCCAACATGAAAACAGCATAAGTCCTCTCCTTCACTTCCTTAATTAGCAATCTCTTTATTTCATGGCCTCTGCAGTTATTTTTAGGTTTGACGTATGTGAAAAATGACTTCCCAGAATAAGATTTAAGGGATTCAGTTAGGCATGCAATCAGTTCCATCTGGCAGGAAAATCATCAGGCAATGGTTCAAGTGGAGCATCAATGATCTTCGCTAAAGCATTTATTACAACACAAGTTGCTTTAGCAGGACCTTTATCAGCTTTTGTTAAGTTTATCCCCATAATCTTCAACTTCTGCTTTTCTTATGGCATACATGTATATGAAGTTCAATATGGCGGCCATATTTTAAAAGAAATAAACATAAATGATAAACGCTCTGGGTGAAAAGAGTGTGTAAAAGAAGAAAAAATACCTCCTGGAATGCAGTGTTTGGAGAAGAATTGGCCAGTGGAGAAAAACTTGAAAGATGTTTGCAAATGTACCACAGGCACCTCCCCAGCATAAAGTCTTTGTAAAAAGGACCCGTGACCATCATCTGTTTCCGGAACTCAAAAAACTTGTAAGCCGATTGCACTTTTATCCTTAAATTGGCCAACACTCCACCAAATGTTCCATCCTTGTGCTTGAAATAGCAATCAGCAAGCGATCATTTATCCATTGCAATTCTAAATGACAGCTCACCCGTTCCAACTGGGACATCAACATATACAACAGCATTATTACAACCACTGGCTGCTACTAACGAGGGTATAACATCCGCAACTAACATTTCTCTCAAAGCCTTCCCAGAAGTTGAGTTTGACTACCAAAAACGAGAGGAGAGAAAACAAGCATTACAAGATAGACTAATGGTTCGATCCATGGAAGTCCAAAGGCAAGCACATTGTGTATTGAACAATAAAGACCATGAGGGTTTACCATGTGTATTGTGTAGACGTAAAGACGATGCAAAAAAAACAAAATAATGCAATCACAAGTCATTTACGGATATACGTCCATATCTGGAGGCGCAACTACATTCCACCTTCACAGTGTAACACCCAGCAATTTCATATTATGAACGATGCACTTTATGTTCTATTTTAAGCACGAATATATTTTTGTATAAAACACATCTCGTTCTTTAATATTAATACTTTGCAACTCATTTATTTTACTTGAGCCCAAGTCATAGTATATGTTTATAAACCTCATATTCCGTACGCCCAAGATCCTAGTTCTAGTCAGTCTTTACCATATTGGTTTGCTTACATTTTATGTATTTGGCCCCCTTATGCAAGCCCGGAGACAACCTTGATTTTGTAGACCGAGGTAACTTCCGGATTTTAGAATTTTCATATCCTTGATCAAGATTTACCCTAATATATGGGCACTGAGATCAAAACTCTTTAACCTCTTATTAATTCATTCAATTCTCTGATTATGCCATTCCCTTCTCTTTTATTCTTCCACAAATTCACCATCCAAGACCAAATACCAGAAACCAGGCCACAGCCAAACCCAGTACAGACGGAAATTCTGAAAATACCTGCTGCCACCTCGCAGGCCGCAGCCTCTAACCGGAAAATTGAAACCACTGCTGCCATGTCCACTATTTCAGCCAGGAACCGTAACCATATAAATTAATTATAGGCGGGAAACCGCCAATTCACCGGAATACCCGAAAAACAACCTCAGCCAATAAACCATGACAACCTGAGTTCAGACGCATTCAACCCACCCTCAGCCTTCGCCAAACAAGCCCCTGACAAGAATCAACAAAATATCCATGGCCAGTTCCGACCAGCATAAGCTCAACCAGAACCCCGAAACATCCACCAGAACCAAAGAGTCAGTAGCGCAGGATTTAGATCCAACCTGAAATTTAAGTCCGCCACCGCCACCGCCACCCTCAGGAGAAGCTGCCTCCACCAGAGCTAAGTCGGGAAGATCCCAATCTGCCGTCCTCAAACCACCACAAAGAGGGTTCAATCCATCATCATCAGTCGGAACCCAACAAAGCCTGCAGCATGAGCACCGCTCTACGCCTCTATCGATGTCCGCATCTCCGACCTTCATACCCACATCCGCTGCCTTTCGCCTCTACTCAATCGATACGTCATGGGTGGTGAACAATTTGGGGTGTGTAAAGGAGCAAGAAAGTAAAGGGAGAAAACGGGGCAGACTGGATAAGGAAGAGAATGTAGTGCGAGTTAGGGTAAACCGTTTAATTATATTTTGGATTTGAAGTTGTACTCGGCTTCATTTTGGGATCCGCACATGGGGCCTATTTTTATGAGGAATGATAGGGACACGCCAAACACATTCGTATTTTGGGGTGTTCTACTGTGTGTTTTACATATAAAATAATAATAATAATGTCAGTATATGGGGCCTCTTTTTATGAGGAATGATAGGGACACGCCAAACACATTCGTATTTTGGGATGTTGTACTGTGTGTTTTACAGATAAAATAATTATAATATTATTATTATTATTATTTTATCTGTAAAGCACACAGTACAACATTCATGTGGTGTGTTTGGAGGTGGTTGAGGGTGTGTTCGTATCATTTCTCCTCTTTTTATTCATTGAGGAACATCTTATGAACTCATTCCATTCAATTAATTTCTTGTTCATTTTTTTTATACATATGTAATCCATACCACGTGTTGTGCGACGATTAATTCGCCGCAAGAGGCGATCGGCGACCTCCCTGAAAAGTCAACCATAGAAGCCAAACTCCGGACGAACACCTAAAGTCCGGCATAATATAGCGATCGTCTTTTGGTAACCAGCGATCGTCTTTTGATACCTGGCGATCGTCTTTGTCTAACGGATCAGAGGCGATCGTCTCATGCCACGTGGGGATCCAGCGTCACAAAGTCGTCCGAAGACCGAATCTTGGACGATGGCCCACCCGCGATCTCCATAGATACCAACAAAAGGATCATCGACCACTGTCACCTACCGCACCTACCGACAAGGCCGCCGAAAGGTACGTGGACCCTCCTGACAATGACTCGCGGCCGGGCTTCCCATCGTTCACCCACCGGCCTCCAACCGCAACCTCGGACCAAAGGAACAGCCCACGTGACGGGACGATCGGCCGTTTATTTTAATATAGAAAACGGCGATCGCCCGCGATCGCCTGAGGGATCCCAACTACTTAGTCCCCTATAAATAGAGAACTCACTGTTGCGGCCAGAGCGGACGGATCCTACCACGAATTAAGTGCAAAAATACACACAAAAGAGAGAACAACAGGCTCTTTTGGCAAGCACTAACATATTCATAGTGACATTCACACACATTCATCATAAATTCCAAGCAAGAACTCATGATTCATCCATCCTGGTTCTTAGGCAATCTACGCGCTCTAAAGCCTAGATAACTAGAAGCTTTTACACTCATTGTATTAGATTCTAACATTAATATTTGTACTCGACAGTATATTTATTAATAACATCTCGCGAGAGCATTCAAGCCCGGGACTAACAACCCCGGCAAATCTTGTGTTATCCATTTTCCCACGGAAGTGTTCTCGCATTTTGTTTGTTACTCGATCGTTCCAGCAATACTATCTCCGGATAATATTTTGGGTAATAACAATTGGCGCTAGAAGAAGGGCCCTCTAAACCTTCATTTTTATTCCTACCGTCTCGAAGAACACTCACTGTTCTCCGGACATATACTTGAAGAAACACTCACTGTTCTTCAATAGAAAAACCATCAGAAAATGACATCAGCAACAACCTCCAAGAGGGCCACCCGAGATCTCACGGAAATCTTATTCCGGCGAGGACCGAATCCCGCCCACGGCGGAAGGCGACCGTGGCGACGCTAGCTCACTCCCGCCCCGAGGGACGGTTCTAGCCTCTCACTCGACCCGGCCTTCAGACATCTAATGCAGTTGAGGAGGCTATAGCCATCCTCGAGGAACGGCAGAGGCCCGCGATACGCCTACCATCACCCCGTCGGCCCAACCGCCGGCAAGCAAACTAAGCTCAAGGGGATCTATGTTGAGAAATCGACGAAAGCCCCGAGCCGGAGAAGGCTCTCGTAAGGCGGGACGATTCCGTCTTCACCGCCAGGAGCGATCCCTCATGGCGACCGGCACTCAGCCCCAATGGAGACATCGATATCCGAATCCTTTACCAGAGTTCGGCGTATCCGACTCCCAAGAGGCGACGGCCAACGAGCCCCTGCTCGCCCAAGAAGGGAACCTCTCGGGGGAGATCGTCGTTCACCACGGGGCCGGGGATCGCACACGATCGCCTTGGTTCACGCCCGAGAGTCAATCGGCGATCGGGCGACGGCGATAGCCGCCATACAACGCCACTCGATGAGATGAGGGCGCTCATGGAAAATGGAGCAAGCGCCAGAGATCGATCATTGGTTCAAGCGAACCACTCACGACTCAGATCGAGCTCGCCCCATCCAACCAACAATCAATCCCCCACAAACACCTTTATACGAGGGAAATCGGATCCGAAACCCACTTAAGCAAATTCGGATCTACATGACCGGGTGCGGAGCTTCGGATGCGGCGAAATGTCGTATGTTCCCGTTAACTCTGGGCGACCTCGCCCACGGATGGTACACCTCACTACCATCTCGCTCAATCAATTGCTTTGAGAAGCTAGCGAACGACTTCAGTCATACTTCGCCGCCAAAGTCGCTCGCCCGGAAGGTCCTCACCGCATGATGAAAATCAGCGGGGAAGGATGAATCGGATGAGGATTACATCGACCGGGTAGACGAGATAGTCCTCACCGGTGAGCCCGTCGGCGACGAGATCGCTCTCAACTCGATTATGAGCGGATTCCACGGACGATCGCCCATGTTCGGGCACCTCACAAAAGATATCCCCGACCTATTCGATCTTCCGCAACAAAGCCGCCGGGTTCTGGCCGACAGAGGATGCTCTCACTCCGCCTAGAAGAGGGACCATCCGAAGAAGGGAAAGCACCCTCCCCTGTCCATAAGAAGGATGTCGCCAAGCCCAGAAAGGCGATCGCCAAGCCGCCTGGCGAGTTCAAAGCCTTCGAGGATGTAGAGGTCCACCTTCTTCACAACCTCAACTTATCTCCGGCCCACATCTTCAACGCGATCAAGGGTCGCGAGTGGCTTACCAAGCCAAAGCCAATAAGAGACCACGGTCACCTAGACCGTAGCAAATTCTGTGCCTATCATAAGAGTCCCGGCCACAACACTAGCCAATGCCGCGATCTCCTCGTGCAACTCGCGATTGTTTGAGGAAGGCAAACTGGACAACTTGGTCACCAAGCCGGAACCAAGGACGGAAAGGACCGGAGGGCGCGAACGTCGGCAACACGAGAGAACTCCTCCCAATCCGGCCGTAATCGAGCATGAGCCGGAATACTCGATGATTCGGTCCCACCGATCAACTCGCGGCCGGTCAACATGCTTCAAGCGGGAGGTGGAAACCTCGGGGGTCTTTCCCGGTTTCCACCATGTCGAACAGGAAACGAAAAGCCGAGCTGAGGGCATTCGCCGGAGTCCATGTTGTAGTACCTCCGGAGCCGACCATCTCTAGAGACGCGCTCATCACCTTTTCCAACAAGGACAGGGAAGGAGTGCAATGTCCCAAGGAGGATGCACTAGTGATCTCCGCTTGCATCCTTGGGAAGACGGTCGATCGCGTGTTGGTCGACAATGGGAGTTTTTGCAACATCATATTCAAATCCGCCCTAGACCAACTCGGCAACCTGATCAAATTCATCAAGCCTTTCGACACCGTGCTTCAAGGGTTCGGCGACAACACAGTCCAAGCCTACGGGAGGATCAAGCTCTCCGTCGAGCTAATATGCTTTTATGATCCCAAGGTTAGGATTACTAGGAACCTAAGCTTTGTAATCATAGATAGGCCCAGCATCTATAATGGGTTCCTAGGTCGCCCTTTTAGAAACTTTTGAGGCGGTCGCCTCATCTTTCTTTCTTGGATCAAATTCCCACCGCCGATGGGACGGTCGCATCAGTAAAGGAGATCGGCTAATGGCAAAGAGATGTTTGAGTTACTCCTATGTTGTTAATTCTTTCAACACTCCCGTCATCAGTATGTAACATTGAAGCGACCGACGATCAACCCATGGAGATCGACGAGCCCGAGACTTCGTACCAACCCGACTCGGGACGCCATCTCTCATCGATCGACGGACGACATCGAGCCAAGGATCGGTTTCGAGCCAAGTCTCGACATCGATCCAAGGACCGAGTCCGAGATCGTACCAAACGAGAGGCGACTTCTTGTCGAAGAGTTGGAAAGCATTACGATGGATCGGATCATCCGAGCAGGAGGTACGGACGGCGCGAGCATCGACCGCGAATTAAAGGGAGATCTCGATCAACTTGCTACGTAAGAACATCGGTGTCTTTGCTGGTCGCATCAAGATATGGTTGGCATAAGTCCCGAACACGCCCGCCATTATCTCAAGATCGACCGGCAATGAAACCTGTTCACCGTAAGCGTAGGAAGTTCGGTCCCGAGAAATACGCAGCGCTCGACATAGAAGTCCGTGGTTACTCAACAACAGGTGATCGGAGTAGCGACGACGAACCACGGTGGGTCGCCAACGCGGTGCTCGTCAAAAAGCCGATCGCTCTCGGAGATTATGCATGACTTCACCGACCTCAACGCGCATGTCCAAAAGATCACTTCCAAATGACTCATATCGATCATCTGTTCGATATCAACGCAGTTTTCTAAATGATGTCGTTTATGGATGCCTTCACGGATATCATCAAATCCCAATGGCAGAGGAAGACATAAAACACACATCTTTCCACACGTAAAAGGACATATACTTTTGGGTCGAATGCCGTTCGCTTGAAAACGCAGGGGCGACCTACCACCGATTAGTCAACGGGATGTTCGCCGATCAGATCGGCAAGACCATGGAGGTCTACATTGACGATATCGTGGTCAAAAGCCTCAAGAAGGAAGATCACCTCAACGATCTTGCCGAGACGTTCGCCATCCTTGAGAAGTTTAACATGAAGCCGAACCCCAAGAAATGCAACTTCGGGTGGGCTCAGGAAGTTCTTGGGGCACATAGTGAGCCAAAGGGGGATCGAGGCGAACCCCGCCAAGATACGAGCGATCCTTGACATGCAGAACCGCGAAACATCAAACAGTGCAACGCCTCACAAGCCGTCTAGCCGCCCTCAACCGTTTCATATCACGGCTCGGCGATAAAAGCAAGCCTTTCTTCGCGACCATCAAGAACAAGAAGTTCGCATGGACGAAAGAAAGCCGGATAGCATTCGCCAAAATAAAGGAATATCTATCCAACCCCGAGATCCTCGGCAAAGCCGATCCCGGTGAAAAATTATTCCTTTACTTAGCGGCCTCGAGGTCGACCGAGTGCCGTTTTGGTGCGAGCAGAGGGCAAGCCCACTTGCCGATCTACTATGTTAGCCAGCGCTCCACGACGCCGAGACACGTTACACACCATTGGAGAAGATCGCCATGCCCTTGTCATGAGTGTACGAAACCGAGAGCTTACTTCTTCGATCACCGGTGGAGGTCCTAACCACTCTACCCCTAAGACAAGTCCCGCACCGACCGGACACCAACGGCGACTCCTCAAGTGGTCGCCGGAGATCGCACAATACGGTATCACTTACGCTCCTCGCACGGCGATCAAAGGCCAAGCTCGCGGACTTCGTGGTGGAATTAACGTTCCTCACGGTCAGGCCAGTCGGCCGACTCCGCCTGAAATTATACGTGGATGGCTCGGCGACCAATGCGAGAGCAAAGGTGGATTGTCCTCATTAGCCCAGACGGCCGTCGAGTTTCACAAATGCCGTGCGTTTGGTTTCGTGCGACCAACAATGAAGCCGAATACGAAGCTCGGTAGGCGGGCTTGATCTAGCCCTCGCCCTAGATGTTCGACGCCTCCATATCTACATGGACTCCCTTTGGTCGTGAACCAAGTCAAGGGGGAATATGAGGCACGCGCGAACGGATGGTCAAATACCAAGAGCCGGTCGCCGAAATGTGCACAAAATTTGAAGAAGTACTAATCGAGCAAGTCCCGAGAGAGCACAACTCCCGTGCCGATGCACTTTCCAAACTAGCATCATCGGATGGGGCACCACTTCTCCAACATCCAAATCACAAAGTCAGCAAGGCCGCGATCGACAGAACTTGGTTACCACGGTCGCCATCGCCAAGAGAATTGGATGACTCCGCTCATCAAATACTTAAAAGACGGAACGGTCCTCGACGACCGTGTTAAAGCTCGCCAACTCCGGCTTCGTGCGACCGGGTATACCCTATCGACGATCGGCTTTACAAGCGAGCTTTCACCTTCCTCCTCAAGTGTATTACACCGGAGGAAGGTCGGCTCGTTTTAGCCGAAATCCATGACGGATTTGTGGGAACCACGCGGCGGCGAGCCCTCCTCCATAAGACGACTGCACAAGGATTTTTCTCGCCATCACTTCGAAAGATGCGATCGCTTATGCCGATCTTGTCATAGATGTCGATAATGGGCCCCAACATAAAACTATCACCCGAACACTCACCTCCATGTATAGCCCTTGGCCATTTGCGCAATGGGGCATCGACCTTATAGGTCCCTTGCCGACGGCCTGTGGGGTCGTAAGTTCGCCATCGTTGGGTCGATTATTTCACCAAACGGGTGAGGCCGAACCACTCAACAAGATCGCCAAGAGCAAGTGATCAAGTTTATATGGAAAAACATAATATGCCGATTCGGTTTGCCCCTGTGCCATCATCTCCGACAACGGGAAACAGTTCGACGGCTTAGAAGTCATGCAATTCAGTGAAAAGTGGGGAGTCAAAAGGTTATTCTCGGCGCCCTATCACCCTCGGACGAACGGGCAGGTAGAGGCGGTGAATAAGATCCTCAAACACACGATCAAAGCACGACTCGAATCCCTAAGAAGGAAGATGGGCGAGCGAGCTCCCAGACGCTTTATGGTCCTACCGAACGACGACCCGCAATTCAACCGGCGAAACCCCGTTTCGCCCTTACCTTCTAATGAGCGGTGATTCCTTCGGAGATCGCCGTCCTCGCCCATCGAACCGAACAGGAGATGACGACCGACAACGATGTAGCCCGCGAATCGACTAGACATGCTTGAAGAAAGACTACGACTCGAAATGAAGAACACAATCCACAAAAGGAGAGCCGAGAAGTTCTTCAATTCAAAGGTCGAGAAAGAAGATTTCAAGTGGGCGATCTCGTCCTCAAGAAAATCCAAACCCATACAGCGTCTTTGGTCCAAATCGGGAAGGACCTTTCGAGTATCCAGATGGTTAACTAAAGGAGCCTACGAATCGAACATCCCGGTACTCGGACCAATACCCTGAACGCCGTGCATCCGAAAAAATACTATCGTGATAAATTTGTATTCGATTTCAATGATGTACAAGGATTATAATGAGATTTTTGTTATCCCATCTCATTATGGCGATCGCCCCACTGTGCATCGCATATCTTCGACGATCGCCGATCACGACGATCCTAGGAAAAATTATTGCACATGGTCCCGGAGGTCGATGGAACCGACTTCGCCCATGCAAGGTTCCTTTGGGCCGAGATCGTCCGCCCTTCGTTTAAATACGAGGTCGACGTGGCCAAGGACCCTCCAAAATAGTCGAGGCGCGATCGCACGTTCTCAAGGTACATCATCTAACATGGTGAACCCGAACAATGCGACGTGTCGTTACCCCGTCTCAACGTACACCGTCGAGGATCGCCATCTTCATGGCGGGCCGAGGTGGAAGCAGAGCCGACAAGCCGCGGACGTGGTGTCGAATAAGCCGACGACACTCCGCGCAAGGACTCCTCCAGACCGAGATCGCCCGCCTTCGTTTTAACACGAGGCGGGCGTAGCCTAACGGAGGACCCTCACAAAAGTGAGTCGCAGGATATCAATATCCCGCGCACACGAAGACACGATTAGGGAGATCGGTCCATCGAACACCGCAACCACACATCACTCTTCGAATCGGCGAAATGAAGATAGCTCGCCAGACAGACTAGTCTTTGTTCCCTTACTTACAATAAGTGAACAAAAACAAGGGGCGAGGATAGCCGAGCTACTCTCAAATACGATCGAACAAAGAGAAACCATATTCGATCGGCTTCGCTCAAAAACATGCAGGGCGATCGAGACCGTCCGACGAAAATTACAAGTAAGAATTCCAATTCAAAACATGTCAATACTTTCAACACTCAGACAATCGGCCGGACGAACAAAAAATCGAAAGCAAATATACGCATACTCGAAAAAATTGCACACAAATAGTCAAAGGCGATCGCATATAATGCATTACGCGGAATGAGAGAAGAAGTATTTTATTCACAAACACAAGCTTCATACATTTCAAGGCCTGAAGGCATTACAACAAAAAAGTACAAGTTACAGAGGAAAAACAAAAGCCTCTCAAAGCCCCGCTCTTTGGTCTTCGCCCTCGGGTCGCGGATCGGCTTGGGCATCGGCCTCGGGATGAATGAGTTTGCTGGTATACCAACTCAAGTCAATCCCGAGGTCGACCAAGTCAAGGATCGGCAGAGAGAATTCTGGATGCAGAGGATGCTTGGAGACATAGGATCTGAAGCTTTCCATCAGAGGACCGGTCTCGACCCCCGCCTTTAGCAACTCGACAACACAAGATAGGCCAAATAGTAAGCGAACTCGCCGACGTGCCCGACGTTAAGGTAGGGATCGACCTCGATCGCCTCACCGCTTTCGTATCCGCCGTCGTCTTCTCGACCTCCGCCGCTCGGCCGCCTTGGCAACATTCTCGCCCGGCCTTCTCCAGCCTCTCTCGCCGCGCCTCACCACCGAGCCGATCCACCGCAGCCTTCACCGGCCGCCTCCTCCTGCGAAGCCTCGAGCTTCGCGAGTCTCCTTCTCCTTATTACAGATCGATCGGCGGCTTCCTTGGAGCGACTCGGCTCGCTTCAATCGATCCACGCCCCGCTTAGCCCGCTTGGCGGTCTCCTCATACTCTTTCTCCATCGACCAACTGCCCGCATCCTCGATATTTCTGCTCCGGCGGTCTCGAGCTCGCGATGGAGATGAGCGGTGGAGGGTCGCCTCAAAATCCCGAGCACTGACGGCCATCGCCGCGCCCGAAGAGCCAGTGGCAACGGCCGCCGCATGGCATCTCCAGATCGCCGACGAGCGATCGCGTCAAGGTCGGTCGTCCAAGCCTTGGGCAAGGAAGTGATTGCCTGGCGAACGTAAGCAGGGACTTCGACAGAACCTTGTGGAGCCTTGCTCGACAGGAAATCCAGCACCATGGGGGCGACGTCCGGGTCGGCGAGGCGAACCCTGCAGCGCAAACCAAGGAAATCAAGGAGTTAGCCCATACCATGCTCGGAATGCCTAACTCAGAAAAATTTTTGACCCACTCTTACCTATTGACCAGCTCGGGGTCGCGTCCGAAAAAAGGCTTGCCCCGGGGTGTCTCCGCATCGGCGATCGCCATCTTCTTCGCCGAGCTGCCAGATGACCGGGGTCCGGTGACCGTGGGCTTGGCGCCAGATCGCTCCATCATCGGGATGGCGGAGATAGGAGCCGCAGCGACCGGAGGCTCAAGAATCGATACGTCCGCCTCAGAGATCGACGGGGACTCCGACCTCCGCCTCTTGCGGCGTTTGAGCTGTTCCTCTCCCTCGACCACCGGCTTGGCGGCCGGGGCGGGTCTCGTCACCGGGCAGTTGAGACGTCGTCCGCAGAACGCGACCACCGCTTGCCCAAATTAAGGCGACCAAGAACTCCCAAGTCCGACATAGCTATCTCTCGCGGAGGTTCGGCGATTCGGGAAAGTAAGCCTCACAAAGAAAAGGTGCAAACAAGTTAGATAAAATGAAACAACATCTTGGAGACGATCGTCAAAGAAAGGAAACACCATTTAACCTCATACCTTGAACTTTCAAGTGACGAGGGTAGCAAAACAAACGAGCCCCCAACCGATGAGCTTCGATCAAGCGATCGAACGTTAATAAAAGAGTTCGGCAACGCACGAATACGCTCCCAAACGATCAAGAAATCAAACGGAGGTCGCCGGTCGCCGTACGAGAGGTCCCGCAAAAGAAAACAAAATTAGATCACCAAGACAAGCTCAATCAAAGGGAGAGTTTAAATCCTTACTCGGATTCCTCTCCTAAAAATAGTGGGAATCTCCAACTCTTGATCGCCCCTTCACTCAACGCCGATCGCCATGCCCCGCCGACCCAACACCATTTTGCCAGTCGCCCTTGGTCTTATTCGCACGCCAAGAACCACTCTCCCGATTCGGCCCTGGATATGATAACCGCCGATCGTCCCTTTCTCAGCCTAATTTAAACAGATAATTCATCTCCAAAGGCGCTAAGGTGACGAAATAACCGGTGACCGCCGAACAAGGTCAACGTGCAGATGATCTGCAGCAAGCATTCGCGTCAATGAAGAGGCGCCAAATTCCGTGCGATCAAGAAATAGAGACGGCGAGTGGCAACGGAATCGCACTCCGCCTCCATAATCATCTCGTTGACGGCGACCATATCCTCGGGCGGTTGGTCGGCGCGCTCATTCTCCAAAGGCACGTGAAGGGAAACGTCCGAGGGGATGTGATATTCGCCTCCAGCCGGCCGAGTCACTTGGTCGCCGTACTCGGATCTCGGCCGAGAGTCCACGGAGACGGACGCGGCCCGAAAGACCGTCCGATTCACATGTTTGTAAGGGTGAGCGGCGGAGTAGGCCTCAAATCGACTCGGGCAAGGTCCAATGATCGTTTCCATCATCTCGAGCAAAAGCCACATAGGAGCGGCCGAATCCGCTCTCTCTCTCCCGTGCCTCCCGCACTGGATCGTCTTCATCCACCGGCGAACCCCCTGCTCCGCCGTCCTCGCCACCTCGGCCTCGTTGAAAAGTTTTTCGAGTTCTTCGGTGCAATCCCCGCCGAATAGCTTCGCGGCCGTCTCCATATCCACTCTAACGGGAACCTCCTCCCGCTCAGCGACGCGCGGCAAGGAAGAACTTCCGGTCTCGAAGGTTTTCGATCCTCCCGACATATTGGAAAGTAAAAATAAGGAGAAGGTTAAATTTAATCTTACCTAGGAAAAAGAAGAAGATCGGCACTCAAAGGCTCCGTAAATTTCGCAGAAATTCGCTATGGATGCTAAGGGCGCGTAAAAGTGAAGGAGAAGAAGCCCTCCCCTTTTTATAGATGGGAACGAGGGCCTAAGTGCAAAAAGGAGAAACCTCGGGACCGAATCGAACCGTCACGTGGGACGCATTAAATGCGGCCCTCGAATCCCGCATACGCGTCTTTTCGAGGGCATGCCGGACAGTGTCCGACAAACCGCTTGATTCCCCAACGGCGGCACGACGCGTGTCCCCGGCCAGGAAAGGCCCGCCTTCTTTTCCCGCCGCTCCCGACGCGAAAGAAGGTCGCCCATATTTGAATTCAGATCGGCCGGTCGTCTAAACATCGGCGATCGCCAACGGTGCCACCTCACCCCGTGTCTTCAACATCAAGGCGAAATGGGGCAATTGTTGTGCGACGATTAATTCGCCGCAAGAGGCGATCGCGACCTCCCGAAAAGTCAACCATAGAAGCCAAACTCCTGGACGAACACCTAAAGTCCTAAGATAATATAGCGATCGCCTTTTGGTAACCAACGATCGCCTTTTGATACTCGCGATCGTCTTTGTCTAACGGATCGAGGCGATCGTCTCATGCCACGTGGGGATCCAGCCGTCAAAGTCGTCAAGACCGAATCTTGGACGATGGCCCACCCGCGGATCTCCATAGATACCAACAAAAAGGATCATCGACCCCACTGTCACCTACCGCACCTACCGACAAGGCCGCCGAAAGGTACGAAGTGGACCCTCCTGACAAATGACTGCGACGCTGCGGCCGGCTTCCCATCGTTCACCCACCGGCCTCTAATCGCAACCTCGGACCTCAAAGGAACAGCCCACGTGACGGACGATCGGCCGCTTATTTTAATATAGAAAACGGCGATCGCCCGCGATCGCCTGAGGGATCCCAACTACTTAGTCCCCTATAAATAGAGAACTCACTGTTGCGGCCAGAGCGGACGGATCCTACCACGAATTAAGTGCAAAAATACACACAAAAGAGAGAACAACAGGCTCTTTTGGCAAGCACTAACATATTCATAGTGACATTCACACACATTCATCATAAATTCCAAGCAAGAACTCATGATTCATCCATCCGGTTCTTCCGCAATCTACGCGCTCTAAAGCCTAGATAACTAGAAGCTTTTACACTCATTGTATTAGATTCTAACATTAATATTTGTACTGACAAGATATTTATTAATAACATCTCGCGAGAGCATTCAAGCCCGGGACTAACAACCCCGGCAAATCTTGTGTTATCCATTTTCCCACGGAAGTGTTCTCGCATTTTGTTTGTTACTCGATCGTTCCAGCAATACTATCTCCGGATAATATTTTGGGTAATAACACCACGTATGACTAATCCTATGAGAAACAGCTTCGGCCCCTCAGAACAGCTTCCAGTTGAACCGCGAGATAATGTACTTGATTAACAATTATATGTACTCCACGCCCAAGGAGTTATCCCTCAATTGATTGCTCCATGCTGGATCCCGATAGATAAGCATGTTGGGTCTCCATAATCCAACCGCAGGTTCCCACCGAGGTCAGGCCTCCCACACTACCGCTTCAAGCACATGATATTGTAACTATCCGCAGCTATCCTGTGGGCTAAGACCTGACTTTTAGTCAAAGAGTGAGGGATCAATAGCTCTTGAGAAATTCAATTCCAAAGTGTTGCCACTAGTAATTGAACACCTGACCTCCAACTAAATTGAAGTTCATGTGGTTTCTTGTTCATTCACTTCAATTATTTCAATCCCCTTTATAGTTAAGTTATTTCATTTGTACAATACAAGGAGTATAAGGTTTAAAATTATAAAACATGTTCGATTCTTGGCAATCGCTGTGTGGGAGTATTATTCCTTCGATGTAGGGTAAAGCTCTTTGTGAGCACCAGACACTCTTCCTCCAACTCAGCGGGTCGTTGAGTCACCAATATTTAACTTCTCCATCAATCCTTGTCGGACCGGAGGTGGGGGGCCTTGAGCGAGGAATTTCGCCTTTTTACAAGAATTTTAAAGCAAACACAAGCATTCGTGTCCTCGCAACCACGATCATCGAGCACTTTAAGCATTTATATTTTCATTCAAGAACTCGACAATATTTAAGGTGTGGATTTTTGTTATTGTTTGTCACTATTAAATGTATCTGGTGATATGTATGGCAAGTTCATGTACATATTGCATGTATACAAGATATAAGTTATCATGTACATATTAGTATTTTCAGTTGTGTTGTGTAGGTATGTAGTGTTTTTATACGAAATTGCGTAGTGCGAAATAGCGTAGCGCATAGCTTAGGTAATTGGAACATGACATTTCTAACTAAAAAAGTAAATATTATTCCTATGTAAGAACAATTGGTAAATATGATAACTAAAGCAAATAGCAACGAAATAATTTTAAATAAACATAAAAACCAGAACTACTCGCGTGAGAGATAGAGAGCAATGTTAGGATTGTATACTGCAAATCATACTTTATGCCTGTAACTGTATTACCTTATTCTCCTGTAACTACCTATGAGAATATTAAATACATTTTATCACATGTTTTGCATATTTATTCACGATATGGTTATGCAAACGTATCGTCTATTTGTTCTATATTTTAGATAATGTGATGTATTAGTATTACACGGGGATCACATTATCAGTGTCTTATAAAATAATATAATAGTTCACAATCTATATAATTACTAGAAAAATTATATGAAAGGTTGTAATGTATGCTTGAGATTAGTTGCTCTTGCGTATTTGCATACATTTAACTAGATCGGAGTGAGATAGTATCTTCTGTACCGAATAAGAAGAATGTAAATCTCGGAAAATTATTATTTCTTAATTCCAAGTATATAATATCTAATTATATATTTATAATAATTATTGTTTTGATCTATGATGAGTGAGAGTCACAGTGATTGACTCAATATGCTTCGTATTTGTGTAATAATATTATTTATATGATAATTATTATAACTAGAAATCGTGTCCCGACCCGTGCATGTTGATGATGTCCCATTGAGGAGCTCGATAATAATTATTATCTTAAACCCTGCAGGTGGATTTAATTCTGATATAATAATAAAGTTCAAATAGCACTACTTTTGGATAAGAAATTAATAAATTAAAGCCGTCACTTATCAGTAGCTTGAATTAATTAGAAGATATATTTGATATCTTAAATACGAAAAATAATATATTTCAATAAGAAGGAACTTTAATATTAAGTCCTAAGTACTTGATATAACTACCAAAATAATAAAAAAATAAGTGCTTGACATAACTTAAATTACTTCGTTGACAAATTGGTATTTGGTTGGGATGAGTTTGTTATTAATAATCTATATCCCTCTTAATTTAATCTGAAAAAGGGGATTTATTTGTAACTTTTAATTGTAAATATATGAAGAGACTATTTTAATTGTAACTTTTAATGTAAATAAACTAATTTAAATACAAAAGTTATGATAAACATCACAATACAAATGCACCTTCTAATACACAAGGTGATTAAAATGAACTTTTAAATGATAGTATAAATTACAAGATGATTAAATTTTAGCTATGAAATTTTAGATACAATCGGTGCATCGCACGGATTGAATAAACCAAAAACAACCCCGGAGCAACATACGGGTTAGTAAAGCCTCATTTCATATAACTAATTACATAGACTAAAATAAAAGGACAATAACAATAAAAAACATATAAACTTCTCTAAAAGACATTTAAATTCTGCCATCTGCTCATTCAACCGTCTGCCCCAACATTACATACAAAATACGTAGATATTCAACCAAAAATCGTGCATCGCACGAATTGGATAATGCCTCGTGAATAAATATGTTTACAGTTTACTTGTGATAAATGATTCACTACGTATCCACATGGTTTCAATACATATGCTCATTTTTGCATATGTGTTGTAAATTTAATGAAAACAATGTCCAATAATTTTATCATGAGTTTTATCTCATTTTCATGAATGTGTCGAGTTAATTATTTTATTTTCAATACAAGAAAATAATGTTTGCATCTCATCAATTTTAAGTCCAAGCCGAATTTTATTTAATTAATTCCAATATATTATTATTACTACTATTATTATTATCATTAGTGTTATTACAGTAAAATCTCTATAAATTAATAATGTTGGGCCCGGGATATTTTATTAATTTAGCGAGATATTATTATATCGATAAATTAATAAATTATTAATTTAAAGAGTTGGCTTATATTCGTGAGCAACTCTCAAATTATCGCGGATACCGTTCAAAATTCGGTTGATGATGAAGTTGATGATGATTCAGTACATTTGGAACCGGTCACTCAAAAAGAAGCATTGCAAGCGGCAACAACTCTTCACAACTTTTTGTTGCAATACGAGAATACAGTGCCTTAATGTAATACCCGGCTGTAATTCATTCATTATCATTCAGTAATTATCAGTCTGTAATTGTCACTCAGTAATTTTCACTCATTAATAATCACTCATCATTCATGATTCATTCATTTGCGTTCACTGTTAAGTGTTGTAAATCAGTATATCGATTACCGATCGTCATTTCATCTCCGTTTATAGATCGAGACGGAGTATTATCATTTTCATCGTGATTGGTAGTCTTTGCATCGGGAGTAGGGGTTATTGGATGGTAGATCCGAGAACCGACCGAGATCGGATCAAAATCGGACGATCCGACCGATAAGATTATCGGTCCGGGAATGAATACCATTTTTTTACCCGGTATCCGATAGGACCCGGACCGGTAACCCGGTAATAAAACACTAAAAAAACGCAGAAATAGGGTTTTCTGCGTTCATTTCTTTCTTCTCTTGTTTGAGAAGTCCGCCGCCTCTCAGTCTCTCATCTCTGCATCTCTCTCTCTCTCGTCTTTCACTCTCCATCTTTTTTTTCTCTTTGATTTTACAGAACCGCAAGCTAACCTGATGATTTTAATCCTTGAATCCATAAACAAGAAGGCCGATTCAGTGTTTTTTCATCTCGATCTTCAACCGATTTCAACAGATTCAAGTTCAACATATAAAATCTTGTGAGTATTTAAGCGATTTCTTGTGAGTATTTAAGCGATGTTTTTGTGAGTATTTTTTGTTAATGGCTTCATTATGTTATTCATCGGGGTTTCGAATTAGGGTTTCCAATTTTCGGTTTTTTATCTTATTGGGTTTTCAAATTAGGGGTTTTGTAGTTAGGGTTTCAAATTAGGGGTTTTGTAGTTAGGATTTCTAATTTTCTGGTTTTTATCTTATTTGGGATTTTCAATTAGGGTTTTTATCTTATTTGGGTATTTTGAATAATAACAGTGGCTTCTTTTTTTAACATTGCCTACTTTTGAAACAGTTGTTTAATAGTAACAGTGGCTCCTTTTGAAACAATGTTAAAATAGGTTTTATATGTGGTTTCAATTAGTTTTTTTCAAATTATTTGTAATTTACTTGTTATTTTTAACTTGTATATGAGATGTCTTATCAGGATTCTTGTTGTAGTCCAATGATGAATGATGAATTCGATATTGATGTGGATGATGATGAGGTCAGAGGAGGGATTGAGATTGGAGAACTGTTGGACATCAATGATAATAGTCAAACTGAAGGGTCAACCGCTTATGGTCAAACGGCAGCTTTGGATGACCCTGTCAGGAGAACAAGATCAAAGAAATCTATTGTCCATACTGAGATGGAAGTAATTACTCTTCCAGATGGAAAAAAGAAATGAAAGTGCAAATGGTGTGGTGCTCTTTATACTTTTGATCTTGTGCATGGCAGTACATCTAATGCTAGGAAGCACTTGAAATCCTGTGTTCAAAGAAAACTGAAACTAGATCCATCTGAAAAACCTGGCTCTCAATCAAGGTTAAAGACTGATATGTTTACTAGTGATAGTGATAATCCTTCTCTTGTTGCTTGGAAATATGGTCATGCTAAGGTTAAGGTCCTAGCTGCCCACATGGTATTAGGACATGAATTTCCTTTTCTGATTATGGAGGGTGTTATTTTCAATAGATTTTTGAGGGAAATTAATCCTCAATATAAAAGGATTACTAGGCATGCAGTGAAAACAGAGTGCCAAAAATATTACAATGATGAGAAGAATAAGATGAAAACTGTAATGTCTAAGATTAATAGAATAGGGTTAACCACTGACTTGTGGTGGTCAAGTGATCAGAGAATTGGTTACATGACTGTAACAGGTCATTTCATTGACTTTAAATGGCAACTACATAAAAGAGTTTTGTCTTTTTGTAATGTCCCACCACCTCATAGTGGTGAGGTTCTTGCTAGGGAGTTGTTGAGGGTTATGGATGACTGGAAAATTAGAGAAAAGGTTGTATCAATAACAGTTGACAATGCATCAGCAAATAATGCTTGCATAAATAGGTTGAAGCATGATTTTAGGCATAGGGGAAAATTGCCTCTAGATGGCCAAATATTTCATGTTAGATGTTGTGCACATATCTTGAATTTGCTGGTTCAGGATGGACTGGATATTGTGAGGCCAATAGTTGATACTATCAGGGCACGGGTGAAATATCCCTGGGTTCTGAAGCTAGATGCAAAGATTTTGCTAAAATTGTGAAGGAGTTGGGAATGACTGGTAAAATGCAAGTGTTGGACACCAATACAAGGTGGAACTCAACACACAAAATGTTGAGTACTGCCTATTTCTATAAAGATGTATGGCCCAGGTATGCTGAAGAAAATGGGGCATTTATACACTATTTGCCTGATGAATTAGATTGGGAGATGATTTCTGATATTTGCACCTTCTTGGAAGTTTTTGTTGATGTTACAAATATAATAAGTGGCAGTTCTTATCCAACATGCAATCTGTTCTTGGCTGAGCTCTTTAGAGTTAAAGTTTTGTTGGACAAACATTCTGAGTCTTCAGAAAAGACACACCTTCAGATTTTAGCTGCTAAAATGAAGGAGAAATATGACAAATATTAGAGCCAAAGCAATTTATTAATTTCAATTGGTGCATTTCTTGATCCTAGGTAACTGATACAGAACTGATACTACACTTTGATTTTTTTTGTCTATGTTGCCTATCTTGTTGCCTATCTTTTGTCCCTGTTGATACTAAACTGATACAAAACTGATACTACACTTTTATCTTGTTGTTGCCTATCTTGCTGCCTATCTTGTTTCACTAAACTGATACAGAACTGATACAAAACTGATACAGAACTGATACAAAACTGATACAGAACTGGTACTACACTTTGATCTTTTATTTGTCTATGTTGCCTATCTTGTTACCTATCTTTTGTCCATGTTGATACTAAACTGATACATAACTGATACTACACTTTTATCTTGTTGTTGCCTATCTTGTTGCCTTCAAAACTGATACAACAGAACTGATACTACACTCTGATATATAACTGATATTACATTTTTATTTTGTTGTTGACTATCTTGTTGCCTTCAAAATTGATACAACAGAACTGATGCTACACTCTGATACAGAACTGATAGTACAGTTTTATCTTGTTGTTACACTCTGATACAGAACTGATACTACACTTTTATCTTGTTGCCTTCAAAATTGATACAACGGAACTGATACTACACTCTGATACAGAACTGATACTACACTGATACAAAAATGCCTACTTGCCTGTGATGAAACTGTTCTGAGGCAGTTCTTAATCCTATCTTGTTGGTTGTTTCCTATCTTGATGCCTTGTTGCCTCTCTTGGTGCCTTTAGGTACAAAATGTTTTTCATTACTTGGGTGTTTGGTTTCTTGCATCCAACAAGTAATAAGGCTGATACTGAGAAAGAGAAGTTGACTGAAAACTTGTATGAATTATTTAAGTTGTATGAAGAAGCATACAAGAAAAAAGATCAATCCCATGATAAAAACAAAGATGTTGGTTGTAGTACAAGTTCTGGTTTGGGAAAGAGAAGCTATGAGGCTTTTCTTGAGAGTGTTAATGTGGTTCATACTTCTAAATCTGATCTTGATATGTATTTGTCTGAGCCCTCTGAAAGAGTACAAAATGGTGAAACACATTTTGATGTTCTTCAATGGTGGAAGGCAAATGAAGCAAAATATCCAGTGTTAAGCATAATGGCAAAAGATATACTATCAATTCCAATTACTACAGTTGCTTCAGAGGCAACTTTTAGTGCTGGATCTAGAATTATTGATGCAAAAAGATCCTCAATGAGAACTGATACAGTTGAGATGCTTCTATGTGGTAGTGATTGGATTAAAGAATATTATGGGATTAGAAAGGGTTCATCAAGAAGCATTGTAAGTAAATTATCCTATTTTTTTGTCTTCTTTTTATCCTTTTTTAACATTGCCTACTTTTACTTTTAATGTAGCTTGAAGAAGAAGAAGATGAACCAATTATGCAATATGACTTTGGTGAGGAGGTTGATTTGGGAGGAGCCAAGAATTCAACCACCTCCTGAAATGAATCAGTCCTGTACTTGTTGCCTTAATTGCCTTATTGTTTTGCTTGCTCGTATGGCCAGCCTATGATGAACATGTTCTGAGGCTAATGATGTATTATTTTAGTCTTCTTAACTGAAGTTTGATTCAGGACTGGTGTTTGTATTTTGAATTTGATGAATGGTTTTGTTTTCATAAATGGTGTTTGATTCAGGACTGGTGTTTGTATTTTGAATTTGATGAATGTCTCTTAACATGCAGTTTATATTTTTGCTCGTATTTTGATGAACTTGTATATTTGAATGCACTATATATTTTTGCTCGTATTTTTTATTGTGAAAAGAATGATTTCGCGTTATCGGTTCTTCAATTCGGATCAGTATCGGATAAAACGGTAATCGGGACATCCAGTCCGGATCGGTCTGAGTACCCGATAAAATTAACGGATCGGTCCGGATATCCGATAAGCTTACCGGATCGGTTCTCGGGAACAATGTCGGATCCGTTAAGCTTATCGGACCGGTTCCTGATTACCCGATAAGCTTATCGGTCGAATACTGGGTAGCCCAAGATCCGGACCGGTCCGGACTGATAACAGCCCTAACTGGGAGTATCATCTTTGGCATGTGTTGGACTTGTTCACTTTCACATTCGTATGATATGTCGGATCATTCATCAGTCGTAGCGAGGAATTGGAGTTATCGGATTTTTCACCTTGTCCAGCAACGAGTTACGACCGTAAGGATTGTAGGTTATGGCCGTAACAAGTGTTCGTTGTTTTCAGGCCATTTTGGACGAACGGGACTTACGGCCGTAAGGTTTCGGAATACGGCCGTAAGTTGAGCCGGTTACGGCCGTACGTGTCCAACAGGCTGCCCAAGCATTTTTGGCCGAAGGCGAGTTACGGTCGTAAGAAGGGTAGGATACGGCCGTAAGTGGTATTCGTATATTTCAGGTTTTGTCGGACGGGAGGGACTTAGGGCCGTAAGGGTTGCGGCATACGGCCGTAAGACGAGGAAGGTACGGTCGTAAGGCTTGGCCGGATACGTCCGTACGTTACAGGCAGGGTGCCTGGTCATTTTTGACGAAGGGGGCTTACGCCCGTATGTTTGGCCGGATACGGCCGTATCGTCCGAGTTACGCCCGTAAGGTGTACGGGTACGGCCGGAAGGATGTCGGCAGGTGTTTAAGACGAGGGCGAGTTACGCCCGTAAGTCAGGAGCGGATACGGCCGTAAGGCTGTCGGCAGGTTTCTGGACGAAGCCGAGTTACGGCCGTACGAGTTGGCCAGTTACGGCCGTAAGGCCGTTGACCTGGGATGTTACGGCTGTAAGAAGGCCGAGTTACGGCCGTAACTTCGGGCAGTTTATAAGGAGTCGGTCGGGACTTTTTCATCATTTTCATCCTTTTCTTCAATTTGTTCCGAGAGAGAGACTTGAGGGAGGTATTTTTCCATCATCAATCACTTGAGTGTTAGATTTTCATCATCTTCATTCATTTGGGAAGCTTGGATACTCGATTTAACTCGTGTTCATCGGATCGTAGTGGTTGGATCTTCAAGAGGTAATTTCTTCAACATCTTGGATTTCGATTTTGTATTGAGATATGATGTTTTGGACGTTATATCATGTTATATGGAGGGATATGCATATGATTATGAGTTTGTATAAAGATTCAATGGATTATTGAAGGATTATTCAAGAACACTTTGAATATTGAGTTGGATTAGGGAGTTTTCGATTAATTGTCGTTGTAATCACGAATTTGGAAATTCATATTGGATTATTGATTGTATTGAAGATGTTTTGTTGGTTTGAAACACTTCTTGAGGATTTAATGTTGGTATACTTGAGGATTGGTTGTAAACAATCGGAGATTGGCCACAACGTGTTTGATATAATGCCCCAATGAACTTGGTTTTGTCGTATCGACGTTTTGAGTTCGTTATTTTCGTGTTTGATACGTATGTTGAACGGATTGTTGGTAATTGTGTTATTCAAGGTTGTTCGAGCGACCGACATTTCATTTATGACGTTTGTTCGTGGAAGGACATTCTTCATCGGTGTTGTGTAAGTTAATTCTTACTCGATTAAAAGGATATTCATTCCTTATGTTGTTGTTCATTCATAATCATAACTCATTCATCATTGTATTAACCGTATTGAGACTTGTAATTGTCGAATAATCACTTCATTAACGAGGAACGACGGTTCCAATCATTTCATTGAACTATCAATCACTTCACTATTATTTTCATCTCGGTGAGTCATTCTTGACTTTGTCGGATTATTATTCATTGATATTCATTATGGTCATTCTCGTTCATATGACCTTCTGGGTTCATATTGCGTGGCCGGGTGCGGATGTGTGGAATTTTTAGTCGAGCACGCGATGGTCATGTATTGGGATCCATACATTGGACTGTGCACACGGTAACGATTACCTCCGTGAGACTAATTAGGTACAAGGACGGATGTGTCCGGTCATTCATCTTGTACACTTGCACAAAACACTACGGGCGTACTATGATACTCTTCTTCAGCGTAATTCATAACTAAGGATATTTCATAACTAAAGATATATCATGATTGTGTATTTTCAACCCTTGAGGATTGTTGTTCTGTGTAACTGACCCCGTTGGGGGATTTTGGTTTCAGGTCACGGCAAGGCAAAGGCACGGGAAGAGCATGTTGACGGCGAGGAGTCCCAGTGATACTAGTAGGGGCCCCGATCTTTTCAGTCATTCATGTCGTTGTCATTTATTTTCCGCTGCAGATTTTCATTTGGATACTCCGTTTCATTCAGTGTTGTGTATTTTATCTTCATATAAAATATATTAGTATTCGGTATTGTCCTGGTGTGTTGTACTTAAACTTCTCATCGGAGTATTTTGTAATATAATGTGGTTCGGTACTACAATTATATTATTTAATTCATCACTTTCATTTGCCCGGTGGGTCCCAGTCGGGGATCCACGGCACTGTAATATCCGCCTAGTTTGGGGTGTTACACTTAACTCTTAAGTGCAATTGGTAGATTTAAAGATGAACTCAATATAGATTTGAAGTTCACAAAAAAAACAAGTGACTAATATAGATTTAAAGATGAACTCAATCTATAATTTTGGAATATTTTAGTAATTATTAATTTATAGTTTCTCTGGGACCAATATATTTACATTGGGATTTCAAAAAAATTATTATTTTACTATTTTATCGATTGGGGTCCAATTTTGTACTGGTCCCAAGTTGGAATCGGACAAATTATTAATTTTATTGAGATTATTAATTTATCGAGTATTAAATTGTAGAAGTTCTACTGTATTATAATTAGTTAAACTCAACTATTTTAGTTAGCCCAATACTAATATCATTATTATTATTTTAAGTTTATTTATTATTAATTTTTATTGTTGTCCAAATCATGTTTTTTGGCCCAAGAGTTTTGGATCTACTTTTTTTACCCTAAGCTTAATCTCTCGTACATTAAACACACAAGAATACTTTTATTTCTAAGAAAATCGTCACAAGCAGTCAGCCGCCTCTTTAACCCAATATTGTTAGATGAACCTAAATCCAATCCCAACCCTTGCCCGTTAACTGGCGCCGTGGAATTCAAGCCATTTTGAAATCGGAGCCCTCAGGTCCCAATCAGGACCGGCCCAATGGGAGGGCAGCTTGGGCGATGCCTAGGACCTTCAAATTCTCGCGCTCATTTTGTATATAGCAATTAACTAATATATTTTAAAAAAAAATAAAAATTACATATGTTCGACATTCCTTATATAGGTGGCAGAAAAAAAGAGGCAAAAAATAAAAAAATTATATATGTTCCATGTTTCTTGCGTAGTTGGCAAAAAAAGAGGCAAGATCGCTTGGACTGGGACTTGTTTCCCAAAAAAATGTAAAAGACCTCGTTTTTTATTTTGTCCCGGGCCTCAAATCGGCTTAGACCGGTCTTGGTCCCAATACTAAGCCCGGACTCCCGTTGACCTCCAGTCGCCGGAAAATCAAAAGCCGCAACCAGCCGTCGAACCCATCGCCTACCTTCACCTATCCCGATCTAGTTCCAGATGTGTGTGCATGTATGTGTATGTGTTTGTGCGTGTAAGGTATCGAATTGAAGAGTTGGTGGGTGCGCCTGTGCGAGTGTGTGCGTCAGTGCGTGTCTGTGTGTGAGTTTGTGTGTGGGGGTGGGTACCGTCCATGGTACACCCCCATGTAGTGCATCTCCTGCCGGATGCACTATACGTGACGTGCATGGACGATGCAGATTGATGCACTAGATGGATCATCGATCTGCACCATCCATACACGCTACATGTAGTGCACCCGACATAGAATATACTATATGGAGGTGTACCATGACCCAACGGGGTGTGTGTGTGTTAATGTTAATTGTGAGAAGAGAAATCTGCCAAAGTGAGAGTGAGTTGACGAGGTGAGATGAAGGGGGGGAGGACTTTTATACCTCAGCTTATGCCAAATTACAGATTGACCTCTCACCTTTTAATTCAATATCCTCAAATTCATTTATTACATATTTAGTCCTCAGGTTTTAGTTCTTTCAACTTAACTCTCATATAGTTTTCTAAAATCTCAATCAGACCCCTTTTCCTGACTCAAATTCAAATACTTTGACCCCTTCGATTATAATTGAATTATTTTATTTTATTTTTAGTTATATTATAATAATAAATTATTTTTATTATCTGTAGATAACAATAAGAACTTATGGTTCTAGGATTGTTGAGTCGACCATCTATATCAACTTTCAAATACTGTATTTTATCGATGTGAGAAACTCAACGTTTTTGTTTATTTTAATTGTTTTACATGTTGTTCAATATATGCATATGATTCTATGCCAGTATTACTTGTACTTAATTGCACGAACTACAAGTCCATTCGGTCAACAGTAAGTCCTTTCGAGCAACTACAAGTTCCTTAGGACAACAACAAGTCTCTTCAGGCAACAATAAGTCACTTAATTGTGCATATCTAATGTCTTTGGACAACCAGTATATTATAGACATGTTGTGTATAATTGATAATATGTGAATAATTAACTTAGACATATTGCCTACCCTCCTAACTGAGCGAGTTGAAAGCTCACTCATTTAGTTAACCTTTCAGATTGAGGATATCGACGTAGCATGAAATTATCTTGGTTTCTTTGAAATTATGTTTGAATCATGATCAAGTATTGAATTATTTTAAACATCATTTATTCATTTGAATTAATTTTTTTGAATGCTACTTGTGAATATTATATTTTAATTTTGCACTTATTTTAATTTTGCAATAATTTAAGTCATTGTTTAGTCATTGGTATTTATGTCAATGTGATTCTGGTTATTTGAGGGGCATTATGACTACCTCGTCGTGGGGCTAATTTTTTTAGGTATTGGTGATTGAGCGAGTAGCAATCGTGTAGAGATGAAGATTCTCGGATGATACTAGCGCTGTCATGATTGATAGGAATCATGATTATTTTGAGTGAATGCAATTTCATTTATATTTTAAGATTGCTTCGCTATTTTTATAAAGTTATGAAAGGTGTTCTAGATTGCTTTTGGTATTGTTTTATAAAATGTATTTTGTAAAAGTTGTGTACATCGATAATTGATTCCTTGGTCGCATTTGTCAAAATATATTTTGAATGGCATGTGGCAATGTATTTTGATAAAGTGATTTGTACAGCCTTCGGACAATATTTGAAATGTTGAAAACGAAATTTGAAATGAGTTTTACCATGGTGAATTCCGGTGTGAACTACTGTAGAATTGTTCGTAAAGCATTTTGCAGACTACTGCTTCAGATCTGCAACTTAGTACCTATCTAGGCGGCCCATGGCCCGGCCCATAAAAAACGGGTACCCGCTTTTTTAGGTACCCGGATTTCCGGATCGGGTCACTCGGGTACCCGAGTTTTTTTTAATCATATATTATTATTATTATTATTATATATATATGTATGATTTTTTTGCTATATTTTTTTCAAGTTTTAGTTCAACAAGAATTGATTCTAATTTTGAAGTCATGCGTTATGATTAAATCAAATATTAAGAAAATTTAACTTTAATTTAATTTATTTGCTCGATTGATTTCTACAAAAAAAATTAAAAGTAAGAAAATTATTTACTATAACATTCATTTTATTATCATTGATTCTAACATATTAAGATATTATATGAAACATTTAATCTATTCACTTTGAAATTAGACTACTATATTATATTAATACATACTCATTTTTATAATTTTGATGTCATAATTTAAAATAGTTAATGAGATTTAAATTAGAAAAAAATTTGATTCATGAAAGGGAAACAAAAAATTAGAGTATAAGATTAATATGGACCAAATTTTATATATGTATTGTAATGTTAATATTATTAAAATGTAAGTAAATACATACTAATTCTATACATAATTTTTAAAATGGTTAAAATAAAGCATGCAGTGCCAGTGGGAAAATAAAAAAAATATAAAGAATAAAACAAAGTTACCGGATCGGCGGGTACCCGCTAATATTATTTGACCGGCCCATTACCCGACCCGGTAACTCACATAATTAGCGGGTCGGGTACCCGGCCCGCTAAATCCGGGTAATTAAAAAAAGAGTTAATTACATAAATCGTCCTTGTGGTTTGTTGGGTTTCACAGGTTTAGTCCTTATACTTTTTTTTCAGCGGGTCATGTCCTTGTGGTTTTTGATCCGTTACGGATTTAGTCCTTGTGGTTTGTCGGGTTTCACAGGTTTAGTCCCTATACTTTTTTTTCAGCGGGTCATGTCCTTGTGGTTTTTGATCCGTTACGGGTTTAGTCCTTGTGGTTTGTCGGGTTTCACAGGTTTAGTCCCTATAATGCCCAAATACTTCCAGAGTTTACACATACGGTCGACATTCGAATGGTAGACGTAAAACAAAGGGTCATACCCCGCGGAGTAGAAGTTACCCTTGTCCTCATTATTAGGATTTGACGAGTCACCAACCCATCTTTTCACAGCGGTGTGAGTCCAGCTTCGACCGATCCAATCGACTTGGCACCATTTGCAACAGGCGCATCCCCAACTACGGATGTTTCATGGGTTTTTGTCACAACCAACCGCCATATAAGATTGATAAGATAGATAAAACTTTACCAATCAAACATGTTGTGCTTATTTTCAGTAATTCAAGCCTTTAATATCAATTCGGAGGTGTGGCAAGCTAAAGAAATGTATGTGTTATTTATAGGCCCATTCCATGTAACTTATGAATGATTGTAATTAACTACCCTCAATTAATAAGGAAATGAAATTGTTAACCTATCATGTCTCAATCGTTTGGTTATTTGTGTTTTATGGTCTTTTGGTTTTCTTGTATTGATGGTTGTGTATTATATTCGGATGTTAAAGATAATGAGTTGAAGATTTAAGACTCCATAATAATTAAGACATAAAAATTGGAGTCATTAGGGGTATGACCCTTTGTTTTACGTCCACCATTCGAATGTCAACCGTATGTGTGAACTCTGAAAGTATTTGGGCATTATAGGGACTAAACCTGTGAAACCCGACAAACCACAAGGACTAAACCCGTAACGGATCAAAAACCACAAGGACATGACCCTCTGAAAAAAAAGTATAGGGACTAAACATGTGAAACCCGACAAACTACAAGGACTAAACTCGTAACGGATCAAAAACCACAAGGACATGACCCTCTGAAAAAAAAGTATAGGGACTAAACATGTGAAACCCGACAAACTACAAGGACGATTTATGTAACTAACTCTTAAAAAAATTATCCGGTAAAAAATTCCCGGATAGTCGGGTATTGAGCCAGGTCAACCGGGTCGGGTAGTTATGAACACCCCTAGCTGTAGCACTTCAGATGATTTTGGAGTGTCATAGAATGAACCCTTGTTGGCTCCTTCCTCATCACCCTCAACACATGCGAGAGAGGAGCCAGGAGACGTGGATGACCCCATAATTCTCAAGAAAAACTAGAGACATGAAAAAATTAATCGATGGGGATAGTAAAAAGTACTTGAAGAGCATACTAAAAAAGGAAAGACACGTGTGAAAAGACACATATGATTGAGTGACACATAGTGAAGGCCAATCATTTGTCTTTCTTTTCGCTGCACAGGTGACATTACGAGTATAAGTGAGAGAGATCATGCGAGCTACTCGTGATTAACTCACAAAAAGGTCGAGATCGACTCGATCTAATTGTATCGAGCTCAAGTGGATAAGAGCAAGTGTTTTGGCTTCATCCTTTCCATCAAGTTGTCTAGTCTAGTTCGTCTGCTCTTCACTACCATCTATCTAAGCGCTAAGAAAGGTTCCCGTTTGGCTATCTCCTTCTCAGATGAGAGTGGGCATGAGAACTCAATCACGAAATGCCACATTAGGCTTCTTTTAAAGATATAAAAAAGGGCTTTCAATAAAGGTCTCAATGACAACCTACCGGTAGCACCTCAGAGATGTCCTTAAATAAGGTTTACTAGAAGCTTCCCTAGCTCGTACTACTCGAGTAGGTATCGAGCTCGGAGACATGCTCATTAATACTCAGCTCGATGAGCTCACGAGCCTTGTTGAGCTTGGGTTAAATATACTAATATACCATTTATAATTAACATAATTACAAACATATCCACAACATAAATACAAAGAAATGCTATTGCGTTGTATTTTCTTTAAGAATTTCTATTTTAAGTATATATATATATATATATATATATAGAGGAGAGTTCAAATAGAAACTTTTTGTTATATGTTAACTAGGAACTATCTAATCCATTCAAATTTTTAAATCAACGGATGATATTTATTGCTTCTTTCATTTTTGTTTCATTCATTTTATTATACAAATGGCATTATAGTAACTTAAGCTTAATGGTAACCGTAGAATCCTTAATTGGTAGGTTCATTAATCTATTCTCAATCATAAATTTTCTATTCCATTACTCTCATCTCCCATTTTGGTGGATATTTTGCAGATTATTGTGTTGTTTTAATAAAAAAAATCAATATTTCTTTTCTCCTTATTTTGTCGTTCACCATTTCGATATTATTAACTGAAAATAAACTTTTATCTATTCGACTAACTCAACACTTTCAAGATTATCGGTAAGCAATGTGTAAGCAAATTTTAAGCCTCATTCTTATTGTAAATAAGCAATGTAAGCAAATAACTATAAATAAGCAATCCAATTATCTTAACCAATAAAAATTATCAAATTAAGCAATTCAATGTAAACATATCTTTCTCATTATTAATAAGCAATTCAAAATTTATTATCTAAGCAATTCACACAACCAAAATAAACCACATTTAAATGTAAATTTGTAAACAACCTCCATATACAACCAACACTACAATCTCCATGTAAATTACAAGTAAATTTACATTAAAATAATATAAATTCAATTTACAAATTTAAATTAAATAAATAGATAGACATTAATTTCGTAAAAGCTTTTGCTTCAAAGCGCAACATGTAGGCAAATTAACCAACAATAAAACTTTTGTATTTATATGATTTAAGCATCAATTTGATTATAAATAAGCAATCAATAAGCCATTAAATAGCAAACTGTATCACTTTAAACAATAGCAAGCTATACAATCAAAACTAAATATTTGATTTTGTATAAATAAGCATACCTCTTGCTTAATAAACTATTACAAGAACCTTTATATGTACCAATATAATTAAATCTTCAGTGCCATAATAAAATTATAAGCATTGTAGTAGTCGTATGTAAGCTTAAATTATGTATAAGGTAAGCAACTAATATTCCTTGTTTGATTAAAATTATAATAACAAGCTTAATAGTACGAATAAAGAAGCTTATAAATAGGAATTTAGATAAATTTTTGATATCATAATAATTTAAGCACCTAATAAAACGTATGCTTGATTATGGATATATATAGGAAGATGATTAATGTCATAATTATTTTTCCATAATCATTGCATGAGATAATTAGAGAGTTATAAGTCAAATCCATAACTACCCTTCATAGTTGACTAATTAGAGATACTAAGCAATTCAATATTCATAACTAAATAAAATGAAATCAATCTGAGGCGTCTAAATAAATTCGATCAAGAGTGTAGGTTGGTTCCTAGTTAACACATAGGGAGTGGTTTCTATTATAACTCTCCCCTATATATATATATATATATATATATATATATAGATAGAGAGAGAGAGAGGGGGGGGAGGGAGGGAGAGAGAGAGAGAGAGAGAAAGAGAGAGAGAGAGAGAAGAATTGGTTCGGGTGAGAACCTTCCATGTTGTGAGAACTAATAACCAATTTGAGTCATTAAATAATAAAATACAAAGAGTCCAGATTTTGCCACATCATCACAGCAGATATGGTGTGTGAATAACATAATTAAGAAAAAGAGTAATTTTATCCCTTTATAAATAAATTATTCTCATTTAAAACACAATAATTTATGTCTCCGATTCAAATAAAATATATCATATTAATTGTCTTTTCATGATCTACAATTTAAAATTCATATAGGATAAATAAAAATATATAAAAAAGTTAGTGTTGTTCCGGGAATTATTAGTCCCGTGATGTCTTACCTAATACTGGTTGTAGATACATAGATGGAAGGTTCTAGATCCTTCTAGAGGTAATAGGATCCTATTAGATGTCTTACCTTATCTAGGAATCCTATGTATGGAAGGACTCTCATTGTAATGCCTATATAAAGGCCCCTCTATTAGTGTTATGAATACAATTGATTGACCCTATTTACAGTCTTTTTACTTTCTCCTGAAACACGTTATCAGCACGTAGTCTACACCGAGAGCAAGAAAAATCGTCCGAAATTCAGAAAATTCCGGAAAAAAAAATCTTAAAACCCTAGCCGCCTTCTTCCACCTTCAGCAGATCCGCCAGCACAGAACCAGACCAGATCGGAGAAGCCTGCTCGACGAAGAGATAAACTGAAAACTAGGAAGGACAGTTGATCGGAGCTTACATCATCACCTTGACAAAGACCGCACTAGATCGGAATCACCCACAACTATCGCCCTCCCCCTCCGTCGCGCCACAACAGTCCGAGAACCGCGACCGCCATCTCCAATTACAGCTCGCCGCAAGTGAATCAGATCGACCCGCATGACCCGTCGTCGCACATCCCCCAGCCCGTCGCACCCAGTAGTCCGTCCCACTCTCGCCCAGACTGCTGCAAACCTAGCCCGGCCCATGATCCAGAACCAACAGCAGACATTTGACCCGGCACTTAATCAGGAGCCCGACCCTGACCCGCTACTGCCCAGCCCGACCTATTGTCTGCCTGACCCAGTTTTCGGCGCGCCCGGACCCAACTTGCGATCCAGTCAGCATGACCCGACCCGGTTGCTGACCCGACCCGCCCAACAGTCCCGTTTTCAGACCTTTTTTGTCCAACCGACTATTACCTAAAGCTGTGACCCGATCTGATCAAAGCATAGCCGGATCGTCCAAACGGTTTTATGCACGTGATATTTAATGTTTGAAAACCTAGTGCAGTCGAGACAAACCTATCAAAATCGGAAAAAAAAAGAGAGACGAGAATTTCCGCATGTAAATTTTCTGCATAGCGCAGTCGTACCAAAATCATGTTTCCCGATTCGTTAACCGTCGGATCGGTGTGAAATTTTGACAGCAACTTTCTAACACAAATATATGTATATTCAACGGTGAAGATCGGATTCTGAGTAATATTGATTACTGAATCTGCCGCCGAATAGAAGCAGATTTTTACGAAGAAATTTGGAGATCCGACCTCATCCAATACCGAGCTGCTGCATCGCCGCGCTCGAGTCCTTTTTCGGCCGATTATCGAGCCCAGTAGCCCTCTCCGGGCGTTTCTCAACTCTCCATCTTTTTCTGCTTAATGATTCATTTGTTCATTGATTTGTACACTTATGAATCTTACATGTTTATGTTTTACGTGCATATAGGAAAATATGTTGCTCATGATGATGTGCACGCTATGGAGAAAAACCATATTTGTTATCCCGTTCAAGGATCAAAGTAAATATGGAACCGAATATCACGAAAATATGTTGCTCATATGGAGAGAAGCTCCTGTTCAAAGACCATAGCAAATATGGAACCAAGTACCCGTAAGATTTTATTAAAGTTCCCGTTTTTCAATTCCTCTCTTTTGGAATTTTTTTTTTGGGGGAACTGGGTATTTGGGTTCTTTATCTCCCATGCTACTTTGCGGTGGATGAGACTATGAGAGGTGGTATCACTCTCATATGTCGAAGTAAACTGTGTGACGGTCCTGGGGGAGTCACGGATAATTGTTGAAAGTCGATATTTGTGGTTGTTGCATACACCACGTTTTGTGCGATTTGATGTCGCCGTTTTGTCGATTTTAAACCAACAATTGAAAAAAAAAATGAAACATTGTCGGTAACGGTAAAGTTATGACTTGTTCATGATTAGTCACGAATTTATGACGTACGAATTTATGTTCATCGATTACGATGGATATGTCGTGGTTAAAATCGATTTGTGACGGACTCGTCATGTTGAATTGAGGGACCACCACGTTGGTCTTGACCCAATCCCATACTTGGAAAACTCCATCTTTCATCTTATTAAAATAAAATATTACATATGGGTGTAGTCATACACCGTCTCCTTGCAGTATAATATATGAAAGAATGTAAGAGTAATTCTCATGAATTTCAACATGTAAAGCAATAGCATATTGCGGTAAATACATGAATTCGTTGACCTAGATTATAGTTCGTATGACTATAGGTCCGAATACTTTTCTGAGTATTTGTAAAGGCATGTGCCTTATACATTTGACTATGTTTAGTCGATCTTATTGAATGGTCAAGACGAGTTGGTTATGGTATATTCATTATGTCTCATGGTTCAAAATGCTTAATTATGATGCACCGCGTTGTATCTATATAACATGGTTATTATGACGTATACTTGCAAATTGAGAATTAAAATACTTGGTTGATTGATGCACTTTTGTGGATTTTGTCTACACTTTTGATCATGACTGGGCGCATCCTCCTTGGTATTTGTTTATGCTTTGAAAGTTCAAACGGAATCAGTGGTTTTTAAACAGCCTTAGCTGTACCGACATTCCTACTTTCTCTGCAAGTCTACCAAGTTGGAGTTACCGAAAGGATCATTAGTCGAGATAAGAAATCGAACACCTACTGCGTTTAAATGCACCTATAGCTGTTATTGCCAAGATTTTTCATCAACACTTATGCCATTGGATATGATCTCAACCTTGTTTTCTCACTAAACTTGGGAAATACTAAAGCATCCAATTAAAACATGTACTGTGATCTGAGTTTAATGATCCGTGTGGTGCAAATATATGGATAGAAAGATACGGAAGTCTAGTTTCCATAACATCTGACCGTTCGTCCATAGCCTTCCTAACAAGGGAGTTATCGCTGTTTTAGTAAACAAAGGTCAAGCTGCGCGGAATTTTATTTCCAGCGATTGTGCTAACTTTTGTCCCAACCAACTTGGTTCCCATCTTAAATTTGCAAGTGGTCCTATGACACATGTTTTTCAATCTATTTTTGGCCAAATTTGCCATAGATGATGCAGTTTTTGGTATGCGTTGTACGCTAAACTATCATCTTTCAAATGTTGAAAAATAGTTTCCTTGGGGAAGCCCAAAATACGCACCCTTATAAGAAGGTCGAGCGTGTGCATGGTAGTGTTACACCATGCTTGTGTCGTAATTTTGCCCCTTAGGCATATAACCTTGTCATGTTATGCACTCAATATGATAGATCATTTTGATCGTATTTGGTATAAAATCTCTATGTTGTTAGAGTGTTCGTTATGCTCATATTTGTAAAATTTTGCAAGCAAAATTGAGTGCGTATTAAGCTATTTCCAAGGAACATAATATTTTTGGATTTCGGTTTATAAATCCATTGTGACTATGATGACTAGGTCATCAAAATCAATGAGTGTAATAATGCTCAAGTTGTTGAATGCCGAATGGCGTTTTCTAGTCACATATATTCCGTAACAATTGAACCATGTTGTGACTCGATATGCCAAAGTGTATCACTCATAGCATATCATTGTGATTTGTGAGAATAAAATCTTATACATCACTTGTATTGGATATGTGATAAGAAAAATATTCATGAGTCAATATGGTCCGACTTGCATCGGTTTTTGTAACCAGAAGATGTATTGGGACATTGACACATTTAGGCTTTAATAGTCCAGAGTTTGGACAGTTTGATGATCCATATACCACGGTATTGTCATGGACATCATTTTTTTTGAACAAAGAAACTAGTTGGATCAAAGACATCAACGTACGTTGGTGGAGTCGTGAGCAGGGCTCATGACCAATGATGATATTTATGTCATCCGCGTCTTGCTTTCATAAGCATGTGTGACGCCAAAGCCCCCCTCAATGATCCTTCTTCGCCATGTTCATTCATTTAAGCCTATTTTTTAGCACGAATAGGAGATGACACCCTCCTATGCTAAAGAGAATAATATAGGGACTCGCATAAGCATGGTGCTGAGTCCTCCTTTTTCACCGAGTCCTTATACATATATGATCATAAGTATTAGCCTGGGTGGCTTATGATGCTATGATGGTGTTCACAAATGGTCGTACTCAAGTGATAACATTTATATGTTATGTTGTTCCTTTGACAATGATTGATAAGTTGATGAAACCTGAGTTATGGTTGTCTAACTTGCGGATCAGTCATTGTAAAGGTCGGTTCACCCACTTTTTAGACCAAGTCTTAAAGTGAAATTTTAACAAGTACTTCCTAACATCCAAGGCTACCTTCTCATAAATTTTGATGCCATTTGGAGACTTGGAAGGAGGTGAACCACTTAAATGAAGTTTTCACATACCACCAGTCGTCCCAACGACCAGTTCGATGTCATTTCGACCGGTTTTTGACCACAAGGTTGATGGTTTTGGAATCCTAAACACCCGTTTATACATGCTCACGAAATTTTGAGGTGTTTGGGGCTGGTGAAGGGAGTGAACTCTTCAAGAAAGCACTAGAGGTTCGATAAAACCAACAGCCTATCATCGGTTCAATCGTTTCTTTATGTTCGATCCCAGTGGTGCATGGTGGCGGTTTTGTTGAATTCTCAAGACCAGTAGCTACGGCTATCTAGCATAGGTCAACATGTCATATTCACCTATACCTATCATCATTCAAATGCTTAGTTATGAGTGTAACAGTATGCATTTTGTTAACTGGATTGTGTTAACACTGAAAACCTTTATCGTCCACATGTTCATGTGCCAAAGTGCGTCACCACAACGCATTATGACGGGTTATAAATGATGAATATGACATGCGCTTTCACTCATTGTCCGCTTAAAATATACCCTGGCAGACGATCTCGTAAGTCACTTTGATGAGTCAGTCTTCCCGTCGTTAGGGGGAGATGCGAACGATCATGTTCGAGTAGAACGACTTGGAATTGTCGTAGTTTCTCCCTACTGTGTCTCACTAAGTTCCCTAAAGTGACGAGATTAAATACATGCTGCAAACATGTCTGCAAGGATTGTGTCCGGTCATGGACGTTCGTCACCTATAAATGGTGATATGGTAACACCACAAATTGTGGTAGATGGTGTTACTAGGCCGTGGATCTCATAGAGTATTGAGATGTCACTTGGTTCGATAAATACTTTCGCTAAGAATGTATGCGAGTTTGGTACATGAAACTTGATCATCTGATCAAATGAACTCATCCGTCTCATGTGATTCTGGATTATAGTCATCATTGGGGGGCGCTTCAATGAATGCCAATCCATAAAGAGTACTCTATGAATAAAGCCGGTACATGAGGACGTGGAATGTGAGTTTAATCGAACCATACTTCGTTGAAAATCTACAACGTTATAGCCTTGGCCTAAAATGGAAACATATGCGATTTCAGTATAAACAAAGTGATAGCCCTTTGTTGAAGTGGTGCCGACACTCCAAAGATAAGATCTATCCGTATACTTTGTTAAGGCGAGTGAGAGAAGGAGTTAAACTCACCTCATGGCGCGAGGTTTCTCATGAACGCACTGGAATTGACTACGATGACACGAAACTTAGTTGTGCTATCGTAATGGATGTTATAGCATCCACTATCTTTTCAGTTAGATAGTTTCCCAAAAACTGACGTGCAGCTTGTGGTTAAATCTTATCTTAGTGGGGAGCTAACACTACGCCATATATGGGCTTCAGTCACACTTAAAAAAGTGTGTTCACAGCCCAAAAAGTGTTGGTAAAAGAAAAAAACAAGCTACGACTACACTTTGACCAAATTTGAGGGTGTTACAAAAATGGCCGCTACCATAGGGGTCTACGCTAACACTTTTATAGTTTCTCGCAACACTGCGGAAAGGTGTTGTTGTAGACCTATGCCAACACCGTTATCTATGTAGTGACACCATTAAAAGTATAGCCGTAAACCTATGGCTACACCTGTTTAGTACTACTGTAACATAAAATTGTGAAACACTTCGGTATTTTTGGCAACACCATTTATCATTATGGCTACATTTTCGCAGGTCTTTTACAAACACTCTAAATGCTAAAAATCAACATATAATATTTAAAAATAGAGTTACCCATTAAAAATAAATTCAAACATCCCAATACATAAAAAGTTATCAAACAACCATCCAAATACATAAACCATCAGAAATAACTACATAAATCCACAAGCCATTGTAATACATCTACTAATTAGGTAAGATGGGCCATGTTCCTTGCCACCATGAACCAATTTATTAGCAGCTTCAGCACCTTCATTTTGCAGAACTTTCTCAACATCAGCCTGTAAAAAGAACAGAACATTTGATTCAATAATAAATACAATAAACAATATCATCAGCAGAGGAAAATGTTCATTTAATACTTACAATTTTATCCTTAACCGTTTTAAGCACCTCCTCAAGTAACTTGTACTCACGGTCATCTTTTCTTTTACAAGTCGCTATATATAACTTGTACGTATTGTTTTTTAAAAACATCAAAGTTATAAATCTATGTTTACAAGCACTGCAAAAAAAGGAGGAAATGGTAGTGATACAAGTCAACCCGACAGCAAACGGAAGTGATACAGTGAACACCCCAAGCAAGATATAATTCAAAGGATGCTTCTGGTAATATGAATATAGCGGGCACAGAACTGCAATCCAATAACACGAACAAACAGATCAACTACCGCAAGCCACATAATTAAATCAAAATCCAGAAATGAAATAACCAACTCAACAAAATTGGGGAGAGAGTGAGAGAGAGAGAGAGGGGGGGGAACCCTAACCGATGAAAGGCGTGATAATGGGAGTAATGTAAACCACCAAACCAGCTCTTGTAGCAGTAAAAGCTAAAACTAAATTGACATGATTACATCTTAGTTGTAGTTAAATCAGATATGAAAATGTAGAAACTGTGTGAACTCAGGACAGTCGCTAGGAAAAAAAGATTAAAGATTGAGGCAAACATTAAGCATATCCAAGTTACACAATGTCAATAGGTATAATGCAAAAGGGAACTACTTGTAAATAATGAGACTGACAAAATATCAGAGAACGGAACAGTGGATAAGCCTGTAGATGCAAACCTTAATGATGAATCTGCAACATCAGGGCTCGAGTTTAGTCCCCCGGATCTGCAGCACCAAATTTTGACAAAAAGATGAGAGAGAGAATGTAAAAACTGATCAATAATTACATAACTCAAAAATCACTAATGTGGCAATGAATTTCAAATTGAGTATCCTTCGGCAGGAGAAGCTACCAATAAAAGGAGATCAAGGCAACCTCAACAGCTACAATTATGTACAAAGATTGATCGACAATGGCGGATTTTTAAAAGAGAAGATAGAGGCAACTGCCACTAAAATTCTTGTATAATGTATAATGCCGGCACTGGTTTTCGAAGGGGGGATAATTTTCTCCATGAGAACTCTGTTCAGAGTTGGGATCAAGCGTTTAGCCATCGCTCTGAAACTAAATTGAACGAATTTTGAACTCGCAGATGCAGAAAAACGCGTATTTGCTGGAGTCATCTTCCATCGTATTTGCAAAACTGAATCATCGTTTGAAAGAGTAATACGAATTAATTTAGAAAAGTCAATAAACATTATGATACACAATCTAATTCCAGAATCATGAATCTAAGAAACAGAACACGAAATAGCAGTAGCAACATAGGAGAATTGAAAACAACACACGAAATCTAAGGTACAGCGGCTCCCGGGCGGACTCCACATCATATTTCCGGTAAGTTACAACACAGGAGAATTGAAAAACAAACCGGGCAGAATCAAATCGGGACAACACAGGAGAATTGACAAACAAACACACTTTGAGAATAAGCGACTGAGTGTGGGAGAGGGAGTTAGACTTACGGATTTTCAGCGAGGTAGACTTCCTGTTCAAGAAATGACGACGGCATGACGACGAAGAACGGATTTTCGAAACAACTTCTTCCTTTATGCCCTCAACATAAGTTCCCTGTGCACATTTAGTAAGGCTGATTAAATGAGTACAAGATGGAGCATTAAGAATGCAGAAAATGGCTTCACGATTGGAGCTAAAAAATTTGTTTTGTTGAGCCGGAGTCGGCGGACGGTGGAGTCGAGCGGTATCTTGTGGATCAAGCGCAAGGTTTGGGTCTTGGGCTAATGATTTTCGACCTGAACGACGAAAATCTGGTTGAAACATAGCGGCGATGCAACGATCTTTTCTTCCATATCTGATTTCAGTCAGTGCGGCAAAGGAAATTCAATTCGAGGTCGATTGGGTATGGTGGTGTTAATGTGTTTCCAAACATGGAAGAAGGGCAGAATCTGCTAGTGCAAGCTATGCGAAGAAACTCACAGTGGTTCGTCTCATTTGTAATTCGATCTTCAATAGGTGATGAGGATGGATGTGGAAGTAGGGTTTTCTGATCGGGGGACTAGATCGGAGGCGGTGAGTCCGATTGGAATCCGACGAAGGCGGCACGAAAATAGCAGGTCTGATTTGGGTTTGTGCTCAGACACGGTGGTTTGCAGGTTTCTATGGGCAGTTTGCTTGATGAAGACAATGATCAGAAAGTAGGGTTTCGGTCGACTTTTCCTTTTTTTTTCTTTTTTGGTTAATTTCGGACTAATTCTGTTTGGAGGGGGAATAAAAATTTTCTTGCCTTTTTTTAGAGCAATTACGTGCCGGCAGTTCTCGGTTAACCGGAACCGCACGGTTTCGGTTCGGTTCCGGTTCTAACGGGAATCGAGAACCATTTAGACGGCCTTAGCAACCGCGATAGGGATATTATATCCCTATCATTTTGACCATAATTTCATTTTTGTCCCTATATTTTTAATTCTTTCAATTTGACCTCAATCAATTTTAATATTTTTTTCAGATTTGGTTCTATAAGCCTTTAAATTAAATCTAGTTCTATCTTAATTTTTATGTTAGTTTCATAAAATTTATGTTTTCTTATGAGATTTAATATTAATATATACTCCTATTTAAATTTTAGGATTCGAGAACCAAGGGCTAGATAGGATCTATTCAGAAGTATCAAGTAAATTTCATTCAAGTCATCTCAATTTCAGCTTTTAAGTTCCGCAAATATTTTATAAAATGTTAGTTTCGTAACGACTTTAAATTTTTACAGGTTTTCCTTATTTTAAAAATATATTCGTAAAATACTATTAGAAAAATCGGATCGTTACAATTTTTACAGGTTTTTCCTTATTTTCTGCCTATTTTTTTCTTCCCTTGCTTTCTTTAAAGATCAACGGTAACACCTAATTCGGTGTTACCATAGATACTATGGCAACACCGGTTACTATCAGCTGTAACGGTAAAAAAAAGTGTTAGCGTAGATCAATTTTAAGGCATCTATGCTAACACTTTTGCTTGTAACATCGAAATAAACGTTGCTGAAGGCCATTTGTGGTGCAGTGTAAGTTAAGTGATGAAAGGATCTCGTAGTGGATCAGACTCAAATCAAGTGGCTCCTGACCACGGAGCGCGTCGACAAGTGAATGTCGGGAACGCATACTAAGTATATACTTGATTTGGAAGAGATATGAAGCTTTTGCGTGTAAAACTAAGGGTTTATAGTGATGTACTCTTGTGAGACTAAGAGATTCCGCTAAATCCAAAGTTAAGAATGAAATGATCTTGGGGACACTTGATGATGCGTATTCATCAATCGGTTTAAGGCAATCTAAGGGACGGTTTCCCTAAGAGACGATAAAGTAATGCCTATATGATTCCCAATGACTAGTCGAAGTCATCATAAGACTTGGCTCGCTTAAGTGATGATGCAGTCTTAAGAGAAAAGTACGGTATTATGTACTCATGTTTGACTCGATGTACTCATTCGTAATAATCCAGTAAAGCCCGTGATGATGGCTAGGATGCGCTCACGCAATGTCTGTGATTGACAAGAAGCTTGAAGCTCGCTCTATCTCGATAAAAGGACACTCAGCGATACCCGAATTTGCCCAGAATGTGTTGGTCTATCTCCCATATGACCTACAGGGCAGCTCACTTGATGGAAAATGGTGAAATTGGTGCCATTGGAAAGGTTTGTGTCTACTTTCCAAGGAAACCAACCATTTGATCGCATCCATCATGTTGAGTGACATATGACTATTGTTGCAAAGTAGGACAGGATATATCCGGTAATTTGCTGAGTCAACTTCGATAGAGCTTTGTGATCTGCTCAGGTCGATCTAGGTTACGTACTGTATGTGAATGGAAAGCTATGAGTGTCTAGTTTTCATAAGTTCTTACAGTTTCGTTGATACCTATTGAATCAAAGAAGTTATGACTGATTTAGTGCATGAAGGTCAAGACTTTAGAAAACTTGATTTTCGGATAAGTCTTTAGTGACTCTGCACTTTGGATGTGTCGCGCTCTTTTTGTCCTTAAACCAAGGTTTGTTTTTCCCACTGGGTTTTCACTTGGTAAGGTTTTTAACGAGGCGACCTATGAGAACATCCATACAATGATGCGTTGACTTCTGTTCAACTTAAACCAAAAGGTATTTTTCCCACTTGGTTTTTCCTTGGTATAGTTGTGAGGGCAACTTGGCATCTGACTCCTATGATTTGAGGTACTCATCAGGGGGAGTCGTTATGTATACATCAGGGGGAGTATACATGACATGTTATGTTGGTGCATTGCAATCTTTTCCTCATCAAGCCTTTATTTTTCCCATGGGGTTTTGTTTTGGCTTGGAATAGGTTTTTATGAAGGCAACATCTTCTGCACCATTGTTGTATTAGTGCTCGACACAGGGGGAGTGTTCCGGGAATTATTATTCCCGTGATGTGTCTTACCTAATACTGGTTGTAGATACATAGATGGAAGGTTCTAGATTCTTCTAGAGGTAGTAGGATCCTATTAGATGTCTTACCTTATCTAGGAATCCTATGTATGGAAGGACTCTCATTGTAATGCCTATATAAAGGCCCCTCTATCAGTGTTATGAATACAATTGATTGACCCTATTTACAGTCTTTTTACTTTCTCCTGAAACAAGTGTATTGTAATAATAAAAACAGTATGAATTATAGAGAGAAATAAAGTGCTTCTTAGAATATACAAATATATTGATCCATAGTAGGGTTGTAAACGAATCGAACCGAAGCGAATACCATTGTATTCGATTCGTATTCGTGAAACTATTCGAACTATGCGATTCAATTCGATTTTTTTTCGAATATTAAAAGTTGATTCGAGTTCTCTTCGATATGGATATTCGAATTATTCGATTCGATTCGAGTATTTGATTTTATTTTATTTTCTTAGAATTGAATGAAAGATTCGAAATTTTATCATAAAAAAGTTGCAATACAACCTAAAAATAACAATACAATTCACCAAAAAAAAATACAAGCCAAAAACCACCATAATGTGATATGAAAACAGGACCAGCGGTAGAAGAATGCAGACAAATGAAATTAAACCCTTTTGATTATATATATAATATATAAATAATTAATTCGAATCAAATATTCGTGAACAAAACGAATCGAATACCATCAGATTTGTATTCTGATTCGTTATGTCAGCGAATATAAAGTAGAATTCGAATTCAAATTCGAATTCAAAAAAAATGAATACGAATCGGCCTAAACGAATTCGAATCACGAATCGAATCAAAAAAATTCGATTTGCTAACAACCCTAATCCATAGTGTATAAATTCACTAATTCACTGTACAAATATACTACTTCATAGTGTACTTTGTACCGCTTCTGCTTTAAGATTAACACAAAAGTTCCTTATATAGTCATCAACTTTGTGAATAAACTGCTTTCATTGGATATGGATTGTGAGTCGTGCCATTTACCATTGAGAGGTCAGATGAGTATAGTTTCCAACAAAATAAAAGGTAGTAAAAAATATTAATTATGGAGAGAGTTATGATGAATTGAATGAAGACTGCAAGAATACTTATTTTATAAGAGTATATAAATGGGTTGCTTCATAGTGTATAAATGCACCACTTCATAGTGTATAAAGTACTGCTTCTGTTTCAAAATTTAACTTAAAACATATTGCTACTTAACTTATATATAAATGCACTGCTCCATGGTCTATAAATGTAGTGCTTCATACAAAGTACTGCTTCTGCTATAAAATTTGCACGAAAATTCCTCCTCAAATCGTCAATTTCAATTAATAAACTGCTTTCATTGAATATGAAATAGGAGTAATGCCATACACTATTGAAAAGCCATGAGAGTCTAGTTTCCAACAAAAAAAAGAACACTAAAAATATTAAGTATGAAAAGAGTTTTGGCACTTTGAATGTATACTGTCACGATATTTATTTTATAAGAATATCCAAATGCACAGCTTCATAGTGTACAAATACACTGTTCTTTTTTTTGGTTTTTTTATATTTTTAGGTATGTAATATGCATCTTAGCTTATAGATCATGAAAAGACCATTAATTGATTGATCTAATGGATAAGAGTGGTTCTAAGTTCTCACAACATGACGAAGTTCACTCTTGATCATATCACACACACACACACACACACACACACACACACACATATATATATATATATATGGGGTGGGTTCTCGTGAGAATGATACTTAAGTTAAGAAATAAGAATGAATTTGATCCATAGATCTTGATTAAATGGATGGCCTAGATTTATTCTCACAAAAACGTATGCATAGAATCTAATATTCTAGTGCATCGATATTTTGATGCATATAATGCAGAGTTTTATGCATTGCAAGTTTGATGCATGAAATGCATATATTGCATGCATAAGCCAATCTGGACCGTACATCACACACAGATCAATGATTCGGATTTATTCTCAATTCACAACATAAAAACCATTCTCATATGATCTTAAATATATATATATATATATATATATATATATATGCTTGTGTGTGCTGTTGTGTCAAGAATTAACACTCTCCGACCGGCGATCGCCTCGGAGATCGGGCGATCGAGTCACTGCCGAGCAGCCAAGGCAGAACTGCCGACCAACGATCGGGCGACCGAGCCTTAGCCTAGCAGACAAGCTAAATCGGCCAACCAAAGGTCCCAGGACAAGTCCCGGTGCCGAGCGATCGACATCATATACGATCGTCTCTCGGTACTCGGCGACCGACTACTGGCGACCGACAAGCGGACGACCATTCCTCGGCGCCTACCGACCGACCCTTGGTGACCGACCAATGCCGACCCTCATCAACTGGCCGAGGACGACCCTCAGTGACTGGCTAGAGACGACCGCATCATGCCGATGGCCTCCCAGTCGGCAAGACCGAGCCTCAGGACAGTCACCACGTGCAAGATCCGAGACAAGATCTGCATATCGCGGATCATTGACCACAGCCTGGCAGAATCTTTCCACCAACCGACAAGCCGCCGAAAGCTGTCAGTAGGGCCGCATGTGACAGTGATTCCGCCGAAAGTTGTCAGTAGGACCACGGGTGACAGTGACTCTGGACATGTGCTGGCTCTTCATTGGACCGCCCAGCTGGCGCCAGCCACTGCTTTGGACTTTAGCCCGACAGCCCGGGTGATCGCTCCATTATAATATTGGCCGGCAGACGATCGCCCCATTATTATAATGGCCGAAAGGCGATCGCCCGCCTAAGGACAAGACTCGGCTGCCCCTATATATACAAGACCCCCTGCACTTGTATTTCCTCTCTGGCATTCTCGCATTTCAGCATACATCACAAGCAAAATACATTGCACTTGACTAATCTCCAACTCTTGGCAACAGCTATCATTCGGTCCTTCTTCTCTCGGCCTCTCTCATCAGGCAGACGATCGGCAGGAACGAAGAACACCGAGCTTCGCTCAAGAGCCGGATTAACAGAGTCTTTTTACACTCATTGTATCTAGATTTCTCACATTAATACTTGTATCCACGAATATTTGTATTAATATCATCTCGCAAGAGCATTCAAGCCCGGGCCTAACAAACCCGGTAAATCTTGTTTTATTTATCTTCTCTCGGAAGTGCTCCCGCAAATTATTGTTTGTTGTCCGTCCTCCAGCAGTATTTAATCTTCGGATAAATATTTTGGGCAACAACAATTGGCGCTAGAAGGAGGGCATCTAACCCTCAAATTTTTATTCCTACCGTCCCGAAGAACACTCACTGTTCTCGGGGCAGATACTTGAAATGACACTCACTGCACTTCAAAGAAATCTTTCAGAAATCATGTCTTCCGCCTCCGCGTCGAAGAAAGCCGCCGGCGGCCCGGACACTTCGTTAGTCCCGATCCGAGCCACGGCCGATGGTGGAAGGTAGCGCCCGCGGATCGAGACGCTCGATCCGTCCACGGACGGCGGCCGAAACCTCTCGCTCGATCGATTCCAAACCAACGAGCGGTCGAAGAGGCCATAGCCGCCCTTCGGGAGCGACGGAGTGCTCTCAACGCGCCTCCCGCTATCACCCCCTCGGCCGCCGGAAGTCAGCGGAAGCTCAAGGCGTTGCGGCCGAGCGATCACCGAGGCTCTCGTCGCAAGAAGAGGTGCTCGCCGGTGGCACCTGCATCTTCGATCGCACAGGTAGTGACCCGACACAGCGGCCAAGGCGATCCGGCCCAGCTACGAGACGACGGAGTTGGAGTCCGTCACCAGGAGCTCGGCCTACCCGACTCCCAGAAGGCAGCCTAGCCGTCTGGCTCCCCCTCGCCAAATAGCAGAGGTCGGCAGCAGCGGAGTCCGGAGATCGGTACACGATCGCCTCGGCTCCTGCTCCCAGAGCCGATCAGCTAGCGACCGAGCCACGGCGATAGCTGCGATGCAACGTCAGCTCGACGACATGAAGGCGCTCCTGGAATCCGGGGCAGGCGCCAAGAAGACGATCGCCGGGCCAAGCGAGCCGCTGGCGGTCGACATCGAGCTCGCCCCCGTTCAGCACAGGATCGCTCCCCCGCAAACACCCTTGTACGAGGGGCGATCGGACCCCCAAATGCACCTGAGCAGGTTCAACATCTACATGACCGGGTGTGGGGCATCAGACGCGACCAGGTGCCGAATGTTCCCTTTGACGCTGGACGACCTCGCCCACCGGTGGTACACTTCATTGCCACCTCGGTCCATCGGCTCCTTTAACGAGCTGGCGAACGTCTTCACAAGGTACTTCGCCGCCAAGGTCGCTCGACCAGAAGGTCCCCATCGCATGCTGCAAGTCAAACAAGGGAAAGAAGAGTCTGACTCGGACTACATTAACCGGGTAGACGAGATCATCCTCAACGGCGAGCCCGTAAGCGATGAAATCGCCCTCCACGTGGTCCTAGCGGGATTCCATGGTCTTTCACCTATGTTCAGGCATCTTACGAAGGACTATCCCACGACCTACGCGGTCTTCCGAGCTAAAGCCGCAGATTTCCTGGCCAGGCAAAGGCTTCTTATTGGCCTAGGGGTAGCGCGATCGGCGCCCAAGCAACGACCTCCAATCCTCCAGCCCGATCGCTATTACCCAGCAGAGCCGGAGGACTCGTTCACCGCCTACAGTCCATCATGAGGGACTAAGGCTCGCGATCGCCTCCACCACACATCATACAGCCATGGTCCTGGCAGTCGATGTTGGAAAGTAAAACGCAGCGGAAGCGAAGTTTGGGAAAATATGATTATAGCGTTTTACGCATCTACGAGCATTAGATCTATTTAGGCATGCTAATTAATTAATTACTAAGACTAACAAGCAATTTAAATATTATTTATTATTTATTAATTAAATATGTTGATTAATTAAAATATCCTAATCTAGATCCAAGATCATAGGATATTACCTTTTGAAGCGGTTGGTTATTTCCTTCTTGATCGCCTTGTATTTCTACCTTCAGATCTTCTAGAGTATGATCCGCCTTGAACCGGACGTTATGTGGGCAACGAGCTACCGGAACTTGCTTGGACACCTATGGATCGGCCGAAACAACTTTGATATGTGATCACTATATTTTTCTTTGCTCTCTAGTATTTTATGAACACTCTTAGCAAATTAATTGTGTTATCTAAATTGTAGAATCAAAGACACAAGTCTAGATCTACAATTAAACACAAGAGGAAAAAATTGATCACACAATCTCACCAAGCATGTACCAATCGGCCAACACCCCATAATGTCCTATTTATAGGCTCTTGGACTACTACTAGGGATCTAAAGGAGGATTATGGAAGGACTCCCAATTAATTCACCTTACCTTATTAGGACTCTTCCTAATATATGGTGAATCAATTAATATCAACTTAGTCCACTAAAAAGTTGATATTGCACTTCCTACCAAAATCCCAAATTACGAAATTGGGCTCCTTATTAAATATATTATTTCCGTGTTTAAGATATCGAATGTCCATTAATTAATTATAAGCTCTTGTGACTTTAATTAATTAATATCTTATCCAAGAGTAGTACCACTCGAACCTTATTATTATATCGGAATTAAATCCACTGCGAGGGTTTAATATAATAATCATTATCGAGCTCCTCAAGGGGACATCATCAACCCGCTTGAGTCGGGACACGATTTCTAGTAATAATATTTAATTGTCGTATAAACAATATTATTGCCCAAGATACGAGGCTTATTGAGTCGATCATTTTGACTCTCACCTATGGTAAATCAAAGCAATAATTATTATAAATACACAATTAAATATTATATACTTAGAATTAAGAAATAATAATTATCCGAGATTTACGTTCTTCTTACGGTCGATCTGAAGACAATATCTCACCTCGATCCTGTTCAACGTATGCAAATACGCTAATGTATGCTAATAGTCAAGATCAACTATACTCAAGCATACACTACAACCCTTTATATAATTTGTCTAATAATTATATAGGTTGTGAACTATTATATTATTTTATAAGGCACCGATAATGTGATCTTCCGTGTGACACCAACACACCACATTATCTACAATATAAAATAATTAGACATTTCATTTGCATAACCATAACGTGAATTAATATGCAAAACATGTGATTAAATATAATTAATATCCTCATAGGTAGTAATAGGGAGTTTAGGTAATACAAGCATAAAGTATGCTTTGCAGTATACAATCCTAACAATCTCCCACTTATACTCAAAGCATGCTTTTAAGTATACTACTCTATTACATAGTCTCTCATTTCTCCCACTTATACTCAAAGCAATGCTTTGCCATACCGTAATCCCATTCCTTCCACATGCCTTTCAAAAACTTTTGAAGGTAGGCCTTTCGTGAAAGGGTCGGCAAGATTATCTTCGATGCAACCACAGCTACAACTACGTCTCCTTCCTTTACGAAGTGTCGTATGATGTGGTACTTGCGGTTGATATGTTTACTTGCCTGATGGGCTCGTGGTTCCCTCGAATTTGCGATCGCACCGGTATTATCACAATAGAGTGTAATACCCTTTGGCAAATTGGGAATCACATCTAAGTCCTGCAGAAGTACTTGAGCCACACCGCCTCCTTGGGCGCCTCGGAGGCGCCACGTACTCGGCTTCCATGGTAGAGTCCGAGATGCATTTACCTTCACACTCCTCCAACTAATGGCTCCACCTCCCGAGCTAAACACATAACCCGAAGTAGACTTGGACTTTTCTTTGTCCGATGAAAAATGAGTCGGTGTAACCCACCGGAAGCAGTCGTCGATTGATATACAAGCATGTACTCCCTAGTCCTTCTCGGTACTTGAGTATGTGCTTGACGGCAATCAGTGTCACAGTTACAGGTTCGACCGATATCTAGCGGCCATGCCCACGGCATGACGGATATCTGGTCTAGTGCAAAGCATAGCATACATGAGACTTCCCACGGCGGATGCATAAGGAACCATCTTCATGTCATCTATCTCCTTTTGTGTCTTAGGACACATGTTCTTAGATAGTTGAATTCCATGTACGTAAGGTAGAAAACCTTTCTTGGAATTCTCCATGCTAAAAGCAACGACCTTTGTATCGATATAGGATGCAGGATAAGCACAACATCCTCTTCTTCCGATCACGAAAGATCCCGATTCCAAGGATGTGTCTGCTTCTCCTAGATCCTTCATATCGAAGCTGCTCAGACCCATACCGTCGTCAGACAATTCCTTCACGTTGTTTCCAATCGAAGGATATCGTCCACATACGATCTGAGAAACACCAACACGTTTCCATCGCATTTCTTATACACACAACTCTCACTCGGACATTGGGACGAATCCATATACTGGACTACTTCGTCAAAAGCAGTGTTCCAAGATCTAGATGCTTGCTTAAGTCCATAAATGGATTTCTTAAGTTTGCACACCAAGTGCTCTTCTCCTTTAGCAATGAATCCCTCGCTTGGCGCATATAGATTTCCTTGTCTAGACTCCCATTCAAGAATGCAGTCTTGACATCCATCCGCCAAATCTCCGGATCCAAATGCGCGGCTATAGCTAAAAGAATCCAGTTGACTTAAGCATGGCTACGGCGAAAAGGTTTCATCATAATCGATACCCTCTTTCGAGTGTAACCTTTTGCAACAAGCCTCGCTTTGAAAGTTTCAACCTTCCCGTCACGTCCTTTCTTTCGCTTGTAGACCCATTTACTCCCAATGGCTTGTACACCATCGGGTAGCTCTACTAGCTCCCACACTTGATTGGAATCCATAGATCCCATTTCGATTCCATTGCTTCTTGCCGAGTCGGCATCTTTATCTTGGATTGCCTCCTTATAGGTCAGGGCGATTCATCTTCGTATGGGATTGAGTCCGAAGACTTTCCCACGCCTATGAATCGTTCGGGCCGACGAACAACCCTCCCACTACGACGAGGTAAATCCGAGTTGGTGTAAAAGTTTCGAATCGATACGTGGTGCGGTGTTAGTTGGCGCTTATGCGATTGGTATAGACGGAGTCTCGCCCCTCGGCTCTTCAGAATTATTTCACTCATGGGCTTGTGACTAATCATATAATCCTCTTCCGAAATCGGGCATTGGTGCTAACAATGACCTTCGATCCTGAGGACTATAGAACAAGCCACCTTTCGTTCCCTTAGGATATCCCACAAACACTCGTATACATGCGAGATGCCAACTTATCGACTTCCTTATTCAGACATGTCTTTGAGTACCCCAAATCCGAACATGTCTAGGCGGGCTTACGCCCACTCCACGATTACGTGGGTGTTTTGGAATCGATTTCAAGGCACCAAGTTTAGAATGTACGCCGCTGTTTCTAAGGCGTATCCCCAAAACGAAATAGGTAAATCTGAGTAACTCATCATTGATCTAACCATTTCCAAAAGAGTCCTATTCCTTCTTTCGGCAACACCATTTTGTTGTGGAGTTCGTAGCGGTGGTGAGACGAAATCCCCTCATTTGCCAAGAAATCCAAAAACTCTCCACTAAGGTATTCGCCACCACGATCAGATCGTAGTGACTTGATACTCTTCCCATGGCGCTTCTCCGTTTCAGCCTTGAAGTCTCGAACTTGTCAAAAGCTTCGGACTTACGTCGCATCAAAAAGATGTATCCATATCTCGAATAATCATCTATGAACGTGATGAAATATTCGAAACCTCCTAACTGGATATTCATTGGACCACATACATCCGTATGAACCAATTCTAACACATCCTGAGCACGGTTTCCCTTGGTTTTAAAAACCCTTTTGGTCATCTTACCTTCCAGACCGGATTCACAAATTGGAAATGACTCAACTTGGAGATCATCCAATGGGCCATCATCTACCAATCTTTGAATCCTTCTAAGGTTTACATGTCCTAACCGTAAATGCCACAGATATGTTTGGTTTATGCTTGAAGGTTTTTTCTCTTTTTAGGTTTAGACAAAGAGTTAAGTGATTTATGCATAGGAGTTTATGCAGTATTAACAATATATAGTCCATCATTAAAAGTACCTCTGCAAATATATTCACCGCTTCTTTTCTTAATAATGGCATCATCATCAAAAGAAAGCTGAATAACCATCGCATTTTAATTTAGAAAGCGAAATTAAATTCATTCTAAAATCTGGTACTAATAATACATTATTGAACTAATAATTTATCATTAATCTTCAACCGCACGACTCCCACCGCAATGACCATAAGCACGGAATAATCGCCCCGATTGATGGTAATCTCGCCCGCACTAAAGCTTGGTTACACGAAAACCATGCGAGTCAAAGCAAACATGATCGGTGGAGCTGAATCAACTATCCACGAAGTGGAAGAACAAGTCGCCAAACATGTTTTGACTACTAGTGCACGAGACATACCTTTCTTAAGAGCGAGGCGATCCGCTTTAAAATGTCCTTTCGACCGCACTTGTAGCACTTTCCCTTTGGCTTTTGTTCTCCTCGGGGTGAGGAGCCTTGCTTTTCACCTTGAGGGCTGCCACTTGCTTCAGCCGACTGCTTCTTCTTCTTTCCCCATTTGGGTTTGGAGGAAGTCGCACGGTTGCCGCAAGAATTTGATGATAACCTTGTTTGAAGAGACCTTCAGATGAAGCTCTGTCGGAAGTTCCGCCAAACTATATGTCCTACGGTTCATATTGTAGTTGAGGCGAAAGCGCTCAAAGCTTCTAGGTAAGTCGCCTAAGATAATATCGACTGCGTTTCCGCATCGATAGTAGCCCCAATATGCTCGATTCGTTCAAATGAGACATCATTTTTAGAACATGATCCCTTCTTGGAGTCCCTTGAGACATTTGGGTTGTCATCAATACCCTCATAGCATTTTGTCTAGCCGCCGGTTCGATGACCAAACATCTCGGTGAGACTTTTCATCATTTCCATGGCCGAACCCATCGTCACGATGCGATCTTTGCAATACATTTGTCGGTGAAGCCAAATGTAACAATGAGCCATCTCATCGACTTTTTCCATTTCCGAATTCCGCCAACTCTTGGGAGTGGCATCCGGTTCACAGTTCTAGAGGGCTCTCCTCGATTAAGACAAACTTATGCCCCTCGTGATCAGACAATGTCAAGATTTCTTTTCCAATCGGCAAAGTTAGTGCCATCTAGTTTATTTTCTTTGAGAATAACAGCTAGTGGATTGAAAGACATCTGAGAATAAAAATTAAAACATTCATCACATAATGCATAGCAAAATATATCGAAAAACCTCAAAAAAACACAATATATATGCTAGCAACCAACACCTCAAAAAATCCGCACATGCAAGCCACGATCGTGTGGACGTTTACACATACATTTTTCAAGTAGAGTTTTACGTCTTTAATTTTACTATCTAGTCAAATTACGTTATGACAAGTAAAATTAATAGTTGGTTCCTCTTGGCAATGTATTAATTAACATAGACTCCGATGGGGAGCTTATTAATTAATACACCTAAGTGAACACCATAATTTAACATCCTTAAAATATTATCTTTTAAATAATAGTCCTACAGATGGAGAGGTCCTATCATAAAAAGTAATATTTACCTTATGTTATCATTTTGAAATTTAAAACTAGTGAACCTATAATTAGCACATCCGATATGGAGGAAGACTCTAATGTCAACGCATGCTAATTACTTCACAATTTAAATTAATTATGGAGGCCAATTTGATTTTAATTAAAATAAAAATCAATTTAATCACTTAGTTATTTTAGCCTTAAGGTTTTTAATTTTCTCGTCCTAACATGCAAGGAAACATATCACGCATACATCCATACATGCCATACATCAAAACAATAAAACCAAAAATAAAGCATGGATAATTAATTATCCAATTATCATGGTCTTCTTCCTTGAGTTGAATCAGAAAATCTTGGCTCGATCTCTCCCAGAATCAAGCATCTCGTCGCTTCTCCCGTAGGGTCGTGGATTTTCAAAATATTAAAATTTTACTTTTATGCAAAATTAATTACATAAAAAAATTTAATTTTAAATCCCGACTTCAGTGACGCCTTGACAGCGCGTAAACAGACCGGACCAAAAGCTGGGCGGCCGGCCCAACCGGCCGGACCAGTGCCGCGGCCTTGGCGGCTTCAGCCGCTTCGGCGGCTGACCTCTGCTTTCAGCTGACCTACTTCATTGTCGGCGCCAGCTCGCCGATCCCGGCGATCCGGTTACTCTATTTCTTCGTGATCCGTCTTTTCGAATTCGATTACAATTTTATACGAAATAAAATACATCGAAATTACATCAAGATTACACAAAAATAAAACCACCTAGAACTACCCGCGGATTTTCTCACGGGAAAAACCATTACATGCCTCAAAAGCGGGCCAAACCAACAATTGCATAATTAATAAAAATAAATAAATAAATGCACCATTCATATAAACCATGATAATTGGATCATATCACTGCAAGAACACATCTAGCAAAATATTCCAACATCAAAATATATGAATATTTAAATTGCTATCAATTAATCACTAAAATTAATTAAAATAGCAAAAGCCTAAAAATCCGGCTCGATACCAATTGTTGGAAAGTAAAAAGCGGAGCGAAGTTTGGGAAAATATGATTATAGCGTTTTACGCATCTACGAGCATTAGATCTATTTAGGCATGCTAATTAATTAATTACTAAGACTAACAAGCAATTTAAATATTATTTATTATTTATTAATTAAATATGTTGATTAATTAAAATATCCTAATCTAGATCCAAGATCATAGGATATTACCTTTTGAAGCGGTTGGTTATTTCCTTCTTGATCGCCTTGTATTTCTACCTTGAGATCTTCTAGAGTATGATCCGCCTTGAACCGGACGTTGTGTGGGCAACGAGCTACGGAACTTGCTTGGACACCTATGGATCGGCGAAACAACTTTGATATGTGATCACTATATTTTTCTTTGCTCTCTAGTATTTTATGAACACTCTTAGCAAATTAATTGTGTTATCTAAATTGTAGAATCAAAGACACAAGTCTAGATCTACAATTAAACACAAGAGGAAAAAATTGATCACACAATCTCACCAAGCATGTACCAATCGGCCAACACCCCATAATGTCCTATTTATAGGCTCTTGGACTACTACTAGGGATCTAAAGGAGGATTATGGAAGGACTCCCAATTAATTCACCTTACCTTATTAGGACTCTTCCTAATATATGGTGAATCAATTAATATCAACTTAGTCCACTAAAAAGTTGATATTGCACTTCCTACCAAAATCCCAAATTACGAAATTGGGCTCCTTATTAAATATATTATTTCCCGTGTTTAAGATATCGAATGTCCATTAATTAATTATAAGCTACTGACAGCTTTAATTAATTAATATCTTATCCAAGAGTAGTACCACTCGAACCTTATTATTATATCGGAATTAAATCCACCTGCAGGGTTTAATATAATAATCATTATCGAGCTCCTCAAGGGGACATCATCAACCCGCACGAGTCGGGACACGATTTCTAGTAATAATATTTAATTGTCGTATAAACAATATTATTGCCCAAGATACGAGGCTTATTGAGTCGATCATTTTGACTCTCACCTATGGTAAATCAAAGCAATAATTATTATAAATACACAATTAAATATTATATACTTAGAATTAAGAAATAATAATTATCCGAGATTTACGTTCTTCTTACGATCGATCTGAGAAGACACTATCTCACCTCGATCCTGTTCAACGTATGCAAATACGCTAATGTATGCTAATAGTCAAGACCAACTATACTCAAGCATACACTACAACCCTTTATATAATTTGTCTAATAATTATATAGGTTGTGAACTATTATATTATTTTATAAGGCACCGATAATGTGATCTTCCGTGTGACACCAACACACCACATTATCTACAATATAAAATAATTAGACATTTCATTTGCATAACCATAACGTGAATTAATATGCAAAACATGTGATTAAATATAATTAATATCCTCATAGGTAGTAATAGGGAATTTAGGTAATACAAGCATAAAGTATGCTTTGCAGTATACAATCCTAACAGTCGATGGAACCGGCTGCTTCGACCATGCAAGGTCCCTTTCGGCCGAGATCGCCCGCCCTTCGTTTAAATACGAGGCAGGCGTAGTCTGAGGGCTCTCCAACATTAATCAGTGGACACGGTCGCCCGCCCTCAAGGTTCACCATCTAAAGATGATCTACCCGGACAAAGTGACACGTGCCACAACCCCCGTCTCAACGTACACCGTCGAGGTCGGCCATCTCCATGGCTGGCCGAGGTGGAAGCAGAGCTAAACAAGCCGCGGGCGTGGAGTTGATTCATCTGATGGTACCCCGCGCAAGGACTCCTCTAGACCGATACCGCACGCCCTTCGTTTAAATACGAGGCGAGGCGCAGCCTAACAGAGGACCCTCATAATAAAGTGAGTCACGAGACATTCAATGTCTTCGCGCATCAAGACACGGTCATGGAGTCGGTCCATCGAACTCCGCGACTGTGCACGATTCCTCAAACAAGCGAAACCACCAAGTTTCCGAGGGGGATCGTCCAATGTTGTTTTTTGCAGGTACAAGACCGAAAAATAGCTAGCCAATCGACCATGATAGCCCAAGTCCGAATCCTAAGTCAGCTCAGCAAGATCGCCCGTCCTCATCTTACACGATCGCCAGCAAGAACCACCTCGCCCCATGTCTTCAACATAGGAGCAAGCTGGGGGGCAATTGTTGTGTCAAGAATTAACACTCTCCGACCGGCGATCGCCTCGGAGATCGGGCGATCGAGTCACTGCCGAGCAGCCAAGGCAGAACTGCCGACCAACGATCGGGCGACCGAGCCTTAGCCTAGCAGACAAGCTAAATCGGCCAACCAAAGGTCCCAGGACAAGTCCCGGTGCCGAGCGATCGACATCATATACGATCGTCTCTCGGTACTCGGCGACCGACTACTGGCGACCGATAAGCGGACGACCATCCCTCGGCGCCTGCCGACCGACCCTTGGTGACCGACCAATGCCGACCCTCATCAACTGGCCGAGGACGACCCTCAGTGACTGGCTAGAGACGACCGCATCATGCCGATGGCCTCCCAGTCGGCAAGACCGAGCCTCAGGACAGTCACCACGTGCAAGATCCGAGACAAGATCCGCATATCGCGGATCATTGACCACAGCCTGGCAGAATCTTTCCACCAGCCGACAAGCCGCCGAAAGCTGTCAGTAGGGCCGCATGTGACAGTGATTCCGCCGAAAGTTGTCAGTAGGACCACGGGTGACAGTGACTCTGGACATGTGCTGGCTCTTCATTGGACCGCCCAGCTGGCGCCAGCCACTGCTTTGGACTTTAGCCCGACATCCCGGGTGATCGCCCCATTATAATATTGGCCGGCAGACGATCGCCCCATTATTATAATGGCCGAAAGGCGATCGCCCGCCTAAGGACAAGACTCGGCTGCCCCTATATATACAAGGCCCCCTGCACTTGTATTTCCTCTCTGGCATTCTCGCATTTCAGCATACATCACAAGCAAAATACATTGCACTTGGATAATCTCCAACTCTTGGCAACAGCTATCATTCGGTCCTTCTTCTCTCGGCCTCTCTCATCAGGCAGACGATCGGCAGGGACGAAGAACACCGAGCTTCGCTCAAGAGCCGGATTAACAGAGTCTTTTTACACTCATTGTATCTAGATTTCTCACATTAATACTTGTATCCACGAATATTTGTATTAATATCATCTCGCGAGAGCATTCAAGCCCAGGCCTAACAAACCCGGCAAATCTTGTTTTATTTATCTTCTCTCGGAAGTGCTCCCGCAAATTATTGTTTGTTGTCTGTCCTCCAGCAGTATTTAATCTTCGGATAAATATTTTGGGCAACAACATGTGCGTGTTGTGATTCGAGCTTATCGAGTCTACCAACGAGTCGAGTTGAGTTTGAGATCGAGCTTGAGTTGAGCTCGAGCCTTGATTTTTCGATCAAGCTTGAGTCTCGCAATACTCGGCTCGACCTAGCTCGCTTACACTCCTATGTCGCATCTTGTCTATCCCCACAGGTTGGGGTTAAGGGGTGCTTGATTAGAGTCATTGGTTTTTTGTAGACCTGGCAATTCATTCGTGTCTTGTATTTTCGGATTTCGTGTACCAAAAGTCTAAACCCATACACGACACGAAATGAATTTCATTTCCCAACCCTTTCTACACGATCCCCTTTCATCCCAAATCACCCAAACTCGTTTTTTAACCCCTAAACCTCAGAGTTTGAGTTGGTTTATCAAGTGATAACGTCTAGAAAAGCTTGGAACAAGGATTATAACATCATTCTTGATTCTTTCGCCGGATTGAAGGTAACTGGCCTGAACTCTAATATTTTGGGATGTTTGAGAATCTTGGTATATTGGAGTTGTTTAGTTCGTATCGATAGCTAGAATCGTATTACATTGAAGGATATATATATATATATTTGTGATTGTGTTCTTTGTGTTCTTGATGTGGTTGGTGTTTATTGATTGATGATTCTTTGAATTTCGCCTTCAAGGTGTTTGATTGAAGTTTTGAAAGAGAAATTGATTGGAATATTTTGGTTAAGTTTGTATACTCGCCTTATCGAATCGATATATGGACTTTGCGGAATCATGGGAATGAATTCGTAATTGTTTGAGTTAGATTGTTCGGACTTGTATTTAATCAAGATATTTTGGAATCGTTGGGTTTGTGGATTGGTTATATCAGTTGTTGATTATTATCGAATGTGTGTTAATCGATTATTGCAATAGGTTGTGATAATTGATCGTTGATTTTTACTGTTGTGTTGCAATTAAGGTTGAAGAGTTCGTAGATTGCTTTTTGGTCGGGGCTGAGGAGCTCTTGAACGAAGACAATGAGATTGGTAACGGCTTCGTGGTATCAGTATCGAGGCAAGTTATACTTATTCAGTTTATAATATTTAATGAATGGTTCGATTTCATTTCATTTATAATTCATATAGTAACGATATTATAAATATACGTTATCGAGATGATGGTTTGTATATTATGCTCTAGTTTTGATTAAATCATAATGTATATGATTTAATTGTATTTGAAGGAAGACATGAATTATCTTTGGTCAGTGATATGAAATGTCAGATATCGAGGATAGTTTATCATGTTGACATTGATGTCGGGATGGTGATTTATTCATATTAATGGAATATACCTCATTTGAGATTATTCGTATAATTGTGTATTCGTTCGGGGATGTTGTTCGTGGAAAGGATATTATCTTCGACTCTGAGGTAATTTAAGTATTGTTCAGTTATGAGGATAATTATTATGTTGAATTGTTGTATATGTTGTATGTTGGGGTTTCGTATAATAAGATTCGTATTGGCTGTTCGTTGATGGATGTTGATCCGAGGACCATTGTTTGGTATTGATGGTTGTGTTGATTGGTTCGTGTAGGGATGTTGGTCCCAGGACTGTTGTGTTGAGATTGTTGATCGTGTTGATCATTCTTTGGGGATTGTGATCCCAGGATGGTTGTTTTGGATATTGTCGGTCGTGTCGATCTTTCATTATTCGTGTGTCATTGTTCACTTCAGTGAGTCTTTTGATCCTTATTGGATATGTGATTCTTTGAGTTTCGTTTTCATGTTGCATCGTGACATACCTGGAGTCATATCTGCGTGCCGATTAGTTATGTGTAGGATTTTCAAGGCGGGCACGTATAGTCATGTGATGGGTTCATGTCCTCACATTGAGCTGGGCACACGAGACGGACTTCGTGAGACTGATTAGGTACAAGACCACACGTGTATTTGATCGATACCCAGGGTGGCTTGTGCACGGACACATTTCCGGATCGGGCGTACTGTGACTTTCATTTTTGAGCCATATTGATTGTTCGTTCATCCTCCATTTATGGTTGGGTATGATCGACGGTTTGCGACTGGTTGTTCATACGCTCGAGGGGTATGTTCAACAGTCGGGGTTATTTCTTTGATATCATTTGTTGATCGTGTTTGGAGTTTACCATGTTGAGGGTTCTCGGTTATTGTTGATCATTTGTTGATCGTGTTGGAGTTTATCATGTTGATGGTATTCTCGATTATCGTTGATCCTTTGTTGGTCGTATTGGAGTTTATCATGTCGATGATATTCTCGGTTGATGTTTTGGTTGATCTTGGTTATTGATTGTATGAGCATTCGAAATGTACGTCGATGTTTCAGGATTTGTTATCACTGTTTTGTGGTAGTTGATCTACAAATATATTGTGTGTTATTGGTTTCTATTCCAGATTGAGATTTGACGGCGCAATCCGACGGACAGGATTTGGTACAGATGGACTATTTCACGCTTATGAGTTGTGATGATGTTTTGAGGATTCTTGGTATTGTTTGAATACAGTACGGATGGTTGTAGTTGAGTTCATTTCGTCATTTGAGAATGAGAAATGTAGATTATGGTAAGGATTGGTTTGATATGGATTGTTATGGATTGATAAGGTTATGACGGTAAGATTACGTTGGTAATAATCTTACTATGATATTACATTGGTATGTAATTATTTATGTGCTGTGATCGTTATCATTATTGAGTATTGTGGCTTACCCCGTTGTGGACTTTATTTTAGGTACTCGGAGATCGAGCTAGTAGCGGTCGTGGAGAGATGAGTTTCCTGGGTGTACTGGCTAAGACATTATTTTTGGGAATCGAGTATTCTTGTCTGGTTGTTATTTTTCCGCTGCAAATGTATTTCATACTGTAATTTTTATCTGTCGTGTGTGTATTTCAAAATGGCCTTTTGGAATTTTGGGAACTTGGGTTTATTTCATAAAACAGATTCCCTAAACTATTTTATCGGTACGTATAAGTGGTGTCTTAACGTACATTTTTGAAACTGTTGAATTTTGGCATTTTGACCTTCTACTTTTAAATGATTTAATTTTGTGACGATATTTGCAAAATGGATTTTTGAAAATTATTTAAAATACATTACCATCTTTCGCCTGTTGGCGTATCTGAAATGTTCGCGAAAATGAGTTTTAGCCTGATGGGTTACGGCACGGGGCCTACGGCACTGTAATATCCCCGGATGATTTTTGGGGTGTTACAGTCAAATGGAGTGGCGGAACGTAAGAATCGCACTCTAAAAGAGATGATGAATGTGATATTGCTAAATTCAGGTTTGCCGCAAAATATGTGGGGAGAAGCCATCTTAACGGCGAATTATCTCTTAAACAAGATATGTCGCAAGAACGGGGATAATATGGAAGGGAGTCAAGCCTTCCTACAATTACATGAAAGTGTGGGGGTGTCTAGCAAAGGTGCTAATACATGCACCTAAGAAATTCAAAATAGGCCCAAAAACAGTTGACTACATTTTCATTGGATATGCACACAACAGCAATGCTATAGATTTCTTGTGCATGAATCCAAAGTGCCTAAGATTCACAAAAATACAATAATGGAATCAAGGAATGCATCATTCTTTGAGAATATCTTTCCTTGTAAGACTACAAGTGAACGCCTTATCTCATCCGAACAGTCTTCTGATCTAATGGATGAAGATAATGAAGACCAAAGAGTAGATAATGAGGACGAACCTAGAAGGAGCAAACAACAAAGGACAGAGAAATATTATGGACCAGATTTCTTCACCTACCTGCTCGAAAAGGAACCTCAGACTTACAAAGAAGTTGTAAGCTCGACGGATAGACCTTTATGGAAGGAGGCTATCAAAGAATAGATTGATTCTATATTACATAATCATACTTGGGAACTGGTGAAATTACCTCCAAAGTGTAAATCATTAGGAAATAAGTGGATTTTCAAAAAGAAATTGAAAGATGGAGCAGTTGATAAATATAAGGCTAGGCTCGCAGCGAAGGGCTAGAACCAACGTGAAGGCCTTGACTATTTTGATACTTACTCTCCTGTGACGAGAATAACTTCTATCAGGATGATACTTGCTATCGCCGCATTACGAGGTTTAGAAGTTCATCAAATGGACGTTAAGACTGCATTTCTTAATGGGGACTTAGAAGAGAAAATCTATATGGAACAACTCGAGGGGTTCTTTGCTCCTCAAAAAGAAAGGAAAGTCTGCAAGCTGGTAAAATCATTGTATGGATTGAAGTAGGCACCAAAATAGTGGCATGAAAAAATTGATCATGTTATGTTGAGTGGTGGCTTCAAAATTAATGAATCTGATAAGTGTGTATATGTGAAAGACAAAGAAGATGGCTATGTCATTTTATGTCTATATGCAGATGACTTACTCATTACTGGCAGTAATGAAAGAATAATCAAATCTACCAAGGACATGTTGAGGTCGAGATTTGACATGAAAGATATGTGACTAGCAGATGTAATTTTAGGGATTAAGATCACAGGAACATCGAAAGGTCTCATACTGAGTCAAGCCTACTATGTGGACAAAATCCTTGAAAGATTTAACAAAGATGACTCTGGCACAGCCAAAACCCCGGTGGATATGATGTTAAGACTATCCAAGAATAAGGGAGGAGTATCTCAACTTGAGTACTGTCGCATAATAGGAAGTATGATGTACTTGATGAGCTGTACAAGACCAGATATAGCCTACTCAGTTAGTAGACTATGTAGATACACGAGCAACCCCGGAAAGGATCACTGGAAGGCGATCATAAGGGTATTAAGATATTTAAGGAGTACTCGTGAGTATGGGCTGCACTATACCAAATATCCAGCAGTACTTGAAGGATATAGTGATGCAAATTGGATATCTGATATAAAAGAATCCAAGTCAACAATTGGATATGTATTCACACTAGCTGGTGCGGCGGTGGCATGGAAATCTTCAAAACAGACACTTATATCTCGGTCAATGATGGAATCCGAGTTTATAGCCATGGATAAATATGTATAAGAGGGAGAATGGCAACACCATTTTCTAGAAGATATTCATTGTGATAGTCAATCTGTGATTGGTAGGGCACAGAGCGCAATGTACAATGGTAAGTCTCGTCATATAAGGAGGAGACATAATACCATTGGACAATTCATATCAACAGGAGTTATCGTTATTGATTATGTGTCATCAAATGATAATATTGCGGATCCGCTAACCAAAGGGTTATCAAGAGACCTTGTTGATAAATCATCAAGAGAAATGGGTCTAATCCCTTGAGCTGATGGTTTTATGGAGGATACCCAACCTAAGCTGACTGGAGATCCCAAGATCTAGGTTCAATGAGACAACCAATTCATAAAACTGGGCACGATCACTGTGGGACTTACCCCGATCTGACCGTTCCTAGGATGAAAATAGTAATACCCGTAGGGAGAGATTAAGCTTATGCTTTTAATGATTCTTAAATCGACAACATATAGTCGGGTGGAGTAAAATACGGGTTTACTCAAAACACTTAAAGAGAATCATCTATGTTGGAGAGAAGAGGGGCCGCTTCAAAGGCGAATTGCAAAGGCACAATTCTTTAGAAACTCTCGCAGAACCATGACGATGTCCACGGGAAAAACGGGCACAATAATGAAAACAAAATAAATTAGGGAGGGCACTTATGAAGGATATACGATCACTTACACAAGCAATCGGACAGTTCAAAGTCATCTAGTCATACTGTCCAGTCAGTAAGGATAATATATCTTTTCGAGGGAAGGTTCGAAGAGCATACCTACCTATCCTATGCAATGCCTAACCGCGGTAACTATCACCAAGTCAAACTCCGTGTCTGACGTGTGTTGCTGGACCATCATACTCATTCATGTGGGGGATTGTTGGAAAACTAGGGAAATGGGCTGTTTCGAGCAGCCCAATTGAGAGGCAATTTTGACTGGGCTCGACTACGAGTTAAAGTCGAATTATAAATTCCGAATTTTTCGAATCTGGATAAATATCAATTTAATTGATAATTATCGAATTACACAGATTCGGATAAGTATCAAGATACCAATCCTAATCGGTTTAGAGATCCTCCAGCACATGTCCTCCTCCAACCTTCACCTATAAATACCCGGCTTGAGGGGTTCGATTTTTTCACTTAATTCGTGCGATTTTCGAGAGCTGTTTCAGTTTTCGGGTCGGTGGTAGTATACAAATACATTCTAGTTCGCTGAGGGTGCAAGAGATCATCGATTTAGTGCATCGAGCTGTTGTTTTATCTTGGGAGACAGACGTCACACACCGTGGTGAGGGCGAACTTGCTTTAAGGAGACAGATATTCTGGACTCAACAGCGACTTCCATTCATTTTCGTGATCAGCAAATATTTCGTTTTGCTAACTATTTTTTGCAGGGTTAAAATAAATTATATTTTCGATATATTGTACTGTTTTTTCAAGTATTCGTTTTTTTTTTTTTTGAATATTATGAAACATAAGTAACTAATCATTTTCTTTTCTTTTGTACTACTTCCGTTCACTAATAGATATTGTTGACGGATTCTTACACTTAGAGCGCTAGTCCGTCAGCTCATGATTTACGCTGAGTTCGGAAACTTAGGGGGCGTTTGGTTCGCGGAAAAGGCCGAAAAAGGAAAAGTAAAAGGAAATGGAAACGGAAAAGGAATCTAATAAAGGAATTCCTTTTCCATTTCCTTTTGGGTTCAATCTTTTCAATCCTCAAATCAATAATGCAAACGGTATAAACCCTAGCAAAAAATACCAATTTTGGAACCGAATTTGAAGAAGGCGAAGCAAGGGGAAGAGACGACGACGAGCTTCGTTCCTGGGGCAGCCGACAACGAGCTTCGTTCCAGGGGAGGCAACGACGACGAGCTTCGATCCAGGGGCAGCCGTCGGCGACTAGCTTCGTTTAAGGGGAGCAACGATGATGACAGGGGAGCCGACGAGCTTCGATAGTTGGTGGGGTTTTTTTTGTTTTAGGGGGATGAAAAATCTTTTCTTTGGGGGTTGTGGTGGAAAAGCTTTTCCAATCTGGTTTCCAAGAAAAATATTTTCAAGAAAAAGGTTTTTCTTTTCCATCTTTTTCTAGTGAACCAAATAGCCCCATAGTATTTTTGCCCTTCCCATAACTGATATTCAAATGAACTTGACTAGGCTAGGGATGGCAACGGGGCGGGGTTTACGACTCCCGGCCCCGGCCCTGGTTTTTAAATCCTTCCCTCGGCCCCGGCCCCGGCCGGGTACGGGATTAATACCCCGTCTCCGGGCAACCCCCGGTTGACCCCCGGTCAAACCCCGATCAAACCCCGGCGAAACCCCGGCCAACCCCCAGTTGACCCCGATCAAACCCCGATCACCGGTCCTTACCCGGTCCTCCCAATTTGCTGCTGTTTTTATAGCTACTTTTAGCTATTTTTCTCATGTCTTTTCAGTCAAAACACATAAAAATAGTAATTAAGTAACTGTAAAAAATTACATAAGTTCATAGAAATCCACAATAAAAGATTGCATAACTTAAATGAGTAGAGTTATATTAAATACCAAACTTTTCTTACATACCAAGGGACTCATCTCCACCATCCATCCAAAAAGAAATCAATGGTTGAGATTAAAAGCATTTAATATTTCACACATTTTTTATAATTTAAATATCTCTTAAACTGTTAATCGTTAAGCGAAAATAATTACACCATCGCGACGAGTATTTAATTATCTTTCTATAGACGGGCACTTTGATATACTTTCGACAAAAAAAAAATCGTTTTTTTCACGTTTTTTTTCGTGGCCGAAAATATCATATGTGATATATCATATATGATATGTAATGTTATATATGATATGATATTACATATCATATGTGATATGTAATATCATATATGATATATCATATGTGATTTTTTCGGCCACGAAAAAAAAGTGAAAAAAGCGGAAAAAAATTTTGTCGAAAGTATTTCAAAGTGCCTATCTATAGAAAGATAATTAAATGCTCGTCGTAACGGTATATTTTTTTTGACTTAACGATTAACGGTTTGAAAGATATTGATATTTGAAAAAAAATGATGAAAATGGGTTTTTTAAATTTTTGTGATTAATCTCATCCATTAGATCAAATAAAGATGGAGGGAAGATGGAGGGTGGAGATTAGTCCTTTGATATGTAAAAAAAAAATTGATCCTCAAATGATCTTAAATCAACTTAAATTTATATATTTAATAAATATATAAAAAATAAAATTCCTAATTATATATATACCGGGTCCGGGGCGAGGCGAGTGATAGGCATCCCAGCCCCGGCCCCGGCCTCGGTTTCATATGAGCGGGGAATCCCGGCCCCGGTACCCGGTTTGGCGGAGAATCCCGGCCCCAATCGGGACGGGTCGACCGAGTTCCCCACCGAGTCAGGTCAAAATGTCATGCGTAGACTAGGCTATTATATGAACTGGTCAGCATATTGCCATTGTAATTGTGTTGAGAGAAGGATAGGTAGTTGTGAAGTAGTTCGAATGTTTGATTTCAAACACCATACGTATGTGTCTTGGTTCATGACTCAACCGCCCCAGGTTCTGAGACCTTGCTGGAGTTGTAATTAAATGCAAGTATTAGTCAAATTCACATTTGTCTGTATTCAGACTAAATTGCATTTGACAATTAAAGTCTAATTAACTGCTCATTAGATTGATTCGCCTCGCCTTTCAAAGTGATGCAACTAATTATGACGCTCGATCCGGCTTTGAAAATAAAAATAATAAAAGGGCTGGAATTTCTATTTTTTTTTTTCAAATTAGGATTATTTGAAGGTCCATACTTTCTAGAACCAAAGACTTGAAATAAATTAGAAACCGGAGACTTTTAATTTGATTTATAAAAAGTCTTCAATTTGAATTTAATGTAATTTATATGTGATGACTTATCTACATTAACACTCAGTGCATGATATTTTATTAGTAAAATTCATAAATGTAGATACACTATCAATTAATGATATTAGATGTTTGGATTTTAATCCTCATAAACTCTTCCCTCTCAGGAGATAATTTCAGAAATAAATCAAAGTAATTGCTTGTATACAACGGCCGGGTCATTGCAACCAAGCTTTGGTCTATGGCTGGTCGCTCTGCATCGTCCCATCACGCCACGCACAGCAAAATAAATGGTTGATTGTATGAAAATGTCAAGCTAACGTTCACAGAAATACGTTATATGTGAATCTATCGCATGTTAGGCAAAATTAGACGTAGATGTCGGTTGTTAACTGCAAGAGTAGTTGTCATTTAGATATAATAATAATGTAAATATTCGGTACAAATTGGCTGTTGGAATAGCAAAATAAATAAAATACTAGTACTTTCATTTTAACTTGAGTAGCTTTGTCTTATGCTACTTCAAAACCTGATTTTGTTAGCTTTTGTCAATATTATTCAATTAAACTTGATATAGATTGAAAATTTAGTGTATTTAAGGTAATAATTGATATAAGTAATGATAATAAATGTATGATAGAACTTAAAAAGTAGAAAATATCGGTGGTGACTGATTGAGGTCAAAAAATAAAAAAATAGTCCTTGATTTGAATATATAAAAATAATAAATCTATTTTTCAAGAATTTGTAGGAACTCATTGTATAATAATAAGTCTAAAGCTAAGTTAAGAAAAAACTATGCCGTCATCGACATACTTCCTCCGTTATTTTATTATTGCAACGTGTTGATTATTACAGTGTTCATATACTCTCTCTTGACCATCTTTTGTGATTTATACATATGAAAAAATATAGTCTCGTTAGATTCATCTCGAAATATACTTTCAAAATATCAACTTCTTATAATTTTTGAAAATAAAGAATTGAAGATATTACTAATCAAAGTTATGAATTGACAAGCGTAAAAGTCCAGATGTTGCAGTTATAAGAAAACAGAGGTAGTATGTACTTGAAAACTACATTTGTGAAGCAAAGAAAAAAAAACTACATTTAGGGATGGAAATAAAATCAATATCCTTAATATTTGATTCGAGTTCAATCGATAAAATGCTCGTGCAGGCTCAATTCGTCAATATGATAAGACAAAGCATAGCTCGACCCCTAATCGATTTAATTAAAAACTATCAAATGAAGAAGTGATTGAAACAATAAGGCTGGGAAATTTAATAGGTGTTCAGCTGGACGATTTTCAAACTTTGGTGCGTGAAGCGATTGACCAAGAAGGGCATCAATCAGGTTTCATATGAATTTTTTATCTTCTAATATAAAAGGGTTTGGGTCTAGTGGTAATCCGTCATGGGTCAAAGATATGGTGAATCTTTGGAATTGTTTTCCTTGTAATTCAGGAACTATGGTTTCTAGGGTGGGAAGTTTGATTTTTTTGGAATGTGGGGGAAGAATGATTTTCAGTCTGATGTGGTTGAGGCGTCGGGTAGATCGGGTGGGTTAGATAATGGTAGCCGAGGTTGTGGCGTTAGTTAAGTCATTGTCATTTTTATGGCTTAAGAGTCGATCTAGGTTTAACTCCATTACATGGAGGGAGTGGGCTGTTTGTCCTGTGTTCATGTTGTAACGTTTCTTGTCGGTCCTTGTTTTGAGGACTTGCCGTGTTTAATGAAGTTTACATTTCAAAAAAAAAAAAAGTAGAAAAAAATAAACTCCTTGAACTCAATCCATATACCATTCTATTAAACAAGAGTATTCAACATATGTAGTAGTAATTCTTTTTAATATCCAAGATTAGAAATTTGGCATGTACCTATAAAAAATTGAGTGTCCCGGTCAAAGACAGCAACATACGCACCAAAACTATTGTGACGTGCAGCTGTCTCCGACTCCCAACCCTCTCCTTTTTAAATTCCTCCATTCTTTTTGACTTTCTCAAACCACGTATTTTTAATTCATTATCCTATTCCTTTGGAAAAACAATCCAGAAAATAAAAAAGAATAAACTATTGAGCGAATTTCAAACAGATTATATATTATATACAACGAATAAAAAAGTCATCATTCAGTAAAATTAAAGAAAACATTGTCAAATCCAATATTTTTTTTTCCTTTTTATTTTTTGCAGAATCTGTCCTCTACTCCTAGCGAATTTACAACCAAACCCCCCAAATTTTCTAACTTCCCAAAAGCTCTACCTACTCTTACTCCCTCTTTTTCAAACAGCCCCTCCAACTTCCTCGAAACTACAAAAAGTGACATCCCCCCTCCCAATTTTTTCAGCTTCCAGTCACGACGACCCGAACACCACTAAATGTGCGGGAGGGACACCACCACCACCAACACCAACGGCAGCAGCAGGGGTCTCCAGCATCGCACCCTGGGTATGCCGGTGCTCCCCCTCGTAGGTCACGATCAGCATCTTCGGATCATCGGTTGCCCTCTCCACGTGCTTCCTCGCCGTACAACCCCTCACCGTGCTGCATTTGTAGTAACCCCTGAAATTTTGGGAGCACGAAATTAATCAGAATTTGCATTATTAAACCAAAAATCAGACCGTAATTAAAGATGATGATGGGTCGCATGGTAATTACCGTGGGTATGGTGAGCCCTTGATTGGCTTCTGCCCGTATTTTCTCCAAGAGTACTCGTCCGGTGGAATATCCGCAACTTTTGAACTTATTGCTGGCACCCTGATTGTTCTCCTCACCCTAGATTTCCTGCAGAAGAAGTCATCTACGCCGTTAGATTTTCGAGTCTGGGGGCAAAAACGGTATTTATGAAAATAAAGGGCGCCGTCTAAAAGTAAGGCGGTCGACGTGAGAAACTGATTTTAGATACGCCGCGTTAGGCTCAGGAAACCTATTTTGCGCCGGATGAGCCAAAAGCCAAATGCACTTTGTTTGTTTTCCTGTTTTTTTATTTTAATTTATATATATATATATATTCAAAATTTTAATTTAACTACAATTAATTGGACCTCTACAAATTAACATATTAATTAATAAAAATTATAATTAATTGAAATTATAAAAATAATTTTAATGCCAAATAAATTTGGGCTGGGATCCCTCTGCCGTGCGAACTCACACCCGTCCGGGTGTGTAGTTAGGTTAGGATGCAGCACAGCACCGTCCTATAAATTTTCACAAAGGATTATAGATTAACCAAATATGACTATTTGTCACAATGGGATTGTCCCTCGGTTGTTCGGAGAGCAAAGGTCACGAGTTCAAATTCTACCTACATCACTCTATCGGATGTGTGGGAATTAAAAAAAAATATATATGATATTATTGAATTAATATTTTTTTCAGTAAAAAAAAAAAAAATTAATTCTAGAGTATTACTTTATGAGCTTCGTAAAGAAAGTGGAGGACGCCTCATTTATGAGGCTGTAAAAGAAAGTCAAACGAAGCGCTGTGCTACGGTTTTTGTTCATATCCTGATTTAATTCATTAAATATAAAGAAAATATCAAAGTGTGAGGATGATTTTTTTTCATTTATTCAGTAAATAAATTGATATGATAATCATCTTCAAATTGAGTAAATCAGAAAATCTGAGGTAATTGATATAGTAAGCATCGACTAATCAGAGAAAATAATCAGATCAAACAACGTACCTCTTTTTGCAGTGACACCGGCCGGAACCCGATGTTTTCCCGGAGACGTTACCGGAATGGTCATGCTCCCGACACCGTTTCCCAGAGAGGGGCGGCTTGCCGGCGGAGACCGCCTGAGCAGGCGGTGCAAAGAACATCGACGTCGATCCACCTTTTCCGTTTGAAATGCTGCCTTCACCAGTAATTGAAGACAAAAACGTCGAAGAGGAGTTCCCGGAGTTCGACAACGCCGCCTTCGATAAACTGAATGCTTCTTTATCCGTCGCTTCGGTGGCATCTTCCCCAAGAGCAGCACCGGGCTTGGTAAAATCAAGCGTCAGCGGCTGAGATGCAGCCGGAGCCGGAGCCTCCGCGGACGGAGAAAGTACGAAGAGGCTGAGAGGTTGAGGCTGATAAATTCCAGAAGCCGAATTCTGAGGTTGAGACGAGACGGACGGCAGATTATGATGGTGGACGGGAGCCAACGCCGCAGGCGGAGGTTGAACCGGAGCGCGACGGAACCGGGCGTGACCGCTCCGGTCTAGAATGGAAATCACCTCCCGAAAGTTGGAAACAGTGAAATCCGTGATTTCCCTGCAGTCGAGCTGCATATTTTGGCGCTGCTGCTGCTGTTGCTGATGAGAAACCGCTCGAATCAAATGCTCCATAGATTTCAACCCGGCCGAAGCGGCTTTCTGAATCGCCATCTGTTCGTTCAGATTCGAGTAGCCGAATAATTCCACGGCCATTTTTATTAGCTTCAATTTAAAAAAATGGAAAATTATTATTTATCTAAATTAATTTCACTGCAACTTCATCAGAAAAGTATTTAGAGAGATGTGAGAATGAGGTGGGGAAGGGGAAGGGGGGAATATATGGGGAGGTGAAGGTGACCGGGTTACAGTGTTACCAGGGTTGAGTCAAAGTTGTGATTCTTGATCCGACGGTCGAGGTTTCGTGATTGAAGATTTCAATGTGGTGGGGTCAGAACAGACAAAACACTAGCCCCTATTTTCTGTTTGGAAGTGGGGGTTGGCGTGGGGCCCAGTTGGTGGAAATTCTGGGGAATTGCTATTGCCAGTTCAATGGAAGTACAATTAAGGATGCGCGGCGTACAGTTCTTTCAGCATTTAGTCGTGGATTTGGATGTGTATTTCTTATGGAGCTCCTTCGGAAATATGGGTTTCATTTGGGGTAGATTTGTGATTTCCGAATAGTGCGCAATGATTGAATTTCTCGTGAGAGAGAGAGAGAGAGAGGGGATGGTGAGCATAAGATGAATTATTAGGGCAGGAATAATTTCGGTTATTACTAATATTTTAATTATTCTAAAACGGTTTTAATACAGAGAAATTCGATCGATTTTTGTGTAATTTTATTGGGTATCGGTTTAAGACCCGAATCGATTTTTCGATTCGGGTATTCCGGGTTTTTTGGGTAATCGAATTCTGCAAAAAAATCAAATTCTGCTAAAAAATCCGAATTCTCAATAATAACCGAATAAGCAACTAGAACCGAAAATATATTCAATAATCTGCTTAAAAATATATTTAATAAGTTTTTTATTACATAAATAACAATGGTATAGACAAAAAAAACTAAAACTTTTTTTATTAAAACATATTTTTATATTATTGAATATAAATATATTATATATATTTAAAATCAGGTTCTTAACCGGGTAATGTGTATTTTGAAATTGAAGAACTAAAATCTGGAACCGGTTTATTTAAATAAACCCGAATTAAGAACCGGACCCGCTCTTTGTTGTAAAACCGGAATCGAATCTGATTTTTTCGATTCGATTTTAAAGAAAAAACAGTTCTTTGGTTAAAAATTCCACCCCTACCAATTATGAATTTGGGGTTGTCTAGCTACGATAAATTTATGGGTTGAAAATTGAAATATTATGAAGATTATTGTTGGGATTACAGTAATCTCAATAAAATTTTTTTCTTGTTTTGGTGTGATAATGCAAGTTGTCGTTAGTTGAAGGATCTGAACTGGATTTGTTGCTTCTTAATTGCATACAAGCATAGCAACCTAATTTGATACGAGGAGCAGTGCAACCAAATCTCAAAGTTCGACCCGATTCGAATTATTCAGTGATAAAAATTCGATTCATGACTCGATTAGGGACACTAAAGGTAGAGTCGAATTCTATGAAATTGGATTTGGCGAATCGGGCCGAACAGTTCGATTCGGTTCGAGGGACTTTGGCCCACTCCCATCCGAGGCCGAACCGTTCGGCTTCGACGAATCGAATCGAACGTTCGATTTTGTATTTTTGGGTTGTAGATAGGGGTGAGCATGAGTCGGTTTTAGGCTAAAATCGAACCCAAACCGACAAGCTTCGGTTTCCAAAAAATCAAACCTAAACCGAAACCAACCCAATGGGTTCGATTTCTCGGTTTTCGGTTTTTACGGGTCGGTTTCGGATTTAAACTCAACCAACTCGATTTTTGTCTATTCTTCAAAAAAAATTAAAATGTGCATTGGATAGGAATCGAATCTGGGACAACGCGCAGACTACCAGCGTCCTAACCACCAGACCAGGACACTGTTTTTGTCTATTCTACATAATGCATATATACATATAAAATTTACGAAATACATATATATTAAATGATATCGGTTCGGTTCGGTTTTAATGGTTCGGTTTCTAGTGTATAAACCGAAACCGAAACCGACTTTTCGGTTTTTAAAAATTCTAAACCCAAACCGATGGTTTTGATTTGGTTTCGGTTTTTCGGTTTCGGTTTCGTCGGTTTTTTTCAGTTTCTCAGTTCGATTTTGCTCACCCCTAGTTGTAGACTTGTGGAGTTATACAGGACTTTAACTCAAGTCGAATCGAACTATATTCAAACGATTCAAAAACCCGAGCCGAATCGAATCGAACTATAAAAAAAATAGTCTTCGAGCTGAACCAAACCTCATATCCTGAAGTTGGTTGAAACTTTTGTGCCGAATCTAAAATTCGATAGGTTTAAGTCGAGTCGAATCCGATAAGGGTTCGATACAATTTGGTTCGTTCACCGCCCTATATACAAGTATAATTGGACTATTACATTTTGAACTTTCAACTTTTTTTTTTTTTTTTGTAAATAAGACAGGATTAAAAACGTAAAGGAATTTGTATTGTTAGATTCGTAAAAATATATTTTTTAAAGAAGCTTTTCTACTATAGAGGTGATAAATGGTATCTTTTTGTCCCCGGACCATAGAGTGATGGTAAGTTGCAAGGTGATTGTGGTGGAAATACTCTGACATAGTGGGTTCGAATCAGGTGTGATGGCAATCTTGTTGAAATATTGCGAGGTTTGTTCTTTGGGTTCGTACCGTTGGTCCTCTCCATGCAAGCTATTAGTGCACATCCTCGATTTAACACTCGCAGTCGAGCATACGATACAGTGGGAGCGATTTTCGTCTCTCCCTCGACCCAAAAAAAAAAAGATAAATGGTATCTTGTTGAACTTGGACATTAAAGTTGTATTGAGACTCTTCAACAGATACTTGACAAGATTGACTCATTTATAATGTCAAAAATGGGAAAGAGGCGACAACAATATCACGAAACTAGCCGAACAGCAAGAGGATGCACCCGATGATATCATGGGTTGTATCGAGTTACCGTGACAACCTCACAGGATCAATTGAATCACCATCAGCTGATAAATGCTAAATTGTACTATCTTGTATAGCTATTTAATGTTCTAAATTAATGTATATTTGTGATTTTGTGTTGAACAAATGATATTTCACATGAATTTCGTGATACAGATCAAGAGAAAAAACAAAGAAAAACAATCAGATTTGTTTAAAAATTGCAATTTTCGTTGTAAAAAAAATTGCAATTTTCATATAAAAAATGACCGCCTAATTGGCATATCTCACTCTAGGATGTCCATTCCATATCTAAGTGGATCTATACATTAGAATACTCCGTGTTCCGATAAATGTAATTAAGAATTTCAACCTTCATAACATAAAAAATTAAATTGAAATTCTATTTAAATTATAACATATAATATAAAAATAAGAAATGAATTATCATCATAGTCTTCGTAAAGTAAACGTTCATCTTTTGCATTTTCCTAATATTTCTTCTTATTCACCAAAACTACACCTAACACAAATAAGCTAATGTAGTTGTTGCATCTTCTATTCTTGTCAGTGCTTAAAATTGTTGTTCACGAACGGAAGGATTCTTCTTCGGGCGAGTCTGAATATATCTTCTTCAATCTTTTTTTTTTTTTTGGCAAATTTAGTCTCAAAACCACAACGATTAAATTTGTCCGTCCAAACAAAATTATTTCTTTCGTTGAAATTCTTCGTTTAGGTGGCCACTTCTTCACAATTAGACTAGTTCCTCTTTCAACATATGGTGCTTGATATTTTTTTTTCAAGGTTTGTGATAGAGTTGTTTCTTGTTTTAGGGTAATTTTAGAAAGAAAAAAAATATATGAATTAAATTCTCTTTGTTTCATTTAGGGAAAATGTTCAATTTCACCCCTAACGTTTACATGAAAAAATGGCCATCCCCCCTAACGTACGTTTCGGGGCAATTAAGTGCTTAAGGTTTCTAAACTATGAATGTTAAGTCCTGCAAGAAATGAATCCAAAGTAAAGTTTGGGCTAAATTATGAACTTGGATTTTGTCGGGAGAATGAATTTCTTGCAGTAGAGTTGGAATTATGAACTTAAATTTTGTTGGGAGAATGAACTTCCAATTTTTTGTCTATGAAATTTGGAACATGTTTTATTAGGAAGCATGGACTTATCTTTTTGTTATATGAAATTTATTTGCAGGTTATCCACTTTTCATACATGAAATATTTATTATAGTAGAATTTCATTTTTAAATTTTCAAGTGAATCACAGTGCAATTTTTTATTTTTTGAGAGGGGTGCAAATTATTTAAATACATATATTTTAATATTTTTTATATAAAGAGCAAATACCCCTAATGTTTTTAGTTAGGTACAAAACTCCCCTTAACGTCATTTTGTTAGCTGTCGTTAGAGGTGCCCAAAACAACCCAACCCGCCGGGTCGACCCGCCGACCCGGACCCGGCTGACCCGTGCAAGACCCGGACCCGGCCGACCCGTGCGACCCGCCGACCCGGACCCATGGTATACACGGGTGGGGTCCGGGTCGAGCTTCCCCCAACCCGTCGACCCGCCGGGTCCGACCCGTCGACCCGGCGGAAATTAAAAAAAAAAACAAAAAAAAAAAAATCAAAAAATTATGAGATGGAACTCAACTTATGAGATGTTAAATTCAACTAATGAATATAAAGAATTATTGTGTGAATTTTTTGATACGTATTTTCACGTAGAAGGATTTTATTTATTGCCAACGTATTGGGATGAAACTAAAGATTTAATAAAACTATTAAGGGTTTTTGAAAATGCAACTAAAGATTTAAGTGGTTCTTATTATCCCACGTCTCCTAAAGTTTTATTTCATTGTTGTTTTATTGTATCTGAAATGGATGCTTGTAGTAAATCCGAAAGATTATCGAATGCTATTTACAATATGTGTTTAAAATGGCTAAAATACTTTAATCGTATTCATGATGTTTTCTTGATTAGTGCTGTTTTATCTCCCGATTTGAATTTAGCTCAAGTAGAACAATTACTTGAAATATATTATAATATTCTTAAAAATTTGGGTTTTCCTAATATTGAGGATACTGTTGAAAGTCAAACTTTATTTGAAAATATTCCTGACGTTGAACAAGTAAAAATTGATTTGAAAAATAGTTTAGAAACTGTTTTTTTCTGAATATACTTCTAAATATGGTGATAAGATTCAAACTCAAAAAACAAGAACTAAGACTACAAATACATTTAACATGGAATTCGACAGAACTCCCACTAACCCATTTCAACAACAACTCTATAATATAGCAAGAAATAGGGGTGGTAAGAACGTCGGTCAAAGAAATGACCTTAGTAGATATTATGCAACTAGTTTTGTGACGGAGGATGACAATGCAGGTACCTTTGATCTGTTGGATTGGTGGAAAAGAAGGGGAACCGAATTTCCCATACTTTCCATTATGGCACAAGAAATTCTTGCAGTGCCCGCATCCACAGTCCCCGTTGAGAGTGCTTTTAGTGAAGGAGGCTATATGCTGGACGAGCGGAGATCCCGAATGACGCCAAAAAATCTCGAGGCTCAAATGATACTTAAAGACGCAACAAAAGCCGAGTTACGAGATCAAGAAAATAAATGGGATGAACTATTAGCGGACCAAGATGCATATCAAGAAGGCACTACCGAAGGAGAGTCTAGTCAAATGAGTCAAACCGATGATCAAGACGACGACGACATCGACTTCGACTAAAGGTAAGTAAGGTAAGTCAGGTAAGTAAAGAACTACGTAGGGCTTTGATTCCTCACGAGGATACGTAGGCAATTTAATTTTAAGTGAAAACTTAAAATTAAATACAAGCTCATTTTTTTTTAACTCTTCTCAAGTAAAAGAACTACGTGGAGCTTTGATTCCTCACGGGGATACGTAGGCAATTTAATTTTAAATAAAAACTTAAAATTAAATACAAGCTAATTTTTTCAAATGATTTCCTTTTTCACTTATAGTTATTTTTCGTGTATAAAATGATAACAAATAAAAAGTTTTATATACATTTTAAAAAAATAAAAAAATATAGACGGGTCGACCCGTGACCCGGCGGGTCGGACCCGGACCCAGATCCGTGGCCGACACGTCGACCCGCCAACCCGTACATTTCATATGTACGGGTGGGGTCCGGATCCTGTCCTGCCGACCCGGAGACCCGGCGGGTCCGACCCGGACCCGGACCCGGACCCGTGGTTGGGCACCTCTAGCTGTCGTTAGTCAAGGGGAGCAATTTATTCAAGATTAGAAACGTTAAGAACTTAATTGCCCGAAACATACGTTAGGAGAATGACCGCTTTTTCACGTAGACGTCCGGGGAAATTGAACATTTTCCCTTTCATTTATAACTCACGAATTTTAGGGCAATACATGTGGTATATGGCAATGACTTGGTGGTTTTCTAGAATGAAATTAAGATGGCCCTGTTGTTGGATTACTGTACGATAATTAAGAAAACATTTTCTATTGTATTTTTGTGTTTCTGGAATTTGTATTTTTTTGATTATTCATTTTTGGTTGTATTTTTGTGTTTATGGAATGATTGAATAAATTACTAGTTTTTGTAATTCAATTGTTTTTGTACCTTAGGTTTTATGATTTCCAAAATTGATAAATATTAACACGGTGTTTTAAAGAATCAATTGTAATTTAAATTATTAGCTGGTAAATTTAAAATGCATGTTGTTAATATTTTTTTTTTTAAAACTCAAAACATATTTTTTTTAATTGTTAATTTAATGTTAACAAATTTTTTGAAGTCCAAAACATATTTTTTAAATCAAAACAATTCTACTAAGTTTATGTTTTTTTTTTGTTAACCATTTTTTTAACGTGGAAATCATGATGAATCCACGAATTATCTGTTAATTGAATGCAATGTCCTACATGCTGTGGATGGAGGTGGCTCGTTGGCTCAGGGCCGTCTTTGTCCCTGTGAAGCCGGTGCTGCTGCACAGGACCCAAAAAAAATAGGTCAATTTCTTTTTTGATAAAAAAATCTATTTTTCCTGATTAAAAAAACATCAAAAGGCATTTTTTTTTTGGAGATTGACTTTCTATACTATCCTATTACATGAAATCCTATTACATGAAATTCCATTGCCAAGATTCGAAACTTGGTCTTTTCCCCCTAAAGCCAATTGCCTTACCAACTCTGCCAGGCAGATGTTGGCACATCAAAAGGCATTGATCGAGTCATTTGCTCTGATCCATTTAACAGCTCAAACAAAGTCCAACTCTGCCACACTAGCCTACGTACTTAAGAAAATTAAAAAGATGAGTGCTTTTAAATATTATAGAATTTATTTTCTATCAACAATCTTTTTTTTGATATTCAGATTATCAGATTTGACATTTATTCGAAGACATCCGAGTTATTTAATATATATTCGAGTCACGTTGTATACATTCGGTCACATATTCGAGTGACTCGAATTACATTCCAGTTACCTATTCGAATGTAGTTCGAGTCACCTTAAACACATTCGAGTCATTTAATATTCATCCGAGTTACCTATTCAGAGTAATTAAGTGACTCAAATATGTGACACAAATGTATTTTGTGTTAATAGAATAGGTGATCGAATGTGTGACTCGAATAAATAACTCGAATATTTTCGAATAAAAATCAAAATAATTTAAGTATAAAAGTTGATATTAAATTTAGGACTCGAAAAATTCTATTATATCTAAAAGGGTACCGTCACCTATAAAGATGAGATTGAGCTTAATTTCAAGCATGACTTTAATATTAACAACATGAAAAAAGCACCACTTTTAGGCTGGAATCCACACGATCCTTGGCTAAGAATGTTGGCATTTGACATAAATATATCAGTGTAAGTGGTCCTTTTCCCTATTCATAGGATTTCGAAAATTCAAATGCTACATTTGAATTTATGCCTAAAGATGCAATTAAAAAATGAAATTTTATTTTTTATAGGAAAAGTAATTACTCGTCCCACATATATAAGTCCTGTTTGACTTTTTCGGTCAACTGTAGCAGAATTTGACTACAAATTACTCTTAAACCGCAAATGTAAAATCTTCGACTGAATTATATAATGAAAGTTTAGGTACTAAAGTTTCATTATATGATTTAGTTAAATATTTTACATTTACGATTTAAGAATAATTCATAGTCAAAGTCGGAGACGGTTGACCAAAAAAATCAAACATGACCTATATATATGGGCGGAGGGAGTATGAATTAAGGATGTCACTAGATATAAAAACTTTTAATTTTATTATTTTTTACATGATTTTTTTTTCATTTCATTATGGTATGTAGCTTCGAGACCTAAGAGGTCTGCTCATCTATAGTTCTCAGTTCGAAATCACTTAGGTGCTATTAATTAATATGTTTGGTCAGCATATACAATTTTGTGCCATGACTAGGACCCCAAATTAATCGGCCATTGGGTTGGATTAGAGTAATAAAAAAAATGCTAAAACTTTCAAATATCATTCGTCTTACTAATGCTCTCATCTCATCCGCAACTATTAAATATTTTAATTTTGTATGTCACAACTTTAATTAATAAATTTCCATCTTATATCCCATTACACTTTCAAAAGTTCACCATTTATAGGAACATAGTACCCCACATTTTTTCGAGATAAAACCTCAACTATTGATAACTTTCTATTATTTCATAAAAATTACAAAAATAACATTACGAATATCATCAAATGAATCAAGTGATACTAGCTCAATCTATTTTGAAAAGTTAAAACACTTTTATTTTGAAACTAAATAAGTATTTACTTAATATTCTATAATAATGAAAATAAAAAAGAAAAAAAATAATAGTGTGTTATATATGTCGCATCCTATTGGCCAAAGTTTTATAGGCTATTGACATTATGTACAATTGTCAACCTTTCTCTATTTAATCACGATTCCCAAGAATAAACATTAAAGAAAAGAACACACATGCCAATACAATAGGAAAAGTCAACTTCAGCTGTGATAAAAACCAAAAAAGCAAAAGGAGACAACAGGCTGGCATTGGTTTGACTTCATGTTTTAAAATTGGGTAGGACGATAATCCAGTTGGTGCTGTCGATGATTTGTTCATTTTGGTGTAATTAGGAGGTAAATGGTCAGGGTAGGGTAGGAATATGTCTTACTCATATTGTAACTTATTATCCTATTTTTTATAATGGGTAGGGTACGATTATTACTCGGTGGGTAAACGGGTATCCTCGAGTAAAGCGGGTTACCCGCTTAAATTTATTTAATGCTATCTAGCAAAAAAAGCTCCAAAAAACACAAATTATAATAAATGAGTCGATATATATTAAGATTTGATATAATTTAACTCAAATTTATTAATGTATAATGTATAAATTATAGCTAATAAAAATAAAAATTAAAAAACTCAATATATTCTTTTAATTTATATATATATATATATATATATAATGTTTAGGGTAATCGGGTAGGATAACCGGGTAAAACATAAATCCCATACCCTATCCTACCCTAACAAAAATAACGAGTACGAGCAATACCCTACCCTTTACCCGAACATGCGGGTACTACTCGCCCCTATAACCCATTTACCCGCGGACAATTTTATTGGGTAAAATTGACATTCCATAGTCCCTAAGTAATACTTAACAATATTTTAAGATTAAATAAATTTTATTTTACAAGGTAGTATTTCCCTCCCATAGAAAAAAAATCAAGTCCCAACAAATCTCTTAAAATCTTCTTAACTTTATATTTAGGTTAAATAATTAAAATAAGACAAAAAGTGCATTCGACATATCCCTTAAAATGGATGGGTCTACAAAATTTTTTACACTCCTTATTTTAATCCTAAATTCCAATTATTATTATTATTATTATAATAATAATTATATATATATATATATATATGATTTTTTTGCTATATTTTTTTTAATTTTTAGTTCAACAAAAATATTTTATTTTTAAATTAGAAAGAATTGATTCTAATTTTGAAGTCATGCATTATGATTAAATCAAATATTAAGAAAATTTAACTGTAATTTAATTTATTTGCTCGATTGACTTCTATAAAAAGTAAGAAATTGTTTACAATAATTATAACATTCATTTTATTGTCATTGGTTCTAACATATTAAGATATTATATGAAACATTTAATCTATTCACTTTGAAATTAGACTACTATATTATATTAATACATACCCACTTTTGTAATTTTGATGTCATAATTTAAAATAGTTAATGAGATTTAAATTATAAAAAAATATGATTCATGAAAAGAAAAAAAATTAGAGCTTAAGATTAATATAGACCGAATTTTACATAAGTATTTGTAATGTTAATATTATTAAATGTAAGTAAATACATATTGATTCTATACATAATTTTTAAAATAGTTAAACTAAAATATGTAGTGGGAAAATAAAAAAATAAAAAAAAATAAAAAAAGTTACCGAGTCGGCGGGTATCCGGTAATTTTATTTGGCCGGACCATTACCCGGCCCAGTAACTTACATAGCGGGCCGGGTACTCGACCGGTTAAATCCAAGTAATTAAAAAAATTACCCGATAAAAAGTTCTCGAGTAGTCGGGTAACTGAGGCGGGTCAACCGAGCCGGATAATTTTGAACACCCCAAGTAATAGTACTAATACTTATGCGGTTATGCCGTTTTGTTTACCCCCATCCATTGCCACTTCATGCTATAATATAAAGATTTTCATATTAGCTCAATCTATTTTGAAAAGTGTGTTTAACGAAAGTATAACTCGTGTTAAACCATATATTTTCATATTTTTATTTGAAGCGATCAGTTCTCTGTTTAAGAAAATACCTTTTATGTGCCTTCGTGTAGTTAGTTGGACTTTTACTTAAGTTATTCCATTATCACTGAGAAACACCCCATATGTAATTGTGTACTTCACCCTATATATATATATATATATATATATATATATATTTCAGAATTCTTTTAAGTGTGAGAACTGCGAGAACTCCTCTAAACCAATGAGATTTTTTTAAATATTAAAAAATATTATTAATTCAAAAGGGTATTATAGTAAAATACAATTTTTATTACGGGAGATAACTCCTATTGATGATAACCCCTACTATAATAGCCCCTAGTGATGATAACCCCTACTATATATATAACCCCTACTATACAGTAAGGGTTATGATCAGTAGGAGTTGTATGCATTGACGTGATGTACATTATGTATTATTAGGAGTACAAAAGGTGGTTCTCACAGTTCTCGCACTTAACAGGGTTCTGAAAATAAAGTTACACTATATATATATATATGTGGATATTATCTATACTATTTAAAGCTTATTCCCCATAATTTAATGTGGAAGGAGATTTGTGCACAAAGTAAACTCATTTTGAACGCTCTCTTTAATTTCAAAGAATACAAATCATCTTTCACTTAATCAATTCTTAGTAATGCAAATCAAGAATGCAACCATTAAGATGAATATGAAGTGTTGCATTTAAATGGATCTATACATATGCCCATGCAACCATTAAGATGAATATGAAGTGTTGCATTTAAATGGATCTATACATATGCCCTAGAAACGTTTTGTGCATTTTAATGTATAAATAGACCACTTTCATTTGAGTTAGCACGCCACACCACCCAATCCAACCCCACCAATGTCGGTAACACTCACAAAAAAGAAAAGAGAAGAAAATAATTACTCGCTGAGATTTCTTTCTTTCACCTTATTCAAGGTAATATCAAACCTTTTGAAGGTCAATCAAATGAAAGAATCATCTCATCATAGATCTTATAACTTAACATAAATGATAAATACAAGATCTCATCTTTTCTTTTCGTGTGTAACAAAATCAAATCTGACTTTGAAGGTCTATAACACGAAAGAGATCATCATCAATCCATTATTGTGAAGCTAAACTTCAATTGATATCCGAAACAAATAGATTAGAGAAAATAACAAATCGGTTAATTTCTTATCTTTGTTCGGTTACAAACTCTTAAACAACAAATAAAACCTACCGGAGACCCCATTGGATCTTGAAGCCTTAAACTTGCTATCTTGATTCGAATGGAACAAAAAATGAAGATATAGGTGCGTACGGTTTGAGTTTGTATTTGTGAGAATCGTGTTGAAGGGTTTAGTATTCGGTTATGGTTAGATGATGGAGATGAGATAAGACGTGAGTTTGGTGACAGAGAGTTGAGATGGGGGCGGAGTATAAAATGTATGTGTAGGGTTAGGTTAAGAAATGATAATTAGTTATCTTATCTGTGTTGGTTTCGATAGTTTAATGTTTGATAGACGGGCTTCTCATTTGATTTTGGGCTATATCCGGAGATTGAGCTTTAGCTAATTAAATATTATGAAAGTTATTATGATTTCTTGAATTGTTCATATCAGAACTCTCGAATAGAACGTTCATATCGGAACGTTGCCAACCCTTACTCTTCTTGAATTGTTCATATCGGAACTCTTGAATTGTTCTTTATTCAAATTACATACCAAAGCTAATAAACAATATATTCTTTACTCTTCTCATATGAACGTTCGAATACACTTTATATCACAAACATATTGTCTATTTAACATGTGACCGACACGGGCCAAAGTATTTGCAAACGCAGGTAACAAAAGTGGTGTCAAGGACGTCCTAATCTACTAAATTATATTCGGCGCCAACAAAATGGTACCAAAAAAAACGCACCTTCAAACATAACCAAAATTAGTTCCGCACATTAAGCGAGGAATGTTTTTATAATTCGCTGTGACAAAAGTGACAAATAAATAGGCAAAAAAAATTTTATGTAACTTATTCATATTAAAAGATTACATGTGAAAATACTATTTTAATTGTAACTTTTAATGTAAATAAACTAATTTAAATACAAAAGTTATGATAATATCACAATCAAATCAATTAAAATAAATACAATACATTACATATAACTAATTACATAGACTAAAATAAAAGGACAATAACAATAAAAAAAACCTATAAACTTCTCTAAAAGGCACCTAAATTTCGTCATATGCTTGTTCAACCGTCTGCACCAACATTACGTAATAAACACGTAGATATTCAACCAAAGACCGTGCAACGCACGGTTTGGATAAAGCCTCGTTAATGAGAATAATAACATCAATTTATAGTATTGATTCAACATATATCAGCACGCTGTAGGGCAAGAAACACAGAAAAAAAAAAGAACAGAGACGAAACACTTCTCACACAATAGTGCTTTTGTCCCTGCGAGAAACATCTTCAAATGCAACACGCATTTGCGTCCACCTGTTTCCCAAACCAAGCAGTTGTCTCGTCTTTTCATGCAACTTGGTTCAGATTACGCAAAGTGTCGCTCCCTGGACTCTGACCATCACATATGTTTGTGTCGCAAGCTAGGGCTGCAAACAAGTCGAGCTGCTCGCGAGCATGTTCGGTCAAAACTCGACTCGAGCTCGAGTTGACCAAGCTCGACTCGGGCTAGACTCAAGCTCATCAGCTCACCAGCTGGAACTTGATCTTGTGAGCATTTTCTTTCTTAAATTTTGTTATTTATGTATAAATGTTCATAATAGTTAACATTTATTATTATTAATAATAAATATTCTATCTATTAACATGCACAGTTTTTTATTATTTTTAACAAAACATAAAATAAATATATATGCTCGCGAGCGCTCAAAATACTGCTCGAGTCGAGCTCAAACTCGAATTTTACAGCTCGTTCGAACTCGAGCTCGGTTGAATACGGACAAACATCGCTCGTTAAGGGCAAAGCTCGACTCGGATCGGTACGTTTACATCCCTGGTCGCAACCACCAAAGGGACTAACGATCTGAACTCAGATCAAAACTACACACGATATTTATCAACAATAAAAAATAATAGACACCATCTTCACGCCACCACCACCACGGGAGAATGGCAAGTTTGGTCCAAAAATATGGCAGGAGTGAGACGTTGAGTCCCACGTTTGTTCCACATGTGATTTTTAGTCCACAATTTTCAAAAATTGGCAAAGATGATCCGAAATTGTAATTTTGTGGACTAAATCTGCTTAGCTGACAGATTTTTGCTTAGGTGGCCAAAATTCAGATTTTGTTAAGTTATTTATTTTTATTTAAAAAAATCTGCAAAATTAAAAAAAAAAATTCTGAACTATATTAATATTAAAAAATATTAAAATCGGTAATTTTATTTTTAATTCTGAAATATTAATATTGAAAAATAAAAAAAAGTTATTTTAAATTCGGAAATTAAAAAATCTAAAAAATTCTGAACTATTTAAAAAATTCCGAAATTGGTAAATTTATTAAAAAATATTAAAAATTTCGGAATATTAATATTAAAAAATATTAAAAAATCGGTAATTTTATTTTTAATTCTGGAATATTAATATTGAAAAAATAAAAAAAATTATTTTAAATTCAGAAATTAGAAAATCTAAAAAATTCTGAACTATTTAAAAAATTCAGAAATTAGTAAATTTATTAAAAAATATTAATATTAATATTAATATTAAAAAATATTAAAAAATCGGCAATTTTATTTTTAATTCTGGTATATTAATATTAAAAAATAAAAAAAAATTATTTTAAACTTGGAAATTTTTTAACGGTCACATGCTATCCGAATATTAATAATTTTTAAATCGTTCAGAATTTTTTAGATTTTCTAATTTCCAAATTTAAAATATTTTTTTTTTGATTTTTTAAATTAATATTCCAGAATTAAAAATAAAATTACCAATTTCTTAATATTTTCCAATATTAATATTAATATTAATATTTGAAAATTTTTAATATTTTTTAATAAATTTACTAATTTCCAAATTTTTTAAATAGTTCAGAGTTTTTTAGATTTTCTAATTTCTGAATTTAAATTAACTTTTTTTTAATTTTTCAATATTAATATTCCTGGATTAAAAATAAAATTACTGATTTTTAATATTTTTTAATATTAATATAGTCCAGAATTTTTTATTTAATTTTTCAGATTTTTTTAAATAAAAATAAATAAGTTCACAATCTGAATTTTGGCCACCTCAACAAAAATCTGTCAGCTAAGCAGATTTAGCCCACAAAATTACAATTTCGGACCATCTTTGCCAATTTTTGAAAGTTGTGGACTAAACATCACACATGGAACAAACACGGGACTCAACGTCTCACTGCTACCATAATTTTGGACCAAACTTGCCATTCTTCCCCACCACCACGCCTAACGGAATGCACTAGCCGTCTCTGCATCCCCATACCTGAGTTGCTGCTCCCACTTTAGGCACAACCAAACCCACCAGAAAAAAATTGTCCATATTCGCTTGGTCAGCCCAAACCCTAAACCCACCGCCATTTGCCACTCTCTCCTTCCCACATTCATTAACATTTCATAGCATTTAGATCTATATGTTCTAATTTTTTCGATAATCTAGCTCCACCGAAATCTCGCCCCCAAGAGAACGGGTCGACTTGCAGTAGCAGTAAATCAACTAACTAGAGTCGATCTCTCAAGAAAGTCTAGAAGGAATCTCAAGCAAATAAAAATGTGAAATAAACGGAAGTGTGTCTGCTAGCAAAAGTCTAAATCCGAACATAATTCGGAGTTTGATTATCAACTAAAAGTTGAAAGACAAGATAAAATATTAAAGGAATGCAAGTAGAACTTAATCGCTAAGTAATTGAAATGACTTTGCAAGATAAAATCAACAAAGGCAAGTAAAATTATCTCTATGGCAATTAATTGAACACTAAAAATACACAAAATAATAAAGGGAAAAAATTGGGATTTTAAGGTATAGGGAGTCCGTATTGCCACAACACTACTAGTGGTTTATCCGGAATCAATAGTTCAATCTCAAGTGGTTAATATCTCTCAAATTGCACTAAATTTCGATTTGAAAATTTTGAGGCAAATTGCCCTTTCAGGTCAATTTTCCCAAAAGTGGGTTAGTCATTAGAGTAATCCCAAATTGAATCAATTCAATTGACAATCCCCCTAAACTTAGGTGAATTAAGTTAATGGGGCTATCTTTTGCATATGATGAAATCAATGGGTTTCAACGTTAAATGATGTTGTTGGATAAAAGAACGTATATCAACTGCATCAGATTTGGGTCTAGTCAATGAAAGCTCGTCTAGGGAATTCAAATTGCAGAAGAGTTTGCACCAAGGTGACCCTCTCTCCCCTTTTTTGTTTCTAATTGTAGCAAAAGGTTTGAGTTTATTAGTGAACAAGGCGAAGGAAGATGGATCACTGTCTGGAGTTAAATGTCGGGAAACATGAAGTGGAGATTTCGTATCTTAAAGTTGCAGAAGACACCCTCATGTTTGGAGACGCCACCAAATCAAATATCCAAAGCATCAAAGGTATAATTCGAAGCTTTGAATTGGTTTTTGATTAAAAGTGAATTTTCAAAAAAAGTACTTAGGTGGGAATTAATATACCACAAAATGATTTGGCGGAGTTTGCTGTGGAGTTGAACTGCAAAGTAGGTTCTCTGCCTTTCAAATATTTTGGTGTTCCTATAGGTGGGAATCCTAGAAAAGAAGCCATATGGCAGTCCGTGTTCGACATCATCCGTAGAAGATTGAACAGATGGAAAAATAAGCATCTTTCTTTTGGTGGGATAATTATTCTAGTGAAGTCAGTCTTGTCTAACTTACCCATTTACGGTTTATCGCTTTTTCATGCTCCTTCAAGGGTGATCAGGAAAATTACTGCTCTTTAAAGGGACTTTATTTGGGGCAGGAAGTTGAGAGGGAGTAAAAAGATAGCATGAGTGGCGTGGGATAATATTTACAAATCAAAAGTGGATCTGGGGTTAGGGATTAAATGGGTATATTGGTTTAATAAGAGTTTGTTGGGGAAATGGGGGTGGAGATTCAGGGTAAAACAGAGTCTTTATGGCGCAAGGTGTTATATTCAAAATACGGGGCGAGAGAAATGTGTGAGAGGGCTGTAGGAGAGTTAGGAAATTGGGAGTTCAGAAGAGATCCAATTTGGTGGAGGGATCTGTGCAAACATATTTTGTGTGCTGACTGGTTTGTGAAAAACTTCATTAAGAAAATTGGGGATGGTGGAAACATAAGATTTTGGCATGATGTATGGGTAGATGATAACAGCCTTCAAAATAGATTCAACAGGCTCTTTAGAATAGCAACAGATAAAGATATTTGTCTTAGAGATAAAGGAAAATGGGTAAATAACTTGTGGATGTGGGACAGGAGTTAGAGGCGAGAACGCTTTGAGTGGAAAAAGAAATTATTTTCTTGTTTAATTGCTCTCGTTGACATGTTCACGTTGATTCCTAAAAAAGAGGATGGTTGGAGGTGGACTGCAGAAAACAGTGGGGTTTTTTCCTCAAAATCTGCCTACAAGGAGATCGAAAAAAAATCAAATCATGGAAGTTGGTCAAATGAAAGTCCGAAAAATGTGTGGTGCAGATTTGCTCCGAGCAAAACAACATCTTTTTGTTGGAAACTCCTTCAAAATAAGATTCCGACTCGACAAAATTTATTGAAAAGAGGAGTGCTAGGCGAAGGTGATGATGATGTGTGCCCTCTTTGCTTGTCACAAGGTGCGTGTGCTGATCACTTGTTCTTTTCCTGATCGTTCGCATATAGAGTTTTGACCAGGTGTTAGAGTTGGTTTGGTATAAATTACGCTGGGCATGAGAAGCCGTTATGTCATTTTGAGCAATACTTGGGAATTGCTAGGATGAAAAATTCGATAGAATGGTGGAAAGCACTTTGGGTTTGTGTGGTCTGGCACTTATGGATTCATCGGAACGAGATAGTATTCAAGAATATTTCGAGTTGCTGCGAGGATTTGATCGAAATAATCAGAGTGAGGTTTTGATCTTGGGTGTCGAATTTATATCCTATAGTTGCTTGTTTCAAGTTGGGTGATTGGATTTGTAATCCACCGCGTTGTCTTGAATTATTGTAACTCGACTTGTGTTATTTTCGATAAACTTTGTATCTCATCTTGGATTACACTCCTCGTGCTTTTATTAGTAAAAGCAGATTATTGCGGATGTGTGGGATATGTAACACATCCTTAAGCATCAGTTTTTACCAGAAGTTAACTTGAGAACCACACTTCCAATACCGTCCACTTCAGAATAAGGGGAATTCTGATACGCGGTTTCTTGCCACTAGTAGGGATGTATGTTGAGATTTATCGGCTCTAGTGCCAATAAACCACTCTTCTGTGTTCTCCATCTTGACTTCAACAACCATCACAACCTTATCAAAATCATATAGACATACCCTTGCTCGTCTGGTGCCTCAAACACCATCACACACATATCAAAATTGTTCGATTCTTCCGGCACAGAACCATGTTCAGCAATATAGACACTTGATTTGCCCCTTTTCAGTCCATTCAGTTTTTTTGCTTTCGACAGCCCTTAACCATATAGTTTGGTTGTCAGTTGTGATAATTGCCGTCAAACTTCCAAACACTGACAGAATGCTTCCCTTTTGGCGCTTGAGATGTCTTTCGTTTGATGGAGTTGCCCCGATCCATCAAGTTAGCATGACATTCATCCGGAACATAAGACTTGTCCCACTTAGCCTCAAATTTTCAATTAACATGCCATTCGGAAAGACTCGCACAGACTTATGTCCTCAGTATGAATCTCATGCAATATTAGTTGCAACTATTTGACTGGAGATAAGGCGTTTTTTAAATCAACCATCTTGAAGTACAAAAATTTCCCGACAACGAATTTCTTTATTCCGACTTTCTCAATTTTATATTTTTTTCCTGGGAAATGGCATTTTCTTGGATCAAAATTGCTATGCACATTGTAGAGTTCATTATTAAGTCCGCTAAGGATGTTGTTCCGCCTGAGATAATCACCTAGCCCCAAAACTTCAAACACAACGCATTTCTCAGTACTGTCTTATTCTTCAGCAATAATGGATGGATCATCTTAAAAAAATTGTCAAACCCATATTGGTCTCGTAAACATCATCTTATGTTGCTAGTGCTTGAAATGGACACCATTGAATTTTTCGGGCTTATCTGTATGATGTTCGCAGATGATATTGTGTTGATTGATGAAACGAAGGTTGGAGTGCAACAGAAATTAGAACTTTGGAGGGATACTTTGGAAGCTCGAGGCTTTAGGTGAGCGAGTAAGGCGAATATATGGAGTGTAGGTTTAAACAGTGATAAAGAGGCGGGGATGATCACATTTGATGGGAAAGTTGTTCGTGGATCCACTTTCTTTCGGTATCTTGGATCTATTATCCAAAAGGATGGAGAGGCTAGATGGCGATGTGGCTCATAGAATAAAGGCGGGGTGGTTGAAGTGGAAGAGTGCCACGGGGTTTTATGTGATCTGGCATGCCTCATAGATTAAAGGGTAAATTTTACCGCACGGCAATTAGGCTGCTGTTATATGCACGAGTGTTGGGGTAAAAGCGATGTCACGTTCAAAAGATGAATGTGGCGAGATGCGTATGCTTCGATGGATGTGTGGTCATACAAAAAGGATCGGCTCGAAACGAGGTGATTAGAGAGAAGGTAAGAGTTGCGCATAGAAGACAAGATGATGGAGAATCGATTACGATTGTTTGGTCATGAGAAGAAGACCTATTGATGCCGGTGAGGAGAATTTAGAAAGTTGGGGAACTAGTAATGTTGTGAAAGGTAGAGGAAGGCAAGAAAACTTGGATAAAGATGATTGAAAATAATATGCGGTTTCTTGAAATTGGAGAAAGTATGGCGATGGAGAAGCAAATGTGGCGGGAAAGAATACGGATGGTGGATGAGTCGATTCCTTTTTTTTTTTAAATTAATATTTTATTTTATTTAATTTTATATTTTAATTTATTTTTAAGGATTTTTCATTTTTTTTTTTAACATTCATTCTCTTTTTTATTTGTTTTTTCTCTACTTTTTCCTCTTTTTCCTTTTATGTTATTTATGTAACGATTATTGTGGTTTGAAGTTTGATTCATGTTAGTAATGACAAATCATTTTGGGGTAAAGAACTAGATGTTGTTGTTGTATCTGTATGGACAGGAACATTCGGAACAACAACAGGAATGATCGTATTCAAACCAGAAGCGATATCGCTCAAACCAGTAGAAATCTTCAACTAATTATCTTGGGACTGTTGGAATATATCACTTTCGATTTATTAATAAATTACAAAATAGAAAATATCTACAGAATAATACCACTGTTGTGTATGGTACTTTTATATTTATTTTTCTTGTTTTTATTTGTTGAACTATATTTCTTATTGCGTATCAGTCACTTTTCTTGGTTACTAATAATCACAACCAACTGCTGCGCGGTTAGCCATTCGACGTTCAATTCACCAATGCAACACTTTGGAATTGAATTTCTCAAGCGATGATCCTTAGTCTTTGGTAAGGGTTGAAACTAGCCTCCGAGGCAATGGTGGAACAATTAAATATTGAGAGCAGCGGCGGTGTGGGGCCAGATCTCGGTGGGAGCACTGCGGTTGGATTTGGGTCAGCGTACTGCATGGAGCAATCACTGGGGACGACTCGCTTGCGCAGTAGTTGAGGATATTTAAGAACAGGATCACATCTCGCGATTTAAGCTGGTAGCGATCTTGTGGGGGTATTATCCAGGGTAGTCAGTGTAAGTTTGGAACCTCGGTATCAAAAAAAAAAAAAAAATCACAATAGTTTTTGGTTATTTTTATTAATTAAAGGTTTATGTGAGAAAATAATGTCCTTGCTTTTTCTTTTTGTTATCCGATTTTGTTCCTTTTTTTTAGTTAAATCTCTTATTTTGTTGCCTTTTCCTTGTTTGTTTTTTTGTGACAATTTTTTCTATTTCTTTTCTATGTTTGAAGTTATTCATTATTTTTTCGTAAATTCTGTGTTAAAAGTATTTTTGTCTGAACAAATCAATTTTTCACTCTTTTGGTTACATATTAGCAACCATAGAACAGTATATATAAATATTATATTTTTAATAGATTATCAGATAAATAATTTGAACAGATTATTTAGTGTTGCATTAGTCATTCAATAAACTCGCCATGTAAAATCTATGATAATTGATAAACAAAAAAAAATATTAAAATAATAAATCATCTAACCATTTTACACAATTAACTAATTATCAATTACTATCATTTATCTATCAAATACTTACGAGTATAATTAATTAGTTAAACGAGTCAATCTAATCAACTAACAGCTAATACAATCTGCTTAGAGATGTTAAACGGGCTCAGAGGCCGGCTTGTTCCCGCCAAAACCTAAGGGTTAGGGCCGATATTTCTGGCTTAAATCCGCTTTTAGCTTGAAATTTGAGCCCGTTAGAAGTGGCTAGGCTAGCTAAAGCTCCGATATATATATATATATATATATATATATATATATATATATATATATATACTACCTCCGTTCTCTTATAAGCTATGACATTTGAACTTTCACGATCACAACGCACAACTTTGATTATTAATATCTTCAATTCTTTACTTTTAAAAATTATAAAAGTTGATATTTTGAAAGTATCTTGAGATGAATCTTACAAGATCCCACATCACTATATATTTTCATATGTATAAATCACAAAAATGATCAAAAGAGAATATGTGAGCAGTGTAATAGTCAACGTATTTGCAATAATAAAAGAACGGAGGAAGTATATACACTATATTAATATTATATATATACACTATATTAATATTATATATATAATATATATTAATAGTATATATAATATATATTATTACTGTATTTGTTAATATAGTGTGTATATATATATATATATAAGTGTATTTTTTATTATATTTATTATAGTATAGTTGTTACTATATATATAAAATATATTGTTATTATTTTTTTTTGACTTATAAAAAAATAAAAAATAGATTTATTAAATATTTAGCCCGTTTAGCCGTTTAGCGAAACCCGTTAGGAGTTAGGGTTAAGCCAATATTCTCTGGCCGTTTAAATCAGAACTTTTAGCGAATGGTTAGCTAGGCCATTGAACCGCTAGGGCTAGCCCGTTTAACATCTCTAAATCTGCTAAACATTAATCCCTAGTTGTCAATTTATTATGAGACTAAATGATACTCTTTAATGTTCATATTAAATCGTTTTGCCACTACATATTATTTGCAATTCAAATTATGTTTTGCATTTTCAATAGTGAATAGTTATATTTTCCCCTTAAAATTATTAATAATAACTAGATAGTAATTGTCTTTAAAGTCACATTTACAATCTCCTTTTTTGGGGGTGAGAAAAGGGGGGTTAACACCCCAAAGCGACAATTACATAGTAATTGGTAGGGGTGAAAACGGATCGGATACGGGCGGATAGGGCTCTTCCCGTATCCTAACCCATATTTTCCTCTCGGATTCGGAGTCGGATACGGGAAGGCCGGATACGGATACGAATTCGGATTATTCGGGATACGGACACGGGATTGATACAGGACGGATTCGGGCCGGATTCGAATAAATATAATCGGATAATACGTGTCATACAAAAATTGTTTGGAAGTGATTGCAACATATAAAACTACCTACACAATATTTCATAAAAGTTCTAATGCAAACTATAGTAATTTTTTTAAACATCGTTTCATAATAATGTTCCCTCACTTTTACTTATTCAGTCTCTCCCATAAAAAAGATAATCTCCATACTTAGTAAAGACTAAAGAGTGTTAATTTAATTATTTTTAACAATTATTATAATATATTTAATTGCCCCTCTATTTACTTGAATAGAACATTTCTTTTAAAAAACATTTTATACGAAACAAATATCTTATAATTTAGTATTAAAGTGTTTGGTTAATACATTTTTTTTAAAAAATATTTTTTTTAGAAAATAAATTTTTTTTCGAAATATAATTTTTTTCCAGAAAATAATATTTTTTTTTTATTTTTCGCAAAGTTTTTTTTTTTTCAAAAAATATAAAATATCCAGAAAATATATTTATTTTTTCGAAAAAATAATATATTTGTTCCAGAAAATAATATTTTTTTCGAAAAAATATTTTTTTGCCAAAAAATATTTTTTCTCCAGAAAATATTTTTTAATTTCTTTCGAAGAAATAAAAAAATTTCCATAAATAATGTTTTTTTTCGAAAAGATAATTTTTTTCCTAGAATTTTTTTTTTCAAAAAATAATATATTTTTCCAGAAAATACTTTTTTTTTTGAAAAAAATATTTTTTTCTTGAAAGTTTGAAAATTTATTACATTGAAGTCCAAAAGTGTTATATATATATATATATATAATAAAGTATATTTAAAATTTAAAAATATGGATATCCGGATTTATTATCCGGATTGGTATCCGGATAATATCCGATAAAATATGGGAAAACTCGGATACGGGCGGATATTGCATTATCCGAATTCGAACCCATATCCGAATTCAATTATCCGGATCCGTATCTGAATCCGACCGGATACCTATTTTTCATCCCGAATTCGATCCCGATCGGATACGGCTCCGGATCGGGCGGAAAATATCCGCCCAGTTTTCACCCCTAGTAATTGGGACACCCCCAAACCATTCGGGAATATTACAGCGCCGCAGACCCTCTCCGCGAGAATCTACCAGGCTAAATACAAAACAATGCATCACTTTACATGCCGACATAGCTACGTAAAGGACCGTTAGACCGATTAGGTCTTATATCACAACACACACAACAATACATACATGATACTTGCCCAGAACACATACCCACGCAGGGGCTAGAATACAATAACACTCCCATAAATTGGGGTAACAACACGTCGGAGGGATAACCAACATAACTCTACCAAATACTCTACAATTGGTCTACACGTGATTAGTATCTTCGTCTCCCATCATCCTTCGTATCGATCCTGTGGTTCGCTCCCCAGCTACCTGCAAGTACCTGGACGCAATACAGACATCCACCCCCCGAATACTCGGGGGTTAGCAAAACTCCACTGTTTTGCTAGTGCAAGTATAAAACAGAAGTACAAGCCATACACAATATAATAATCTTGAATATATTTCCCGAGATAATTCACTTAATCAAAACAATTTGATTTATAAAAAGAAAGGGGTAGGAAATAATACTATGTATCTCTTACAAAACATTTTATAATCTCGGGAGTTTGAAAACATTTGGAAATAATGAATTCTCAAGTCTTTCGAAAACACTTGGGAGTACGGCCCAAAATCGTCTTTCCAAAATACGATTCCAGTAATAAAACGCGGTTTCACAACCCAATTCACAACACACGGGGTCCAAGACCCAAATCATAAGCCACAGGGTCCACGACCCGAATCACATAACACATGTTCCTAAGGATTATTCGCGTCCCGTGCTAACAAGCCACGAACCTCAGATGCTCCCGTAGAACATACCCGAGTGAATAACCCAATAGGAAACCATACCAAATCACATGTCCTCGTGACCACAGTCACGGAACCATTCCATACCACAACCATAAGTTATCCCGACATCGGGCTAACAAGCCACGAACCTCGGAGTCCCCGCAAGACATACCCGATGATAACCCCACAAGTTATCTCGGCATCGGGCTAGCAAGCCCCGAACCTCGGAGTCCCAGCAAGACATACCCGGATTGGATAAACCTACGGTCACGCCCGACCCATACTAGCAAGTATGGATCTCGGAGATTCAACAATCCTACCCGGAGGCACATCACTATCAACGATCACATAACAATGAGCAGAATATCAAGCCAAGCAACACTTAAACATCACAACCTCCTTTCGAAGGAGTATCAACTAATATCACACCCAATACGTTCTTACCGAACAAATACACATAACAATACGTAATCCCCGGCAAAGGATTACGGTCTATTAAACTCACTCAAAGTGGTCATAGCATCTTTTCAACATACAAAACCAACACACATATCCCGAGAACACATATATTCACGAAGTACACGAATTATCGTTGAAAGACAACATTTATCGAGAACATACCGATCCCTTTTTACATTCATTAAACATTTGGTTTCGTATATAATCATTTATCAATAACTACGCCTACGAAACATGAAACGTATGGACAAGATACTTGCCTCGATATCAGGAGCGACGAAACGACGAACGGGCACGATCGGGCAACCTTCGAACCTCCAAAAACGATCAAGACTTCGACAGCCCAAGAATACTACGAAAATAGCATCACCACGAATCAATAACACTAATCGAAATCCGAAACGATCCTAAAAACGACAAGAATCTAAGTATTCTCAAAGAAATCAAGAATCGTTGATCCGGGCTATAAAAATCAATGAACGGTTAACAAAATCTGAAGATTATGGTGAAGACAACCAAAAATACACAACCGATCGGATGAGATCGGTTAAGAATCACAAATCCAAGGGAAAACCCCAAATTCAAGAAACTAGGGTTCTAAGAAGAGATTACCTTGATCTGGACCAAGAAGACGATTAGATGTTGTTAAACATCTACAAATCCTTCGAGAGATGAAGCTAGAAGAAGAAGATCGGTCCTAATCGCCTCTGGATCTCACTCCGTCGGAAGGGATGAAGAAAATTGGAAAATGACGACTTAATCTTCATTGTCCAAGATTTATATCGATGCTTATTAGCGCGCGCTAAACACCTGCATTAGCGTGCGCTAACGGGTCAACGCTCCAGAGAAACCACCTATAATACGCTTAGCGTCGCTAGCTAAAAGCCGTAGCGTGCGCTAACGGTCACAAAACCATCCAAGATACTCGGATGTAACCGCACCTGCCGGGTAGCGTGCGCTAGAAAGAAGAGAGAGCGTGCGCTAAGCAGTCGATAGCGTGCGCTAGCTATCGTCCTTAGCGTGCGCTAACAAAGCTCCAGTCCCAGTCCAGTAGCTACTGGACTGCCTCTGGACTGCCAGTTAGCGTGCGCTACACATTCAGTAGCGTGCGCTAACCACCACGCAGTAGCGTGCGCTATGCCTCAAGCATTAGCGTGCGCTACACCACCAAAACTCAAAAACTCACATAGTGATCCGAAACGTCTCCAAACACATGCCCCAATAATGCACGACCAAAATATCGCACAAAATTCCAACGATGAGGACAATGACAATCCGATAAAACCCAGAAAACCCATCGAATCCGGAATAAAGATCTCGGGTATTACATTCTACCCCTCTTAAAAGAAGTTTCGTCCCCGAAACTTGAAACATAAAACGAATAACGCAAAACAATTCCAGATGGCACAAGCTATCCGTTATCGACAAGGGGAAACGAATCACATGCAGCACGTGTCTGCTACCATGCATGTCGCTACATCAGAAAGATAACAGAACGCAACGAACAAAATCAATATGGTTGACCAGTCCGAACAGTACGCCAATCACAATGCGATCTAATCGCTGAACAAATACGAAATTCCACAACACGAGGATTGGGAAAATGAAGCAAATTTCCCGAACTTAAGGAAATCACGAAGGAGTCCGAACGCTCAACAATTACGAAACGAGATCAACAAAAACTGAACCATCAAACGATTGAGTTACAACGATCGAGACAACAACAGTCGATCAATCATGTTCGAATCACGACGAACAATAATACTCAAACAACAACCCCAAAGTTCACATCTCGACTCGAGACAATATACGATCCGGTGAAGACAACAAGATGTGTATTCACATAAGATCCACAAGAAAGGGAATAGCAGTTGGAAAGTCATAACGACAAACGGTTTATTCTGAAACAATACTACAACTCGTTTGATCAACCAAAAGCACAAGACAGGACAAGTTCAGAAAATCTCAACGAACATAAACGATTCGATAGAGTCGAAAGTACAGAGTTCAAAATCCGATTCACTTCAAATAAAAGAAGTTAATCTCCGGAATATCAAAACAACAAAACGAGGGAAATAACATAACAAACAACTGATAGGATAAGCCACGGGCTTCTCGGAGTCGATCCAGATATCGGTGCTCAAGTCCGTGCCCCGGAAGGTTCGGTAACCATCTCGCAAAACTGAACTCGGTGTCCCTCGAGTCCGCACCTGTAACACGTTACTGGCGGAGAAGGACAATGTGCACGAACATGTCCCGCCACATTACAGTTAAAACATCTCCTGGCTTTACCAGGAGTCAGAACAGAAGACTTGGAACTCTCAGTTCCACGCATCGAGCGATGGAGCTTCACAGCGGAAAGTCTACGACATTGAAAACTAGAAATACCAACTCCTGCACCGTCCACACGGTCATCGGACTTCCTCTGCTTCTTCGACTCGGGCACACGCTCCGACGATAACGAAGCTAGTTCACGGGCTAATGCTCGATCTTGATAGTCCCTCAACGAGGTGCAATTGAATCCCGACATATACACGCGAATATCCGGCTTCATCCGTCTGTCAAAGTGAAGGATTCTCTCTTCCTCGGTTCTCACCCGGTCTCGCACATAACTGAGTTGTTTGCTATAATCGATGATAGCTTGCGACACCGATATATCTTGCGGTTCTGCCAAGTAGAATTCGCGAATCCTCTGCTCTCTAATCGGTTTTGGACAGAACTCAGCTTCCATAAATGCTTGGAACTCCGCCCACGTGACATCACGATCACGAGGTTTAACAGCTTCCCACCAATTAGCGGCATCTTTGTCGAGAAGGTACTGAGCGATAGGTACCTTCCGCTCTTCAGGACATCCGACAGCCTCGAAAATCTTCCCCAACTGGAAAATCCAACCATCCCAGCCCAATGCATCCGCAGCACCTGCGAATCGAGGGGGATTCATACGAACTACCTCGCGAAGCCATTGATTTACACTAACGTTCTGACTCGCGTCAATGCTATGTTGAACCACCTGGGTCAACTGAGTCATCTGAGTCGCTACTTGTTGCAATATCGTAGCAACACCCAAACTAAAATCATTCTCAACGACATTCTCTCGATTCTGCATCTGATCCCCGTGGCCATCAACACCACGGTTACGACCACGACCTCTGCCCCTCGGCATACTAACAAACAACAACCTATGGTAACGAAAGATCATAACACATAGCAAGATATTCACATCTCTGTCTTTAATCCAACATCATTAAATCATATACATATTACCATTTAATCCCAGCTAGAGCACAATATACAAACTATTATACCAAAATTCTTCATTTATAATGCCGTTGTTATGCGATTTATAATTGCAATGAAATTGAAATCATCCATTATATCAAAATCATTTTCTGTACGTTTTCCGCGCCGGATCCTACCAAGTTGAAAACCATTTTCAAAAACGTTCCAAAATGCCAAAAAGGCCGATGACGGTAATACTTTCCAAATACTCCCCAAAAGTCAATTTCCAAATACCAAATACCATCATCAAATACCATTTGGAATTAAAAGGCGTAGACGCGGAAATTCAATAGTTTCAAAATATATGTTAAGTCACCCAACAAAAGAGTTAGGAAAAAGGGTCAACGAAATAATTCAAATTTACAAACCCGAAAGGTCATTTTGAAACACACACTATTTGGTAATAGTACCCAAAAAGTCATTTTGGACTTTACACGCGCTGCGGACAAGAACACAGTTCAAATTACACATAACCACACACAACAATTGTTATTCATGAACAACACACATAGAGTACGGTCTCAAACGGTCAGCCTAACCATCGCAAAAGTTAGACTTACGGCCAGAATGCAATTTCCGGGCTTCTGATCAGATTTAGTATATGATTTAACAGAGACTTAGCGTGCGCTAGCCATATCACGTTAGCGCGCGCTAGCTATTCCAATCCAGCACACATCCATGAACATATACCAAGTAATATCAAAAGTCGAAGATTACAAGTAATCAACAACATACTAATCCAAACACCAACAATTTACATCCTCACTACATATCTTTTAACCGAAAAGTTGAAGGCAAAAGTCACGTCTCAAGTAAACTTTTGGTAGACCTCGTTTAAGCATTTAAAAATCGAATTTTGAAAATTTTCAATGCAAGATGAAAATAAAATATATGTAGTTGAATCCTCAAAATCTTCGTTCTCGAGGTCATCATACGAAAATCAAATCATTTTTCCTCCTCGAAGGATGTTTTTAAATAGAATTTACGTGACTTCCCCAAAACATTTGAAGTTTAAAATACCACATTGATAAACTTTTATTGAGTAACTAGTCCAAAACATCATCCCTGTAAAAACGATTTCACACAAAGATGTATACATATATACATGCACACCGGTACTACTCTATATTCCAACACAATACGAGAATCAAACAAGTATGGAGTAAGTATTCACGAGGCACAATTAAACTCCACATAATAACACATAATCACATAAACTCGTATAACACGAGATACAACAAAATAGGGAGACTGACATTTACAGATCGCACGAAGATGATGGTTGCACCTCGATACTAATCACGACCGACAACTCAGACGACGCGTCGCGACACCACTCAGTCAGACCAAATCTGGCAAGACAAGACCCGACAACACACAACTCAACCCGACAGCCTAGGTTTCCTCAACCTAAGCTCCGATACCATATTCTGTAACACCCCCAAACCATTCGGGAATATTACAGCGCCGCAGACCCTCTCCGCGAGGATCTACCAGGCTAAATACAAAACAATGCATCACTTTACATGCCGACATAGCTACGTAAAGGACCGTTAGACCGATTAGGTCTTATATCACAACACACACAACAATACATACATGATACTTGCCCAGAACACATACCCATGCAGGGGCTAGAATACAATAACACTCCCATAAATTGGGGTAACAACACGTCGGAGGGATAACCAACATGACTCTACCAAATACTCTACAATTGGTCTTCACGTGATTAGTATCTTCGTCTCCCATCATCCTTCGTATCGATCCTGTGGTTCGCTCCCCAGCTACCTGCAAGTACCTGGACGCAATACAGACATCCACCCCCCGAATACTCGGGGGTTAGCAAAACTCCACTGTTTTGCTAGTGCAAGTATAAAACAGAAGTACAAGCCATACACAACGTGCTTCAAGAATATAATAATCTTGAATATATTTCCCGAGATAATTCACTTAATCAAAACAGTTTGATTTATAAAAAAAAAGGGGTAGGAAATAATACTATGTATCTCTTACAAAACATTTTATAATCTCGGGAGTTTGAAAACATTTGGAAATAATGAATTCTCAAGTCTTTCGAAAACACTTGGGAGTACGGCCCAAAATCGTCTTTCCAAAATACGATTCCAATAATAAAACGCGGTTTCACAACCCAATTCACAACACACGGGGTCCAAGACCCAAATCATAAGCCACAGGGTCCACGACCCGAATCACATAACACATGTTCCTAAGGATTATTCGCGTCCCGTGCTAACAAGCCACGAACCTCAGATGCTCCCGTAGAACATACCCGAGTGAATAACCCAATAGGAAACCATACCAAATCACATGTCCTCGTGACCACAGTCACGGAACCATTCCATACCACAACCATAAGTTATCCCGGCATCGGGCTAACAAGCCACGAACCTCGGAGTCCCCGCAAGACATACCCGATGATAACCCCACAAGTTATCTCGGCATCGGGCTAGCAAGCCCCGAACCTCGGAGTTCCCGCAAGACATACCCGGATTGGATAACCCTACGGTCACGCCCGACCCATACTAGCAAGTATGGATCCCGGAGATTCAATAATCCTACCCGGAGGCACATCACTATCAACGATCACATAACAATGAGCAGAATATCAAGCCAAGCAACACTTAAACATCACAACCTCCTTTCGAAGGAGTATCAACTAATATCACACCCAATACGTTCTTACCGAACAAATACACATAACAATACGTAATCCCCGGCAAAGGATTACGGTCTATTAAACTCACTCAAAGTGGTCATAGCATCTTTTCAACATACAAAACCAACACACATATCCCGAGAACACATATATTCACGAAGTACACGAATTATCGTTGAAAGACAACATTTATCGAGAACATACCGATCCCTTTTTACATTCATTAAACATTTGGTTTCGTATATAATCATTTATCAGTAATTACGCCTACGAAACATGAAACGTATGGACAAGATACTTGCCTCGATATCAGGAGCGACGAAACGACGAACGGGCATGATCGGGCAACCTTCGAACCTCCAAAAACGATCAAGACTTCGACAGCCCACGAATACTACGAAAATAGCATCACCACGAATCAATAACACTAATCGAAATCCGAAACGATCCTAAAAACGACAAGAATCTAAGTTTTCTCAAAGAAATCAAGAATCGTTGATCCGGGCTATAAAAATCGATGAACGGTTAACAAAATCTGAAGATTATGGTGAAGACAACCAAAAATACACAACCGATCGGATGAGATCGGTTAAGAATCACAAATCCAAGGGAAAACCCCAAATTCAAGAAACTAGGGTTCTAAGAAGAGATTACCTTGATCTGGACCAAGAAGACGATTAGATGTTGTTAAACATCTACAAATCCGCTCAGAGATGAAGCTAGAAGAAGAAGATCGGTCCTAATCGCCTCTGGATCTCACTCCCGTCGGAAGGGATGAAGAAAAGTGGAAAATGACGACTTAATGTTGCTGTCCAGTATTTATCTCGATGCTTATTAGCGCCGCTAAACACCCTGCATTAGCGTGCGCTAACGGTCAACGCTCCGGAGAAACCGCCTATAACACGATTAGCGATCGCTAGCCAAAAGCCGTAGCGTGCGCTAACGGGTCACAAAACCATCCAAGAGCTCCCGGATGTAACCGCACCTGCCGGGTAGCGTGCGCTAGAAAGAAGAGAGAGCGTGCGCTAAGCAGTCGATAGCGTGCGCTAGCTATCGTCCTTAGCGTGCGCTAACAAAGCTCCAGTCCCAGTCCAGTAGCTACTGGACTGCCTCTGGACTGCCAGTCAGCGTGCGCTACACATTCAGTAGCGTGCGCTAACCACCACGCAGTAGCGTGCGCTATGCCTCAAGCATTAGCATGCGCTACACCACCAAAACTCAAAAACTCACATAGTGATCCGAAACGTCTCCAAACACATGCCCCGATAATGCACGACCAAAATATGGCACAAAATTCCAACGATGAGGACAATGACAATCCGATAAAACCCAGAAAACTCATCGAATCCGCAATAAAGATCTCGGGTATTACACTTTCTCCTCATTGACAAGCAATCGGATGAAAGAAGGAACGGTCTCATAAATTACAAAATTACTACTCAAATATATGATATTTTTTACTAAACTATCAACAACTAAATTAAAGTCCACAGGAATCTTGAACTATGGATGGCCGTAGGCCCGTAAAAGTGACTAATTGTAGGTATAAGAGGAAGTAAATAATTTTCTTAATAGTAAGCATGGTCGTGGACTTGTAAACGAGCCTAGCAGAGTCGAGCTTTCACAAACTCGACTCGTTAAGCATTAAAACACACTAGCTCGAGCTCGACCGAGCTTCACCACTTGTATTCGAGCTCGAGCTCATCATAAATTTATCCTATTCGAGCTCGACTCGCGAGCTTCATTTTTTTTAATCGACTGATTAAACTCAAAAGCTTGAATTTAGCTCGGCTCGTGAGCTCGAAATAAACCAAGCTCGAATTATCTCGGCTCGCAAGCTCGAATCCCCAATTATTTTTAGGGTTATGATTATATATATATATATATATATATATATATAAAAATTAATAAATATATATTAATAAATATATATATAAATAAATACCGAGCAGCTCGTCGAGCTTTCGTTCCGAGTATATATATATATATATATATATATATATATATATTCAAACTAGGCTCGATTAATATATCGATCTCTAGTATATGCTCGGATTCGAGTTCAAGCTCGAATTATTTACAGACCATGGGCTTAGGATGACCGAAAATATAAACAGGAGAGAGTATAATTTTATCAAATTATGTCTAAAGATATGCTCGGTTGTCATGGGGTTTATTCTCTAGATTCAGAAGCTTAAGGGGCTGCTTGGTTGCATCTGGATGATGTTATACAGAGGGAGCCTCTGAATCGGTCAGATGTTTTTATTGTTTGGCAAAAAAAACTAACCTCTGAGGAATAACAAAGGGCTCTGCACGATTCTTCATCTAGGAGGAGTCGAAATCGTTCAGAGGCACACTATTTCCATGGTTGCCCTTCACTCCACATCGCCTCTCTTTCTTGTGATGCACTAATTTCTCATCGATTCACCCCACGATCCTTCTTCGATTTCGACCATTTTCTGCACGATTCTTCTTCGATTTCACATATATGTTATTTTCTTCTTGCTTCCTTTGATTTCTGCATATTTTCTGCATTGATTTCTGCTTCGATTTACCTTCATTTCCGCACGGGATTTCTGCTTCGATTTACTTCATTTCTGCACGCGATTGGGTACCTTCTGCAATGATTTCTGCTTCCTTTGTTTCTTCTTGCTTCCTTTGACTACCGATTAGGTATATGATGCAATCTGTTCTTAAATTGTTTTATACTTGCGGTTTTATACCGATTTATTGTTGAGTTGCTGTTTGAGTTGCTATTCTAAAGACTACCGATTTATTGTTTGAGTTGCTTTATAGTTTGCTTGTTTAAATTGATTTGCTTGAGTTGCTATTTTAATTACAGCCCCTAATTGAAGGTATGTTCTATCATATTGATTTTCTGTTTTAAACAGCCCTTTAATTTAATTATGTTGTTTATATTTGAAAACTAGCTTCTATTGGATTGGTAATGGAGCAGGAGGTGCATAGAATAGATGTAGGTTTTATGGTACACACGGAAAAGAAATATAACTTTCTCGCTTAAATGGTAGCTTTTGTATCTTCCAAATTTTACGTGTTGGGGGTGGTTTATGTTAAAAACATTCTCGTTAGGCTAATGCATCTTTCCTTTTTTGCTGGTGAATTTGGCTCTCCATAACCTTGTATTTGTGCATGCTGTTGGATAGAATTTTGCTTTTTTTTTTTTTATGTTTTTAGTTGCTTTTTTATGCTTTCAACTACGTATGGATTTTGTTGGTGAATCTTTACAACAAAAGAAACGTAGGATTAATTGGAAAAGATACCTTAGACAAATATTTCCGGTAAGTTTTCTATTATTATTTTTGAAAAAATAACACATTTTTAGGGTCTTTTAATTATAATTTGTATTTTTAATAAAGGGGGCAATAGACGCGTTAGATGGAACTCTTGTACATGCAGTCGTTCCTGTCGATCAACAAGCTCATTACAGACGTAGAGGAAAAGGTGAATGTTATCAAAATGTTTTAGGAATTTATGATTTTAATATGATATTCACATTTGATTGAGCCGGATGGGAAGGCGTAGCACATAATGCTACAATGTTGAGAGAAGTTGCATTTAGTCCGACTTCTGGATTTCCATTTCCTCCACAAGATATGTACAATTTTTTGTTATTGTTAAATACTTTTTATATGGTATTTGTCATATAACGTTGTAATTGTCACATTTTATTGTAGATAAATATTATCTTTGTGATGCTGCTTATGCAAATACTCGTGGTTTTATGATTTCATATCGCAATACAAGGTATTGGCTAGCTGATTTTCGATGATAACGTGCTTTGACAAAAGAAGAAATGTTCAACCATGCCCATGCGCAGCTTAGAAATGTTATCGAGCGTGCCTACGGTGTCTTAAAGGCTAGATTTCCGATTTTAAAGCAAATGGCTCCTTATCCGTTTAGAATACAAAGAAATATCGTAATTGCTTGTTTTGCGGTCCATAATTTTATAAGAAAATACAATATCCATGACCAACTATTCATGGATTCCGATAATGATCCCATGTTTAGTGCCGAAGGACAAGAAGTGATTGAGAGAGGCGATAAAGATGACATGGATGGAACACCTTATGGTTCTGAAAATAATGAATACATGGCTAATTTACGTAATTAGATTGCAAATCGGTTGTTAAATGCATCAAATTAAAGCTTGGAGAAAAAAAATGTTTAGTTTCATTGTTATGTTTATGTTTGGTCTTGAACTTAAATAATTTATGTTATATTTTTGTTTGGTTTAGAACTGGAACAATTTATCTTATTCATATATTTTTGTTTGCAAAGTTATTTATTTTATCTGGTTGCTTACCAAACAGTTATATTTCATTCAGCACTAAATCATACAGAATGGTATAATGGTAATTTACTATTATTCAGAGCTTCCATTCAGAGGACTAAACAAACAGTCATTTTTTATTCTGAAGTATATCATACAGAGCCTCTTAAGCATTCTAAGCTCTTAGTCATTCTGAACCAAATGATCCAGCAGCTGCCAAACGACCCTAAGTCATTCTCTGAATAAATGGTGCTTAAATTTATTAAGTACTTTTATCCATAAGTATATAGGTACTACCTTAATTATTAGACCGAGTACATAAATACAGTAGTAACCACATTATACTTTTACGAATTTTAGTACTCATAATGCATGAGTAAAAAGTGTTCATATATATGAATACTATTACTTATTTGCCAATTACATGAATACTATTCTACTCAAAATACTTAAAAATAGTTTAAATATGAATGACTTAAATGCCAGATCCGTGCCCGCCGCTAGCTCGAATCTCATGCTTTAGCTCTTTCAAACTCACAAGCCATGCTTATATTATATATAGTGAAGTATTCTTATTGCTCGGCCAAATGAGATTGATGTGCTCATATACATATATGATTACTATTGAGCTCATTTAGCCGAATAAATAAGTACAATGGTAGTCACATAATATTTTTGTGCAAGTTACTCATATTATATGAATTAAATAGTACTCATTTGACTAAACACAAAAAATTATATTGTACTAGTTTAGCCAAATACATAAATACTGTTGTAATCATAATATTTAAGTCGAGAAAAACGTAAACACCCAATCGGCGTCCTATCTACCTACCGATGCTGGAAATGGACACCTAGCACCATCATCCAATTGTTGAAAAGAAAAAGAAAAAGTTTACTTCATTATGAGTTTGTTTTTTCTTTCCTTAATAAATTATGTATTTCAGAAAAATACTTCATGTATACGAATTTGATCATTCAATCAGATTCCAACACGTGTGAGCCATCACCGTCACCATCGAATTTCAAACCATAAAGCACTACCATTACTTGTTATTGGCATATAACTAATAATTATAAACTTTAGAGATCCATTCCTCATTCTTCTTTGGAAATAATCAGAGATAAAGAATGAAGACTAGACACAAACTCTTCAATATTATTATCCGAACTCCCACCTTTATCTATAGCTTCCCTAGCCAATTCCTTCCACTTGATAGCATTCCTCTTGCTTTCTTCCATCATATCTCCCTCCACAACTTCTCTTATGCAACTAGCGATCGCCTCTCGACTAACAACCCCATTGTCATCGGCCGGAGCCCTGACGCCCACCTTCCAGATATCCATCAAAAACTTAGAGTTCGTGCCTTGGTCGGTCCATTGTGGCACCGCCACCATCGGGACTCCCAAGCTCAGTGCCTCCAGTGTCGAATTCCACCCACCGTGCGTGACGAAGCAACATATTGCCCCGTGGGATAGGACGTCCAATTGGGGGCACCACGATACGATCAGTCCTGTCCCCGAGGTCTCTTGTACGAAATCTTCGGGGAGTTTCGATTGTTCCGATGATCTAACCACCCACAAGAAGCGCTTGTTGCTCAATTTTAGACCCCATGCTAGTTCTTCCATTTGTTTTTCCTTTAGTTGGGCCATGCTTCCAAAAGATACATATATAACTGATTCGGGCCGTCGTTCCTCTAGCCAATCCATGCAAGCTCCTGTCATGGGCTTGTAGACGCTAAACCCGTAATCTATGTCATCCGACAACCGCTTGTCCAAATACATGGATGGTATACTTGGCCCGATTGTTGTTATCGGCAAAAACTTTGCCATATAATCAATCACCTGAAAACATACACTAAACTTAGGGTTTTATTTCCTATTGGATTATTCAAGAACATAACACCAAAAAATAGAAGGGGAAAAAAACAGAAGAAAAAAAAAAAAAACAGATACTTGAATATTTTCTGTAAAATGTAGGGCGGGGATAGTTCCTTTTTTTTTTAAAAAAAATAGTCTAGAACCGAAATTCAAAATTTGTTATCTAATTTGGGTTCGGTTCCTGATCTTTTTCTTTAGGAACCAAACTTTTAGGAACCGAAGCAATTTTCTCAAGGAACCAAAACACCCGAACTGAAGTTTCTATTTCAAATTTCTCAGAAAGACCCAAAAAGAACCGAAATATTTTTTTTAGTTACTTCTTTTTTCTTTGGTTATTTTCAAATTTCTCTGGGAAAGGAATAGTAAATTATCTTGTTTTAGTTTATATAGTATATGTAAAGAAATTAGAAATAAAAATAGTTATAAAAAATATAGTATGGTTTATATTTCGGTATTATGGGTTATAATATATTATTTGGTTATTGACGTTAATTTCGGGTATTAAGGTCATTGGAAGTTTGAAATTATAATAACCGAACCCGAACCCGAAGTTTATTTTGGGATCTGTACCCGAATTTTTTTAATGATTTCTTTCTCAATACCTAAACCAAACCGAATCAAAATTAATAGTTCAGTTTCGATCTTCGGTTGTTCGGGTCCTAAGTCCCAGCCCTAGTAAAATGAGATACAACATTATTTATTTATTTTTTATTTTTTTAAATGAGATACAACATTATTACTCTGTCCCAAAATCATAGACCTAATTTGGAGCTTAGGATGGTGACAATCATACTTCTCAAAAAATCTCATACCTCCCAACCCACCAATAATATCATTCCACCTCATTCATACTTTTTTCATACCTCTCGATCTTTTTTAGTGGCACTTGCATAGTAAAAATTATGGATGTGTTTAAATTATGGACACTGTACCTAAATTTCCAAAAAATGAACCAATATGATTATACAAAAATAATTATTATAATTATATATGGCTATGACTAGGGGTGGGCATGGGACGGGATGGGTCGGGATTGGGCGAATCCCGTCCCGTCCCGAAAATAAATTACCGGGACGGGACGGGACGGGATTGCGTATTTTGAAATTCATCCCGCACGTCCCGATCCCGTTCGGGTTCGGGTCGGGACCGGGACGGGACGGGATATCCCGCACATTTATTGACCTTGACAGAAATTTTAAAAAAACGAATGAGACAACTATAAATTTTAGAATTATCAAATGAATGAGGTAGAAATTAAAAAAAAAATCCAAACTACTCATTCAAAAAAAAAATGACTCTCAATATCCATTAGAAACTTAAAAAATACACAACAAAATAGATAGTAACGTAAACACGCACAAAGGACAATAGATCAATAATCCAAATGCATAGTGCATATTACATCAAAATCAACACTTCAAGAAAAAATTAAAATAGAACCAGCAGAAAACATAAACTTAAAACTAAAAATTTAAAACTGAAACTTTGATGTTTCATACATCATACATCAATTTAGGGTTTACATATTTAAAATATATATAAAAAATTGATTATATTAAATATTACGGGACGGAACGGGATTGATCGGGACGGTCCCGATCCCATCCCGTCCCATTTGAATAGTAATAGAGCGGGACGGGACGGGAAGGGATAGCCATTTTAATAAACAATCCCTGGCCCCGCTAGTTTTCGGGACGGGATCGGGACGGGATCGGGATTTCGGGTTCAAGTGCCCAGCCCTAGCTATGACTATGACTAGAAAAAAAACATTCTTCCCCCATTGATTATTTTTCTCGATTTTTTGTTTCTCTCTCCTCTCTCATCCCCCATGTTTCTCTCTCTTTGACTATGCACTTCACACCCTATCTCTCTGTTCCTTTTTTTCCTCTCCAAATAAAATACATCTATTAAAATCGACTTTGAGAAATCTACACCGTAATTTGAGGAGTGGGACGGGAACAAAGAAAAGAAATCATGTGTTGGGTAAAAAAGCAAAGTGAGTTTGTATCCTGGGTCAATAGTCCCTCTATTTGTTATTTATGAGATCTAATTTAGCATATGCAGATCAACTAAACTATTCAGTAGTTTATTATTCAATTAAAATTATCTATATTTAAATTAATATTTTTAAATAAATATTATTTCATATTAATTTTTATGATTCGAAATTAAATTTTTATACGAGGCGTATAAATTAATTATATTTATCTATAAATTTTTCATATTTTTTTAAAAACATAATCCTGTTAAAATTGTTTATTACTCATTTTATATCATATATCTCACTCTATTTGAAATTAACTATCGCTCCAAATAATTTCCTTTCATACCAAATTACGAACTGAAATTAAACATACTCCTATATATCAATTGTAAGGTCTAATTTAATATGTGTTAATAAATTAAAATATCAATAATTTATTATTCGATTAAAGTTATTTCTTACTCGAACTATATCCTATATAGTTTCTTTAAAAATTTAAAATCGTTACCTCTAAATAAAAGTCCTACATATTATCTATAAGTCCAATTTAACACATGTCAATTAAATAAGTTATTAATAGTTTACGTTTCACCTAAAACCACCATCTACTCGATCCAATTAATACATGTTTTCTTTTCAAATTAAATCATTCCTTCCAAATAAATATTTTTTCAAATTTTATATATAGAAATTATTCTAATCATTAAGACTTACCTTTAAAAGATGACATGTTTCTTTATTTTTTTAAATTACATTATTTCTTCTAAATAAATATTTTTCCATATATTCCATTAAAAGTATTCCGTGTTTTATTAAATTATTTCTTGCCAATAATATTTCAATACACAACATATTTTTAGCTTGACAAAACTATCAATTTTTGAAATTAAAATATATGAGGCATGTAAATTATTAAAACTTATCTCGAAATCTTTCATATTTTGTTTAAAATTAAATTATTCTTTCCAAATAAATATTTTTTCATATTAATTTTTACGAATTGAAATTAAATTTTGAGATGAGGCATATGTAAATTGCAAAGACTTGCCTCTAAACCTTTTATATTAATTTTTTTAATTATGTAATCATCCCAGATAATAATTTTCATATCAATTTTTAGCAATTTATTATCCAACTAACATCCTTCTCTGCACCCTAAAATAAGGGGTCGAGACGGTTTACAATGTCAAGTTCGACTCGCCAAACAGCAAATTTATAGGCATGTGCGTTTTTATTTTCCGTCCCACCCCCAATCGCCCCATGTCAACCCCCTCACCGCATCTAACAAGAAAAATATGTTTAAAATAAAATATTTTAATATTGTACTCGCCCTGCCCCATCACGCTCGCCCTGTCCCGTCCCACCTCATCACGCCCTGCAAAACAGCACTATGCTACGATTTTCAATTATTATGATAATCCGCTCCGGACTCGAATTTTTTAATATTTTTATCAATGAAGTGTTTCATACCAAAAATGATACTCGTCTTTTTTAGAACAAGTTGCCCTTTAAATTCCAAAAAGACAGTTTTCCGTGATAGTTTTGTTTTAAATGATGATAATACAAGTACTTGGAGTTAAAAATTATTTAATATTGGATTGTATATTCCAAAATCAATATTGGCGATATAGAGTAAAAAGTAAGTATATGTTAGAAATTTTTGCATGGATAAATAGAGGAACATCTGTAATAAAATTATAAATATCGTGTATGATGAAGTATTTTAAAACATAATTTAGAAATAATATAAAAATTTTATACAATATATACTTTGTATTTTATTCTTCAAAAATATCATGTAAAAGTCGTCACAGAGAGTGATAGAAATAATTTTATTATTGAATATTTCATGATCTTTTGGTTAAAAAAGAGTATGAACATCATCCCTTGGAGGAGTTTTGGGATTTTGCACTAGTGAAAGAGTAATTGACATATTTTAATTTATTTTATAAAAGTATTATAAAAATATTATCACACTAAAATATTTGATTACGATTTTGGTTGGTATCGAATTGCGATATTCAGATAATCAAATTATTATTTATAAGTATCTAAATGCACAATATTAAACTCCATGTTGAAGAACTGGTATCCAATATAAATAATCAAACTACTAATTATAAGTACTTATTAGATTAATATTTTAATTTATTTTCTTTATATGAAATTTGTGTTAATTTAGTTTAGATATGTAAAGAATTCGGAAGAGGAATGTATGTTGTTTACGAATCAGTTGGCCCGTTCCAGCTGTTGAAGTTCAAATTTCTTTAGAGCAAGGGGTACGCTTGCGTTGTAAGCTAGTATCAAACCACCAGCCCAAGTCTTCCAACATCTCAAGATATCGTGGTTGGTGCCAAAAAGTCTAATACTAGCCAGCACTTTTACCAATGGGACCAGTGTACCTAGTGCTATTAGAAACAATAATAGAAGTACGTATATATGTATATGGAAAGGGATCATCTAATAATCACCCTCTCTCGACAAAAAAGACCTCTCTCCCACTTCTTTAACACACACACACACACACACATATATATATATATATATATATAATATATATATAATAATACTTTGAATATTTTCAATTTTTTTACTGATATTTTTTCGATAATTTTTTACTATTTTATATTTATTTTTATTTCTTTGTGAACGTATTATTATGACTATAATTTTTCTATACAATATATTTATATTTAAAAAAATATTTACATAGTCATCTATACAAATAATATATATTATTATTCGGATTATATATTATTATCTTGATATATATTATAATTAGCTACCAATTGAGTTGTCATTTCAAAATCTTTCAAAAAAATAGTTCACTAACATATATCTACCTATTGAATTGTCATTTCAAAGTCTTTTAACAAAATAGTTTCCTAACCTATATCTAACTATTGAATTGTCATTTCAAAATCTTGCAACAAAATAATTCTCTAATTTATACTACCTATTGAATTGTCATGTCAATAATTTTTATTATTTAGTAGTCTAAATTAGTATAAATAGGTAGTGAAGAAGAAGTAAAAATTGTAAATGATGGGCTGATCCGTATGGATAAATGATACAATCTTGGTTAGATTTGATGACCAGATAATGTAATTGAATAGTTTATTTATCAATATTGATCGTATTTTCCGTATTTATTATTTATTATATTGCGTCGTAGTTATTTTTAATCATAAATAATATAAATAAAAATAAATAAGTAGAAATTTGTAATTTTGATAATAATACAATAAAATAAAAATTCAAAGAAAAAGAATAAATAAATAAAGAATATAAAAAAAGCAAAACAAAACAAAACAAAACTACTAAATATTTTTATATTATATTTTTTGTTTATCTTATTTTCTAATAATATATAAAATATGAAAAACTTTTAATTTTAAAATATGAAAAACAAAAACAATAAAAAGTAAACAAAGGATAGAAAAAAAAAAAGAAAAAAAAGTGGAGGGGGAGGGGGCGGTGTCAGAAGGGGGATTAGCAGCCCTCATCTGCTACAAGTAACAAATATTCACTAAGTGCGAGAGAGAGAGAGAGAGAGAGAGAGAGAGAGAGAGAGACCTCTTCCTCCAGTTTGTAGAAGGTGTTGAAGAACAGCCAGTCGGCTTTCTCGAGACCCTTGAACTGATCTACGACCAACTCAAACACCCGCGGGTAGGATCCATAATCGGAAACGAACGAAGGCATGTCGCGGGGCTCCAATGGCGGCAACCCGGGAATCAAAACCATTTCCTTCTCCGCGAGCGGGACCTTCAAATCCCCTTTGTAAAGATGGTGGTATATGCGATCCACGGCGCAGGACTGTGTGAAAAACGCCGCCGCGGCTAATCCAAGCTCCTTAGCCACTTCCAAACCCCAGGACAGGAACGGGTCGTAGACGACGCAGTCAGCACTCCGACCCGAATCGGCGAGCCCATTGACGGCGTCCTTCAGAGCCGATGACCCGATTTCCTTAAATCTGTTCACGTATACCTCGGGGGGCGTGCCGGGCGGGATGCCGTCGTCGAACCCGTCGGAGATGGTTTCGAGTGAGACACCGGTGTTCGACGAGAACTGTGTCGTTTTGGCTAAATGTTTTGTGATGATTAGCGTGATTGTGATGTTTTTGTGGAGCAGGCGTTTGGCGAATTGGAGCATGGGGTTTATGTGGCCCTGGATTGGGAATGGCAAGATTAGGCAGTGAGGCTTTTTTCCTTCTCTCTCCTTCATTCTGGCCATTCACAAGTTCACCTACACAGTATAAATCAATATATATATATATATATATATATATATATATAGAGAGAGAGAGAGAGAGAGGAGGGGAGGGGGGGGGGGGGGTTAGAGACGGATTAGACGTGTCGACCGAAGACGTTAGGAAGAAAGGAGGAGGATGAGGAGAAAGAGTAGAACAGGGTTGATGCTCGGTTAACAATTGATTTTAAAAATAAAAATACTGTGTAATAATTGAAAGAATTGCTTGGCAACTTAAAATAACATCTGTTGAGTAGTGGTCTTCGGGTGGGCACGAGACATTGTTCTCCCACCTAGTGGGTCGTTGAGTCACCATGATTTAATTTCTCCACCAATCCCTATCGGGCCGGGGGGTGGGGGCTCTGGGGGCGAGGGATTTCGCCTTTTGGTACAAGTGTTGAGTAGTGGTCCGAATCGGGTGGCAAATTATTACAATAATTATAACAAATATAACTATTACACGAATCTACTCGGGATAGGGATTAGGGATTACACAACTTCTAATTAAATGAATCAAACAATAATTGTAAAGAAAAATAAAAACAGTGAGTATAGAAATGCAAACCAAACGGCCGAAGCCGTCGGAAAGTGATGTCACTGTTTAAAAATGTACAGACTCGGCCTCTTCGTCTCCGTAGCCACGTCCAGGACTCACAAGACCCGCGACCAACACCCAGAAACGAAACCCACCACCGGAACCGGAAGCAACCACCGGAAGAATCGAAGCACCAAGCAAGATTCAACCGAAACAAACCCCATAAAACTGAATCGAAGCACCAAGCAAGATTCAACCGAGACAAACCCCAGAAAACTCAGATCCCGAATTCTCACAAGCCTCTCCCACAAAAACACTCAGTTATTTCACAGAGAAAAATGAGGTAATCAGAAAAATATCACTTGTTCTCTCTTCGTTTTTGTTGTGCTTTCATCTCACCCGAAATCGGAATTTATAGGAGAATCGGAACAACAAAACGAAGAGAGGAAATCGGAAAGATTTTGTTTCCATCTCAGAAGAACAGGTCAACCGAGGAGAAGAGGAAAGAAAATCGGGAGAGATAAGGGAGGAAGGAGACTGACGGCGAGAAAGGGTGAGAAATGAGGGGTAGGGTTTGGGGTAAGGGTTTTATATTTAGGGCAAATATAAAACCAATGGCCAGGATTAAAAGATGCCAAATAAATGGCCAAGATTAATCCAGACAAATGGGCTGCTTCCAAAAGGTTCCGGGCCGGGTCCGTTTTTAAGGTGGGCTGCAGGAGATATAAATGGGCCCTCATAACTTTAATCATTTGGGCCAATTAAACCCAACAATTCTCCACCTGGGCCAAATGAGTCATCGGGGTACATAAGGGAGACAGATGTCATCATCGTCGTACATCACCTGCACACAAAACACAAAGTAAGTACAGGCAATCACAAAGAAATATAGAAATCACTAAGACAACAGGGCTATCACAAAGATAACATAATAATTCACTAAGAATGAAAAGCCATCACAAAGAAGGCAAAGACTAAGAGTTAGTCTTGAGTTCCCAAGTTCAGCATGCCGGTGCAGGACACGAACTTCTCCAAAGGCAAGCATTTGGTGCCCATATCTGCAGGATTGAATTCTGAAGGAATTTTTCCAAGCTCAAGTTCACCTTTTTCAACAATGTCACGAATAAAATGAAATTTAACATCAATATGTTTAGTGCGGTCATGAAAGACAGGATTTTTGCATAGGTGAATTCCAGATTGACTATCCGAAAATATCATGACTTTTTCTTTCAGAAAACCGATTTCGGACAAAAGACCCTTTAGCCATATGACTTCTTTAAATGCCTCAGTTGTTGCAACATATTCAGATTCAGTTGTAGATAAAGCAACAACATTCTCAGAATCGAGATTTCCAACTAATGCAAGAGCCACAAAGGGTAAACACATAAGAGGTCGTGGATTTTCGATTGTCACGATCATTAGCAAAGTTAGAATCTACATATCCAACAAGTTTAACACCATCACCAGATTTAGAAAACTTAATACCAACATCCACAGAGGATTTCAGATAACGGAGAAGCCACTTCAAGGCTTCCCAATGTGGCATACCAGGATTAGACATGTATCTACTCAAGCAACTAACAGAATAGGCTATATCAGGTCTGGTACTAACCATGAGATACATGACTGATCCTATAGCATTAGCGTAGGGAACTTTTTCCATTAATTTTTCTTCTTCACTAGTTTTCGGAGATTGATCTTTGCATAATAGAAAATGGGCAGCAAGAGGCACAGAAGCAGGTTTTGCAGCAGTCATAGAAAATTTTTCAAGTATTTTCTCTATGTAGGAAGACTGATTTAGAAACAAAGAACAGTTTTTCCTATCTCTAACAATATTCATGCCTAAAATTTTTTGGGCATCTCCAAGGTATTTCATGTCAAATTGCTCACTAAGACACGATCTAACATGATCAATCAATTTCATGCACGGACTCACAAGTAACATGTCATCCACATAGATAAGCAATAAGATAGGGACAGTGGAGTTTTCCTTAAAATAGAGACAAGGGTCATATACGTTTGAATTTTAAAGAAAGCATGTAAGAGTCAAATTTCTTGTTCCATTGCCTTGGAGACTGTTTCAAGCCATAAAGAGCCCTTTTAAGAAGGCAGACGTGATCAAGTTTCTTAGAGTCGACAAAACCTTATGGCTGCCTCATGTAAATTTTCTCATTTAATTCACCATGAAGAAAGGCTATTTTAACATCCATTTGTTTTAATTCCCAATTAAAGTGAGCAACTAAAGCAAGCATGATACGCACGGTGGTGAATTTCACAACAGGAGCAAATATCTCAGTATAATCAATTCCTTCCTTTTGAGTGAAACCTTTAGCAACCAACCTAGCTTTAAATCTGATATTCTCTACTTCATTCTTAACCTTAAATAACCACTTACAGTCCACAAGAGAACAACGATCAGGTTTTGGAACAAGAGTCCAGGTTTGGTTAACATGCAGGGAATTCATTTCATCATTCATAGCATTTAACCAATTAGAAGCATTTTCAGATTTTAAAGCATCTTTGTAGCTTTTAGGTTCGTTATTATCTAAAGATTCAAACACATTGCCAGCAGGAGACATCATATGAAAATTATCAAAGTGATGAGGCCTCCTAACATTCTCCCTTCTAGGCCTATCTCTAGTTAATTGATAGTTGGTCAGATCAGCACTTTCATCAACATTCTCAATTATTTCATCACTAGAATTTTCGGAATGATTATCATTTTCAGCATGCAAAGTTTCATCATTTTCAGGCTCCACCTCACTCAAGGTAGGGTAGTTAGAAACAAATTCTGGATTAGGCATGTGCACGGGTGCGGGTGCAGGATGTTCAAGACAAGGAAATTCATCTTCATTAAATATAACATCCCTACTAATTAGCACCTTAAACCCTGGTTCGCCCTTAAGCCATAACCTAAATCCCTTAACTCCCTCCGGGTAGCCTAAGAACACACATCTTATCGATCTAGGTTCTAGTTTATCTTGATTTTGATGAACATATGCAGCACACCCAAATACACGAAGATTTGAGAAATCAATATTACTACCAGTCCACACACATTCTGGATAGTTTCCATTCAAAGGGACAGATGGAGATCTGTTTATAATATAGGCAGCTGTAGATAAAGCCTCACCCCAAAACGTTTTGACAATCCGGAGCTGACTAGCATAGACCTTACCCTATCAAGGAGGGTTCGGTTCATGCGCTCAGCGATTCCGTTTTGTTGGGGGTGTAGGGTGCTGTCCTATGCCTTTGAATACCATTTTCCGCACACAAAGTATCAAACAAATTATTGCAAAATTCCAGGCCGTTGTCAGTTCTCAAAATTTTAATTTTCTTACCGGTCTGATTTTCAATTAAAACTTTCCACGTTTTGAACGTGTCAAACACATCAGATTTGTTCTTAAGGAGAAACAAAAAGACTTTCCTGGATTAATCATCAATCACAGACAAAAAATATCGGTTTCCGCCATGTGTCTAACACCGAGCCCCCACACATCAGCATGTAGACACTCAAACACATTTGAACTCTTAGGGGGGGTTTGGGGAAGGTGAATGAGGAAAGTTCGCACGATGTTGCTTACCATACACACAGTTATCACAAAATGGCAAGTCAGATATTTTATCATTCCCAAAACAACCATTTTTGTGCAGTATTTCCAAACCTTTATCACTAATGTGACCCAACCGTTTATGCCAGATTTCAGTTTTATCTCCATGTACTGCATTAACGGAAAAGTTACTTACAGTGAAACAAATATATAAGTTCAGTTTACGAATGGCGACAAAAAAGGTTTTGGGACCTCTCGTAACTTTCATTGCACCCTTACCCCATGTACCTTCAAAACCATCATCTTCAAGACATGCACACGATATTAAATTATGAGCTAAGTGAGGAACATGCCTAACATTTTCCAAAGTTATCGAATTTCCAGATTCGAATTTAAGGCACAGTTCTATTCCAAAGAACATTTCGTTTTACATGATCAGGCATAGACACATATCGATTTTTCAAATCACGATAGCTAGAAAAAAGTTGTTTATGCGGAGTCATGTGAAATGTGCATCCAGAATCAACCAGCCAATCATTTTCACCAAGGTCAGCTAACACAGAGTTCATAGAAGCATGCGTAGCATCAGAAATCATAAACACATCACCTAGATTTTCACCGATGACTAAGTTAGCTCATTGATTCTTTGGTTTTTCTTAGGTTTAGTGCGAGTCTTGAATGTAGTGACCATATTCACCACAATTGTAACACTTACGATTAGTAGGTCTAGGTTTAAACCGAAATTTTCATTGCCCTTTTCTTGTTGGCTTGGTTATTTTGATTGGAAGACTTTTTATTTTGAAAGCGTTTTTGTGGTCTTCCTTTGACAAAATTAACCTCGCCAAGATTTCTAAGGGCGGCACCTTTATTGTTTTTCAAATCTAACTCTTTGCTTTTCAAACCGTTTACAACAACATCCAAGGTCACTTGATCTCTACCATATTTAATGGCAGATTTCACATTACTTTAAGAATCAGGAATAGCATTCAAAAGAACAATTGGAGTGTAATCATCGATGTTTTTATCTCCCGTTAACTTTATATCTTGAACCAGTTTTGTAAACACGTCTAAATTAGCATCAATGTCTTTATTTAGATCAAGCTTGTAGCGGAAAAATTTTTCAAGAAGAAACAGTTTATTGGGCAGCGAAGTTTCAGTATACATTTCTTCTAATTTTTCCCATAATTCTTTAGCCGAACCATGTTTACCTAATTTTCTTATCACAGAGTCAGAAAGGTTCAAGATAATCGCAGAATAAGCAAACTCATCAAGTTCATCCTTTTTATCCGCCGTCGCATTAGAAGCGAAAGAATTATCAATAGCTTTGAAACATTTTTGTTGAATGAGTATGCTTTTCATTTTCTTATGCCAAATGGCAAAATCACCTTTTCCATCAAATGGGGCCACAGAGAAGGCAGAGATTGTTCCCATTTTAATTTTCAAAATGAACAAAGTTTTTGAAAATTTGTGAAAAACACAAACAAGGAGGAAACGGTTAATTTTATCAAAACTCAAAAACACAAAGTAATCAATAAAATCACACAGATAGATAAAATTAAACGAATCTGGAAAATTCAATACCAGGCCCCTACAAGATCCGAGGACACTTAAGCGGTCCAGGCAGGAGGGTTTACATGCCCGATTATGAAAAATTCCAGATTCAACACGAAGTAATATCGCAATAATAAACACACAGAATATTACCAACAATGCGTCAACTAATATACGCAGCAGAAGCAATAACAACAGGGCCGAGACAGTCAACCCAAAATCACGAAGAACAGTGGGCCGAGAGCAACACGAAGGGCAGCAAGACCCGAACAAATATCACAAAGGAAAAAATATCACCAAGAACAACGATCGGAGATAATATCACAAAGAACAACGAGCAAGTGAAAAACAGAAAATAAGGAGAGGGTTAAGCCGATATACCTGAGCGATCCGGGTTGACCCGATTCGGACAGATCCGAACCAAAGCTCCGGTACCAATGTTGAGTAGTGGTCCGAATCGGGTGGCAAATTATTACAATAATTATAACAAATATAACTATTACACGAATCTACTCGGGATAGGGATTAGGGATTACACAACTTCTAATTAAATGAATCAAACAATAACTGTAAAGAAAAATAAAAACAGTGAGTATAGAAATGCAAACCAAACGGCCGAAGCCGTCGGAAAGTGATGTCACTGTCGGAAAAAACAGCCCGGCTCAGTCCTCCGTCTACGTAGCCACGTCCAGACTCACAAGACCCGCGGCCAGCACCCAGAAACGAAACCCACCACCGGAACCGGAAGCAACCACCGGAAGAATCGAAGCACCAAGCAAGATTCAACCGAAACAAACCCCAGAAAACTGAATCGAAGCACCAAGCAAGATTCAACCGAGACAAACCCCAGAAAACTCAGATCCCGAATTCTCACAAGCCTCTCCCACAAAAACACTCAGTTATTTCACAGAGAAAAACGAGGTAATCAGAAAAATATCACTTGTTCTCTCTTCGTTTTTGTTGTGCTTTCATCTCACCCGAAATCGGAATTTATAGGAGAATCGGAACAACAAAACGAAGAGAGGAAATCGGAAAGATTTTGTTTCCATCTCAGAAGAACAGGTCAACCGAGGAGAAGAGGAAAGAAAATCGGGAGAGATAAGGGAGGAAGGAGACTGACGGCGAGAAAGGGTGAGAAATGAGGGGTAGGGTTTGGGGTAAGGGTTTTATATTTAGGGCAAATATAAAACCAATGGCCAGGATTAAAAGATGCCAAATAAATGGCCAAGATTAATCCAGACAAATGGGCTGCTTCCAAAAGGTTCCGGGCGGGGTCCGTTTTTAAGGTGGGCTGCAGGAGATATAAATGGGCCCTCATAACTTTAATCATTTGGGCCAATTGAACCCAACATTAAGTTATTGAGTTAAAAATTAAAAAAATGTGGAAGCTAAAAAACAAATTGTCGGTGGTTCGATGGACAACGACGGTTGCAGTAATCGGAGGCGTCGTGGCAAAAAAAGGTCAGTCGGCGGTGGAAGTCGACAGAAGCATGTGGTGTGGTGGTTGTTCGACAAAGGTGGTGGTTGTTCGGGAAGGATATGTGATTAATGTCCTCAAAATATTAAGTTAAGAAACACAAATGATATGCAACAGTGGAAAAGGTTTGATCGATCAATTAAAAATAATATAAAATTACTAAGTTAACAAATAAAAATAATATATATTTAAGGCCGGGAAAAATAGCAAAAATATCGAAATACCGAAAATATCGTATCGAAAGATCTTGAAAATATCGAAATTTTTGATATACCGATTTTTTCGGTACGGTAAGATACCGTTACCGGTATTTTCGATACGGTAACGGTATGAGCTTTTGAAAGTTTCGATATACCGAGGTATACCGAAAATTTTCGGTATACGGAATTTTTTTCGACATATATCGAAAATTTTCGATATATCGAAAAATTATCGGTATATCGAAATTTTTCAGTATTACAAACTCTGTATAGTATATTGATTTTTTTTAGATATCTTAAAATTTTCGATATACCACAGAAGTTTCTATATACCGAAAAATTAACGGTATACCGACTTGATTTCTGTATACCGACATTTCGATACAATAACGGTATGTAAATATGTCATACCAAAATTTTCGGTATATCGGTTTTCGGTATACCGAAAATTTCGGTATGGTAACGGTGTGATTTTTGTCATACCGAAAATTTCGGTACGGTATGAATGATAATTTTCGGTATACCATACCGAACCACCCCTATATATATTGAATAAAAATATTGGCGAGTGGCCATGGACCGATCAGTTATTGTAGATAGAATTATAAAAGATAGAAAAATGGTACAATCACGGCCTATGTTGTGGTTGTGGTTGCTATGGATAATTGATTATATTGGGTGGTATGGTAAGTGATGGAACAACTAATGAATTTAGTGACAAACGTACGGCGACATCAGATATAGTGTGTTGTAAAATTTAACTGTGTAAATTGACTACGCATGTAGCACCGCTGTAAAGATACTTCCTCCGTCCACGATATAAAGTCCTATTTTGATATTTTTCGGTCAAAATTTAAATTTTTTATCGTAAATTATGGCCAATATAAAGAATAAATATAGTCATATAAGTTAGATTTTGAAAACGCACAGTATGATAAATCTATCAAGTACTTAAATGATTATAATTATTCTTTATATTGATCGTAATTTACGGTCAAAATTTATAAATTTTGATCGAAAAATATCAAAATAAGACTTTATATCCTGGATGGAAGAATTATTAATCTTGCACTTCTTCGCGTTAGATATAATAGATTATACGCATATTTTAAAATTAATATAATTAGTAATCAAGTTGAAACTCATACAAAAAAAAAAAGCTAATAACCAACTGTCTTGGCGCAGTTGGCCACTAAGGTCAGGGGTTCAATTTCTAGTGGCAACACTTTGGGATTGAATTTCTCAAGGCCCAGTGATCCCTTAGTCTTTGACTAAGGGTTAGGGCCTAGCCCTCCGGGGTACGCTGGTGGGACAATTAAATATTGAGGGCTTCAAGCGGCAGTGTGGGAGGCCATATCTCGGTGGGAACATGCGGTTGGATTTGGGGGGTCCAGCATGAGCAATCACTTGGGGGACGACTCCTTGTGCGCGGTAGTTGGGGATATTTAAGAACCTGGGAGCCAGATACACATCTCGCGATTTAACCTGAGTAGCGATCGTGGTAGGACTATTATCCCGGGAATAATAAGGTAAAGTTCTAACCCTGTATAAAAAAAAAAAAAAAAAAAGCTAATCAAGTTGGACTTGAATGGGATTTAAAGCGTGTTATGCGGTAACTTTTGAAATAGATTTCAATGACTAAATTAAAGTACACCTAAGAGTCTAAATCCGATTATTAGCGCTTGACACGGAAAATCTATAGCAGTTATAATGGGGTGTTTGTTTTGTAGTGTGGTATAAGTTTGAAATTATAAGTGATATAATAGTGATATGAATAATTTCTTGGGTTTCTCTCTCACGTTAGCATTCTCCTGCTAACGTGCGCCGTCGGAGAATGGCACGGCGAGGACGGCCGTCGAAGGGCGGAAGTGGAAGCCAACACACAACACCACCGGGATCTGGAGTTCAAACTGGGATTCAACAATCAAAATCAACTGAGAATGGCAACATTGGGATGAAGGGCGATAGTAATGGAACAATTAATTTGGAAACTGGAATTCCGGATACAGAGACAACAAAGACGCCACCGACACAGCTCATTGACGACTGGGTCTAACTTCACCGGAACCTCAAGAGGAGAAAACTGAACCGATTCGAGCTCAACCAGCTAAGACAGGTATGAAACTATCATTTATATGATATATCACATACGTTGAAACAAGGGGTGCCAAATGTGTGTTTAGATGTGAATGATATTGAAGCTGAAGCTGCAAAATGGGAACACGCCGTTATACTATATGTGCTATGTGATTCACCGACTATTTCATATCCGAATGCTTATCTAATGAAACAGTGCAAGATTGAAAATCAACCTAAATTATTCTATCACATAGAAGGATACTTTATGATTCGATTTCAGTCGATGGAGGAAAAGAATAGGATTCTATTATTGGACCTCACACTATTGTGAATAAACCTGTGATTGTATAGCCATGTGAGTCAGGGTTTAGTTTTGAAACATAAATATTGAAGGTGTTACCACTATGAGTAAAATTCCCTAATCACCCATTGAATTGCTTGGGTTCTAATTCTTTGAGCAGGATTAGCAGCATATTAGGGAATCCTTTGTATGTGGATGAATGCACAACATCTCAGGGTAGAATTTCTTATGTGAGGAGGGTGTTAATTGAGATTGATGTCACTCAAAACAACATCACATGATCGAATTTCTTATGCGAGGGTGTTAATTGAGATTGATGTCACTCAAACTATTCAGCATTATGTGATGATAGAAGGAGCTGGTGGGGCACAAGTTAAACGAAAGGTGGAGTATGACTGGATACCCCTCTTTTGTAAAAAATGCAATGTTGCTGGGAATAATTGTGAGATCGAGAACAGATCTAGAATATACACACATGTGGTCAAACAGCAACAATGGCAGCCAAAAAAAGTGACAGATAATGCAGTTTCTGGAAAGATCACTAACGAACAAGGAAAGGTTGGTGCTGAGGGTAATCAATCCAGAGAGCTGAACACTACAACCCACACCAAGCCTACTGAACCCAAACAATGGGTGGAGTAGGAATGGAATAAACCAAAGAACACAGCAAGAAAAGGGCAAACTTCTCCTCCAAGGAAAGAGCTAGAAACTGAGAATCCATATCAAATACTTGAGGGAAAAGAGGAGGAAGATATTATGAAATGAATAACTGTGAGGGGCGGGGACCCTATCCCCTCCAGTGAGAAATGAGGTTAATTGTTTATAATATGAGGGGTTGTAACAAACCCCTAAAGCAGAAAGAGCTAAGGCTCTTTTTGAAAAGAAATAATATAGATATTGCAGTGCTTCTGGAGACAGGGGTGAAGAAAAAAAAATACCAATAATATGTGGACAAGCTGAATATAAACTGGATGTATGAGCACAATAATGATCATGTTGTGAATGGCAGGGTATGGATTGGGTAGGATCCTAGAAGAGTTGGTATTCAAAAGATAACTGATAATGCTCAAGGCATTCATGTTGAGGTGTTACACAAGAGCACTGGGCAGAATTTTTACTTAGTGGCTGTCTATGCTTTCAGTATAGGGGCATAGAGAAAACAACTTTGTAGATATCTCTCCTCCATATGTCAGAATACTACTCAACCTATATTAATGAGTGGTGATTTCAATGCAATCCTTTCCGCTGAGGATAGATTTCAAGGGAATACAGTCACAGATATGGATCTCAAGGATTTCAAGGAATTTATGGAGAGCAATGAGCTTTATCATCTCAGAGCTGTTGATGGCAGATTCTCATGGTGAAACAATTAGGAGGGAGACAATAGAATCCTGTCACTCATTGATAGAAATATTGCAAACTTGGCTTGGAGTGATCAATATAGTATTGGGATAGTGGAGTTGTTGGATAGAAATCTTGATGATCACAATCCTCAAAATAATCCAGCTAGGGGATAATAATGAGAATAAGCATGCCTCGTTCAAGTTTCTGGATGTTTGGGTAGACCATGATAGCATTCATGAGATTATTGAGCAAAAATGGGGACACATGGTATATAGTAATCAACTTCTCAACATTTGGGCCAAGTTGAAGATTCTGAAACCTGCTTTTAAGCAGCTGAACACAAGTACCTATAAAAATCTTGCTGCAAAGTTGGAGCTCTTAAGAGAGAATTTGAAAAGAACCCAAACTCTTCTTAAAGCTAATCCTGCACACACCAACCTTATTCATGAAGAGAAGATGCATATGACAGAGATAGAAAAATGGAGTACATTAGAGGAGAAGATATGGAAGCAGAAATCAAGAGTTAACTGGATCAAGGTGGGGGATGCAAACACCATATTTTTCCATGCCTATGCTAGAGCCAGAAAATCTAGTAATGCCATTCAAATGCTATACAGAAATGATGGATCCAAGTGTAACACTCAAGAAGAAATTAAGGAAGAGATGAAATGAAACAATTGTACTAAAGCCTAATGGGCAGTGCTGCAGCAAGCTTGCCAATGATAGATAAAAATATCATTCAGAGAGGTCCCCTTGTCACTCTTACTCAACAACAAAGGCTGTGCACTCCTTTCACTGAACAAGAAATCACTACAGCTTTGTTTAGCATGGACTCTCAAAAGCACCTGGAGTTGATGGTTATAATGTGTTGTTCTTCAAGAAGGCCTCGAAGACAATTGGACAAGATGTGATCTCTGCAGTTCAACAATTCCACCACACGAGCTTTCTTCCCAGGTCCATTAACACAGCTTTACTCACTTTATTACCTAAGAACCCTAATGCTTGTAGTGCTAAAGACTAGACCAATTGCATGCTGCTCAGTTCTTTATAAAATTGTGTCTAAAGTTTTAGCTAATAGACTACAAACTGTGCTTCATGAAGTTGTGAATATAAGCCAGTCCGCATTCATAAAGGGTAGGGTCATTTTCGATAACATCATGTTAAGTCATGAATTAGTGAAAGGGTATAGTAGAAAAGGAGTTTCACCTATATGCATGCTCAAAATTGATCTCCAAAAGGCGTGTGACTCTATAGAATGACCTTTTATGAGATATTTGATGCTGGAGCTTGGCTTTCCCTCTTAATATGTTCAGTGGATCATGCAATGTCTTACCACGGTTAGCTATTCTATTTGTGTTAATGGAGAGATCACTGAACCATTTGAAGCCAGAAAAGGGTTGAGGCAGGGTGATCCCATATCTCCTTATTTATTTGTTCTGTGTATGGAGTATTTACACAGATGCTTATTGGAGTTAAAAGATGATAAAGTATTTCATTATCATCCTAGATGTAAAAAGCTGGACATCATTCCATTATGCTTTGTTGATGATTTACTGATCTTCTCTAGAGGTGATAAGTTCAGTATAGAGATTGATGTAAGCTTTTAGGAAATTCACTTCTGTCTCTGGATTGATACCAAATGAGAATAAAAGCTGCATTTATTTTGGTGGTGTATCCAGAGAACATCAGGAAGCTATTCTACAGGAGTTGGTGATGCAAAAAGGAGAGCTACCATTTAAACACTTGGGAGTCCCTCTATCCACTAAGAAGTTATCTGGCCAACCTCTCATAGATAAAATACTTGAGAGAATAAACTGCTGGTCCTCAAAGCTTCTATCATATGCTAGAAGAATACAACTAATACAGTCTGTTCTCTTTAATATACAGAGATACTGGTGTCCAATATTTCTTCTCCCGCAGAAAGTTATTAAATTAATACAAGCTGTCTGCATGACCTTTATTTGGCCAGGAAGAGCTGGTCTTTCTAAAAGAGCCCTAGTGGCATGGGACCAGATATGTACTCCAAAAAGTGCAGGAGGATGGGATCTTGCGAACACACAAGTATGGAACAAAGCAGCAATATGCAAACTATTCTGGAACCTCGCTCAGCACAAAGAAATGTTGTGGATCAAGTGGATACACGGCTACTATGTAAAAGGAAAGGATATTAACACCATGAATCCACCCAGATAAGCATCATGGGTTGTCAGGAAAATAATGGGATTCAGGGAATATATCAGATAATCAGATGAGGGGAAACGGCTAATGAGTTATCTCAATTTGATGTGAAAAGGATGTATCTCACTTTATTGGGAGATCATGATAGAGTGAGATGGTAAAAGATGTTAAGCAACAATGAATCCACTGGGAAGTGTATTTTCATTATGTGGTTAGCTATCTTGAACAGATTGGTCACTAGTGAACACTTGCTCAAAATTCATATACTAGTTGACCAAGGTTGTAGTCTGTGCTTAAATGGTACTGATACTGTGCAGCACATATTTTTTCAATGTGATTTTGCGGCAGCTTATTTCCATTGTTTCCAATGGAGCCAAAGACTCCTTATTCTTTGGTTCTTGATTATAATGGAATAAAACAAAATGACTCATTAAACTGACTGCACTTCTTTTTCTCATGAAGTACTAGTCATTCCATGCAATTCTCGATGCAATTTTCATTTTGGATCATCCGGAAACAGCCTCTCTGTGTTAAAACAGGGGTAAGGCTGCGTACATCCGATCCCCCCTTACCCCGCTTTTTGCGGGAGCCATTGAGGCATTGGGGTAATGTTGTTGTTGTTATTTTGCGGCAGCTATTTGGAAAAATATCCAAGGTTGATGTAGTTTTGATGATGAAGCTGATGAGTGGGAGAGAGAGAAGATAAAGATGGAGGCTCACTGTGGTTCAAATATTGGTAAAATATGATCTCTATAGTGTGTTTAGTTGAATATTTTGAGTTGTAACATGTTTCTAGGTTTGAAAAGTTGTACACACACGTTACTCTGGTGAAACAAAATACTAAATTTTACCAAAAAAAATAGTGATATGAACTTGGAACTTAAGTACTTAATTTGTTTGGTTCAATATAAGAATAAATATAATTATTTTAAATATTATTTGGTTGAACTTTTTAGTGAAATAGTACTTTCAGTATATGATATACCAATAACTTTAACAATAAAAATAAAAAATAAAAGAATATAATTACAAAAAATAAATATATATGAACTAATAAAAAAAATAGAAAATTCTACAATTCATATAAATAATTATATAAAAAAACTTAAAAATAAAAAATAAAATGAATAATAATAATATTATAAACTAAAACTGAAGATTAGTAAATTATTTAGCAAATATAAAAGTTTATAAATCAAAATAATTATTTAATAATCTGAAAAATAAAAGGCAACTACATAATTCTACTTACTTTCTAATTAATATATATATATATATATATAATTTTTTTGTCAAATTATTACTTAAAATTACCTATTTTTTATTATTAGTTAATACAATATTATTTTTAATTTATATCTAAAATCAGAATTATTACTTTTATATTATTAATCTAATACTTTTCAATTTTATTTTATATTATTTATATCTTACTTTAAAAGTCTTTAATTTGTTTTTTTTTTAGAATTATGAATTTTTATATTTACTAATTATTTTAATATTTTTACAATTTTATGGTATATTATTTTATTATTTTCTCTAACTATTTTTTTAATTTATTATTATTTGAATTTCATGGTATTGAGCCAAACCCACATTCCCTTGTGAGTTTCTAAATTTGATACTTATGCGTTTGAGATATGAATTTAGAATTCATATTTTTAACCAAATGCATAGTATTTGGTGTTCCACCACTATCATAAAATTGTAGGTAGTAATAATAATAATAATCTTACTCGACAATCTTATACATCTTATCTTATATATATAAAGATTGAATCCTTAAATTTATTGTGGAGTTTTAATGATATTAATGGATATTTTTACATTTAATATTAGTTCATATTAAATTATATATATATATATATATATATCTTATATCTTATCTTATCTTATCTATTATACTAAAAGATTGAGTCCCCTTATTAATGTGGAGGCTTCAAGAATATTATTTAATGTAGAGTCTTAATGAATTCAATTTTTATCTAAAAAATTATAAAATCTCAATCTTAATAATTTTAAAAGTCTCTTCTTAATCATTTGAAAAGTCTCTTCTTAATAATTTGAAAAGTCTCTTCATATGAATAGTCCTTTCATATCCGCAAATTACACAAATAATTTAATTATAAATAACACCTTTCCTGGACATCAACATTCATATTGTGGTGTTCTCGGTATGCTTGCATTTCGACTCACAATTGATCAATTTTCGTAGTATGTTTTTTACCGACTACAACAAAATCCCATCCACTATCCTATCCCACCTCACGGTTACCAACAGTCACCAACAACACCCTCTTTGCCGCCCAGACGTAACCGATTATGTAACGAAAGAGAAAAAAAGGAGGTCGTGATTTATACTAAATATTAAGCAACAGAAAGTGAGAGAGGGAAGAAAGTTACTAAAAGTGGGAAAGTTTTAACAAAGAGTCGAAGCAAATTAGGTAATGTGTTTAATTTGTTTTGTTCCTAAGAAGGAAAGGCACAACCACGGGGTGGTGGTGTGTTGGGAAAGAGAAGGGGTCCATTTCAACGACAGAGATATATACAAAAAAAAAAAAGAATGGGAGAAAAAGAGGATGGGTGGTGGTGGGGGTGGGTGGCCACTGGCCATTAAATTAATAGCAATATCCAATACGTATCTATTCCCCAACTCTCAATGTGGGTAACGTATGTTTATTGATATTATTATCAAAAAATATAAAAATGAAACGATGAAACTTATTCCTTTTTGTCCGTCAACATGTTCGTTTAATCATTTGTTGTATGCTTTCGTTTGTTAATATTTCCGTAACAATAAGAAATTGTGTAGTTTTTTTTATTAGTCGTCACTTGACTATTTTATCGATTCTCTCTCTTTATATTGAATTTAATATTAATATCAAATGTCCAGTAATATTAATATCTATACTATATAATACTTATCCCCCTTAATTTAATGTGGAGGTGAGATTTAATTGTAACTTTTAATTGTAAATATATGAAGAGATTATTTTAATTGTAACTTTTAATGTAAATAAACTAATTTAAATACAAAAGTTATGATAAACATCACAATGCAAATGCACCTTCTAATACACAAGGTGATTAAAATGAATTTTTAAATGATAGTATAAATTACAAGATGGTTAAATTTTAGCTATGAAATCTTAGATACAATCGGTGCATCGCACGGGTTGAATAAATCAAAAACAACCCCGGAGCAACATACGGGTTAGTAAAGCCTCATTTCATATAACTAATTTCATAGACTAAAATAAAAGGACAATAACAATAAAAAACATATAAACTTCTCTAAAAGGCATTTAAATTCTGCCATCTGCTCATTCAACCGTCTGCCCCAACATTACGTACAAAACACGTGCACCTTCTAATACACAAGGTAATTAAAATGAACTTTTAAATGATAGTATAAATTACAAGATGGTTAAATTTTAGCTATGAAATCTTAGATACAATCGGTGCATCGCACGGGTTGAATAAACCAAAAACAATCACGGAGCAACATACGGGTTAGTAAAGCCTCATTTTATATTTAATTACATAGACTAAAATAAAAGGACAATAACAATAAAAAAACATATAAACTTCTCTAAAAGGCATTTAAATTCTGCCATCTGCTCATTCAACCGTCTGCCCCAACATTACGTACAAAACACGTAGATATTCAACCAAAGACCGTGCATCGCACGGGTTGGATAATGCCTCGTATATATAAAGATTAAGTCCTCCTAATTAATATGGAGTATTAAAGTTTAAATGTCATTATACCAAATACATAATTTTAATATATAAAATGTGGAGTCATAATAATCTATACTACTTCCAATCAATGTTTGAAGAATTTCGAAAGACACATCTCTTTATCATAAGATTTTAACGTCTATTTTTTGGTGTCCAATAATTGAATTTCAAGAATAAATGAACGATTAAACTACTCTTTATCTTTTCATTTGCTTACAAGCTAACGTTTCTGATGACTATATATAGTCTATTTTACTGTCTTCACCAATTACATAATGCAAATTAATACACAAATGATATATAACCCGGTTAATTAACTGTTGCCTCATATCACTTACACAATTGCTTAGGTTTTCATTAAGAAGCTAAATATTTGCTTAATTAGCTTATGTTGTTAATCGAAATTACAAAAGTTGAGGTTCAGTTCACTTTAACTGTTCTCAGATTTTGATTTATAGCTGTTATAATGTTCTGTATTATTTGGTTTTGACGTGTTTTTCCTTTATGAATTCAAACTGTTACATGCAGGGTTTGGATTATATTCGAAACATGATTCAGTCATCTATGTATAAGCAGTTGTCTACGAGGGAGAAGTATTATTATTTTCTTCATATATTTGCTGTTTCGGAAGGATTTTCACTGCCTAAAGATGTACGCTTACTAATTTTTCTAGATAATTGCTATGCTGCATTGAGTACCTTATGGCACTTGGTTCAAGTGTAATATGAATTATCTGAATACCCTGCATTTATTATATTTTTTTGACCAAACTCAATGTTTGATCTTTCTTCAGGATTAAGCATCTGCTTGATGTTGTTAGTAACTCCGATCTTGATGCACAGTTGGATTCCTTAAGAACAAAATTAGATTTGGTAATAAATTGTAATAGTATGCAGTTAGCTATTGTTGGTTTATATTGTTCCTTCCGATTGTTGATAAACAAGGTTTTTCGGTCACGTGCACAAGTTGAGCAAGAGTCTGCTGGATTGAAGATCCTAACGTTCGAAAGACATCTGTTCTTAATAGCCATCAAGAAGCTTCAATGAATGAATTAATTAGCCTCTAGAATCTCAGTTTCACCGGCTCTTGAATAGAGCTTGCCTTCCTAAATTATTCACATGGTGAGATCAAGAAACTGAACAAGACGAACCCTATTTCACTGTATACATTGAAGGCAGCAGAATGGATCTGTCGGGTGGATTAGGTAATTGGTTTAAACGGGTAATTTTGGTTTAAACGGCTCTTGAATGGATGTGTCGGGTGGATTAGCTCTTAAAGAATGCTGATGGATAATATTAAATCTCTCAATTCGATTTCTTAATGTACAGTTTATCATTATTTCTTTGGTTAGGTTTTTAAAAAAAAATTGAGTGTATACCTTTTATATTACAGCTCCATTAGTTTGGGTCAAACATTAGAATGGAAGTCGGAAGTCACTAATATAAAGAGCACTATTGAGTTAGTTTGGTTAAGTTTACATCATGAATATTGTCCTGCAGGAAGAGAGAGCGTAAAGAGAGCCAAAATTTTTTGACTTAATACGTTTGTATATACTTCGATCCATTAACATACATATGATATAAAAATAAGTTTTTGACACAAATAAGAGTTTGATTTTGTAATAGCAAACAAAACATGTGCATCGCACGGGTCAGAATGCCTCGTTATATTAAAATTTTACAAAATTCCATAATTTATTAACTATTTTTCCATTTTTTAAAACTATAAATACATTAATAATAATAGTAATAATAAAATAAATTTATATATTGTACTCAATAAAACTTCTAAAATTCTCTAAATTAAGAATTACTCTTTCAATCTGTAGTTTTTTTATATAACAACTTTATGGCGGAGTCGAGATTAGAGGTGGCCAAAAAGATTGGAACCGGAATCAACTGTGAAACCGACCAGATAGGGATTTGCGGAACCGGAACCGTGTTAGACGGTTCCGAACCGGAACCGAAACCGTGTCCAGACGGTTGGGTTCCGGTTCCAGAAAATGTAACCAGCGGTTCCCGGTTCGGAACCGTAACCGAACCCAAAATACGACCGGGAATGTCACACGCCGTAGACCCTTATCACAAGGATCTACCAGGCTAAACTCCAAAAGACTACTCAATTATTGACCAACCGGGGTCGAAATTAAATACAAAGCAGACCGACAAGGTCATTAACCAATTCAGAAACTAACGACATTCACATTACAATGACAATAATAAACTTGAACACAGAAAAGAATGACAACTCAATTTAATAAATGAAAACTACACCCATGCAAGGGTGAATACTCAAACGACAGAGAAATACCGACCAAAATGAAATAAAAGAAAAGACTCTGACTCTGGTGTGATTAGTATCATTGTCCTCTATCTTCCAAGTCAATCCTGAGACTGCTCCCGAGCTGCCAAAACCTGAGCGCATAACAGGCACCCACCCCCCGAAAACTCGGGGGTTAGCAAACTGGAATTTTGCTAGTGCAAGTACATAATATACAAGATATACGAATAATAACAACACAAAACTCAACAGCCGCGAAGCCTTAACACAACCCATACATTCCCATATTCAACACAGAATAGCACTCGCATACACAAGGTGAAAGATAATCACATAGTCATATTCTATTTGCGGAACATAACACCAATGAAACTTTAAACGAGCCCAATGAGTCAAAAGATCTAGTTTGAAAATCTATTTTATAAAGGAAAAACATTTTGATAAGATAATTTGCAAACGTTATTATTGACTCGTGCCGCCCTGGGGTTTTGAAAATCGAATGGGAATACCTTTAGAAAATAACTTCAAAAGCTCTCGGGTCATCGACCCAGCATGTAGAAAACAATTTGCAAGAAAACCATTACAACGTTATTCGGGGTCCTCGACCCAATTTATAAAACACTATCACAAGCGAAACATTACAACATCGCACGGGGTTCTCGGCCCAATCCAAATAATATCATCACAGTACAATCAAAGGCACAACCTCTCATTCGACAAATCCAGCTCAAGACCCCCGATTAATTAACCCTTGGAGATCTCGTCAAATATCCTTGGTTAATTAACCGTGATACCAACATTGAAAACAAGTTGAAACAAACTTTCAGAAACACGAATCGCAGTCTACATCAAGACCAACATTTTAAAGCGAGTTGCAAGAACTTTGAATTACGAAAATCATTTGGTAACGAGGTCTTAGCTATCACTCAAATATCCGTTACCAATAAGCCTGCCAGGCGCCTCCCTTGCACACCTGTGCACCGGCGTTCACTCCACTATGTTGGCCGCCCCTTGAACATGTCACCGCGCCGGCGATGCACATAATAATAGTAATAATAAAATAAATTTATATATTGTACTCAATAAAACTTCAAAAATTCTCTAAATTAAGAATTACTCTTTCAATCTGTAGTTTTTTTATATAACAACTTTATGGCGGAGTCGAGATTAGAGGTGGCCAAAAAAACCGGAACCGGGAACCGAACCGTGAAACCGGACCGTATAGGACAGTTCTGGAACCGAAACCGTGTTAGACGGTTCCGAACCGGAACCGAAACCGTGTCCAGACGGTTCGGTTCCGGTTCCAGAAAATGTAACCAGCGGTTCCCGGTTCGGAACCGTAACCGAACTGTGGAACCGCGAACTGTTCGGAATCGCCGGTTCACACGGTTCCGGAACCGGGAACTGTTGAAAAAAAGGGAACCGGCCGTTTGAAAAAAAGGGAACCGTTGAAATGTGCATACAAATGTGGTCCCTTTGTCCATGGATCAAGGTGGCAGCCTGCTTCCTCCATTTGTTTTTTATTTTTTGAAACCAACTTTGCAGTGCAAAGTTTAGACATGGTGCCAGACAGGCTGCTTCCTATAAATTTTTTATTTTTTCAAATTCAATTTTCTCCCAATTTTATCTCTAATTTCTCCCTATAAATACCCTCCCAATTAAAACAATTAAAGTGAACTAAAAAAAAACAATTAAAGTGAACTAAAAATAAAAAAAGGTTCGGACGGTTCGAACCGGGAACCGCCGGTTTCCGGTTCGAACCGAAACCATAGCACTAAGTTACCGGTTCGGTTCCGGTTCCCATTTATGGAACCGTGGAAACGGCGGTTCGGTTCCGGTTCGAACCGGAACCGGAACCGTGGCCACCTCTAGTCGAGATACAATTTTTATCATATAATCATAATAATATATATTGTATTAAATAGAATTTCTGAAATTTCATAATTTATGATTTACGCTATAGTTTTAAAGACGGAAGATGCATCGGTAACAAAAATAATAGAACAATAATAAAAATTAATTTTTTTATTGTACTTGATAAAACTTTTAAAATCCCCTCATTCATGAGCTATCCTTTAATTTTAAAATTGAAGATGTGTGAGTCAATCATTTAATAAGAATTAAATGCAATATTCATGAAAAACTTATTTTTTATACATACAGTAAATGAAAAAAAATTATTAATTTTTTAAGATTATATATTACATGCAAATAGCGTATCCGTTTTATGTACTTGTAATCTAGTCTAGTATATATAGATACGAGACATGCAGAACCCGTGCTACGCACGGGCTAAGAATCTAATTGTTAATCGTGTATTCTTTCTGTATATTGGCGAGTGTATACTTAATTATTATTTAGTATGTTGTATGAAATATTTTAACTTTCTTGTATAAAAATTTAAAAGTGTTTGATGTTGTTTTGGTTTTGGGGTGTTGTATTTTATATATGGGCTTTTGGTTATTAAGTTGTGATGGCTTTGTTTCTTTTGGTCTATTACTTATTTGCATGATAAAAAAGGCTTTATTTCTTTTGATCTATTACTTATCCCTACAATACTTGTCCGTTAGATGGTTTTTGCATTGTAATATGAAGAGTTTTTGCATGGTAATATGAAGCACACGGGTCTATCTAATTGGTTATAGTTTAATGTGCGTTAAATATTTTCTTTATTAAGTTTGTAAGTTAAAGTTTGTGTAATAATGTATATATAATAATGCCACATAATAATGTATAAAAATCGTTACAAACCTTTTTAGCTTCATCTCATTTTATTGTACAACTAATTTCATTGAAAATTAACATTGAAATCTAACTAATATTAATAAATTTATCAATAAATTCAATTATAAATGGCCAACTAAATGAATATTAATTAACACACTATTAATAATTCCTAAAACCTTTGGACTCCACTATTATGTCTTACACTTAATTTTTTTAATTTACAAATGGGTTTGAGCAAAAATTATGTACTTTTTCTTTTATATTCATTATTCAAGTTGCATGCTTACATAAACTAATCATGCTAAAAAGTATAATTTAACCATTTAAATGTTGCTTTACATACATGCTCGTGCACATTTTCTTTAATCAATTCGCATATGTGAGTTACATGAATAGAAAAAACACATAAATTACTTGTATATGAAAATGCATTAACATAATACATATATCTATCTATATTACATTAGGTTAAATCATCAATTATTCTTGCAACCTTTTCAACTTCATCTCATTCCATAACCGACTTTTAATTCTATACTAATTACTAAATATCATGTGATAAATTCCTAAGCCTTGCACTTCCATCTCGATATTGTATATACTTCACATTAAATGCACCGCTTTATTTTTCGATAAAAGTTTGAACTTTTGCTTATGTTTAAAACTCAACTTTGTTATTTGATATTATAATTTACAAACGGATTTAAGTCAAAGTTTGTATTTTTCCTTTTATTCATTACTCAATGTGATATTTTTAATATGTCATATTTTGCTATTATGGCAAACTCATTTAATGGGCGTAAATATTAGTTTCTCACTAATGATTCTACATATAGAAAAAGAAAACATTTTTCGATCGTGGACCTTCTTCTTTTCAATAATAATTCAATTGCATTACACGATAAATTCATTCTAATATTTCTCAAAGAGCATTCGAAAGCAACTACTTACATAAACTAATCATGCTAAAAGTATCATTTAACCATTTAAATATTACTTTACATACATGCTCGTGCACATTTTCTTGAATCAATTCGCATATGTGAGCTACATCAATAGAAAACGATATAAATTACTTGTATATGAAAATGCATTAACATAATACATATATCTATATATATGTTTATCTATAACAATCACCTAAATATGTAAGAAACAAAGAAAATAGTTGGTATCCCAATCTTTGGTTACATTTATGTGAGCATCGTGATATTGTGTGATTTTCATGATACGTGCGTATGATAACTAAATTAAGAAAAAAAAGACCAAGTTAATTACAAAGATCTAAAAGATGTGTGAATCATCTCCAAAATGTTGCAAAAGAGAATTTACATACCGCTACCAACAATCAAAGATCTAAAAGACGTGTGAATCATCTTCAAATGTACATACTAAATGTGATTTTGGCCGGTTTATATAGGCATGAATTAGGTTAAATCATTAATTATTCTTGCAACCTTTCGCAACCATTGCACTTCATCTAACCGACTTTTAATTCTATACTAAATGCCATGTGATCAATTCGCAACCTCAGACTTCATCTCCTTTCATGATTGTATAGTTATTATGAGGCTGCATTGAATTCCGAGCATTAGCTATCTTATACTCTATGCAACTACTAAACGACTCCAACTTGGTTTTAACTCTAAAAACTTTATCATCATAACTCCACTTTTAATTTAGGGACTGAATCTTATAGTATTATAGATTATAACAATTGATGTAATAATTTGACACATCAATATACATTATTTGTATGGACAATACTACAAAATAGATTGAATAGACCACTCATAATAAAGGTAGACATTGTTTACAAAATTACAAAATGTGACATCGCGAGACAATTGAGTACAAGGTTGATACGTTATTTCAGAAAGTTGATAATTTTGCAGGTTATACTATTTATTAAATAGTAGGTTTGCAACTCCAAAAAAAAAAAAATGTTATCTAAAATAGAAAAATAATAAAAAATCGAATATAACAAATAAGTTTTATATTTATTGAGGCTTAGCTGTGAGACTAGCATGCTTCGCCTGATACAAAAATATTAAATATTCAAGATATTAGAATAATATATATATATATATATATATATATCAATTCACAACTTAAAATCCATTCTCATATGATCATAAGGGTTCAGGTGAGAATACCCCTTATAGTGAGAATTTGGAATGATTTTAAGCCTTAAATTTTAGTAGTTTCAATGGACAGGATTTAATTGTTAAATATGCTAATTGATTAACTGAAATTACCTCTATCAAACACTGTAGGGCATAACTGGAAAAACAACTTTCTGCATATCCTAGTAGCCGCTAAATACGCTACACGATCTATTTTCAAATTTTTGCCAAACATAATCTTTTCCACTGTTTCTACTAGGGCTTCACAGTTTTTTTTTCTCACTTCAAAATTCTTCTAAAGATCAAATTGCGGAAGAGTCTCTAACTCAAATAGTAGTGGCGCTATGTTAATTGCCCACACCAGGCACGCACTGCAATCTGAAAGAGGTGGAAGGAAGACGAGAAACGCAAAAGGTATACTTGATTTTATGCATATTTATTTCACCAATATTGCATAAAACCGATAATATATGGATGGTGTTGGCCTTTTACGATATTTTTTGCATATTTACAAGATTTTTTGCATATATAAATTTAAAATTGTTTTTTTTTGGGCACAAACATTGTTCTATTAGTGCAGAAAATTACATTCTTTTTTGTTGTTATTAGGGATTCAGATTCGAATTGCTAGTTTGAGTTTGTGATTGTAGATGTGGATTTGGAGGAATGTAGTAATGCATACATATTGTCATATATATGCATTTAGATTTTTGGAAGAAGAAATTATGAAATTAGGTTTGTAATGTTCTCTGCATATGCATACTCACTATCTTATATATGCATATGTCTTGACGTATATCCCAATTTTATGTCCATACACAAATGCATAAACATTATTACATATATGCATTTGAATTTATGAAATAAGAAATTCTAAATGGGATTTATGATTTTATCTGCAAAAATTGGGGATATTCAATTATTAATGTGACTTGTTGACTTTTTTGTATGTTAAAAGAATTACCCATATTAATTTGGTATTGTCATATATATTGGCCCAAATATGCATATTAACAAACTTTGTTATGCATTAAGGTGAACTCGTGATGCGTAATATATGCATCGATTCGTATTTTCAACTTTAAGGGAATTTGGGTTATTTTTTGTTTATGCATACATGTATGGATTGTTCTTTTAAATGCTCATAAATGTATTGTTGTATATGATTTATACGTATATTCACATGTGTATAAAAAAGTGGATTACTTGGAGTTCATATGCATAAAAATTGATTCATTCATGCATTAAATATGTGATGACGATGCATAAGATGCACACAAATTCTTGATTTTTGTGTTGTGTTAATAACATGATTAATTGTGATGAAATGATCTTAAAATATATATTTCAGAGAGCACCAAACACAGGAATGATACAAATGCATCCGAAGTTAATGAGATGCAAGGACATGACGATGACTTCGAAGATAATGTCAGTGAGCATAGGACAACAAGGTCCAAGACAAACGTTGTGGATAAGGGAAAGCGTAAGATGGCCTTGGAAAAAGGTAAAGATTTGTTGTTTGATGAAGACAACAAAGTGGACACAAAACTGTCGAAAAGAAGGAAAGGGATTCGTATAGATGAAGGTAGAGATGTGAAGGCCATGGTGCATATGAAAGGGAAGAATGTTGTTATAAGTTCAGATGACATGTATTATCACCATAGAATTCATGAGTTTCATCACCATTAGATCAGTTTTCTGCCAGTAGTAAACTGCCATGCACGGTTAGCGCACGCTAACATATGTATATTAACATGCGCTATCGGGAATAAGTTAATGTACGCTACGTTTGGTACGTAACGTACGTTATGTTACCGATGAGTCGATCGAGAGAATCGACAAGATTGCCAGCTAGCGTACGCTAGACCTGGTCAGTTGCGTACGTTAACAGACAGACTTAGCGCACGTTACGTAGAGTACGTAGCGTACGCTAAGTGGTTCAGGCAGATTGCATATTTAGAGCTTTTGGCCGTAGACCGGATTGATAGGCATTCGTTCGACTTGAGATGAATTCTATATCATTTCTTTTGTTAAGGTTCGAGCTTACTACGTTGATCGAAGGAGGCGGCCTTCGAGTGTGCTGAGATCATTGAAGTGTTTCGTTCTTGCCATCTTCGAGGCAAGTATCGTAATGTGTTAATATTGGTATTTTTGAGCATGCGTGTGGTTTATTCATGTTGATGAACATGAGATTTGTTTCATTGAATTGTCATGATATTCGTTATCTAGTGTCTGTATGTTCATGTTGATGGACATAGCGATTTGGCATATATGTATGCATGAGTTGTGTTTGTGTTTGTTGTGCGATCTATGCTAAGGGCGCTGGATCGGATGTCCACCTCGTGTTGGTCCGACGGGATCATCTTGGGATCTAGGCTGAGGGCGCTGGATCATTGGACGGGTTATTTCCACCTCGTGTTGGTCCGACGGGATCATCTTGGGATCTAGGCTGAGGGCACTGGATCATTGGACGGGTTATTTCCACCTTGTATTGGTCCGACGGGATCATCTTGGGATCTATGCTGAGGGCGCTGGATCATTGGAATACCCTTGCTGTGTGAATGGAATCTTGTGGACTCGCATTATCGGATTCAGGTAGCGGAAGTCCGTGTGGTGTATTTTGTTATGTATTGTTGATGCATATTTGATTCGTTTAAATGATACTTGTACTAGCATCGTTTTGTTAACCCCTTCGGGGGTGGACATTTGTTTTGATGTTCAGGTAGCCGAGGTGCAGGGAAACAACCACAGTACCGATGTGACGACGAAGGGGTTCAGTGATGTTTGTTGTTGTTTGTGATTTGTCTTCTTGGTTCAATTTCAGTACTCGAGTACGTGTGTCTAAATAATATTATTTCGATATGGTTGTATTAATTAACTCGTTGAGCCAGTTGGAACCGGTTTTGTAATTTGAATTTCCGTGGTATTGATGGATTATATTTACATTTCTTCTATTTAGCCTTGTAAATCCTTACTTAAAGGGCTTACGGCGCTGTAATTATTCCGAATATCTCCGGGTGTTACAGGTTTTGTAGCCCAGATAAGCCCAAAGTACCAGCTTCAAATGAATTCCCCAGAAACTTAGAAGAACTGCTTCCGGCAGAACTTGAACTATTGTTCGTAGCACCACCGTTCATAAAACATGAAGTACCATTAGCATATGTTCCAACATCATCTTTTCTAGCTCCTCTACTTCCAAAAGAATCTGACAACCCATAAACTTGCAACTTAAGGAGCAGTTGCATTAATAAACAGAAGCGAACAAGTTAATTACATAATATAAAGCAAGGACAAAGTTCAAGAATATATTATCACAAATCGGGAACATTGGACTCAGGAACAAGCAAATCGAACTCGAATTTCAGTGAATCAGTGTCGACTTCAGTCTCAAACACGGTGGACTCCATCGGGATAGAATCATATACCAACACCGACCGGAAATCACCATCGTGTGTTTCTTCGACGAAGGAATAAAGGAAAGAAAACCGATTCCATTCATGTGGAGTATTGTGAGATCGAGTATAGGGTTTTTGAGAGAGAGAGAGAGAGAGAGAGAGAGAGAGAGAGAGAGAGGCGATTTGTATTCCAACTCAAGAACAGGAAATAGGGTTTGAGAATGACACGTGAATCGGGTGTTGTGTTGAATCAGATTAGGTTTGAGGTTTAATATGGGTTTATGGGCTAATTAATCTGAATCAGAGATATTAAGTGTATTAGTTGAGTGGTAATTATTGTAAATATTAAAGCTGTATGAACTTTTAATATTTTAGTGGCCCATGAACTTACCAAAAATGGAACGAGCAACTTAGAGTGGGACACCTAAAATGAAAAGATGAGTGACTTAGACTAGTAGTTGGGACGGAGGGAGTATTTCTTATTATATTTTGAAGAGTTGAATGTATAAATTTAATTTTTTATTTTAATTTTAGATTATAATTTTCAAAATAAAATAATATGTATTCATATAATATATTTTATTTATTATAATTTTAAGGAATTAATTTCTTTTTAAATATTTTTAAATTTATTAATTTAATCCAAAAAAATTTAAGTAAAAAACTATATGTACTCTTATAAAAATCCGTTATAAAATAATTAAACAAATTCAAATAATTTATTTTGTTTTAGTGTAAAATTTAAATTTGACGATATTTTTTTAAAAATATTTAAAATATTTTTCGTAACTATTAAGATGATTTAGTCTATTGCAACGCTTTAAATTCACATATAATCCAATACTTTAGCTTGGTGTTGCATTAACGTCTTTTGCAACAGTGCATTCTGGTCTAATGCAACACTAATTGAGTAGTATTGCAAAAGACCAAAGATTAGAGGGCTATTGCAATACCTTTTCTTGCAACACTAGAGATATGCGTTGCATATGAGCACTTATGGCGTAGTGCTTGTTAGACTTTAGGCGTATTCCACTCCCTTTTGTTTTCACTGGATCAGGGGGTCTCACGTGTAACACCCCCAGATCCGACCGGGAATATTACAGCGTCGTGGGCCCCGATATGGAACCCACAAGGCTGAAGGAAATTTTCGCAAACATTTACAAACGTCTAAGAGGCGAACGACGGTACTATCTTTAAAAACATTCAAAGACTTTACAAAACCCGTTCAACAAAACCGTCGTAAAAATCTCATTTGAAACCACAAGGCCTGAAATGCCAAAACTAAACAGTTTAAAAACATACGTTAAGCTATCGCTTACACGCACTGACAGAACAAATTTAGAAAACGATTGCCAAAGTAACCTAAGCTACCAGATACCAAAAGGCCATTTAAAAATACTCACGCAGCGGATAAAGACAAACAATTAAAATACTCTAGCAGCGGAATACAACAACAGATCAGAAGTTCAATACACAAATACATGTCCTAGCCAGCATCCTCCGGGAAGCTCATCTCTTCACGACCGCTACAAGCTTGATAATCCAAGAACCTAAAAAGAAAACCCACGACGGGGTCAGCCATAATATCCAACAATGATAACCATCACATCACTTCAATAATTACATCTCAATGGAAATACCAAGTAAGAATACGACCAATGTAATCTTACCGTCGTAACTTTACGAAAATCTACGATTCGTATCCTTAACAACACAATAAGATAATACCGAAATATCTATACGGTATCTCAACAATACCGAAGGTTCTCAAAATATTATCATAACTCGCGATACGGAAATTATACCAACTCTGGCCAATTCAATCCATCGGATAACGTCGATAATTCCAATACGATAAGCGATTGTCCATCAACGACAAGTATCAAGAAAATACGGAACATACCTCAAGATACGAAATGCCACGATGAAATCACGTCAGTCTAATCCAAGATCAGATCAACAACATACGAACACGGTCCTAACACAAGACCTACAAATGCATACTCATATGACAACTTCAATATGATCACAACAATAACGACAATGTATACTTATGGCAAACCCATAATATACATATGCACAACAACAATACATGGCAATCCGATGATCCAGCGTTCACTGCCTAGATCCCCCGATGATCCCGTCAGACCAACCCGAGGTGGAAAACCCGTCCAATGATCCAGCGCACGCTAGCATAGATCCCTCGATGATCCCTTCGGACCAACACGAGGTGGACATATGACAACAATGCACAACTGCACAAAACAACAGTACACAATACACGACAACAACAATGCACAAATGCATGACAACAACGATACATGAATGTATCACGACATGATCGACACAAATGATAAAAATGACTAGAGTACTTGCCCCGAGTCCTTCGATAACGATCTCAATGTCTAACCCATCACGAACCATTATCATCAATACTCGACGGTCAAAAGTATCACGAATTGCAGATAATTCATATCTTCGTCTTTATCACAATATATCCTCGATATACAAGTATACCAATAACAAAAGTAAATCATATACATTATGATTTAGATTCCCAAAACTTGAATACGATTTATAATCCCAAATCTCCTGTGATTACGATTATAAACATTGCTATACGAGTTATACACGAATGAAATAGAAACCATTCATTAAATACTATAAACTGAGCAAGTAATAACTTACCTCGATACCGATGAAGCCGTTACCAATTCAATTGCCGTCATCTACAAGTCCCTTGGCCCTGATCAATGCAATTCACGAACATTCTCGAACACGACCGCAAAGCATGGTTCTAATTACCAATCAATAATCTCAACCTATTACAATAATCGAAAGACAACAAGTTCGACAACAATCAACAATCGATAAAACCAATTCACAAACCCAACGGCTCAACAATATCTCGGTTAACCACAAGTCTGATCAAACCAACTTAAATGATCACGAATTCATAACCGAAACAGAATATACTATCCTGCCTGATGACTTAGCGCACGTTAATCACTTAACGTAGCGTGCGCTAAGTTGTTCCCGTTAGCGTGCGCTAGACAATAAGCTTAGCGTGCGCTAATACTATACAGTTTGCATGCTTTTCAGGTACCGATCACGATTATCAAGAACACTAAGTGATCCAAAACCATATTTATAGTCATCAAAACAACGAAATCCGATATCCTTTAATATACAAACAATCATTCAACTTATAATCCAAGTCCTATATCCATATATCATCTTCCTCAATATCAACCTCATGAAACATTAAGAACGTAACAACACTTCCATAATCTATCATTACAGGGAGTAATCATCAACAATAACATCAACATCCGCAAAGGAGAAGGAGGATTAACCAACTTATCTCAAGAAAACGAACTACACAATACAAATCACCCAAATCATATTAATATCATCATACTCCGGTAATCCATCTCATAATCATGCTTATCAACTTGTTTATGTAATAATCATCAACTCAAGAACATCAACATTCAATCCAAAGATGAAGAGGGATTACCTTTTTGAAGGAATGTATTGAATCCCAAGTTTGAATCCATTTCCAAGAATCACCAACGATTTAAAGAACAAAGCTTTAATCTTGTTAAAGAGGATCATCCCTCAGTGTTTAGGAACTCCAAAAGTCCTCCCAAGGTTCTCTCTATCGGTTGCAAGAAGAGAATGGACGAAATGCTTCATAATACCCGTCTGTCCCTTTATATAGAATACATTACTAGCGTGCGCTAACATCTCATTTTTAGCGTGCGCTACGGCTTTAGCGTGCACTAACTGACTTTGTTAGCGTGCGCTATCGTAGTCCAGTGGCTACTGTCTGGCTTCGTACATGTGCTTACGTACGTAATGCCTATGCATTAGCGTACGTAACTTACACTCTCTAGCGTACGCAAGTCCTTGCGTTTAGCGTGCGCTAATATCAGTTGACTCGTTTGTCTGTATGCTCCGAAGACTGGTCCACACGCCGAAAGTGCTGACGAGGATAAGATTCCTTTTTGTCCAATATACCATTAGCGAGCGCTAACCTTTAGGGTTTAGCGTGCGCTAGTACTACATTACAAACATTCGTTGACTTATCAGAACGTGCGCCGAAAGTGGCCTGGTCCACACGCAGATTCCTTCCGATCTGACTGCATTAGCGTGCGCTACATTCTGCCTCTAGCGTGCGCTAACCATGAACGATAACGTGCGCTATACTTGAATATTATCGTGCGCTAATCAGGCTATACTTAGCCATTTTCAGCTATTCTTGTCCAACGTATCGACATATCGGATACGTATACATGACGCACTATATCCTCTAATACAATTGTCGACCAAGTACGATAATTATACCGATACTGACATCTCAGTCCTTCATTTATTTTATCTATACTTTACAGATTCCATGCTGTACAATATAACTCGGATAAAATAATATTAAACAACGGTAGTAGAAATTCCGGATATTACATACTACACCACTTAAAATAAGTTTCGTCCTCGAAACTTGCAAGCCGTTATAGAAAAATCAACAAACCGTTCAACCAAAATATTCTGAAACCATCACAACAAAGATCAATCATCATCATTAACGAATAACCAAAATAGTACACTTATATATGCGCCAAGTCGACGATCTCCTGAGGTACTAGTAAGTGACTTCACTGTAAAGCCTCAATACGTTTACAATAACAATTACATGAGTCTCAACAAAATATATCATTTTCGGATGAAATAATCTATCCGTGTCAAATCCTGTTTGCCTGATTACACAATCAAGTCCCAATCTGCTAAAAAAACAATAATGCATGATACATTTGTGAAACAAATGCTCAACACAATGGCAACGAATCCCGAAACATCGACAGCCAATCTGAACGCTCAGATGATCACCAACAATAATCAACCAATAAATTTACTGAGAATATCATCGACATGATAATCTTCAATATGACCAACCAGAGGTCAAAACACAATCGAGAATATCATCAACATGATAAACCCCAATATTACCAACGAACGATCAATGATAATCGGGAATACCCTCACACGGTAAGCTCCAACATGATCAACATAGAACCGTAGAAACCGATATACGAAAGAACAAAATTCTCAAAACATTAAACAAATCATATACAGTGAATCTCAACGAAACACAACCGACTGGTGAACATTCCCCTCGGCATATGAACAACCAATCGCAAATCGATGAACATACCAATCATAAGTGGAGTGGGGACGACCACTCAATATCCAAAGCAACCAGCACGGGGTTACTATCCCAAATCTACGCTTACAAAGAAATCATTCAAAAATCATTATGGTAGAATCGCGCTACTACCATACCAGTGGAATCACATATCACATATGTCACGGTTTCACAAAATCCATAGTTCTAAATTACTTCATGTGAATGAATCTACAATACGCAGTATATTTCTCTTATCTGATCAATCAACCGATCATTCCTGGATAACCAAACTACCATACCAAAGTTCGAATCTCTTTCCATAGTTCCATACTGATGTCTTATCCAATTTGTGAGTCTCACTCAGAACTTCACCATGATATGCATTATGCACTAAATGCGTATGTATATCAGTCACATTTTCAAAACCAGTTTGAAATCATATAGTCTCGTCAAGAAGATAAATTTTCGAAAGTTCTTACAAAAATTTCAAAACTCAAAACAAAATTTTCGTAAGACCACAAAATAAATTTTTGAAAAGTTAAACTGGCTCGCTAATGCCAAGTATTCGATAACAGTTTTCCTTCGAATCCACACGATTTCGAAGTCTTAAAATGAAAACTATGCAAATGATTGACCACATCCATACTCCTGTATACCAATTCAGTTTGTCACCAATATCCACTGATATTCCATCGGAAAACCACACGATAGAGTTCCAAAATCTCAATATATACACTCCGACCCAAAAACTCCTTTTTCCACATATGACTCACCACGTCAATCATTAATCCACCCTGGATCACCTCAAATATGCCATGACAAAACATTGAAACAAATCAACACAGCGAAAGACTTCCCGAGAGGTTTCATTTGAACAAGTAAGCCAAAACCCCGAAAGGCACGAACGAAATAGATAACGATTAATAAAGTGTTTTACAATTCTCGGGAGTTTTAAGAAAACAGAAAGGCCTTTTGAAACATTAGGGTCTCAGCCCGTATCTCGTTCCACATTACAAGAAGTTTAAAAAGTAGAAAACTCTTTTCGGACTCCAAGTCCTCAGTTACAAAACTATTTCAAAATCGATTGGGTTTCGGCCCAAAAATCATTTTCGGTAAAACATCCGTAAAATGTTTATTTTGAAAAGTATCATTTTCAAATGCTCAAAAACAGTTCGTATATCTCAAGATGAACTAACATGACTACATTGTAATATCCGTAATTTTCGATTTTCGGTAAATTTCTTTTTTTTCGGAGGAAGTCCGTTTTGACGACTCACTCATGACCCTTTCGTCATTCCGAAAATGATTAATTCTGCACTTTTTGTCATCCGAGCTCGTTTCGGTGTCGTTTTGTTGAGTTCCGTGCTTTTTAGCGGTTTTTCCGCACTTGAGTTCGATTCTTGCGAATCTCGTCCGAAACTGTTGTTTCGACTTTCTTGTAAGTTCATTTAATGTTATTATTCATGTTGCAAGCTTCGGTTTGGTTATTCGATCACGTATCGTGATTTTGGGGCGTTTTGGGCCATTTTCGTAATTTCCCAAAGTTTGGGGCAATTACTTTCCGTTGTCGAATTTCGAGCCTTCGGGTAGTCGGAATCGTGTGTTCTATTAGTGCTCGGATTCGTCTTTTCGAGTACTTCGTAACCGTATCTTCGATTCGTACTCAGGTTCGGGTTTCGGGGTCGTTCGGGCCGTCGGAGTTGGTCCGCCGAGTCATGGCCGGGCATGCTCGGGCCAAAGCACCGGCCGAGTAACGTCGCGGTAGTGATCGGCGATTACGTACGTAAGGCGATTCGTCGTAAGGCCCGGCCGTAACGTGCGTAACGCTCGCATTTTCGAGGCGGTGAGTTCGGCCATGGCGATTCGTCGTAAGCCATGGCGATTCGTCGTAACCCGCCGTGATCGGCTATTTAAGGCTGGCGGCGTTTTCTTGACCATTTTCACTCGGTTTTCCTTCTCTTCCATGGCTGGAGGTGTTGTAATCATGGAAGGATGTTGTTAGACAATCAATCCATGAAGTCTTGGAGTTCATATCATCAATCATCCATCCTATAACATCCTCCGATCTACCGAATCAGGTCAGATTTCCTAGAAATCTAGTTTTGGGGAATTTGGGTGTTTTGGTTGTTTTCATCCGTTTTAATCCGATTTAACTTAGGATTGTGATGGATTGATGATTATTTAGATGTTTTATATCTTTCCCTTGTTATTCCATGGTTGGATCGTATCGATTCGTTATTTGGGTCGAGTTCTTGACCGACGCCTTGAAGGTGTCCGGTAAAATGTCTTAGAGGGGTTTTCGGGCGTTCTACGATTATTCTTCCTCGTATGATCGATGATTTATTGATTATATATTGTTAGGGTCGAGTTTCTTGCGAAGAAACCGAGTTGAACCCTTCCGTTCGTTGTCGTCCTTCTTTTCGATTGCATCGGGCGTTTCGAAGCTTTCCGGTTGAGCCGTCTTCGTCGGGATACTTGCGTGCCGATTTTGAGGCAAGTACCTTGTCCATACTATTATTGTTTTATGGATATGATAATTGGTGATCGTCTAAATGTGTTTGTGTGGTCGTTTGAATTGAACTTTCAAAAGATTCGGTTTAGCCTTGTTAAAGGCTTGCTTTCAAAACGCGTGTGTTTTGTGAATGGTGTGGTTTGAGAATGACTATGTGAACTCTATGGATATGTTTGGTGTTGATGTCGCACTTGGTATTGCGTGTGGACGTATATTATTTCATTTCGGTGCGTTGTGGTTTGACGTGGTGTTTTGCTAAGTGTTGATGCCTCTGGATGAATTATTTGGATATCTTTGTTGCATTGTGCTATGTGTGTGATTGTGTGAATGTGGGCGGGGCCTACGGTGGCACATGGCATGTGATCATGTGGCCAGGATGCAACAAGCGATTTATCCAACCGTGAGAGCCTAAGAAAAACTACGGTGGCACATGGCATGCGATCATGTGGCCAGGATGCAACAAGTGATTGATCCAACCGTGAGCGCCAAAGTTAATCTACGGTGGCACATGGCATGCGATCATGTGGCCAGGATGCAACAAGTGATTGATCCAACCATGAGATGTTGTGATTTGTTTCGCTAGCCAGCTCGGGAGGGTCCTTCGAGGCCTCGAGTGGGATTTGTGGCTTCGTCCCGGTCCTAGGCGATGCGCGTGCATGATTACGTTGTGTTTATTTTTATGTCCGTCGAGGACACGTGATGTTGGGCTCGGGCCCTGTGAATTGTTGTCTGTTTTCTATTTGCGAAAACAAAACCTTTGGGCTGTGACCCCTGTTGATTTTTGGAAAGACAAGGATTCGGAAATCCTAAATTGTTTTCTACTAAAACTCTCGATGGCATTTTAAACTGTTTTATAAATTGTTTTCCCTTGATTTGTGATCTTTCGGTTTTGGAATGTTTTACCAAACTCATGCCTCGGGAAGTGCTTTTCATTACGTTTGGAACTTTGAGGATTCCTGATTATTATTGTTCTTGGAACTTGTATTGTATGGCTCGTATTTTTGCACTTGTACTTGCACTAGCAAAACAGTGGAGTTTTGCTAACCCCCGAGTATTCGGGGGGTGGATGTCTATTTTTGTATTCAGGTTTTGGAGCATAGCACAGGGTCGGCATGAAGGATGATGAAAGATGAACGATACTAATCACACGAGGATCCGTTGATGTCGTATTGGTCTAGTTGTATTTTCTTTTCCACTGCAGTATCTTTTCCCCGTTGTACGGGAGTTTATTGTATTTTGACCCCTGCGTGGGTATGTGTTTGGAATTGAGTTGTATGTTATTATTGAAACACCAAGTCGGTCTACTGAGTCATTTTAGCCTTAAAGGCGATGTTTAGATGTTTGATTTTAGTTATCAGCCTGGTAGATCCTCGAGGAGAGGGTCTACGGCGTGTAATATCCCTGAGTGGATTGGGGGTGTTACAGAATGGTATCGGAGCTTAGGTTGTGGAAACCTAGGCTGTCGGGTCAGTGGTGTCTATTGAGTTTTTGTCTCGTAGGATTTTATCTGACTGAGTCGTGTCGCGACGCGTCGTCTGAGTTGGTTGGTCGTGATTAGTATCGTGGGCGATCATCATCTTCATGCGACCTGTGTTGTAAGTCTCCCTTCTTTGTGTTGTGCCTCGTGTGACACGAGCTATTTTTATGATTATGAGTTAATTGACGGAATCCTCTTATGGATTTTGATTGCGTGATATGTGATTATTTGACTCCCATTTTTCGTTCATATGAGGAGTAGTGTTGATGTCTTGTGCATGTTTGACTTTATTTCTTTTATCCGCTGCGCGAGTTCTTTTGTAATGGTTTTCGGTATTTTACCGACTGAGTTTTATTTCGAAAACCGATTCCTTAACCGAGTTTTTGGCATTACGGCCTTGATCATTTTGGCGAAATTCTTATGACGGTATTTATTATTTCTAAATGGCTTCTGTGAGTTTTTGAAATATTACCGTCATCGGCCTTTTTGGCGTTTTTGTAAATGGTTTTTAGCCTGCTGGGTTCCGGCGCGGGACACACGGCGCTATAATGTTCCGTGTAAGTACCTAAACTTTTTGGGCATTCTAGCCCATTGAATTATTTTTGAAAACCTTGAGTATCTTAGAAAATTAAAATTCGAGACGTACTTTTAAAATGAATTATTTTCTCGTGGTACGTCCAAGGTGCCACAATATATTTCAAAATTCTTCTAACTCGAGGACCAAAATATTTTGAGATATTTTCAAATGTTTTATAAACACTTTTACTTAGACCCGAGGGTCGAATATTCTGAAAGTCTTTCACTAAGAGAAGGTGTCCTCATTTTTGTTCAAACGCAAGACGATTTTCAAAGTCTCGATAACAATGTTTGCACTACTTTTTGTAAAGTGATACTCAAGATCAACTGGTGTTTCCAAACTATTTTCAAAAGGTGGTTTTCATTTTTAAAACCTATCATTCCTGTTTGCGGACCGTAAATGCGTGTATGGTTTTCGAACTTTCGTTACGGTGTTAACCCCGAATTGTGATTGAATTGGTGGCGTGAGCGTCGAGTCGTTCGCCACGCATATATTTTGTTAGCCCTTGTGGGAGGTGTGATGACGATCCTTAATGTTGTCATTTCGTGGTGGCTTGCGTGTTAACGCACTGTGTGGTGTTAAAGCTTGGGTTTGTATGTTTGTGTACATATGTGATTGTTTCATAATGTTTGTAATTATGTCTTTGGTTATTGTTCGGCCGTTGAGGTCGCGAACGATACCGTCGTTCTTTGTAGTGTTTGTGTGTATTATTTTACGATGATAATCGTTGTATATGATATGTATTATGATTTCTTGTTGTGCTGAGTTGGCATCTCCGCTATGTTGTTTTGCGACGTTATGCCCCATTGTATCTAGCATTTGTATTTTCGGTATGCCGAGCCGAGGCGTTTCAACCGTGATGTGCCGGGGCATGCACGTGTAAATTTGTCCTTCTCGTCGGTAACACATTTCAAGTGTGGACTCGAGGACACCGAATTTTTGCGAATTGGCTACCGAGACTTTCGGAGTTCGCGCTTCAGCACAAGTATCAGAATCGGCTTTGAGAGGCCTTCGAAGGATGTTTCTGTCGGTTGCTTGTTGTGTCGTCACCTTGATTTCGCTGTTGTGAGTTGCGGGGGCGACCTTCTTTTATAAGAGGTCGAATGTAGTACCCATGTTGTTTTTAGACTCTTGCATTTTCTCTTTCTCCATTCTATCGACTCGCTCATGTTCGTTGATACTTACTGAACTTGTTCTGTATTTCGGTTTCATTGATCGGACGAGGTGTGATCTTGTTTTGGGTCAATCTGGTTATCGCTGTAACTTTCCGAGTTCGGTTCGATTCTTGTGAACCTTGTTCGGAAGTAACATCTTTTGGTTATACTAGTTCTTTTATTCGAAGTGGACTGGATCTTGAACTTTTGTATTTTCGACTCTGTCGACTCGTTTATGTTCGTTGACATTTCTGAGCTTGTCCTGCCCCTTGCTTTTGTTGATCGAACGAGTGTGGTATTATTTCGGAATAACTCGTTTGTCGTTGTGACTTTTCTATTGCTATTCCCTTTCCTGTGGATCTTATATGAATGCACATCCTGTTGTTTTCACCGGATCATATATTGTCTCGAGTCGAGATGTGAACCTTGGGGTTGTTGTTTGAATTTTATTATCCTTCGTATTTCGGACATGATTGTTCGATTTTTGTTGTCTCGATCATTTGTTTGTTCGGTTTTGTTCTCGTTTAGTGATTGTTGAGCGTTCAGGCTCCTTCCTAATTCCCTTAAGTTCGGAAAATTAGTCTCGTTTTCGATCTTCCAACCCTTGAGCGGTGGAATTCCTTATTTGTTCAGCGATTGGCTCGCGTTTTGATTGATGTACCGTTGGGTTGGTCAATCGTATTGATTTTCGTTCGTTGTGTTTTGTGATTGTTCGGATAATTGACTTGATTGTATTATCCATTTGATGACGCTTGTCACTTGTTGGTTCTATTATATCCTACGGCGACGTTGTGTTGGTAAATCGTGGGCGTGTTTTCACCGTATATTCCGTTGCGTTGTTTGTAACGTTTGCCGTTTGGCATTAGTTACGCGTTTCTTGCGTAACTCATTGAGTTTCTGGCGGGATATTGCTTCTCCTACTTGTTTTAAGTTTGGGACGAAACTTCTTTTAGGAAGGGTAGAATGTAATATCCATGATTTTGATTTTCGGTAAATTTCTTTTTTTCGGCGCGTCCGTTTTGGCGACTTCGCTCATGACCGTTTCGTCATTTCGAGAATGATTAATTCTGCACTTTTTCTCATCCGAGCTCGTTTCGGTGTCGTTTTGTTGAGTTATTGCTTTTTAGCGGTTTTCCGCACTTGAGTTCGATTCTTGCGAATCTCGTCAAAGCTGTTGTTTCGACTTTCTTGTAAGTTCATTTAATGTTATTATTCATGTTGCAAGCTTCGGTTTGGTTATTCGATCACGTATCGTGATTTTGGGGCGTTTTGGGCCATTTTCGTAATTTCCCAAAGTTTGGGGTAATTACTTTCCGTTGTCGAATTTCGAGCCTTCGGGTAGTCGAATCGTGTGTTCTATTAGTGCTCGGATTCGTCTTTTGAGTACTTCGTAACCGTATCTTGATTCGTACTCGAGTTCGGGTTTCGGGTCGTTCGGGCCGTCGGAGTTGGTCGGCGAGTCATGGCGGGCATGCTCGGGCGGGCGATACAGCCGAGTAACGTGCGGTAGTGATCGGCGATTCGTCGTAAAGTGGTTACGTCGTAAGGCCACGGCGTAACGTGCGTAGCGTTAGGCATTTTCGGTGATGAGTTCGGCCATGGCGGTGTTGTTACCCAAAATATTATCAGGAGATAGTATTGCTGGAGCGATCGAGTAACAAACAAAATGCGAGAACACTTCCGTGGGAAAATGGATAACACAAGATTTGCCGGGGTTGTTAGTCCCGGGCTTGAATGCTCTCGCGAGATGTTATTAATAAATATCTTATCAGTACAAATATTAATGTTAGAATCTAATACAATGAGTGTAAAAGCTTCTAGTTATCTAGGCTTTAGAGCGCGTAGATTGCCGGAAGAACCGGATGGATGAATCATGAGTTCTTGTTTGGAATTTATGATGAATGTGTATGAATGTCACTATGAATCTGTTAGTGCTTGCCAAAAGAGCCTTTTGTTCTCTCTTTAGTGTGTATTTTGCACTTAATCCGTAGTAGAATTCCTCCCTCGCCGCAACGGTGAGTCCTCTATTTATAGGGGACAAAGTAGTTGGGATCCCTCGAGCGATCGCGGGCGATCGCCGTTTTCTATAATAAAATAAGCGGCCGATCGTCCCATCACGTGGGCCTGTTCCCTTGAGGTCCGAGGTTGCGGTTGGAGGCAGTGGGTGAACGATGGGAAGCCGGCCGCAGCGTCGCCGTATCGAGGAGGTCCACCGTACCTTTCGGCCTTGTCGGTAGGTGTGGTAGGTGACAGTGGTCAATGATCCTTTTTGTTGGTATTCTATGAAGATCCGCGGGTGGGCCATCGTCCAAGATTCGGTCTTCGGCGACTTTGTGGATCTTTGGATCCCCACGTGGCATGAGATGATCGCCTCGATCCGTTAGACAAAGGCGATCGCCGGGTATCAAAAGACGATCGGTTGGTTACCAAAAGGCGATCATTGGTTACAAAAGACGATCGGCGTATTATGCGGACTCTAGGTGTTCGTCAGGAGTTTGGCTTCTATGGTTGACTTTTCGGGAGGTCGCCGATCGCCTATCGTGGCGAATTAATCGTCGCACAACAATTGCCCCATTTCGCCTCGATGTTGAAAACACGGGGTGAGGTGGCTGATGGCGATCGTCGATGTTTAGGCGACCGGCCGATCTGAATTCAAATGTGGGCGACCTTCTTTCGCGTCGGGAGCGGCGGGAAAAGAAGGCGGGCCTTTCCTGGCGGGTAGGACACGCGTCATGCTTTGCCGTTGGGGAATCAAGCGGTTTGTCGGACTTGTCGGTGGCATGCCCTCGAAAAACGCGTATGCGGGATTCGAGGCCGCATTTAATGCGTCCCCACGTGACAGTTGCGCTTCAGCCCCGAGGTTTCTCCTATTTGCACTTAGGCCCTCGTCTCCATCTATAAAAGGAGGGCTTCTTCTCCTTCACTTTTACGCGCCCTTAGCATCCATAGCGAGTTTTGCAGAAATTTGGAGCCTTTGTGTGCCGATCTTCTTCTTTTTCTAGGTAAGATTAAATTTAACCTTCTCCTTATCTTTACTTTCCAATATGTCGGGAGGATCGAAAACCTTGAGACCGGAAGTTCTTCCGCTACCGCGCGCTGAGCGGGAGGAGGTTCCGTTAGAGTGGATATGGAGGCCGGCTTGAAGCTATTCGGCGGGGATTGCACCGAAGAACTCGAAAAACTTTCAACGAGGCCGAGGTGGCGGGGACGGCGGAGACGGCGGAGCGGGGTTCGCCGGTGGATGAAGACGATGCAGTGCGGGAGGCACAGGAAAGAGAGAGGTCGGCCCCTCTATGTGGCTTTTGCTCGGATGATGGAAACGATCACTGGACCTTGCCGGGTCGATTTCGAGGCCTACTCGCCGCTCACCCTTACAAACATGTGAATCGGACGGTCTTTCGGGCCGCCGTCTCGTCTCGATGGACTCTCGGCCGGATCAGAGATCTGGCGACCAAGAATGACTGAGCATTTGGAGGGCAAATACCACATCCCCTCGGCGTTTCCCTTTACGTGCCTTTGGAGAATGAGCGCGCCGACCAACCGCCCCGGGATATGGTCGCCGTCAGCGAGATGATTATGGAGGCGGAGTGCAGAGATTCCGTTGCCACTCGCCGTCTCCTATTTCTTGATCGCACGGAATTTGGCGCCTCTTCAAGCGACGCCGAATGCTTGGGCTGAGATCATCTGCACGTTGACCTTGTTTGGCGGTCACCGGCTATTTCGTCACCTTACCGCTACTGGAGATGAATTATTTGTTTAAATTGGTAGGCGAAAGGGACGATCGGCGGTTATCATATCCGGGGCCGACTCGGGAGAGTGGTTCTTGGCGTGCGAATAAGACCAAGGCGACACAGCAAAATGGTGTTGGGTTGGCGGGGCATGGCGATCGGCGTTGAGTGAAGGCTGAATGAAGAGTTGGAGATTCCCACTATTTTAGGAGAGGAATCCGAGTAAGGATTTAAACTCTCCCCTTGATTGAGCTTGTCTTGGGTGATCTAATTTTGTTTTCTTTTGCGGGACCTCTCGTACCGGCGACCGGCGATCTCCCATTTGATTTCTTGATCGTTTGGGAGCGTATTCGTGCGTTGCGAACTCCTTTATTGACGTTCGATCGCTTGCATCGAAGCTCATCGGTTGGGGGCTCGTTTGTTTTGCTACCCTCGTCACTTGAAAGTTCAAGGTATGAGTTTAAGTGGTGTTTCCTTTCTTTGACGATCGTCTCAAGAGGTTGTTTTATTTTATCTAACTTGTTTGCACCTTTTCTTTGTGAGGCTTATTTTCCCGAATCGCCGAACCTCGCGAGAGATAGCTATGTCGGACTTGGGAGTTCTTGGTCGCCTTAATTTGGGCAAGCGGTGGTCGCGTTCTGCGGCGACGTCTCACCTGCCCCGTGTGAGACCGAGGCGCCGTCGCCAAGCCGGTGGTCGAGGGAGAGGCAGCTCAAACGCCGCAAGAGGCGGAGGTCGGAGTCCCCGTCGATCTCGAGGCGGGCGTATCGATTCTTGAGCCTCGGTCAGCTGCGGCTCCTATCTCGCCATCCCGATGATGGAGCGATCGGCACCAAGCCCACGGTCACCGGACCCGGTCATCGCGGCTCGGCGAAGAAGATGGCGATCGCCGATCGGAGACACCCGGGGCAAGCCTTTTTGGACGCGACCCAGTGGTCAATAGGTAAGAGTGGGTCAAAAATTTTTACGAGTTAGGCATTGAGCATGGTATGGGCTAACTCCTTGATTTCCTTGGTTTGCGACTGCAGGTTCGCCTCGCCCAGGCCGGACGTCGCCCCATGGTCTTTGGATTTCTGTCGAGCAAGGCTCCACAAGGTTACAGCCGAAGTCCACCTTACGTTCGCGAGCAATCACTTCCCTGCCCAAGGCTTGGGCGGCCAGACCTTGGCGCGATCGCTCGTCGGCGATCTGGAGATGCCATGCGGCGGCCGTTGCCACTGGCTCTTGGCGGCGGCGATGGCCGTCCAAGCTGCTCGGGATTTTGAGGGGCGACCCTCCACTGCTCATCTCCATCGCGAGCTCGAGAACGCCCGGAACAGAAATATCGAGGATGCCAACCGGATCCGGTCGATGGAGAAAGAGTACGAGGAGACCGCCAAGCGGGCTAAGCAGGACGTGGATCGATTGAAGCAGGAGATGAGTCGCTCCAAGGAAGCTGCCGATCGATCCTGTAATAAGGAGAAGGAGACTCGCCAGAAGCTCGAGGCTTCGCAGGAGGAGGCGACCGGGCTGAAGGCTGCGGTGGATCGGCTCAGTGGTGAGCTGGAGGCGGCGAAGAGAGAGTTGGAGAAGGCCAGGGGCGAGAATGTTGCCAAGGCGGCCGAACTGGCGGAGGTCGAGAAGACGGCGGCGGATCTGAAAGGGCATCTGAAGGCGATCGAGGTCGATCCCTACCTTAACGTCGGGCACGTCGGCGAGTTCGCTTACTATTTGGCCTATCTTGTGCTGTCCGAGTTGCTAAAAGGCGGGGTCGAGACCGGTCCCACGATGGAAAGCTTCAGATCCTATGTCTCCAAGCATCCTCTGCATCCGAATTCTTTGCCGATCCTTGACTTGGTCGACCTCGGGATTGACTTGAGTTGGTATACCGGCAAACTCATTCATCCCGAGGCCGATGGGGTGCCAAGCCGATCCGCAACCCGAGGCGAGACCGAGGCGGGGCTTTGAGAGGCTTTTTGTTTTTCCTCCGTAACTTGTACTTTTTTTTTGTTGTAATGCCTTCAGGCCTTGAAATGTATGAAGCTTGTGTTTATGAATAAAAAAACTCCTTTTCTCATTCCGCGTAATGCATTATATGCGATCGCCTTTGACTACTTGTGTGCAATTTTTACGAGTACGCGTATATTTGCTTTCGATTTTTTGTTAAATCCGGCCGATTATGCAGTGTTGAAAGTATTGACATGTTTTGAATTGGAATTCTTACTTGTAATTTTCGTCGGACGACCTCGATCGCTCTGCATGTTTTTTAGCGAAGCCGATCGAGTATGGTTCCTCTTTGTTCGATCGTATCTGAGATTAGCTCGACCTATCCTTGCCCCCTTGTCTTTGTTCACTTATAGTAAGTAAGAAACAAAGACTAGTCTATCTGGCGAGCTATCTTCATTTTGCGATTACGAAGAGTCATGTGTGGTTGCGGTGTTCGATGGACCGATCTCCCCAATCGTGTCTTCGTGTGCGCGGGATATTTAGTATCCTGCGACTCACTTTTGTGAGGTCCTCCGTTAGGCTACACACGCCTTGTGTTAAAAGCGAAGGCGGGCGATCTCGGTCTGGAGGAGTCCTTGCGCGGAGTGTTGTCGGCTTATTCGACACCACGTCCGCGGCTTGTCGGCTCTGCTTCCACCTCGGCCCGCCATGAAGATGGCGATCCTCGGCGGTGTGCGTTGAGGCGGGGGTAACGGCACGTCGCATTGTTCGGGTTCACCATGTTAGATGATGTACCTTGAGAGCGTGCGATCGCGCCTGCGGACTATTTTGGAGGGTCCTTGGCTCGTCGGCCTCGTATTTAAACGAAGGGCGGACGATCTCGGCCAAAGGAACCTTGCATGGCGAAAGTGTCGGTTCCATCGACCTCCGGGACCATGGTGCAATAATTTTACCTAGGATCGTCGTGATCGGCGATCGTCGGTGATATGCGATGCACAGTGGGGCGATCGTCATAACGAGATGGGATAACAAAAATCTCATTATATTCCTTGTACATCATTGAAATCGAATACAAATTTATCACCGATAGTATTTTTTCGGATGCACGGCGTTCGGGGTATTGGTCCGAGTGCGTCGGGATGTTCCGATTCGTAGGCTCCTTTAGTTAACCATCTGGATACTCGAAAGGTCCTTCCCGATTTGGACCAAAGGCGCTGTATGGGTTTGGATTTTCTTGAGGACGAGATCGCCCACTTGAAATCTTCTCTCTCGACCTTTGAATTGAAGAACTTCTCGGCTCTCCTTTTGTGGATTGTGTTCTTCATTTACGAGGTCGGCCGTCTTTCTTCAAGCATGTCTAGGTCGATTCGCGGGCTACATCGTTGTCGGCCGTCATCTCTGTTCGGTTCGATGGTAGGACGGCGATCTCGAAGGAATCACCGCATTCGAAGGTAAGGCGACAGGGTTTCGCCGGTTGAATTGCGGGTCGTCGTTCGGTAGGACCATAAAGCGTCTGGGAGCTCGCTCGCCCATCTTCCTTGCTGGATTCGAGTCGTGCTTTGATCGTGTGTTTGAGGATCTTATTCACCGCCTCTACACGCCGTTCGTCGAGGGTGATAGGGCGCCGAGAATAACCTTTTGACTCCCCACTTTTCACGAATTGCATGACTTCTAAGCCGTCAAGCTGTTTCCGTTGTCGGAGATGATGGCACAGGGCAAACCGAATCGGCATATTATGTTTTTCCATATAAACTTGATCACTTGCTCTTGGCCGATCTTGTTGAGCGGTTCGGCCTCAGCCCATTTGGTGAAATAATCGACCCCAACGATGGCGAACTTACGGCCCCTGGAGCCGTCGGCAAGGGACCTATAAGGTCGATGCCCCATTGCGCAAATGGCCAAGGGCTATACATGGAGGTGAGCTGTTCGGGTGATAGCTTAATGTTGGGGCCCATTATCGACATCTATGACAAGATCGGCATAAGCGATCGCATCTTTCGAAGTGATGGCGAGAAAAATCCTTGTGCAGTCGTCTTATGGAGGAGGGCTCGCCCGCCGCGTGGTTCCCACAAATCCGTCATGGATTTCAGCTAAAATGAGCCGACCTTCCTCCGGTGTAATACACTTGAGGAGGAAGGTGAAGGCTCGCTTGTAAAGCCGATCGTCGATAGGGTATACAGTCGCACGAAGGCCGGAGTTGGCGAGCTTTAACACGGTCGGGGACCGTTCCGTCCTTTAAGTATTTGATGAGCGGAGTCATCGATTCTCTTCGGCGATGGCAAGTGGTAACCAAATTCTGTCGATCGCGGCCTTGCGACTTTGTGATTTGGATGTTGGAGAAGTCGGTGCCCCATCCGATGATGCTAGTTTGGAAAGTGCATCGGCACAGGAGTTGTGCTCTCTCGGGACTTGCTCGATTAGTACTTCTTCAAATTTTGTGCACATTTCGGCGACCGGCTCTTGGTATTTGACCATCATTCGCCGCGTGCCTCATATTCCCCCTTGACTTGGTTCACGACCAAAGGGAGTCCATGAAGATATGGAGGCGTCGAACATCCGGGCGAGGCTAGATCAAGCCCGCCTACGAGCTTCGTATTCGGCTTCATTGTTGGTCGCACGAAAACCGAAGCATGACATTTGTGAAACTCGACCGGGGCTAATGAGGACAATCCACCTTTGCTCTCGCATTGGTCGCTGAGCCATCCACGTATAATTTCCAGGCGGGTCGGCCGACTGAGTCGGACCGTGAGGGAACGTTAATTCCACCACGAAGTCCGCGAGCTTGGCCTTTGATCGCCGTGCGAGGCGTAAGTGATTCCGTATTGGCGATCTCCGGCGACCACTTGAGGAGTCGTCCGTTGGTGTCCGGTCGGTGCGGGACTTGTCTTAGAGGTAGAGTTGTTAGGACTTCCACTTGGTGATCGAAGAAGTAAGCTCTCGGCTTTCGTACACTCATGACAAGGGCGTAGGCGATCTTCTCCAATGGTGTATAACGTGTCTCGGCGTCGTGGGCGCTGGCTAACATAGTAGATCGGCAAGTGAGCTTGCCCATCTGCTCGCACAAGAACGGCACTCGGTCGACCTGCGAAGCCGCCAAGTAAAGGAATAATTTTCACCGGGATCGGCTTTGCCGAGGATCGGGGTTAGATAGATATTCCTTTATTTTGGTGAATGCTTTACGACTTTCTTTCGTCACGCGAACTTCTTGTTCTTGATGGTCGCGAAGAAGGGCTTGCTTTTATCGCCGAGCCGTGATATGAAAGCGGTTGAGGCGGCTAGACAACTTGTGAGGCGTTGCACTGCTTGATATTTCGCGGTTCTGCATGTCAAGGATCGCTGTATCTTGGTGGGGTTCGCCTCGATCCCCCTTTGGCTCACTATGTGCCCGGGAACTTCCGGAGCCCACCACCCAGTTGCATTTCTTGGGGTTCGACTTCATGTTAAATTTTTCAAGGATGGCGAGCGTCTCGGTGAGATCGTTGAGGTGATCTTCCTTCTTGAGGCTTTTGACTACGATATCGTCAATGTAGACCTCCATGGTTTTGCCGATCGATCGGCGAACATCCTGTTGACTAATCGTTGGTAGGTCGCCCTGCGTTTTCAAGCGAGCGGCATTCGACCCAAAAGTATATGTCTTTTACGTGTGGAAAGATGTGTGTTTTATGTCTTCCTCTGCCATTGGGATTTGATGATATCCGTGAAGGCATCCATAAACGACATCATTTCGCAACTGCCGTGCTATCGACCACATGATCGATATGAGGCATTGGGAAGTGATCTTTTGGACATGCCGCGTTGAGGTCGGTGAAGTCTATGCATAATCTCCAGGAGCCAGTCGGCTTTTTGACGAGCACCGCGTTGGCGACCCATTGTGGTTCGTCGATCGCTACTCCGTCGATCTGTTGTTGAGTAACCACGGACTTCTATGTCGGCGCCGCGTATTTCTTGGGACCGAACTTCCTACGCTTCGGTGAGCAGGTTTCATCGCCTGGTCGATCTTGAGATAATGGCGGGCGTGTTCGGGACTTATGCCAACCATATCTTGATGCGACCGGGCAAAGACACCGATGTTCTTACGTAGCAAGTTGATCGAGATCTCCCTTTAATTCGCGGTCGATGCTTGCGCCGATCTGTACCTCCCGTTCGGGATGATCCGGATCCATCGTAATGCTTTCCAACTCTTCGACAGAGCAGTCGCCTCTCGTTTGATGCGATCTCGGACTCGGTCCTTGGATCGATGTCGAGACTTGGCTCGAAACCGATCCTTGGCTCGATGTCGTCCGTCGATCGATGAGAGATGGCGTCCCCAGTCGGGTTGATACGCGATCTCAAGCTCGTCGATCTCCATGGGTTGATCGTCGGTCGCTTCAATGGTACATACGATGCGGGAAGTATTGAAAGAATTAACAACATAGGAGTAACTCAAACATCTCTTTGCCATTAGGCGATCTCCTTTTACGGTACCGACCGTCCCATCGGCGGTGGGGAATTTGATCTGATAAAGAAAGATGAGGCGACCGCCTCAAAAGTTTCTAAAAGGGCGACCTAGGAACCCATTATAGATCTTTGGGCCTATCTATGATTACAAAGCTTAGGTTCTAGTAATCCTAACCTTGGGATCATAAAAGCATATTAGCTCGACGGAGAGCTTGATCCTCCGTAGGCTTGGGTGTGTTGTCGCCGAACCCTTGAAGCACGGTGTCGAAAGGCTTGATGAATTTGATCGAGTTGCCGAGTTGGTCTAGGCGGATTTGAATATGATGTTGCAAAAACTCCCATTGTCGACCAACACGCGATCGGCCGTCTTCCCAAGGATGCGAGCGGAGATCACTAGTGCATCCTCCTTGGGACATTGCACTCCTTCCCTGTCCTTGTTGGAAAAGGTGATGAGCGCGTCTCTAGAGATGGTCGGTTCGGGGTACAACGACGTGGACCCGGCGAATGCCCTCGGCTCGGCTTTTCGTTTCTGTTCGACATGGTGGAAACCGGGAAAGAACCCAGAGGTTTCCACCTCCCGCTTGAAGCATGTTGACCCGGCCGCGAGTTGATCGGTGGGACCGAATCATCGAGTATTCCGGCTCATGCTCGATTCTCGCGGCCGGATTGGGAGGAGTTCTCTCGTGTTGCGGCGCTCGCGCCCTCCGGTCCTTTCCGTCCTTGGTTCGGCTTGGTGACCAAGTTGTCCGGTTGCCTTCCTCAAACAATCGCGAGTTGCACGAGGAGATCGCGGCAGCTAGTGTTGTGGCGGGACTCTTATGATAGGCACGAGAATTTGCTACGGTCTAGGTGACCGTGGTCCCTTATTGGCTTTGGCTTGAAAGCCACTCGCGACCCTTGATCGCGTTGAAGATGTGGGCCGGAGATAAGTTGAGGTTGTGAAGAAGGTGGACCTCTACATCCTCGAAGGCTTTGAACTCGCCGGGCGGCTTGGCGATCGCCTTTACAGGCTTGGCGACCGCCTTCTTACGGACATGGGAGGGTGCTTTTCCTTCTTCGGATGGTCCCTCTTCTAAGCGGAGTGAGAGCATCCTCTGTCGGCCGGGAACCGGCGACTTTGTTGCGGAAGATCGAATAGGTCGGGGATATCTTTTGTGAGGTGCTGAACATGGGCGGCGTCAGTGGAATCCGCTCATAACGAGTTGAGAGCGATCTCGTCGGCAGACGGGCTCACCGGTGATGACTATCTCGTCTACCGGTCGATGTAATCCTCATCCGATTCATCCTTCCCCTGCTGATTTTCATCATGCGGTGAGGACCTTCGAGCGGCGACTTTGGCGGCGTATGACACAAGTCGTTCGCTAGCTTCTCAAAGCAATTGATTGAGCGAGATGGTAGTGAGGTGTACCATCGTAGGCGAGGTCGCCCGAGTTAACGGGAACATACGACATTTCGTCGCATCGAAGCTCCGCACCGGTCATGTAGATCCGGAATTTGCTTAAGTGGGTTTCGGATCCGATTTCCCTCGTATAAAGGTGTTTGTGGGGGATTGATAGTTGGTTGGGTGAGGCGAGCTCGATGCGAGTCGTGAGTGGTTTGCTTGAACCAATGATCGATCTCTGGCGCTGCCCATTTTCCATGAGTGCCCTCATCTCGTCGAGTGGCGTTGTATGGCGGCTATCGCCGTCGCTTTGGCCTTTCGCCGATTGACTCTCGAGCGTGAACCAAGGCGATCGTGTGCGATCCCACAGCCCCGTGGTGAGCAGCGATCTCCCTGCCCGGAGGTTCCCTTCTTGGGCGGCGGGGCTCGTTGGCCAGTCTGTCTCTTGGGAGTTGGATACGCCGAACTCTGGTAAAGGATTCGGATCTGATGTCTCACATTTGGGGCACAGTGCCCGGTCGCCATGAAGATCGCTCCTAGGCGGCTGAAGACGGAATCGTCCGCCTTACGAGCCTTCTCCGGCTCGGGGCTTTGTCGATTTCTCAACATAGATCCCCTTGAGCTTTCGTTTGCTTGCCGGCGGTTGGGCGCGGGGTGATGGTGGGCGTATCGTGGGCCCTCTGCCGTTCCACGAGGATGGCTATAGCCTCCTCAATGCATTCGATGTCTGGGCGATCGAGTGAGAGGCTAGAACCGTCCCTCGGGGCGGGAGTGAGCCTAGCGTCGCCACGGTCGCCTTCCGCCGTGGTGGGATTCGGTCCTCGCCGAATAAGATTTCCGTGAGATCTCGGAGTGGCCCTATTGGAGGTTGTTCTTTGATGTCATTTACGATGGTTTTTCTATTGAAGAACAGTGAGTGTTTCTTCAAGTATATGTCCGGAGAACAGTGAGTGTTCTTCGAGACGGTAGGAATAAAAATGAAGGTTTAGAAGCCCCTTCCTCTAGCGCCAATTGTTGTTACCCAAAATATTATCCGGAGATAGTATTGCTGGAACGATCGAGTAACAAACAAAATGCGAGAACACTTCCGTGGGAAAATGGATAACACAAGATTTGCCGGGGTTGTTAGTCCCGGGCTTGAATGCTCTCGCGAGATGTTATTAATAAATATACTGTCGAGTACAAATATTAATGTTAGAATCTAATACAATGAGTGTAAAAGCTTCTAGTTATCTAGGCTTTAGAGCGCGTAGATTGCCGGAAGAACCAGATGGATGAATCTGTGAGTTCTTGTTTGGAATTTATGATGAATGTGTATGAATGTCACTATGAATCTGTTAGTGCTTGCCAAAAGAGCCTTTTGTTCTCTCTTTAGTGTGTATTTTGCACTTAATCCGTAGTAGAATTCCTCCCTCTGGCCGCAACAGTGAGTCCTCTATTTATAGGGGACAAAGTAGTTGGGATCCCTCAGGCGATCGCGGGCGATCGCCGTTTTCTATAATAAAATAAACGGCCGATCGTCCCATCACGTGGGCCTGTTCCCTTGAGGTCCGAGGTTGCAGTTGGAGGCGGTGGGTGAACGATGGGAAGCCGGCCCAGCGTCGCGGTCATTGTCGAGGAGGTCCACTTCGTACCTTTCGGCGGCCTTGTCGGTAGGTGTGGTAGGTGACAGTGGGTGGTCGATGATCCTTTTTGTTGGTATTCTATGAAGATCGCGGGTGGGCCATCGTCCAAGATTCGGTCTTCGGCGACTTTGACGGATCTTTGGATCCCCACGTGGCATGAGATGATCGCCTCGATCCGTTAGACAAAGGCGATCGCCGGTATCAAAAGGCGATCGGTTACCAAAAGACGATCGCTGGTTACCAAAAGACGATCGCTGTATTATGCCGGACTCTAGGTGTTCGTCCGGAGTTTGGCTTCTATGGTTGACTTTTCAGGGAGGTCGCCGATCGCCTATCGTGGCGAATTAATCGTCGCACAACAGCCGGTTACGTACGTAAGCCATGGCGATTCGTCGTAACCGACAATCGGCTTTATTTAAGGCACAGCGGCGTTTTCTTGACCATTTTCACTCGGTTTTCCTTCTCTTCCGTTTGGAGGTGTTGTAATCATGGAAGGATGTTGTTAGACAATCAATCCATGAAGTCTTGGAGTTCATATCATCAATCATCCATCCTATAACATCCTCAGATCTACCGAATCGGTCGATTTCCTAGAAATCTAGTTTTGGGAATTTGGGTGTTTTGGTTGTTTTCATCCGTTTTAATCCGATTTAACTTAGGATTGTGATGGATTGATGATTATTTAGATGTTTTATATCTTTCCCTTGTTATTCCATGGTTGGATCGTATCGATTCGTTATTTGGGTCGAGTTCTTGGCCAAGCGCCTTGAAGGTGTCCGGTAAAATGTCTTAGAGGGGTTTTCGGGCGTTCTACGATTATTCTTCCTCGTATGATCGATGATTTATTGATTATATATTGTTAGGGTCGAGTTTCTTGCGAAGAAACCGAGTTGAACCCTTCCGTTCGTTGTCGTCCTTCTTTTCGATTGCATCGGGCGTTTCGAAGCTTTCCGGTTGAGCCGTCTTCGTCGGGATACTTGCGTGCCGATTTTGAGGCAAGTACCTTGTCCATACTATTCTTGTTTTATGGATATGATAATTGGTGATCATCTAAATGTGTTTGTGTGGTCGTTTGAATTGAACTTTCAAAAGATTCGGTTTAGCCTTGTTAAAGGCTTGCTTTCAAAACGCGTGTGTTTTGTGAATGGTGTGGTTTGAGAATGACTATGTGAACTCTATGGATATGTTTGGTGTTGATGTCGCACTTGGTATTGCGTGTGGACGTATATTATTTCATTTCGGTGCGTTGTGGTTTGACGTGGTGTTTTGCTAAATGTTGATGCCTCTGGATGAATTATTTGGATATCTTTGTTGCATTGTGCTATGTGTGTGATTGTGTGAATGTGGGCGGGGCCTACGGTGGCACATGGCATGTGATCATGTGGCCAGGATGCAACAAGCGATTGATCCAACCGTGAGAGCCTAAGAAAAACTACGGTGGCACATGGCATGCGATCATGTGGCCAGGATGCAACAAGTGATTGATCCAATCGTGAGCGCCAAAGTTAATCTACGGTGGCACATGGCATGCGATCATGTGGCCAGGATGCAACAAGTGATTGATCCAACCGTGAGATGTTGTGATTTGTTTCGCTAGCCAGCTCGGGAGGGTCCTTCGAGGCCTCGAGTGGGATTTGTGGCTTCGTCCCGGTCCTAGGCGATGCGCGTGCGTGATTACGTTGTGTTGATTTTTATGTCCGTCGACGTTATGTTGGGCTCGGGCCCTGTGAATTGTTGTCTGTTTTCTATTTGCGAAAACAAAACTTTTGGGCTGTGACCCCTGTTGATTTTTGGAAAGACAAGGATTCGGAAATCCTAAACTGTTTTATAAATTGTTTTCCCTTGATTTGTGATCTTTCGGTTTTGGAATGTTTTACCAAACTCATGCCTTGGGAAGTGCTTTTCATTACGTTTGGAACTTTGAGGATTCCTGATTATTATTGTTCTTGGAACTTGTATTGTATGGCTCGTATTTTTGCACTTGTACTTGCACTAGAAAAACAGTGGAGTTTTGCTAACCCCTGAGTATTCAGGGGGTGGATATCTATTTTTGCATTCAGGTTTTGGAGCATAGCACAGGGTCGGCACGAAGGATGATGAAATATGAACGATACTAATCACACGAGGATCTGTTGATGTCGTATTGGTCTAGTTGTATTTTCTTTTCCGCTGCAGTATTGTTGTGTCAAGATTTAACACCTTCCGACCGGCGATCGCCTCCGAGGCCGAGCGACCGACGTACCGCCGAGGAGACAAGGCAGGTCTGCCGAGCAGCGACCAGGCGACCGAGCCTCAACCCAGCGGACCAGCTAAATCGGCCAAAGGAAGGTCCCAGGACAAGTCCCGGTACCGAGCGATCGACCTCAGATACGATCATCACTCGGCACTCGGCGACCGACTCCTGGCGATCGACTAGCGGACGATCCTCTCTGGGCATCTGCCGATCGACCCTTGGTGACCGACCATTGCCGACCTTCAGTGTCTGGCCGAGAACGATCCTCGGTGTCCAGCTAGAGACGACCGCGTCATGACGATCTCCACCGATGACCATCCAGTCGGCAAAGATCAAGTCTCAAAACTGACCCCACGTGCAGATCCACAAAAGGCGCTGACAAACTTGTCACCTACCTCACCTACCAGCATGGCCCAGACCTGCGAAAGGAGCTGACGGACAGGACATGTGACTACAGCCTGGCGCCTACTGCACCTACTGACAAAGTCCGCCGAAAGTAGCAAAGTGGGACCTCCTGTGACAGTACTTCCGGACGCGTGCCGGCTCCTCATTGGGCCACTCAGCTAGCTGCCGGCTGGATCTATGGACTTTTGGCAGGCAGCCCACGTAACCTTTAGGACGATCGCCCCATTGCATTAAATGCCGAAAGGCGATCGCCCACTGGGAGAGAGGGCACCTCAACCCCTATATAAAGGAGGCAGCCTGCACTTGTATTTTCTCTCTGCAACTTCACGATTCAAGCACTCAATACAGAAACAATATACAGCACTTGGCTAACATCCAACTCTTGGCAACGGCTTTCTTTCGGTCTTACTTCTCCCGGCCTTTTCTCCTCGAGCAGATTATCGGCGGGACGAAGAACACCAAGCTTCGCTCAAGAGCCGGATTAACAGAGTCTTCTTACACTCATTGTATTTAGATTTCTCTCATTAATACTTGTATCCACGAATATTCGTATTAATAACATCTCGCGAGAGCATTCAAGCCCGGGCCTAACAAACCCGGCAAATCTTGTATTATTTATCTTCTCTCGGAAGTGCTCCCGCAATTGTTGTTTGTTGTCCGTCATCCAGCAGTATTAATCTTCGGATAAATATTTTGGGCAACAACAATTGGCGCTAGAGGAAGGGCATCCAACCCTCGATTTTTTATACCTACCGTCCCGAAGAACACTCACTGTTCTCGGGGCAGATATTTGAAGTGACACTCACTGCACTTCAAAAGAGATCCTTCAGAAATCATGTCTTCCGCCTCCGCGTCGAAGAAAGCCGCTGACCAGCCGGCCAAACCCCCTGTTCCGTCCCAGTCCGAGCCACAGCCGATGGTGGAAGGTAGCCGCCGCGGCCAGAGACGCTCGATCCCGTCCACGGGCGGCGGCCCAAGCCTCTCGCTCGATCGGTTCGAACCAAGGAGCAGATCGAAGGGCCACAGCCGTCTACGGGAGCGAGTGCTCTCGGCGCGCCTCGGCTACCGCCCCCGGTCTCTCGCCGGAAGATCAAGCGGAAGCTCAAGGCACTCTTGGCCGAGCAATCGCCGGGAGGCTCCGTCCGCGAAGAGGCGCTCGCCGGCGGGGCACCTCTGTCTTCGATCGCACAGGCGGTGACCCAACAGCTCACGGGCGGTCCGGCCCGGCTACGAGGCAGCGGAGTTTGAGTCCGTCACCGGGAGCTCGGCCTGCAGAGCTCCCGAGAAGGCGGCTGGCCGTCTGGCTCCCCCTCGCCAAATTGCCGAGGTCGGCGGTAGCGGAGCCGGAGATCGGTACACGATCGCTAGGCTCCTGCTCCCAAAGCCGATCGGCAAGCGACCAAGCCACGGCGATGGGCTGCGATGCGGCGTCAACTCGGCGACATGAAGGCGCTCCTGGAATCCGGGCGGCGCCAAGAAGACGATCGCCGGGCAAGCGAGCCGCTCGCGATCGACATCGAGCTCGCCTCCGTGCGGCACGAGATCGCTCCCCGCAAACACCGTGTACGAGGGCGATCGGACCCCAAGTGCACTGAGGAAATTCAACATCTACATGGTAGGTGTGGGGCATCGCGCGACCGAGATGCAGAATGTTCCAGCCCGTGATTGGGCGACCTCGCCCACCGGTGGTACACTTCATTGCCACCTCGGTCCATTGGCTCCTTTAACGAAGTGGCGCACGGCTTCACCGAGTACTTCGCCACCGGGGTCGTCGGCCGAAGGTCCCCTTCGCATGATGCAAATCAAGCGGGGAGAAGAGTCCGACTCGGACTACATCGGCCAGGTAGACGTAATCATCCTCAATGGCGAGCCCATAAGCGATGAGACCGCCCTCACGCGGTCTAGGAGGTTTCGGGGTTTTTCGCCTATGTTCGGGCATCTTACGAAGACCCAACCTACGACCTACGCAGCCTTCCGGGCAAGAGCCGCAGATTTTCTGGCCAGGCAAAGGTTTCTTCTTAGCCTGTGAGCAGCGCGATCGGCACCCGGACGACGATCTCCCGCCCGATCGCCAATATCGACCTACGAATAAAGCGATCGACAGTCTTCCAGCCCGATCGCCGATCATCACGCTACATCATCCGCAGTCCGGAGGACACGATCGCCATCTACAGTCCAGCATATAACATGACGGACTAAGGCATAAGATCGCCTCCACCGCACATCATAAAGCCATGGTCACAGCGATCGATGGAAGGCCGCCCGGCCATGCAAGGTCCCTTTCGGCCAAGATCGCCCGCCCTTCGTTTAAATACGAGGCCGGCGTAGTCGGAGGGCTCTCCAACATTAATCAGTGGACACGATCGCTCGCCCTCAAAGGTTCATCATCTGACATGGTGAACCCGGACAATGCGACGTGCCACAACCCCATCTCAACGTACACCGTCGAGGTCGGCCATCTCCATGGCTGGCCGAGGTGGAAGCAGAGCTAACAAGCCGCGGGCGTGGAGTTGATTCATCCGGCCTTGCCGCGCAAGGACTCCTCTAGGCGAGACCGCACGCCTTTCGTTTAAATACAAGGCGGCGCGGCTAACAGAGGACCCTCATAATAAAGTGAGTCACGAGGCACTCATTGTCTTCGCGCACCAAGACACGGTCATGGGGTCGGTCCATCGATCTCCGCGACTGTGCACGATTCCTCAAACAAAGCGAAACCACCAAGTTTCCATGGGGGATCGGCCAATGTTGTTTTTTGCAGGTACAAGACCGAAAGATAGCTAAGCCAATCGACTATGTTAGCCCAAGTCCGAGTCCTAAGTCGGCTCAGCACGATCACCGGCAAGAACCACCTCGCCCCATGTCTTCAACATAGGAGCAAGCTGGGGGGCAATTGTTGTGTCAAGATTTAACACCTTCCGACCGGCGATCGCCTCCGAGGCCGAGCGACCGACGTACCGCCGAGGAGACAAGGCAGGTCTGCCGCGGCGACCGAGGCGGAGCCTCAACCCAATGGACAGCTAAATCGGCGAAGGAAGGTCCCGAGGACAAGTCCGTGCGAGCGATCGACCTCAGATACGATCATCACTCGGCACTCGGCGACCGACTCCTGGCGATCGACTAGCGGACGATCCTCTCTGGGCATCTGCCGATCGACCCTTGGTGACCGACCATTGCCGACCTTCAGTGTCTGGCCGAGAACGATCCTCGGTGTCCAGCTAGAGACGACCGCGTCATGACGATCTCCACCGATGACCATCCAGTCGGCAAAGATCAAGTCTCAAAACTGACCCCACGTGCAGATCCACAAAAGGCGCTGACAAACTTGTCACCTACCTCACCTACCAGCATGGCCCAGACCTGCGAAAGGAGCTGACGGACAGGACATGTGACTACAGCCTGGCGCCTCGCACCCTGCGGCAAAGTCCGCAAAGTAGCAAAGTGGGACCTCCTGTGTGATACTTAGGACGCGTGCCGGCTTCTCATTGGGCCACTCAGCTAGCTGCCGGCTGGATCTATGGACTTTTGGCAGGCAGCCCACGTAACCTTTAGGACGATCGCCCCATTGCATTAAATGCCGAAAGGCGATCGCCCACTGGGAGAGAGGGCACCTCAACCCCTATATAAAGGAGGCAGCCTGCACTTGTATTTTCTCTCTGCAACTTCACGATTCAAGCACTCAATACAGAAACAATATACAGCACTTGGCTAACATCGACTCTTGGCAACGGCTTTCTTTCGGTCTTACTTCTCCGGCCTTTTCTCCTCGAGCATTATCGGCGGGACGAAGAACACCAAGCTTCGCTCAGAGCCGGATTAACGAGTCTTCTTACACTCATTGTATTTAGATTTCTCTCATTAATACTTGTATCCACGAATATTCGTATTAATAACATCTCGCGAGAGCATTCAAGCCGGGCCTAACAAACCCGGCAAATCTTGTATTATTTATCTTCTCTCGGAAGTGCTCCGCAATTGTTGTTTGTTGTCCGTCATCAGCGGTATTAATCTTCGGATAAATATTTTGGGCAACAACAATTGGCGCTAGAGGAAGGGCATCGACCCTCGATTTTTATACCTACGTCCCGAAGAACACTCCATGTTCTCGGGCGGATATTTAGTGACACTCACCGCACTTCAAAGAGATCCTTCGAAATCATGTCTTCCGCCTCCGCGTCGAAGAAAGCCGGCCGACCGGCCGGCCAAACCCCTGTTCCGTCCCGATCCGAGCCACGGCCGATGGTGGAAGGTAGCGCGCGGCAGAGGCGCTCGATCCGTCCACGGACGGCGGCCCAACCTCTCGCTCGATCGGTTCCGAACCAAGAGCGGATCGAAGGGCCTGGCCGTCTACGGGAGCGACGGAGTGCTCTCGGCGCGCCTCCGGCTACCGCCCCGGTCTCTCGCCGGAAGATCAGCGGAAGCTCAAGGCACTGCGGCCGAGCAATCGCCGGGAGGCTCCGTCCGCGAGAAGAGGCGCTCGCCCGGGGCACCTCTGTCTTGATCGCACAGGCGGTGACCCGGCACAGCTCACGGCGGTCGGCCCGGCTACGAGGCAGCGGAGTTTGAGTCCGTCACCGGGAGCTCGGCTGCAGACTCCCGAAGGCGGCTGGCCGTCTGGCTCCCCCTCGCCAAATTGCCGAGGTCGGCGGTAGCGGAGCCGGAGATCGGTACACGATCGCTAGGCTCCTGCTCCCAAAGCCGATCGGCAAGCGACAAGCCACGGCGATGGCTGCGATGCGGCGTCAACTCGGCGACATGAAGGCGCTCCTGGAATCCGGGCGGCGCCAAGAAGGCGATCGCCGGGCAAGCGAGCCGCTCGCGATCGACATCGAGCTCGCCCCGTGCGGCACAGATCGCTCCCCGCAAACACCGTGTACGAGGCGATCGGACCCCAAGTGCACTGAGGAAATTCAACATCTACATGGTAGGTGTGGGGCATCGACGCGACCGGATGCCGAATGTTCCATTGTTGGGCGACCTCGCCCACCGGTGGTACACTTCATTGCCACCTCGGTCCATTGGCTCCTTTAACGAGTGGCGCACGGCTTCACCGAGTACTTCGCCACCGGGGTCGTCGGCCGAAGGTCCCCTTCGCATGATGCAAATCAAGCGGGGAGAAGAAGAGTCCGACTCGGACTACATCGGCCAAGGTAGACGTAATCATCCTCAATGGCGAGCCCATAAGCGATGAGACCGCCCTCTACGCGGTCTAGGAGGTTTTCGGGGTTTTTCGCCTATGTTCGGGCATCTTACGAAGACCCAACCTCGACCTACGCGGCCTTAGGGCAAGAGCCGCAGATTTTCCGGCGAGCAAAGGTTTCTTCTTAGCTTTGTGAGCGCGCGATCGGCACCGGGCGACGATCTCCCGCCCGATCGCTAATATCGACCTACGAATAAAGCGATCGACAGTCTTCCAGCCCGATCGCCGATCATCACGCTACATCATCCGCAGTCCGGAGGACACGATCGCCATCTACAGTCCAGCATATAACATGACGGACTAAGGCATAAGATCGCCTCCACCGCACATCATAAAGCCATGGTCCTGGCAGTCGATGGAACAGGCCGCTTCGGCCATGCAAGGTCCACTTCGGCCAAGATCGCCCGCCCTTCGTTTAAATACGAGGCCGGCGTAGTCGGAGCTCTCCAACGTGTCGGTGGACACGATCGCTCGCCCTCAAAGGTTCATCATCGACATGGTGAACCGGACAATGCGACGTGCCACAACCCCGTCTCAACGTACCGTCGAGGTCGGCCATCTCCATGGTGGCCGAGGTGGAAGCAGAGCTAACAAGCCGCGGGCGTGGAGTTGATTCATCCGCCCCCGCGCAAGGACTCCTCTAGGCGAGACCGCACGCCTTTCGTTTAAATACAAGGCGGCGCGGCTAACAGAGGACCCTCATAATAAAGTGAGTCACGAGGCACTCATTGTCTTCGCGCACCAAGACACGGTCATGGGGTCGGTCCATCGATCTCCGCGACGTGCACGATTCCTCAAACAAAGCGAAACCACCAAGTTTCCATGGGGGATCGGCCAATGTTGTTTTTGCGGTCTGAGACCGAAAGATAGCTAAGCCGATCGACTATGTTAGCCCAGTCCGAGTCTAAGTCGGCTCGGCACGATCATCGGCAAGAACCACCTCGCCCCATGTCTTCAACATAGGAGCAAGGCGGGGGCAATTGTTGTGTCAAGATTTAACACCTTAGGCCGGCGATCGCCTCAGGCCGGCGGCCAAGCGTACGCCGAGGAGACAAGGCGAGTGCAAGCGGCGACAGGCGACCGAGCCTCAACCCAGCGGACCAGCTAAATCGGCCAAAGGAAGGTCCCAGGACAAGTCCCGGTACCGAGCGATCGACCTCAGATACGATCATCACTCGGCACTCGGCGACCGACTCCTGGCGATCGACTAGCGGACGATCCTCTCTGGGCATCTGCCGATCGACCCTTGGTGACCGACCATTGCCGACCTTCAGTGTCTGGCCGAGAACGATCCTCGGTGTCCAGCTAGAGACGACCGCGTCATGACGATCTCCACCGATGACCATCCAGTCGGCAAAGATCAAGTCTCAAAACTGACCCCACGTGCAGATCCACAAAAGGCGCTGACAAACTTGTCACCTACCTCACCTACCAGCATGGCCCAGACCTGCGAAAGGAGCTGACGGACAGGACATGTGACTACAGCCTGGCGCCTACTGCACCTACTGACAAAGTCCGCCGAAAGTAGCAAAGTGGGACCTCTGTGACAGTACTTAGGACGCGTGCCGGCTCCTCATTGGGCCACTCAGCTAGCTGCCGGCTGGATCTATGGACTTTTGGCAGGCAGCCCACGTAACCTTTAGGACGATCGCCCCATTGCATTAAATGCCGAAAGGCGATCGCCCACTGGGAGAGAGGGCACCTCAACCCCTATATAAAGGAGGCAGCCTGCACTTGTATTTTCTCTCTGCAACTTCACGATTCAAGCACTCAATACAGAAACAATATACAGCACTTGGCTAACATCCAACTCTTGGCAACGGCTTTCTTTCGGTCTTACTTCTCCCGGCCTTTTCTCCTCGAGCAGATTATCGGCGGGACGAAGAACACCAAGCTTCGCTCAAGAGCCGGATTAACAGAGTCTTCTTACACTCATTGTATTTAGATTTCTCTCATTAATACTTGTATCCACGAATATTCGTATTAATAACATCTCGCGAGAGCATTCAAGCCCGGGCCTAACAAACCCGGCAAATCTTGTATTATTTATCTTCTCTCGGAAGTGCTCCCGCAATTGTTGTTTGTTGTCCGTCATCCAGCAGTATTAATCTTCGGATAAATATTTTGGGCAACAACAAGTATCTTTTCCCCGTTGTACGGGAGTTTATTGTATTTTGACCCCTGCGTGGGTATGTGTTTGGAATTGAGTTGTATGTTATTATTGAAAGACCAAGTCGGCCTACTGAGTCATTTTAGCCTTAAAGGCGATGTTTAGATGTTTGATTTTAGTTATCAGCCTGGTAGATCCTCGAGGAGAGGGTCTACGGCGTGTAATATCCCTGAGTGGATTGGGGGTGTTACATACATGTTCTCCTGAAAAATCCACAATACTCTCCCAAATGCACAACTCTGTTCCAAAACTTAATCGACACATTGATTTCCAAAATCATAACTTCTCAAGATCATCAATCCTGTCCCAACTCTATCACCTTATACTGTAATGCATAATATTCTGCTGAATCTCAAAGCATATCAACTTAGAACGGCAATAAATCTCGATGAAATTTAAAAATCCAAATACTTACAGATCGTGAAGCCGACGATTCCCGGTGATACTGGCACATGTCCCGACTCAAGAAAATACTCGACACAGACATTTACAAAACACACATTTTGCAAACTCAGTTCAACTCGAGAACACAACATAGCTCTATCTGAAGAAACATGTTAACACCACTTGAAAAAGTTTGCAACAACCCTAGTACTACACTGGTAAATCACATAACGCACAAGCCCGAGTGAACAACAAAAACTCACGGCTCTAATATTTGTCAATCGAGAACTCGAATGACACGACAAAAGCACGACCCAACTCGACCCGACTGCCTAGGTTTTTCACAACCTAAGCTCCGATACCATATTCTGTAACACCCCCAGATCCGACCGGGAATATTACAGCGCCGTGGGCCCCGAGATAGAACCCACAAGGCTGAAGGAAATTTTCGCAAACATTTACAAACGCCTAAGAGGCGAATGACGGTACTATCTTTAAAAACATTCGAAGACTTTACAAAACCCATTTAACAAAACCGTCGTAAAAATCTCATTTGAAACCACAAGGCCCGAAATGCCAAAACTGAACAGTTTAAAAACATACGTTAAGCTATCGCTTACATGCACCGACAAAACAAATTTAGAAAACGATTGCCAAAGTAACCTAAGCTACCGGATACCAAAAGGCCATTTAAAAATACTCACGCAGCGAATAAAGACAAACAATTAAAATACTCTAGCAGCGGAATACAACAACAGATCAGAAGTTCAATATACAAATACATGTCCTAGCCAGTATCCTCCGGGAAGCTCATCTCTTCACGACCGCTACAAGCTTGATAATCCAAGAACCTAAAAAGAAAACCCACGACGGGGTCAGCCATAATATCCAACAATGATAACCATCACATCACGTCAATAATTACATCTAAATGGAAATACTAAGTAAGAATACGACCAATGTAATCTTACCGTCGTAACTTTATGAAAATCCACGATTCATATCCTTAACAACACAATAAGATAATACCGAAATATCTGTACGGTATCTCAACAATACCCAAGGTTCTCAAAACATTATCATAACTCGTGATACGGAAATTATACCAACTCTGTCCAATTCAATCCATCGGATAACGTCGACAATTCCAATATGATAAGCGATTGTCCATCAAAGACAAGTATCAAGGAAATATGGTGTAATACCCAGTAATTATCATTCAGTAATTATCACTCAGTAATTATCATTCAGTATTTATCATTCAGTAATTGGTACTCAGTAATTTCATTATTGATCATTTATCACTCAGATTCAGTCATGGTATTCATCATTCAGAGTAATTGTATCGTGTATCAATCGTCATTCATCACTAATCTGATTGGAGTTTCGTGCCGTGTTTATCATCATTGTCATTTTCGTTGCAAGCTGTGCTTGAGGGTAGCGCACGCTACATACTCCTTTTAGCGTACGCTAATTGGGTATAGGTAGCGCACGCTACCGCTCGGCTAGCGCACGCTAAGGCTACCTTGGGCTGCGATCCGGAAGGTCTTGGTGCGGTGAAATATTGTAGCGCACGCTACGAGTGGTGAGTAGCGCGCGCTAACGGGTTGTAGTAGCGCACGCTATATGTGTGGAGTAGCGCGCGCTAGGGCGGATCGAGTTGAGTCCGGTGGCTCTTTGGGATCGCACGGATTAATTCATAGCGCACGCTATGAGTTATATTTAGCGTCTGCAATCAATATTATAGCGCACGCTAATCGGTTGTTGTAGCGCACGCTATCGAGGTTAGATCGAGGGCGACGGTTTTCTCGACTCCATCGGGCGTCGAATATTTCGCTAGCGCACGCTAACAATGGATATTAGCGCACGCTAGTAATATGGCCGTAGCGCACGCTACAAATAGGTACGTAGCGCGCGCTACCGTGTTCGGACAGGGGTTCTTGGACTACCCAAACTACACGTTAGCGCACGCTATGCACAAGGGCTAGCGCACGCTAACATGGACTGAGTATAAATTGGACAGTTTAGTCAGAGTTCGTCATTTCCCATCTCATTTCATTCCTTCGGTAGTTTTGGGCGATTTCGAGCGTTTCGGAGAGGATTCTTCGAGGTGTAATCATCAATCATCATTTTCAAGCTCATCTTTCGGATTGATCATCATTTCATCATCTTCATCACATCGAATCAAAGGTATTAAACTCTTGGATCTAGAATTTGGATTTTGGGTTTTCCTTCCGATTTCTTCGTGTAAGCTTGGATTATCATTGGAATATGTTAGTTATGGATTATCTAACTTGGATAAATATATTCCTACGGATTTTAACGGTTATTTTCGGAATTATTCCAAGAAACCTTGGGGTTGACTTCGGTTAATTGGGGATTTTCCGATTGATGTTGTTGTAATCATGAGTTATGGATTCCTGATGGATTATTGATATCCTTGAAAGTGTTTTGATGGTTTGAAATACTCATCTTGGAGTTGGTTTCGATTCATTCGAACTCGGATATCGTTGTGTCGATGTTTGAGTCGTTTATGATCGTTTTTGATTTGCGTAATGATCGGATTATTGGTAATTGTGTTATTCAAGGTTGTTCGAGCGACCGATATTTCATTTAGGACGTTGTTCGTGGACGGACATTCATCATCGGTATTGTGTAAGTTAATTCTTACTCGGTTAAAAGGATATTCATTCCTTTTGTCGTTGTTCATTCATAATCATAACTCATTCATCATTGTATTAATCGTATCAAAGCTCGTCATTGTCAATTAATCACCTCGGTCATAAGGAGCAGCGGTTCGATCATTTCATTGAGCTATCATTCATTTCACCATCATTGATCTTGGTGAGTCATTATTCATTTTCATTGTCACTTTTGTCATATTGTGGCATTAGGGTCATCTTGGCGTGCCGGTTGGTATGTGTAGGATTTTCATGTCGGGCACATTATAGTCGTGTGTTGGTTGGCGGCCTCACATTGGGTGTGCACACGAGTCGATTGCTCGTGAGACCGATTAGGTACAAGACCACGCGTGTTTGATCGTTGGTGGCTTGTGCACGGACACATTTCCATCCCGGGCGTAGTGTGGCGCCATTCCTTTGAGCCGTCTTGATTAGTCGATTCATATAGCATGTTTGATTGCGTATGTTTGTGAGAATAATTCATAATTTCGGATATATCATGATTGTGTATTTTCAACCCTTGAGGATTGTTGTTACGTATGGCCGGCCCGTTGGGGATCTTGTTTCGTCATGGCAAGGCTAAGGCACGGGAGAGCATGGTGACGGCGAGAGTCAGTGATACTAGTAGGGGGCCCCGATGCATTCGATCATTTGTGTTTCCTTTATTTATTCCTGCAGACATTAGTTTGAATGCTCATTTCATTCGATGTTGTGTATTTTATCGTCACATAAAATACACATGTATTCTATTTTATCACAGGTGTGTTGTATAAAACTCCTCGTCGGAGTAATTGATGTTGTAATGTGGTTCGGTACTACATTTACCTGTAATTCATTCATTTTCATTCGCTGGTGGGTCCCGATCGGGGTCCACGGCAACGTAATATCCGCCTAGTTTGGGGTGTTACGAGTTGGTATCGAGCGTGGTTTTGAATACTACCCTCCAAGTCATGTCTCATTTGAAATCATCGTCATCGGACTAGTATCATTGGACTCTCGCGCCACGTGTGACTGTCTGGCCAAAAGGCAATCGGACCAAGAAGCGTAAGATTTTTAATGCCACGGTATAATTTCTCGCATAAATCATTCATTCATAATTCATCGATTAACAATCCTCAATCATCATTGTCATTTTGGCCGGGACGGTCGAGTTAACTCATTAATCACCAATTCATTTCATTGTTCAGTTGTTGATCAGGAAGATCGGATCATTAATCTTGTTAACTCATCCAAGATAATCATTTCAGTAACTTCATCAGATAATCATGTCACGTCAATCAATCATTCATGTAATCGCTGTATTTGAGCGCATATGCTCATTTTCATCATTTCATAATATAATCATAATGTGATACTCATGCGAGATATATAATCATCATATGACTTTCCACTTTAGTATGGAAAGGGCTGGCAGAGGACGTGGAGGACGAGGCCGTGGAGCGGGCCGAATCCCGAGAACTCGTGCGAATACCCGTGCAAATGCCAGGAATAATGCTAACTCATCGGCGGCGGCCAGCGCCACTCACTCACCAGGACGCGATCATTCACCGTCAGGAGTCGTACCCAGGACACGGCTCGGTCGGAGGGTGTTCGGGTCGACCCACTCGCATTTATGCAGGGCATGATGGCCCAAATGACCCGAGATGGCTCGGTTGATGGAGACGATGCATAACTCCGTCAATCAAAATCAGCAGGCTCCTCGCCGCCACCTCGGAGGCAAGAGAGGGGTGTAAGCAATATCATCGGCGATATCTCTCGCGCCGACCACCTACTTTTGAGGGCTCATCGAGCCGGCGGATATTGTTCACCGGCTTGAGCATTTTGAGAAGTTATTTGCTATGGTGGATTGCCCCAGAAGGCATAAAGTTTCGATTGCGGCTTACTATCTCGGTAAGAGCGCTCATTCATGGTGGTTATCGTTGAGGCCCTGACGGAACATGTACTTGGGATCGATTCAAGACTCTCATGATGGAGAGGTACTATCCGGCCCCACTCGGGGAGGCCAAGTTGTCGGAATTACTCACTCCCACCTTTCGGCGGATGATGACGTTCTCGCCATCGCCGAAAAATTTCAGAACTTCTTCCGTTCGCCTCATCTATCATTCACTCGAAGCGGACAAGATCAAGTATTTCGACAAGAGGTGAAACCCCGTATGAGACTTGATTGCTTAATCATAAGCTGTGCCACTCTGGCGAGTTCATTGAGAAGGCTCTTACTTACGAGCTTACGGCTAAGGAAATTGCTAAGCGGCAACCTTCGTACGCTAGCAAGAAGTCAAGAACCGTGTCGGTCGGCGGAGTCGTGCCACTTTCAAGAAACCGCGGGCGGGCTCTACTTTACGAGCGACCTCCCGGCGTCTAAACCCGCGGAATCTCGGTCGCGAGCGGCGATTCGGCCATCACTTGTTTCAAGCTGTGAGAGCAGGTCATTTCGGCACCAAGTGTCCAGCTTGATGCATCACGTGCCACAATCGTGGGATTGGTGGGCATAGGGCCCGTTTTGCCGTAGGGACTCTAAACCCACTCGGCGTCATCTCAAGCCCCGTGTCATTCGGGGGTGCGTAATCGGGCCACTCACTCGGCGTCGTTCAAAGCGACGGGAGCTATAGGCGGAGCAGAGCTATCGAGGCAGGAGCATCCGGTTCGGGGCGGCAAGCCCGAATTTATGAGATGAAGAAGACCGATGATCCGAGGCCGGATGATCTCGGGTACACTCGATATTCTATCTCAACTTTGTGTGTACCCTTTTTGATCTTGGTGCATCTCATTCATTCATTTCCGAGTCATGTTTGAGTAGACTACGTGCAGGTAGTGCTACTAGTTGTGAGCCATATGTCATTGGCCTGCGATGGTAGACGCATTATCGGTAATCGCGAGATTGAGAATTGTCGATTCGGTTTCATGGTCGTGTATGGCGGCGGACCTAATCGTAGTAGATTTCTGAGGGCGACATCATCTTGGGTATTGATTGGATGGATCGTCATGATGCCATCATTAGTGTCCGAAAGCGTTTGGTCACTATCATTTTGAACGATGGAGTTGAATATGTGTTTCGGGAGGTAATCATTTGCTACGGCAAAGTCATTAATTTGATGAAAGCGGTAAGATTACTCAATCGGGGATGTGTCGGTTATTGGTGCTTTATGGCCAAACCAGAAATCATCGATAATGTTAACGGATATTCCGGTGGTGAGGGAATATGCCGATGTTTTCAGACGAGTTACGGTTTGCCTCCACGAGAGGATGTGGAATTCACGATTGAGTTGGAGCACAGTACGTCCCCGATATCGAAGGCACCGTCTGGATGGCCCGACCGAAATGCGGGAATTAAAGAACCAACTTGAGGAGTTGTTCGAGAAAGGTTATATCCGACCGAGTGCGTCCCGTGGGAGCACCGTGTTGTTTGTCAAGAAGAAGGATGGTTCATTCCGCTTATGTATTGATTATCGGGAGTTGAACAGGTGACGATCAAGAATAAGTATCCCTTACCCCGTATTGACGATCTCTTAGATCAACTTCGGGAGCTTCGGTATTTTCCAAGATCGACTTAAGATCTGGATATCATCGATTGCGGATTCGAGTCGGACATCGCGAGGACGGCGTTTGAACACGCTATGGTCATTATGAGTTTGTGGTTATGCCGTTTGGATTGACTAATGCACTGCGGTATTCATGGAATTAATGAATCGGGTCTTCATCGACTTTTGGATCGATTTGTTGTTGTCTTCATCGATGACATTTTGATTTATTCTCGTGGCCGGGAGGAACACGAGTGTCACCTTCATCTAGTTCTCGGCGTGTTGAGGCGAGAACAACTTTATGGGAAGTTTTCCAAATGTGAGTTTTGGATGTCCAGTGACGTTTCTCGGACACGTAATTTCATCGAGACGGAGTTCGCGTTGATCCTCGAAGACGGAGGCTATTCGAGATTGGCTACCTCAGAAGAATGTTAAGGAAATCCAAGTTTCCTCGGATTAGCGGGTTATTATCGGCGATTTGTAGAGGATTTTCTCGAATCGCTCAACCCTTAACGAACCTTTTGCGGAAGGATAAGAAATACACGTGGTCCGACGCGTGTCAACGGAGTTTTGAGGAACTCAAGAGCCGGTTGATGTCGGCAGACTGTACTTTCCTTGCCGCGAGGACGGAAGGATTTGTGGTCTATAGTGATGCGTCGGACGGGGTCTCGGATGTGTGCTCATGCGAGCAGGAAGGTTATTGCCTATGCTTCACGGCAATTGAGACCTTACGAGATTAATTATCCGACCCACGACACGGAGCTAGCAGTAGTGGTGTTCGCTTTGAAAATTTGGCGTCATTATCTTTATGGCGTTACATCGAGATATTCACCGATCATAAGAGCTTAAAGTATATATTTACTCGAAGGAGTTAAATATGCGCGAGGCGGTGGTTGGAATTAATCAAAGATTATGATATCGAGATCCTTTATCACCGGGCAAGGCGAATGTTGTCGCGACGCCTTGAGTCGTAAGTCCGTTCAGAGCGGATGCTTGCCCGTTTACGATTCGAAGGAGCTTCAAGAGAATTCCTTAGACCGAGATCGAGTGCAGCCCGGCGAGTTCGGGCGGCTTTGTATGTTAGAGATTTCATCGTCACTCGAGGAGAAATCCGAGAGAATCGAGCTTCGGACCCATCATTGTTGCGCATCCGAGAGGATGTGGCTCGGGGAAAGCCCACTGGATTTGTGGTCCACGAGGATGGACTTTTGAGGTTTAAGAATCGGTTGTGCGTCTGCGGCGATCGACGAGTTGAAAAACTCTATTTTGAGAGAAGCTCATGCTACCCCTTATTGTTCATCCGGGGTCTAGCAAGATGTACAAGGACTTGAAACAAAATTACTTGGTGGAGTAATATGAAGCGAGAAGTCGCAGAATTTGTTTCGAGATGCTTAACTCACAACAAGTTAAGATTGAACATCGGCGACCGGGTATCTTGAAACCTCTTCCTATTCCCAGTGGAAGTGGGAAGACATTTCTATGGATTTCATCACGAGTTTGCCGACGAGTCGTCGTGGCATGAACACGATGCAGGTGATCGTGGACCGCTTAACCAAATCAGCTCATTTCCTTGAGATCAAGGATACGTGGGGTCCCGAGAGACTTGCCCAGTTATTCATTAAAGAGATAGTCAGACTGCACGGTACTCCTAAAAGTATCGTTTCCGATCGTGACGGACGGTTTGTGTCGCACTTTTGGAAATCGGTTCATCGCGCTATGGGAACTCAGCTTAATCTCGATCGCTTTTCATCCTCGGTCCGACGGGCAATCAGAGAGGACCATTCAGACATTAGAGGACATGTTGAGGGCATGCGTCCTCGATTGGAAAGACGATTGAGAAGCCCAACTACCATTGATCGAGTTCACGTATAATAATAGTTGGCATGCTTCGATCAAGATGGCACCTTACGAGGCCTTGTATGGTCGTCGTTGTCGATCTCCGTTGTGTTGGGACGACTTATCGAATCAATCGGCATAGGCGATATGCTTATAGCCGCCCGTGAGAAGGTAGCTTTGATCGAGTCGTTTGTTGACCGCTCAGTCGGCCGAAATCATATGCGGATAACCGCCGCCGACCATTAGAGTTCGAGACAGTGACCACGTGTTGGTCAAGGTATCCCAGTCGTGGTATCTTCCGTTTTGGGAAGAGGGAAATTGAGTCAGAGTTTCATTGTACATTTTGAGATTTTGGATCGGGTAGGCGAGTTAGCTTATCGATTGGCTTTACCTAAGGCATTGAGCCGTATTAATAATGTGTTTCATGTCTCTCGATTGCGGAAGTATGTTGCCGACCGAGTCACATACTTCGGATTCGACGAATCGAGATCGCGACGATCATTCATATGAGGAACGTCTATACGAGTTTTAGAGCGGCGAATCAAGCAGTTGAGGAATAAGACGATTCCTTTGGTTAAAATTCGGTGGTCTAGACACGGAGTCGAAGAGGCTACTTGGGAAACCGAGATAGTATGCGGAGAGTTATCCCGAGTTGTTTGACCCTTAGTTTCGGGGACGAAACTCTTTTAAGGGGGGGTGTATGTAATACCCAGTAATTATCATTCAGTAATTATCACTCAGTAATTATCATTCAGTATTTATCATTCAGTAATTGGTACTCAGTAATTTCATTATTGATCATTTATCACTCAGATTCAGTCATGGTATTCATCATTCAGAGTAATTGTATCGTGTATCAATCGTCATTCATCACTAATCTGATTGGAGTTTCGTGCCGTGTTTATCATCATTGTCATTTTCGTTGCAAGCTGTGCTTGAGGGTAGCGCACGCTACATACTCCTTTTAGCGTACGCTAATTGGGTATAGGTAGCGCACGCTACCGCTCAGCTTTAGCGCACGCTAAGGCTACCTTGGCTGCAGTCCGTAAGGTCTTGGACTGCAGTGAGAATAATTATGGCGCACGCTACGAGTGGTGAGTAAGCGCGCGCTAACGGGTTGTTGTAGCGCACGCTATATGTGTGGAGTAGCGCGCGCTAGGGACGGATCGAGTTGAGTCCGGTGGCTCTTTGGGCACGGATTAATTCATAGCGCACTCTATTAGTAATAATTAGCGTAAGAAATCAATATTATATATCACGCTAATCGGTTGTTGTAGCGCACGCTATCGAGTTAGATCGGAGGCGACGGTTTTACGGACTCCGATCGGGCGTCGAATATTTCGCTAGCGCACGCTAACAATGGATATTAGCGCACGCTAGTAATATGGCCGTAGCGCACGCTACAAATAGGTACGTAGCGCGCTACCGTGTTCGGACAGGGGTTCTTGGACTACCCAAACTACACGTTAGCGCACGCTATGCACAAGGAGCTAGCGCACGCTAACATGGGTAGTATAAATTGGACAGTTTAGTCAGAGTTCGTCATTTCCCATCTCATTTCATTCCTTCGGTAGTTTTGGGCGATTTCGAGCGTTTCGGAGAGGATTCTTCGAGGTGTAATCATCAATCATCATTTTCAAGCTCATCTTTCGGATTGATCATCATTTCATCATCTTCATCACATCGAATCAAAGGTATTAAACTCTTGGATCTAGAATTTGGATTTTTGGGTTTTCCTTCCGATTTCTTCGTGTAAGCTTGGATTATCATTGGAATATGTTAGTTATGGATTATCTAACTTGGATAAATATATTCCTACGGATTTTAACGGTTATTTTCGAATTATTCCAAGAAACCTTGGGGTTGACTTCGGTTAATTGGGGATTTTCCGATTGATGTTGTTGTAATCATGAGTTATGGATTCTGATGGATTATTGATATCCTTGAAAGTGTTTTGATGGTTTGAAATACTCATCTTGGAGTTGGTTTCGATTCATTCGAACTCGGATATCGTTGTGTCGATGTTTGAGTCGTTTATGATCGCTTTTGATTTGCGTAATGATCGGATTATTGGTAATTGTGTTATTCAAGGTTGTTCGGCGACCGATATTTCATTTAGGGCGTTGTTCGTGGACGGACATTCATCATCGGTATTGTGTAAGTTAATTCTTACTCGGTTAAAAGGATATTCATTCCTTTTGTCGTTGTTCATTCATAATCATAACTCATTCATCATTGTATTAATCGTATCAAAGCTCGTCATTGTCAATTAATCACCTCGGTCATAAGGAACGACGGTTCCGATCATTTCATTGAGCTATCATTCATTTCACATTCTTTCTTTCTTGGTGTGTCATTATTCTTTTTCTTTGTCACTTTTGTCATATTGTGGAATTCCGGGTCATCCTGGCGTGCGGGTTGTTATGTGTTGTTTTTTCTTGTGGGGCACATTATAGTCGTGTGTTGGTTGGCGGCCTCACATTGGGTGTGCACGAGTCGATTGCTCGTGAGGCCCGATTAGGTACAAGACCACGCGTGTTTGATCGTTGGTGGCTTGTGCACGGACACATTTCCATCCGGGCGTAGTGTGGCGCCATTCCTTTGAGCCGTCTTGATTAGTCGATTCATATAGCATGTTTGATTGCGTATGTTTTGTGAGAATAATTCATAATTTCGGATATATCATGATTGTGTATTTTCAACCCTTGAGGATTGTTGTTACGTATCGGCCCGTTGGGGATCTTGCTTCGTGTCATGGCAAGGCTAAGGCACGGGGAGAGCATGGTGACGGCGAGGAGTCCTAGTGATACTAGTAGGGGGCCCCAGTCTGTTCAGTCATTTATTCAGTCATTTGTGTTTCCTTTATTTATTCCGCTGCAGACATTCCGTTTGAATGCTCATTTCATTCAGTGTTGTGTATTTTATCGTCACATAAAATACACATGTATTCTATTTTATCCTGGGTGTGTTGTATAAAACTCCTCGTCGGAGTAATTGATGTTGTAATGTGGTTCGGTACTACATTTACCTGTGTAATTCATTCATTTTCATTCGCCTGGTGGGTCCCAGTCGGGGGTCCACGGCACTGTAATATCCGCCTAGTTTGGGGTGTTACATATGGAACATACCTCAAGATACGAAATGCCACGATGAAATCACGTCAGTCTAATCCAAGATCAGATCAACAACATACGGACACGGTCCTAACACAAGACCTACAAATGCATACTCATATGACAACGTCAATATGATCACAACAATAACGACAATGTATACTTATGGCAAACCCATAATATACATATGCACAACAACAATACATGACAATCCGATGATCTGGCGTTCACTGCCTAGATCCCCCGATGATCCCGTCAGCCCAACTCGAGGTGGAAAACCCATCCGATGATCCAGCGCACGCTAGCATATATCCCCCGATGATCCCGTCGGACCAACACGAGGTGGACATATGACAACAATGCACAACTGCACAAAACAATAATACACAATACACGACAACAACAATGCACAAATGCATGACAACAACGATACACGAATGTATCACAACATGATTGACACAAATGATAAAAATGACTAGAGTACTTGCCCCGAGTCCTTCGAGAACGATCTCAATGTCTAAACCATCACGAACCATTATCATCAATACTCGACGGTCAAAAGTATCACGGATTGCAGATAATTCATATCTTCGTCTTTATCACAATATATCCTCGATATACAAGTATACCAATAACAAAAGTAAATCATATACATTATGATTTAGATTCCCAAAACTCGAATATAATTTATAATCCCAAATCTCCTGTGGTTACGATTATAAACATTGCTATACGAGTTATACACGAATGAAATGGAAACCATTCATTAAATACTATAAACTAAGCAAGTAATAACTTACCTCGATACCGATGAAGCCGTTACCAATTCCATTGCCGTCATCTACAAGTCCCTTGGCCCTGATCAATGCAATTCACGAACATTCTCAAACACGACCGCAAAACATGGTTCTAATTACCAATCAATAATCTCAACCTATTACAATAATCGATAGACAACAAGTTCGACAACAATCAATAATCGATAAAACCAATTCACAAACCCAATGGCTCAACAATATCTCGGTTAACCACAAGTATGATCAAACCAACTTAAATGATCATGAATTCATAACCGAAACAGAATATACTACCCTGCCTGATGACGTAGCGCACGTTAATCACTTAACGTAGCGTGCGCTAGACAATAAGCTTAGCGTGCGCTAATGCTATACAGTTTGCATGCTTTTCAGGTACTGATCAACATATGACGATTATCAAGAACACTAAGTGATCCAAAACCATGTTTATAGTCATCAAAACAATGAAATCCGATATCCTTTAATATACAAACAATCATTCAACTTATAATCCAAGTCCTATATCCATATATCATCTTCCTCAATACCAACATCATGAAATATTAAGAACGTAACAACACTTCCATAATCTATCATTACAGGGAGTAATCATCAACAATAACTCCATCTCATAATCATGCTTATCAACTTGTTTATGTAATAATCATCAACTCAAGAACATCAACATTCAATCCAAATATGAAGAGGGATTACCTTTTTGAAGGAATGGATTAAATCCCAAGTTTGAATCCATTTCCAAGAATCACCAACGATTTAAAGAACAAAGCTTTAATCTTGTTAAAGAGGATCATCCCTCAGTGTTTAGGAACTCCAAAAGTCCTCCCAAGGTTCTCTCTATCGGTTGCAAGAAGAGAATGGACGAAATGCTTCATAATACCCGTCTGTCCCTTTATATAGAATACATTACTAGCGTGCGCTAACATCTCATTTTTAGCGTGCGCTACGGCTTTAGCGTGCACTAACTGACTTTGTTAGCGTGCGCTATCGTAGTCCAGTGGCTACTGTCTGGCTTCGTACATGTGCTTACGTACGTAATGCCCATGCATTAGCGTACGTAACTTACACTCTCTAGCGTACGCAAGTCCTTGCATTTAGCGTGCGCTAATATCAGTTGACTCGTTTGTCTGTATGCTCCGAAGACTGGTCCACACGCCGAAACTGCTGACGAGGATAAGATTCCTTTTTGTCCAATATACCATTAGCGTGCGCTAACCTTTAGGGTTTAGCGTGCGCTAGTACTACATTACAAACATCCGTTGACTTATCAGAACGTGCGCCGAAAGTGGCCTGGTCCACACGCAGATTCCTTCCGATCTGACTGCATTAGCGTGCGCTACATTCTGCCTCTGGCGTGCGCTAACCACGAACGATAGTGTGCGCTATACTTGAATATTAGCGCGCGCTAATCAGGCTATACTTAGCCATTTTCAGCTATTCTTGTCCAACGTTTCGACATATCGGATACGTATACATGACGCACTATATCCTCTAATACAATTGTCGACTAAGTACGACAATTATACCGATACTGACATCTCAGTCCTTCATTTATTTGATCTATACTTTACAGATTCCACGCTGTACAATATAACTCGGATAAAATAATATTAAACAACAGTAGTAGAAATTCCGGATATTACATCACGCTAACCGTTTTAGGTACTTGTGATCCATAGTATGCCTCAAACAGTTCTGATCTTCCATCATCATCACGATCACCAAGAGCAATATCATGATATTTATTAGCTATTGCACTACAATCATCCATCAAATCAGACATAAGCTTCGAATTTCCAGCAACATAACCAACAGTCTTGAAAACTTTTCCCATCAAATTCATGTTGAATACACCTAGTGCATCTGATTGGCACGGATCGGGCAAGATACTAATATTGTGTGATCCTGAAAATTGGATCTATGCACCATGTTAAATAAAGTCATGCATTAACTCAAATAATATATGCATGAATTAAGGGGAAAAAATTATATATATACACCTAAAATACTTGCAAGTTTTATCCATCGATTTACAATATATTCGTTAGGAATGCATTTCATGTTCAAATTCTTGAACATTGTGAATATATGACGACATAAAACTCCAATCCTAACAAAGTGTTTGCAACCACAACTGAAATAATTATCTAATAAAGTGTGTGTCACAGTGAAGATGCCTTTAACAGTATCATCGATCAAGTAATGATTCAAATTAATATCTGAACTCATGTTTTTCAGACAACATTCATTAACAGCGGCATGCCACTCAGTCTGGACGTGGAGGAAAATCTTGTTGGTGAATATTGATGAAGCATGTCTCTCGAGTGGATGCTTAGTTAACAACTTCGAGAAACAAGATTCATCAACACTGTTTAACTTATCCAACCTATTACGTTGAGAAACCATGGCTTCCACAAAAAATAAGTAAAATTGCATAAGATTCGCTTTCGAGTTCAAGAACGGTTTGAAGAAACTATTTTCGGCCTCCGACATTGATGTTGTACGAAATAACCCACTAAGTCGAAAATCTCTAAAATAAGCAGGAATCCAATAAGATTGTAAATCAAACATGCTTACAAACCATGGATGATCTGTAACACCCCCAAAACCATCCGGGATATTACAGCGCCGTGGGCCCCGCGCCGGAACCCACCAGACTAAAATCCATTTTCAAAAACGTTCAAAAACGCCAAAAAGGACGATGATGGTAATATTTTCAAATACTCACAAAAGTCATTTATAAAGTATCAAATACCGTCATGAAAATATCGTTAAAATGTTCAAGGCCAAAATGCCGAAACTCGGTTTAGGGAATCGGTTTTATAAAATAATCTAAGTTTACGAAGTACCCAAAAGCCATTTTGAAATGTACACATGATTTGGTAAAAATACCGGAAAGACATTTTGAAATATACACACGCAGCGGATAAAACACAGTTCAAAATATACATTTGCAGCGGAAATAAAACAACCAGAAAAGAATACTCGATTCCCAAAATAATGCCACGACCAGTATCCCCGAGAAGCTCATCTCTTCACGACCGCTACTAGCTCGATCTCCGAGTACCTAAAAATAAAGCCCACGACGGGGTCAGCCACAATACTCAATAATGATATCGATCACATCACATAAATAATTACATACCAATGTAATAATATTATGAGAATACTACCAACGTAATCTTACCGTCATAACCTTACCAATCCAAATCAATCCATACCAATTCAATCCTTACCATAATCCACATTTCGCATTCTCAAATGACGAAATGAACTCAACAACACTCATCTGGACTGAACCAAAACAATACTCAAAATCCTCAAAAACATCATCATAACTCACAAGCGGGAAATAATCTATCTGTGACAAATCATGTCCGTCGGATCGCACAATCAAATACCAATCCTGATAAGAACCAAACATACACAATACATCTGTAGATCAACTACCACAAAATAATGATAATAAATCCGAAACATCGATGCACATCCCAAACGCTCATACGATCAATAACCAGATCAAACAATACGTCAACTGAGAATATCACCAACATGACAAACTCCAAGCAAGACCAACAAAGAATCAACAGCGACCAAGAATCTCATCAACATGATCAGCTCCAACATGACCAACAAGGATCTACGATGACTGAGAATACCATCAACATGGTAAAATCCAACACGACCAATAAAAGATCAACAACGACTGAGAATACCATCAACATGGTAAACTCCAACACGACCAAATATAATGGATCTCAAAGAAATAACCTCTACTGTCGAACATACCCCTCGGGCGTATGAATAACCAGTCGCAAACTGTCGAACATACCCAACCATACATGGAGGATGAACGACCAAACAATATGGCTCAAAGATGGACGGCACAGTACGCCTAATACGAAAATGTGTCCGTGCACAAGCCACCCCGTGTATCGATCAAATACACGTGTGGTCTTGTACCTAATCAGTCTCACGAAGTAATTTTCTCGTGTGCACAGCCCAATGTGAGGACATGACCCCATCACACGTCTATATGTGCCCGCCCTGAAAATCCTACACATAACCGATCGGCACGCAGATATGACTCCAGATATGTCACGATGCAGCATGACAACGAAACTCAAAGAATCACATATCCAATAAGGATCAAAAGACTCACTGAAGTGAACAATGACACACAAATAATGAAAGATCGACTCGACCGACAATATCCAAAACAACAATCCTGGGATCACAATTCCTAAAGAACGATCAACACGATCAACAGCCCCAACACAACAGGCCTGGGATCAACGTCCCTCAACGATCGATCAACACAACCATTAATACTAAACGATAGCCCTGGAATCAACATCCCTCAACGAACAACCAATACGAATCTCACTATACGAAACTTCAACTTACGACATATACCACAATTCAACATAATAATTATCCTCACAACTGAACAATACTTAAATTACCTCAAACCGACGATAATATCCTTTCCACGAACAAACCATCATCCCGACAATTTACGTTTATAATATCATTGCTATATGAATTATGAATGAAATGAAAGCGAAACCATTCATTAAATATTATAAACTGAACAAGTATAACTTGCCTCGATACCGATACCACGAAGCCGTTACCAAAACCAGTGCCTTCATCTACGAGCTCCTCAGCCCCGACCAAAAGCAATCTACGAACTCGTCAACCTCAACCGTAACACAACGGTCATAATCAACGATCAATTATCACGACCTATTGCAATAATCGATTAACACACGATAATAATCAACAACCGGTATAACCAATCCACAACCCTAACGATTCCAAAATATCTTGATTAAACACAAGTCCGAACAATCTAACTCAAACAATTACGAATTCATTCCCATAATTCCACAAAGTCCATATATCGATTCGATAAGGCGAGTATACAAACTTAACTAAAGTATTCCAATCAATTTCTCTTTCAAAACTTCAATCAAACACCTTGAAGGCGGAATTCAAAGGAATATTCGAATCATCAATCAATAAACACCAACCGCATCAAGAACACGAAGAACACAATCACAGACATATATATATATATATCCTTCAACATTATATGATTCTAGCCATCGATACGAACTAAACAACCCAAATATATCAAGAATCTCAAACATCCCAAAATATTAGAGTTCAAGCCAATTACCTTCAATCCGGCGAAAGAATCAAGAATGATGTTATAATCCTTGTTCCAAGCTTTCCTAGACGTTATCACTTGATAAACCAACTCAAAATCTGAGGTTTAGGTGTTAAAAACCGAGTTTGGGTGATTTGGGACGAAAGGGGATTGTGTAGGAAGGGTTGAGGAATGAAATTCCCGACTGCTGTACGTTTTTATACGTCCAGGCACGTTAGCGTACGCTAACTTCATCAATAGCGTGCGCTATATGTTCTCAGAATACAGACAGTATAGTTTTTGCCATTTTGAGCATAACTCACTCATCCGGACTCCGATTAACTCAACGTTTATTAGAAAGATAACTCGATGCTTTATCATAATGTTATGTTTTAGAATTTTTGGAGTTAAAAGAGTCGGTGGCGATTTTCCAAAGTCGAACCTTATACGCATTACTTTCCAAACAAGTGTCCAAATCTCATTTCTACTAACGTTTCAACATATAATCTTCTTAATCATATCATATAAACCAAGAATCATAATCACTTGCATGATCATCATCATACGAAGTAAATAATAACGACAACATCAAAACTCGAAATGAAGGGAGATATTAACCAACATATCTCTTGAAGAAGAACAACACCATTCCAAACCACACGAATCATATCAATATCCGCATATCAACAATATCATCAACATAACTCAGTAATCCATCTCATAATCATATAATCATCAGCTCATATACATGACGATTATCAACTCAAGAACATCATATATAATTCAAAACGAAATCCCAAAGTGAAGAGTAATTACCTCTTTGAAGGAATGGATTGAATCCCAAGGTTGAACCCGTTTCCAATCGTTTCCAAACTCCAATGTTGTTAAGGACGATCAACTCAAGTGTTTGGAACCTCAAGTGAAATGCTCAGTAGCGTGCGCTATTCTCCAACAATAGCATGCGCTATTCCTCGTTGACCCAACATTCTACACCTTCCTCGAAGATGCCCGGGGTCCAGACGCCGAAAGTAACCTGACAAAGCCAAGATTCCCTTTTAACCGATCTGATATTAGCGTACGCTAACCATATGCACTAGCGTGCGCTAAATGCCGATAATAATTAGCCTAGGCCTACCAGCCGGCCACCTTCCGAACCTTATCCAGAATGCCTTACGTACGTTAGGAGTCCTCCTTAGTGTACGTAATTCAAACCTCTTAGCGTGCGCTAAGTATACATCGTAGCTTGCGCTAAGCATACATCGTAGCGTGCGCTAACGTGGTTGTACTTAGCCATTTTCAGCTATTCTCGTCCAACGTATCGACATACAGAATACGAACATATGGCATACTGAATACATATACTCAATTCGATAACATTCTCATATGATATACCCAATATCAAAAGTACGATAACCTGATACACGATATCCTTAAATGTAATTATCGACCGAATACGATAATTATACCAATACAGCTGTCTCAGTTCTCAATCTATTTTATCCATATTGTATAGACACCAAGCTATCCAGTACGTCTCAGATAAAATAACGCGAAAAATTTATACTGAAAATCCGGATATTACATACTAGAAATCGGGGTATTACATGATCGACCAGACCAAACTCTTCCATAACCTCATTCCAACTCGTCTCAAATTCTTGAGGCTCAATATGATTAGACCACACAATATCATTCAACTTCTTTGCAAAAACTTCATTCTCCCTCAATGAAACTGGAATCTTATGAGCTACTTTAAGCATTATATGCCACATGCAAAACCTATGTCTTGTATTAGGCATTAATTTCTCCACAGCAATCTTCATTGCAGGGTCTTGATCAGTTATTAACATAACAGGCACCTTGCCCATGCAATGGATAAACCTCGAAAATAACCAAGAATATGATTCAACATCTTCAGCAGTTAGCAATCCAGCCCCAAATGTTATGCATTTCCCATGGTTATCTTTACCCGTAAATGGTGCAAACACCATATTATACCTATGCATTTAAAAAATGCATTATTAAGTGTATAAATATGCATATCCAAATATAAAGCAATGCATAAGATATTAGGAATCGAAATACAATGCTCAAAAATTGTAAACCATAAACCTGTTGGTATTGTATGTGGCATCGAATGAGACAGCCTCCTCAAATGCACGATAATTACATCTAGAAACCGAATCAGCCCAAAAAATACACTTCAATTTATCTTCGGCATCAACACAATAGTCGTAAAAAAACTCAGAACATGATTCACGTATGGACTGCAACTTATCCAAAAGAATTTGTGCATCCACACCCTGAGCAAAAGCTCAAAGATTAGGAGTGAAGTTTTTGAATTCAATCACATTACACCCAACATTCTCATAGCTACCAGCCAACTCCTTAAACAAACGGAATGACCGCACTGGTCCTATGTTTGCTTTTGAACAACTCAACACAAATTTTTTATGGACAATATCCAATCGCCTATTGACCTTCATAAAATGTCTATATCTAGGAGACACGAATGAATGTGAGTGACCCTCAATAAAACACGAAACAACATAACCTTTCCCAAGAGTGAAATGAAATTTGACTCTAGCCATGCATGCTACCCTAGTACACATTCGACGCCTCTTTTTTTACAAAGTTCTGAGTCAGCCAAAACAATAGATTTATCAACACTTTTCTCACCCTCTCTATTGCATAAAACATACCTCCACAAAATAGTCCCATCCCTAGCTTTAGTAATTGTGCCTAAACGTGTATCAAAACCACATTGAGAACCATACACTCTGTAAAAATTCACGGCTTCATCCAACGTGTTGATAATTCGACCAACATAAGGCTTTAAATCATCGGTGCATTCTGGTATGTAGTCGTAGACAACATCAGATTCAAGCTGGACATCGTCATTACTAACATCATCTGCCGATAACAAGTCGAATCAGAATAATATTATGCATATTTATCACATCAGACCAACAGAATTGTTATTTCTTATTGAATCAGAATATTATTATGCATATAACCCAAATAACAAGTCGAATCTCAATCACTAATAACAAAAAAAAAACAGTAAGAAATCCCCTTTCTTTTGCATAATTAATAATTTTCATATTCACGATTCTTCTAATGCATTCCCAAATTCCAATAACAAACACTAATCTATGATGTTAAACAACTAAACTAAGCATGGCAAATCAAATAGAATAATGTCATGCACAAACAGAACATTGATTATGCATATGTCGAATTGAATACCAAAACACCCAATTTTCTTTTTGAAATAAATCGACCAGCAAGAAACTAAGATAAACATTTAAATCAAAACACAATCTAAACAAACAAGCAACCCATTTTCCGTAATAATCTTTGATTTCGAAAAAAAACAGTAAGAAATTCCCTTTCTGCATATTCACGATTCTTTTGATGCATTCTCAAAAACCAAAATCAAACACTAATCTATGATACTAAACAACTAAACAATGTGGTTTTCTGCACCAATAGAACAATTAAACTTGTTTTTTGGTTTGGAAATTTTTTTTTATTTTTGTATCCAAACGTGAAATTACTGTACAATGAATCGAATGATTTTCTGCACCAATAGAACACTAATCTTTTCTGCACCAATAGAGTACATCACTGTACAATGTATCAAATTATTTTCTGCACCAACAGAACACTAATCTTTTATTTTTGAATCGAATGAACTTTAATCGATTTCAGTTTTACAATTGATTCGGGTATCTTTTCCAAGTGCAAAGTTGGACTGAATCGGATATACTTGGCAGAAAGTTATTTAGAAAATCATGGTTTTCAGCATAACCTAGGATTGGTTTTTCGAAGACTTCTTTACATTAAACAATATGTACTGATAATTCAAACACCACTAAGGAGCAACCGAATTATCAGATGGTGTGTTTTACTGAGAAAATTAAATAGAATTCCCAGGAAGCCAAGAACATCGGAAAGATAGAAGAGTGATGACCAACCAGCTCTTCATTCATAAAACACAAATCTGGCTTAAACAACCAGCTCTTTCATTCATATGAAGAGTGAAGGTTGAAACACAAAATGAAAAAAAAAAAAAAAAAAAGACTGAATCCATAATGGTTAATCTGGCTCCCCTCGCTTTTGTTGCTTTCCTTCGAGTCTCTTGATTCTTCTTTCAAGGACTTTCAAGTTCCCTTTCCTCCTAATGGCTGCAACGCAATGAATCGAACTCAAAAACCGTAAAGATATGGAAATGAATCTCTCCGTATCTTCCGGTAACCACAAAAAATATAATGCATGATTTAAGGAGAGCAGCGGTTACACAACAAATAAATTTACAATTTCAACCTTAATGCAATAAAAATAACTATAAAATGCTGACTCATCAAATTAAAATTATGATTATTCGTAACCATCAGATGCCAAAAATTAATGGTCTAGGATTCATTCTCAATTCACAACTTAAAATACATTCTCATGATCCTAAATTTATATATATATATAAACTGCACATATTTATAATTGGTGTAATAGTTTGACACGTGCTTAAGGAATTATAATTAATTGAATATTTAGTTTACTAGATGTTCTCCGGTGCGATGCACCGCATAACATATTCTCTTATTAGAAAATAATTTCTCGATCTCTAAATTTATTTTTGATGATCTTCGACATGAATATCATATTAGCGTGAGTGTATTATGAGGTGTAATATAATTTAAAAAACAGTACCACATTAGCGGAGTGTTAAGTCAATTAATGTCCATTACATGAACAAATTCTGGGGAAGCCCAGACTACGGTCGTGGAGCAAGGTTTCCTGGACATACCGAAAAAAAGTAGGAACAAATTTTAGAGACGAAAGTAATATGTGATTAAGTCTTAATATATGTGTGTGTGCAGTGTATGTTTTATTATTTTTAGTTATTATAATTAAATAAATATCATAATTTATTTTTTATGTAAGCAGTAAATGAGTTAATATATTTTTGTTTTGCATCAATTAATTTTACTGAAAATAAATATTCATAGTTTTTATAATATAATTTTTTTGTGCAATCGGTCATTATTGTAAATCTATCAAATTTATTATATTCATATGGATGTCTAGTTGAAAATTGTGAAATAAAAATTAATTTGATATATTTTTATTAAAAATAAACTTGATTTAAAAAATTATAAACATTTAAAATTTTAAGCTAAAAAAATAAAGGAAGGATTTTTTTATAGGTAGATGAGTGTAAGTTGTGGAATAAAACTCACACAATACATATTTAGAATTTTTTTAAGAAATTCAAGGATACATCTCTATATATAAACTATATTTTAAAATATAAAATCAAAAAACTTAAAGAGTGACATGTGTCACGACTCTCTTTTAATAAAAGTATAGATATCCGAACAAAAGTACGTCATTTGAATATGCCGATTTTCATTAAGATTTCTTATCTTGATTACAATGTTCCAAGGAATATACTAATGTTTTGGCCGATAAACTATAATTTCTGAATAACTCGTGAGTTGGTAATTTAAACGTGCTATATATTTATATATCACATTAAAAATAAACCTATTTATAAAATTAAATTGACGGTACAAAATAATTGGGATGGTAAAATACATTAATTTTAAATATTTATTTAATTCTCAAATGTCGTTGGGTCTCATCCCAAATCAATACGGGAAAGAAAATTCTAGATAAGTAATAATCCATAAATTAGAAATATCACGTAGGAAAAAGAATTAACATGGTGGTCCGAATACATATGATAACATAAATATATAATTAAAAAAAAATTATTTAGCCAACTTAATAATTGACCAAATTAACATTGTTCAAATTAAATTCTTCAAAAATAATAAAATTATTGTTTAGCTAACTTAATAATCAACCAAATTTATAATTGGCCAAATCAACTTCTTTTTAAAGTAAAACGGTTTATTTGACCACATTAAATTTTTAATAAAAGTAAAATTATTTATTTAGTCAAATCAATAATTGGTCAAATTAAAGTGGTGGTACAAAATAATTTTGGTTCTAATTATTTATTTAATCCTTCAATATGTGCGGTCTCACTCAAAATTGATTTTACTTTTATAAATTAAGATGCATATTGCATGTCTAGTAAGTACAAAAAAATAATAATAGTATATCATAATAATATAAACAGTATAAAAATAAAAATAATACACAATAAAAAGTTATACAATAATAATAAAAGGAATAAACAATATACAATAAAAAGTTATACAATAATAATAAAAGGAATATAAACAGACAATAGCAACATTATTTATCATCAACTAAAATTATTAAATTGTCTAAAATATAAACATACGATAATAAATGCATTGTAATATGGCTATAGTACTAGTGTAAAACCCGTGAATATTCACGATATAAGACATATTTTGTTATAATAATATTTATTTTTATATATTAAAATTTATCTGTTAATTATATATTAGGCCGAATTTTTTTCTCATCTAGTTTCCACGTGACATGTATTAATTAGTGGGAATCAATTTTTTAATACCAAATCATAAAATTGATAAGTTTTATATCCCCATTCATAAAACTATAAGTTTTTAGTACCATTTTGATTAAAAAGACTAAAATGTCCTCTCTTTTATTGTAATGTTGACTTTTCCCTTTTTTATTTTATTTAATATAAACTACTTTTTTTCTCTTTTTTCTTTTTTACTTTCCTCATCTGCTCCGATCGATATTAATGTCCAACAACCAAAATTTAACTACAACATATACATCAAAACAACACAACCATTTTTGACAAAGGGTCTCTCAAAAATCTTATAAAAATCACAAGATTATTCGAAAAGAAAAGTTGACGTTCAAATAGGACCTCATTTGTCGTGTTTCTGGGTTCATAAAGAAGGTATGCATCAGTATTTGACCGCTGGAAAAAAATTTTCCCGACCAGTTCTTACGGACACGATCACTGCACACGATGGGAAGCCACCGTGTGCAACGGTCGTGTTGAACGACCTTGACATCGTGCGCACAACTAACGTGTTCACGATCGTTTAACACGATCGTCTACAATCGTGTGCAGCGATCGTGTTCATGGCCAGAAACGTGCACACGATCGATGCACACGGTATCATACGACTGTGTGCATCGGTCGTGTCCAAGGCAGATGGTTTTATAATATTGTTCGCTCAGTTTTCTGAATAGTTATTCATCTTTTTGTAATCAGATGTCGTGGCAGCGTATTTTGATACATCACGGTGGTCATCAGGAGCGATTGACATATGTAGACGGGGACTCCTTTTTTGTCTACATCGACACGAGCAAAGTTAGTCGTGCAAACCTCGTGGGGGTTATCAGAGAGGGTTTGGGTGGTCCAAATGAGTCCGATTACAAATTATGGTACTTGACACACATGGCCAAGGGAAACAAAGTAAAAGTCCTATTACGGGGCGATACCGAGATACTTCGATTACTAGTAGAATACAAGGAGGATCATGAGGTCTATGTTGAGAACGGCAGCTCCTCCACTCCCGAGGTTAATATGGGATATAGCAGCTCAAGAGTAGAGCCCGGCAACATAAATTATGACATGCCTTCCAAAGATTATCAATACGAGGAAGATGAGGAAGACGAGGAAGATGAGGAGGTGCATACATCCGAAGATGAAGATTATTGTAAAGACTTGCTTGAGTCACTATCTGCGGAATTTCTTGCTTGGGTTCGCCAACCAGCCCAAATGGATAGGATTATGAGTTGTCCGAACTTCTCATCCGACCATAAATCTGCGAGCGAGCATGAGCATCTACAATCAATGCGTAACTGGATCATTCCATTTCCGGACCCCGGTAGTGCCGGGACTTTGGGTTGGGTCGAGCAGCCTCCACCGATTACCGGTCAGCTAGAGGTGGGGTACACCTTTCGTTCCAAGACAGAGTTGAGGATAACTGTAGGAATGCATCATTTGGAAAACATGCAACAGTGTATCACTGATCGTTCGCCGATAAACGTATAGTGTTTGTCTGTAAGAGTGGGCGAAAAAATTGTCAGTGTGCTATTGAGGGTGCAACTATTTGGACAATTACTAAGTTGACCTTGGAGAACAGCTGTCACCCTGATTTGAACCGTGCTGCCGCACGATCGGTCACTTCTGATGTTGTCGCCCATTATTTTGCTAAAAGATTGACTGGTGAGGGGGTCACTTTGAGGTCAAAGGAGATGATTGCAGAGATGTGTAGGGAGTACGGCATTGACATGCTATACAGTTTTTCTCTCCGGACAAGGAATATAGCGATAGAGAATACATATGGCGGCTTTGATGAGTCGTATCAGAGGCTCTCATCTTATCTGTATTTGTTAAAACAACGTAATCCAGGAACAATTTATGATTTGCAGACGACTCGTCGGGGAGTGTTTTGCCACATGTTCGTTGCACTAGGACAGAGTATTAGGGCATTTGATACGTACCTTCGACCGGTGATTATAGTTGATGGGACCCATCTGAAGGGAAGGAATAAAGGAACTTTATTTGCGGCTGTCACATTTGACGGGAACGAGCAAGTATTTCCTCTTGCAGTTGGTCTCGGTCCGATAGAGAACGACGATTCATGGACTTATTTTCTGTATAACCACGCATATGCTACAATCTGATGGAAGATTTACTGATTGTGAGTGACCAACATAAGAGCATTCAGAATGTTGTTCGAGCCGTCTATCCGAATGCATTCCACGGGTTGTGCTATCACCATCTTGCAAAAATCTGACCTCCTACGATGCGCATGCTATAGGACTCTTTAGAACTGCTGCCTACACGCATCGTGAAGAAGTTTTTGAAAACTACTTTTCGAAACTACATATTGAAAGCCCTAATGGGGCTCACAGACGCCTTTCTGAAATTGGGCCAGAGAGGTTGCCTAGGTCGAAGTGTTCGATATGACGCTATAACTTCTTGACATCCAATGTTGTTGAATGCTTTAATAATCGTATGTTGTGGGCGAGGCGTTTACTTGTTTGCTCGTTATTTGAGATATTTCGCCTAATTTTAGAGAATTGGTTTGATGAGAAGCGGGGAGAAGCAACATCAAGAGACCATGAGTTGACAATGCACACTTTTGAAAATCTTTCTAACTCTGTGCAAGCCAGTCTGACTCTTACCGTTCGTGCTACCACCCCACTTATTTATAAAGTCGAAGAAAACAAAGTTTCTTATGAGGTCGACCTTCGAACCTGGACATGTTGTTGTTGTGAGTTTGATTTGGATCAGATTCCATGTCGTCATGGTGTTGCCGCTATAAGGTAATTGTTTTGCTCTAATGTGCACACCATTCAATGTTTTTGTCTATGCTGTCGTGTGAACACGGTCATGGACGTGAGCATGCGGGTGCTGTCGGATGCTGTATCTTGCAACTTGCGGGTGTTGTATCCTATAGCTTGCGGGCGCTGTATCCTACAGCTTGCGGGCGCTGTATCCTACAGCCTGCGGGAGCTGTATCCTACAGCTGCTGAGGCGTTGTATCCTACAGCTGCTGAGTGCTGTCGGGGCACACGGCCGTGCCCATGATGGGACTAGCCATCGTGTGCCCACGGTCATGGCAGGATGCACACGAAAGCAGCAGCCCATGACCGTGGGCAAGATGCACACGATCGTAACCCACGATGGGCACGATCGTGTGCTGCCATCGTGTGCAACACAGGGCTGGTCTGGATTTATCCTACACCTCATCAGTATCAAAAATACATTATCCTACACCACATCCTTGACATAATTGCTTATTGTAACAGGCGCGCCGACAATGGTTTGTCCTTAATTTATTTTATCCATACTGTACAGATTTTATAATAAAATAATTTAATGCTGCCCTTTGTAGTACACACGATAGTGCACACGATGGGCATGATGGTGCACATGATGGGCACGATCGTGTGCTCCGATTGTGTGCCACGTTGGCAACCAGGTGTCACGGTGTCTACGGTGTCAAATTGGCAATGTATCCACGTGTGCACATGATGGTGCACACGGCCGTGCCCACGATGGGGCACACGGTCGTGTGCACAAGAACATCAACAATTTTCACCAATTTCTCTCGTCAATTTAGGTGTTGTTATTTATATATTAACAAGTATTTGTTAACGATACACTTATTTAAAAAGTTATTGATTGAATTAACATAATATATTGCATATCATGTGTAGTATATATGTTCTCAATGTATTAGTTCGTACGGATAAGTTCATCATCTGTATGAAATATCTCATATACTAATGAATTACACGACCTGATAAATACGAGTTTGTATAAGAAGTTATATAGTAATTAATGTTTGAACAAGCAATTTTATAATCACAAAACATCCTTCTAGATAACACAATAAATCAAATTGGCAAAAATACCAAAAGTTCATGTGCACACGATGGTGCACACCCACGATGGGGCACATGGTCGTGTGCACAAGAACAACAATTTTCACCAATTTCTCAAATTACTCGTCAATTTAGGTGTTGTTACTTATATATTAACAAGTATTTGTTAACGATACACTTATTTAAAAAGTTATTGATTGAATTAACATAATATATTGCATATCATGTGTAGTATATATGTTCTCAATGTATTAGTTTGTACGGATAAGTTCATCATCTGTATGAAATATCTCATATACTAATGAATTATATGAAATGATAAATACGAGTTTGTATAAGAAGTTATATAGTAATTAATGTTTGAACAAGCAGTTTTAGAATCACAAAACATCCTTCTAGATAACACAATAAATCAAATTAGCAAAAATACCAAAAGTTCATGTGCACACGATGGTGCACACGGCCGTGCCCACGATGGGGCACACGGTCGTGTGCACAAGAACATTAACAATTTTCACCAATTTCTCAAATTATTCATCAATTTAGGTGTTGTTACTTATATATTAACAAGTATTTGTTAAGGATACACTTATTTAAAAAGTTATTGATTGAATTAACATAATATATTACATATAATGTGTAGTATATATGTTCTCAATATATTAGTTCGTACGGATAAGTTCATCATTTGTATGAAATATCTCATATACTAATGAATTACACGAAATGACAAATACGAGTTTGTATAAGAAGTTATATAGTAATTAATGTTTGAACAAGCAATTTTAGAATCACAAAACATCCTTCTATATAACACAATAAATCAAATTGGCAAAAATATCAAAAGTTCATGTGCACATGATGGTGCACACGGTCGTGTGAACACGATGGTGCACACGGCCATGCCCACGATGATGCACACGGCCGTGCCCACGATGGGACATACGGTCGTGTGCACACGGTTATGGCAGCCATTGTAACACCCCAAACTAGGCGGATATTACAGTGCCGTGAATCCCCGACTGGGACCCACCAGGCAAATGAAAATGATGAATTAAATAATATAATTGCAGTACCGAACCACATTATATTACCAAATACTCCGACGAGGAGTTTAAGTACAACACACCAGGACAAAACCGAATACTAGTATATTTTATATGGAGATAAAATACACCACCCTGAACGATTAAATATCTCAAATGGAATTTGCAGCGGAAAATACAAATGACGGAAATGATCAAACGATCAAACAAACGGAATAATCGGGGCCCCCTACTAGTATCACTAGGACTCTCGTCAAAGATGATCTTCCCGTGCCTTTGCCTTGCCATGACCTGAAAACAAAATTCCCCAAACGGGGTCAGTTACACAGAACAACAATCCTCAAGGGTTGAAATTACACAATCATGATATATTTGAAGTTATGAAATATCCTTAGTTATGAATTACGCTGAAGAGGAGTACCATAGTACGCCCGTAGTGTTCTGTGCGAGTGTACAAGACGGATGTCCGGACACACCCGTCCTTGTACCTAATTAGTCTCACGGAGGTAATCGTTACCGTGTGCACAGTCCAATGTATCACTCCCAATACATGGCCATCACGTGCCCGACTAAAAATTCCACACATCCGCACCCGGCCACGCAATATGAACCTTAAGGTCATATGAACGAGAATGACCATAATGAATATCAATGAATAATAATAATCTGACAACGTCAAGAATGACTTACCGAGATGAAAGTGATAATGAAGTGATTGATGGTTTCAATGAAATGATTGGAACCGCCGTTCCTCGTTAATGAAGTGATTATTCGACAATTACAAGTCTCAATATGATTAATACAATGATGAATGAGTTATGATTATGAATGATCAACAACAAAAGGAATGAATATCCTTTTAACCGAGTAAGAATCAACTTACACAATACCGATGAAGAAAGTCCTTCCACGAACAAATGTCCTAGATGAAGTGTCGGTCGCTCGAACAACCTTAATTCAATACAATTACCAACAATTCGTTCAATATACGAATTAAACACGAATATAACGAACTCAAAACGTCGATACGATTAAACCAAGTTCATTGGGGCATTATATCGAACACTTTGAGGCCAACTTCGATTGATTACAACTAAACCTCAATAATACCATCCTCAAATCCCCAAGAAGTATTTCAAACCAACAAAACATCTTCAATACGATCAATAATCCGTTATGAATGTCCAAAAACGTGATTATAACAACAATTAATCGAAAATCCCCAAATCCAACTCGATATTCAAAGTGTTCTAGAATAACCCCTCAATAATCCAATGAATCCTTATACAAACTCATAATCATATACATATCCCTTCATATAACATGATTATAATGTCCAAAACATCATATCCCAACACAAAATCGAAATCCAAGATGTTGAAGAGATTACCTCTTGAAGATCCAACCACTTCTATCCGAAGAACACGAGTTAAATCGAGTATCCAAGCTTCCCAAATGATTGAAGATGATGAAAAATACACACTCAAATGATTGATGATGGTAAAAACTCTCCCTCAACCCTCTCTCTCGGATGAAGATGGAAAAAAGAAGAAATGAGGAAAAATGTCCCGGCCAAGTCCTTAAATACTGCCGGAAGTTACGGCCGTAACTCGGCCCTCTTACGGCCGTAACATTCCAGGTCAACGGCCTTACGGCCGTAACCGGCCAACTCGTACGGCCGTAACCGCTCCTGAGTTACGGGCGTAACCCGCCTTCGTCAAAAACATCCGCCGACACCCTTACGGCCGTACCCGCAACCCTTACGGCCGTAAGTCACCCTTGGTCGACAACACCTAAAATTTACGAACACCACTTACGGCCGTATCCTCACCTTCTTACGGCCGTAACTCGTCTTCGGCCAAAAATGCCTACGCAGCCTGCTGGACATGTACGGCCGTAACCGGCCAGCCTTACGGTCGTACCTGCTCAACTTACGGCCGTATCACAAGACCTTACGGCCGTAAGTCCCATTCGTCCGAAATGGCCTGAAAACAACGAACCCTTGTTACGGCCGTAACCCAAAGTCCTTACGGCCGTAACTCGATGCTGGCTAAGGTGAAAAATCCGATAACTCCGATTCCTCGCTACGACTGATGAATGATCCGACATATCATACGAATGTGAAAATGAACAAGTCTAACACAAGCCAAGGATGATACTCCCAGTACAAGGCTATCAATCACAATGAAAATGATAATACTCCCGTCTCGGTCTCTAAACGGAGATGGAATGACGATCGGTAACTGATATACGATTACAACATGCCAATTACTGAGTGACAATTACAGACTGATAATTACTGAATGAAAATGAATGAATTATAACCGGGTATTACATACTCCCCCCCTTAAAAAGAGTTTCGTCCCCGAAACTAAGGGTCAAACAACTCGGGATAACTCTCCCGCATACTCTCCTCGGTTTCCCAAGTGGCCTCTTCGACTCCGTGTCTAGACCACTGAATCTTGACCAAAGGGATCGTCTTGTTCCTCAACTGTTTGATTCGCCGCTCCAACACTCGTACAGGACGCTCCTCGTATGAATGATCATCCGCGATCTCAATTTCGTCAAACTGAAGTATGTGGCTCGGGTCGGCAACATACTTCCGCAATTGAGAGACGTGAAACACATTATGAATTCGACTCAATGCCGGAGGTAAAGCCAATCGATAAGCTAACTCGCCTACTCGATCCAAAATTTCAAACGGTCCAATGAATCTCGGACTCAACTTCCCCCGTTTTCCGAAACGGAAAATACCTCGACTCGGGGATACCTTGACCAAAACGTGGTCACCCGTCTCGAACTCTAGTGGTCGATTTACGATTATCTCGCATATGATTTCGCCGACTCGAAATGTCAACATACGACTCTTGATCAAAGCAACCTTCTCCCGGGCGGCTATAAGCATATCGGGCTCGGTGCCGATTGATTCTGACAAGTCATCCCAACACAAAGGAGATCGACAACGACGACCGTACAAGGCCTCGTAAGGTGCCATCTTAATGGAAGCATGCCAACTATTATTATACGTGAACTCGATCAATGGTAGTTGGGCTTCCCAATCGTCCTTCCAATCGAGGACGCATGCCCTCAACATGTCCTCTAATGTATGTATAGTCCTCTCTGATTGTCCGTCGGACTGAGGATGAAAGGCGATCGAGATTGAGCCGAGTTCCCATAGCACGATGAATCGATTTCCAAAATGGGACACAAATCGTCCGTCACGATCGGAAACGATACTCTTAGAGTACCGTGCGGTCTCACTATCTCCTTGATGAACAATCGAGCGTCTTCTGGGACCCCACGTATCCTTGATCTCAAGGAAATGAGCTGATTTAGTTAAGCGGTCCACAATCATCCGAGATCGTATTCATGCCACGACGACTCCGGCAAACTCGTGATGAAATCCATAGAAATGTCTTCCCACTTCCACTCTGGAATAGGAGGGGTTTCACATACCCGCCACGGCCGATGTTCAATCTTGACTTGTTGACAGTTAAGCATCTCGAAACAAATTCTGCGACTTCTCGCTTCATATTACTCCACCAAGAATTTTGTTTCAAGTCCTTGTACATCTTCTTGGACCCCGGATGAACAGAATAAGGGGTAGCATGAGCTTCTCTCAAAATAGAGTTTTTCAACTCGACATTCGCGTACGCACAACCGATTCTTAAATCTCAAAATCCATCCTCGTGGACCACGAATCCGTGGGCTTTCCACGAGCCACATCCTCACGGATGCGCAACAATGTCGGGTCCGAACCTTGATTCTCCCCGATTTCCTCCTCAAGTGACGATGAGATCTCTAACATACAAAGTTGTCCCCGAACTCGCCGGCTGCACTCGATCTTGGGTCTAAGGAATTCCCGCCAAGCTCCTTCCGAATCAAGTTAAACGAGCAAGCATCCGCTCCTGAACGGACTTACGACTCAAGGCGTCGGCGACAACGTTCGCCTTGCCCGGGTGGTAAAGGATCTCGATATCATAATCTTTGATTAGTTCTAACCACCGCCTCTGTCGCATATTTAACTCCTTCTGAGTAAATATATACTTTAAACTCTTATGATCGGTGAATATCTGACAAGTAACGCCATAAAGATAATGACGCCAAATCTTTAATGCGAACACCACGGCTGCTAGCTCCAGGTCGTGAGTCGGATAGTTAACCTCGTAAGGTCTCAATTGTCGTGAAGCATAAGCAATAACCTTCCCATTCTGCATGAGCACACATCCGAGACCTTGTCCGGACGCATCACTATAAACCACAAATCCTTCCGTCCCCTACGGCAAGGAAAGTACAGGTGCTGACATTAACCGGCTCTTGAGTTCCTCAAAACTCCGCTGACACGCGTCGGACCACATGTATTTCTTATCCTTTCGCAAAAGGTTCGTCAAGGGTTGAGCGATTCTAGAAAATCCCTCCACAAATCGCCAATAATAGCCCGCTAATCCGAGAAAACTTCGGATTTCCTTAACATTCTTCGGAGGTAACCAGTCTCGGATAGCCTCCGTCTTCTGAGGGTCGACACGAACTCCGTCTGATGAAATTACATGTCCGAGAAAAGTCACTTCGGACATCCAGAACTCACATTTGGAAAACTTTCCATAAAGTTGCTCTCGTCTCAACACATCGAGAACCTGATGAAGATGAACCTCGTGTTCCTCTCGGCTACGAGAATAAATCAAAATGTCATCGATGAAGACAACAACAAACTGATCTAAAAAGTCGATGAAAATCCGATTCATTAACTCCATGAATGCTGCAGGTGCATTAGTTAGCCCGAACGGCATAACTACGAACTCATAATGACCATAGCGTGTTCGAAAGGCCGTCCTCGCGATATCCGACTCTCGAATCCGCAACTGGTGATATCCAGATCTTAAGTCGATCTTGGAAAATACTGAAGCTCCCTGAAATTGATCTAAAAGATCATCAAAACGGGGTAAGGGATACTTATTCTTGATTGTCACTCTGTTCAACTCCCGATAATCAATACACAAACGGAAAGAACCATACTTCTTCTTGACAAACAACACTGGTGCTCCCCACGGAGACGCACTCGGTCGGATATAACCCTTCTCGAACAACTCCTCAAGTTGGTTCTTTAATTCCTGCATTTCGGTCGGGGCCATCCGGTACGGTGCCTTCGATATCGGAGACGTACCAGGCTCCAACTCAATCGTGAATTCCACATCTCTCTGTGGAGGCAAATCAGGTAACTCGTCTGGAAAAACGTCGGCATACTCCCTCACTACCGGAATATCCGTCAACATTACTGATGACTTCTCGGTTTTGGTCATGTAGCACCAATAACCAACACATCCCTGACTGAGTAATCGCACTACTTTCATCAAATTAATGACCTTACCCGAACAGCCGGGATTACCTCCCTGAAACACACATTCCACCCCATCGTCTGAAATGATAGTGATCATACGCTTACGGACACTAATGATGGCATCATGACGATCCATCCAATCAATACCCAAGATGACGTCGTCCCTCGGCAATTCTACTACGATTAGGTCTGCTGGCCATACACGACCATGAAACTGAATTGGACAATTCTGAATCTCACGATTACCGATAATTCGTCTACCATCAGGTAGGCCAATGACATAAGGCTCACAACTAGTAGCACTACCCAGACGTAGTCTACTCAAACATGACTCGGAAATGAATGAATGCGATGCACCAAGATCAAAAAGGGTACACACAAAGTTGAGATAGAATATCGAGTGTACCGAGATCATTCGGGCCTCTCGGATCATCGGTCTTCTTCATCTCATAAATCTGGGCTTGCTAGTCCCAGACCGACGCTCCGTCTGCGGCTATAGGCTCCACCTTTAGTCGCTCTGCTGTTTTAAACGACGCCGATTGAGCGGCCCAGTTCGAACGGCCGATCGCTAGGGACTTGAGATGACGTCGAGTAGGTTTGGAGTCCCTACGGCAAAAACGGGCCTTATGCCCAACAATTCCACGATTATGGCACGTGACAGACTGTCTCGGACACTTGGTGCCGACATGACCAAGATCCCCACGGTTATAACAGTGATGGCCGAACGGCCGCTCGTGATCGAGATTCCGCAGGTTTAGACGTCACAGGAGGTCGCTCAGAAAAAGCAGAGCCCGCACGAGGTTTCTTGAAAGTGGCCTGACTGCCGTCAGACTGATTACGGTTCTTGGACTTCTTGCTAGCAGATGAAGGTTGCTGCTTAGCAATCTCCTTAGCAGTAAGCTCATAGGTAAGAGCTTTCTCAATGAATTCAGCCAACGTGGTGCAATTATGATTAAGCAACTGTAGTCTCATACGGGGTTTCAGCCTTTTGCTGAAATACTTAATCTTATCTGCCTCGGAATGAATGATAGATGAGGCGAACAGAAGAAGTTCTTGAAATTTCTCGGCAATGGTGAGAACATCCTCGTCTGATGAGGGGTCGGGAGTGAGTAACTCTGACATCTTGGCCTCTCTGAGTGGGGCCGGATAATACCTCTCCATCATGAGAGTCTTGAACTGATCCCAAGTACATGATCCTTCGGTGGGCTTCAACGACAACCACCAAGAATGTGCGCTCTTACCCAGGTAGTAAGCCGCAACAGAAACTTTGTGTCCTTCGGGACACTCTACCATAGCAAACAGCTTCTCGAAATGCTCGAGCCAATGAATAATATCTGCCGGCTCAGACGAGCCCTTAAAAGTAGGTGGCCTCTTGCGAGAGATGTCGCCGATGATATTGCTCACATTCCTCTCTTGCCTCTGAGGTGGCGGCGGAGGAGCCTGCTGATTTTGATTGACGGAGTTATACATCGTCTCCATCAGCTGTGCCATCTGGGTCATTTGGGCCATCATGCCCTGCATAAAAGCGAGTGGGTTAACCCGGACACCTTCAGACTGAGCCGTGTCCCGGGTACGACTCCCCGTTAGTGAATGATCGCGTCCAGGTGAATGAGTGGCAGCGTCGCTGCTCGAAGAATTAGCATTATTTCTCGCGTTTGCACGGGTGTTCACGCGAGCTCTCGGGATTCGGCCCGCTCCACGGCCTCGTCCTCCTCGTCCTTCGCGCCTCTCTTTCCATACTGAAGTAGGAAAGTCACATGATGATTATATTTCCCGCATGAATATCACGTTATGATTATGACATGAGATGATGAAAATGAGCATACGCGCTCTAACACAGTGATTACATGAATGATTAACTGAGGTGACAAAAATATCTTGAACAAGTTAACATAATTAATGATTTGATCTTCCTGATCAACAACTGAATAATGAAATGAATTGAGTGATTAACAAATTAACATGACCGTCCTGGTCAAATGAAAATGATGGTTGAGGATTGTTAACTGATGAATTATGAATGAATGATTCTTGCCAGAAATTATACCATGGCGTTAGAAATCTTACAGTTCTTGGTCTGATTGGCTCGGCATTTGCACAGGTCACACGCGACGCGAAAGTCCAATGATACTAGTCCGATGACGATGATTTCAAATGATACATGACTTGGAGGGTAGTATTCAAAACCACGCTCCGATACCAACTCTGTAACACCCCAAACTAGGCGGATATTACAGTGCCGTGAATCCCCGACTGGGACCCACCAGGCAAATGAAAATGATGAATTAAATAATCTAATTGCAGTACTGAACCACATTATATTACCAAATACTCCGACGAGGAGTTTAAGTACAACACACCAGGACAAAACCGAATACTAGTATATTTTATATGGAGATAAAATACACCACCCTGAACGATTAAATATCTCAAATGGAATTTGCAGCGGAAAATACAAATGACGGAAATGACTGAAACGACTGAAACAAACGGAATAACTGGGGCCCCCTACTAGTATCACTAGGACTCCTCGCCGTCAGCATGATCTTCCCGTGCCTTTGCCTTGCCATGACCTGAAAACAAAATTCCCCAAACGGGGTCAGTTACACAGAACAACAATCCTCAAGGCAATCATGATATATCTGAAGTTATGAAATATCCTTAGTTATGAATTATGCTGAAGAGGAGTACCATAGTACGCCCGTAGTGTTCTGTGCGAGTGTACAAGACGGATGTCCGGACACACCCGTCCTTGTACCTAATTAGTCTCACGGAGGTAATCGTTACCGTGTGCACAGTCCAATGTATCACTCCCAATACATGGCCATCATGTGCCCGACTAAAAATTCCACACATCCGCACCCGGCCACGCAATATGAACCCAGAAGGTCATATGAACGAGAATGACCATAATGAATATCAATGAATAATAATAATCTGACAACGTCAAGAATGACTTACCGAGATGAAAGTGATAATGAAGTGATTGATGGTTTCAATGAAATGATTGGAACCGCCGTTCCTCGTTAATGAAGTGATTATTCGACAATTACAAGTCTCAATATGATTAATACAATGATGAATGAGTTATGATTATGAATGATCAACAACAAAAGGAATGAATATCCTTTTAACCGAGTAAGAATCAACTTACACAATACCGATGAAGAAAGTCCTTCCACGAACAAATGTCCTAGATGAAGTGTCGGTCGCTCGAACAACCTTAATTCAATACAATTACCAACAATCCGTTCAATATACGAATTAAACACGAATATAACGAACTCAAAACGTCGATACGATTAAAGCAAGTTCATTGGGACATTATATCGAACACTTTGAGGCCAACTTCGATTGATTACAACTAAACCTCAATAATACCATCCTCAAATCCCCAAGAAGTATTTCAAACCAACAAAACATCTTCAATACGATCAATAATCCGTTATGAATGTCCAAAAACGTGATTATAACAACAATTAATCGAAAATCCCCAAATCCAACTCGATATTCAAAGTGTTCTAGAATAACCCCTCAATAATCCAATGAATCCTTATACAAACTCATAATCATATACATATCCCTTCATATAACATGATTATAACGTCCAAAACATCATATCCCAACACAAAATCGAAATCCAAGATGTTGAAGAGATTACCTCTTGAAGATCCAACCACTTCTATCCGAAGAACACGAGTTAAATCGAGTATCCAAGCTTCCCAAATGATTGAAGATGATGAAAAATACACACTCAAATGATTGATGATGGTAAAAACTCTCCCTCAACCCTCTCTCTCGGATGAAGATGGAAAAAAGAAGAAATGAGGAAAAATGTCCCGGCTAAGTCCTTAAATACTGTCGGAAGTTACGGCCGTAACTCGGCCCTCTTACGGCCGTAACATTCCAGGTCAACGGCCTTACGGCCGTAACCGGCCAACTCGTACGGCCGTAACTCGGCTTCGTCCGAAAGCCTACCGACAGACTTACGGCCGTAACCGCTCCTGAGTTACGGGCGTAACCCGCCTTCGTCAAAAACATCCGCCGACACCCTTACGGCCGTACCCGCACACCTTACGGCCGTAACTCGGATGATACGGCCGTATCCGGCCAAACTTACGGGCGTAAGCCCTCTTCGTCGAAAACGACCAGGCACCTTGCCTGCAGCGTACGGCCGTAACCGGCCAAGCCTTACGGCCGTACCTTCCTCGACTTACGGCCGTATGCCGCAACCCTTACGGCCGTAAGTCACCCTTGTTCGACAACACCTAAAATTTACGAACACCACTTACGGCCGTATCCTCACCTTCTTACGGCCGTAACTCGTCTTCGGCCAAAAATGGCTAGGTAGCCTGCTGGACATGTACGGCCGCAACCGGCCAGCCTTACGGCCGTACGTGCTCAACTTACGGCCGTATCACAAGACCTTACGGCCGTAAGTCCCATTCGTCCGAAATGGCCTGAAAACAACGAACCCTTGTTACGGCCGTAACCCAAAGTCCTTACGGCCGTAACTCGATGCTGGCCAAGGTGAAAAATCCGATAACTCCGATTCCTCGCTACGACTGATGAATGATCCGACATATCATACGAATGTGAAAATGAACAAGTCTAACACAAGCCAAGGATGATACTCCCAGTACAAGGCTATCAATCACAATGAAAATGATAATACTCCCATCTCGATCTCTAAACGGAGATTGAATGACGATCGGTAACTGATATACGATTATAACATGCCAACAGTGAACGCAAATGAATGAATCATGAATGATGAGTGATTATTAATGAGTGAGAATTACTGAGTGACAATTACAGACTGATAATTACTGAATGAAAATGAATGAATTATAACCGGGTATTACAGCCATCGTGGGCACACGACAGCAGCAAACCCATGATCGTGGGCAGGTTGCACACGATCGTAACCCACGATGGCCACGATCGTGTGCAGCCATCGTGTGCAACACAGAGCCAAAACTGTCCAACGACAACATAAAGATTTAACAACACAACACATTAATCTTGCCAAAACTGTCTAATGACAACATAAATATTTAATAACACGACACATTAATCTTGGCACAACACAACACACCATAAACCACTTTACATGTCTAACGACAACATAAAGATTTTAGCAGCTAAACCATATCGATATTTCTTAATATATTTCTCATTAAGTTCCTTGATTTGGTGTCTTGCTGCTGGGTTTGCAGAGACGAGTCGATCCAAGTACATGCACGCGAAGGGGCCACAACTGTGATTGTCTTTTGTATGAACTGTAGCTCTCGTGGCATAATTTTGAAGCTCATCTCTGTGTCATACTTCTTCTTCGATTGGTTGTTCAGCCAGTACCCGGATTGATCTATCACACGAGGCATCAGACAAGTAATAGGTCGCAGTTGGTTGAATCGGTATCGACCATCTTGTTGGTGTGACAAGGAATCATACAACTCCACGGTCCATGTTATGATGTCAATCTTGATAGTCACCCAGTGGCTCTGGTCGAGGCAACAAATGGCAATGATCTGTTGAAACAAAATATGTAATCATATAAGATCATCACATCAAACATAGCGAATCATTTATAAATATAAATTTCAAACTTACCTCGTTGCAGTTTGACCATGGAACCGCATGTGGTGTATCAAGACCTGTCATGTAGTCCTCGATGTATTTAGGAATTTTCCAATCCCTGTAAACCGGCTTCCCTGTCACCTTGATACCAAGTGGATCATCCGGATGGAGTCTTGCAAACTCGTTGGGCATAACTAACTACAAAAAGCCAAACCACAAAATAAAAAAATCCACATCACACCAATGATATACAAGCGAGTAAGTTATAGAACTTACGTAAAATTGGGAGCCGACAAGTACAGTGCCAACTCTACCGACACCAACACTACGGACTCCCCTCCGAAGCCTCGTACGAGTCGCAAGCACATAACAATCTATCACCTCGGCATCAAAGTCTTCACGGCTAGACTCTATCCGGTCAAATAACGCCTGGGTGAGAGCATGCCCAGTCTCCAAACGCTGGGACAATAGCATCACGTGGCTGCTCCCTCCTAAAGTGTAGGTACAACTTCTTCATAGCCTCGCTATCTCTTGGAGGCGCCACCACAAAAGGCTCCTGAAGAGCAGCAGATGGTCGACTCACTCGCGGTGGAAGACTACGCTCACCCAACTGCTGCGTCCCGGCAGTCTCACCATCTTCATCACCCTCAACATCCCTCTCACAACTATAACGATCAGAGAGTTGTACAACCGGCTGCTCGATCTGAAATGGAGACGGCTGCTGAGGACCACCACCTTCACATTGAAAAATCACACTATAATGATGCTCGTCCTAAAACCAATTGAACATCGTCCCATACTGCTGAAACGGCGCATCAAATGGCTGATATTGATGCTCATAATTAAGGGGCTGCTCAGTCCTCTCAAAAGAATGATGACTGTGCTGGATCTCAGAATGGTGACTGTGCTGGACCTCAGAATGGTGACTAGGATGACCCTGAGAATGGTGACTAGGCTGACGCTGAGAATGATGACTAGGCTGACGCTGAGAATGGTGATTGTTGGTTGCACTAGAGACTGAGTGACGTGGAGGGTCAGGAATCCTCCGCTGGGCGCTGCTAACAGATGCAGAATGACGAGGCCTATCGGGAAACCTATCATGGCTCCCAGCTGAGTAGTGCGCCGGGCTCCTAGAACGTCTATGCGTAGGTCCGAAGAAATCCACGATCCTAGAAAGCACCCGACGAGAAACTCGAGCAATAAATCCTGTATCCGACTCGTCGTACAAGATCACCTTCAAACGGCGATCGAAGTACTCATCCCTGCTCGCGTCCTGGGTGTGGTCCGGACAAGGAAGTCCGTGGACACAACACACCCTCTCTGGATGCCTCTCCCGGTCCGATGTCACTGCACCATCTACTCGTGGGGTACTCTGCCGGCGTCGCTTCGACACTTTATGTGCCGACTCATATGTAATCAATTTCCCAGCAGCCTTCTTCAACCTATCCATAACTTTCTTTCTCGGGGTCGGCGCAGGCTCATCCTCCTTGTTCTTCACAGCTATTCTTATAGGCTTAATGAACTTAACGTCATATGGCGAGCCATTCTCAAAACTCAGGTAGTAGTACTCAACCTCATCCTCCTCCAGATGCGGTAAACAGGGAAGTACTTTGTGCTGCAAAAATAGTCATTAAAGCATACCATTATATGGACAATCACATAACATTGGAGAGATGAGTGAAGTCAGGAGAAAATACCTTACAAATTTATGTACCTTATCGTCGAAGAAATGAGTGATATCACAGAACATCTTCCTCGTAGTCCACATCAAACACCGGGGGACTTGGACAGATTTATCTCGAATACCACACAATGCTCCCAATAAAGGAACCATCTCATACGACCATATCTCTAAAGCCCAAACAGGACCATAGAAGTGATAGTCCTTATGCTCTTGTCCCTCCTTCATGGCAACATTGCCTATGTAGTAAGATAAAACCCCAAAGGCATAAGAACCCCAAGGAAACATATCCCACTGCTCGAAATCCTCAACTAATGCCCATGCCCATGTCTCGACCATTATGTCGTCACGGCATAGGATAAAGTAGTAGTATATAAGTAAATTGGCAACCTTCACATAATCTCTTATGTCTCTACCAAAATCTCGAGCATTGAACCTCTTCCGCAGAACACTAACCTTAATATTTTTGCCATGGAGTATTCTGTGGAAAATACCGTCAGACCGAAGGAGATGGTCGTCCTGTGGATGGAAGGTAGAGTTTCCAAAATGCAGTCTAGTGATCATGGCAAAATCACGGGCCGTAAAATGAATGGTCCTCCCGCAAACCTGGAACCACGACTCATTCGGGGGATTTGATCACCCTCCAATTGACGGGCAATCAAGTGATGTAGGGCAGTATTTGAACTCCCATTTCTCCTAACTTTAATCAAACGCCCCATGACCCCCTCGGTCAAGCTCTCGATAGATCGATCACCAACTGCGGAATTGCGGCCCATACTTCTTAGTGTCTCAATGATCTCTTTAAATACCGCCTCCCGTATGTAAAGATTCACTTGACGTATAACAAAGCGCAATGTAGGTCTCTTCCATACGCAACCAGTCTGCAATATAGACATACAAATCATAAGAATATGATAGAATGCTTAAGAGAACGAAAAAAAAATCTGCCTTGCACACGATGGCATGCACACAATCGATGCCCATCGTGTGAAGACCATCGTGTGCAACACAACGGCTCACACGACGGGCATCGATCGTGTGCATGCCATCGTGTGCAAGGCAGAAGACTTTGATCTTCTTGCCCACGACGGCACACACGATCGACGACCGTCGTGTGTAAACCATCGTGCCCACGAAAGACCATCGTGCACACGATGGTGTCATCTTCTTCAGCACCATCGTGAGACGATGAACAACCGTCGTGGCACGATCGTGTGTGAATGAAAATACACTAACCGGCGGCTCATTGACGAATTCCTCTTCAGATGGAGTGTCACTAGCGTGTGAGGAACTTCTGTCGTCTTCAGATTCTCTGTGGTAGTCGGAGTTCGACATTTTCTGGCCGGCGGAAGGGTTTCACGACGGGAGAGTTTTTTTGCAGAGAGATACAGCGAAGAGTTTTTTTGCAGAGAGAAATATTGAGTTGTGGGACCGTTTAGATTATTGTTATTTTCTTTTAATAATTTTCTATTTATTTATATTTTTTATCTTTTAGTGGTAGACTTTAAGGGTAATAAAGTCTTTTAACACATTTTGGTATAAAAAACTTATAGTTTTATGAATGTGGATATATAACTTATTACTTTTATGATTTGGTACTAAAAAAGAGAGATCCCTTATATATATATATATATATGTTGTGGTAGACTGAGTTTTAAGTTAAGAAATAAAATTGAATTTGGCATATAGATTTTGACTAAATGGATGTCCAATATTTATTCACATGAAAACTTATGTATGAAATGCATTGTTTTTAGTGCATCGATATTTAGATACATATAATGCATAATTTTAATGTTTAGCATTTTATTGCATGCGATATATATTTTTCCTGCATAATCGAATCTGGACCGTATATCACACAAAAATTAATGGTTTAGATTTATTCTTATTTCTTACTCAAAAAACCCTTCTCATTTGATCCATCACATATACATATATAATACACACACACACACACACACACACACACACACATATATATATATATATATATATATATGTGTGTGTGTGTGTGTGTGTATGTATGGGTTAAAATAAAAAGTCTCTTATAATAAAAAGTGTAGGAAGGATTGTGGGAGTGACATGTGTCATCCCCATTCCACATCATATGACATGTGTCACCCACCCCCACCCCCCACCCCCGAAAAAAAATTTTCCCGCCAAAAAAAAATTCTTTTGGGAGGCAAAAATTTGTTTTTTTTCCCGTAAAAAATTATTACTGCATCACAGTTATAAAGTTACTGCATCACAATTATGATTTAGTGCATTAAGGTTATAAGTTACTGCATCATACTTGATGCACTTAACTGTTAACTATGATGCAGTAACTTATAACTGTGATGCAGTAAAACTTATTAGTGTGATGCACCAAAACTTATAACTGTGATGCACCAAAAAAATGGTGCATCATACTTATAATTTTTTGGCGGAAAAAAAAATTTTGGGCCCCCCAAAAAATTTATTTTTGGCGGGAAATTTTTTTTTTTCGGGGTGGGGGGTAGGGGGTGGGGTGGGTGCCACATGTCATATGATGTGGCATGATGTGGCAAGGTGACACATGTCACTCCCACAATCCTTCCTACATTTTTTATTATAAGAGACTTTTTAGAATAACTCCACCATATTATATATATATATATATATATATATATATATATAAGGGATAGGTTCAGGTAGGAAAGCTTTTTTCCGTAAGAAATAAGAATGATTTTGGGCCTTTGATCTTTGGTGATCAATGGCTGCGATTTATTCACGTTGTGCTAAGAATTTAGCCTAAGTGTGCTACACGGAATATTTTTGTGGGGATATATTTGTAATCATACATATTGTATGTTTGGTATTTCCTATAATCATGGGATTTCATATCCCACTTTCCCATCTCTTCTCAACCAGCGGGCGTTATTTTTTTTCTCTTTCCTCCATCTTTTTATCTCTTTCCTTCATCCTTCATCCTTCCTCCATCATTTATACCCTAATTTCATACATTAAAATGCCGCAAATATAATCCCTACGATCAGATTTCGTTTTTTGTCTTGTTTCTCTAAACTTTCGATAACTTCTCGTCAATTCAATTCGGAATTATGGTTTCTACAGGTATTTTTTTTGTTTATTGTTTGTTCTTATTTTTGTTCGTTTGTTCGTATTCAATTCAACCAATTTGGTAATATTTTTGTTCGTTTGTTCGTTCTTATTCAATCAATGTTCATTTATACACAGTTTTTTCGCTGGTATTCAAAATAAATTCGTTGAATTTTTTTCGTTCATTTATTTCATATTTTTTCATTGAGTTATACATATTTTTATCCAATTCAATTTTTATTTGCTAATTTCGTCAGTATTTTCTTTCTTCAGTCGTTTGTATTTATTTACCTTGTTAGTTGTACGTGGTTTTTTTTCGTTCATTGTTTTATTGGTCTTTTTTTTTTTGATATATAGCAATACATGACAACCCTAGGTGAAAGATATTTATGTTGCACTTTCAAACATATACGTAGCACTTTATATGTTTTTTATTGGCATTCATTTCTGTTTTGGCTGAAAGCTTTATATGTTGGCACCTTTCACAACTCAGTAGCAGTATTTATGATTTTTTTTTGCCATTGCATTGTGTTTTAGTTGAAACTTTTTTGGTTGCACTTTCGTACAATAAGTAGCATTTTTTGTGGCATATCTTGGTATTTTTTTGTTGCACTTTCCCACAATCCAGTAACATTCTTTTTGTTAGCTTTTGGCATTTATTATGTTTTACAGAATGCCATAATTTATATTGACTCTTTAGCATAGAATCTTTATGTTCTGTACGTAATATGTTTTCTGCTTGCATATTAAAAAAATTTGTTGTTTAATTGAGTTGTTATTTTTGAATTTTCAGCGGGGGGAAGTACGTCGGAAGATGTCACTAAATTTATTGTACCTTCTTGCAAAGAAGGTATGAAACCTTATGTGGGTAAGGTTTTCGAGAATTTGAAAGAGGCAGAAGTTTTTTATAAGGATTACGCTTCTGATTGTGGGTTTCAAGTGCGCAAGGCAACGACTGTCAAATCCAAAGACAAGAATATTGTTTGGCGGTATGTGGTATGTAACAAGGAGGGATCAAAGAACGTTGCCAATAAAGTACTTTCTGGTAACAAAAAACGACGTAGGATGGACACCAGAACTGGATGTAAAGCTCGTGTAGCCATCCGATTAGAAGGTTGTGTAGGATATGTCGTTACAGGATTTATTGAGGCCCACAATCATGATATGATTTCAGAGGCGTACAAGCATCTCATGAATTCTTGTAGGAAGGTTACTCCTGCACACAAGTTGATGATTGGTAAATGCAGGAGAGCAAATATAGGTCCGATGCGATCGTTTCGTTTTTTTAAGGAGCTAGTTGGTACATATGAGGATATTGGGTGTACTACTATTGAATTCAAGAACTATGCTCGTGATATGAGGGCATTTGCGAATGGAGTTGATGCGGAAATATTGCTCCAAAAGTTGGAAAGCAAGCGTGATTTTCGCGGGTTTCACATTTGACGTTGCTGAGGATGAGTGGCATCAAGTGAAGTGTCTATTTTGGGCAGACCCTCTGTCTATCCAAAACTATCAAATTTTTGGGGAGGCTGTCTCGTTTGATGCTACTTATTCGACAAATAGGTGAATGATGAAAATATTTCTAATTAGTATTATTGTGTAATGTTTTATATTTTGTTGAGCATTCTGACTTCATGTGCAAATGTTATATAATATCGTACAATATTTTTTAGGTACAGTTTATGTCTATCTCAATTTTGGATGATTGTGCTAATTTGTAAAACTATATGTGCTGCATAATATAGCTTACGTGCAGTTTGTTTTAACATGATGTGCTGTTCCTTTAATTTTGTAGATATTTATTCACTTTCGTTTATAACTGTAGGTACAAAATGATTTTCACGCCATTTACGGGAAGAGACAATCACGGTAGATGTGTCACTTTTGGCGTTGGTCTGTTAACAAGGGAGGATTACGAGTCATATTCATGGATTCTTTCCAGGTTCGCAGATTGTATGAAAAGGCATCCTAAGATGTTGATAACAGATGAGGATCCCGCAATGAAAAAGGCTGTGGCAGAGGTGTTTCCTGACACTTGGCATAGGCTCTGTATGTGGCACATAATGAGAAAGGTTGCTGAGAAAGTGCCGAAAATTTTGAATGAAGATTCAGAGTTCAAGAATAAGTTGTTCAGCTTGGTTTGGTCAGAGATGTATGACCCAATAGAGTTTGAAGAAAGATGGCACAATGTGATGAACGAGTATGGATTGTGTGAGCACAAGTGGTTCTGCAAGCTGTTCTCAATGAGATCTTCATGGATTCCTTCATATTTTCGTGAGTTGGAAATGAGTGGGTTGTTCAAAACAACCTCTCTATCCGAGAGTGAGAATAGCTTCTTTCGACAATATTTGAATAAGCATAATGACCTGGCAGAATTCTACATTCATTTTGGTAGTGCAATTGATGTGCAACGTAATTCGCATGACAAATTATGCTATAAAGATCAAACAGGTATACCTGTATTGAAAAGTCATTTTGCGATTGAGCTTCAGGCTGCAACTGTATACACTTTGAGTATGTTTCTGAAGGTGCAGCGTGAGATTTTGGCTGCGGTGCATGAATGCAGAATTTCATCTATGGTTCATAAAGATGATACATCAATATATGTTGTTGTTGCTAACGATGAGCTGAAGTTTGAAGTTACAGATTTAATTGTTGAGGAATCATTTTCATGTTCGTGCAAGTACTACACTCGGAAAGGTCTATTGTTCAGGCATATTTTTGTGATGATGTTCAACATGAATGTCACATCTATCCCCCCAAAGTACATTTGCCATCGATGGACAAAGGTTGCTTCTGCTGAGATTGTAGATAAACGAGCCAACTCTGGTTATTCTCATCCGAGTGGCAATAATGAGTTGTTTATAGAGGCTTGTAATTTGTAAATGCATTGGTTTGGTTGATGGTGATCCAGAACGCAGAGTGCAGTTTCTTCAAATTCTTAAAGATGCGAGTGCTAAATTCTCATCGCAAAAAAGATCAGGATGTTGAGCAGAAAGACATAGAAGGGAATGATGCCATGTTCGAGCAGTATTATGGTTTACCCAAACCGAAGACCTGCAGACTACTGGCACCTGAAGTGTGCAGCACTAAGGGTGGTGCAGTGAGGTTGAAGTCTCATAGGGAGAAGGCCATTGCAGCAGCAGTGGCAGCAAACAAGTCGTTAAGGGGTTGTCATACGTGTAAAACTAAGACCAATCATGATACAAGGAATTGCCCGAGTAAAATACTCGGTAGAGGTTGATTTGTAGCAGTTAACTACATGGTCTTTGGCAGTATAGTTACTTCGAGTTATAACTGGTTTGTTAGTTTGTTTATTTTTTGTCCAGACTTATAAGGTGGTCTTGTACTCATATTTATTTCATTGGTGTATTTTGGAGATTTATGTTGAACATGCATCTGAAGAAGTCAATTATGTACTTTTTTTACTGTTTAGCATAGGTGTGCTACGTTTATATCAATATCTTGTACAATTTGTAGTGCTGGTCGTGAGCATTAGTGTGATACACGAGGTAATGAACCTGGTCTTAGATTCAATGTTGAACATGTAAGTTTCTGCATGTCATTTATGTACGTCCCTTACTGTTCATTTGAGGTGTGCTACGTTCTTATTAATATCATGCTAAGTTTTGGTAAGCAGTCGGAAAAATCAGGTAAAGGCAATGAACCTCATATTATTCAAATACAGATGGATCGATTTACTTATGTGCCGTATTATATTATTCAAAGAATCGTCTAAAATAATTTTATCCATGATTCAAGGAATTGCTAGTTTGCTCGTTAGAGGTTGAGTTATAACTGGTCTGCTAGTTTGGTTATTGCTTGTCCAGACTACGAAGGTGATCTGTTTACTCACATTTAGTTCATTTTTATTTTTGTAGTTTGGATATTTAATGTTGAATATGTATTTGCAGAAGTCATTTATGTACATTTTTACTGTTCAGCATAAGTGTGCTAACTTTATATTAATATTGTGTCTAGTTGTAAATTTTGTGGTGCTGGGCGTGAGCATCAGTCTGATGCACAATGCAATGAAGATCATATTATTAAAATACACATGGATCGATTTATTTGTGTGCCATGTTATATTGTGTAGTGCAATATTGATGTACTTGTATATGTTAAAAAATTCAACTGTAACCCACATGATTAATAATTAAAAAAACATAAGATCCATTCTAATAATGAAACCCTGAGCCACATTATTACGTTCCAAAGTTTTAACAAATAAAGAAAAACTATAACGAATTTTCAAGTAATTTAAATAACATTAATTATCCTAGTAATAATGTTTCTGGCTTAATACTTGAGTCTGCACACACTTTACGGTAATGTGTCTCTGCGTTTCCCAATACGGAGTCTTTCACTATATTTTCTGGCCAATTGATCAAAGCAGCACAATAACGAATCCTCATCAATAACAATTGTTTGTCACATTTGCCTGAAATCCCACAGGTCCATTTGGCTGAAACATCGCCCATGAACGTCTCAATATGTCTCATTAAATACACTCCACTGTCTACTAAATTACGTTTGTCACCCCATTTTATTACTGGAATCTGAAAAGTCGATTTCTCGAGCAGTTTAGCCTTTGTCACAAGGCCTCTATAGAATAGGTATTCTGCCAGTATAGTTCGCTAGTAACAAAATGTACAATATTAATAAATTTGGGTTAAAGTTATATTCAATTAACTAAACAATATTAACAGAAATAAAAAACATACCAAGTTAGGTAGTAAATCACCATATTTCTGCGCCTGACATTCTGATGCATCATCATTAACACTATCTAGTACGACCATTTTGCTATTTTTTAGGCAGACACTGTAATATCCGCATTTTTCTTTCCCTTGTAATTGTATTTCCGGTGTAATTCTCGATTGTAGTGACCCTCGTGTATCCTTCAATGTAACTTTTCCGTCATCTTTTGATCTGATTCTCGCAATTGATGTGCGGAACCGCCGTTTCGGGGTTGCCGTGAATCTATTCTATGCTATGATGCGTTTTGAGGTGTTCCGTTTGATGTTTCGTTCGTATTCTGGTGTAGTGGACCGTTTATGTTCTGTACCTAGCGCACGCTAACTTTTCTGCATAGCGCGCGCTAGAAGTTCCTTTGTAGCGCACGCTACGTTTACTTCGTAGCGCGCGCTAGCGAGTGAACCCTGGGGGTGGCAGTTCAACTCCCAGGCCTCTGGACTATCGGATTAGCGCACGCTATCTTGTCTAGCGCACGCTAATGTCGGGAGACTAGCGCACGTTAAGTTGTTCAGTAGCGCGCGCTGGCGTGGTTGTCCAGTACTGGACAGTTTACTGCTGAACTCGATCAGGTGCTAGTTAGCGCACGCTACGCTTGTATGGTAGCGCACGCTAACGGATCAGGTGGGTTACGGGCCAGTTTGTCACCGACTCGATCGATGTCCGGGTAGCGCACGCTATTGGTCGATAGTGCGCGCTACCGAGAGGTCATTAGCGCACGCCACGGCAAACGTAGCGTACGCCAGCGCCGTAAATCGCCACCGGATGACACGCCAATTGGTTGTTCTCAGTATTTTCATCCGTTAGCGCACGCTAACCTTGAGGATTAGCGCGCGCTAACACTCCTGGCTATATAAACCAGGAGTTGACCGAGATAAACACAAAATCTCATTTCTTCCTCTCTCCGCGCGAAGGCGATCCCAAGTGATTCTCTTGGCGATTTCTTCCTCCAATCATCTCATCCACCATCCTTCTTGAGTACTTGGAGTATAATATCAACACCAACACGAATCTTTCGTCCTAATCCACCGTACATCTCTTAGAACCCTACTTTTGGATAATTTGGGGTTTTGGGATTTCCTTCCGATTCGTTCCGTTTTGTTGGTGGATTCATGATGAATATGATTAATCTTGTTGGTATAATTAGTTTTCCTACGGATTCATGGTATATTTTCATGGTTTTGCGAAATCGAGAGGGTTTGGTTGTGGTCCGCCCTCGTTGTTATTTTTGTGCGAATATGCATGAATCGTAGGCGGGTTTCCGGGTGTATTCCATTTCCATAATCGTTTAGAAGTGGTTTTGATTGTGCTATTCGAATCGTTAGGTTCATTTTCGTCGGTTCCTCGCGGTCGTGTTTGATTCTTCCGTTCCGTTCGTGTCATCGTCTATTTAATCGAGGCAAGTATCCTTATGAACTTACAATCTTGACATAGTAGTACTGTATGAGAATTGGTGTGTGTGTGTGTATGCTCACTACGGGTTAGATCCGACGGGGTCTCGGTAGGGGTCCACGGAGGGGTGGATCCGCGAGCTTGCTTTTAACCACTACGGGTTAGATCCGACGGGGTCTCGGTAGGGGTCCACGGAGGGGTGGATCCATGGTTAATTGTGGTGCATTTTTACAAATGTGATTTGATATTGGCATTTCCTAAATGAGTGCTTTAACGGTTTTCTTTATTGCATGCATTTACTATATGTGTAAGATGTAAGTTGTTCATCCGGTTACTTGTACTAGCGTAATTGCTAACCCTCCTGGGACCCGTTTTGGGGAAATTCGTTTTATGAATTTCTGTCGGGTTCATCGGGACGAGCTGTATTGACCGATACGGATGATGGCCATGCGTGATGATTGTGCATAAGTGACGCCTTAATGTCTTTTTGTCTTTTCATCTTTTGTGGCTTTTGAACTAATAAGTTGTACTCGAGTACTTAAGAGTTCTTGTTCGTCCGGATTGTATTGTTGCCTATATGTTTGTGTTGATTGATGATGTTATGTTTGACCGGTTGAACCGGTGGATTATTCTGCTTTGCGTCTTTATGACATGGTGTTGTTTTGTCGTTTATGTGAGTCGATGAGTATGATCTTTTTCACTGGTGGGTCCCATATAGGGATTCACTACTGTAATATACCTCGAATATCTTGAGGGTGTTACAGAAAATGGTATCGAGCTCTAGGTTTATGGATACCTAGGCTTGTCGGTTTATTGGGTCTTGTGGTGTTTTGTTTTGCACATCATCGTCACGCCGCCATGAATCCGGTACTACCAAAGGTCCGTAAGTTTTCCTTCCTCTGTTCATTAATTCCTTGTATCGTGCCCTTGATTCTCGACTTGTAATTATTCTTTTCTTGTCGATCCTCGTATGGCTTTTGCTACTTATTTAACTCCGATGGATGCCGGAAGAGGTCGTGGTCGCGGTCGTGGTCGTGGACGCGGCCGGGACGTGGGGCGATCGGTGGGGCGGCCACGTCACGGTCTTCGAGCCGGCAGCATCGGCGACCGTCATAGCCATGCTTCTTCTCAGAGCGTGCCGATCTTGGTATTGCGGCCGTTATGCAACAAATGGTAAACCAAATGGCGGCAATAGCTCAAGCGGTTCGAACCCGGATCGTGCCCATGCTAATCGGGCGGAGCGGACCGTTGGCTCCAAGATGTCATCAAGATGCATCCTCCTCGGCGGGAGCTTCGCACCCGATTGGCCGGGAAGGGTGGATCAAGGAGATATCTAAGGTCTTCGTTGCCACTAACTGTCTCGAGGACCGTAAAGTCCCTATTGCTCAATACTTTCTCACGGGACGCCACTTGACCGGTGGGAGGCCGTTGGGCCCAAAGATCATGCCGCTTCGTGGGTTGAGTTTCAAGAATTGATGGAGATCAATATTGCCCGTGGCCGTCAGACAGGCTCGGGTACATGCTTTTATGATGCCCAACCGCAGGATATCCCCGTATCTCAAGCTATTGCTGATTTTAATAAGGAGTTGGGTTGTGAAGACCCAAGTTGTCGAGGAGAGCGACAAAATTTTCCATTTCTCCAGACGGATGAAGTCGTCGATTCGGGACTATATGTCGGGGCTCGTATGTACTACCTTGAAGGATTATCGAGTAGGGCCCTTGCTTACGATATATGTCCGTGACGGCGAGTGAGGCGGCCCGCGAGTAAGAAGCGTAAGTCCGCCGGAATTTTTCGGGCCACAAAGGTGGGGGTCGCAGAAATTTGATCTGCTAACTTTTCCGGTGGTGGCCCACTCGATCTATCGGGTTTCCCAGCAGGCTGCGGTGCCCCTTCTCGAGAGGTGAAGTGTTTTAACTGGCGGCCTGTGCCACATCAGTCGTAATTGCCCGAGTCCTTTGTTGATATGTAATCAGTGTGGCCAACCGGGCCACAAGGCGGCTTTCTGTTCCGAGAGGGAGAGAATTATGGGTGCCCGGACTTCCATCCCAGCGCCTAGGGAACCAAGTGTGAATCAGGGATCGTTTGCTCCTCAATCTCCACCGAGTGCTAGTCGGGGGAGAGGTCGGGGTCAGCCCTCTAAGGGGGGAGCTTCCAGTGTCGGCTCAGCCCACCCGCGTGTCTATGAGATGCGGAAAGCCGATGATCCAATGGCCACCGTGGCGGCAGTGCACTGTTTATATTCTTTCTCATCCCGTCGGTGTGCTTTTCGATTAGGTGCTACCCATCTGTTCATATCTTTGGATTGTGTACGCCGTTTGAGTCTCGATTGTTTGATGCCTTGTGAACCCTTCATCGTTAAGCTTCCTAGCGGTGATAGGATCGTTGGTGATCAGGAGGTTCGAGACTGTTCTGTACTTATTTGTGAGAGGACTTGGCCCTCTAACCTTATTGTTGTGGATATTGAGGGTGAGGATTTGATTCTCGGGGATGATTGGCTCGAGCGGCATGGCGCAATCATGAACTACCGCACGAGGATCATCACCATGTTAGCCGAGGATGGCACCGAGCACTCCTTCGCGGGGCGAAGGAGGGGAAATCAGAAATTCATCATTAATGCCTTGAAGGCGATGAGTCTCCTGCGAAAGGGGTGTACTGGTTATTGGTGCTATGCCTTGAAGGCGGAGGATGGTGGAGTCGAGCTTTCGTCGATTCCAGTTAATGAGTTCCCGATGTATTTCTGACGAGTTACGGGATTGCCACCGGATCGTGAGGTTGAGTTTGCTATAGAGTTAGAGCCGCGCGGCTCCTATTTCGAAGGCGCCCTATCGCATGGCACCTTCAGAGATGTCCGAGTTGAAGAAGCAGTTGAGTGAGCTTCTTGAGTCGGGGTATGTTCGACCAAGCGCCTCGCCTTGGGGCGCACCGGTCCTGTTTGTGCGGAAGAAGGATGGTTCACTACGTTTGTGTATCGACTATCGCGAACTAAACAAGGTGACCATCAAGAACAAGTATCCTTTGCCGAGAATTGATGACTTGTTCGATCAGTTGCAGGGAGCTGTGGTATTCTCGAAAATTGATTTGAAATCGGGGTACTATCAGCTCCGGGTGAGAGAGTCCGATGTGCCGAAAACAGCCTTTCGGACGAGGTACGGACATTATGAGTTCGTAGTCATGCCTTTCGGGTTAACTAATGCGCCGGCGGTGTTCATGCAGTTGATGAACAAAGTTTTTATCGAGTATTTGGATAAGTGCGTCGTCGTCTTTATTGACGACATTCTTATTTATTCGAGGAATGAGGAAGAGCATGCCCATCATTTGCGGGTAGTATTAGACATTTTGAGGACCGAGCAACTCTATGCAAAGTTCTCGAAATGTGAGTTCTGGCTGAAGGAAGTGATGTTTTTAGGTCACGTGATTTCAGCCGAGGGGGTTCGTGTGGATCCGCAGAAGATTGAGGCCGTGTTGGATTGGGCACCGCCCAAGAATGTGAAGGAGCTCCGTAGTTTCTTGGGTTTAGCTGGCTACTATCGTAGGTTCGTCGAAGGTTTCTCGAAACTAGCTCGACCACTTACGCAGTTGCTCCAGAAATCCGAGAAGTTAAATGCAGAATGACGAGAGGCGATCGAGTTTTGAGGAATCAAGAAGCGTTTGACTTCAGCCAGATTTTTGGCGTTGCCATGTGGCAACGAGGGTTTTGCCGTTTATAGCGATGCTTCGGGTCAGGGTCTTGGGTGTGTATTGATGCAGCACGGCAAGACCATTGCTTATGCATCGAGGCAGTTGAGGCCGTACGAGCTTAACTACCCTACTCATGATTTGGAGTTAGCGGCAGTCGTTTTTGCGCTCAAGATTTGGCGTCACTATCTTTTCGGCTCTGCGTGTCAGATTTTTACCGATCATAGAAGTCTGAAGTACATATTTACTTAGCGAGAGTTGAATATGAGGCAGAGGAGGTGGTTAGAGTTGATTAAGGATTATGACCTCGAGATCCTTTATCATCTGGGTAAGGCGAACGTCGTGGCCGACGCCTTGAGTCGGAAACCGGTTGCGTTGCGAACGCTTGAGATCCTTACGTCTCAGTCTGAACTTCGGCGGGCTTTGATCGAGTTAGATGTTGAGGTTTTGTTGCCGGGAACTGTCGGGCAACTTTGTGCTTTGGAGATTTCGTCGTCTTTGATCGATGAAATCAAACTGAAGCAGTTAGAGGATCCGATGATTACTCAAATCCGAGAGAACGTTCTTAAAGGAAAGTCTCCTGGGTTTGTGATTCACGAGGATGGTATTTTGAGATTCCAGAGTCGGCTTTGTGTGCCGAACGACTCAGAGTTGAGGCAGAGTATTTTACTGAGGCCCATGCTACACCTTATTCCGTTCATCCTGGTTCGAGTAAGATGTACAAGGACACGAGAAGAAATTTCGTGGAATGATATGAAGGAGGAGGTCGCACGGTTTGTAGCGAGATGTTTGACTTGTCGTGAGTCAAAATCGAGCATCGGCATTTGAGTTATTGCGATCACTTCGCTCCGAATGGAAATGGGAAGATATATCGATGGATTTCGTTACGAGTTTGCCGAGATCGAGGTCGGGCATGAATATGGTATGGGTGATTGTTGATCGCCGACCAAGTCGGCACATTTTCTGGGCATCAAGGACACTTGGGGCCCGGAGAAGTTAGCTCGTGTGTTTATCGCGCAGATTGTGAGACTTCACGGTACTCCGAAGTCTATTGTTTCAGATCGTGACGGCCGTTTTGTATCGCACTTCTGGCAGGCGGTGCATAAGGCGTTGGGTACCCGTTTACATTTGAGTACCTCTTTTCATCCCCAGTCAGATGGGCAGTCGGAACGCACTATCCAGACGTTCGAGGATTTGTTGCGTGCTTGTGCTCTCGATTGGAGTAGAGACTGGGAGGAGCATTTGCCATTGATCGAATTCACGTACAACAATAGTTGGCACGCGTCGATTCGGATGGCACCGTATGAGGCACTTTATGGGCGGCGATGCCGATCTCCGATTTGTTGGAATGAGGCGTCCGATTTGGTCGGGACCGAGCCGGATGTCGTTTTAGAGACGAGGCGGAAGATAGAAGTAATTCGGGAACGGATGTTGACTGCCCAGAGTCGACAGAAGTCGTATGCCGACGTCCGTCGTCGACCTTTGGAATTCGAGGTGGGAGACCACGTTTTGCTAAAGGTGTCGCCGACGAAGGGAGTTTTTTGTTTCGGGAAGAAAGGGAAGTTGAGTCCGAGATTTATCGGCCCCTTTGAGATCCTCGAGCGAGTAGGTGGGTTGGCATACCGTTTGGCGTTACCTCCAGCCTTGAGTCATGTTCATAGCGTTTTCCATGTTTCCCAGTTGAGGAAATATGTCCCGGATCCTAGTCACATCATCGATTATGGTGAGATTGATGTCGCCGAGGATGTTACTTTTGAAGAACGCCCTTTGAAGATTTTGGAGCATCATGAGAAACGATTGAGGCATAAGACCATACCTTTGGTCAAGGTGCAGTGGTCGAGACACGGTGTCGAGGAGGCAACTTGGGAAACCGAGGATAGCATGCGTGCTAGGTACCCCGAGTTGTTTGTTTCTTAAGTTTCGGGACGAAACTTATTTTTAGAGGGGTAGAATGTAATATCCGCATTTTTCTTTCCCTTGTAATTGTATTTCCGGTGTAATTCTCGATTGTAGTGACCCTCGTGTATCCTTCAGTGTAACTTTTCCGTCATCTTTTGATCTGATTCTCGCAATTGATGTGCGGAACCGCCGTTTCGGGGTTGCCGTGAATCTATTCTATGCTATGATGCGTTTTGAGGTGTTTCGTTTGATGTTTCGTTCGTATTCTGGTGTAGTGGACCGTTTATGTTCTGTACCTAGCGCACGCTAACTTTTCTGCATAGCGCGCGCTAGAAGTTCCTTTGTAGCACACGCTATGTTTACTTAAATAGCGCGCTAGCGAGTGAACCCCGGGGTGGCGCTCAACTCCCAGGCCTCTGGACTATCGGATTAGCGCACGCTATCTTGTCTAGCGCACGCTAATGTCGGGAGACTAGCGCATGTTAAGTTGTTCAAGATGGCCGGGCGTGGTTGTCCAAGATCTTGGACGGTTTCTTTCGAACTCGATCAGGTGCTAGTTAGCGCACGCTACGCTTGTATGGTAGCGCACGCTAACGGATCAGGTGGGTTCTGGACAGTTTGTCGTTGGACTCGACTGATGTCCAGGTAGCGCACGCTATTGGTCGATAGCGCGCGCTGCCGAGAGGTCATTAGCGCACGCTACGAAGTAAACGTAGCGTACGCTAGCGGCCAGAAATCTGGCTACTGGACTGACACGCCAATTGGTTGTTCTGTATTTTCATCCTGTTAGCGCACGCTAACCTTGAGGATTAGCGCGCGCTAACACTCCCTGGCTATATAAACCAGGGAGTTGACCGAGATAAACACAAAATCTCATTTCTTCCTCTCTCCGCGGCGAAGGCGATCCCGAAGTGATTCTCTTGGCGATTTCTTCCTCCAATCATCTCATCCAACATCCTTCTTGAGTTCTTGGAGTATTATATCAACACCAACACGAATCTTTCGTCCTAATCCACGGTAAATCTCTTAGAACCCTACTTTTGGATAATTTGGGGGTTTTGGGATTTCCTTCCGATTCGTTCCGTTTTGTTGGTGGATTCATGATGAATATGATTAATCTTGTTGGTATAATTAGTTTTCCTACGGATTCATGGTATATTTTCATGGTTTTGCGAAATCGAGAGGGTTTGGTTGTGGTCCGCCCTCGTTGTTATTTTTGTGCGAATATGCATGAATCGTAGGCGGGTTTCCGGGTGTATTCCATTTCCATAATCGTTTAGAAGTGGTTTTGATTGTGCTATTCGAATCGTTAGGTTCATTTTCGTCGGTTCCTCGCGGTCGTGTTTGATTCTTCCGTTCCGTTCGTGTCATCGTCTATTTAATCGAGGCAAGTATCCTTATGAACTTACAATCTTGACATAGTAGTACTGTATGAGAATTGGTGTGTGTGTATGCTCACTACGGGTTAGATCCGACGGGGTCTCGGTAGGGGTCCACGGAGGGGTGGATCCGCGAGCTTGCTTTTAACCACTACGGGTTAGATCCGACGGGGTCTCGGTAGGGGTCCACGGAGGGGTGGATCCATGGTTAATTGTGGTGCATTTTACAAATGTGATTTGATATTGGCATTTAGGAAATGAGTGCTTTGAGCGGTTTTCTTTATTGCATGCATTTACTATATGTGTAAGATGTAAGTTGTTCATCTGGTTACTTGTACTAGCGTAATTGCTAACCCCTCTGGGGACCCGTTTTGGGGAAATTCGTTTTATGAATTTCAGGTCAGGTTCATCGGGACGAGCGGGCGCTGGACCAGTAGACGGATGATGGCCATGCGTGATGATTGTGCATAAGTGACGTCTTAATGTCTTTTTGTCTTTTCATCTTTTGTGGCTTTTGAACTAATAAGTTGTACTCGAGTACTTAAGAGTTCTTGTTCGTCCGGATTGTATTGTTGCCTATATGTTTGTGTTGATTGATGATGTTATGTTTGACCGGTTGAACCGGGTGGATTATTCTGTTTTGCGTCCTTATGACATGGTGTTGTTTTGTCGTTTATGTGAGTCGATGAGTATGATGCTGTTCAGCCTGGTGGGTCCCATATAGGGCTTCACGGCGCTGTAATATACCTCGAATATCTTGAGGGTGTTACAGACACAAACCGCAAAGTATTTGTTCTCCTTATAAACTGGAAAAACAAACTGGACGGAAAAAATACAATTTTAATATGACAATATATATATAATAAAATTTATCTAAAAAATAAAAATATTCAGTGATAGATACTTACGATATTTATGTCACTCAACTCTAAATGGGCGTTGCTACTCAGCTCAGATGTGATATTCTCAAAAAAAGAATCCTTGCGTTCCTCGGGTGTCAAATCATTAGCTACCAGTGCATCAGTCTACCAAAGAACAATGGAGTACGAAAAATCAGTAATTTAAAACATGCGGGGAAGGTTACACATAAGAAGAAAATGACACATACACATAAGAAAGTGTTGGCAAAAAAACGTGCAGGGGAACCATCCCCACGACTACTCTCAAGATGGTTTAGCATCAAGCACCAAGCGTCCACCACTCCAACTCCAATTTTATGATTTTTTGCAAGGGTATACATGTGTTCTCTTGTGATCTCGACATCTCCATATGCAAAAAGTATAGTTTCCCTAATTACAAAAAATGTAAACGCAATAAGAAATAAGTCTATGCTGGAAGGTTGCGTTAGTTGTCTTACTCGGTATTTGGACTGTTTTGAAGTGCATATATCCCACACTTTATTTCATTTTTTGTGAGACGTTTGTCTGGATTTATCTGTCGTACCAAAAAAGGGGATCGAAAAGCTATAGGCTTATTCAATACATTCTTCGCCCTTCTCTTTTTAATGGCTGCAACTGTATCTGTAGGTGAAATCTATAAAAAAGAAGATATATATCAACAATATATAGGTTAAACATAAAAGTGCAAGATGTTCATATATTTTCCCATAGATATATCGATCTTAATCCATTTATCATAACCATGTGTTTACGCAAATTTAAGGGTTACATACACTCGCATACATTAGCATAGATCATCACCCATGTCCCAATGACTTCAAAGACTAAAATTCAGCAACTGTAGTTTCTATTTAGATTATTCTACAACCATATCGAATCTACTTCTTATTTTGCCTCGATGAACGACGCAAGACAACCTGTTTCTGGGCTTCTTCAGTGGCAGCTTGAGTTACTCGAGATGCTCGATAATTTGCTTTAGTCATTGCAGGTGTACCACATCTCCTAATCGTTTCCTGCAATATCAGATATATAGTCTGTAAATCAAGCTGCATTCATTCATATGTCTGTTAAAAAATATTGTGCAACCTCATGTAGTCAAAACTGCTAACTCCGAAACTAAGTGTGCACAGTTATGAAGTCAATCAACAAACATGAAGATTTGAATATGTGCTATATAAATAACAAACGAGTGCTATTAATATATTTTGTATGTGCTAGATGGAAGATCCGAGCACTTATTTAACTGAATGGTTCAAAAGGTTCAAGAGCAACAACCTACGAATGCAAACACCATATAATATATGTGCATGCAATATTCATTAAAATTAAATCATAAAGCTGTGTTTAATAATTCCCGTGACTTCCGAAAAAAATAACAAAAATGATACCTAGACTGAAAAGCATTTCAAACAACACAAGACACAGACCAAACAAATGATTTTCAGCATAATTATACCACACAAATCAGGATCCCAATATAATTTCTCAATTTCCAAAATACACCATTGCATGTATCCGTTAGCAAGAATGCAACAAAACATTCAACCTCACTAACCCGTGTCATCGCATCTTAAACAATATATTAAGTTCCACTTACCTTGGTTGTCTTCTCAGTTTCAGCATTTGAAGCTCCAGCATCCCCTCCCTCAACATTTCCGGCATTAACAAAAACATTCACAGCTCCATCAACAATACTGTTTATTCCGACATCAAAAACAACATTCCCAGCTCCACCATCTCTTCCTCCCTGCTGCACATACAAAGTTAGCTTAATTAAAATCAATATTCACATGTTCCTTATTATATAATGAGCTAACCTGGACATTCTTTGCTGCAGGTGAAGCTCCAATGCCAAATTCGTTGGCGAGCGATGAATTCCACATTTGGGTTAGTCCAAGACTGAATGAGGGCATCTCCTCCAATTTGACCAACTGCTTGTCTCTTTTTTCTAGCTCTTTGTCTACATCGTTCAACAGCTTCACAACATCAGGATGGTTGCAGAAGACATCAAAATCTTGTGTCGATTCTGGTATACAAGATCCGGGCTGTGTGGAAATCACTGTTGAACAGGATATAGACTTCATGGCTTTGTCAATGGTCCGGTGAAACGAAGGCGTGTTCACAACATCTTCGGGAGCTGTCTCTATCAGCTTCATCATGTGGACGGCCAATTTCGTAATTTTTTTCGCCAAACTCAGCACCTCAATGGTCACACCCGCTCCACTCTTTGTAGCTTCAGCTGCTACTTCGCTGGTTGATGGGATGGTTAAGTCATGAACTTCGTCTTGCTGAGTTGCAGGAACAACGCAAATCAGAATCGGCTCTTGAGGAAGTCCGTCACCGAAACAACCTCCCTTTATCTCTGCCTTCTCTCTGTTCCTCAGAAGCTTTGTTGTCCAGTTCACAATGATGGGGAATTCTCGTAGAGTTGTCTGCACTTTGTAGCGGACTCGATCGACGAGAATAAGCTGTTACATTACGAAAAAAATCCTCGAGTTAGAATGGTCAATGAAAAACGGTGCTAACAAACGAGTTATGTGTGGTATGTTATAACACAAATTATGCTAACTAAGCAAAACACTAATCTTGAAAATTAAAAAGTACAACTTTAATCAAGAATTAAATGTCAAAACTTAAAATGTTGTTCAATTTCATCCAATATTATGCCAAATATTAACTTTATTATGCTAAATAAGGAAATAAACTATGCTAATAATTTGTAAAAAAGATGCTAACATCAGCTTGGCAAACCTACAAGAATTTTTCCCAACAAATAAGCTGGAAAAACAATCTAGAATTTAAAATTTGAGAATTTATACAGTACCTGAAACAATTTCACAACATTTTTTTCGCATATTGTAGTCACTGACCTCTCAATTAATCTAGAATTTGATAATACAGTTAAGGAAAAGAACAGTGGGTGGACGTGATTAAATTGAAAATTTACCATAAGGAAAAGCAACGGTCCAACGAAATATGAGGCATTTTCCTCGGCATATGCTGTCTTGTTCTCGATCAAACTGCGCATCACATACTCCGACCAGTTCCACTCCTTAATTTTACTTAAATCCGCTAGGCAATTGAGAATATATGAGCTGACGTAGCCATTCGTTGTGCTTTCCATGAAAGTAGACTGAATAGCTATCATAAAAAGGCGCTTGAACCATTCACCTCCGTCGACACAGCTAAGTGCAGCATCGTGCAGCTTCTTGATGGTTATCTTATGTCGCTTCGTATTAGGGATATAATCCATCATTTCATCAAACAATGGAGATTCATCCTTCTTCTGAAACCTTCGCACAATTTTTTTCCCTTTAGGGAATCCATATACCCTTATCACATCGTCGTCGGTGACTAGGATTCTTCGATTCCCTGTGAGTAAGATCTCAGAGCTGTTGTGGTTGAACTTGTCAACTACCCAGTATGCAAGCCTGGACGGGACAGTGGTTATGTTCAAATCTCGCACAGGTTGAAACCCCATCTCATCAATTGCGTTGAGTTGCTTGTCGTTTAATTTTGAAAGTGTTTTAGTAAATGTAATAAGGTTGCAGCGGCTAGGCAGGCTTGGGAATGTCTCGTCCTCGACATCTTCCTCAACCTCTACCTCCTGACCGTCATCTTCATCCTCAACCTTTTCCTTTTTATCCTTGTACTCGTCATCAGACCACAAGATCTTCCTCAGACCACTTGGGCTCCTCATCATTTTCACCACTCGGTATTTCTTCAGCATTCTCATCATCTTCATTAGTATCTTGTTCAATAACCATTGGTCCCTTGCCTTTGCTTCTAGCTTTTCCCTTTACCTTTTCCCTATCACGGGCTCTAAAGTAAATAATTTGTTAGTCATTGAATCTATCAATAAATGAGAAAATATAGAAACCTACTGATGTGCTAAAATAAATCAACAATGAGGCAGTACAAATGAACAAAGTGCCCTGACTGAACCGCGTCGAGATTATAGTAATTTGCACAACTAACTAAACAAAAATGATCATCAAACCAATATAATAATCAAGCATGATCATCGTAACAATTATTCAAAAATACAACTTTAAACAATAAATTAAATGTCAAAATTAGAAAGGTTCTAAGATAATTCAAATTAAGTGCTAATTAAAACAACAATCTTTACGGCTAGATAAAAAATTCAGAAGCTCAAACTAACCCTTTTCAATGGTATTTTTTTTCCTCATTGGTGCTTCCTCGCCACTTTCAACAAAGTCATCGTCTTGATTTGGGTTATTGACCGCATCATTTCTTCTACGTTTATTCGCAAATTCATAAATAACTAACGCACTTTCTTGCTTTCCCTTGCCTTTTTGAATCCCTTTGTCCTTTCCCATAATTGATAAAAAAAAGTCATACATATAATCTATATTAATTTAGTTGTTACTGTCATGTAAAACCCCTAATGCTAAAAACTAAACTTGTATGTGCTAAATATGCATATGATGGGTGCTAAGGAATATATTAACCAATTCGATAGTCGACATCTTTCATTGAAATAAATATTAATCTTCAAGAATGGGGTTTTTTTGAGTTTTTAGTTGGCCAGAATAAATTACAACCAACATAGCTCTACATAAGGATAAATAAATGAGAAAATACAACAGCTTACTCATATGCAGAATAAACAATATTTACCATTTACATTACTGAAGGTGCAGGAACCATGTATTTAAAGTGCAAAGCTTTTAACATAAATGTGCTAGTCAAAATCATCACCAGTGCAAAGAGTTGCTTAAGTTAATCATAACTGTTATAAATTCTTGTGTGCAAGATAAGAAACAAACTATGCTAATCAAAATCATTATCAGTGCTAATTGCTACAACAAATTGGTGCTTAAGTTAAAATTATTTTTCTCAACATAAATTAAATATAAACCATAAATTAAGCACCAACCAATCTGTTGGCCAACCAAAATGTTATAAATTATCGCAGTTTTTGGTTGTACAAACATGATGGCAGTCATGGTTATACAACATGAAGACATTTTCAACACCCAGTGCAAAATAACTTTACTAAATATGCTAAACTATATTGGTAAGAGTGCTATGGAGTACTACAGTTATAGTATTTTCGTCTGTCAACCAAAAAAACATCAGGTTGTGCAAACAAAATAACCAAAATATATTTTCCAAACAAAAATACACCAAAACTCATTTTCCCAGCAGCAAATAAATTTCACCCTTGTACTTCTTATTAAAAAAATACACGAACTATGATTTTATAATATGCCAGTATATATGAATTATGCTAAAAACTTTCTTCTCCCAAAAACAAATTACCTAAACTCATTTTCTCAACAACAAAGCACGATTGGCGTTGACAACAACGAAGAGGAGTTGACAGCAGCGGCTAGGGTTGTAGATTTGCGGCGGCTAGGGTTTCATTCAAGAGGTGGCGATGCGTCGAGGTTACAATATCTCCGTTCCCTGCAACGACCAAGAGGCGGCGGCTGATTTGCTTAATTTAGCGGCGACGGGGATACGATTTTCTGCAAAAATTATGAGAGAAGAGGAGCACTGGGGAAGACAGAAAATGGGAGAAGATGAAATGAGATTTTGATGGGGGTGCTGAAGCGACGGGTGTAATTGAGAATCCCTGAAATTTGGGATTATGAACCGATATGAGGAGCGAAATTTTTACATTTCCGGATTTGTCCTCAAATTGAGATTTCGTTTTGATTCTAATTGATGTCAGATTAGGATTTCCTTTAATTTGGACCGTAGGATTTTTATTAATGGATGGCTGAGATGTTTTCCTATTTCTTACACTTAGGCTATTTCACTCCATAACCCACCCATATATATATATATATATATATATATATATATATATATATATAAGGGGCTGTTTACTTTCGACTTAATGGGGTTAATGGGCTGGACGACTTATTCGCGCAGATATGGGTGAGTGTTTACTTATGACTTAATGAAAAATGAGGAGTCTGGATCGCTAAGTTGTAACACCCCCAAGTTATTCAGGGTATATTACAGCGCCGTGAGCCCCGCCGTGGGACCCACAAGGCTAAACATACGCGGAACTATAAACTTGACCGAGAAGGTCTACATACAATGGAAAGAAAGACGATACAAATGGTATTCAAAACCATAACCAATGAAACCATATACATCACTGCACAAATCAATACCTCGGCAACACAGGCCGGAACATCAAGGAAACTGAAATAGAATACTCGAGTATTTAAAAATCCATTCCAGTACAACAACACTGAATGGAGGAATCCAAGAAAAATAACCGGAGACAAGACACAGTATCACACTTGCCCATCATCTTCATGCCGACCTGCACCGCCTCATCCGCTCTCCTGGAACCTGAAATACATGAAACGTATTTCCCCCATAAAGGGGTTAGCCGTCGAATAGCTAGTGCAAGTATAACAATATGAAACATAATACTCCTCGACAATAAAGTAAATGTAATCCGTCAATTCATCAATATCCGTCAATTCATCAATTTAAGACTAGTAGTCCTAATAACTAAAATCTCATAAGACGTATGTGAATGCAGTAGAAACGGTTCGTTCACCTCATACGCCGTTACGTATGTGAATGCCGTAGAAACGGTTCGTTCACCTCATACGCCGATACATGTAGGAATGCCGTCAAAACGGTTCGTTCATTACATGCCAACAATATATCTATGAATGCCGTAAAAACGGTTCGTTCATGATATGCCATCAATATTTCTATGAATGCCGTAAAAACGGTTCGTTCATATCATACCATCAATTCCTCTTACTTTCAAAGTCGAGAACGTACAATCATAAATGTATACTTGCCTTAATAAACGCATCAAGATCTCGAAGAACACGGTTCGACCGGGAAGCTTGAACCACGAAGAAGACAACGAACGGAAGGGTTTCGACTTGAGTTCTTCACAAGGATTTCGTCCCTAAGTCATATCAATGATAAATCAACAATCGTACGATGAATAATAATCGTACAACGCACAAACCCCCCCTCTTAGACCTTTTGTCGGACACCTTCAAGGCGTCGACTAATAACTCAACCAAAACGACGAATCAATACAATCCAACCGTGGAATAACGATGGAAATGATAGAATACACCTAAATAATCATCAATCCATCACTAATCTAAATTACTACGGATTAAAAGTATGAAGTCAAACAAAATCCCCAATTTCCAACACAAAATTCAAAGTGTTCTTGAATAATCTTTCAATAATCCGATGAATACTCCAACATGTCCATAATCATGCGTATATCACTTCATACCCCATGATTTTAACATCCAAAACATCATTACCCAATACAAAATCGAAATCCAAGATGTTGAAGAAATTACCTCTTGAAGATCCAAGCACTATGATTCGAAGAGCACGCGATAGATCGATGATCCGAGCTTCACAATCGGAAAGAGATGAAGAGAAATCACACACTCAAGTGATAGGTGAAAAAACATCTTCCTCTCAAACCTCCTCTCTCGTGCCCAAGTGAAGAAATGGGAAAAAATGAGGTGATCCGCTCAAGAAAACGCAGATATAGGGGTAACTGTCATGTGTGCCGCGGCTCAGTAGAGGTGTGCCGCGGCACAGACCCAAAATTTGCTCCCAGGGCTCGGCAGTGTGCCGCGGCTCAGCCAGTGTGCCGCGGCACCGGCACAGCGGTTTGGCCAAATCTGGAAAATGAGAGTGACTTAGCTATTTCGACCATAACTCCCTCGTCTGGAGTCCGATTGACTCACCGTTTGAACCATTGGAAAGCTAACTCGATGCTTTATAATATTGCAAAGATTCAGAATTTTTGGAGTTTCCAAGAATTTATGGTGATTTAACAAAGTCGAACTCGTACGTGGAAAAGTCGCTAAAGAACACGGAATTCAATAGAACGATACCGAAACGAACTCGGATGACAAAAAGTGTAGAATTAATCATTCTCAGGATGACGAAACGGTCCCAAGCAAGTTGTCAAAAACGGACTTCCGCCAAAAATAGAAAATTTCCGGGGAACAAAATTACGGGTATTACATTCTACCCTCCTTAAAAGAAGTTTCGTCCCGAAACTTAAAACAGGTAGGGAGAAGAAATATTTCGCCAGGAAAAACTCAACGAGATACACAAGAACCGAAACTTACGCCCAAACGGCGAATCATCAATATAGAACACAACAATACATTACCCGAAGGTAAACCAAACCAATGCCGAAAAAGATACGAATTCACAATGCCCGAAGGCTCCAACGGAAATACCGATACATCACAATGGCCTGAAAGCCGAACAGCCCAAAGTTGTAAATCATCACAAAATAGATCTCAAAGGAACCAACCTGACTGTCGTACATACCCCTCGGCGTATGAACAACCAGTCGCAAATCGTCGGACATATCCAATACAACATGGACTACGAACGATCAATCAATAAAGCTCAAGAGGGACATCACAGTACGCCCGATCCGGAAATGTGTCCGTGCACATGTCCACCCCGTATACGGAATCCAGAATATACGTGTGACAATGTACCTAATTAGCCTCAAGAACTACGTCTCGTGTGCACGGTCCAATGCAGAAATATCCACGCATGACCATCGAGTGCCTGGCTAAAAATCCTACACATAACCAATCGGCACGCAGACATGATTCCAGATATGCCACGATACAACATGACAACGAAACTCAAGGGATAAAACATCCAATACGGATCATACGACTCACCAAGTGAACGATGACACACGAATAATGAAAGATCGACACGACCAACGATATTCAAAACAACCATCCCGGGATCGGAATTCCTAAGGACCGATTAACACGGCAATAATCACAACACCACAATTCGGGAAATCCTCAACCCTCAACGATCACAAAATTATCGAGTTCACAAGAATAATAGTGTGCTGCCTTGAGTCGGCCAACACGACAATAATAATTCAACGGATGGGAACTCTCCTCGACAGTCCCAATTCAATACTTCGATTACCGTAGAATGGCCAATCGATAACAACGATACAACGGATGAGAATATCTTTGACAACGGATGGGAATTATCTTCGATAATCCCAATTCAATACCTCGATTACCTTAGAACGGTCAATCGATAATCAATGATACGATAGAATAGATGTCCCGGTGTCTTAAACCGACCACCGAAATGAAGATGATAAAAGGATATATCAAACGTCTCCAATCGGTTAATATAATATTAATAGAAAAACACCGATATCAATGACGACGATCACCACAATATCTCAATGGAACATCCATCACAATCACAATCGATACGTCGATACCGCGAACCGGCAATCGACAGCGACTTTACCAACAAGTATCGTAATGCCTTGAACCGGCCATTTACAAACAACAGTAACATTTGGCATAATTTGCCGACGGGCGTCGTGTCAACCAATCCCTTGATATCAATACAATCATAAAGAGGCCAAGTCCCGAAATGATACACACATTCGTACGCCTACACAATAACATTAGTCTCATTGATTAGTACGAATATAAAACTTGCCTCGATATCAATACAACGAACTGTTACCAATTCAGTTGATTTCGTCTTACGAATTTCCCTCAGTCTCGACCAAGTTAATCTACGAACCCTTCAACCTTAACCGCAACACAACAGTCATAATCTATGATCAAACATCATATCTTATTGTAAAACGAAGGATTGATAATCAACCGGTTCGATGACGACCAATATCAATGCCACCAAACCACAAACTCAATCGTTTCACCATATCTCGACCAATCACAGTCTGAACTATCCAACTCAGACCCTCACGAATCCATGTCCACAATACGAGCCGAAATCCGATGATCATATCAGCAACCAATTCGGACCAATAATAAGGGTCTAAATATTATCGGTTCCAAACTCAATTCTTAAATACGAATTGACAAGGTTCCCTTCTCGTAAATCCGTAGTTAAAATTTTCCGATGATCATCGTTAATTCTAACCATCCAATTAGTTCAACATTATAGATAATCATATTTTAAGGTTATCAAACAATCCAATCATTCGATTTGAATATTTGCTCCGTACGTATGGGCTTCCAAATTCAGAGATGAATAATAGTCTCATCAAGCTCATAATCACATTCGTATTTCCTATACGAATATTATTTCCAACACATAGTTTAGCTCTAGATATGAATATTCCATATTCATATTCAAAACATCAACACTTCTTAAAAATTTTCATCACCTCGGACAATTCAAGAGTTCTGCAAGAACATGAAATATCCGAAATCACGTTCAGAACAACATATCCGAGGTATATATCTCCATGTTATCATTTCCTTCATCATGCCCTTCATACAACCTTAAGAATCGCAACAATACCGTTATCATCATATTAAGAAGATCTCAATAGTCATATCAACATCCGAAATCTCTTATTACAATTCCAATAAATCTCGTATAGCATTATCACATGATACCAAGATTGTAATACCCCAGATCCCCCCGGGAATATTACACGCCGTAAACCCTTCTCACAAGGATTTACCAGGCTAAGCACAATTTTCCACGTCATTTCAAAAATGCCAAAAAGACCGATGACGGTAATATTTTTCAAATACTAAAAAAAATCATTTTCCAAATACCGTCAAAACGATCAAGGTTAAAATGCCGAAAACTCAGTTTAGGGAATCGGTTTTATAAAATAAAATTCAGTTGGCAAAATACCAAAATCCATTTCAAAAATACTCATGCAACGGATAAGAGTACAGTCCAATATATGCATTTACATTGAAATAAAAACGAACATCAAAATACACGATTCCCAACATGCTCCCTCCCAAGTAGTAATCCTTTAAAAACGAACCACTATCAAAAGGATACAAGGATTACCTTGTATGGACTAACCACGAAGAAGAATAATTTGAGCTCCATTCCAAGAATCATCAAAAACTTCAAGAACAATACTTAAATCCGAGCTCTCCATCTTAATCTTGTTTAAGAGAATAATGTTTAGGAACTTCAAGTACTTCCCAAGGCTCTCTCTCTCTATTGACTGAAGGAAGGAGAATGGACAAAATGCCTCTCAGCACCCGTCTATCCTCTCTATAAAACACATCACTAGCGCGTGCTAGACCCTATATTAAACATGCGCTACATGACTAACGTGCGCTATCCTTCCTTGATAGCGTGCGCTATCGGGCAGTCCAGAAGCTACTACATTGCTTCGAAATTCATCTAACGTACGTAATGCCCATGCATTAGCGTACGCTAGCAGGCGTTGACTTGCTACAGTGAAATGCTCAGTAGCGTGCGCTATTCTTCGACCTTAACGCACGCTAATCGCCGCGATTTTCTACGATCGCGTGCCCCCACATGCCGAAAACATCCGCGATTACCGGGATTCCTTCGACCGATATGGAATTAGCGTGCGTTAATCATACGGTTTTAGCGTGCGCTAGCTCTACACGACAAACTCTTGTTGACCTTATCTGGACACGCATCGAACATGGCCGGGTCCACCCGCCGAAAGCTAAGATTCCATTATTGGCGATCTGGTGTTAGCGTGCGCTAACCAACATGCGTTAGCGTGCACTAACTGAGTATAAAAATCAACTTGGGCCTACCTGTCGGCCACCTTCCGAAACTAACCCAGCAAGTCGTTACGTACGTTAGGGGTCCTCCTTAGCGTACGTAACCGAATCTCTTAGCGTGCGCTAAGTATGCACCGTAGCCGTACTTAGCCATTTTCCGCTATTCTCTACCAACATCTCGACATACCAAACGATCATACGGCACAATGAATACATACACACATTCAGCAACGTTGTCATACGTTCACATCATCCTCAAGCACAATTATCCATCAACGACATCCAACAAATAAACGAAAAAAAATATATCCGAAAAAATCAGGGTATTACACTCTACCCCCCTTAAAAATAAGTTTCGTCCTCGAAACTTGCAATCACTCGCACAACCAACATTTCAACGGGAATTCAAATTCATCAAGAATTATCGAATAATCCGAACAACATACTTACAAGTCTGTGAAGTCGAAGATCTCCCGTGATACTAGCATGCGACTCCTAAACAAAGTCTCAACATAATACCGATACACACCAATATCGCAATTAGCAACTTAACAAAATCTCAAGGAAGAGTTAACGTCCGTGACCACGGCCACGATTCTTCCTACTTTCAGTCAACATTCTGAAAGGCACACACGTGCGGAAGTATAATCCAAATCGCACCTTCTCGAAGTGACCAATTCCAAAGAATACCAAGCAAAAAAAACGAAACGGTCACGAAAATACAAGAAGAGTGAGAGGACTTACAAGTACCGGTCGCACTGTGATGATGGCAGAGTAGTGATACTGTGGGCAAATGACGACTCAATCGACCCAAAAGACCGACAGCCTAGGTATCCATAAACCTAAGCTCGATACCATATTCGTAACACCCCAAGTTATTCGGGGTATATTACGGTTGCCGTGAGCCCCGCCGTGGGACCCACAAGGCTAAACATACGCGGAACTATAAACTTGACCGAGAAGGTCTACATACAATGGAAAGAAAGACGATACAAATGGTATTCAAAACCATAACCAATGAAACCATATACATCACTGCACAAATCAATACCTCGGCAACACAGTAGGAACATCAAGGAAACTGAAATACAATACTCGAGTATTTAAAAATCCATTCCAGTACAACAACACTGAATGGAGGAATCCAAGAAAATAACCGGAGACAAGACACAGTATCACACTTGCCCATCATCTTCATGCTGACCCGGTACCCGTCTGTCCGCTCTCCTGGAACCTGAAATACATGAAACGTATTTCCCCCATAAAGGGGTTAGCCGTCGAATAGCTAGTGCAACTATAACAATATGAAACATAATACTCCTCGACAATAAAGTAAATGTAATCCGTCAATTCATCAATATCCGTCAATTCATCAATTTAAGACTAGTATTCCGGAATAACTAAAATCTCATAAGACGTATGTGAATGTCGTAGAAACGGTTCGTTCACCTCATACGCCGTTACGTATGTGAATGCCGTAGAAACGGTTCGTTCACCTCATACGCCGATACATGTAGGAATGCCGTCAAAACGGTTCGTTCATTACATGCCAACAATATATCTATGAATGCCGTAAAAACGGTTCGTTCATGATATGCCATCAATATTTCTATGAATGCCGTAAAAACGGTTCGTTCATATCATACCATCAATTCCTCTTACTTTCAAAGTCGAAAACGTACAATCATAAATGTATACTTGCCTTAATAAACGCATCAAGATCCCGAAGAACACGGTTCGACCGGAAGCTTGAACCACGAAGAAGATAACGAGCGGAAGGGTTTCACTTGAGTTCTTCACAAGGATTTCGTCCCTAAGTCATATCAATGATAAATCAACAATCGTACGATGAATAATAATCGTACAACGCACAAACCCCCCCTCTTAGACCTTTTGTCGGACACCTTCAAGGCGTCGACTAATAACTCAACCAAAACGATTTAATCAATACAATCCAACCGTGGAATAACGATGGAAATGATAGAATACACCTAAATAATCATCAATCCATCACTAATCTAAATTACTACGGATTAAAAGGATGAAGTCAAACAAAATCCCCAATTTCCAACACAAAATTCAAAGTGTTCTTGAATAATCTTTCAATAATCCGATGAATACTCCAACATGTCCATAATCATGCGTATATCACTTCATACCCCATGATTTTAACATCCAAAACATCATTACCCAATACAAAATTGAAATCCAAGATGTTGAAGAAATTACCTCTTGAAGATCCAAGCACTATGATTCGAAGAGCACGCGATAGATCGATGATCCGAGCTTCACAATCGAAAAGAGATGAAGAGAAATCACAAACTCAAGTGATAGGTGAAGAAACATCTTCCTCTCAAACCTCCTCTCTCGTGCCCAAGTGAAGAAATGGGAAAAAATGAGGTGATCCGCTCAAGAAAACGCAGATACAGGGGTAACTGTCATGTGTGCCGCGGCTCAGTAGAGGTGTGCCGCGGAACAGACCCAAAATTTTCTCCCAGGGCTCGGCAGTGTGCCGCGGCTCAGCCCAGGTGTGCCGCGGCACCGGGTACAGGCGGTTTTGGCCAAATCTGGAAAATGAGAGTGACTTAGCTATTTCGACCATAACTCCCTCGTCTGGACTCCGATTGACTCACCGTTTGAACCATTGGAAAGCTAACTCGATGCTTTATAATATTGCAAAGATTTAGAATTTTTGGAGTTTCCAAGAATTTATGGTGATTTAACAAAGTCGAACTCGTACGTGGAAAAGTCGCTAAAGAACACGGAATTCAACAGAACGATACCGAAACGAACTCGGATGACAAAAAGTGTAGAATTAATCATTCTCAGGATGACGAAACGGTCCCAAGCAAGTTGTCAAAAACGGACTTCCGCCAAAAATAGAAAATTTCCGGGGAACAAAATTACGGGTATTACATAAGTGACCTCCCCCCTCTTGTTCCCATACAGACACAAAATGACACCCGCTACCCCTCTCCACTTTCAAGACCTGGTCCTCCAGATTGGGAAGAAAAAAAGAGAAAATTTAAAAAATCTGAAAAAAAATCAGAACTTTTATTTTTTAAGAAAAAAATATCTAGAATAATTAAGGGTGAGAATTTGGGATCGTGACTTGGGAAATTCCCATCCCGACCTGAGTCCCGACGGGATTCGGGACCCCGAGTCCCGAAATTTTCGAGTTTGGGACAGGGATCTGGACTTCAGTTTTGGAAAATTTCGGGACTCGGAGTCCCGAATCCCGATCGGGACTTTCCCAAATTTCCAAAAATTAATTTCAATTTAAATTATAAATTTAATTTTAAAACTCTAAATTAAAATTTATAACTCTAATTCCTAAAAATTGATATTCAATTCACAATTTGTGTGATTTGTTTATGTCGTCATTTATTGGTGAATTATGATTTTTGTAATTTGAAACATGCTAATCGAAGAAAATTTTCGAAATATTGTAAAAAGAAGGCTAAAATGCTCCTGGGGTCCCTTAACTTAATTTCAGATAACGATTTAGTCCTTTATCTTTTTTTGTCCCAACTAAGTTCTTTATCTTTCCAATTTTAAGCAAAGTTAGCCTTTTCCGTTGGTCTCCGTTAAGTGTTGTCCAGGTGGGTGTTAAGTTGCTCACTATCATCTTCTTTATTTAAACCCTAGACCTCATAGTCAAAGCATCACTCTTCTTTTTGCTCCAAGCGGTCTTCTGGCGGATTGGGATGGCTCCGGGGACGAGAGCTGCTGGTTGGGGAAGAACAGGAAAGCTGCAACTGCAGCAGGCCGAAGTCGTGACTTGACGGCGGCGCGGCGCGGCGATTCAATGTCGCTGCGGCTCGCCGGAGTTACAGGATGAAGAACAGCAGCGCCCCAAGCAATGCCAAACTCTGTGTGAACTTGAGAAAGAGCTGAACGAATTCTTTCTTATCAGCATCGTAGTTGTAGAAGTCATACAAGACGGGCGCTAAGATTGCTTGAGAAAATCAATTATTTCATCCCAAAGACGAACAGGAAGCTTCCGAGAGCTTTCATTACGATGGCACCCAAAATCAAATGTTTCATCTCAACATGAGGGATTTGCAATCCAGTCTGGGCCGTAACATGCATGGAGAAAATACTGAATTTCGGCCTCAAGTTCTTTGCTGTTGGCCCACCGTCGGCTCCAAAATTCATTAAATTCTTGGTAAGCAGAGATAACGAAGAAAGAGACGAAGAGCAATCTACCGAGGAAAGAGATGAACGCCATTGCCGTGTTATGCGGGGCTCAAAAATGAACAGTCGCCGTTCTCTCTCACTCTGTAGAGTTGAGATGTGTTTCTATATCTAGAATTGACGTAATTAAGAGAGCAGAGATGTCAAAACGGTTTAGGAAATGGAGGTTAGGAAATGCACGTAGGTTAGGAAATTGACACATAGGTTATGGATTTGACACCTAGGAATGTTTATAGCCACGTAGGTATAAAATCAACATCTAATTAATTATTATAATGGAGACCAACGGAAAAGGCTAACTTTGCTTAAAATTGAAAGATAAAGGACTTAGTTGGGACAAAAAAAAAGATAAAGGACTAAATTGTTATCTGAAATTAAGTTAAGGGACCACAGGAGCATTTTAGCCTAAAAAAATTATATATTCGGGTAATTTTTGGTCCTGGTCGGGACAGTTGGGACATTCGGGACATTCAAGAAATTATAGGCCGGGACCGGGACCGGGATTAATATTTTCCCATTTCGGGATTCGGGACTCCCGAAGTCCCGAACAGGACCGGGGCCGGGACCATAAAATTAACGATTTTTGGGATCGGGACTTCGGGATGGGTACCCGGTCCCGTCCCGATTCTAAGCCCTAGGAATAATAATATTAAAAATCAGATTTTTTTATTTAAAATTCAAAAATGAAAAGTAAAAAATAATAAAAATTCTGAAAATTCGGAAAAATTTAAAAAATTTGATAAAAAATCGGAACTTTTATTTTTTAAGAAAAAAATATATGGATAGTAATATTAAAAATCAAAACTTTTTATTTAAAATTTGAAAATAAAAAGTAAAAAAATAAATTTTGAAAATTCTGGAAAATTTAAAAAATATGACAAAAAACCAGGAACTTTTATTTTTAAGAAAAAAAAATATCTGCAATAATAATATTAAAAATCAGAATTTTTATTTAAAATTCAAAAATAAACAATTTGGTTAATAATGTTTAAACTTGTCTACTTTGTGTTTGAATTTGGCTACTTTATGTTTGAACTTGACTTCTTTATGTTTGAATTGGATTTTTAACTACCTTATGAATTTATGTTTTGATTTTTGGATTATATCATTTATATGGCTTAAAAAATAAACAACAATTTATAAAACAGCTTATAATTCATATTCAGGGGTAAATCGGCCATTTCTGTTATTCAGACAGTTTATTCAGATGAAAAAGTAAACAAAAGCATCAATTTACCCATGCATACACATTTACCCAGACAAATAAATTTACCCACACAGACACATTTACCCAAACAGATAAATTTGGTAAACAGCTCCTAAGTGGATTATGGTGATAATAGGTTTTTAGTTAAGAAAAAAAGAATATATTCATACCACTGATTTTACTATTTTTAATGATCCAGATTATATGCATGAAATATTGGGAGATACTTTCCATATATTAATGATGAGTTTACCAAACGAAGAATCAGTAGGGATGGCAACGGATCGGGTTCAGGCGGATTTGGTAAAATCCAAATCCAAATCCAAGTATTTTCGGGTTTAAAAATTATATCCAAATCGAAATCTAAATCTAAAACTCAATATCCAAATCCAAATTCATCGGGTTTCAGATCGGATCGGTTTTTTTGGGTATCAAAAATAAAAAAGATATAATCAAGTTGAACATCATTAAGTTAACACGTGCAAATAACATAAATATATCTATACAACGATTAAATTTAATAAGTAGTCAAATATATTTTAATACATAGATTAAGATATTAAGTGAATTCTAAAATATATTAACAAAATAATACTTTACATACCAACATATTAAAAAAAATATGTAAATAAAATGAAAGTTATATCTTAAATATATTAATAAAATATAAAATTGAGAAAGAGAAGTTTAATTCATTGAATGAGTATTAATTATTGACTAATAATAAAATAAAAATATACACAGCGTATGTCATATATCTAAAATACTATATATAACAATTTATAAATTATAATTTTATATATTATATTTGCATCGGGTTTTTATCGGCTTTCGAATTTAGATCGGGTTTGAATCGGATTTCGAATTTCGGGTCGGTATCGATTCCGTAGTCCTTAAATTCAAATCCAAATCCAAACTTTTTCGGGTTTAAAAGATAAATCCAAATCCAAATTGAAATCCAAAATTTCGGGTTCGGTAAATTCAAAATTTCGGGTTTTAGATCGAGTATCCATCGGATCCGATTATTTTGCCATCCCTAGAAATCAGTCATTAGTCATTAATTAAGAAACAATCCAAGTATTTACACAATCTCGACCATCCATCACTTGCAATCAAGAATTTATATAAGTCTCAAAATAAATCTCATTCTCATTTGATCTCTTTATATATATAAAAGAAAGAGATCATTGAGTGGGATTTATGTTGAGAAATAAGAACACATTCCAGCCCCTGATTGCATGTGATGGATGATCCGAATTGTGCGATATATGGAATGTTTTCTAATTAACGACTAGTTCCTCATTTCCTAAATTCATAATTTATCTATGGAAATGATATTTCCTCATATCATGCATTTAATTTGGATCATTAGAACTAGTTAAATCAATGATATATCATTAGAACTAGTTAAATCAATGATATTGGTGTGTTCTTATTTCTTAGCTAAAAATATATTCTTACCATTCATACTTGCAAATATATATATATATATATATATATATATATATATATGGGAGGGTTATAATAGAAACCACTCCCTATGTGTTAACTAGGAACCAACCTACACTCTTGATCGAATTTATTTAGACGCCTCAGATTGATTTCATTTTATTTAGTTATGAATATTGAATTGCTTAGTATCTCTAATTAGTCAACTATGAAGGGTAGTTATGGATTTGGCTTATAACTCTCTAATTATCTCATGCAATGATTATGAAAAAATAATTATGACATTATTCATCTTCCTATATATCCATAATCAAGCATACGTTTTATTAGGTGCTTAAATTATTATGATATCAAGAATTTATCTAAATTCGTATTTATAAGGTTCTTAATTCGTATTATTAAGCTTGTTATTATAATTTTAATCAAACAAGGAATATTAGTTGCTTACTTTATACATAATTTAAGCTTACATACGACTACTACAATGCTTATAATTTTATTATGGCACTGAAGATTTAATTATATTGGTACATATAAAGGTTCTTGTAATAGTTTATTAAGCAAGAGGTATGCTTATTTATACAAAATCAAATATTTAGTTTCGATTGTATAGCTTGCTATTTTTTAAAGTGATACAGTTTGCTATTTACTGGCTTATCGATTGCTTATTTATAATCAAATTGATACTTAAATCATATAAATACAAAAGTTTTATTGTTGGTTAATTTGCCTACATGTTGCGCTTTGAAGCAAAAGCTTTTACGAAATTAATGTCTATCTATTTATTTAATTTAAATTTGTAAATTGAATTTATATTATTTTAATGTAAATTTACCTGTAATTTACATGGAAATTGTAGTGTTGATTGTATATGGAGGTTGTTTACCAATTTACATTTAAATGTGGTTTATTTTAGTTGTGTGAATTGCTTAGATAATAAATTTTGAATTGCTTATTAATAATGAGAAAGATATGTTTACTTTGAATTGCTTAATTAGATAATTTTGACTGGTTAAGATAATTGAATTGCTTATTTAAAGTTATTTGCTTACATTGCTTATTTACAATAAGAATGAGGCTTAAAATTTGCTTACACATTGCTTACCGATAATCTTGAAAGTGTTGAGTTAGTCGAATAGATAAAAGTTTATTTTCAGTTAATAATATCGAAATGGGTGAACGACAAAATAAGAAGAAAAGAAATATTGATTTATTTTTATTAAAACAACACAATAATCTGTAAAATATCCACCAAAATGAGAGATGAGAGTAATAGAATAGAAGATTTATGATTGAAAATAGATTAATGAACCTACCAATTAAGGATTCTACGGTTACCATTAACATTAAGTTACTATAATGTCATTTTGTATAATAAAATGAATGAAACAAAAATGAAAGAAGCAATAAATATCATCCGTTGATTTAAAAATTTGAATGGATTAGATTAGTTCCTAGTTAACACATAACAAAAAGTTTCTATTTGAACTCTTCTCTCTCTCTCTCTCTCTCTCTCTCTCTCTCTCTCTCTCTCTCTCTCTCTCTCTCTCTCTCTCTCTCTCTCTCTCTCTCTCTCTCTCTGGAAAAGTAATCAAGAAATAATTGCTACATAAATAAAATAAATAAAGAGCCACACTTTTGTCAAACTACTTAGGGATATATTGAGGAACGATACATACACTTCACCATCCACACCCCACCAACACCTGTTTTGCAGGATTATACCGTACACTTTACAGGTAATACAATTTTAAATAATGTTTTATTAATATTATACTAAAATATTTATAAAGCACACAGTACAACTCATGCAAAGCAGGGTGTTGACTGACGGGGTGTTGGTAGTTGGGTGTTGACATATCATTTCTCGGATATATTGGTTATAGGATTCGCCACAAAAAGTCGATGATGTTGTATCTATAATATCCAATTATTATAATACATTTTTGATAATATCTTACTAATAAATTAATAGATTATTATGGTAGACACTAATTTATGATGTGATAATAATTTCTTGTAAAATTAAATAAAATTCGATTCTTCTTACTAACTAATACTCCCTCCGTCCCAGCTAACATGGACATTTTGACTTTATATGGTCAATAATTTCTAAGTTTGACTAAGAATTAATCTCAAAATACAATGATAAAATATTTAACAAAATTATATTATGAAATTTCACCATTTAAAGTCTCATAATATAATTTTGTTAAATATTTTATCATTATAGTTTGAGATTAATTTATAGTCAAATTTAAAAATTATTGACCATATAAAGTCAAAATGCTGGGACGGGAGTACTAGATTATCATGGTTTGCACTGATTTATGATGCGATAATAATAACTTTTAAAATCTAAATAAAATCAAATTTTGAATAATAATAAATTAATAGATTATTATGGTTCACTAAATTTAAGATGTGATAATAATGACTTTTAAAGTTTAAATAAACCGATTCTTCTTACTCATAAATTAATAGATTTTTATGGTATGCATTAACTTAGGATGTGATAATAATAATTTTTAAAATTTAAATAAATTCTGTTTTTTAATAATAATAAACTACTAGATTAGGATGTGACAATAAGGACTTTTAAAAATTTAAATAAAATCTAATTTTAATTAATAATAAACTACTAGATTATTATGGTAGACCCTAATTTAAGATGTGATAATAATGACTTTTAAAATTTAAATAAAATCTATTTTTTTCTAATAGACGAATAGATTATTATGGTAGGCACTAATTTAGGATGTGATAATAATGACTTTTAAGATTTAAATAAAATTTGATTTTATCTATAATACTATAAGATTCAGTCCCTAAATTTAATGTGGAGTTATGATGATAAAGTTTTTAGAGTTAGAACCAAGTTGGAGTCGTTTAGTAGTTGCATAGAGTACAAGATATCTAATGCTCGGAATTCAATGCAGCCTCATAATAACTATACAATCATGAAGATGAAGTGCAAGGGTTGCCCGAATTGATCACATGACATTTAGTATAGAATTAAAAGTCGGTTAGATGAAGTGAAAGGGTTGTGAAAGGTTGCAAGAATAATTAATGATTTAACCTAATTCATGCCTATATAAACCGGCTAAAATCACATTTAGTATGTACATTTGAAGATGATTCACACATCTTTTAAATCTTTGATTGTTGGTAGCGATATGTAAATTCTCTTTTGCAACATTTTGGAGATGATTCACACATCTTTTAGATTTTTGTAATTAACTTGGTCTTCTTTTTTTTCTTAATTTAGTTATCATACGCAGGTACCATGAAAATCACACAAGATCATGCATGCTCACGTAAATGGAACCAAAGATTGGGATACCAACTATTTTCTTTATTTCTTACATATTTAGGTGATTGTTATAGATAAACATATATATAGATATATGTAAGTAGTTGCTTTCGAATGCTCTTTGAGAAATATTAAAATGAATTTATCGTGTGCAATTGAATTATTATTGAAAAGAAGAAGGTCCACGATCGCAAAGTGTTTTCTTTTTCTATATGTAGAATCATTAGTGAGAAACCAATATTTACGCCCATTAAATGAGTTGTCATAATAGCAAAATATGACATATTAAAAATATCACATTGAGTAATGAATAAAAAGGGAAAAATACATAATTTTGACTTAAATCCGTTTGTAAATTATAATATCAAATAACAAAGTTGAGTTTTAAACATAAGCAAAAGTTCAAACTTTTATCGAAAAACAAAACCGGTGCATTTAATGTGAAGTATATACAACATCGAGATGGAAGTGCAAGGCTTGCCAGAATTTATCACATGATATTTAGTAATTAGTATAGAATTAAAAGTCGGTTATGGAATGAGATGAAGTTGAAAAGGTTGCAAGAATAATTGATGATTTAACCTAATGCAATATATATAGATATATGTATTATGTTAATGCATTTTCATATACAAGTAATTTATGTGTGTTTTCTATTGATGTAACTCACATATGCGAATTGATTAAAGAAAATGTGCACGAGCATGTATGTAAAGCAACATTTAAATGGTTGAATTATACTTTTTAGCATGATTAGTTTATGTAAACATACAACTTGAATAATGAATATAAAAGAAAAAGTACATAATTTTTGCTCAAACCCATTTGTAAATTAAAAAAATTAAGTGTAAGACATAATAGTGGAGTCCAAAGGTTTTAGTAATTATTAATAGTGTGTTAATTAATATTCATTTAGTTGGCTATTTAGAATTGAGTTTATTGATAAATGTATTAATATTAGTTAGACTTCAATGTTAATTTTCAATGAAATTAGTTGTACAATAAAATGAGATGAAGCTAAAAAGGTTTGTAACGATTTTTATACAGTTTATGTGGCATTATTATATATACATTATTACACAAACTTTAACTTACAAATTTAATAAAGAAAATATTTAACGCACATCAAACTATAACCAATTAGATAAACCCCGTGTGCTTCATATTACCATGCAAAAACCATCTAATGGACAAGTATTGTAGGGCTAAGTAATAGACCAAAAGAAATAAAGCCATTTTTTTATCATGCAAATAAGTAATAGACCAAAAGAAACAAAGCCATCACAACTTAATAACCAAACGCCCATATATAAAATACAACACCACTAAAACAACATCAAACACTTTTAAATTTTTATACAAGAAAGTTTAAATATTTCATACAACATACTAAACAATAATTAAGTATACACTCGCCAATATACAGAAAGAATACACGATTAACAATTAGATTCTTAGCCCGTGCGTAGCACGGGTTCTGCATATCTCGTTAATAATAATCTACTATACCCGTATTATTATGGTAGACACTAATTTAGGATGAGATAGTAAGGACTTTTAAAATTTAAAGAATACCCGATTCTTCTTAATAATAAATTAATAGATTATTATGGTAGGCACTAATTTAGGATGTGATAATAATGACTTTTAAATATAAAATCCAATTTTTATTGATAATAAAGTACTAGATTATTAAGGCAGACACTAATTTAGGATGTGATAATAATAATTTTTAAGATTTAAATAAAAGTCGATATTTCTTACTAATAAACTAATAGATTATTATGGTAGGTACTAATTTAGGATGTGATAATAATGACTTTTAAAATTCAAATAAAATCCGATTATCCTTACTAATAAATTAATAGATTATTATGGTAGGCACTAATTTAGGATGTGATAATGATGACTTTTAAAACTTAAATAATATCCAATTTTTCTTTCTAATAAATAAATAAAATATTATGGTAGGCACTAATTTAGGATGTGATAAAAATGACTTTTAAAATTTAAATAAAATCTGATTCTTCTTACTAATAAATTAATTGATTATTATGGTATGCACTAGTCTAGAAATTTCCGAAGGACCTCCAACCGATCAGTTTTTCCGGCACGACCGTTGGTCGCCGACAGACCTCCAGCGGCCGACGAGTTTTTCTTTTTTTTTTGGTTCTTTTATGCCAGGCCGCCGTCCTACTTTGGCGGGCCACCGCCCGCAGTCATCGGACCTCCGACGACCAGCACTTTTTTTTTTGCGGCAGACCGCCGACTTGCTTTCCAGCGGGCCACCGCCTGCGACCGGTGGACCTCCAACGACCGACCATTTTTTTTGGGCCAGGCCGATGGCTGGCGGAACTCCAGTGACCGGTCATTTTTTTTCTAATACGCTAAGTTGTCGTCCTCCTTTCCAGCAGGCCACTGCTGGGTTCCGACGAACTTCAGATGATCGACATTTTTCTTTTTTACGTCACGCCAGGCCGCCGTCTTGCTTTCCTCTGGCGGCCGACTATTTTTTTTAAGGCCAGACCCGCCTGCCGACTCTTCGGCCTTTTTTTCGTTTAGGCAGACCTCTCGGCTGTCGATAAAGGTTTGGGAATCAACATATTTTTTTCTAGTAATCTCGTAATTTAATTATTTTAATTCAATTATATCACCGCCACCGTGCCATTATGACACGAGTAATCTCTAGTGTATAATATAAAGGAAAATATTGTTTTTTCCTGGTATTGTGCACCTGAAAAGACTATTATATCTTTCTTCTCATTTCCCTAATTTTGTGTTGAATTTAATAATACTAATAATAAATATCAAAACATGCCCAACAACAATATATTTTAAAAAAATACTCTTAAAATATTAAAATAAATTAAACTAAAGGGACCATTAATTTTCAAAATTTTTGTTTTTCCTAGAATCTCCGAAGGACCTCCAGCCGATTAGTTTTTCCGGTAGGATCGTCGGTAGACTCGACAATTTACCACACACGAAAACGACACGAAAATTTAGTGTTTGTGTTTGCATTTTGAGTACACGACACGAAAATACACGAACACGAAAGTACACGATCGAGATTTAGTGTCGGTTTTGTGTTTACCCTTTGAGTACACGACACGGGGTACACGAAATAAATAAGTATATATATATATATAATGTGAACTTTAAAACTCGAAAATATAATGTGAACTTTCATAAATTTCGTGTAAACATGCGTGTTTTCGTTGTCATTCGTTTCGTTTCTTCTACTAAAATCTATAAAATAATATTAAAATATTAAAATTATTATTTTTATAATATTTTAATATTTATTTTATATTATGTGTCTGACACGAAAATACGATACGAAACGACACGTATTTATGCTGTACACGATCACGAATTCATTTCGTGTTGTGTATGGGTTTGGACTTTTGGTACATGCAACCTGAAAGTACACGACGCGTCGACACGAACGATTTGCAGGTCTAATCGTCGGTCGCGGCAGACCTCCGGCGCCCGATCAATTTTCTTGTTTTTCTTCTTCGTTTTTTACGCAGGCCGCCGCCGCCGGCCAACGGACATCCGGCGACCAGTCATTTTTTTTTTCCTTTTTGTCCTTTTTTCTTAAGCCAGGTCGTTGACCTGATTTCTGCTGGACCTCCAACAACCGGCCATCTTTTTTTCTTTCGTTTTTTACGCCAGGCCGCCAGCCTGCTTTTTAGAGGGCCACCGCTGGCGACTGATGGACCTCCAGCGACCGACTATTTTTTTTAATACGCCAGACCATCGACTTGCTTTCCGGCGGCAACCGCCGACTGCCGGCGGACCTAAAGTGAGCGATGATTTTTTTTTCCTAACACGTAATCTGGTAATTTAATTATTTTAATTCAATTATATTACCGCCACCGTGTCATGGCACGGGTAATCTCTAGTTACAATATAATATATATAGTGCACTATTTAAAGATAAAAAGAAGAAAGAGTGATACATTTATTATAATATTCAGTTGTTCTATTAACATAAAAAGAGAAGAGGAAGATGATTTTCTATTATTATATAATATCTAGTGTATTATTATATATATTAATTTATGTGAATAAAAGACGGGAGAGATGATATTGTATTATTGTATAATATTTGGTTGTATTATTTTAAGATAAAAAGAAGAGAGAGATGTGATATAATATAAAATAGATATAAAATGTGTAAGAAATTATTGATTAAGTATTTAAATTTTGAATTTTAAAACAAACATGTATTTGGATTTAAAACTCGATTTTGATATTCTAAAATCCAAATTTAGGGTATGTTTGGATGCATTAACTGATAATCTAGCTGATTGTTGATAATGTAGCTGAAAACTAATAATCTAGATTATATCAGATAATCTGGCTGAAAATTGATAATCTAGATGTAGTATGATAATTTAGATTATTGTATTTAAACGTGTTTAAGAAAACTATTATCATACTAAATTAAATTTATAAAATGACATAAAGGTACATCTTTTATATTTATTGTTATATTATATATTACAAAAACAACCTTAATATTTATATATTAACTCTTATGTTGGTTATTATTCTTTGACATTATCCAATATTATTATTTATTTTGTTTTCAACTTAATGGTATTTTAGGTTTTTTTATGTTATCACTTATATTATTATACAAATTTTATACAAATATTTATTAAGGGTAAAATCGGAATGAAAAAATAAAATCTGTATATTATATATATATAATATATACACATATATATAATATACATATACATTAAGGGTAAAATCGGAATGAAAAAATAAAATCCAGAAATTTTGAAAAGTTTATATTTGAAAGCGTTTGAATTTAATCTAGATTAAGATTATAATCTAGATTAAATTAGCACTATCCAAACAAGATTTTGAAGGTCAAATTAGATTATTTAACCAACTTTAATCTAGATTAAGATTATAATCTATATTAAGTGGTCATCCAAACATACCCTTAATATTTTAGATATTATGATAAACATCACCTCATAATACTTAGAATAACATCCTAATAAACTATTGCAAGGTTTGTTGTTGAGTTCGTGTCTCGTTGGTCCTCTCCCTTGCAGGACTGCTATTAATGCATATCCCTCGATTTAACACCCACTTAATCAAGGAACTTCGTGTTAGAGGAATTTTTTTTGTCTCTCCATCAACAAAAAAAATAACTTAATAAACTAATTTATCAACTATCAACTAACTTATTAGTTAAATTGACGGGAGGACTTATTTTTCTAAGATGATTTAAGAAAATATGAAGAAATAAATTGCTTGAGATCTAATAGAACTGTATTTTCAATTCTGCTCCACTCCGTCTTACCCAACGAACCGTTCAATCAATCGGGAATGAGTTCTATCTGTTCAATTTCGCATTGAAATACTTTGAAACCCTAATTCTCCCTGCACAATTTGTTTCTTTGGCTATCATGTTCATATTTTCCCTCACTTTTCTGGGTTTCTAGAGTCGCGATCTATGAAATCAAATGGTTATAGATAGCTGATTAGAGCGGATTGATTTGGATCGGATGGAGAAAAATAAGAACCGCACCGATATGCTTGCCGCTGGCAGGAAAAAGGTAACATTTTCCCCCCATTTTTACAGAGAAAATCAGAGGACCTTTTATTTCGTTTTACAGTTTTACTATACAGGCAGGTATAATATATTTTATAAGCTGTTGACGAGAGCGAAAAGTAAGTATTGGTAAAATGTTAAACCCCACAACACTTTTGATCATATAAGCATATCTGTATGTAACAGACTACGTAGTCCAGGTTATGCTGGTGTGTGTGTGTGTGCATGTTATTTTTTGAATGAAAGGCTCGGTTTGTTCGTTTGCTTGTTTGTTTGTTTGTTTAGTTCGTACAAATTTCTATTAGTTTTATGAGATATGCACACACAAACATCTATATGTACACAATGCATGTGCATATATGTTTTCTCTATTACTTTTACTTATAGATAAATGTCTTGAAGGCAATAATCGGAGAACATGATGTTGCAAGGTTTTAGATGCGCAAGTACAGAGTAACCGTGAGTTTGTATGCGTTTCTGCGGGGAAAGTTCTTGGTTTCTATTTTGCTGAATCAAGCAATGGCCTTCTTATTTTGGTTTTTAAATTCTGGAGACACATTTCCTGGCATCATGGAATTACTCGTCAGGCAAATTACCCACTCATCAGCAATTAATTTGTTATTCATTCAAAGTTAATGGAGCAGTACCTGTATCTATTGATGAGGACATAATACAGTCTTAGCCCAAATGCAATTTGGATATTCTTTTTGAATGATAAATTTCTTAATTGAATAATGGATATGTTTAGATTTTTTTGAAATGTAAATTTCACTAGTTTGACATTCTTTCGTCTTTTTATCAGCTTCAACAGTTCAGGCAGAAGAAGGATGGTAGAGGGACTAGTAGTAAGTCTTCAGCTAAAGCTAGTAAATCTGGGCACGATACAACAGCAGCAAGTGATGTTACTACTGCCAACGATGAAACTTTTGCAAGGGCTGGTATTCCTGAAATATTACCCCCTGCAGGGGCTTCTGAATTACCATTAGAGGATTCCGGAGTCGATAAGAGTAGGTTGAATCAAAGTGCTGATGATGGACGTGTCGTTGATTCCGGGGTGCCCCAGAAAGATGAATCATCTTCTTTGGTTCTTGATACAAAAGATAATGTGCCAGGTGCCTCAGACTCGATGATTCTAGTGGAGAATTTAGAAGATTCTAGTACATCTTTGCCCATTGAGTGTTTATCGGATCTGGTGAGGCACCATGGAAAAGAGCAGGAAACATATGTAGGTTTGTGCCTTTATGCTTTTGACTCTATATTGACAACTTATTCATTTTTTTGCTAGATCAGTTGGTATAAATTTTTGGGATTAAGGCTCAGTTGTTGTTGTTGATTGAAGTTGGTATAATTTTTTGGGTAGGGGCAATGCAGGAAGTTGGCTGTTCCTGTGAAAATCAAATTGAGGTTCTGCTGACACAGCCTGAAGAAGATGGTAATATGTATTTAAACAATCTCGGTGCGATGCCTGGAGAGAATAAGACAGCTGAGTCAGGGAATACTGGTGGTGCTGCACAACTCAGTAAGACTGATGATGCTTCATTAACTGGTTTAGCTGCCAATGACGTTGAGGAATCTATGGAGGGTCATGACCATGCAATTGTCACTAGCCCTTTAACTGATTCTGGTCCGATGTCAACCGTAAGTTCTGTAGTGCCTGATCAGCACAGAGAAGATATATTGTCTGGTTCTTCAAATGAAGAGAAAACAGAAATGCTTGATGTATCAGAAGGTCCTGCTGGTTTCTACACTGATGGCACTCCGGCAAGGTCTGATGTTACTGATGTGGAAATATTATCCATGGTAAAAACTGATGAAACTGCAAAATCTTTAGGATGTAAACAAGTAGATTTGTCATCGGTATTAGATGGAAGTGTGGTCAAACTTTCTCAGCTTGCAGGGATTTTACGAATACTTGATGAAGATGAGTTCAGGTTCTTGATCATGTCAAGAGAGCTCTCCATTGAGAAATTTAGAGATACAGTCCATATAAAGGTCTACGACTCTTTTGGTCATGACGCTTTTGAGAAGCTCAAAGAACAGTTATATGTTGCAACTTTTTCAAGAGATGCATTTCATTTACAGCTTTCTGAGCAGCAAATGTTGATTAATGAAATATTTGCAGTCAACGCTTCCCTTGCGGAAGTCCAAGTAAAAAATGAAGCATTTGCTCAAGAGATTGCACAGTGTAGGTATGAGCTTCAGGAGGTTGTTTCAGAGAGGGAAGAACTCCAGAAGCAGCTTGACTCTTCAAAAGTTGAGATTGAAGGCTTTTCTGCTAAAGTTGATGAATTGCAGAAAAAACTAGAAATGGCACAAGATGAAATGGCAAGCCTATCCTCGGAGCTAGTTGGCTGCAGAAACTTTGTCCAATCCTTGCAGGCAGAAAATGAAAACTTAAATAAGAGTTTAAAGGTGATGACTGAAGAGGGAAATAAACTTTCTGAGGAGAATGGAGTTAATTTGCTTGAGAATGAGAAAATGACTGGAGAATTAGCTCAGTCCAAAGCTTCTTTAGAGTCACTTCAAACTTTGCTGAAAGATGACAGGAGACGACTTGAGGAGAAAATTGAGTCTATGGTTTATGAGAATAGTAAACTGCATGCAGACTTGGCAAATTTTATGAGTACAGTAGAAGCTCTTGAATTGGAAAACAGGAATTTAAATGAGATTTTGACATCTGTATCAAAAGAGAGAAACAAGCACGAAGAGGACAAAGAGTTTATGGTTTATCAGATTGAGAAGATGTCAAAAGAGTCGATGGACTGCAAAGATTTGGTTGTAGCTCTTCAACTGGAGATCTCCAACTTGAATGGGTACTTGACGTCCATAAAGGAGGATAAGATCAAACTTGAACAAGAGAAGGAGAGTATTTTCAACGAGTATGAAAAGCAGTTTGTTGAGTTGGTGGAGACTAAAGTTTTAGAAGCAGTTCTGCAAGCAGAATGCAGAAATGCTGTGGATGACCTAAACGAAGCCACATTTCGCGTTAAACAACTCACTGAAGAAAATGAAACCATGAATGCTGATTTAGAACTTCACAAGTTAAAACTGAAAGATTTTGATCGAAAGGACTACACATCTCAGTTACAGGAAGTTGCTAATCGAGTTGTTGAAACTGATACTTGTACGGTGAAGAAGCCAAATCCTGATTGTTTATCTCAGGAACAGCTGAAATTGGGTGTGTGTGATGATTCTTCTGGATTTGTAGCACTAAAAAGGAAGTTGGGGGATGCAGAAATTGTGTTGCAGAGACTTGAGAAGGAAACCGAAGGTATGCACCTGCACTTGACTTCCTTGAATAGGTCAAGTGATAAAGCTGTTGCACCTGGAGTGTCGAGATTGATTCAGGCTTTTGAGTCAAAGCGTCCAGCTGATGACCAAGATTCAGAAAAATCCCTTTCATTTGAAAACCAAACAACTGAAGATCCTTGCATGAGAACCAAAATGGTGACAAAAGACCTGAGAGTGCTGCTCAAAGAATTGATAGATGATGCTGAGAATGCCAGTGAAATCTGTAGAGTAATGCAGAATAGACTACTTGCTTCTGGAAAAGACAGGAATGAGTATGAATCTCTAAGAGAGTATACTTGTCAAGTGGAACGGGCAAATATAGAGCTTACGGTTCTCTATCAAGTTATGTCGGAGCGTATCTCTCATGCTGCTACAAAAGAGTGTGAACTTATGAGTTCTTGTTATGCCCTGCAGAAGCAGGAAATGGATCTGAAATCAGAGAATAGTCAACTTAGAGAGAAGCTGAATGACTTCCAAGCAAAAATTAGTGAGCTGGAGAGCCAGTTGGATGGAATATGTAGAGATTCAGATGAGATGGTTGCTTCTATTTCCAAACAGGTGCAAACTCTCCAAGCACAAGTGGCTGACAGGGAATCATTTCTTGAAGAAGAATGGAATTCTGTTTGTGCACAGGTTCTTCAGGCAGTTGGTGTGCTAGATTCTACTATCAAGACATTTTCCACCAACTCATTGGCTGGTGGAGATAACAACCTTGGTATTGTTGGCTTGATTGCTGCTTCTGTTGATGGTGTCACCAAAGTGATTGAAGGTCTGCACGGACAACTTGAGGCTGCTAGCAGGGAACATCAAGAAATATCGAATAGAAATGATATGGCTTTACGTACATTGCATACACTGTACAGCGAACTTAGCCAACTTGTGAGCAAAATGACTATCGACAATGCTGTGGTGGATGATAAAGTGCTGGATCTTTTACATCCTGATGTTTTTAATACCCTTTTGGACCAATTAAAACAATTTTCCGGTAAGATATTGCGGCTTGAGTCTGAAAATAAACTACTCGGTTCGGAGTTGATGAGTAGAGCAAGGGAGGCTGATGAGCTGGAGAAAAGGTGTCTTAAATCAGATACGATAATGAAGTTAGTTGAAGAGATTGAGCAATCAGTTAGGATGGACAGTATAGAGATAATAGATGCAGATGAACCTGCTTCACATCTGGAGTCTCTCATCAACTTGCTTATTCAGAAATACAAAGAAGCTGACCAGCATGTAATCTTATCCACATCCCTGGAAGGGCAATTAAGTGAGTTGCAGGGACAAGTGGAACACTTAAATATTGTTCTTGTGCAATATGAAAATGAAAATTTTATTTTCAAGGAGAGTTTGAAGAATGCTGAGAAGGATGTTGTTGCTCTTAATAGTAAAGTACAAGAGAAAGTTGCTGAGCTTGAAATGTCAGAGCAGCGGGTGTTGTCCCTCAGAGAAAAGCTAAGTATAGCTGTTACAAAGGGGAAAGGTCTGATTGCGCAGCGTGATAATCTCAAGCAATCCTTAGCCGAGACGTCCAAAGAACTGGAAAAATCATCGCAGGAGTTACTATCAAAGGATGCTAGGCTTCATGAACTTGAAAGTACACTGAAAGTCTACTCTGAGGCAGGTGAGCGCATGGAATCCTTGGAATCAGAGCTCTCGTACATTCGCAACTCAGCTACTGCATTAAGGGAGTCATTTCTTCTTAAAGATTCTGTCATTCAGAGAATAGAGGAGATTCTAGAAGATCTGGAGCTGCCGGACCACTTTCATTCTAGAAGCATTATTGAAAAGATAGAGTGGTTAGCAAAATCAGTTGGAGGCAACTCTTCGCCTCTTGGTGACTGGGATGCGAGAAGCTCAGTGGAGGGAGGTTCATGTCCCGATTCTGGATTTGTTGGTGTGAATGGCTTGAAAGAAGACATGCAGACAAACCCTTATTCTGTTGATGACTTAAGAATAAGATATGAGGAATTGCAAAACAAGTTTTATGGGTTAGCTGAGCAAAATGAGATGCTTGAACAGTCACTATTGCAAAGGAACAAGCTTGTGCAGCAGTGGGAAGAAATTTTGGACAGAGTAGATTTGCCTTTTCAACTGCGATCAATGGAGCCTGAGTATAAGATTCAATGGATGGGAAGTGCATTTACAGAGGCTCAGAACCATTGTTATTCCCTTCAGCGGAAGATTGATGACTTGGAGACTTTCTGTGGATCCCTAACTGCATATGCGGAAGATTCACAAAGAAGAACATCTGAGCTTGTGTCGGCCTTCCAGCAGTCTTGCGTGGAGAAAGAAATCCTGTTAATGGACTTGGAGATACTTAGTCATAGTAATGATGATAACTTAAAAAGGACAGCCGATTTCAAATTGAGAAGTGATAATCTTCAGAATGAAGTAATTATGTTGCAAGAACAGAAGCTTCTGATGGAGGAGGATTTTCGTCATACTGAAGATACAATTAGGAGATTGCAGGAATTGGTTAACAATGCACTTCAAGATTGTAGTACAGATGCTGTGGTACTAAATCAGGAAGGTGTTGAGTCTTTTGAAGAAATGTTGAGGAAGCTTGTAGAGAAATATAAGACCCTTTCTTCTGGAAATCGTGTTACCATTGATCCGTTTGATGTGCATGTCACTGAACTGCCTAACACTTCGAGGGATCTTGAGGAGCAGGATGTAGGGACCCTGAGCAAAAAGCCGGAAGATTCTAGTGGTGAATTGATATGCTTGAGGGAGGAGAGGGATAAATATGTGGTGAACAATCAGTCCTTGCTCCAGAAAGTCGAAGAACTGGAAGATTCAATGGGTGAATTGATGTGCTTAAGGGAGGAGAGAGAGAAATATATTTTGAACAATCAATCCTTACTCCAGAAAGTCGAAGAACTGGAAGATACTATGGGTGAATTGATGTGCTTGAGGGAGGAGAGAGAAAAATATATGGTGAACAATCAATCCTTACTCCAGAAAGTCGAAGAGCTGGAAACAAAAAAGAAAGAATCACAAGATTTGCTTAATCAGGAGGAACAGAAATCAGCTTCTTTGAGAGAGAAGCTAAACATGGCTGTTAGGAAGGGGAAGTCCATAGTCCAACAGCGTGATGGCATGAAACGAGTCAATGAAGAACTAAATGCTGAGGTCGAGCGGCTCAAATCTGAGGGCAAGCATTCTGAACAAGCTATTTCGGAGTATAAGGAACAGGTCAAGAACTTGTTCACTGCGCAAGAAAGAGTACAAGTTATGGAATCTGAGAACAGTGTTCTCAGGGGTCGCCTGGCAGAAGCTGAACGCTATTTGCAGGAGAAAGAGGGTAGCTGGAGCAGTATTTTGGATACTTTGAATGATATTGGTGTTGGCTTTGCTTTTACTTCTGGTAATCCAGTTGAGAAGCTAAATGAAATAGGCAAGTACATGCATGATCTAGGGAGTAGACTGGATTCCCTCGAACATGAGTCCATTAAATCAAAAAGAGCAACTGAACTACTGCTGGCAGAGTTGAATGAAGTCCAAGAAAGAAATGATGGCCTTCAGGAGGAGCTAGCGAAAACTGTTCGTGAGCTTTCAGAAGTTTCCAGGGAAAAAGATATAGCTGAAAATGCTAGAAATGAAGCCCTTGCACATATTGAAAAGCTGTCCTACATACACTCAGGGGAAAATGATCAGCAGTTAGCTGAGATTATGGTGTTACGATCTAGTGTGGAAAACATGAGAGAGGACCTTTCTGTCATTGAAAGAGAACTGGGTGATATTCTTTCCAAGGATTTGGAAGTTTTGCACAATATGAATGCTGTGATGAAATCATTTTCGGAATTAGGTGGTACTCCTGATTTCAGTGTTCAATTTCATGATAGCTTCCCTGGTGGATTTATGTCAAGAAACTCTGAGAAAAAGGCAAGCGGTTATTGGTGTTATATTTCCGTATGCTTATAACATAAATCTCTGTCTTGCCACTAACACAGTTTTACCTTTTTGAATGTTCCCAAGGAAAATGGATGTATAATAACTCTCAAGACTAGTGTGGTCTCTACTCTCTAGCCACCAAATGAAATGACATTTAAAATTTGAATCCAAGCATTTGTTATTTTAGTATATATATTTTGCAGACTAGGGGTTGTTTTTAAGCCAAATATCGTTGTCATGATGCTATCTTTAAGAGCATTTTTGCAAATTGTTATGATTTTATTACGCTGAAGGACTTGCTTGTTTTGTTTGTTATTATCAACACTAATATGTGAAGATTGGGAAAGAACTAAGACAAAGGACATCAAGATAAGGGTTTGTCTTATGGATTGCCATAGAGGAGAGGGCGAGGATTAGGCACATACCCAGGAGGGGACATGGCTTTTAGAAAAAATAAATGGGAGAAATTGATTTGCTTGTGGAATCTATTTCTTACGAGTCGGGGAAAGCTTGACAAAGATCCCAAGTCTAAGGTGTGTTGAAATAGACGAAGATTGTGAAATTTATTGTCAAAGTCAGATACTATATCTGGCATAATCATAGTTCACGATAAACCTAGTCAAATATTTTGATGTGTTAATTTTGTCTTCCATGGTGAGACGTAGGAATTTGAATGCTGATAATGTTGTTTCAGTATTATTGTTCATGTGCTAATGAGCACCTCTTTGTCTGTATATTAGCTGCCGGAGCATAATGTGGCGTTTCACCTGCAGGTTTTTATGAGCGAAATCGGTCCTCTTAGGGAGCGACTTTACAACCATTCGCATTTGTTAGAAGAGTTGTGTGATTCTATGAGTGGAGATGTCAAGAAGTTAAAATTGATTGAGAAAGAGAGAGAGTTGGAATCACATATTCTGCGAGGAAATATGTCTCGTCTATATGAAACCTGTGCAAATGCAATTTCAGAAATAGAGAGCTGGAAGGATCGTGTGGCTGGAAGTGTTTTGGCCTCTAGAACTCCAGAAACAGATTTTAAGCACCAAATACATGTCGAGGGAGAGAATAATTTCTCCACTGACGCTCAGAATTTCGATGAGGAAGATATCAGGGGCATGTGTGAAAAACTATTATTGCTTGTGGGAGATTTTATAAGCATGCACAGTGAACTTATGGAAGGAGGACAGAGAGAGATGAAGAGTATCATAACTAATTTACAGAAAGAGCTCCAGGAGAAAGACATGCAAACGGAGAGAATTTGCACGGAGCTTGTTAATCAGATAAAGGAAGCTGAAACTAATGCGAAGAAGTATTTGCGCGACCTTCAGCAAGCAAGGGTGGACCTACATGATTCACTGAGACAATTGGATGTAATGGCAGATGAACGCAAGGTGTTGGAACAGAGACTGAAAGAACTGCAACATCATGAAACTAACTCCATTGATTTGGTGCAAAAAGTTAGCTCGCTGACAGATGCACTAGCTGCAAAAGGACAAGGTCAGTTGTGTTTAGCTTCATCTAGTAATGGGTGCCTTGAAGATGCTATTTTAAATCTTTAATCTGGATGGATTGCAATTTTAGCCCCATAACTCTTAGGGGTTGCAATGTTAGTCCTTTTACTTCTTGGTTTGATAATTTCTGTCCTTGGTGATTTTGCTCTTCAGTCAACATAGCATTTTCTGTAACTTCTATATACATTTCTTGATATTTTGGTATGTAAGAGCATTTTGGGAATAATTGAAATATTGAAACTGCCATTTGGGACCAAAACTGCACCAATTTGGAATTTAGAGGATTAAAATTGCACGGTGTTGGAACTTGTTTTTACCAAAATTGCAAAAGTTCAGAACGTGTGGAACCAAATTGCTACCTTGATTACTTGCAAGGCCGATATTGCTGGGTCCTTATTGTTATGGGTTTAATTTTACAATTAAGCATTCTAATTTTGATTGTTCTGATGCAGAAACCGAGGCACTGACTCAAGCGCTAGATGAACAGGAAGCTGAAATGGAAGACCTCACAACAAAGATTGGGGGGCTGGAAAATGAGTTGCAACAAAAGAACCAGGATTTGAAGAACCTTGAAGCTTCTCGAGCTAAGGCTTTGAAGAAGCTTTCTGTTACTGTGAGCAAATTTGACGAACTTCATTATTTCTCCGAAAGTCTCCTATCTGAGGTTGAGAAGCTCCAGTCTCAACTACAAGAGAGAGATGGAGAAATCTCTTTTCTTAGGCAAGAGGTCACTAGATGCACTAATGATGCACTCGCTGTTACCCAACTGAGCAAGCAGAGGAGCTCTGATGAAATTCTTGGCTTGCTCTCTTGGTTAGATTCCTTGCTCTTTCGGGTACAGGTGCATGACATAGCTTCTGATGATTCAAAAAGTCGCACGCTTGACGAATATAAAGAGGTAATGCAGATCAAGGTCATGGATTTGATATCTGAGTTAGAGAACCTTCGGGTGGTTGCCAAGAACAGTGATATGATGTTGCAAGAAGAGAGATGTAAAGTGGAAGCGTTCGCACAGAAGGAAGAGTATCTTGAGAATTCTTTGCGTCAAAAGGAATCTGAACTAGTCGTGCTTCAAGGTGCAGTAGAATCTGCAAAAGCTACAAAGTCTACTTCAGAGATTGTGGAGGCAGAGCAAATGGTATGTTGCTGAGTTATTTTTTCGCTTCGTGTTCGTCGAACTACCCCAACTTTATGCTCTTAAATCTGATGTTTGTTGACTAGGTGACTAGGCCTAACAATAACCTGTTTCCTGTGTATTAGCTAGATTTTCGGTTCCTGAATGACCTAAAATATAGATCGTCTTCTAATATTGTGGTATCGATATGGTATGCCATTATTATTTCCCCTTGCTGCCGAAAGTAAATGCTCTGCATAGACATTGAGAAGCTGCTTTAGTTTGCATTTATGTATTGTCATATCCAGTATACAACATTTAAGTCCTTTGGTTCTTAAAACTTAAATATTCTGTATGGTCATGTCCAGTATACAACATTTACTTCTTTTGGTTCTTAAAACTTAATATTCTGTATGGTAATTAATATTGCAATTTTTTTTATTTTTTTTATGTATTTATTTTCTGGTGATTTACATACATTACATTCATTTCTACTATGTATTGGCGCAGACTTACAACTGGGCCTCAACCGGGACCATTATACCCCAAGTTCGCAGTTTGCGGAAATCGAATAATGATCAAGTTGCCATTGCAATAGATATGGATCACAGTAGTGACAAGTTGGATGATAATGATGATGATGATGATGATAAAGGTACTTCACTTTTAGTCCATTATTATTAGAAATGGAAACCATGTAATTTTGTTCCTCTTTGAAGCAATTAACTTACCCTAAACTTATTTATGTTGCTCTTTGAAATTCAGCTCATGGTTTCAAGTCACTCACTACATCAAAGATTGTCCCACGATTTACAAGACCTGCATCTGACTTTGTTGATGGATTGTGGTAGGCTTAAATATGAAGGTTTACTTATTAATGCATCTAAAATTATCATTTTCTTATATTTATGTTAATTTGTGCTTTATGTCAGGGTGTCCTGTGATCGTGCCCTAATGCGACAACCTGCTTTGAGACTTGGTGTCATCATATATTGGGCATTGTTGCATGCTATGCTTGCAACTTTTGTGGTCTGAGAATCTGAAAGACTGGTGCGTAAGCGAGATAAGTTATGATCTTTCTTATGTATGTCATCACTCATCAGGTTCTTCATTTAGGTGGTTTCATTCATTTATTATTTGCGAACCAGGAACCTGTGGTTTCCTCTCTTTTTTATAAAGAATCACAGATTACTTGGTGTTTGTCCAATAAGAGAAAAATATATTGAATGGTATTATACACAATAGTCAAAAGTGATAGGCGAGATCGTAGTAGACAGAAGGTTTGTATTCAGGTCTTGAGTTGCTTGTTGCAAGACGAGCAGATTATACCATATAGTCTTTTCTGCGGGTGGTGTTGGAACTTTTAGGTATTTGTATCTCCAAGCACAGGAACTTCATAGTGGCTCTGAACTGATATTGTATGCAACTATAATCATGGATGGAATTTACCCGTATATATATCATTTATACGTATGCTTGGTTTGCATCTGAAATTTTAATTCATTGGTCGACTCAGAAGTCTCTTTATAATAATTATTATTATTGTTACGTATTATTATGATGATGATGACGATGATGGATGGGTATTTTCGTTCACGATGAACTACAAGTGCACGGATAGATAAAACATTGTAAAAAAGCCATTTCGTGGCAGGAATGGCACGATTATCCAAGTGTCATTGTTCGAGTTTATGTTTTTGTCGTTTCAACACTATGACTTAGGAGGCGAAGGCGGGATTTTGGACTGGGGGCGGCTTTTCGGGAACCACCCACGGACCGAGAGCAGAAGCCTGACTACCCAGCACCAGTCCTGCTCCGAGTTCTGTTCAGACCCGCGAAACACCGCGACCAGTCATCTTTCTCCACCGCGCGTTGCACAACCACCACGGACCGAGAGCACAAAAGCCTCGACTGCCCTTGTCCGCCGCCCGCAACCTTGCTCTGATTTTGACCTCCCGTTCAGGCAAACCTACACACTGCTGACCGACGTGACCGCCCGCAACCGCCGCTCACCTGCACCAGATCGGGAACCACCGCATGGACCGAGAGCACAGAAGCCTGCCTGTCTCCTACTCCGTTCTCAGTCTGCCCGTTCCGACCAGACCCAGCGCCGACCCGCCCGCGGACAATTGTAATTTGCCCGACCCGGTTGTTGACCCAGATCCAGACCCGGTTGTTGATCCGGCCCGACCCGCTCGGCAGTCCCGTTTTTTATCTCCAGTCCGGTTTTTCTGCTCATATTCACTAAATAAAGTACACAAATACGAACCCTACTATCTGCAATGTGCGATTTTACATGCTTCTAATTATTATTGACTGCATATTATACTCCGAATTTATTTATGCCTCATAAATCAATTAAAAGCATGCTACATTAATAACTTTAATTAAATTAAAGCAAATTGCTTATAGCAACTTGAATTAAAATAAATTCACGTTGAATTAATAATTATTGCGGCATAAGACAACTCTTTGACTGCATATATATGTGTATAGATATATATCTAGGACTATGTGATTATATCTATAAATATACATATATTTTGCATGCATATGTAGATATGACATGCAAATTAGGTTTCATCATTAGTAGTTTTTAGAGGACTTACATCTACTGCCTAAATTCAACCCGAACCATGATAAAGTAATTTCATTGGTCACCTTCAATAGCATCGAACGTAATTTATTGACCATATCTTGGTTCTGGAAAATAATAACCCTCCATATTATTGAAAATTTTATCATGGAAAGTACTCATGATATACTGTGAAAACTCATTTTCCTTCTCAAGATGGCTGATCCAACTCATCCTGAATTTGACATCTTGGACTCAGAAGGACTTGAGTACCATAGATGGGTTTCTGACGTAGAGACCACTTTTGTCGCTAAGGACTATAGTGCTACTATCTTTGAAAAAGCGGTAATCGTCTGACAAAAGCAAAACTAGTGCATTAATGTTCCTTAGGCGACATATCGACCCCAGCCTAAGATGGGAATATCTGCAGTTGAAATCCCCGAAAGAACTGTGGGATGCCCTTAAGGGCCGTTTTGGGAATATCCACAATACCTTGCTCCCAGAGTTGACCGTGCAGTGGAATGAAATCCGCTTGCTTGATTATAAACAGATCAACGATTTCAACAAAGATATGCTCCGTCTGAAGGCACGCCTTAATTTCTATGGAAAGGACATCACAGAAGATGATATGATTCAGAAAACCCTTTCCACTTTTCCTACTTCTGCTCTTATACTAGCGAACCAGTATAGGCTGGAGTATGACAACAAACGCATCACTACCTTCAATAAGCTTATCAACCTACTGCAAGTGGTTGAGAGGCATAATGAAGTGTTAGTGAGCAACAATGCCAGGCCCGTTGGGACAAAGAAAATTCCCGAGGCCAATTATGTGAAAGGTGGAAAGAACCCCAATGTATAGGGGATTGGTCATGGCAACCCCAAACCACAATGTGGAAAAGGGCATAGTAGTCGAGGACGTGGGGGCTCTTCCAATGTAATGAGAAGACTTGGTGTTCTTGGCTCTACTAGCCAAGAAAAGTATAAATCACCTACCCCTCCTGACGCTCTTAAAGTCAGAGTTGGCGATGAACCGTGCTATCGATGTGGAGATGCTGGACATTGGTACAAGAACTGTCATGCAAGCAAGCAAGTCGCAACACATTACAAGAAATATAGAGAGTCCAAAGAACGGGAGGCTCACTATATGGAGGAAGATGCTCTCGATGAGTCCCCGACGTCAATTTCACATTCATCGATAATCGCACTGAGACATGCGTGCCACAGTCATTAGAGGCACCCCCTTTATGACTGAATGTCATCATTATGTTTACTTTCTCGTTTACATTTGGCATTGTTACCTCAGGACGATTTTATCGATATTTTCTTTCCAGTAATGGTGTGATGAAACTTTGTTTTTCTAGAACAAGATATTATTATTGCTTACGTTATATTCTTAGCTTTATTCCGAAGTATTGCTTGAATGCTTATGGTTCGAAATTTCAATCTTTTCTAAGGATGAAACGAGTAGAACTTGAATGTTCTTAGAATTAGGCTTCTATTCATTGAATTAGTCGCCTGCCAAACCTCGGTAACTACGATGATTGGGTCATCCCAACTCATCAAAGGGCGAGGTAATGCTCAATTTTTGATGCCTAAATGGCACTCAATTACAAGTTACCGATACTCTGTATGCACCTAGAGCCCTTCGAACCTTACATGGCTCCAATAATATACGTAGCAATGGTTTCCAGATTGAAACCCACTGTGAGAATGGAATAGAGTTTCTTTTATTAATTCTAATGAATGTGGACGTAAACACATTTTAGAATAACTCATGAGTCAATCTAGTGGACTGTACCTCACTACTATTAGGTTTTTAAAATCCTATGTTGTCACCAACAATGTACTTTGGGACATAGACTCATATAGGCTTTGGCACGATAGACTAGGTCATCCTGGTCGAAGTATAATGATCCATATACTAAAGAAATTGTACGAACATCATTACTTTTCGAGCGAAAAGGTGGCAACAACTCGATATAAAGAACAATGTTGACGTTAATCGTGTTATGTCATCTAAAGAACCAGATGCATATCAAATGCCCACCACTTAGTGTTGCAAAGCCTGCTCTTTAGCCAAAGTAGGAGCGAGACCTTCCTACGCTAAAGAAACAAAATCAAGCATTCCATTCTTACGCTGAATATAAGGAGATATTTGTGGATCCATCCACCTAATATGCGGACCATTTATGTATTTATGGTTTTGATGGATTCTCCGACATGTTGGTCACATGTCGCTCTTCTGTCCACTCAAACTGCTGCAGAACTTCCAAAATAATCTATAAGGACTCACCTCTCTTATCACATCTAAAGGACTCGATGATGTTGGAGAGTTCACATCAAAAAGTACTTGATGTTTATTGCACGATAGAGATTAATGAATAGTATCTCGTCCCATTTGCATATGCAAACGGTCTCACATAAACCACCGTCGAAAGAATATGTATGGTGATTATGTCATTGGTTATGCGCACCAATTAGCATATTTTTGCCTGGGATTATGCAATATTGCACGCAACTTTACTTATATCGTTCATTCTTAGACCCTCTGCTAACCAATTAGCTTATGCGTACCAGTTGGTAACTGGATAGCCTGGTTTTTATATTTTGGACCCAGACGGACTTGAGTGCCAATTGCGCATAATTGGTTACGCATTATATGTGCCTTCTGCGCCCCACAGCGCAGTGGTCTTTAGATACGATTAAGTATTCATGTTGGATAAGAATCTCTAGACGTTTATCCGCTATTAAGAACCTTCACAGTGATCTATTTACCGCACATTTTGCGGATTGTCACTTTTATGAGACAACCTTCCAGTCGTTAGGGGGAGGAGAGAAAATGTAATTTCTCGGGGAACGACAGGAATTGTCATGGTGTCTCCACTTTGTCTCATTATGATCCCCGAACTTCACAATATTACCGTGAAGCACAAAGAATACTCGATCTTCAGAATGTAGCAGATTCGATGCCTGGTGCATTTACTGATATCGTTCAAGTGACAAGATCTCACATTACAGCTGCAAATGTGCCTGTAAGGTTAGAAGTCCCCTGTAAGGGGCACATCACCAATGAATCGGGTGATGCAACCGCACTTGGTGGAGGTGTGGTTGAGGCCGTGGCTCCCTGCGAAGGAAAGGGTGGAAGTCACATGGTTCGACTAAATACTCACCCAAGTAAGAGATACAGTATGGCACAAATTTACATGTTAACCATCAATGAACTCGTTTCATGAGATCATGCTTGATTTTATTATGTCCATGAATCATGACGAGGGGGACGCCCCGAATCAGAAAATCAAGAATCTCGATGAAATTATGAGGGTGTGGCCTGATCAACCACCCACTTTGATGACATGTCATGAATCATAAAGTACGATGATGTCGAACCTCGCTCAGTTGGATGAAATCAACATAGAGATGATTGGCCTATAAGAAAAACATTCCAGGTAGAACTAGATTCTCTGACAAATAGTCAAGTATTTGGTGTAGGTAGTGCTAACCTAACCAAGTGTAAAGCTTGAAGGACATAACCGAGCCTTTGTCGTAAATCATAGTGAGAATAATAGAGTCCTAATGTACAAGGTTCACAAAGTAATGCTTCTCACAACGCCCTGGAATTGATTACGAGGAAATGTACTCCCATGTATACTTTCCTCTATTTGATTAGCGTAGTAATTTCCGAGGGACTGGAAATGCAGCTAAATGGATGTGGTTACTGCGTATCTCTACGGGGATCTAGATACGGAGATATATATGAAAGTGCCCGATGGCATTTCATTACCCAAATCAAGTGACTCTAGACCACAGAGTGCGTATGCAATTTGATTGAAACGCTCAACTTTACGGTTTTGAAGCAATCCTTAAGGATGTGGTATAACCGTCTAAGTGACTACTTGATTGGTAAATGATATAAGAACGATGAACTGTGTCCCTGCGTCTTCACAAATAAGTTCCGGATTCGCAATCATCGCAATGTATGTCGATGACATGATCATAATCGGTCTTGATGAAGTAAGAGAAACCACCGGATACTGGAAACTGAGTTTGAGATGAAAGATCTTGGGAAAACTCGGTTCTGTCGAGGCATTGACATAGGCATCGAGTTTGTGGAATTCATTCCACCGGTCTACCTATGTCCAGAAGATTCTCAAGCACTTTAACATGGACAAGGTAAACCCGACTAGCACCCCATGATAGGTCGAACATTTGGATGCAAAGGAAAGATCCATTTCGTCTAAAGGAAAGTGACGAAGAGTTTTGGGAGCTGAAATTCCCTACTTGAGTGCAATAGCGCATTATTGTACTTGGCTCAATGTACACGACCTGATATCACTCCTCAGTTAATTCGCTGACTAGATTTAGTTCAGCATCGACGCAACATCAATGGAATGGTATCAAGAATATCTTTTGATACTTAAAAGAAACTATTGACTTGGGACTATTCTTTCCCTACGAGCAGGCAAAGGAAGCTGCTTACGAAAAGACAAATGCTAAAGTAAATGCTGGTGCCGAAGCAACTACCACAAAGTATGTGTTGGTATGAATTGCTTATGTCTTGGAAATCGACTAAGCAAACCCCTTTTGGTTACCTCCTCGAATCACGACAAGATTATTGCTTTGCATGAATCAGTCCGTGAGTGTACATGATTAAGAACTATCATTCTACACCTGTGAGAAACTAGCGGTCAAGTACTGCCACTTATGGACATACTTACATTTATGAACATAATGTAACTTCTAAATCCTCTTGATTGATGGAATGATCATAACGGGAAATATGTGAGATATAATGGAACATACTCACATAGGTTGCACTCTTTTCCTTAGACCAAGGTTTATTTTTCCCACTGAGTTTTGTTACTTGGCAAGGTTTTTAACGAGGCAACGATATATGAATGTAAGCATTAGGGGGAGCTGTAGAGTTTTTCAACTTCCGAGATTGATGTAAAGATCACAAGGAAATGGTGGTTTATAAAGAAACTTAATCACATGTGTTGTACTCTTTTCTTTGACCAATGTTCATTTTCTCTCATTGGGTTTTGTTACTTGGCGAAGTTTTTAATGAGGCAACGACTACTTGATTGATGTAAAAATCAGAGGGAGATGTAGACTTGAGGGGGAATCTTACATCCACACCGTACGTTATACTCTTTTCCTTCCAAGAATCATTTTTCTCACAGGGTTTTTATCACTTGGAAAGGTTTTTAACGAGGTAACAAGATGTACGATTTTAGGGATCGATGGAATGGTCACCTTAGTAGCGCTATGATCAAATGTAACGATCATATGAGAGGATAGATTCAAAGGACGAAGTCTAAACTTGATGTGTCTAGCATTTTTCCCACTGGGTTTTTGTTTGGCGGGGATTTAACGAGGCAACATGACATGCGCTTATAGACTAGGCACAAGGGGGAGTGTTAAAGGAATAATACCCATTGTGTGCCTAAATCTGTTAGTTTACGGGCTTTCTTAGTTAGGGTTTGGCTATGGCCTGTTTGTATCTATTTCTCCCTATTTAAAGGGATGTCATTAATGGAATAATACATAATTTTTGCCCTACTTTACTGTCTCAGTTATTTTTCCTTCAACATATTATGAATATTTAATGTACTTTTAATTAACACTTCTCCCTCGGACGGAGACTGTCAAAGCTGGATATAGATCGTTGGAAAGAGATCATTCAAATACAGAGGTCATTCAGAGAAAACCAGCCAGAGTCAAAGAGAGTGATGCTTCAAAAATGCGCTCCAGAAACAACAAATATAGAAAAAAAAGTTTAGCCACTCGGTTAGGAGCAAATGAATCTCTCAGTGTGGACAGTAACACAATTATCTGAATGGGCAGAGTAACACAAATGTGTGGGCCGTGCATTCTTCGCTACCGGTCCTGGTCCCCATTGGGATGGACGGTTCCTGGCACATAATGTTTGGCATGTCAGGAGACATGTCGAGGCGGCAATGAGAGGTGGCCATGGGTTGGGCTTGAGCGCACCGGGATGAAGCTTGCTGGCCCAGGACCGACATACTTATGGGCTGGGCTGGGCTGGGCTGGGCTGGGCTGGAAGCCCGAAGCCCTCTGCACGTGGTCCCAGGCTCTTTGTGGGCCGGGCTCGTATATTAAAAAGTTTGTTTTGAATTCAAAAGATCTGTTTACATTAAATTAAAAAAATCAATTTAAAAAAATCTGTTTGGATTTATAAAATAAATCTGCCAATATTAAATTGAAAAATCAATTTAAGAAAAATCTGTTTTAATTTTCAAAATAAATCTGTTAACACTTGGAAAAATCAATTTAAAAAAATTTGTTTTGAATTTTAAAAAAAAAAAATCTGTTAAATTAAACTGAAAAATCAATTTAACAAAATTCGTTTTGAATTTAAAAAATATGTTAACATTAATTAAATCGGGAGAAGAAGTGGAAGGAAAGACTTGGACGTAAAAATTAAATTTTTTTTAAAAGGGTGAATTACATAAAATAATCTTATTATTTGATCCAATTATATATTAGTACCGCAGTTTGAACATTACATCAACATCCAAATCTCACTTGACGCTAACTTTCGGACGAATTTATAAATGTTCAAATTGCTTGCTAATATGGATGCTTGTTTGAACAATTACATCCACACTCCAATCTCACCTTCCGCGTTGATTTCTGGACGAATTTGTAATTATTCAAACTGTGGGTACTAATCTGATTTGGAGCCATTTAGCAAGAGGAATACGAAATGTTGGGAAAATCGACGTCAGTTGTTATAAAACAACAAATAATTTCCCCCCATCATAATTTTTGTGCGGAAACAAGTTTGGATGAACACACAGAAAGAACACTCCAATCACACAAAATATACTGAAAATAAAATACACCAGTATTTAACGTGGAAAACCATCTAACACCGAGGAAAAAACCACGGGACAAACTCTGAAAAATATTCCACTATATCAAAGAATAAGTACGATATTCTTTCCTCTCTTGAAACCCTCAAAAGATACAATATAGTGTTTCCCGTGAGACCCACTCCTATCCAAATATTGCCAACTAGCAATATTAAAGGAATAATAGAAATGATACCTACTCAAGTGTATTTTTCCTACACTCTCAGGATTTAGAACACTCTATTTTTCTTCACCTCAACTTACAGAAGCTTATTTTTCCTTCTGCTTCAGATGTCTACCTTCAATTGCCTTTGCCTATATTTATAGGCAAATATTTACTCGTGAATGTGATTGTCCAAATTGAAATTTGCTTCTATAGATGGCTGCTAAAGAAACCAATTCAAACCTTCCCTTTTGACAAGTCAAGTTTCTTATTCAAATTGGGGTTTTCTTTTTTGGCTGGAAATCAGCCGTGGGTCCAACACGAAATACCTTTTTTTAAAAAAAATTTAATTTAATTTTTAAAATTAAGTTGTCTATGTATCCCAAGGAATCAAAGTCCACGTAGTTGGTTTAGTTACATGTTTGCTTATCTGGAGGTTGAAGCTCAGATGATATGCTCAATCGCTAGTTGTTGGCCACTCGTTGAAGCTCGGATGATGTGCTCAATCGCTAGTTATTGGCCACTCGTTGAAGCTCCCGATCCGGATAGAATCACAATCAGCTATTGGCGGGTCAATTTCCAGCTCCTTAGAGTTTTGATTATGGTGTTCGATCTATACTTTCATCTGGTTGCGGCTCACTCCTTCACATTTGTTCATATCTACCGGGAATAAAACCAGCAGATAAAGCCTATGAAAAATTCAGATTATCTAATTCGCATGACGGGAGCGGTGGGTATGATAGGCTTATGACCATATAAATAGGTCTGTTGAACAGAATCCAAGTCGAATGTCTCCCAAAATCCATCATCATCTACGAAGCATCATCCCTCATTGTGGTCATGTTCTTCTGTCGTCCGTCATCGTTGACATTTTTCTGCTTGTTCCCAATCTTTTTTACAGACTAAAATTTTCACAACATTGGGCGATAAATATGTTCGTTGGTATTTTTCTATATGTAGGTTGCACTGAAGTCCTATTCATATCTATACTATATAAAACTTATCCCCCTTAATTTAATGTGGAGGGGGAATTTATGTCACTTATTTAAATATATAATATAAAAGAATCTAACAAAATACATAAAAAAAGATTTAAAAATTGTAATTATACCTAACTTCAAAAGATGGGCGGGCCGTATTTGGAGGTTCTGTAAGACGAAACAGCTGTCTCATTTATTAATTTTTATTATCATAATTTCATATTTTCATTTATTAATTTTTGGTTTTAGCAAAGAGATTGCAGAAGGGTATTTTGGGAGAGAAACATCGGTTTATGTGGCAACAATTATTGGGGTGGAATTACATATGAAGAGACTATTTTAATTGTAATTTTTAATGTAAATAAACTAATTTAAATACAAAAGTTATGATAAACATCACAATGCAAATGCACCTTTTAATACACAAGGTGATTAAAATGAACTTTTAAATGATAGTATAAATTACAAGATGGTTAAATTTTAGCTATGAAATCTTAGATATAATCGGTGCATCGCACGGGTTGAATAAACCAAAAACAACCCCGGAGCAATATACGGGTTAGTAAAGCCTCATTTCATATAACTAATTACATAGACTAAAATAAAAGGACAATAACAATAAAAAAACATATAAACTTCTCTAAAAGGCATTTAAATTCTGCCATCTGCTCATTCAACCGTCTGCCCCAACATTACATACAAAATACGTAGATATTCAACCAAATACCGTGCATCGCACGGATTGGATAATGCCTCGTTTTCTAAATTTTCACTCTCATCATGACTTAAAGGCAACTAATCATGAGTAACATATTTAGCAAATTCGTCAATTGAATTTTGTTGATTGTAAACGAAAGGCATACTTCCACCGGACGCTTTTGGGAAATAGCCGACTAATTGAGATTGATCATTCGAACGTTCTTGATCATGATTATCCTTAGTCATACCGTGGTAATTGCCAAGTAACGAGCTCGTGTTCCGGTTACGGTTCAATCTTTCAAGAGAAAACACTTTTTCTTTTGGTTTTTACATGCAAGGCAAATCGTTTTGCAATACATTGGTGCGGTGCCAAGAATCAATATGCCCAAACCCATGATTTTTTATTCTTATTTGAAGTTTCGTAGGTTCGGGCGGAGGTGGCATTGTGATAGAGTATTGAGAGAGATTGTGAGCTGGTAATAATTTATAATAATAAATTCCTAATAGATATTATAATTTTATAACAAATTACAATATTAAATAATTAAAAGTATATTACAAAGTAGAAATAATAAACTTACTGAAATGCAAGTTGGTATCGTTATCACCGGTTCCTTCACGATGAACATTCTTTGATCCGCTCGCCGTAGTATTTTTTTAAGTGAAGATAGATAATCAAAAAAAAAAATTAATATGAAATTATAACTTTTGAATTGAAGATAAATCAAGACTTAGAATTGAGAAAATTGAGGATTAGAAAGAAGAGAGAGAGGGAGAGAGTCGGTGGTGTGAGAAAATGACTAAGAGGGGGTATTTATAGGAGTATTTTTGCCTAAAAAAAAAAATGAAATCTGGCAGTTAGCCCGACCGGCCCGGATCATGGGCTAGCCGTTGGGCAACGGCTACTACACCATCCAATCAGTTGGTGCCATATGTCATGGGGTCGAGGTCTGTTAATTTAAATTCAAAGTTAGAAAATGAAGGCGGTGGGCTGGGCAGGTCGGGTCGGGGTCGGTGGATTGTGGGCTGGCCGATCTGTGGCTGTGGGTTCGGTCGGGCTGGGTCGTGCTGGACTTTAGCTGGGGAGTTTGGGACCGAGACTTTCTGGGGTCTCGGTGGGTGGGCTTCGAATCTGAACTTTTGGCTGGGAGTTTGGGACCTAACCACTAACATTGTCATTTTCTTTATTAACATGTCATTTTATGAATTTTTTAAAATATTATATTTCTTTTTGAAATTATTATTATTCAGTCATAATTTTATATTTCATATTTAGGGCATCTCTTTTCCACACCTTATTTTCCTATAGCATTTTGCTAAACTTGAAATAGTTCTCTTCAAGGAAGTAATTGCTTATGAATTTGGGGGAGCTTTTTTTTCTTTTTCTTTCTTTTTGCGGTGCTCCTACATTACTGTGAAGATTTGCCATGAAGGTATTTACTATTGTCCCTCATGGTGGACTATATGTAAGCGCTTTTGATGCCGATAATGTCTGCATTGCTTTAGAGGCCAACGCAGAACAAAGTATGGTTGCATCTGAAGGTGAAGGATAGTGGAACATTGATAGTAGATAAAAAAGAATTTCAAATCGACATTTTTGTTCTATTCATCTTGCCTCCACCTTAAAAATCTTTCTCGGGGCATATACGTTCTAATTAAGCCTTTGTCAGAACTTCATACTGAATATCGCGATTTAACTTGATGGCAGTAATGAGAAAGCGGGACTGTTACCCTCAAACATAGTTAGATATAAGCCTATAAACTGAGTTATCAAAAAAAAATATATATATATATATATATAGGGGTGGGTTATGGAGTGAAATGGTTTAAGTGTAAGAAATAAGAATGTATCCAAACCTTACATCTATAAAGAATTAAGGGTTCAGATTTAACTGGATTTGATGCTGACATCATCATTGATTCACCCGATTTTAACAACAAGGGTATTTGTGAAATGAAATTTTTTTCTCACTCCTTTCCATTCATCTTATCCATCTTTTAAGGAATTCTGAATTTATTTTCAAAATTAATTTTCTCTCTCCTCATTTCAATCTATCCCTAATTTCGTCCGCTCATTTTCTCTCCCTCATTTCTTCTCATTACTGCTCCCCCATTACAGAATTTTGCCGCCGTCGCTGCTGTATATTAGCACGATTATTCTGAGTAGTTAGCACAATCTTTGTAATTAGTAAGCACATTTAATATTATTTTGCAAAGATAAGTGTGTTTATTATCGCACATTTAGGTGATTGTTTCGCATATTTATAATAATTTTTCAAAGACATTTAATGATGGTTTCTGCACATTTAGAAAAAAAAATAAGCAGTAATATTTGTGCTAAGTAGTGTAATGTGATTTATTAGTAAGCACAATAAATATAATTTTATTTTATTTTTTGCAATCTGTAAATTTCTTGAGAGGTTAAGTTATTATTATTATTATATTTTTTTACAGATAATGATAAGGGTAAAGCAAATGGAGATAAGAGTATAAATGATGGAGGAAGGATGAAGAAAAGAGATAAAAGGATGGAGGAAAGAGAAAACAAAATCACCACGTTGGGAAGAGATGGGAAAGTGGGATATGAAATCCCATGATTATAGGAAATACCAAACATACAATCTGTATAATTACAAATATCCCCACAGAAATATTCCGCGTAGCACACTTAGGCTAAATTCTTAGCACAACGTGACCAAATCGCAGCCATTGATCACCAAAGATCAAAGGCCCAAAATCATTCTTATTTCTTACGGAAAAAAGCTTTCCTACCTGAACCTATCCCTATATATATATATATATATATATATAAATGGAATGCCAGGATGGCATGTAGACCCGGCAAAATAGGCCAGCCATGGCAGGCCACCGCCGTTTTGGGCGGGCATTGGCATATTATTAGCCCAAAAACCGGGCCTTTTGGCCCGGCCCCGATTTGGCCGCCGTGAGGCCCGGCCATGGCGGCCGGCACATGCCGGCCCATTTTTTTTTTTATGTTACGTAAAATTAAAATATTAAATTTTTTTACTTGTTTGTTAGATTATAATATATCTATATGTTAATTATTGATGTAATTTTATTTTTTTGGGACTTTGTGATTACTTTGTAGTATCTCATATCAATAATAATATTATTTTATGATTTTATAAGAAATTAGTAGTGATAAATGATATGATGATTAAATAAAAATATTTGTATATTTGTCTTTTGATTATGGTAGTGTAGTAAATAATGTAATTATCAAATAAAAATAGTTGTATATTTATTTATCTGATTGTGATAGTATAATGAATAATATAATAATTAAGGATCGAAAAATATTTGTATATTTATTTAAGAATTATTATTTCAAAAAAAAAAAAAAAAGTCGAGCCATGGCTGAACAGCTTGCCAGTGGGCCACGAGCCTAATAATTTTGGCCCAGTAAAAAACTGGCCTTTTTGACCCGGCCCAAAAAAAGCCCGCCCGTTTGCCAGGTATAATGGCATGTCAATGGTCATTCACATGTCATTATGGGCTAGATCCTAGTCCTCATATAAAAAATGTGTTTTTCTACCTCAAAGAAAGGAGAGTTTCGAGAATTAATTTGTTGAATTTGACACATCTAGTGCGCTATTTTTTTATTATTATCATTATTTTTATTGTGGGCAAAAAAAAATGCTATTTTATTATTTTAAAGAAAAAACTAATGCTATTATTGTTTTATATGTATTAGTGCTAGTTGTCTACGATTTTTCGGTAAGATTCTATTTTCGGGAATTGAAATTAGTGATATTATTGGAATTGATGTATATTGCAATTTTTTTGGAAACATTTGAGAAATTGATAATTTATACAAAATATCAATCCGTAATTGGTGCTACTATAACGCACTTTAATGCTATTTTTACAACAACTTAGGACGGTTTACTTTCGACTTAAAGAGATTTAATGGGCTGGATAATATTCGTGCAGACATGGGTGTGTGTTACTTACGACTTATTGAAAAAAGAGGAGTCTGAATCGTTAAGTCACATACCCCTCTTGTCCCCATTAAGACACAGTAATGACACTCGCTACCCCTCTCCTCTTTCACGACCTATTAATTAGCAAAAAATCTGAAAAAAATAATACAAACTTAAAATAATAAAACTTAAAATAATCAGATTTTTTATTATTTTATTTTTATGTTCATAAAAAATATGAAAATTAATACCAACTTAAAATAATAATATAAATAATAATAATATAATAATAATAATAAAGTGATGTTATAATAAAAAAATAATATAATAATAATAATAATAAAAAAACTATATTTTCGTAAAATTAATAAAAATATTAAAAGAATATAAAAACTCTAGAAAATCTGAAAAGGTAAAAAAAAGTCGGAACTTATTTATTTTTATTTAAAAAAATCTGCAAAATAAAAAAATCTTAAATTTAGGTAATTTTATTTTTAATTCTGGGATATTAATATTAAAAAAAATCAAAAAAAATTTATTTAAATTTGGAAATTAGAAAATATAAAAAATTCTGAACTATATAAAAAATTCGGAAATTAGTAAATTTATTCTTGCCATTTTTGGATTATATCATTTATATGGCTTAAAAAATAAACAGCAGTTTATAAAACAGCTTATAATTTATATTCAGGAGTAAATCACTCATTTCTGTTATTCAGACAGTTTATTAAGATAAAAAAGTAAACAGCATCAATTTGACCAGACAGACATATTTATCCAAACAGACAAATTTATCCATACAGGACTTAATAGAGAATTTGATAAACAGCCCCTTAATGCTACTTCCATACATATTGATGCTATTTTTGTACAGATTATTTAGGCTAATGATAGATTTATCTATTTTTATTTTTGTTAGGTAATAGTATGTATCTTAAATCGTAGTTTGGAAAAACAATGAACATAATATATTTCCATATAAACGAATGATAAACGAGTAAATTATATCTCTTCAGATATTTCGGGGAAAGGGGAATTTGGGGGAGGGGGTTGCCTATGCGTACAAGAAAATAAAAAAACTATAGTGTACAACATGATGTACCGTATCGTGGATAGTACGTTAGTTGTAATTATACTATACACAATTGCGATTATGTTATACATCAATAGTGATATATTATTAATCATAATTAGCGTTTATTATGGATCGTACATCATATTACATGATATACCAACTCAAATAAAAGGGAACCCCCAACCACTAATCCCCCTCCCTTTTTTTTTTTGACAAAATAGCCTATTTCACAAAAATACCTTTCAGCCTATTCCCCCTCACCCACCACTAATCCCTCTCTTTTCACAAAATAGTATATTTCATAAAAATACTCTTCTCCTTTTATTTATATTTAAATCTTATTACGTATGATATATAATTAATTTTAGATAGTCTTTAATTAAAATATATTAATATAAAAGTTATAAAATATAATTATTAAAAATGCAGAAAATATTTTATTAAAAACAATGTACATTACAAACGATATCGTATAAAATATATTTATTAAAAAATGCAAAAAAAATTATTAAAAATATATGTGTATTCAATCATAATATCGTCGATTCATAAAAAACATTGTACAAAATAGTCTTTTTTATATTTTATCAAGTTGGGAGAGGGGAGATTAGTGATTTTACTTTTAATTGTGACTTGTCTTTTCATAAGTCTTTGGATTCTCTCTTTTTTTCAAGATATGTTGCTTCCTGCACATTATAAATAGGAGCATAAACACAATTTCTAATACTTAATTATCTCTTTCATATTTTATTTTACTCCAATTTTTTAAATCCATTTTACCTTCAAATCCATGGATGAGTTCACTACAGATTTGGTCCTGGAATCCCCAGTACCTCATTGGAGCTGGATGAATTCTGTATATAGTGGGATTGTCATTGCAACTATATATAATGGTATTATATGTAGATGAATTCTGTAAAACAAGCCGATACAATGTTGTACTGCATGCGTTTACTCCATACAAAGGGGGTTGTTTTACATACTTGCCATTTTGGTCCACACCAATCTCACTCGAGGAAAGAAGCCACATATCTATTGCACATGTCAACGTAACCACTTTGTTCAAGTACTTTTATATCTTGATTATTCGGTACCACCAATTGTAATTTGTAAGTATGTGGAGCGAAAATGTTACATAAGAAAATAGAGGATGAGAGGGATCTGGATCCTCTGCGGTGCACAGCATGGTGCTGTGCACCGCTGTGCGTTGGATCCGACACGCACACACACACCCGTGCGGGTGTGTGTGATCCAACATTGTGCACTGCACTGCGGCCGTCATCTTTGCGGTGCCGCGTGAAGGATCCACCGGATGAGAGACTCCATATCGTGAAATGATTCAATCATGGCGGAAATTTAATGGCTCAAAATTAGTTTTTTCTTGTATTATCATAATTGTACTTCTGTACTTTTTTGTATTAGCTTACGTAATGCATTTAATAAACATAATTTATAGTATTTATCTATTTAAATAATGCATTTTTTACGTAATTTTTTTGGTATCAACATAATTGTATTTCTCTATTTTTTATATAATATATGTTTGTATTATCTTACATAAATTTATTAATTTTTTTTTAGTTGAGTCATCATATATAATATGTCTATTTAAATAATTTATTTATTTCACATAAATTTAGAAAAAAAAAGGGCTGCCAACGAAAGGATGGCAGCAGGGGAATCGGGGATGGGGGCGCAGTAGAGGGAATCCGGAGAGGTATTTAGTGGGATAAAGAAAATAGGAATATACTTGATAGATTAATTAAAATATTTGAGGGGAAAATAGCTTTCAAATAAAATAGTCTTTACTAAAAAAGAAAAAAAGAAAAAGAAAAAAGGTACTCCTTCCGTCCCACGTTCATATTTCTTTTTTGACCGTCTCAAGATACTTGGTCATTTCCTTTTAAAGACATATTTATCTCTCACAACTTTAAATAATATATATATTTATATCACTATTTTATATACTCCCTCTGTCCCAGCCAAAGGTTGACAGAGGGTGTATATTTGGTGTATTTTAGGTAATGATTGGTATAAGTAATGATGATTAAATGTGTGGTGGAGATTAAAAAGTAAAAAAGTATTGATGATGAATGAGTGGTGGAGATTAAAAAGTAAAAAGTGATTGTTTGATTTAATTGTAAAAAATGATATATGTAAACTTACTAAAGAGACTACTTTTTGATAGAAATGTAAACCTTTGGGCGGGACGGAGGGAGTACTATTTTTCAGCATTCTTAAATATCGTGTCGAAAATTAAATGCTCAAAATGAATTAGACGAAATGAATTAAATATGTCAAAAGATGACAAAAGATAATGAACGCGGTCATTTTTTGACAAAGCAAAAAGTAAAGGTGAGAGAACGAAAGAAAATAAAAGACAAAATATGAATAATAAAAGGGAGAAAACTTGTTTCTTTTTCGTATAAGAATATTCTTCTTCATAAGAGTTTAAGAATAACTCTTTTGATACCAAAATTGTCTAAATTGACCTTTACTCGAATAAAATTCGAGTCATATATTATAATTTCGAGTAACATAATTTCGAGTCAACTTCAATAAAACAATATCGAGTCCAATTCGTGTCACCCGAATACAATTCGGGACATATAAATAAAAAAAAGTCGGGTTACACGAGTCCAATTCGTGTCACCCGAATATAATTCGGGACATGTAAATAAAAAGTCTCCCGAATTCATTCGGGAGATGTAAAATAAATCGATAAATTCGAGTAATAAATTGGGTTACCCGAATTTATTACTCGAATATTCGGTTCTACGAAAAAAATTCAAGAATATTCGGGTTATACGAAAAAAAAAAATTCGGGAGATGTAAAATAAATCTGATAAATTCGAGTAATAAAATCGGGTTACCCGAATTTATTACTCGAATATTCAAGTTAAACGAAAAAAAAAATCGGGTAACCCGAATATTCGGTTATTCAAAAAAAAAATTCGGGAGATGTAAAATAAATCTGATAAATTCGAGTAATAAATTCGGGTTACCCGAATTTATTACTCGAATTTATCGGGTTAAACGAAAAAAAAAAAAAAAATCGGGTAACCCGAATATTCGGGTTATACGAAAAAAAAAAAAAAAATTTCGGGAGATGTAAAATAAATCTGATAAATTCGAGTAATAAATTCGGGTTACCCGAATTTATTACTCGAATTTATCGGGTTAAACGAAAAAAAAAAAAAATCGGGTAACCCGAATATTCGGGTTATACGAAAAAAAAAAATCGGGAGTTGACCTTTAAAACAATACTCGATAGGCTTCTTCTTCATCTCCTTCCTCACGAATCGGATTATGAAATTTTCGGGTCACACGAAATAATTCGTGTAATTATTCGGGTCACGAAATACATCATTGACCGAATCGCATGAGGGAGCTCGGGGGTTCGGATTACTCAACACGAATTCGTGTGACCCGAATTCGTGTGACCCGAAACTATCATAAAATTTTGACTTATAAAAATACCATACTCAGCACGCCACAACATCCATTGAATTGAACTATTTCTCAGCAATATTTCCACCTTTCTTTTCTGATATTATCTCACCGATAATTTTTTCCCTTTTTTCTCTGATTAATTATCTCGAGCTCTCTCACATCGAAGAAGAAGGATTATTTCGACTGCAAAAAATAAAAGGTATATTTATCGCCTAATTTCCAATAATGTTTATACTTGAAATATCAAAAATATTCAAATACTATTTAATTGTGTAAATTTTTAGTTAATAATCTAAATTTTTTATATTATTTGTGAGATGAGTTTTTGGAAAAAAGTTATCATTCGTTTTAATGGCAAGTGGCAAGATTTGGACTATCACGGTGGAGAAGAACAAATATTGCCTGTGCCCGTTGGTGTGAACTATGCAACATTAGTAGATAATGTCCACTCTATTGTTGAAGCTGATAGAACAAAACATGTTTATGTTCTATTTTCAATTGATTTTGATGGGAAAAAGAAGAAAGATGAAGATAAAGAATGATTCGATATAAATTACTTGTTCCAATATAATGTTGAGCTTGTGATTTTTGTTAGCCTTCGAATGCAACTAGCATTCCTCCAAAAGCTCCTCATTTGGTCCACAATTTGACTTACCGGATCCAAATTTCTTTTCCAGACTGCATAATTCTAATCGTATGGATTATTTGGTGATTGGGGTTCAAGCATGCAAATTCCTCGGGAATTTGATGGTTCTCGATTTGATGGTTGCGGTCCTTCAAATAATGTATGTGATGTTGGTGGTAATTGTGGTGGTGGTAGTCTTGATGATGGTAGTGATGATGATAATAACGACATAAATATCGATGATATCGATCTCGAAGATGTCGAGGTTCAAAAACATTGGTTTGAAAAATTTTGCAAATATTGTGAGAAAAGGGGCATGTTCAACAAAAGATTGGTAAAAGAAGCGGAACAGAACTGCAACTTAATGGAGGCGCTTTGATTTCGATCAATTAGTAGATGAAGAAGGTGCTCCGGCTCCTCCCCCGGTCCTGGTGGAAAATTCCGTAGACCTCCATATGTGTCTCCTTCAAGTTGATGATGATATGGACGAAATTTCATCCCGCAAATATACTATCTTTACAAAGAGGGTCCGTATTTCTCTCCAAAGATAGGTTGAAAAAGCTGTTAGGCGATATCATTTGGAAAGGAAGTCGATTATCGTATTTTAAAATCGATAAGCGGCGCTATTACGCCGTTTGTACGATAAAACCTGTAATTTTTGTTGAGCGCCTCGGGAGGTGGATTTTGGAGAGTGCACTTGCGAACGAGCATACGTGTCATTTTGACCCAAATCGCAAGGCACCTAAGCGGTTGCCTTCTAAGATGCTCGGTGAATACATGTCCGACAAACTATTAGTGGAAGGACAGATTATGACTCGAAGCTAGTGCGAGCTCAACTTAAGAATGACTATTGTTTGTGATCCGTTATGGCTTGGCATTGAGTATTCGCAACCATGCTATCTCGGTGATATATGGAGACCATCAGGATTCTTTCAGAATGATCCCATCGTACTTGCATATGTTGGAGGTGACGAATCCAGGTACCATAACTGATTATGTTGTTGATGCAAATACTGGAAAATTTAAATACATGTTTTATGCTTTGGGGGCTTCGGTATCTGGATTTCGTTATGCTAGACCAATTATTGTTGTTGATGGGACACACCTTCGGGGTAAGTATCGAGGAGTATTATTTGTTGCTGTTACAAAAGATGGTAACAATCAGATATTCCCACTTGCTTTTGGAGTTGGCGACGTCGAATGCGATGAGTCGTGGAAGTATTTCATGTACAAATTGAAAGAGGCCTTTGGTTGTCCAAGGGACCTCTTGATTGTTTCAGACGGGCACAAATCCATAGCAAATGCTATTAGAGAGGTATTCCCACTTGCGCATCACGGGTTATGTTGTTACCACGTTCGGAAGCATTTGGTTAAGTATGGTCAACATGTGGTTGCAATTTTCAATGCGGCAGCTTACAGCTATCGTATTGAGGACTATAATAGGCATATGGAAAGTTTAGAAATAGCATGTCCAGCTGCAGCTACCTACTTGAAAGAAACTGTCGGTGAAAATAAATGGGCTCGTGTGAAGTGCCCAGTCCGGCGATTCGAGGTTATGAATTCAAATGCCGTTGAAAGCATGAACAACCGTCTTCTATGGGCTAGAAGGCTGCCCGTTTCCGCACTTCTCGAGGTATGTCGAACCGTGGTAGAAGAATGGATATCTGATCGACATAAAAATGCAAATGAGTGTCCTGGACCTTTAACGTATCATGCATACGAGATATTGATGAAGGCGGTGGAGCTGGATCGAACATGAACGTTCAATTTCTTAGTGATGGGGTGTTCAAGGTGACCTCTAACAGGAAAAATTATGTTGTGGACTTGAGAGTGCAAAAATGCAGTTGTATGATGTTCCAGCATGATATGATCTCGTGCAATCATGCCGCTGCAGCTATAAGGTACCTAAATCACGACCAAACTGTATATACATGATTACTATAAAGTGTCCACCCTTCGCCAAATGTGGGGACGGCTGTGATTCCAGATTACCTCACCCAAGTGATTGGTTCATTCTGCTAACATCAAGGTAAAAGTTTGTGAACCACTGCACAATCCGAGGCAGCGGGCGACCAAAAGAAAGGAGACACACATCGTGATTGAGTCCTCGACTCATACCCGTAAAGTTCAAGCATGCCTTAGATGCGGAGGCACGGGGCACAATAGAAAGACTTGCACTGCAGCTTATTCCCCAACTATTTGAGGATTTCACAATGGAACCAACTCCGTCTAAAAGGGACGTGCAAAAAAGTGTAGTATATGTCATTCGTTGACCACACGCTCCAAAATGTCCAACTAAGCATCGTTTACCTAAATGAGCCCCCAATGTAAAATTAGTTGCATTTATTTGAATCAAATTACGTTTTATTTGAATCAACTAAGTTCAAATTTTAAATTGATTAAGTTAAAATTGAATCAATTACGTTTTATTTGAACCGATTAAGTTTAATTTCAAATTGATTAAGTTTAATTTCAAATTGGTTAGGTTCAATTTGAACAGATTATGTTCAATTTCAATCGACTAAGTTCAAATTTCAAATTGATTAAGTTTAATTTCAAATTGGTTAGGTTCAATTTCAAATCGGTTAGTAATATTTCAAATTTCAAATTGATTAAGTAACATATAGTAACCATCAATAACGTTTTATTTGCACCGATTAAGTTTAATTTCAAATTGATTAAGTTTAATTTCAAATTGATTAAGTTTAATTTCAAATTGGTTAGGTTCAATTTCAAATCGGTTAGGTTCAATTTGAACAGATTATGTTGAATTTCAATCGACTAAGTTCGAATTTCAAATTGATTAAGTTTAATTTCAAATTGGTTAGGTTCAATTTCAAATCGGTTAGTAATATTTCAAATTTCAAATTGATTAAGTAACATATAGTAACCATCAATAACGTTTTATTTGCACCGATTAAGTTTAATTTCAAATTGATTAAGTTTAATTTCAAATTGATTAAGTTTAATTTCAAATTGGTTAGGTTCAATTTCAAATCGGTTAGGTTCAATTTGAACAGATTATGTTGAATTTCAATCGACTAAGTTCGAATTTCAAATTGATTAAGTTAAAATTGAATCAATAACGTTTTATTTGCACCGATTAAGTTTAATTTCAAATTGATTAAGTTTAATTTCAAATTGATTAAGTTTAATTTCAAATTGGTTAGGTTCAATTTCAAATCGGTTAGGTTCAATTTGAACAGATTATGTTGAATTTCAATCGACTAAGTTCGAATTTCAAATTGATTAAGTTAAAATTGAATCAATAACGTTTTATTTGCACCGATTAAGTTTAATTTCAAATTGATTAAGTTTAATTTCAAATTGGTTAGGTTCAATTTGAACAGATTATGTTCAATTTCAATCGACTAAGTTCAAATTTCAAATTGATTAAGTTAAAATTGAATCAATAACGTTTTATTTGCACCGATTAAGTTTAATTTCAAATTGATTAAGTTTAATTTCAAATTGATTAAGTTTAATTTCAAATTGGTTAGGTTCAATTTCAAATCGGTTAGGTTCAATTTGAACAGATTATGTTGAATTTCAATCGACTAAGTTCGAATTTCAAATTGATTAAGTTAAAATTGAATCAATAACGTTTTATTTGCACCGATTAAGTTTAATTTCAAATTGATTAAGTTTAATTTCAAATTGGTTAGGTTCAATTTGAACAGATTATGTTCAATTTCAATCGACTAAGTTCAAATTTCAAATTGATTAAGTTAAAATTGAATCAATAACGTTTTATTTGCACCGATTAAGTTTAATTTCAAATTGATTAAGTTTAATTTCAAATTGGTTAGGTTCAATTTGAACAGATTATGTTCAATTTCAATCGACTAAGTTCAAATTTCAAATTGATTAAGTTTAATTTCAAATTGGTTAGGTTCAATTTCAAATCGGTTAGTAATATTTCAAATTTCAAATTGATTAAGTAACATATAGTAACCATAAATTACGTTTTATTTGAATCAACTAAGTTCAAATTTTAAATTGATTAAGTTATAATTGAATCAATTACGTTTTATTTGAACCGATTAAGCTTAATTTCAAATTGATTAAGTTTAATTTCAAATTGGTTAGGTTCAATTTGAACAGATTATGTTCAATTTCAATCGACTAAGTTCAAATTTCAAATTGATTAAGTTAAAATTGAATCAATAACGTTTTATTTGCACCGATTAAGTTTAATTTCAAATTGATTAAGTTTAATTTCAAATTGATTAAGTTTAATTTCAAATTGGTTAGGTTCAATTTGAACAGATTATGTTCAATTTCAATCGACTAAGTTCAAATTTCAAATTGATTAAGTTTAATTTCAAATTGGTTAGGTTCAATTTCAAATCGGTTAGTAATATTTCAAATTTCAAATTGATTAAGTAACATATAGTAACCATAAATTACGTTTTATTTGAATCAACTAAGTTCAAATTTTAAATTGATTAAGTTATAATTGAATCAATTACGTTTTATTTGAACCGATTAAGTTTAATTTCAAATTGATTAAGTTTAATTTCAAATTGGTTAGGTTCAATTTGAACAGATTATGTTCAATTTCAATCGACTAAGTTCAAATTTCAAATTGATTAAGTTTAATTTCAAATTGGTTAGGTTCAATTTCAAATCGGTTAGTAATATTTCAAATTTCAAATTGATTAAGTAACATATAGTAACCATCAATTAGTTAAAATTGATACACAATAATCATTATAAAAACGAAATCAGTATTTACATCAGCGCTAATACTATCACTAATCTCTATCATCCCACCGTATAAATAAACTAGTGGGATCACACACTACAGTATCTATATCATCGCTAAACCTCCATATAGATCGGGCCATACGTCCTCTAAATGCATAAATATCCGCCTCGGTCTTTCCATGAGAGAAAGATCACGAACGAGAGACTCTATAGTCCGTATAGAATACGCACCACAAGAGGTCGAGTCATCCTGAGCATAGCATAAATCCTTCCTCGCTGTAGCAACTCGAAACGAAGTCACCGGGGTGATATCAGGGCGGCGCTCGTAAAATCCAGAACGCTGTAGAATGGTAGGAAGTAAGCGACATATACCCGATGACTGCCGCGATCTCAACTTCCAATATGCATCGTGTTCCTGCGCCAGAGAATCGTGCATGATGATGATACCCTCCTCGAGTATAATGCGGAGAACAACCCAATGTCCGCTCGAGGACTCCGGAGACGTATTCCAGATGGTCAACACCTATGAGCGGCCCAATCATCGAGCCATCGCACGCCAACAAATCCGGGATCAAACTGTAGGATCCCCATATATGCATCCAGATGCTGGATATCATTTAAATTAAGAATAATTTAAACATTTTCAATAACTACACGTTTCAATAAGAGATTACCTACATATAAATTGAAAGACTTACTTCTGCATCTATCAATCTGGATCCGTCCTGTAGCATCATAAACCAGGAGGCACTAGCTCCGAATGCAGCACCAACATTGACACTACAATTTACTTTTTGTTTAAGTACGGACAATTTTAGTAAATAATATTGAATTTACAATTTAACTCACCTCTCGCCGCTGTCCAACCACATTATACGCGTCCTCATCCAAGTCCTTCCTCTTAGAACTACGGTGGTCGAGAAGGGGAATGCGGTCTGTATGACCTATCTGCGATCTAGGCACAGCACTCGCATCTGCTCGAATAGAAATAAGAGAGTACTCAAGCGGGATAGGGCTCAGATCCGCAGTGGAAGAGGATGGTCGAGACCTAGGGGCAATCTCTGGTGCTGTCATCAACGTCTCAGCAGGAAGAACCGGGGGGGTAACTATCGGGACCGAGGCTCCATCAGCATGATGATCGAGACTCGCAGTGCGCTCTACCGGGACCGAGGCTCCATCAGCATGATGATCGAGACTCACAGTGCGCTCTACCGGGACCGAGGCTCCATCAGCATGATGATCGAGACTCGCAGTGCGCTCTACCGGGACCGGTGCTCCGCCGGGGCTAGGGACACCCACAATCTGCTCGGCGGGAGACGACACTCCATCCACACGAGTCTCTGTCGGCAACGATGATCCGCCAGCGTCGGGGACTCTCTCGCCCGCTCGGGAATAGGCGCTCCGTCAAATCGAGGCTCTGTCGGAATCGAGGCATGAGAAGGAAAATCGCGCATAAGATCATTAATACCTCCAAAGTCCCATGCCGGCGTATCAAGAGGAGCAGACTGGCCCACTACCTCATCAATATGTCGACATAACTTGCATACTGCGTCATCAACATATCGACGCATCTGCTCGACCGATGAATCCATATATGCACGGATATGGGTGAAAAGAGTATCAAAATCGATGTCGGCGCGATCTCACAGTACCGTGCGAAGAAGATGCGATCAGTGCGGAACCCGTATCGGAGAACTATGGGGCGGCAAATCAGTATGCACAGGCTCACGAGGCTCTGCTGATGACTCACGTCCATGAGTAAGATATATAGGGTCAGAAATAACCGGACCAGATGTCCGCTGCCGGACAATACACTCTCCGTCTAGATCACCGACAGAAGCATCACCATCACGAGCCCTCCCCTTCCCCTTCCCCTTCCCCTTCCCCTTCCCCTTCCCCTTCCCCTTCCCCACACCCTTCTTGCATAGGGCCATCCTGTGTGTATACTGCACCCGCTCGCTGGCAGCATCACTAACGGACTGCATATAAAGCTCCTGCTCCTCCTCAGGTGTCGGAGATAACACCTCAAAACAATCAATCTAAATACAATTCAATGATTCATTTTCAGTAATTATTACCTTAAATATCTACAAAAGTTTTTTACGTATTGAAAACCTATAATTGATTACCTCATCATCGAAGAATGTGGTAAAATCAACATGACCCAGCTTCTTCAACTTCCAGCGTGTACAACGAGGTCATTTGGATGAAAGAAGCTCCGAGCATGGTCCCACATTTAGAGCCTAACGAAGGTATAGCCTCGCAAGCCCATATCTGAAAACAATAATTGAATCCCAACATAAGAAACAATAACAATATTTATTCTGAGTTTGAGTATATAATTAAGTTAATGAATGCGAGGACGTACCATAATGGCGTATATGTTACCATAAAAATGGTAACTCGGATCCAGACCAACGGGGACCTCAGTGGGAACATCGCTCAAATACGTAACCAAAATCTGATATGAATATAAGCCCCATGGAAAGCTCTCCCACCGAGTCTGGTCCTCAACCAATGTCCACAACCACCGGTCAGCAATACGCTTGCCACCATCCACACCGAATATCAAATAGCAGACACACAGCACCTTAGCGACCTTCAGCGCATCACCGGGATGCTCTCTAAAATATCCAGCCGCAAATCGATCACGAATACGGTCTAACATCTGCCCCCCACCACTGAGCAACGGATACCGATCGTACACGCTCCCCTCCGGTGGAACATCATCCCCGTGTACATCAAAGTCGGAGTCTCCGAATCGCAAGCCGGTGACTAACGCATACTCATATCTAGAAAATCGAATAAATCGATGACCTAGCCTAAACCAAAACTCATCGGCCTGTGCATCCGGTCTAATTACCTCGTTCGAGAACAAGGCATGCAATGCGGCATTAGATACAAACCCCCCCCCACTCCTCCCGGACAAAGTGTCCAAGACACGACTCTCTAAACTCCCTAATAGTGTCATCACCTACACTCCGCAGCTCAGCAACAATCGTCTTAACAATCCCTAACCTAACATACCCATTTATGGAGCATTTCGAACCTCGCATATTCGGCCTCTTCCAAACAACCTGCCGATTCAAATTTATCTTAATTTTAGCTTCATGCAGGTGTATTGAAGTAATATGTAATCGGGAAAAAGTAAGTGGATAATTCGAGTAACAGTGGGATTTATTCGATTTATTTCCATCGAGTTATTCTAATTCAACTTGAGACATCCTAATTCAATTTCAATCATCTAATGCAATTCGAGACATTCTAATACAATCCGAGTCATCCTAATTCTAGTAGTTTTATGTCAATTCGAATAATCATAAATAAATTGGCCTCGTTCTAATTGTGGAAGGCCATTAGTCCAATTTGAGTAACTTATAAACTATATTCGAGTAAGACAAATAAAAAAACGAACTAAACTAACTAAACGACATACACTAACAAAACGAAACAAACTAACTAAATTCTAAAACCTATCCATATCTATAACATTCCCAAATTCGAATTGAAACTCGAATACGAATTACCAAGGTTACATAAATAATCAATTCAACACGACATCAATTCAATCGATATCAATTCATACATAAACAATAGTTACGATATCAACACACGATAAGTATTTGGGGTTGACCGACGCTACTTAATTCCCAAATTCAAATTTCTCTATTTTAATTTATTTTTTCATCGTGTAAATCGAATGCAAATCTTATAATTCGAATGCAAATCGTGTAAATCAAATATAAAATGTGTAAACCAAAATCGAGCAACGAGCATACTCGAGTGACACGAAAATAAAATCTTACGGTTTTCGGTGGCAATGCGTGGCGGCGGAAGCGGCAGCGGATTCGGCATTTCCGTCAGCGGTGCTATTCGGGAAAGTCGAATTCGCCATCGAGGATGAGGAAATAATTCGGATTCTTGAAACTAAGATTCGTGAAACTCGAATTCCACAGATTCGTGAAACTCGTGAAGAAGGAAGAAAGAAGACGACTGGGAAGAATGTTTTCGTGAAACTCGATCCGGATCGGGACGATGGTTGGAAACTCGATTCGTGAAACTCGAATCGTGAAGAATGAAGTCTTTGTTTCGTGAAACTCGTGAGGTAGATTCGTGAGTAATCCGATTCGTGAGGAAGGAGAAGCCTATTCGGGTAGATGAAGAAGAAGCCTATTCGGGTAGATGAAGAAGAAGCCTATTCGGGTAGATGAAGAAGAAGCCTATTCGGGTTTTAAAGGTCAACTCCCGAATTTTTTTTTTTTTCGTATAACCCGAATATTCGGGTTACCCGAATTTTTTTTTTTTTTTTTTTTCGTTTAACCCGAATATTCGAGTAATAAATTCGGGTAACCCGAATTTATTACTCGAATTTATCAGATTTATTTTACATCTCCCGAATTTTTTTTTTTTTCGTATAACTTGAATATTCGGTTACCCAATTTTTTTTTCGTTTAACTTGAATATTGAGTAATAAATTCGGGTAACCCGAATTTATTACTCGAATTTATCAGATTTATTTTACATCTCCCGAATTTTTTTTTTTATTTTGTATAACCCGAATATTCTTATTACTCGAATTTATCAGATATATTTTACATCTCCCGAATTTTTTTTTTTTTTCGTAGAACCCGAATATTCGAGTAATAAATTCGGGTAACCCGAATTTATTACTCGAATTTATCAGATTTATTTTACATCTCCCGAATGAATTCGGGAGACTTTTTTTTTATTTACATGTCCCGAATTATATTCGGGTGACACGAATTGGACTCGTGTAACCCGACTTTTTTTATTTACATGTCCCGAATTGTATTCGGGTGACACGAATTGGACTCGATATTGTTTTTTTGAAGTTGACTCGAAATTATATTACTCGAAATTATAATATATGACTCGAATTTTATTCGAGTAAAGGTCAATTTAGATAATTTGGGTATCAAAAGAGTTGTTACTAAACATGGGACAAAAAAGAATATTACTAAATGCCAAAGGGCAAAACAAGCTATTTCTACATAATAAAAACAAAAGGAAAAAAAGAATCGGCCACTTTTTTAGTAAAAGCATAGAAGTGGATGCGGAAAGTAAATTGACAGAATGGCTGGCAAAGGTTGCCGGAGTGGTGGCAGCTAGGGCTGTTAGCGTCTAAGTATACTCGAAAATCGCTCGAGAACCGTCCGATAATACTCGGGATCGATACTCACTCGAAACGTTATCGGTCCGGATACTGATACCAAAATTAAAACCGAAACCGATAAGGACCGAAACCGGTAACCCGGTAAAAAAACCGGTATTTTTTCATAAACATACATTGTACAAAATATTGTATAACGTATTAGTACATATAGAAAAAATAAGTTTAAAAGACATTTATCTCTTAATTTTCTTATCATACATTTGAAAAAAACCCTCAAGTCTTGTTTCGATTATGAGGTTTTGGTAATTATGGTTTTCAATGATCCAAGATACCCGAGAACCCGCCCGAAATACTCGGGACCGATACTCACCTGAAACGTTAGCGGTCCGGATACAATTCGTTGCTTCTATTACAGTTCATATTTGAATGTTTTGAATTATATTGCCGCTTATTTGATGATAAGAGAAATACAAAGTCGGTTATCATCATGATAAAATTGATTTTTTAAAGCAATTATTTGCTCACGGTGTTACCATTAGTGTGATGGCACTTGAGTAAACATTAAGCTTGTGTTGGTAGTTTTGGACTTTTAATTTATTTGTCATACCTTTTATTTATCTATGATAATTAATATACTTTTGTTCTTTAGACAACATAGAAAAAATAAAAAATTATAAAATAAAAAATTGTCGGGCCTTTCATTTTCCTATTTCCAATTGATCATTTTAGTAGGATTTCAGGCCACCTACGATAAGTTGTTCGAGGCGCCAAAGTTCAAGCTCATCACTCCATATGTCCTCTCTGATCGTCTCAAGATAAGCGAATCATTTGCAAGGAAGGCGATTAGTAAATTGATGGCTATAGGCTTGATCCCAATGGTGTGTGCTCATTTGGGCCCGCACATATACAACAGGGCCACTAACACCTAAGGGTGCTGCATGTTTTACCGTATTGAAAAGCTTCTGATGGATTTTATCCATCAGTGTTTTATGTTGTCTTTGGAAGCTACTCTTATTAAAAAAGAAAATTTATCAGAGCATGTGTGAATTTTATTTGAGTTCATTTTAAGTTGAAGCTCTCTCATCCTAATATTATTCATGATGAAATGATATTATTTTTAGTCATCCTATTTTTTATCCATTCTAGATTTCTAATGGTTGGATGGTTAAGCTACCCTTGCCAGGGTTGTGTTCAGATGATGTAGCAAAATATTTGCAGTGACCTTAAGCACCTCAAGTGCTTAAAATGTTTTTTTTTTTTGCATCATATTTGTATGTTTTATTGATTATCTTTTCTCATTTAACTTCTTTCTCCCTCATTGATTGTTAATTTGTTTTCCTATATTTGTAGGCTGCAACTGTTCTCATCTTGAAGTAAAATAAGTTGTGCATTTTGTTAGGCTCAAAGTTGGCATCTGTTGATCTCTCAAGTATTTATAAACGCTAAATTTTTCAGCAAGCATTCTTTTTTTTTTGTTCTGCGAAGTTTTCTATTTCTAAATAAGAGTGATTTTTGAGATTTTCTGTCAGATTTTGATGCTCTTTGATGATATCATATCGGATCAAATCCTTTCATAGAATAATAGTTCATAAAAACAATTTGACTGATGCATGGTATTTGATATGTGTGCTCTGGGTTGTTTCTCTTTGGTCTCCTCAACCAATATCACAATATGAGTAGGCCTTGGTGAAGAAAATCATCGATATATTCACATAAGTCGCTATAACGGTATGAAAATCAATATATTTTGTACGAGTTATAGTAAAAATTACCGATTTATTTACATAAGTCGGTTTGGTTATGCTTATAAGATTATTACTCCCAACAACATAAAAAGTACAATGGTATGGTATATAATTTTGCATATCAAGGAGATTGTTGGCCTTATATTCTGCTTTATCAATAGAATATAAATACATTTTTTGTGCAAATAGTGTGTTTGGATAAGGTGTTTTAGTGAATATCATACAGATGAGATGGCAAACTTGAGTCTGGTCTGTGAATTAGTTTAAGTAAGTACCTGAGTGAGTATGCAAAATGTGTTGGTTTGACTTTAAGTCGTATATTCTTGATCTCTATTTCTTTTTTGCTTATAGTTGTTCTTTCATATATGGAGCTGAACAAAGTTGATACTAATAGATATTATTTCATGATAGTTGGTTTAATTCAACGTGGATTTTCTATCTTAGAGATAGGTGGGATGGTGATGGACTAGGATATGATGCACACGTATCCATTCTTCAAAAATTGAAGACATTTTATTTATTTATCTATGTTATTCATTATTTGAAATTTTGTAGGTGTAAACAATTACACATGTCTTCCCGTGCAACGCACGGGTGAAAAGACTAGTGAATAATAAAAACAAAAGGAAAAAAAGAATCGGCCACTTTTTTAGTAAAAGCATAGAAGTGGATGCGGAAAGTAAATTGACAGAATGGCTGGCAAAGGTTGCCGGAGTGGTGGCAGCTAGGGCTGTTAGCGTCTAAGTATACTCGAAAATCGCTCGAGAACCGTCCGATAATACTCGGGATCGATACTCACTCGAAACGTTATCGGTCCGGATACTGATACCAAAATTAAAACCGAAACCGATAAGGACCGAAACCGGTAACCCGGTAAAAAAACCGGTATTTTTTCATAAACATACATTGTACAAAATATTGTATAACGTATTAGTACATATAGAAAAAATAAGTTTAAAAGACATTTATCTCTTAATTTTCTTATCATACATTTGAAAAAAACCCTCAAGTCTTGTTTCGATTATGAGGTTTTGGTGATTATGGTTTTCAATGATCCAAGATACCCGAGAACCCGCCCGAAATACTCGGGACCGATACTCACCTGAAACGTTAGCGGTCCGGATACAAGTATTGAAGTTGGGACCCGAAACCAGTAAGGACCGAAACCAGTAAGGACCGAAACCGATAATACTCGATACCTTAAGGGCCTGTTTGGTAGGCATGTTTTGGGAGGTTAGATATATTAACTGGCCGAAACAAGCATTTGGTAGCCTATATTACATATCTTGAAAGCCCATGTTTAAGCTTCAGCCCGTATCTATTCACTGTTTGGGTGTATACAGTGTAACCCACCAAAATGGTGGGTTACAATAACCTGCTCAAACAGTACCATTCCTGCCAGTTTTACCCTCTCTCTTCCTTCCCATTCACCCTCTCTCTCTTCATCCACCACGTCGCAACCCCCTACCGCGCCGCCTCCTCAACCAGTCGTCGCCCCCTATCGCGTCGCCGCCCCAAACCAGAAGCCTCACCCACCACGTCGCCGCCCCAAACCAGAAGCCACCCCACTGCGTTGCCGCCCCAAACCAGAAGCCACCCCACTGCGTCGCCGCCCCAAACCAGAAGCCTCCGCCACCGCGTCGCCGCCCCAAACCAGAAGCAACCCCACCGCGTCGCCGCCCCAAACTAGAAGCAACCCACCGCGTCGCCGCCCCAACTCCTCCACCGAGAAATTTCTTCATTTTGCTTCTGTCAAGAACTAAGCCAGATTTGGGTGAATTGGCAGCAAACCACGCTTTTTTTAGAAGATGTTTTTTTTAATTGATAAGGACAAAAAAGTAATTTTATATGTTATCTAAGAAGAACAGTAATTTTATCATTTTCCTACCAAACAACAAAATAATAAATCTGTTTTAACTATCTTATCTAACCTAACATATCCTAACATACCATATCCTGACATGGCTTCCAAACGAGCCCTAACGGTCCAGACCCAGAAAGACAATACCCGGACCGAACCGGACCGAGAACAGCCCTAAGCAGCAGTAAAAAGAGCGCTATCGCACTGCCGCACCGCTGAACACACGGCAAACCTTGGAGGCATCGATGGAGATTCCTTCGGTCGGAGGGGTCCATAGACCCCCTTGGACCCTCCCTCCCTCCGCCACCGGAATTGGGCGGCAGAGCTTGCGACAAGCAACAGTGGCAGCAGAGTCGCATGGATCGGGGTCATCCCCCCACCCCCTCCAAAAAAAAAAAAAAAACTCATTTTCCCCTTGTGACTAACCATCATGTGAATAGTGGCGGAACTAGGAAGGATTAGCCTAATTCCGGTTGAGCTCGAAAATTCAATTAAATTGTTCTAGTCCCGATTGAATCTTAGAAGAACTCAGATAAATATTTTGCGTATGTAATGTTGCATGCTCAAGGACATGAAATAGAGATTGATTCAAGTGTTATTCGGTTGTTGTTGCGGCAAGGTTTACCATTCCATAGTCGTGATGAATCTTCGACTTCTTAGAACAAGGGAAACTTGCTTGAGATCCTTGAATGGCACTGCGAGAATAACGAACAAATCGAAAAATATGAAGCTATTACGCATTTTTACCGAAGGCTATTTTTACAAGCGTTGATAATGAAGTTATCATTCAATATAATCGAATAATGTAAAATTAGAGAATTGATTTGTCATCTATTACCCCTTTAAGAAATGAAGTTGTGGCGTACAACATTAGTTGTGTATTTTAAGAAAAAATTATATTTTATTAATATAATAAATATTTTTTAGTAAATATTTTAATTTCGGGTCCTTTCCAATCTTTGTCCGCCGCTGCATGTGAGTCTTGATTAATATTTTTTACATGAGAATGATCGGCTCTTGTCAAAAGATGCAATAATGATGTCTTTTTTGCAGGCGGTAGAGCCGAAAACAGGTCGTCGCGATCTCGGAAAAAGAAATAATAAAAAAAAAATGAGTGGCCGTTGGAGGTTTGTTAGTGACCGACGGCGAACCCACCGAAAAATAGATCAAGAGAGCACAAAATAACAATAAAAAAGTGCCCTACTGCCGGAGGTTTGTCGGCAACCGACGACGGCTCCAACAAAAATATACCGGCTGAAAAAAAAAATGACTTGCCGCCGGAGGTTTGACGACAGCAGCCCAGCTGAAAAACAGGTTGGCATGTCACCACAAAAATAAAATAAAAAGGAAAGTTGACCGATGATCTGCCGGAAAACCTAGTGAGGAATGATTTTTTTTTATGATTACTTCAATATAATAAAAACACTTATAGAAAGTTATTATTATTGAATATTTGATATTATTATTATTATTATCAGACCTATCGCATCGGAGTGGAGGGGTATATTGGTGTTTTTAGGTGCACACTACAATGACTGCGAAAAAACACAAATGTCCCTTAGGGAGGAGGGAGTGGTCTCGGGTAAGGGATTCGGGTACCCTTACCCGAGCGGTAACACCGCCGCCACCACCTAGGGTACCAAATTCGGGTATAAAAATCGGTATGTGAAGCCGAGCTCCCCTTCCACTTTTTTTTTTTCTTTTTCCTTTTATATTCTTTGATTACTTTTTATTGTTTTTTGTTTTTCATATTTTAAAATTAAAAATTTCTCATATTTTATACAATTTTTAAGTTGTAGTTTCAACTTGTTTTAATTTCAACTTATGTAATTTTTTTTTTAAGTTGTAGTTTCAATTTTTAAGTTGTAGTTTTTTTTAAGTATTATGTAATGTTTTTTTTTAATGAAATGGTATGTTTTTATTTTAAATATTGTATGTGATTTTATGTATGAAAAAAAAATCGGGTACTAGGTGACCACTCCCTCCACTTAGGGTAGTGTTAGGGTAAAATTGGGTAGTTTGAGTTGGAGAGTTTTTATTGGATAGAGATGATGTGACACCTAGGATACTAAGTGACCACTCTCTCCTCCTTTATATTATACATACACGATTACCTTGGTAGAAGAAAAACATGTTGGTTTCCGCAAATCTATAGACAACCGTTAGTGGACTGCCTTTAAAATAAAAGGAAAGATAAATAGAATTGGCAAATTGCCAGAGGTTCGACGAAAAGCATGCATGCAGGCCCAAAATTAAGGATCGGGCATCAGAGTATACCAATGGTGGCCCCGTCGGAAAGCAGGCCGGCGGGCCTCCCGTTAAAAAAAAAGGTTATAATGACACGGTGACGGTGCCATAACTGAATTAAAATAATTAAATTACCATATTATCTTGGTAGAAAGAATATGTTTGTTTCCAGAAAAATCTTTCGGCGGCCGTCGGTGGCCCATTTGAAAGCAGGTCGGCGCGTCTGCAGTTAGGAAAACAAGAAGTGGCGGACGCCAAATGTCTCACGACAGCCCCGCCGAAAAGCAGGTCGGCATGTTGAAGTAAGAAAACAAAAAAATGATTGTCCGTCGGAGGTCTGCGGCCACCGATAGGGGGGTCGGAAAGTAGACCGGTGGGTCTTCAAAAAAAATGGTCGGCCGCCGGAAAGCAGGCCGGTGGGTCTTCAAAAAAAATTGGTAGGTCATTGGAGGTCTACCGACAACGGACCTGACATTTACCAAAAAAATGACCGACCGTTATAAGACTGACAGCGATCGACGGCGGTCCCGTCGGAAAACTGATCGGTCAGAGGTACAATAGTCTTTTCAAAAAATACCAATAATCTTTACTTGTAGACACAAAGATAAATTACTAATTGATGTTATATTTTTCGGTGTAACCACAAAATACACATTTACATAGAAAAGATTTATTTTAATTATTTATCTCAGATACAAATATACAAACACAGATATTTTTTTGATTGCATACCAAATTTAAATAAGGCCAATGATATATTGTAGTACAACATAGATATTCTCCAATATTCTTGTAAAAACATATAAAACAACGTCGCTTTTTATTTATTTTTTGTTTTTGTTTTTTAACAAAATATCCTAAACGACGTTGTTTTGACGTCAGTACAAACTCTAGTTCAATGGGACTCGACTTGATCGTCAAACTCCTTGACATTACCTTTACAATTTCCTTCAAATCTACCGACCCTAAAGTGCGTGAGGTCCACGCCCTCCGCTTTCCCGGTCATTACCATCTCCGCTGTAATCCTTCCAACCACCGGCGCCATCTTAAACCCATGCCCCGAAAATCCACCGCAGACCACCGCGTCCTCCCCAAACTCCCCGCCCAAAAAATCAATCATGTAATCCTCATCCGGCGTCATCGAGTACATGCACGACTGGGTCATCACCGGCTTATCCACATCCACCAGATCCCCAAATCTCCCCTTGATCCACTCACGCGCCGCGTCTACCATCGCCGCCGGCGACGCCCAAGTCCGATCCTCCGGCTCGCAGGCCCGTCCCGCGTGCACCGGGACTTTAACCAGCCCCGGAAACTCCAACGACGGCGTTCCGTATATGTACGGCACGCCGTAGCTCGCGAAGGACGGAAATCCACTGTCGATCGTGAATTTACCCTGGTGCCCTTCGTTAATCTTCCAGTAATGCACTGTGGTCTCCAATGGCTGAATAGGAAGGACTAAACCCCTAGCCTTTTCCACCAATTTTCCGGTCCAAGCTCCGGCGGTGATCACGCATTTTCTGGCTCGGTACTTCTCTCCGTCTCCTGTAAACACGACAATCTCGTTAGATGCTGCATCCTTCTTGATGTCTCTCACTTCGGCGTTGTCCTTCAAAACGGCGCCGTTGCGCAGGGCAAGTGTCTGAAACATTGACACAGCTTTCGTCGGCTTGATAATCCCGCCGTGCTCAGTGACAACTCCGATCCAGTCCTCCGGCAGCTGGAAAACGCCGGAAAACTCCTCAAACACCTCCTCGCGATTCAGAACCCTGGCCGGTATTGAGTTTTTCCGGCAGCTATTTACGACGGCGAGCAGAGAACTGTTGTCCGATGGTCCCATGTCGAACTGCTTGGTCTTGAAATAGACCTTGTAACCAATTTCATCCTCGGCTTCTTCCCAGAGACGCGAGGATTCCAACACCATCTCCGAGTAATATTCCTCCGGATAGGTGGTGCGTATAGTGCGTGACTCGCCGTGAGACGAGCCGCGGTGGTGCAGGAAGTCGAATTGCTCGAGGAGGAGGGTTGCAAGGCCGCGTTTGGCTGTTTGATAAGCTGTGGAGCTGCCCATGACTCCGGCTCCGATTACTATTACGTCGAAAGTGCGGCGGCGCAAATTCTCCATTTTTTTGAGCTGTGGTAAATGAAATGAGAATGAGAATGAGAAATTATTGTTATGGCCTCTTATAATATATATATATTCCATCCACATTTGCTTTTCGATACGGGATTAATGTATAAAGTGATGGAGTAAATATATATTATTTAAAGTTGTGAGAGATAAAGTTGTCTTAAAAAGAAAATGACCAAATATTTTGGGACGACCAAAAAAAAAATATGAATCAAGATCGATGGCACGGAGGGAGTACTAATTATTGTTATGGCTTCTTATAATATATACTCCCTATGTCCCCATTATAACTTGTTCATTTGTATTTTATATGGTCTTCAAAAAATATATTTGATTATTAATATATTTAATTATATATAATTAAATATTATAAAAATACCATATTTTGATAATATATATTACAATAAATCTTACACGATCATATATGATAATATTTTTATCTATACATCAACGAAATTTAATGATCAAACTTAGCCAATTTTAATCAAATAAATAGTAAGCGTGCAAGTAATTACGGGACGGAGGGAGTATATAAATTGGGACAGGTTCTCATAGAAACACTTATGACTTCTCCAAATAGAAATTAGGAATCAATTTTTAATCTATAATTAAAATTGATCGATGATTAACATCAATTCTTAAAATAACTAAATTTCCAACAGAAATGAATGTTTATGATCAATACAAATAAGTGCATGATTGGAATTTATGTTATTTCCTAAAATTTTTAAAATACAATAACTTACTAGTTTGTTGTTCGTTTTATGTAAAGTATATCAAAGTAATCGTTTTTCCACGATCTATGATTTGAGATATATATTATATACCTAAAAGTTGAAAAAAAATTATTATTTATAAAAATTTGACGTTATTGAAGATAACAATTAATAACATATGAACAACACATTTAGGAGCATCTTGTAATAGCAGAAATGCATGTGAGCTACACAATTAGTAGCATCTGAATTTATGTAGTCAACAATGCCCAAATTTTTAAAGCAAATAATAATTTTTGTATATATATATATATATATATAATATGTATGTTGAAATATATATCATGAAAATATAATTAATTTGATATATTTTGCATCTAAATCGAAAAGTAAATGAGTAATTTTGTTATTCTAAACTAAAGTCCCTCCCTTGTTGAAAAAGTACACTTAATAGTAATGGAATAATGCTCTAGTCCATAATAATAATAGTATTTCTATACATTTATTATTACAAATAATATAATCGTTGATTATATTTCGTGAGTAATTATTCTGCTTACGATCATCAAGTTTGTGACTTGATAGTAAAACTCGATAAAGCATAAAAGAATATTTATTTTGCAATATCTCTAATTCTATTAATACTAGTATGATGAGTGATAGATGACTATGTTTTACTAGTCATGGATATGGGATATCATATCATATCATAAATACATGTTTGGAACATGATATTGGATATAACTCATCATGAGAATTCTTCATCGATCACGTCATAAGAAATTCTCATTATGTTATATAATATTTAAAGTCCTTTGACTCAAATGCACTACAGTTTCCTACATAACTAGTATCATGTCTTGACACAATGCAAACATCATCTTTAACCGGGTGACTATGAAGTATGTTGTTGGATATAATATGAATTATGCAGAGGGATGGGAGTGACTAGAAGGGACTTATCCATCTCATAATAGAGAGAGATATTCATGGGCCCTTGATATGTTAAATTGTGGAAATGTATGGCCATACTCAGATATTATCAATAGGGAGTTATTGATATATATTTGATTGGACAATTTAACTAGAAATCAAGAAATATATAACTAAGCTATATAAGGATGGATTGACCATGTCTTATGCTTAATTGGGATATCACGTGGCAAGAGGATTTGATATTAGTTTATAACAAGGTTTATTCGGACCATCGAATTATTCATTTAAACTGGGTAATCATAAGGTCATGCTAGAGGCCGCTTTTGATTTGTGAGTTTGATAAAAATGTTTTATGCTCACTGTCATTTTAAATGAACCTATAGGGTCACACACTTAAACGAACTCGACAGGCTTTGTCTGTTATTATCAATTTCGAATTTACATATATAATTATATATATATATATATATACACACAATGTCAAAGGGGATCAGATTCCTTGATATTGTGTCCCCCCATCTTTTGACTAGAGGGGCCTTGAGACATGAGAATTGATTCCCCATGTCTTGTCTCCTAATTGACCAAGACTTGTGAAGTAATCAGATTCCTTCACATATTATATAGGTGGGAGTGATGTAGTGAGAGAGGAGTCGAAACCTGAATTCGAAAAACAAGAAGATTGTTTTCTCTCTCACTATTGAGTTTCAAAACTAAAACGAAATACAGATAACACTTCTAGATCTCAGAAACCGGAAGGCATATAGGAGCTAGCACACCGAGCCCGTTCGTAACTTGTTCGTTATGTGGATACCGGTAGAGTCATTCGCAATTCGCAACGTTTGTAGGTGGTCAAACAACCTTTAACGCAAGGTAACTATATCCACCATCCTTTCATAATATACATGGATCCTCGGACGGGTTTTACAAATGAATTTTATTTCCACTGCGTATTCATACTCGTAAAACCCTAACAGTGGTATCAGAGCCTCTTGTATATTTGATTGATTCGATTAGTAATATATGTGATATGTTATTATGCTGTTTTAGACCTATATAGATAAATTAATATATGGTGATATATGAACTTCGATCTATACAGATGTGTTATATATATATATATATATATGCCTGTAGAATGATCTACATATGTTATAACGAACTATATATATGATATATGATACTTAATCTATAGATATTTACATTCATTAGTTTGCGATATGGAGTTATGTTATATATATGATGCATAATTTTTTTCTCTCCTTCACATTTAAATATAATATAAATGTTATGATTATGTTTTTGTCAAGATACATATGAACATAGATATGATCTATGTATAAAAACGTGAAAATTAAAGCATAATCTGTATTGTACAGAAGTGTTAACTATATTCATATGATTGATTTCCGTTTAAGACATATTGCACGTAAAGTAATATGGGGAAATTTTCTAGAGAGCAGAATGTCTATTTTTGAATTTGGGCACTGCCCCTTGGACCCCGCCGAGGGCTCTGCCCCTTGGAATCCCCTGGTTGTAACCCACTATATTCGTTTCGGTATTTAGTCATTATTTGTTTACATGCTTAGATGTTAATGCATTGTACATGGTATAGCCATGTTTGCCAAATAGTTTGACTATTCTTATTATGGGATGTAAAATTTTAATACGGCTTGCATGTCGTGCCTTTTCTTATAGTCTCTGATTGTAAAGTTCTCTTCACATCTTACTCCCCTCGAATGTAACTCGAGGTTTCTATTACCACATGTGATTCTATAGATTAGGAGTATTGTATCATGTAATATGAAGAAACACTTCCACAATGATGATCCAAGGAGGAGGCAACCATGAAGACTTTCTACCCAAGATTGACATCTTGATATTCACATGGCTCGTGAATATCATCATTGGGCTTATGGCTATACCACGTCACACTTTAACTATTTCATATCTGTATGAGATGCGTCATATTTACTTTACCATTTTATACGTGTATGATATGCATCATATTTTACTTTAATCATTTCATATCTGTATGAGATGCATCATATTAACTTTACCATTTCATATGTGTATGAGATGCATCATATTTATATTTAATTGTATGGGATACATGATAATTTATGTCACAAACATATACATGTATGAGATGCATGACAATACGGGGAGCTTGGTTTTATTCAAAATCAAAATAGTTTGTGAAAATAAATTAAAATAACATAAGTCTCAGTGCCGTCCATTTCATATAACATTTGTCAAGTTTTGATAATTTTAAATACATGTCTGCCAAAGGAGAATGTATTAATTTTATCTTAATAAGACAGATGGGATAAAAGTGATATCCATACATTTTTAAAATGGCTAGACTTATATAGGCTATCAAAATAGTTCTCGGCCTATGGCAAGTTTGGGACTAATATGATTGGACATAAGATGTCATCCCAAAAATCTAAACTTCTTTTATCTACAAGCGATATGCCAAATCTATACATGTAATTATTTGATTATTAGATCTCACATATTTTAACTTCGCATATTGTAGAAAATGGCATCAAACGGATCTAACTCTTTGGGATCGATTCTAGAGAAAGAAATACTGTCTGGAACAAACTTTCTTGACTGGTCTGTTGGAGCAAGATTGGTCGGAATCATCGTTTCGAGATAGAGTTATGAAACTCTTTCGCGTTGCGGAAGCGATTTAAATAAAGGTGCGAAAATTAAAACGACGCATGATTTATAGAGGTTCGCCCAAACGTGCCTACATCCTCTCTCGGTATCTTTTTCTATAGGTTAAAGATAAACCTCTGCAACTCTCTTCTATCGGTCGAGGGATAACCGTTACAAACTCGTCTTCTATCGGTCCGAGTAAACCGTTCAATCACTTGTCTCTATATCGGTCCAAGTTAAACTATTTTCCTTTTCTATTGGACAATGAATCAACCAATCTAGCTTTCTATGGGTACTAGATAAACCTCACGTAGATATTGATTGTGATTCTAACAATACCGGATCCTTGATCCTAATAACACCAAATCCAATCGTATCATTTCTTTTACCTCTCGTGTATGAGTTTTCTTATATCACACTCAAACTCTTGACACTATAAGCACAATTACAACAACACAAATATGTATATCAATATCTGATCAATGAGTAGATTGCTTTGCGTTATTGTATGTTCAATACCATAAGAAGTGGTATTTATAGGCTCCAAAGTTTCAACTAGCCGTTAGCCTCTTTAGCCTTTATTACGTACGTTATCACCCTTCTCTTACGTAGGTTAGATTCTTTACGTACGTTAACATGAATATGTTACGGACGTTATGCTCAATGCAAATCACTCCAGTAGTTTATGTCTTGATCATTACGTACGTTAGCCTCTTCCTCATTACGTACGTTATATGTAGTCAACATGTTCGTTGCATGCTGACCTATGCCATGACGTCATCTCGAACGATCACCTTGTTTGAATTCTGAAACACTCCATTACGTACGTTAAACACCATGTGTTACGTATGTTAGCCTTGTATCATTACGTACGTTAAGCTTCTTTGTTAGCGTATGTTATATATGAAAATTTCCAGCTTTTTGCGACTTCTTGCTTCTTCGACATCTTCGTTGTTTTGTTTCGCTTCATTGTTGTTTTACTTTGTCTAACTACTTAATCATCAAAACTCTATAATGAATATTTGGAATAAAATATTCCAACAATCTCCCCCTTTTTGATGTTTACAAAACAACACCTTGAATTCGATAAAACCTACAAAATAAAATAATATATATATATATATATATATGTACGAATCAAAGTTTTCGGCTTTGATCATTTCGTTAGTTTCTCCCATCTTTTCTTTTTCTCCTTTCGACTTCTTCTTTTCATTTTTCAACTTCTTCGGTTTTTTGTTGACTTTCTCCTTTTTTATTTTTCTCTCCCCTTTTTACTTTTTATTTTTCTCGTCATTCTTCCATGACGCTTTTTATCCCATTCAACTATTTTCTCCCCCTTTTTGTTATCAGCAAAAAATGTAAAGCAAAATATACCAATTGAAATATGTTATGATAAAATATGCATAAAAAGGATATAACTCTCCGTGACAAAAAATCTTCCCTTTTAAAAATAATACCCCCTGAGTAAAATACTAATACAAAAAATTAATTTTTGGGGATCCAACCGATAGTTGGCTTTTATTTCGAGACATAGACGATATTCGGAATAAAAGTTCCTTTGGGAATCCAAATATTTTTGATTTTTATCGTCCGCCGTGGGCTTTTGCAACTCGTAAAACGATGCCCAATTTTTAAATATTTTTCGCAGTGGAGTATTTTGAAATTTAAGGATTCGTTTTTAGTATGCGGTTTGAATCCTAACCCCCGTTTATTCAAAGTATATTTTTGAACACAAAGCATTTGTTCAAATTTTTTGTTTCCACACGAAAATTTATTTGTTAAAACCATTAGTTCGTCTTGAACTTTCAAAAGATCATTCTTTAAAATATTTTCATTTTCAAGGCAGTGAGAATGATCGGTCTCGATAAATTTCCCTTTTTCAAGAATTTAGAAATTTTATTTTCCAATAATTTATTTTTAGATTGGAGGAATTTTATTTCGGATAAAGCATTTTGAAAATATGTATGCAATAATTCGAATGCTTCAAATAATTCGTCTTGAGACGATGTACTTACTTGACTTTCGACGTCGCTATCTCGAAATTAGGACTTCATCACTTCACGTGGCAATTAGGACTTCTTTCTTTTGATTTGCTCAGCAATTCTTCGCGAAGTGGCCTGGTTTACCACAGACTCGACAGTTGTTGTCGAATTTTTTTATTCCGCCAGAGATGTCTTTCTTTCTCCGGTTTAATAAGTTTTGGAACTTATTAATATTCTTGGCATAATATGCCGATTCTTCGTCACTTTCGTCCACCGGAATTTCTTCTTTATTTCTCGACATCTTAGCCTTCAGGGCTATCGTTCTTTCCTTCGGCTTCGGCTTGGCATTCCGAGATTTTAGGACAATCTCGTAGTTTATAAGTGAACCAACGAGAGCACTAAAATCAAGATTGTTTAAATCTTTTAATTCCATTATTGCCGTTACCGTTACGTCCCATTCTCGAGGTAGTGATCGTAGGATCTTCTTAACTTTTTCACTACTCGAAAGAGGTTTTCCATAACATGTCAATCCATTCGTAATGACCAAAAATCGGTCGAGCATAATTGTGATGGATTCTTCTTCTTTCATTTGAAATAACTCGTAATCATGAAGAAACATGTTGATCTTCGTCTCCTTGACTTGAGACGTTCCTTCATGTGTGACTTCAAGCATTTTTCATATTTATTTTGCACTATCACACGAGGATATCCGGTTGCGTTCTTCCGAATTTAATGCACAGTATAATAATTGTGTGGCTTTGCAATTATAGTGGTCGTTTTTCCAATCCGCATCATCATACTCTTCAAAAGTTTTGAGAGTTCCGTTCGAGTTCATTGGAATTTTGGGACCAAGACATATGACTTTCCATAATTCAATATCGTATGAAAATAGACATTTTCTTCTTCCAAGTCATGAAGTTAGATCCATCGAAGAATGGAGGTCGATTTAGAGCAAGACCTTTGACCGGGGCAAGTTGAAACGCCATTTGGATCTTCTCCTCGGATGTTAAGCCGCTTCTAGGAGGAACCGCTCCGATACAAATTATTGGAGCACGATTGGTCGGAATCACCATTTGGAGACAGAGTTATAAAACTCTTTCGCGTTACGGAAGCGATTTAAATAAAGGTGCGGAAATTAAAATGACGCAGGATTTATAGAGGTTCGGCCAAACGTGCCTACATCCTCTCTTGGTATCTTTTTCTATAGGTTAAAGATAAACCTTTGCACCTCTCTTCTATCGGTCGAGGGATAACCGTTACAAACTCGTCTTCTATCGATCCGAGTAAACCATTCAATCACTTGTCTTTATGTCGGTCCAAGTTAAACCGTTTTACTTTTCTATTGGACAATGAATCAACCAATCTAGCTTTCTATGGGTACTAGATAAACCTCACGTAGATATCGATTGCAATTCTAACAATGCCGGATTCTTAATCCTAATAACACTGAATCTAATCATATCCTTTCTTTTACCTCTCGTGTATGAGTTTTCGTGTATCACGCTCAAACTCTTGACAATATAAGCACAATTACAACAACAAGAATATGTATATCAATATCTGATCAATAAGTAGATTGCTTTGCGTTATTGTATGTTCAATACCATAAGAAGTGGTATTTATAGGCTCCAAAGTTTCAACTAGCCGTTAGCCTCTTTAGCCTTTATTACGTACGTTATCACCCTTCTCTTACGTAGGTTAGATTCTTTACGTACGTTAACATGAATATGTTACTGACGTTATGCTCAATGTAAATCAGTCCAGTAGCTTCTGTCTTGATCATTACGTACGTTAGCCTCTTCCTCATTACGTACGTTATATGTAGTCAACATGTCCGTTGCATGCTGACCTATGCCATGATGTCATCTCCAACGATCACCTTGTTTGAATTCTGAAACACTCCATTACGTACGTTAAAGACCATGTGTTACGTACGTTAGCCTTGTATCATTACGTATGTTAAGCTTCTTTGTTAGCGTATGTTATATATGAAAATTTCCAGCTTTTTGCGACTTCTTGCTTCTTCAACATCTTCGTTGTTTTGTTTCGCTTCTTTGTTGTTTTACTTTGTCTAACAACTTAATCATCAAAACTCTATAATGAATATTTGGAATAAAATATTCCAACATGGTCAAGAAACTTGAGGATTGTCCTCAAAGATGAAAGGAAACAATATATCCTTGAGCAGCTTATTCCTGATGAACCTGCACCCACCGCCACAAGAGCTCAAAAGGATGCTCATAGTAAGCATATCAATGACTTTTTAGATGTCACATGCCTCATGCTAGCAACCATGAATTCTGAGCTGTAAATTCAATTTGAGAAAATTGAAGCTTTCAACATAATGGGCCAGCTCAAGGAAATGTTCCAAGAGCAAGCCCGTAAAGAAAGGTTTGCCACTACAAAGGCATTAAACGGGTGCAAAATGACTTTTGGTACTTCTGTCAGTGCCATGTCCTTAAGATGAAGGGCTATATTGAGCATCTTGAGAGGCTTGGTGCTCCTATCAGTCAGGTGCTTGCTACAGATATGATCTTGGCATCTTTGTCCTCAGAGTACGACCAGTTTGCTGTGAACTTCAACATGCACAATATGGATAAGTCCATCACAGAACTGCATGGTATGCTCAGACAAACTGAACAAAACATTAAGAGAGCTGGTCCAAATGTTTTGATGGTTCAAAAAGGAAAGGGTAAAAGAAATGGCAAATCGATGGTGAAAAATGGAAAGGGTAAGGGTCTATATGGTACCAAGCCTAAGCCCAAGCCTTTCAAGAAGCCATCAAAGCCACCCAAGGAAGGAGTTTTCTTCCATTGCAATGAACAGGGTCATTGGAAACAGAACTGCAAACACTATTTGGAAGAGTTAAAGAAAAACAAGGGCAGTGGGACTGCTCCTTCAGGTATTTTTGTTATAGGAGTCAATCTATCTAGTTCTACTTCATGGGTATTAGATACCGATAGTGAAGCTCATATTTGTGTAAATGCGCAGGGGCTGCGAGGGAGTAGACCATTGGCCAAGGGCGAAATGGACCTACGTATGGGCAATAGAGCAAGAGTTGCTGCTATAGCGGTAGGAACATATGAAATAAAATTGCCCAGTGGGCTTGTCTTAGAATTAAATAACTGTTATTATGTTCCTACTACGAGTAGGAATATTATTTTTATTTAATGCTTGGATTTGGAAGGTTATAAATTCACTATTGAAGATCATATTTTCACCATATTTTGAAATGGCATTTTCTATGGAGATGCCTTAATGAGTGGGAGATTATATCCTCTCAATCTTAATACGTGCAACACCAAATATGTCTATAACATTTATACCAAAAGAATTAAATCTAAAGATTTAAATCAAACATACTTCTCGCATTGTCGTTTGGGTCATATAAATGAGAAACGCATAACTAGGCCTGGGACTTTTCGGTTCCTGGGAGAAAAATACAGGAATCGGAACCGAACTGCATAGTTTTTTCGCGGTTCGGTTTTTCCAGTTTTTTTTTGTCCGAACCGCACAGGAACCGAATCGAACCGGAACCGATCTTGTATAATTTGGACGAAATATATTATATTATATTTTATTTTATTAAGAATATATTATATTATTTTATATTATATTAATTATGTTTAATAAGAATATATTATATTATATTCAGAGGGTCGGTTTCCCGGTTCGGTGCGGTTCGGACGGTTCCTTGTGGTTCAGATCGGTTCCTCTTTAAAACAGACAGGAACCGCGAACCGAACCGAACCGAACACTAACAGTACGAACCGAACCGAAAAAAAAAAATTGTTGCTAGGAACCGAACCGAATCGTCGGTTCCGATACGGTTCGGATCGGTTATGCGATTTCCGGTTCTAAAAGTCCCAGCCCTACGCATAACCAAACTCCACCAAAATGGACTTTTAAATTCATTTGATCTAGAATCTTATGATACGTGTGAATCTTGCTTATTAGGCAAAATGACGAAAACTTCTTTCACTGGCCATACTGAAAGAGCTTCTGAGTTATTGGGATTAATACATACTGATGTATGCGGACCAATGAACACAAATGCTAGAGGTAGTTTTCAGTACTTCATAACATTTACGGACGACTTAAGTATATATGGATACATCTACTTAATGAGGCACAAGTCCGAATCATTCATGCGATTCAAGGAATTTCAAAATGAAGTACAAAATCAATTTGGCAAAACTATCAAAGCACTTCGATCGGATCAATGTGGAGAATATTTGAACCAAGAGTTTGACAGTCATCTTAGAAATTGTGGAATTATCTCACAATAACTCCACCTGGAACACCACAATGGAATGGTGTATCCGAGCGAAGAAATCGAACCATATTAGATATGGTTAGATCAATGATGAGTCAAGCTGATCTTCCAATCTCTTTTTTGGGTTACACTCTAGAAACTGCCACGTTCATACTAAATAGAGTACCATCTAAAGCGGTTCAAAATAAACCATATGAGTTATGGACAGGAAAATAAGCTAGCTTGTCTTTCCTTAAGATTTGGGGTTGTGAAGCTTATGTGAAACGTTTAGTATCTGACAAACTAGCACCCAAATCTAATAAATGTCTATTTGTTAGATATCCGAAAGAAACTAAAGGATACTACTTTTACCTCCCATTAGAGAACAAAGTATTTGTTGCTCGTAATGGAATATTCCTTGAGAAGGAATTTATTTCCAAAAGAATTAGTGGGAGCAATGCAACTCTTAATGAGATTAGAGAGCCACAAATAAAAGTTGAACCTTTAAATGAAACTCTTTCATACTCACATATAGATGTTGTGACTGCTTCTTCAACACAAGGCCCTCGTAGATCTGGTAGGGAACATATATGGATTCCTCATTACCAATGATCATGATGTGGAACTCATAGATAAAGATGATCCCGCAACCTACCAACAAGCCATTACAGGCAAAGATTGTGATAAATGGCGTGAAGGGATGCGATCTGAGATGGAATCCATGTATGAAAATCAAGTTTGCACTTTGATTGATCTACCTGAAGATGCCAAAGTAATTGGTTGCAAATGGATCTTCAAGAAGAAAAAGGACATGTATGATATTGTACAAACCTATAAATCACGACTAGTTGCAAAAGGTTTCAGACAACTCATGGTATAGACTATGATGAAACATTTTCACCAGTTGTGATGATTAAATCTATCAGAATTATACTGGCCATAACAGCATATTATGACTATGAAATATGGAAAATGGATGTCAAAACTGCTTTTCTCAATGGAAAGTTAAAAGATAATGTGTATATGACACAACCTGAGGGTTTGTCGATCCAAATAATCCTGGTAAGGTATATAAGCTTCAAAGATCCATTTATGGATTGAAGCAAGCATCTCGAAATTGGAATCTTCGTTTTGATGAAGAAACCAAAGAGTTTGGTTTCACCAGAAATCAAGACGAACCTTGTGTAAACAAGAAAGTTAGTGGGAGCGCAATAGTATTTCTGGTACTCTATGTGGATGACATACTACTCATTGGAAATGACATTCCTACTCTGCAAAGTGTCAAACTTTGGCTAGGAAAGTGCTTTACAATTAAAGACTTGGGTGAAGCGGCCTATATATTAGGCATAAGGATTTATAGAGATAGATCTAGGAGGCTTCTGGCCCTTAGTCAAAGTACATACATTGACAACATACTGAAAAGATTCAGTATGCAGGACTCTAAGAGAGAATTCTTACCAATGTCACATGGCATTAAGCTCACTAAAACTCAGAGTCCTTCTACTAAGGATGAGATGAATAAAATGAGCAAGATACCTTATGCTTCAGCCATAGGATCTATCATGTATGCCATGATATGTACTCGATCGGATGTTTCATTTGCGCTGAGTGCAACAAGCAGATACCAGTCTCACCCTGGTGAGGCTCATTGGACTGCAGTAAAAAACATACTCAAGTGCTTGAGAATGACTAAATATATATTTTGGTATACGGAGGACAAGAAAACGAATTAGTTCTTAATGGCTATGTGATGCTAGCTTTGAAACTGACAGAGATGATTCTAGATCGCAAACAAGTTATATATTTTGTTTGAATGGAGGTGCTGTTAGCTGGAAACGTTCAAAACAACCTACCACGGCTGATTCTATAACAGAAGCTGAGTACATAGCTGCTTCCAAAACAACCAAAGAAGCTGTTTGGATGAGAAAGTTCATTGATGAACTAGGTGTGATTCCTAGTATTGCCAATCCAGTGGATCTGTACTTTGATAACAATGAGGCTATTGCACAAGCTAAAGAGTTGAGATTACAACAAGCATCTAAACATGTACTTAGAAAGTTTTACCTTATTCGAGATATCATCGATAGAGGTAATGTGGCAATATGCAAAATTTCCACGGATGACAACATCGCAGATCCGTTAACCAAACCTCTTTCTCAGTCGAAGCATGAAGGTCATACTAGATCAATGGGTTTGCGATTTAATATATGAATAGGACTTAGAGCAAGTGGAGGTTGATGGAATAATGCTCTAGTCCATAATAATAATAGTATCTCTATACATTTATTATTACAAATAATATAATCACTGATTATATTTAGTGAATAATTATTCTGCTTACGATCATCAAATTTGTGACTTGATAGTAAAACTCGAAAAAGCATAAAAGAATATTATTCTACAATATCTCTAGTTCTATTAATACTAGTATGATGAGTGATAGATGACTATGTTTTACTAGTCATGGATATGGGATATCATATCATATCATAAATACATGTTTGGAACATGATATTGGATATGATTCATCATGAGAATTCTTCATGGATCACGTCATAAGAAATTCTCATTATGTTATATAATATTTGAAGTCCTTTGACCCGAATGCACTACAGTTTCCTACATAACTAATATCATGTCTTGACACAATGCAAACATCATCTTTAACCGGGTGACTATAAAGTATGTTGTTGGATATAATACGAATTATGCAGAGGGATGAGAGTGACTAGAAGGGACTTGTCCATCTCACAATAGAGAGAAATATCCATAGGCCCTTGGTATGTTAAATTATGGAAATGCATGTCCATGCTCAGATATTATCAATAAGGGATTATTGATATATATTTGATTAGACAGTTTAACTAAAAATCAAGAAATATATAAATAAGCTATATAAGGATGACTTGACCATGTCCTATGCTTAATTGAGATATCACGTGGCAAGATGATTTGATATTAGTCGATAACAAGGTTTATTCGGACCATCGAATTATTCATTTAAACTGGGTAATCATAACGTCTTGCTCGAGGCCGCTTTTGATTTGTGAGTTTGATAAAATTATTTTATGCTCAATGCCATTTTAAATGAACCTATAGGGTCACACACTTAAACGAACTCGACGGGCATTTATCTTGTATTATCAATTTAAAATTTACATATATAATTATATATATATATATATATATATATATATAGTGGCGCGTTCTATGCAGTACCAATATTAGATGCAGTACTTTACAGTACTAATTTATGCATGAGTTTTGTACTAATTATGCATGAAATATATGCATTTCGTGCATCAAAATTTCAATGCATTAAAATATGCAATATATGCATCAAAATATCGATACATTAAAATATTAGATTATATGCATCAAATTTTTGTGAGAATTAATGCATTGAAATTTTGATGCACGAAATGCATATATTTCATGCATAATTAGTATAAAACTCATGCATAAATTAGTACTGTAAAGTACTGCATCTAATATTGGTACTGCATAGAACGCGCACATATATATATATATAAAGAGAGAGAGAGAGAGAGAGAGAGAGAGTCAAAAGGAATTAGATTCCTTGATATTGTGTCCCCTCCATCTTTTGACTAGAGGGGCCTTGAGACATGAGAATTGATTCCCCATGTCTTGTCTCCTAATTGACCAAGACTTGTGAAGGAATCAGATTCCTTCACATATTATATAGGTGAGATTGGTGTAGTGAGAGAGGAATCAAAACCTGATTTCAAAAAATAAGAAGATTATTTTCTAAATTTTGGAAATCGGAAGGCAGATAGGAGCTAGCACACCGAGCCCATTCGTAACTTGTTCGTTGTGTGGATACCGGTGGAGGTCGTTCCCAATTCGCAACGTCTGGAGGTGGTCAAACAACCTTCAATGCAAGGTAACTATCTCCACCATCGATCTTTCATAATATACATGGATCCTCAGACGGGTTTCACAAATTAAATTTATTTCCGCTGCGTATTTATACTCGTAAAACCCTAACAAATAGCATATAAAATGCATATCGAAAAGCATCTTGTAATTTACAAAAAAGCATATGAAACACACATTTAGTAACATTTGGATTTATGCAGTCAAATAATGCCAAACGTTTTGAAGCTAACATAGAAATTTTAACTTTTTTTATATATGTAATATGTCTCTCGAAATATATATCATGGCAGTCCAATTAATTTGATGTATTTTGCATCTAAAACTATTAATAAATGAGTAATTTTAAGGATTATTGAGGTAGAATGATATTTAAATATTAATATCATTTAGATGCTTATCAAAGGTGTATTTCAGATGTTGTTAATGCATAAAAAAAGATCCTGGTAAATGTGTATTTTAAATACTATTAAGCACGATATTGATAAATACCAAACTTTTAGACATAATCGAAATATCAGAGCGAGGTTTCAAATACCAAACTTTTTAAAAGTGATAAAATACATACATATTTTATATTTTTAGGTACGCAATATGTATCTTGAATTGTGGACCATGAAAAAATAATTAATTTGATATATTTTCATCAAATATAAGAATAAAAATGAGTAAGTTATAATAGTTTAAATATAAAGACGATTTATTAAAAATACCATATTGTCCCTCCAATTATAAATTCAGAAATTCGACCATCATACAAAAATAAAGGAAAATCGTCAGATTTTATCAATTAAAAGGCTATGATTGGTTCCTAATTCCTATACGGAGACATGATCCATAAATGAACCAAACTCTATATAAAATATATGTGTCTGTTTTAGGAGAAAGTAAAAAGACTGTAAATAGAGTCAATCAATTGTATTCATAACACTGATAGAGGGGCCTTTATATAGGCATTACAATGAGAGTCCTTCCATACATAGGATTCCTAAATAAGGTAAGACATCTAATAGGATCCTACTACCTCTAGAAGGATCTAAAACCTTCCATCTATGTATCTACAATCAGTATTAGGTAAGACACATCACGGAAATAATAATTCCCGGAACACTCCCCCTGTGTCGAGCACTAATACAACAATTGTGCAGAAGATGTTGCCTTCATAAAAACCTATTCCAAGCCAAAACAAAACCCCATGGGAAAAATAAAGGCTTGATGAGGAAAAGATTGCAACGCACCAATATAACATTTCATGTATACTCCATCTGATGAATACATAACGACTCCCCCTGATGAGTACCTCAAATCATAAGAGTCGGATGCCAAGTTGCCCTCACAACTATACCAAGGAAAAACCCAGTGGGAAAAATACCTCTTGGCCTAAGTTGAACAGAAGTACAACGCATCATTGTATGGATGTTCTCATAGGTCGCCTCGTTAAAAACCTTACCAAGTGAAAACCCAATGGGAAAAAACAAACCTTGGTCTAAGGACAAAAAGAGCGCGACACATCCAAAGTGCAGAGTCACTAAAGACTTATCAAGTTTTCCAAAGTCTTGACCTCCATGCATTAAATCAGTCATAACTTCTTCGATTCAATAGGTATCGATGAAACTGTAAGAATGTATGAAAACTAGACACCAATAGCTTTTTATTCACATACAGTACGTAACCTAGATCGACCTGAGCAGATCACAAAGCTCTATCGAAGTTGACTCAGCAAATTACCGGACATATCCTGTCCTACTTTGCAACAATAGTCATATGTCACTCAACATGATGGATGTGATCAAATGGTTGGTTTCCTTGTAAAGTAGATACAAACCTTTCCAATGGTACCAATTTCACCATTTTCCAACAAGTGATCTACGTTGTAGGTCATATGGGAGATAGACCAACACATTCTGGGCAGATTCGGGTATCAGTTTTCAAGTGTCCTTTTATTGAGATAGAGCGAGCTTCAAGCTTCTTGTCAATCACATACATTGCGTGAGCGCATCCTAGGACATCATCACAGTGGCTTTACCGGATTATTACGAATGAGTACATCGAGTAAAACATGAGTACATAATACCGTACTTTTCTCTTAAGACTGCATCATCACTTAAGTGAGCCAAATCTTATTATGACTTCGACTAGTCATTGGGAATCATATAGGCATTACTTTATCATCTCTTTGGAAAACCGTCTCTTAGATTGCCTTAAACTGATTGATGAATACGCATCATCAAGTGTCCCCAAGATCCTTTCATTCTTAACTTTGGATTTAGTGGAATCTCTTAGTCTCACAAGAGTACATCACTATGAACCCTTAGTTTTACACACAAAAGCTTCCTATCTCTTCCAAATCAAGTATATACTTAGTATGCGTTCCCGACAATCACTTGTCGACGCGCTTCGTGGTTAGGAGCCACTTGATTTGAGTCTGATCCACCACGAGATCCTTTCATCACGTAACTTAGTTCCCCACTAAGATAAGATTTAACCACAAGCTGCACGTCAGTTTTTAGGAAACTATCTAACTGAAAATATAGTGGATGTTATAACATCCATTACGATAGCACAACTAAGTTTCGTGTCATCGTAGTCGATTCCAGTGCGTTCATGAGAAACCTCGCGCCATGAGGTGAGTTTAACTCATTCTCTCACTCACTTTAACAAAGTATACGGATAGATCTTATCTTTGGAGTGTCGGCACCCCTTCAACAAATGGCTATCACTTTGTTCACACTCGAGTCGCATATATTTCCATTTTAGGCCAAGGCTAAAACGTTGTAGATTTTCAACGAAGTATGGTTCGATTAAACTCACGATCCACGTCCTCATGTACCGGCTTTATTCATAGAGTACTCTTTATGGATTGTCATTCATTGAGGCGTCCCCCAATGATGACTATAATCCAGAATCACATGAGACGGATGAGTTTATTTGATCACATGATCAAGTTTCATGTATCAAACTCGCATACATTCTTAGCGAGAGTATTTATCGAACCAAGTGGCATCCCAATATTCTCTGAGATCCACGACCTAGTAACACCATCTACCACAACGTGTGGTGTTACCATATCACCATTTATAGGTGACGAACGTCCATGACCGGACACAATCCTTGCAGACATGTTTGCAGCATGTATTTAATCTCGTCACTTTAGGGAACTTGGTGAGGCACAGTAGGGACAAACTACGACAATTCCAAGTCGTTCTACTCGAACATGATCGTTCGCATCTCCCCCTAACGACGGGAAGACTGGCTCATCAAAGTGACTTACGAGATCGTCTACCAAAGTATATTCTAAACGGACTATGAGTGAAAGCGCATGTCATATTTATCATTTATAACCCGTCATAATGCGTTGTGGTGACGCACTTTGGCACATGAACATGTGGACTATAAAGGTTTTCATTGTTAACACAATCTAGTTAACAAAATGCATACTGTTACACTCGTAACTAAACATTTGAATGATGATAGGTATAGGTAATATGACATGTTTACCAATGCTACATATCCGTAGCTACTGGTCTTGAGAATTCAACAAAACCGCCACCATATACCACCGGGATCGAACATAAAGAAAAGATTGAACCGATGATAGGCCGTTGGTTTTATCGAACCTTTAGTGCTTTATTGAAGAGTTCACTCCCTTCACCAGCCCCAAACACCTCAAAATTTCGTGATCATATATAAACGGGTGGTTAGGATTCCAAAACCATCAACCTTGTGGTCAAAAATTGATCGAAATGACATCGAACTGGTTGTTGGGATGGCTGGTGGTATGTGAAAACTTCATTTAAGTGCTTCACCTCCTTCCAAGTCTCCAAATGGCACCAAAATTTGTGAGAAGGTAGCCTTGGATGTGAGGAAGTACTCGTTAAAATTTCACTTTAAGAATTGGTCTAAAATTGGGTGAACTGACCTTTACAATGACTGGTCCGCAAGTTGGACAAGCATAAACTCAGGTTTCATCAACTTATCAATCATTGTCAAAGGAACCACAACATATAAATGTTATTACTTGAGTACGACCATTTGTGAACACCATCATAGCATCATAAGCCACCCAGGCTAATACTTATGATCATGTATGTATAAGGACTCGCTGAAAAGGGAGAACTCAGCACCATGCTTATGCGAGTCGCTACATTATTCTCTTTAGCATAGGAGGGTGTCATCTCCTAATCGTGCCAAAGAATAGGCTTTAATCAATGAACATGGCTAAGAAGGATCATTAGGGGGCACATGTTTATGAAAACAAAACGCGGATGACATAAATATCATCATCGGTCATGAGCCGTGCTCATGACTCCACCAACGTACTTTGATGTCTTTGATCCAACTAGTTTCTTTGTTCAAAGATGTCCATGACAATACCGTGGTATATGGATCATCAAACTATCTAAACTCCGGACTATTAAAGCCTAAATGTGTCAATGTCCCAATACATCTTCTGGTTACAAAAACCGATGCAAGTCGGACCATATTGACTCATGAATATTTTCCCTTTTCACATATCCAATACAAATGATGCATAAGATTTTATTCTAACAAATCACAATGAGATGCTATGAGTGATACACTTTGGCATATATGTCGTCGAGTCATAACATGGTTCAATTGTCACGGAACATATGTGACTAGAAAACACCATTCGGCGTTCAACAACTTAAGCATTATACCACTCATTGATTGTGATGACCCATTCATCATAGTCACAATGGATTTATAAACCGAAATCTCAAAATATCGTGTTCCTTGAAAATGGCTTAATACGCACTCAATTTCGCTTGCAAAATTTTACAAACATGAGCATAGCGAACACTCTAACATCATAGAGATTTTATACCAGATACGATCAAAATGATCTATCATATTGAGTGCATAACATGGCAAGGTTATAGGCCTAAGGGGCAAAATCACGACACAAGCATGGCGTAAAACTACCATGCATACGCTCGACTTTCTTATAAGGGTGCGTATTTTGGGCTTCCCCAAGGAAACTGTTTTTCAACATTTGAAAGATGATATTTTAGCGTACAATGTATACCAAAAATCGCATCATCTATGGCAAATTAGGCCAAAAAGAGGTTGAAAAACATGTGTCATAAGACCACTTGCAAATTTAAGATGGGAACCAAGTTGGTTGGGATAAAAGTTAGCACAATTGCTGGAAATAAAATTCTGCGCAGCTTGACCTTTGTTCACTAAAACAGTGATAACTCCATCGTTTGGAAGACTATGGACGAACGGTCAGATGTTCTGGAAACTAGACTTCCGTATATTTCTATCCATAGGTTGTGCACCACACGGATCATTAAATTCAGATCACAGTGCATGATTTAATTGGCTGTTTTAGTATTTCCCAAGTTTAGTGAGAAAACAAGGTTGAGGCCATATCGAATGGCATAATTGTTGATGTAAAAACATGGCAATGACAGCCATAGGTGCGTTTAAACGCATCAGTGTGTTTGATTTCTCATCTCGACTAATGATCATTTCGGTAACTCTAACTTGGTAGACTTGCAGAGAGAGTAGGAATGTCGGTACAGCTAAGGCTGTTTAAAAACCACTTATTCCGTTTGAACTTTCAAGGCATAAACAAATACCAAGGAGGATGAGCCTAGTCATGATCAAAAGTGTAGACAAAATCCACCAAAATGCATCAAATCAACCAAGAATTTTAATTCTCAATTTGCAAGTATACGTCATAATAGCCATGTTATGTGGATGCAACGCGGTGCATCAATATTAAGCATTTTGAACCATGAGATATAATGAATATACCATAACCAACTCGTCTTGACCATCCAATAAGATCGACTAAACATAGTCAAATGTATAAGGCACATGCCTTTACAAATACTTGGAATAGTATTCGGACCTATAGTCATACGAACTATAAACGAGGTCAACGAATTCATGTACTTAACGCAATATGCCATTGCTTTACATGTTAAAATTCATGAGAATTACTCTTACACTCTTTCATATATCATATTGCAAGGAGACGGTGCATGACTACACCCACATGCAATATTTTATTTTAATAAAATGAAAGATGGAGTTTTCCAAGTATGAGATTGGGTCAAGACCAAGTGGTGTTCGCTCAATTCAACGTGACAGATTCGTCACAAATCGATTTTAACCACGACATATCCGTCGTAATCGTTGTTTGTCCGTCACAAATTCGTGACTAATCATGAACAAGTTATAACTTTACCGTTACCGACAATGTTCATTTTTTTTTCAATTGTTGGTTCAAAATCGACAAAACGCGACGTCAAATCGCACCCAAAACGTGGTGTGTGCAACAACCACAAATATCGACTTTCAATAATTATCCGTGACTCCCCCAGGACCGTCACACAGTTTACTTCGACATACGAGAGTGATACCACCTCTCATAGTCTCATCCACCGCATAGTAGCGTGGGAGATAAAGAACCCAAATACCCAATTCCCAAAAAAAATTCCCCAAAAGAGAGGAATTGAAAAACGGGAACTTTAATAAAATCTTACGGGTACTTGGTTCATATTTGCTTTGATCCTTGAACGGGAGCTTCTCTCCATATGAGCAACATATTCTCGTGGTACTCGGTTCCATATTTGCTTTGATCCTTGAACGGGATAACAAATATGGCTTTTCTCCATAGCTTGCACATCATCATGAGCAACGTATTTTCCTATATGCACGTAAAACATAAACATGGTAAGATTCATAAGTGTACAAATTAATGAACAAATGAATCATTAATTAGGAAAAGATGGAGAGTTGAGAAACGCCGGGATAGGGCTACTGGGCTCGATAATTCGGCCGAAAAAGGACTCGAGCGCAGCGATGCAACAGCTCGGTATTGGATGAGGTCGGATCTCCAAATTTCCTCGTCAAAATCTGCTTCTGTTCGGCAGCAGATTCAGTAATCAATATTACTCAGAATCCGATCTCCACCGGTGAATATACTATTTGTGTTGGCAAGTTGCTGTAAAAATTTCACACCGATCCGACGGTTAACGAATCGGGAAACATGTTTTTAGTACGACTGCACTGTGCAGAAAATTTATGCGAGGAAATTCTCGTCTCTCGTTTTTTTTGTGTGTAAAAATCTGCTTCTGTTCGCGTACAGTTTCATCGAGAAATACTACTCCAAATCAGATCTCCACTATTGAACTTGTAGTTCTTACTTCGTGAAGGGACATAAACGGGTTGAATAGGGCAGAAAAACGGACTGGAGAAAAAAAAACGGATTCTGTATGGCTTCCCGCAAAAACTGATCCACTGTGTTAACCAAATCATCCGACGACCAGAACACAAATTTAAACTCGAACCCGAACCTGAGCCCTCAGCTATCTCATCTTGATTATTACTTCTAGTAACAGAATCCTTCGTCGAGGAAAGCATGAGCCGGCGCATGTTGGCCTCCACATCAGCAATCTCCCACGACTCAGGACCGTCCTCCGATGAGGGAGGAGACGACACTGCAGCAGGGCCTTCCATAATTGCCTCGAACAACTGTATTTTGATTAATACTCAGCGATTCTCAAGCCTTGGGTTCTAAAACAGTGAATCGTCAAATCCAGATTAGGGTTCAGACGAGGAGAAAGAGATGGGAAGATAGGATTAGACGCGCAGCTGGGTCACAAACGGAAAGAAAACGAAGATGTGGGCAGGGGGATTGGGCTGCATCACGAGCAGTTGTTGGGCAAATCAGATCTGATGTCCGGCGGCGGCGATCTGGTTTGCAGATCTGGATTGGGGAGCGGTGCGGCGCGGTGGAATTTAGGGTTTTCGGCCGCGGTTTTTTTTAATTTCGGATTTTTTATAGCTCTGGGGGTAGATTACGTGCTGATAACGTGTTTCAGGAGAAGTAAAAAGACTGTAAATAGAGTCAATCAATTGTATTCATAACACTGATAGAGGGGCCTTTATATAGGCATTACAATGAGAGTCCTTCCATACATAGGATTCCTAAATAAGGTAAGACATCTAATAGGATCCTACTACCTCTAGAAGGATCTACAACCTTCCATCTATGTATCTACAATCAGTATTAGGTAAGACACATCACGAAAATAATAATTCCCGGAACAATGTCCTTATTATAAGTCTCTATTTTCTATTTTGTCCAAGTATATATATATATATATATATATATATATATATATATATATATATACACATATATAAAGAGAGTAATCATATAAAAAAGATCCATATATATGTTGGAATCTGAACCATTAAAGCTTTTTTAAGATAAAATGAATAAGTTTTTTATAAGTGCTCTCAAACAATTATAAAAAGATAGTCAAATTGACTTATATTTTTTACCTTTCAACCTTTAAAATGGGACTTATAATAAGAATTGAGTGAAGTACTAACTTCATTTAGTTTTTATTGCAACATTAACTTTCAATGTCTAATTTTAATTATTAATATTTTTATTTTTATATTAGTAAAGATACAAAAAGCAACTTTCATTTCGTCTACTAAAACCTGTAAAAATAAAATGAAACGAATGGCAACGAAAACACGAATGTTTACATGAAATTTATGAAAATTCACATTATATTTTCAAATTTTAAAGTTTAGTATAAACAGAATTTATTAAATATATATTTTTATTAAATTAAATATAAAATATTATATTTATTTATTTATTTATTTCGTGTACCTCGTATCGTGTCGTGTGCCCAAAGGGTAAACACAAAACCGACACTAAATCTCGGTCGTGTACTTTCGTGTTCGTGTATTTTCGTGTCGTGTACTCAAAATGCAAACTCAAACACTAAATTTTCGTGTCGTTTTCGTGTCGTGTTTTCGTATCGTGTGGTAAACTGCCGGGTCTAATTTGTTACTGCACTATTATGCTATTTGGAATATACAATTAATGACAGGGACTAAAAAAGAACGTTTTAGAAATTACAGGGATCAAAATAACATTTCAATTTTCGTAGGGACTAAAAGCAAAAATCACGCAAATTACAGGGACGAAAAGCATTATTTTTCATTTAAAAATAAACGGAGGTTAACGGCAGGGACTAAAAAATAACGTTTTAGAAATTACAGGGATGAAAATAACATTTTAATTTTCGTAGGGACTAAAAGCAAAAATCGTGCAAATTACAGGGACGAAAATCATTGTTTTCCCAAAATAGATTGAGTAAATTTTAATAACATACAACGAAATAAATGTTGAAATTTATTTTTATATTGGCATACCAAAGTACAATAAATATGCTGGAACTTGTCGGTTCGAAGAGGAAAAAATAAGAAATCGGAATCAAATCGCAAAATTCTTAATCGGTCCAGTTTTACAAGATTTGTTTGCCCGGACCGCATCAAAACCAAACTGGCAAAAATTTATGATTCATTGATTCTACGATACATGGACAAATAATGTATATATATATATATATATATATATCAGTTTTTGGGTTGGTTCTCAATTCGATTTTGACTAATAATGTGGACTATGGTTAATAATAAAGTAGTTGTTGTTTCAGGAAAAAGTAAAAAGACAGTAAATACGAGTCAATCAATTGTATTCATAACACTGATAGAGGGGCCTTTATATAAGCATTACAATGAGAGTCCTTCCATACATAGGATTCCTAGATAAGGTAAGACATCTAATAGGATCCTACTACCTCTAGAAGGATCTAGAACCTTCCATCTATGTATCTACAACCAGTATTAGGTAAGACACATCACGGGATTAATAATTCCCGGAACACTCCCCATGTGTCGAGCACTAATACAACAATGGTGCAGAAGATGTTGCCTTCGTAAAAACCTATTCCAAGCCAAAACAAAACCCCATGGGAAAAATAAAGGCTTGATGAGGAAAATATTGCAACGCACCAACATAACATGTCATGTATACTACCCCTGATGTATACATAACGACTCCCCCTGATGAGTACCTCAAATCATAGGAGTCGGATGCCAAGTTGCCCTCACAACTATACCAAGGAAAAACCCCAGTGGGAAAAATACCTTTTGATCTAAGTTGAACAGAAGTACAACGCATCATTGTATGGATGTTCTCATAGGTCGCCTCGTTAAAAACCTTACCAAGTGAAAACCCAATGGGAAAAAACAAACCTTGGTCTAAGGACAAAAAGAGCGCGACACATCCAAAGTGCAGAGTCGCTAAAGACTTATCAAGTTTTCTAAAGTCTTGACCTCCATGCACTAAATCAGTCATAACTTCTTCGATTCAATAGGCATCAACGAAACTGTAAGAACTTATGAAAACTAGACACCCATAGCTTTTCATTCACATACAGTACGTAACCTAGATCGACCTGAGCAGATCACAAAGCTCTATCGAAGTTGACTCAGCAAATTACCGGACATATCCTATCCTACTTTGCAACAATAGTCATGTCACTCAACATGATGGATGTGATCAAATGGTTGGTTTTCTTGGAAAGTAGACACAAACCTTTCCAATGGTACCAATTTCACCATTTTCCAGCAAGTGAGCTGCCTTGTAGGTCATATGGGAGATAGACCAACACATTCTGGGCAGATTCGGGTATCGGTTTTCAAGTGTCCTTTTTATCGAGATAGAGCGATCTTCAAGCTTCTTGTCAATCACAGACATTGCGTGAGCGCATCCTAGGACATCATCACAGTGGCTTTACCAGATTATTACGAATGAGTACATCGAGTCAAACATGAGTACATAATACCGTACTTTTCTCTTAAGACCGCATCATCACTTAAGTGAGCCAAGTCTTATTATGACTTCGACTAGTCATTGGGAATCATATAGGCATTACTTTATCGTCTCTTAGGGAAACCGTCCCTTAGATTGCCTTAAACCGATTGATGAATACGCATCATCAAGTGTCCCCAAGATCCTTTCATTCTTAACTTTGGATTTAGCGGAATCTCTTAGTCTCACAAGAGTACATCACTATAAACCCTTAGTTTTACACGCAAAAGCTTCATATCTCTTTCAAATCAAGTATATACTTAGTATGCGTTCCTGAAAATCACTTGTCGACGCGCTCCGTGGTCAGGAGCCACTTGATTTGAGTCTGATCCTACCACGAGATCCTTTCATCACTTAACTTAGTTCCCCACTAAGATAAGATTTAACCACAAGCTGCACGTCAGTTTTTGGGAAACTATCTAACTGAAAAGATAGTGGATGCTATAACATCCATTACGATAGCACAACTAAGTTTCGTGTCATCGTAGTCGATTCCAGTGCGTTCATGAGAAACCTCGCGCCATGAGGTGAGTTTAACTTCTTCTCTCACTCGCTTTAACAAAGTATACGGATAGATCTTATCTTTGGAGTGTCGGTACCACTTCAACAAAGGGCTATCACTTTGTTCATACTGGAGTCGCATATGTTTCCATTTTAGGCCAAGGCTACAACGTTGTAGATTTTCAACGAAGTATGGTTCGATTAAACTCACATTCCACGTCCTCATGTACCGGCTTTATTCATAGAGTACTCTTTATGGATTGCCATTCATTGAGGCATCCCCCAATGATGACTATAATCCAGAATCACATGAGACGGATGAGTTCATTTGATGAGATGATCAAGTTTCATGTACCAAACTCGCATACATTCTGAGCGAGAGTATTTATCGAACCAAGTGGCATCCCAATACTCTATGAGATCCACGGCCTAGTAACACCGTCTACCACAATTCGTGGTGTTACCATATCACCATTTATAGGTGACGAACGTCCATGACCGGACACAATTCTTGCAGACATGTTTGCAGCATGTATTTAATCTCGTCACTTTAGGGAACTTGGTGAGACACAGTAGGGACAAACTACGACAATTCCAAGTCGTTCTACTCGAACATGATCGTTCGCATCTCCCCCTAACGACGGGAAGACTGGCTCATCAAAGTGACTTACGAGATTGTCTGCCAAGGTATATTTTAAGCGGACTATGAGTGAAAGCGCATGTCATATTCATCATTTATAACCCGTCATAATGTGTTGTGGTGACGCACTTTGGCACATGAACATGTCGACGATAAAGGTTTTCATTGTTAACATAATCCAGTTAACAAAATGCATATGGTTATACTTGTAACTAAGCATTTGAATGATGATAGGTATAGGTGAATATGACATGTTGACCGATGCTACATAATCGTAGCTACTGGTCTTTTGAGAATCCAACAAAACCGCCACCATGCACCACCGGGATCGAACATAAAGAAACGATTGAACCGATGATAGGCCATTGGTTTTATCGAACCTCTAGTGCTTTCTTGAAGAGTTCACTCACTTCACCAGCCCCAAACACCTCAAAGTTTCGTGAGCATGTATAAACGGGTGTTTAGGATTCCAAAACCATCAACCTTGTGGTCAAAAACCGATCGAAATGACATCGAACTGGTTGTTGGGACGGCTGGTGGTATGTGAAAACTTCATTTAAGTGGTTCACCTCCTTCCAAGTCTCCAAATGGCACCAAAATTTGTGAGAAGGTAGCCTTGGATGTGAGGAAGTACTCGTTAAAATTTCACTTTAAGAATTGGTCTAAAAGTGGGTGAACTGACCTTTACAATGACTGGTCCGCAAGTTGGACAACCATAAACTCAGGTTTCATCAACTTATCAATCATTGTCAAAGGAACCACATAACATATAAATGTTATTACTTGAGTACGACCATTTGTGAACACCATCATAGCATCATAAGCCACCCAGGCTAATACTTATGATCATGTATGTATAAGGACTCGGTGAAAAGGGAGGACTCAACACCATGCTTATGCGAGTCGCTACATTATCCTCTTTAGCATAGGAGGGTGTCATCTCCTAATCGTGCCAAAGAATAGGCTTTAATAAATGAACATGGCTAAGAAGGATCATCGGGGGGGTCTTTGGCGTCACATATGCTTATGAAAGCAAGACGCGGATGACATAAATATCATCATCGGTCATGAGCCCTGCTCACGACTCCACCAACGTACTTTGGTGTCTTTCATCCAACTAGTTTCTTTGTTCAAAAAAAGTGATGTCCATGACAATACCGTGGTATATGGATCATCAAACTATCCAAACTCCGGACTATTAAAGCCTAAATGTGTCAATGTCCCAATATATCTTCTGGTTACAAAAACCGATGCAAGCCGAACCATATTGACTCATGAACATTTTTCCTTTTCACATATCCAATACAAGTGATGCATAAGATTTTATTCTCATAAATCACAATAAGATGCTATGAGTGATACACTTTGGCATAACATGGTTCAATTGTTATGGAACATATGTGACTAGAAAACGCCATTCGGCATTCAACAACTTGAGCATCATACCGCTCATTGATTGTGATGACCCATTCATCATAGTCACAATGGATTTATAATACGAAATCCAAAAATATTGCGTTCCTTGAAAATAGCTTAATACGCACTCAATTTCGCTTGCAAAATTTTACAAATATGAGCATAGCGAACACTCTAACAACATAGAGATTTTATACCACATACGATCAAAATGATCTATCATATTGAGTGCATAACATGGCAAGGTTATATGCCTAAGGGGCAAAATTACGACACAAGCATGGTGTAACACTACCATGCACATGCTCGACCTTCTTATAAGGGTGCGTATTTTGGGCTTCCCCAAGGAAACTGTTTTTCAACATTTGAAAGATGATAGTTTAGCGTACAATGCATACCAAAAACTGCATCATCTATGGCAAATTCGGCCAAAAAGAGGTTGAAAAATATGTGTCATAAGACCACTTGCAAATTTAATATGGGAACCAAGTTGGTTGGGACAAAAGTTAGCACAATCGGTGGAAATAAAATTCCGCGCAGCTTGACCTTTGTTCACTAAAACAGCGATAACTCCCTTGTTAGGAAGTCTATGAACGAACGGTCAGATGTTCTGGAAACTAGACTTCCGTATATTTCTATCCATATATTGTGCACCACACAGATCATTAAACTCAGATCACAGTGCATGTTTTAATTGACTGCTTTAGTATTTCCCAAGTTTAGTGAGAAAACAAGGTTGAGACCATATCCAATGACATAAGTGTTGATGCAAAAACATGGCAATGACAGCCATAGGTGCGTTTAAATGCAGCAGTGTGTTCGATTTCTTATCTCGGCTAATGATCCTTTCGGTAACTCCAACTTGGTGGACTTGCAGAGAAAGTAGGAATGTCGGTACAGCTAAGACTGTTTAAAAACCACTGATTCCGTTTAAACTTTCAAAACATAAACAAATACCAAGGAGGATGAGCCTAGAGGTGTTCGGCGGTTCAAAACCACCGGTTTTTTGAACCGCCGGTTCCGGTTTGCCAAAAATCGGAACCGGAACCGAACTGCCTTATAGCGGTTCACGGTTACGGTTTTGAACCGTGAACCGGTTCGAACGGAATCGAACCGGGTTCAAGCGGTTCGCGGTTTTTTTTTTTTTTTAATTTTTAAATTATAATTTGAAAAAAAAAATTGGGTAAAAATTGGGCTTGAGCTTAATTGAGATATTAAAGTCTAAACTTGAATTTTGTAATTTTAAATCTTTGAATTAAGCGCCTACGTATTTGATATCCGTAACTTTAGAGTTTAGGATTCAAAATCAAAGTCCTCGTAGTTCATTTTTAAATTTGTTGGGGGGAAGGAAAAAAAAATGGACTTGAGCTTAATTCAAATATTCAAAGTTAAAATTAAGAATTTCAATTTTAAATATTTGGATTAAGTTGCCTACGTATCCCCTTACCTTAGGAATCAAAGTCCTCGTAGTTCACTTACCTTATACTTACCTTAGGTAGCGGAGGTGGAGGCGGAGAGGAGATGGTTCAATCACCCAAGTCAACCGAATCATTGCTAGATCCGGTATCATATGTATCACTGTCTTCTTGTTCATTATAGTTTGGTTCTTGTTGGCGTAACTCGGCTTTCACCCAATCATTCAATAATGCTTGGGCTTCAAGATTTTGAGGCGTCAATCGAGATCGTCGTTCATCCAGAATGTATCCTCCTACACTGAAGGCTTGTTCAACAGAAACTGTTGAGGCGGGGACAACTAGTATTTCCTTCGCAATCGTGGCAACTACGGGAAATATTGTAGACCTTTTGCCCACCACTTAAGAAGATTGTTATTACCATCCGAACCACGTTCTAAAGCTCCCAATTCACAAGTAGTTAAATAATTTTCAAGTTCTTGATAAGCATTACTTTGGTACCTTATTCGTTTCGGATAAATCTTCTTGATAGCCATTCCATTCACTAAGATCCTAATAGCAAAACCAAAAGAAGATGTACTACTACTAGAAGGAATGTGAACAGGAGAAGAAGAACCCGTACCAAGATCAAGACTACCACTATAACTACATGCATATTCACGATAAAGAGTAGATAATAAATTTTTTGCATTTTGAACTAACTCGCTAGGATTTAGAGGACTAAAATTAGCAATAGGATTAGGAAATAAAGCATTATAGTAAAGTGAAAGTAATTTTAGCAAACCTTCCTCTCTAACTTGAGGATCTAAAAGTTTAGCAACTAAAAAAACCGGAGGAATGTAGGTGAAATATTTAATCCATTTGTCTCTCATTTCTTTTATACAATTAAATAACTCGGGAACTTTAATTAAAGACTTGAATACAAGTACAATTTTAACACAATGTTCAACAACAAGTGTAGAAGTAGGATAATAAACACCGAACAAAGATTCAGTTGCCTCTTTAAAGATTTTTAAAAGTGCCATTAAACTAGAGCACTTATCCCATTGAGATGGCAATAAGCAAACGGGTACTTGTTCTTCGTTATAAAAATTGCATAATGCAATACGATATTCATAACTATCATTTAACAAATTGTAAGTAGAATTCCAACGATTTGGCACATCTTTTGAAAATTTTTTTGGATGCATATTATTTTTTATGCAATATCTTTTCCATTTTTTACCTAGAGCCGAATGTCTAATTAAATACATTATTGCTTCACGAATAGGAGCATATGCTTCTTGTAAAATAGTTAAACCATCTTGAACACATAAATTAAGAACATGACAAATACACCTAACATGAAAAAATTTACCACCAAGAGATGGCTCACATATTGCAATAAGTGATTCTAAACTAGCTGTATTGGAGCTAGCATTATCAAAAGAAATTGACAAAAATTTTTTTACTAAATTATATTCAGATAAAATTGTATGAATTTTATGCGAAATATTTTGAGCGGTATGTGGGATATTAAACTCTCTAAAACCAATTAAACGTTTTTGTATAGTCCAAGAATCATCAATCCAAATACAAGTAATTCCCATATATGAATTTGCTTCCCAATGATCACTCCAAGCATCGGAACATATACAAACTTTATGATCTAAGTTTAAAAACATATTTGCTAAAATTAATTTTGCCTCGCTAGTAGTTTTTCGAATATCACGAGTTACGGTGGAGCGTGAAACTTTTTACTAGCGGGATTAAAACTTAGTTGAGTGAAATTTTCATACATTTGGTCGTCGGCAAAGTTAAAAGGAAGAGATTTACCACAAACAAACTTAGCTAATTCTTTTCTAGCGGTAATTGGATTAAATTTAAATAAAGTACTATTACCTTGATTGGGGGCATTAGGCAGCGTCGCCGTGCCTCGAAGTTGGGTTTGATTAGACTCGATGCCAACTTTGTCGGGATGTTGTCTTTGTATATGGCCATTGAGTGTCCCGTAACCTCCTCCTTTTTAAACTTGTACATTTTATCGCAATAGTTGCACTTGGCCAAGAAATGGCCGACCGGATGCAACGTCGTCCATTTTTGTATAATGGATCGCAAATAATGGAGATTTCACTCGGATGGTTTCCTTTGTTTTGGTTTTGTTGGTTGCTCTAGCTCATCATCTTCATGAATCGATTTTGAGGCTTCAAACATTTCGTTGATTTGTTCCTCGGTTAATTCATCGGGAACATAATCTCCAAAATTCGGACTTGGTATAGAATGAGAACTCGGAGTATGAGTAGGAGGAGGAGTACTACCACTAGCACCGCCTCTTCCACGTCGAGGAATGCCGGTGATAGCCTTTCCCTTTCCCCGATTGAATTGACCACTTGACATTTTTTCGAATTAAAAGTGTATACTTGATAGTTGAGATAATAGAAATTAGAGAGAAAGTTGATAGTTGGTGTGAGAAAAATGAAGGATGTGAGGGGGGTATTTATAGGTGTAAAAATGTAAAAAAAAAAAAAAAATTTTGAAAATGTGACCGTTGAACCGCCGGTTCCCGGTTGAACCGCCGGTTCACAACGGCCACATTTTTGAATTTTTGAATTTTTGAATTTTTTTTTTTTTTTTTGAAACCGCCGGTTCGCGGTTCGTCATTTTGACGAACCGGAACCGAACCGTCTAAAAACGGTTCACGGTTCCGGTTTTGAATCGAACCGTGGTCAACGGTTAACCGAACCGCGGTCAACGGTTCAAAACCGGCGGTTCGGCGGTTCGAACCGGAACCGTGAACACCTCTAGATGAGCCTAGTCATGATCAAAAGTGTAGACAAAATCCACCAAAGTGCATCAATCAACCAAGTATTTTAATTCTCAATTTGCAAGCATACGTCATAATAGCCATGTTATATGGATGCAACGCGGTGCATCATAATTAAGCATTTTGAACCATGAGACATAATGAATATACCATAACCAACTCGTCTTGACCATCTAATAAGATCGACTAAACATAGTCAAATGTATAAGGCACATGCCTTTACAGATACTCAGAAAAGTATTCGGACCTATAGTCATACGAACTATAATCGAGGTCAACGAATTCATGTATTTACCGCAATATGCCATTGCTTTACATGTTAAAATCCATGAGAATTACTCGTACATTCTTTCATATATCATATTGCAAGGAGACGGTGCATGACTACACCCACATGCAATATTTTATTTTAATAGGATGAAAGATGGAGTTTTTCAAGTATGGGATTGGGTCAAGACCAACGTGGTGGTCGCTCAATTCATCGTGACAAATCCGTCACAAATCGATTTTAACCACGACATATCCGTCGCAATCGATGTTTGTCCCATTTGTACGTCACAAATCCGTGACTAATCATGAACAAGTCATAACTTTACCGTTACCGACAATATTCATTTTATTCAATTGTTGGTTTAAAATCGACAAAACGGCGACGTCAAATCGCACCCAAAACGTGGTGTATGCAACAACCACAAATATCGACTTTCAACAAATATCCGTGACTCCTCCAGGACCGTCACACAGTTTACTTCGACATACGAGAGTGATACCACCTCTCATAGTCTCATCCACCGCGAAGTAGCGTACTAGCGTGGGAGATAAAGAATCCAAATACCCAATTCCCTAAAAAAAATTTCCCAAAAGAGAGGAATTGAAAAACGGGAACTTTAATAAAATCTTACGGGTACTTGGTTCCATATTTGCTTTGGTCCTTGAACGGGAGCTTCTCTCCATATGAGCAACATATTTCCGTGGGTACTCCATTCTATATTTACTTTGATCCTTGAACGGGATAATAAATATGGCTTCTCTCCATAGTGTGCACATCATTATGAGCAACGTATTTTCCTATATGCACGTAAAACATAAACATGGTAAGATTCATAAGTGTACAAATTAATGAACAAATGAATCATTAATTAGGAAAAGATGTAGAGTTGAGAAACGACGGGATAGGGCTACTGGGCTCGATAATTCGGCCGAAAAAGGACTCGAGCGCGGCGATGCAGCAGCTCGGTATTGGATGAGGTTGGATCTCCAAATTTCCTCGTAAAAATCTGCTTCTGTTCGGCGGCCGATTCAGTAATCAATATTATTCATAATCCGATCTTCACCGTTGAATATACAGATATTTGTGTTGGGAAGTTTTTGTCAAAATTTCACACCGATCCGACGATTAACGGATCAGAAAACATGTTTTTAGTACGACTGCGCTGTGCAGAAAATTTACGCGCGGAAATTCTCGTCTCTCGTTTTCTTTTTCTTTCGCGTACAGTTTCATCGAGAAATATTATTCCGAATCAGATCTTCACAGTTAAATTTGTAGTTTTTTGCTACATGGTTGAGAGGGTAAACAAAAATCTGATTTGTTGCAGCTGTCGGGTCGGGTCGATCAACACCGGGCGCGAACGGGATGGAGGAATCCAATCTGGTTTTTGGTCCAAGGTTCTGAACCGGGTCGGGCTTGGCTGGGCTGGAGCTGGCCGGTGGTGGCGGCGGCAGCGGGCGGCGACTGGGCAGCGGCGGCGGCAGCTGTGGTCCGGCGGCGACGGCGGCGGTCCGACGGCGGGCTGGGCTGGCCGATTTTTTTTCTTTTTTTTTTCTTTGAGCTACGTGTTGATAACGTGTTTAAGGAAAAAGTAAAAAGACAGTAAATACGAGTCAATCAATTGTATTCATAACATTGATAGAGGGGGCTTTATATAGGCATTACAATGAGAGTCCTTCCATACATAGGATTCCTAGATAAGGTAAGACATCTAATAGGATCCTACTACCTCTAGAAGGATCTAGAACCTTCCATCTATGTATCTACAACCAGTATTAGGTAAGACACATCACGGGATTAATAATTCCCGTAACAATTGTTAATTTCTTTTAAACTTCTTGACTAGTTTGAAAATTGTTGCTCCCAACTCTACCATCAACATCAACTCATGTTACAAACTCTTCTACCATCAATATCAACTTCTTTTATAAACCTCGGTTAATTTACATAATTTCTGCTAGGGGTGAGCAGAAAAACCGACAAAAACCGATAATACCGAAAATACCGAAAAAACCGAACCAATAAGATATTGGTATGGTACGGTTCTTAAAATTTTGAAAACCGAATTATGGGATTCGGTTTCGGTTTTAGATATAGATCCCGACTTTAAAAACCGAACCGAACCGATAAAACAGATGAGTATTCTGCAGACTTTGTTTTTTCTTTGTGCAGGTTGTTATGTATTGATGGACTTGTGCTGAGGAGGAAATTCAAGACTTTTGTTTAATCTGATATTGGACTTCTTGAATCCTTAGTTATTGTCATGTTATTGAAGTAGATTTTATTTTTATTCAAGCTTTGAAGTGTATTAATTATGTCTAAATCCTTCTATTTGAACTTACAATTGTATGATTTATCCCAAGTAGTTCAATTTGGGTCTGGCGCAAGCCCAACTTAAGTGGCCCATTTAATCAGCCCATTGACACCGAACCGACACCGAAACCGATCACACCGAGCCGATTTAAAACCGAATCATTTCGGTACTCAAATGCTAGATACCGATAAGATGCGGTTCGATATCGGTTTTAGCTAGAAACCGTACCAAACCGAACCGAACTCACCCCTAATTTCTGCTAGTTTTCAAATTTAAAATTATTAAATCTATAACATGTGCAGACCTGGATTAAAAACAACTATATACATACCCCGCAATGCAAATAGAAGTAATTCGATAGCCACAACAACTAAATTGAAACAAAATAATGTATCATCATCAAATAGCTACAACAACTCGCTGCAGTCAGAATAAATATGAGTACCTGATTAACAACTATGGTGGAGTAAGATGCCATAAGACCAAGACGATAAGGAAGCTGTGGATTGCCGGATCGGTGATGCGAGATGGAGAGGGGGGGGGGGGGTCGACATCCGAGAGGTTGGCGTCGCTCGGTCGCTGTTTAGGATTAGGGTTTCGTGATTTTCAAAAGGATTCCGTTTTGATTTTTATGACTGACTCGGTTTCGTGATTTTCAAAAGGATTCCGTTTTGATTTTTATGACTGATTGAGTGACTTGTCTGTATAATAATATTATCACTTACAACTATAATTAACATTAATATTTATTATTTAAATTTTGGTCTCATTCCTGGTTCGGGCGATTTGTGCGGTTCGGGTAGTTTGTGTTGTTCGGACAGTTAGGGTGGTTATGGCGATTTGTTTCGAAACTTTTAGCATGAACTGCAGATCGAACATCCAGAGATGTAAGGGAACCGAACCGCAAATCGAACACAATTTGCAATTAAGGAACCACACCAAACCAGCAGTTTTTACGCGGTTCTGATTGGTTCGACGGCTCCGAGTTTGAAAAGTCCCACCCCTAATAAGTAATAACCATTGTTCTTGCCCCTAGGACTGGCATCGGTTCCGAGATTGAACTGAATCAGTAAAAATGCAAAGTGAGGCTATATAAATCGATTTTCAGTGGCAGTAATGGAAAACTAATTGAATTGAATCGAATTCAAAAAAAACTCGATTTGTTCGGTTTAACTAGTCGGTTCGGGTGGTTGACCATTTTTTTAAATAAAATGATCATAAAACTAAATTTAAAGGAGAAGAAATGCAAATTGTTTGACAATAGATAGATCCCATCAGAATCATAATATTGTCTAGAATATGTTTTAAAAATGAAATTGATAATGCTGAATTGAGAATGTATTTGGTTTGAATATGAATTGAACAAAGCTTCATAAATAATAAAAAAGCACAATATTTAAAATATTTATTTAGTCCATTTCAAATATTTGTGTCGGTTTTCGGTTTGATATTGATTTAAATTTGTAAATCACAAAATTGAACCTAATTACATCAGATTGGTTCAATTTCGGTCCAAAATTACAGTTCTTGAATTTTCGGTAACCGATTCATTCGATTCGATCATTTTTCCGGTCTAAATCAATTTTTTGGTAACCTTTTGCTGTAATATTTGCACTTTCTATTTTTAGTAATTTCTATTTTTAGTGTATTTTCATTTCGGACTACTCGCATGTAATTATTTTGGTATTCTAAAACTATTTTGTTCTGCATTCATGGCCATCCGAACGAGTTTCGGAGTTGTTTTTTGAGATTTTACATATTGTATAACTTTTCCGCGTTTAGGCTCGATTCTCGTTAATCTCGTTCTAAACTGACGTTTCGTTACTTTTGCGAATTCCTTTAATATTTTTGGATACATTACGACTTCATGAGATTGTTAATTGGCCTCGAATCATGATTCTCGAGAGTCTGGACCGTTTTGTAATTTTTCATAGTTTTGGGGGTTTTAGATGATTTCGTAATTCTGAACCGAAATAGCCTAGATTGTTGTTAGATTAAGATTGTATGCTCGTAATCCTTGATTTTCCCTATCGTTTTGTGGACTCTGATTTCCATCATTAGTCGACTATGATCGATTACGCCCTCGTAGTGCCCGATGAATTGTTCCTAAGGGTAGAATCTAGGGTGATTCTTTATATTCCAGTAGTGTTGTAGTTGATTTAGTATCATTGTGTGCTAGGAACGAAACTTTGGAGTGAGTTTGGATCGAAGCCCTCTCCCTTCACCGTTTCTTCACGTCATAATAACCAAGGCAAGTACATATGTTACACTATTTATGTAGAATGTGAATTTGACATAGATGATGATTCATGATAAATGTGTGGATGTGTTGTTGTTGTCCTTCCGCTTGTAATTCCATATTTCTCGATTTTTCCTCATATTTGAACTTCATATCAAATGATATTAAATTGTCACGTACCGTTCACTTGTACATTATGTGGTTCGTGTAAAATCTTGGATGAAATACGTACTCCTATCTTTCCTTCAATTTTCTCGGGTTTGTAAGTCGTTAACATACGTTATGTGTTACTCATAACGTACGTAATCGGCCAGACGATTTGAGGCAGCAACTTTTGGAGACAGTGTTACGTACGCTAGCCGGGGTGATAATCCATGGATTTTGGTGGATTAATAATAATCCATGGATTTTTAAAGATTTTGGCGGATTAGAAATAATGCATGAATTAATACTAATCACCGTAGAATCTTATAAAGTTGATGGAGAGTCTTTCGGATTTATAAATGGATTTTTAGAAATTCTTCAAAATCTCATTGATTTTGGTGAGATTTCAAAACTTACAAAAAATACTAACAAATCCATCAAAATCCACCATTTTAATGGATCCAAAAAAATCCATGATTTTCGAATACCCTCAGATTTTAATGGATTGTTTTGAATCCTAATTGAATAAACCAAGATTTTAAATGACATTTTGCAATCTTAATTGAATACAACAAGGTTTTAAATGACATTATGAAATCCAAATTGAATATCTCAATATTTTAATGGATTCAAAACAATCCAAATTGAATACCCTAGAATTTCTAAAATCCAAAAAAATCCCACAAAATCCCAATTGAATACACCCCTCTAAATTGTGATTATCTTATAATTAATGTATTTATTATTATCTTAATTTACAATTATAATTTAATAATATCATGCTTTAGTCATATTTAATTACGTTGAAAACTATATATATAATATATTCAGATATTTTGAGAGATATTATTTGTTTTAAAGATAGATATGTTAGGATATTTCAGATTTTTTTAATTATTTTTATATTTTTGTAATAGATTTGTTGTCACACTTTTTTGGGTGCAACGCCATTTTATATATATATAACTTTATATATATATATATATATATATATAGTTAGTTTCCAAGCCCAATGTATCTTATTATACTCTATTAATCATTAAAGTAAATATCAAATCCCAATGTAGCTATTATAAGAATAAATACATTTTTATCTGTATATATAAAATTGTTCAATATAGAAAAAACACTTTCTAAATCGGGTAGAATAGAAATTCTAAATTGGTTAAATTATCGTTATAGATCCAGCCGATGTAGAGAGTCTGAACTTTCTACATCGATTTTCAGAACCGACCTAGAAAGTCTGCTTTCTACATCAGTTATTTAACCGATCTAGAATGTCTATTTGAACCGATCTAGAAAGTCTTATTTTTTCAAAAAAAATGACCCTAACCCAGCTCGGGTTCGATCCGACCACAACCTGCCCGGCCCGGGATCCGACCCGAGACCGGGCCTGACACAATCTTGAAATATCAATGTACTTCAATTTATTGTCATGAGAGTTTGAACCCTTGACCTTATGGTTGGGGAGTGAAGTCACAACCACTAGATTAAAGTGAGTTGTTTGAGAAACTTGCATTTATATTAAACTTTCTCGAGTGAGTTTTAAATCGGTTCTAAAATAACCGATCTAGAAAGTGCACTTTCTAGATCGATTCTAAAATAAACGATTTAGAAAGTCCACTTTCTAGATCGGTTCTAACATAACCGATCTAGAAAGTCCACTTTCTAGATCGGTTCTAAAACAGCCGATTTAGAAAATGGTCATGTCACTTTCTAGATCGGTTATTTTAGAACCAATCTAGAAAGTGGCCGATCTAGAAAATGGCCGCGTCACTTTCTAAATCGGTTATTATAGAATCGATTTAAAATGTCCGATGCGAAATGGTATTTTTATACTAGTGTCATGTTGAATAAAACTATTAATCAAATATAGATTAGAGACTCTTTGGTACCAACAAGAATATTAATCTTATACATTGTTTTAAGTAGATTTTTTGAAATTCCATAATAAATTTATGACATACCCTTCCAATTTCTAAACCTGGGCTGATGAATAATAATAATAATCAAGAATAATCTTATATAGTATACTCAATATTTTTTTTGAAATCCTCTAATTGATGAGCTGCCCTATCAATTTTATTTTTTATTAAATAATGTTATGAATAAAAGTTTTAAACACATGATTTATGAACTATCTTTTCAATTCTTATATAATTTTGTGTAGTAATCAAGATATGATGTCCATAATAATGATAATAATAATAATAATAAAAAATAATTATAATAATACTACCAATAGTAATAAATATTAATCTTATATATTCTATAAAATAAAATATTTGCACATCATATTTTATAACTACCTTTTAAATTTTCAATAGTACTGACAGAATAATAATCAAGAATAATCTCATTTTACGCTGAAATCTCTTAATTTATAAATTACCGTTTTATTTTTCAAAACCAAATGTGCATGAATTATGAAAACTGAAGATATATGAATTAAACTCTCGATATAAGAGTATTTCAACTCAAAAGTACCAAATAAAGTATTAGATGAAAAAGTTTATTTTTCATAAAAGTTTATTACATGTACACATAGTATACATAAAGAGGGAGAGAGAGAAAGAGATTTTCGGATGCAACAAATTAGTAGAGTTGGACTTCTTTAAAAAAATGTTTATTCTAAAATTGAACCCCAAATTTATCATGATATAAGTGCATTAAAATTAAATTTTTAAGAGTATATAAATTTTATTAAGATTTATTTTTGAACTTTGTATGATTACTTTCATTTCAAATTTGATTATTCTTTTTATATAAATATTTTTAAATATTATTTATATAAATTGAAATTAAGCTTTTTATATGAGTCGTGAAGTTTTCATATTGCTTACCATAGATAGTTTTTTTCAAAGTATTTTGTTGTTCCATTAATCCATTCCGTCCAATTAATTTATTTATTATTCAATTAAAATTATTCTTAACTGCAACTTATTCCAATACGTCTCTTTTGATCACTATTAAATCATTCCTTCAAGATATATTTTCTATTTATTTTAATGAATTGTTATTAAATTTTTATTTAAGACTGTCTAAATTATTAAAACTTGTCTCTAAATTTTTTTTCCATATTATTTTTATTGTTGTAAATAAGTATTTTTTAATATTGATTTTGATTATTTGCTCCACGATGGGAAAAATGGTAATGAAACCGTAAACTCATGGTTTTAAATCAGTCTCCAACAAGCTCCTATAGCCTCCTTAGGGTTTTTCCGCCTCACAATCAGGGTTTCAGGTCTCTCTCTCTCTCTCTCTCTCTCTCTCTCTCTCTCTCTCCCTCCCTACTTGAGCTAACTTTTTTGATTAATTTATTCAGTGTGTGTAATGTGTGTATGCGTGGGAGATCTGAATCGCCCGTATGCTTGATTTTGTTATTTGTTGATTATTGTGCATTTTTGGGACAGTTGATTCAAAATGTCCAGAGTGTATGTTGGGAATCTGGATTCTCGAGTATCTGAACGTGATCTTGAGGATGAATTTGGCGCGTTCGGAGTTATCAGAAGGTAAATTCTTGAGTAGTTATTGCCAGTTTCATAGTAAATTAGTCTTCACTGTGAAAGTGAGAAGGAGTGGAGAAAAAGAATAGTCTAGGAAAAGCGTGAAAAAATATTCCTGATGAATATATAAAAGAAAGAACGATAATGCCTGTTTAATCGGGAGACTGCAATCTATAACTAAGGCTTTTATTCTGGATATCCTTTGCTTTGTATGCTATGCTTAATAGGTTGTAAAAGGAATTCAGCTATGTTGTTAGTACATGAAATTTTTATGCTGTCGATCAAAATGCACGGACAACAGCTATTGGTTCATCATCTATATGCTGTATTGTTAGAACGGGATCCTCTTAAGTAATTTGGTTTGATATAAGGATGAGTGGTTCTATATATTTGTTTAATATGCAGACTCGCATTATTCACAAATTATCTTCATCTGGTATATCGGGAAGGGGAGTGTTATCAACATCCACAAATGTTATAAATAGACCTACTTTGTAAATTATAAAAATACCACCAACAAAAAGGGACAACTGAACTGACCTTTATAAATATACCCCTTTGTTTATAGAGACGAGTGACAACTGAACCATCTCTCTCACCTTCCCCTGTAATTGTTGTCTTCGCACCTCGCCGCCTCAATTGCACATTTTGGATGTTTTTCTCGGGTACATATTTGTATTTGCTTAAGCACATTTGCAGCCATTATCCCAATACACTCTCTACCTTATTTCTCTTTGAATAAAAATTCCCTTTCCTTCTTTTGAGCAAAGTTGTTTTCACCTTTTTCTTTGTTCTTTATTGCTTTTGGGTTTTTGGGTTTTTGTTGCTTTGCATTTTTTTTTGAGATTTTCGGAAAAGGGATTTTCTTTAAATAGTTGTCAATCATCATGATTTATGCGAAGAATCGGAATTTGATTATTATAAAGTGAATTCAAGTCATGTTCTTCTGCTACTCTTTGATGATGAGTATGGGTAGTCACTTACCGGCTCATTATAAGTGTGGTTCAATCATATGGATTCAGGAGAAAAAGAGCTAGTGTGAAATTGAATAGGGGTCATACACGAAAATGGATGTACTTATAAATTAATAGCGCTATTGGGGGTGTTAATAGCGCTGCTCCTCGGAAAACTTGCATTTTTTTTTTTAATTTTTTAAACTAAAGTAGTTTGGTGGGATGTTTGGTTTAAGGATGAGCAGTTGGATATTTTGTTGATATGCATATTTGCATCCTTCGCAGATTATATTAGATTTATTATGTTCGTCTCTTATTCATGGTGAACGCAAATGAATTTATATTTATTATTATTATTATTTAATTATATTTGGTATAGAGAAACCAATGTATTTATTTAGTTTATATGTGGGGTCCATCTATACAAGTACTTATTAAATGTTTATTGAGCTTATCGTAATAAGACCAATTGTTTACAGACCTTGGTCCACTAAATTATTTTATTAGGTTTTATTTTCTATCTAAGTAATGTAACTCCACATATTGATGTTAGACTTTATTGAATTGCGTCTCTCCTTTATGGATTGCGATCGATCATCTTTTGTCCCTTATACGCTTGGGAAACCTAGGGTAGTGGTTCTTTTGTGGTTGAATTGCCTTAGTTTTATCCTTTTTATTGTTTTTAGCGCTTAGGTGTCTCCATTAATTCTTAATTGTTGGGAGATATAGGGTTTGCAAAACAATAAAGTTATATTCATCACACATTGTTCATTGGTGAGGTTTTGTTCTACGAGGTACTGTCCAGAAAAAAATTGTAATTTTTTCACCTTTAAATTTTTTGCTACTGCTCCACCATGTTTTGAGTCCTGAGTACGTACATATAATCTAAAGTTGAGAGTAAAAAATGATACTTTGTTTTGTCAAAGACGAATGTAAGTTCTTGCACTATGAAGTTTATGTTCGTTGAAGCAAGTTATCCGAATATGAGTTTGTATTGAATGAGTTAGATAAAGGACTATATGAATTTGAGAAGGTGATCCAAAAGTACAAAGTTGGATTGAGAAAGGAAGAAGAGAAAAGACGTAAAAAGGAAAGCCGAGAGGCTTTATAATATTTTTAATCTGCAATTTCATAGTAACAATGATGCAAGAACCCCTTCTGAATTTTATACTTACATTTGATATGGTACAAAAGATATCAAAATTGCTATCACTCCTTATTGGGAACTTGAGTGTGTATCTCATGCTCTTGTGCAAGCATTAAATTTGCATTTTGAATTCCTTCCATATTTTTTCTTTGGGGTTAATTGGTTTGACTTTTCAGTTGCAATTACAAATGCTTTTGGGTAGCAATCGCTTTTAAATGTCGTACACTACTTGTTTATTTTTATATTTTGCCTATGTATGTTGCTCATATATTGCTTGGGAAGTGTTGAATGTATGATTTAAAAGTACAACATTGTGAGGTCGACAACATTTTTGGTTTTGGCGTTCCAGGAGAAGAAATTAGTGTGTTATATGCCAAACCATGTTGGAAAACTATCGAAACTCATACCACAACTATAGTTGCAAACAGAGATCAAATTGATGAGGTTAAAGAAGTTTGAAATGTGGAGATCGTTATTGAGGATCAAGTTAAGGAAACCAAGGCACAACCTGCTTTCAAAATTTCGAGGAATATAAAGTGGTTGATGATATTATTGAGATGAACCATATCGGGTTTATCATTCTAGAAAATTTGCTCGAGCCTTCTTCGCATGCAAATCAATTCTCAAAGTTCTTTGCACCTAAGTTGATGTTCTTGAAGAAATGCAGAAATTAATTTCTGGTGTTGTTCCATTATTATATGGTTCTTATCTCCTATAAAACTCGTGGTCGAGTTTTCTCCAACAACAGAAGAATGATGCGGAGCTCAAGTGAAAATAAAAGGAATTTTTTATTCATTACTCACCCAATCCCCTAAAAGCTTTCACATTTACTGTTCACCGAATAACTTAGAAAAATATTATTAAATATATTAATGATCCCAACGTAAAAAATAAAAGCAATATAAAACATATAAGTGGTCCTTTATATGTTTTTTTTTCTAGTGAGACCACCTTCATATTTTTATTACTTTTCTAAGTTGGCGGTGGAAAAGGTAGCGATGGTTTAGTATTAAATTAGTTTATTATATTTAGTATAGAGCGATGGTTTAAGGTTGTGATGTTGTTGTTGTTGTATAGAGCAATGGTTTAAAAGGCCGACTAGGGCTTGCCTCAAGGCGAGGTGTAGAGAAAGAGTTTTGAGGCGGTAATTTTTAGGTCGAATCTAAGGCTTACGCGTCTTTGGGCTGATGCGTACGAGAGAGAGAGATGTATTGTACATGCATGCCCTACATTAGCTACTGTACATGTGTTGTTTTTTTCTCTTTTGTTTTGCTATTATTTTCTTGTTAATTTTTAGAACTTATCTTATTTGGTTGAATATATATTTTTGGTAAATTAAATTTAATTAATCATATTATTATTTTCCTTCTTTGGGTCCCTTTTTTAGAATTTTGATTTGGATTTTAATATAGAATTTAAATTGTTATCCTAATGCATTTAGTATCACTTTTAGTTGGAATTTACATGACATTGAAATTTATGTCATTTTTACTTTTCTTCCTACTTTTGTTTATAATTTGATGTTTATAGCAATTACATAAATCCAATTAATTAATTATAGAATTGAATTATGTAATGAGATTCTAATAGTTACTTGTATATTATAGTTTTATATTTTAATATATTTTAAAATACTAGTTTTAATATTTAGGAAAGAGAACATCATTAATGTGAGTAGTATTGTTCAGTTATTCTTTCGTTCAACAATTTAAAAGCATCTCAACATACTTTTAACATTACTATACCAACATTTTTTAAAATATTCTGTTAAACTTTTATATATACAACAACAATATTTGACCTCAATCCTAAAATAACCTGGGGTCGGCTACCATGAATCATCCTTTGAAACCGTCAATGATCGGTTACATAAGTAAAAGGAAAGGAAAAAAGAAAAGGCAAACATGATAATGGGTCGATCTACAAATAAGCGCCGTTAGTCATAAAAAGTGAAAAACGTTTTTTAAAGAGATTTACAACAAAGAATATCAATTAACAGCATTAATTAAAAAAAGTTATGAAATAAATAAATGAAAATAAAGAAGTGTAAAGAAAAATAATATTCTCAAGAAAAAAAGCAATCAAATATTGAGAATGTTAGTGGAAGATTTTTGAAAGATTTCAAGAAGTATGAAAAATAGAAAATGACTAAAATTTAAATAAAGTAAGAATACAAATAATAAAAATGAATAAGAATCAAACTCCATCATCCAACCGTAAATTTTCCCTCCAAATTGTCTTCTATATCGTTATATTCTCTCTAATCCAAATGAACTTCATATCGTTTTTACTTACTTTTATCTATGTTTTCTTTGGTCTTCCTCTACCAATCACAATCTTATTTGTTCCCAGTCTTTAAGCCTCCTCTATGGGGCAGGGGCATCAACATGTCTATGTGTAATAGCCAAACCATCATAACCGATTATCCATCGTCTTATCAACTCTTACGTTCTCCTTAATCACCTTATTTCTGAGGTGCAACATAATTCATGAAATATTAATTAAGATTTATTTACAGCTAAATTTGTGTGAGATATTTTAGGGAGAAAAAAAAAATGAGGCTTACGCCTCGCCTCACCTCACGAGAGCAAGCAGCCTCAAGCTTCCCTCGTGCTTTTTAAAACATTGGTGTAGAGAAATCAAGTTATTTGTTAATTGTTTATTTGGCTTACTCATACAATCATGTCCCATGATGTACGTGATGATTTTATAATATCAATCATGTAATGTGACATGGCTATAACAATTATTTCTACTCAACCATCTCATGATATTTTCCATGTGATTTGAAAAACCTATGAGGTTGATGATTTTGGAATTTCATCTCATTTCTCCCTTGTATGAAGGTTGCGATAGGAAGGACATCTGGCGTAAAACTTTGCCATTTTGTCTTTTGCATGAATTGTAGCGTTAACTAATTTTCGACAATTAATTGACACTATAATCATCATGCCACCGACCCCAACATCGTTAGGATTAAGGTGCAATTGATGATGATGAGTCATAATAAGCCCAATTGTATTTGGGCCTTAGTCCATTAGGTTATTTATTATTCTGCGGTTGAATCACTCTAGTTTTATCTTTTTATTATTTTGTTCCATAAATCTATCTTTTCAGTTCTTGTCATGTATCACTTATCCTTGGAATTGTATTCTTTTTGTTTCTATGTGCAGTGTGTGGGTTGCAAGAAGACCTCCTGGTTATGCTTTTGTTGATTTTGATGACCGAAGAGATGCCCTAGATGCCATCAGGGAACTTGATGGTCAGCTCTTCTTATTAATTACTTGTTTGTGTTGTAGCTTTTTTTTCAGGATAATTTACACTTTTTTTTTGTTCATCCGCTGGATTTAGACTAATCTCCTCTTTTCTTTTCGATCAGTATTTTGATGTCTTAATGTTAGTGTTGCTATAAGTTGTAGATCTGTTGTTTGGAACAGGAAAAAATGGCTGGAGAGTTGAGCTTTCACATAACTCCAGTGGTGGACGTGGTGGTGGTCGTGGTGGTGGTGGTGGCGGTCGTGGTGGGGGTCGTGGTGGATCTGATTCAAAATGTTATGAATGTGGCGAGCCTGGTCATTTTGCTCGCGAGTGCCAAAATCGCGGAGGTTCAAGAAGGCGTAGGAGTCGTAGCCCCCCTAGATATCGTCGGAGCCCAAGTTATGGTCGAAGGTAAATGGCTTAAAAAGTGCAAGTTCAAAGTATTGGAGATTTCTGTTAGAAATTTTTGGAAAGAGGAATAAAAATATGGGTTTGACTGGTTCACATTTTGTATCCAGAACTGTGTTGTATGGTCATATTGGTATCCATTTGATGTCAATTTTGTGGCACAGGAGTTATAGTCCTCGTGATCGTTCCCCTCGACGTCGCAGTTTGTCACCCAGGGGTCACAGCTACAGCAGGTCGCCTTACCGTAGCCGAGATGAGGTGCCATATGCCAATGGGTAAGCCTTTTTCCACACACTAGTACTTAGCTTAGGCTTATTTTTTTTAGGATTTTTCGATAATTGTGTATCTTTGCGGGTTTCGTGAGACCCCAATTGATCGAGTTGAATCAAATGCTCTGCTTATGAGACAGTTGATGACTCGGTTTACTTGGATATTTAAGCACGGTTTAAGGGGATATTTAGGCACGGTTTAAGTACGGTAGCCTTAAGTACCATATATATACGCACCCTTTTCTGGAACCCAAAAGCAAACGTCTTTTGTTTGGGTAAACATATAAACTGGTGTTAATGATTGCATTATGTTTGTTTTACTTGCTGGTTTTATGCAGAAATGGCATTAAGGAAAGGCGAAGGAGCAGGAGCTGAACATGGATGAACTTTTAACTACTTTTGAATCTATGCTCAAGTTTTTCGAATTGTGTGTTTACTGTGCTTGGGACTTATTTACGGCTATGTAAGTGGGGCGACGCCCTCGAGCTTCGACTTTGGATTTGGTTGTGTCTTTACTACTTCAGTAGTAAGTATGTCACTTTTTATCTCCTTAGCCTGTTGATCCTTTTCTGAATTCGAACCAATATATCGATTTTGCTATTTGTTCTTCTGTTAATTAGTACTTCTATAGAACACTGCTAAATTTTTTATGATTTTGTTTTATGTTGTGAGGTTTCGTCCTGCTACTACTGCTTCTTCATGCATCTGCACTTGTGTTTCGACCTTCACTGCCCTACTGCTACAAACTGCTAAGATGCTTCTTTCGATTTCCATGTCTGGGGATATGATACGATGCTTCTCTCTCTCCTCGAATAGTTTGTTTTGATTAGATTAAGCATGAGGGCCCGTTTCACACGCTTCTGCCAGGTACCTAATAAACTCAACATGGGTCCTGATGACTCGTTTCGTGAACTACCGAATTGTATTTATATAATGGGTTTTATTGCCACTTGAAGATGAATGCTGGTTTGAAGTGGTGAAAGCCACTCTTGCATGCACATTAGCTCTTGGGATGGGAACATTGTTGCTGTTTTATTGACACGAGATGTTGGAGAACTTTTTCTCCAACATTTTATATATTCTTATTTCGTTGTTTTGAGGTCGAGAACTTTTGAGCTCCGACTCGGTCAGCCTGATACATATGGTTTAAAGTTCGCCTCTATTTCTTCCTATGAAGAACGTTTTGGTAATTTCACGTGCTTTTGGTAGTGCTGTGACTTATAATCAGCAGTGAATTTAAACAGTAAATATTATTTTTAAAGTATTTTTTAAGATGTAAAATATTAATTTGCAGTGTTTTTTATGACATTAGTTTGTAAAAGCAAATTAATGCTGCTCTCAAAATTTGCAGCCAGTGAATTCGGAAATTTAAAAAAAGTTGTTTTTTTTTCATCTACCATGCACCGTCAAATTTAAAAGTTCATAAAAAAGTTTATTTTTAAAGTTAAGCAGTACTGAAAGGAGTCAGTCCAGTATTTTTCTCATTTTGTTGAATAATGTTGGGAGAAGGGGTGCGGTCTTAAAACTTCATGCAAGTTCACCATTTTGAACGGAAACGAGTGGGCTGGGGTCGGGGTTGGTTCCCGCACACCATCTTTATTGATAAACCTTAGTAAACCTCCGATTTGTTTCTCAATGAGCCACATCACAAAAATGAACTTTACTTTTATAAATATAAACCTCCAATATTCATTAATTTTATAGACCTACTTTTTAATGTATGTCTCACAAAGTCCCCAACTATCTTTTTTATAATTCAATAAAAAATATATCTACATTTTCATTCATTTATTAAATGTTATAAGTTCTTATATTTAATAGAAATAATAAAGGGACGAAGTTTATAAAATAGGACAAAATATTGACACCAGAATTTTACACGAAACAAAGAAATAAAAAACAGGACAAAATGTTGCAAAAAGGGGGAAGCTAAATTATAAATTGAAAAGGAAAAACAAAAAGACCATAAATGTTTAATAATCATTTAAAAGCAAAATAAATATAGCTTAAACCACAAAAAAGAATCTTATAAAAATTTAAAGCATTAACATACTTCTAAGGAATAATTAATTATTCAAACATATATTTTTTAACAGATTGTTTAGTGTTTACACAAAAAAAGAAAAAGAAAAAACCGAAGATGGGGCACAAAAAAAAAAAAAGCAGGAAAAAGAAGAAAAAAAAAAAGGAAATATTCTCCAAATCCAAACACAAAACCTACCTCAGTCCCTTCATTCAAGATTATTCTCCAATCACAGATTATCCCTATATTTACTAAGCGTTATTTCATGTGGCCATGTTCTAATATTTCTTGCATGCCATCTCTTTAATACTCTTATAACAGTCAGTCAACTCAATACCCTACATGTAAACACAAAAAAATACTTGCGCTTGGAAACCAATTACATGCAACACACTTACTCTCTTTTATATTTTACTAGGGGGCTGCGACGCGCTGTGTGCGTCGAGCGTTTTTGTTTTGTGTCGGTTTGCGTGGTTAGTTATGTGAAGAAATTGTTAGAAATACAAAGTTAAATTTGTTAAATTCGTTAGGGATAACTACTTTCCGCTCGCGCTCCTTCGGCTCCGCTGTAGGAAAATTCCACTAAGGTAGCCCCAAGGTTTGAAAGGTGGCTTATCATGCTTCTAAACAAAAGGCATCGATGTCGTACCTCGAGCATCAGGGTCATTGTGGAACGTCGATTTGGAAAATGACTCTTCTCGAATCGACACTCCTGATACCTATTTGCAGTTATATAGTCAACTCACAAGTAAATGCAATATAAAAGACATCGTCTATAGTTAAGCTAATCCTCATAGCTAGTTGTTCGAATGTTTATCTCATTTTTTCAACTAACATAGACATACACAGAGTGGTGGCCATACCACAATGGTGGATAACCGTGTGTTCACCAAACAGAACAGTAAGTACATATAGGGAGTCCATATCAGCCACAAAAAAAAAGGAATTGAGTCTATTAGACGATTTGCTAACAGCATCAGTGATAGCAAGGACCTGCAAAACCAACGCAGGAGTTGAACTAAAATAGAAACAATACAGAGCAGGTAACTCAAGTGTATGGCAGGGGCAGTACATATATTTGCTTTAATTTAGAAAGGAAAGTTATGAATGTTTCATAGTTCACTCATAGTACACACATTAATTGTAGGTAACTGGAAACGAAATATCAAGAGCATATCAAGAGTACTACCTGCACGACGCTGTGAGCAGCGTGGCCTCTTTGGTCCTGTGAAAAATATCAAGACTACGATTAGATGACAATAAATGGTAGAAGATTTATGGACCTCGCGACATCAGAAAAGTAATCATGAATCTATGATTAGATGAAGTGTGGCAAATAAGTGTCGACCAAGCACAGCTGGGAAACCCAAACAATCATACAGAAACGAAGACATGTACTTCTGAAGTTTCACTTAACAGTATAACTTTAGAAGCTATATGTAAGTGTAAAAAAAAAGTACAGAATTAGATCACAGAATCTGTGGCATATGAAAGACTAAATGGACTCTAAATGGATTAAATTAGATAGTAGCTGATGCAGTACGACCAAAAAATCTCTGGCTCTGCTACACATAATGTGAAGACAATATCAAACACACAGAGAATAAACACAGCACAACGTGGAAATCAAGTATCATACACAATCACGCTCCTCGTATTTAGCGCTCGCGTATACAAGTAATGCATATACGCATAAAGTAGATAACAACTCACTTTACACGCATAATTGATTGGCAGAACACAAGTTTGAGGGTAGAAACACAGACTGAATTGCATTAGCTGGACATTCAGGTTGTGTAAGAGCCAAACCTAAATGGACAGAAAAATATATAAATGGACAGTAAATGGATTACATTAGATAGCAGTAAATGCATCACGACCACAATACCTCCGCCTTTGCTACACATAATGCAAAGATAATATACACACACGGAATAAACACAGCGCGAAACATAAATCAATTATATATACAACCACGTGTCACGCATTTCGCGCACACACCACACGTAATGTATATACACACAGTAGATAACAACTCGCTTTACACACATAAATGACTGCCATAACATAAGTTGAGTTTAGAAACATATACTGAACTGCATTAGCTGTTATACAGCCTGAATAAGAGCTAAACCTATGGGATTTATGACAAAGACAAATAAGAATAAAGCATGTCTATAGCCGAAATATTGGTATAAAAGAAGAATCCTTATCAAAAGTTTTATCCATTTTCATTTTTTTGGGCAAGAAATCACAAAATTGAAAAAAAAAATACACTTGTTATCTGTTCTACCCATTTGCTGATGTGGGATATTAGCATTTGTCACTTGAGGATCCATTCTACCTAATTTAGTTACATGTAAATGGATTAACCCGAAAGTAAAAGATAATCCATTAGTACATGAACAACCACAGTACCTGTAACGTGATTCAGAAACCGCAATCCCTGTGAATGTACATTTGTTGTGACTTTTTCTGCCCTGCTGTATAAACATAAGATTGTTGCTTGAAAGTTAGAACTGCAACACAAAGCATGTGGTCTATTTAACTACAAGTCATCAAGTATTGAGCTGTGAGCATTTCTATGTGCAAACGAAGACATGTACTTCTGAAGTTTCACTTAACAGTATAACTTGAAGCTATATGAAGAAGAAAAGGATAAATTACAAGAAAATCCATTGAGGTTTGGACTAAATACAGAAAACCCCCAGCTAAGTTTCACAAAACTACAAATACTCACAATATATTTGCCTGCATTACCAATTACATCATTGTAGTGGATATTTTGTCAAGAAAGTACTGAGTGTATTCAATATGGTGTTTGTAATACGTTAAGGGGGTATTTCTAATTTTTGAAAGATAATTTGATATTTTTTTATTAGGTCATAAAAGTGTAGATTTTGTAATCAATAATCATCCCAAAAAAGATAGAGGAAACGAATTTCAAGTGAAGATGTCGAATCACACATTGAAGTTTGCCCAAAAAAGTCGCAATCATATCTAGAAAGTCAGAAAATTAAATGATGAAAATAATCTAAAATCTTGACCATTTAGATTGGTACCGACTAAGTAGGCATCCAATAAGGCACCAACAAATTCGAATAGTTCATACAGACCTTAGTGCTTTCTTTAATCCTTACGGACAATATTTTCACCGGCTGAGTGGACTTTGCTAAATTCATTCTGTTATCCGTAGGTTTAACGACATAAATGTGTTCTGACCTAACATAATTCCTTTCTTGTATTCTCTAGTATGGAGAGTTGGAAGAGAGGTGTGAGTTAGTCAAAGATTTGTAAAAGTGTGGGGGGCGGGGGGCGGGAGAGAGAATATTTGTGTGATTGTAATATTGTTTCACATAGGGGAATTTCTTTCTCTGGGGGCTGTAGTTTTTCTCCGGTTTTGGAGTTTCCACGTAAATTCTTGTGTTATGGATTATTATTATTTTTCATGTTATTTCTCGGTTATTTCTGCTCATCCCTAGTGGATGAATGTGGGATTTGATTTTTCCCAACAATAATTTTACCCGTAATTTTTTAAACTTTTTTTTCCAAACAGTAAACTTACAGCACTGTAAGACAAAGACAATTGGCAAGCGACATCACGTCACCAGATATATTGTTGTTTTCCAGGTCCCTGTCATGATTTATTTATTTGTTTTTTTGGCAAAAAATGGTTGAGTTAACTTGTCGATTATACAAATGAAGAAAGTAGTTTAATATTTTAGATCTCACAGCAAAAAAAAGTTCTGAAGCTAGCTAAGTTCAGGAGGAATCGGACCCGAGAGGTGGTTATTCGAAAGATCTCTACAAGCCAAAAAAAGAAAAGTATGACTAAATCAATAAAAAATAATATTAATGATCATGTATGTAGTAAGTTTTCTTACATCTCCATAACGCCTCTCCAGTTGGCAAACTCGGCAGGTATAATTCCAGTCAAATCATTATTGCTTAAATTACTGTCGGAAGGTCGATGAAAGTTAAGACGAAAAATTAAAATAGAAAATGTTAATGCACGAGAAATCCAAATATGAAAGAACTCACAGTTTGAGGAGGAGATGTTCCAAGTCGCCAAGAGAGGACGGCATGTGACCGCTGAGCCTATTATTCGAGAGGTCTCTATAGGAAATTGAACATGATAAAAAACGAGCATCAGTATCGTTTAGAAATATTCACAAAGGAAATAAATAACAATAATTAGTTAGAGGGTAAATAATGTAGCCCTTACAAATTACCAATCCTAGATAGCTCAATAGTAATCGGTCCCCTGAGATCATTGTAGGATAAATTCCTATAGAATTTGAAATAATATCGGAGAATATATTCCGACCCAACCCAAAAAAAAAAGAACTCCAAAAACAAACGATAGAGACACTAAGTAAGAACCAAACTTTCTAAAAAGCATATGAATAATTTTATAATCAGATTCAACTCACAGATAGGTCATGCTTTCTATCTTTTGAAATGCCAAAGGAACACTTCCATTCAATTTGTTTCCATGTACATTTCTGTTGTCCAAAACATACACACATTAAAAAAAATAAGTATATCTCAAATATGTATTATTACTATAATTTAAGAAGAAAAAAAAGGAGATTCTCACAGTCTAATCAGATTTGTGCAAGAGGTAAGATTATCTGGAATAGGGCCCTCAAAGTGGTTGTTTGCTACGTTCCTGCAAACGAATGGTCAGCTTCTTCGACTCTCCGTATCCAAAATTAATGTCGCATAAAAAATAACAAAAAAAAATGTGAAGCAAAATGTTAAAAAGAAAAAGAAAAACATACAGGTCAAACAAATCAGTGAGCTTCCCAAGTTCGACGGGATGTTGCCGATGTGATTACCATTGAGTTCCTTGAAAATAAATAAATATGTAAATATATAAATGTGCAACTAACTCAACATTAAGTATAAGATTAAAGTTTTAGAGAAGTTTATGTAGAGATAGTGTAGCCTCGTCATATTCCAAAGCTCGGCAGGAATCGACCCAGTTAGCTTGTTTCCATGAAGATATCTTAAACAAAAATACACATCACCGTCAGCATAAATGTAAATCTCGTAAATGTAAAGCCTAACACATCTCTAAAGAAGAATATATTGAGATTATTACTTACAGTTTTTCCGTATATGTTAAAATTTCCAAGAATCGGCGGGATGGTTCCGCTCAACATGTTGTAACTTAGAGCACTGGAAGAAAACAAAACTGATAATGTGGCAATAAAAGAAAATCGAAATTAAACTTTTTCAAATTCCGAACACAAAATAAAAAAAAAGGTAATGTTACTTGCAACACCGCAAGTGCCCGCATTAGGCCAACGACAGATGGGATCTGCCCGGAAAAACGATTATTCTGCAAGGACTTAAATGAAAAAAATAATTTATTTGAAATATGGTCAGAATAAAAAAAAAAACATTTACATAGTGAAGGATCAGAAGAAACACTTGCAATGTAGCAACCTGGAGAAAACCAATATTGAACGGGATCTCACCGGTAAATTTGTTGTACGACAAATCCCTAACATACGCGAGAAACCATTCTTAACTATAAACCTTGTCGATTATTATAGTATATTATTTCAGTACAAGTAGTTGAGTTCGAGCACATACAAAACCTGGAAGGCAGTGCAGTTCCCGATACTATCAGGAATCGAACCACTCAAGCTATTATTCCTAACATCACTGCATCATAGCACATATGCTCCAAAATCAATTAGGAAAGTAATAATAAATAAAATTCATAAAATTAAAATAAAATACTTAGAAATACCACAAGCCGGTTAGCTGACACATATGATATCAGGAGAGACTGAGCCTTGTAGGTTGTTCCCCCGCAAACCCCTAGGCCGAAAGCACAAAAGGAAAAAAGTATAATGCTAACTTTAATCCATTTCAGAACGGTGAAAGATAAATTTAAGAAAAAAAAAAAGAACAAGATGTGAACATGAAGAACAAACAACCCAGGAAACAACAAATTCTACGCAAGAATCTGAACAAACAACACATCAATCTGCCAATGAAAAAGAGCAAACTCCTCGCAGCGAAGACCTGCAGGCAGAAAAAACTGATGAGGTTGATCATGAAGACACAGAAACTGATGAAGGAAAATATGACGAACAGGAATCAAGTGAACAGAAAATATTGGAGTCGTGTTCTGAAGCTCCGATCATGGTGGATATGGGAGATGCAGACGAGAAAGTTGCTCATAGGAAATCACAACATTCTGTCAGGCGCTGGATTAAAAAGGAAGCATTCAATTGCGAAAGTAAAGAAAGCCATTACTGGCAAATCATCACATGCAAATCCATCATTTCCTAAATAAGTTGATAATTCTGGAAATAAAGTTGAAATCCATTTTGAGGTTTTCTTTTCCTGTTTTTTGCCTTTTTCTTCTTTTTTCACCCTTTGAGTTTGAGCTTTCTGGCAATAGTTTTAAAATCACTTCTTTAATAGTTGTTCAAATTTGCAGATGCTGATGTAAAGGATATGTATATATTATGCATATTAGAGGGTTGGATATATAATGTACAATGTCTAGTTTGTAATCCTGATATTAAAAGTGTAATATCCTTGTTTATTTTATCATCTACTTCACATTTGTTTTATTGCACAGAAGGAGAAACACAAGTATGTTGCTCAGAGCCTCAGAATGCGAAAAAAAGGGATTAAGCAAGGATTTAGTACAAAAATATATAAACATTTATCACTCAACAATGAGTAAGAATGAGCCCGAGCAAAGAAACAAGCATCAAGAACCAAGGTTATGTATAGGCGGAAAAATCACAGAAAGAAACGCCTCAAACGAAGAATAGCGGATATACCTAAAACATATAAATAAACAAAATTGAAATGAAGGAAAAAATCGGAGTCGAGCCGCAGAAGAAGTCGTGAAAAGAGCAAAATCAAACCCTCCAACAAAGAGGGGGAGATTTCACAAAATCAAACCGCATCGTGTAAAAGAAACCGAGATCAACATTCATGGACAAAAGCAAAAGAGGAAAAAACAAAAGCAAAGAAAAAGAAAAGAAAAGTAATATTCAGAAGCATATGTAGAGGAACACATACCTTGTAGAAGAACACATATCTGAGAAAGAAGAGACAGGATGGAGAGAGGGGCGAAGAAGAAAAAGGCGATTTATCGAAGAGACAACCAGGGAAGAAGAAGACATTTTCAGCGAGGAAATAAAAGGAACAAATACGTATTCGTCCATCAAGCCTTTCACACTTATAGAGTAGTACGATATTACAGTTAATAAATTCTTCACCCTACTACAAAAGTTTCCTACCCCAAACTCCCCACTAATTCGTGCCAACCTCACCACTAATAGAAGCGGACTCAGGTTATGCTATGCGAGGCTCTGGTACGCGTGTATTATTACACTCAACTGTCACATCTATATTATTGTGTTTCGTTCCACTGTGGTGTCCGTTTATTTCTTATACAGGTCAGTTAGATAAAGAGCCTAACAATATAAACAAAAAAGAAAGAGAAAAAATTAACAGAAATAGAACCTTCGTTATGTAGAGGTGGAAAAATCACAGAAAGAAACTCCCCAAACAAAGAATAGCAGATATACCCAAAACACATAAATACACAAAATTGAAATGAAAGAAAAAAATCAAAAAAAAGAAATAGAAAATTAACAGAAATAGAACCAAGGTTATGTAGAGGCGGAAAAATCACGGAAAGAAACGCCCCAAACAAATAATAGCAGAGATACCCAAAACACATAAATAAACAAAATTGAAATGAAAGAAAAAATCGGAGTCGATATTCGCCGCAGAAGAAACCGTGAAAAGAGCGAAATCAAAATTCACAAAATCAAACTGCATCCTGTAGAAGATTCCGAGATCAACATTCACGGACAAAAGCAAAAGAGGAAAAACATTCACATAAAGACTCAGATGAAGCTGCAGCAGATGTTAAGGAGCCGACAACAGAAGATAAATTTTGAGGCATATCTACACAAACAAACATTTATAAACTATAAGAAATATCCGGATCAGCAAACACATGTAACAGTCATGGAAACCAAAATAACCAAAATTTATATTTGAAAAAACAAAATAGAAGATAACAGTAAATAAAATCCAAACTAACCTTTATGTTTAGCGTACAAATCCCTTCGCCGCTGACGACGATGGAGTATGGTCTCACTAACCCGAGAGTGGCTCATTTTGGAACTACACAAAACAACACCCGAACCCAACAAATAAGAAGGATATAAATAACCTCGTAGACCATTAATCACAAGTAACTGAAACATTAATATTAATATATGTGCGTTAACAAACGTGTGTACATAATCCACACAAGAAACCCAAAAACGAACTGCGCTAACTGGAAACCCAAAAAACAAATCTCTACATATAATGAAACGTGAAAGAGAAACCCTCCAGCAGCCAAGTAACAGACCTTCAACAGAGGAAGTCCGAGAACCGAAAGCCCACAAAAGAAACAAAGCCCGCAGCTCGCAAACACAGGTAACCCCCAAAAACAACGAAAGCGCAAACAGACCTAACCGCAACAAACGCCTGCAGTAAGATCTCAAGAAGAAGAGAAAGCAAAAGCTAAATTGATCGAGAGCTGCTGAGAAACGAGTAAGATGCGAAGCGGCGAGAAGAGGAAAAGAGAAATAGGGGTCCGGAAGAAACACATAAAAGTTGAAGCGAACGAGAAATCAAAGGCAAACAAACAATCTCCTCTAATTGACGCCTCTCCACAAAACCGCAAAGGTGAAACAGACATGTTGGTGGAAGGAGGAGGAGCCAAGGAAGCAGAGAGGTGGAGAAGGCGAACGAGGGGAAAAGAAAACAGAGAAGCCCGCTTTAACCGAGAAGGAAAAGAAAACAAACACGTTTTCCTTCCACCGGGCCTTCACACTTTTAGAGTAGTAGGATATGCGACAATAACAATTTGAAAAGACCAATGTGACCAACTCGTTTATCAAAACATTTACTATTAATTAACCCTTAAACCCATTCGACAAACAGCAGCTTCATACACCTTAATGATTTATAAAAAGATGTTTTCAGTCCTATGACAACACAACTATATATACGGTTCACATATATATAGGGCTGTTATTGGGCTGGTAGATCCGAGAACCGGACCGAGATCCGGACCGAAAAACCGGGACCGATCCGGACCGATAAGCTTATCGGTCCGGGAATGAATACCAATTTTTTACCCGGTATCCGATAGGACCCGGACCGGTAACCCGGTAATAAAACACTATAAAAACGCGAGAATAGGGTTTTCTGCGTTCATTCTTTCTTCTCCTGTTTGAGAAGTCCGCCGTCACCACCCTCAGTCTCTCATCTCTGACTCTCTCTCTCTCGTCTTTCACTCTCCATTCTTTTTTCTCTTTGATTTTATAGAACCGCAAGCTAACCTGAGGATTTTAATCCTTGAATCCATAAACAAGAAGGCCGATTCAGTGTTTTTTCATCTCGATCTTCAACCGATTTCAACATATTCAAGTTCCACATATAAAATCTTGTGAGTATTTAAGCGATTTCTTGTGAGTATTTAAGCGATTTTTTTGTGAGTATTTTTTTGTTAATGGCTTCATTATGTTATTCATCGGGGGTTCGAATTAGGGTTTCCAATTTTCGGTTTTTTATCTTTTTGGGTTTTCAAATTTGGGTTTTTGTAGTTATGGTTTGATTAGGGGTTTTCTACGATTTCCAATTTTACGGTTTTATCTTATTTGGGATTTTTAATTAGGGTTTTACCTTATTTGGCTAATTTGAATAATAACAGTGGCTTCGTTTTTTTAACATTGCCTACTTTTGAAACAGTGGCTTCTTTTGAAACAATGTTAAAATAGGTTTTATATGTGGTTTCAATTAGTTGTTTTCAAATTAGTTGTAATTTACTTGTTATTTTTAACTTGTATATGAGATGTCTTATCAGGATTCTTGTTGTAGTCCAATGATGAATGATGAATTCGATATTGATGTGGATGATGATGAGGTCGGAGGAGGGATTGAGATTGGAGAAGCTGTTGGACATCAATGATAATAGTCAAGCGAAGGGTCAACCGTGATGGTCAAGCCGCGACTTTGGATGACCACTGTCAGAAAACAAGATCAAAGAAATCTATTGTCCATCTTGAGATGGAAGTAATTACTCTTCGGATGGAAAAAGAAATGGAAGTGCAAATGGTGTGGTGCTCTTTATACTTTTGATCTTGTGCATGGCAGTACATCCAATGCTAGGAAGCACTTGAAATCCTGTGTTCAAAGAAAACTGAAACTAGATCTATCTGAAAAACCTGGCTCTCAATCAAGGTTAAAGACTGATCTGTTTACTAGTGATAGTGATAATCCTTCTCTTGTTGCTTGGAAATATGATCATGCTAAGGTTAAGGTCCTAGCTGCCCACATGGTATTAGGACATGAATTTCCTTTTCTGATGATGGAGGGTGTTATTTTCAATAGATTTTTGAGGGAAATTAATCCTCAATATAAAAGGATTACTAGGCATGCAGTGAAAACAGAGTGCCAAAAATATTACAATGATGAGAAGAATAAGATGAAAACTGTAATGTCTAAGATTAATAAAATAGGGTTAACCACTGACTTGTGGTGGTCAAGTGATCAGAGAATTGGTTATGTAACACCCCCAAATCCTATTGGGTTATTACAGTGCCGTGGACCCCACGCCAGGAGATCCACCAGGCGGACATGATTAAAAATACATTAATTAACACAACAAGGGAAAATCATAGTCCCTACCATGATATCCGACACAATATTCCGATAAGGAATTTTAACGACAAAAGTAGCCTACATGGCCAAAAATGAAATACAACAACATCCACGAACATCTGTTCGGGTAATACAACACTGACAAAGAATCGACAAGTGGAGTACACTCCAACCGATGGCCAGACAATGAACAACTCGTACTAGTTTCGATTGAATGCCTCGTCGCCATCATCATGCCCTGTGTCTCAACTCTCTCCTCGCAAGCACCTAAAACATGAAAAACATGTTCCGCCCCAGGGTCGATCATCTGAGATAATGAACATCAAATACATGTATAACATGATATGCATCAAAGCGAGAATGAAATGGTACAATGATGATAATAATACGAAATGCTCACAAACCAAGGTAAGAACCGAGCATTCGTGAAATACTATGCCCACGGCATACTATTAATACATTCGAGGTTAGAACATAAGTGCCGACAATGAATCAAAATCACAGAATACCACAATGAATGACAAGACATGAACCAAACCAGGATGAATTAATTATGAATCACAATGCCCGAAGGCTCAATGAAATTACGGGACAATAATAAAGGCACGAAAGTCATTCAATGAAATTAACAAATATCACAAACACACGAAGTCAAAAGCGGCCGTAACAATGAGGGTCGAAGCCACGCGGCCGTATCACAATGAGGGCGAAGCCACGGCATCATCGGTAGTATCACAATTAGGGCGAAGCCACGGCATCGGCCGTATCACAATTAGGGCGAAGCCACGGCATCCGGTAGTATCACAATTAGGGCGAAGCCACGGCATCCGGTAGTATCACAATTAGGGCGAAGCCACGGCATCGGTAGTATCACAATGAATGATAGTGTCTTGCCTTGAGTCGGCCAACACGATGATAGTAACACACGGATAGACACCGTCCTTGCGATCCCAAATTAACACCTCGATTGCCTTAGACGGCCCAACCGACAACAATGATGCGGCGGATGATTTAATACCTCGATTGCCTAAAGCGGTCAATCGACAACAATGATACCATAAATGATTGAACACTTGATTTGCACGAGCGACGATCGAGAACAATGATACCATAAATGATTGAACACTTGATTTGCACGAGAGCGGCGATCGAGAACAATGATCGATGAATGAGTGAATACCTCGATTGCCTTAGAAAGGTCGATCGATAACAATGATTTAGTGAATGATTGAACATTTGATTTACGAAGCGGCAATTTGATAACAATGATATGGAGGATGCCTCGGCACCTTTAATCGATTCTGAAGCGAAGATGAGAAATGAATAAGCGATGCCTTAAATCGGCTGTATGCGGTTTTAATGACAATCCGACGGGAATAACAATGATCTCAACGATATCTTAAATTGAAATCTAAATTAACAACAATCGATACATCGATACAGCGAAACGACTATCGACAATGAGATTAATAAAGAGAATAACAATGCCTAGAATCGGACGATAACTAACAACAATAACATTTGGCAAAATTGCCGAAGGTATCGTATCGAGCGATCTCTTGATATCAATGAATTCATGAAGAGACTAAGTCTCGGAATGATACAACACATTCATACACATACATGATGACATTAGCTCATTGACGATCAAGTATAAAACTTGCCTCAAGCGAAGGAGAGAAGGTACTTCCACGATCAACGTCCTTAATGAAATTACCGGCCGCTTGAACAACCTTAAACAACCCAAAAACCAACACTTCTCTTAATACATGAATCAAGCATAATCACAACCAACTCAAAAGTCGATACAACAATACCGAAACTCATTGGGGCATTTACACAAGCGTTGTAAACAATCTCCAATTGTTTACAACCAAAACTCAATTACATCGAAACCAACTCCCAATGAATGATTCAAACCCACAAAAACTCATGAATACTATCAATAATCCAATAGGAATACTTAGAACGATATTTCAACAACATTTAGTCGAAAACCCCAAAATTCCAAAGTCAACGTAAGGGTTCTTGAACAATTCTTCAATTATTCACAAATTCGAAAATTACACCAATGAATCCGTAGAAATACATGTATCCATGATAGATAATCCATATCTAACATATTCCAACATAACATCGATTTACACGAAGAGATCGAAAGCAAAACACCCAGATCCGAATTCTAGATCGAGAATCATTACCTTGATTTGGAGTGATGAAACTGATTTAGATGATGATTAATCCAACTTAGAAGGTTGAAGATGATGCTAGATGATTGTAGCTCGAAAAGACCTTTACGAATCGCGAGCTCGTCAGAAATGATTGAGAAATGAAGAAATGACGAAAGTTGGACCAAAGCCCTATATATCTTGTCCCGATTTAGCGCGCATTAACTCGATGTTAGCGTGCGCTAACGCGTGTCTGCAGGTAGTCGGTACCCCAGTGAATCGTTAGCGTGCGCTAAGAACCTTTGGTAGCGTGCGCTAACGGCTGTCATTAGCGTACGTTAACCTTATGTTAGCGTGCGCTACCCGATAGTTGGTATCGAAATCACGGAGTCGAACCTCTCATCCTCGATGCGGCGCGCTGGCGTGCGCTACTCTGAAGTCTTAGCGTGCGTTACCGGCATAGTTAGCGTCGCTACTTACCACTCGTGGCGTGCGCTCTGAATTTCCAAAATCGGCCCGAGTACCTTACGGGTGTGTGCCTCACTGCGCTAGCGTGCGCTAAAGCCCGAATCATTACGTGCGTTACATGCACCTCATTAGCGCGCGCTAACTACAATGGGTAGCGTGCGCTACCTCTCAAGCGAAAATCAAAACATGATGATGATGACAATAATCTCGGCTCGATCTCAAGCAGTGATGATCCCAAAATACGCCGAATGGTGAACATAGTTATTTGAATATGAATGATGAATGATTATTCTTGAGTGAAAAAAATTAGTGACAGAATCTTGAATGATAATAAATGAATTCTGGCAAAGGTATTACGGGTTACATGATCGTAATGTGAGCCATTTCATTGACTCTAAATGGCAACTACATAAAAGAGTTTTGTCTTTTTGTAATGTCCCACCACCTCATAGTGGTGAGGTTCTTGCTAGGGAGTTGGTGAGGGTTATGGATGACTGGAAAATTAGAGAAAAGGTTGTGTCAATAATGATTGACAATGCATCGACAAATGATGCTTGCATAAATAGGTTGAAGCATGATTTTAGGCATAGGGAAAATTGCCTCTAGATGGCCAAATATTTCATGTTAAATGTTGTGCACATATCTTGAATTTCTTTGGTTCGGGATGGACTTGATATTGTGAGGCCAATAGTTGATACTATCGGGCGGGGTGAAATATCTCCAGGTTACGAAGCTAGATGCAAAGATTTTGCTAAAATTGTGAAGGAGTTGGGAATGGTAGTAAAATGCAAGTGTTGGATACCAAAACAAGGTGGAACTCAACACACAAAATGTTGAGTCTTGCTATTTCTATAAAGATGTATGGCCCAGGATATCTTTGAAGAAAATGGGGCATTTATACACTATTTACTGTGAAGTAGATTGGGAGATGATTTACGATATTTGCACCTTTTTGGAAGTTTTTGTTGATGTTACAAATATAATAAGTGGCGGTTCTTATCAACATGCAATCTGTTCTTGGCTGAGCTCTTTAGAGTTAAAGTTTTCTTTGGACAAACATTACGAGGCTTGAGAAAAGACACACCTTGATTTGGTGCTAAAATGAAGGAAAAATATGACAAATCTGGGCCAAAGCAATTTATTAATTTCAATTGGTGCGATTCTTGATCTGAGTAAGCGTCTGAGCGATACTACACTTTTATCTTGTTGTTGCCTATCTTGTTGCCAATCTTGTTACCTATCTTTTGCCCATGTTGATACTTGAATCGATACATAAGCGATACTACACTTTTATCTTGTTGTTTTTATCTTGTTGCCTTCAAAGCGATACAATGAGCGATACTACAATCTGAATACGTCTGAGTCGATACTACACTTTTATCTTCTTGTTGCCTATCTTGTTACCTATCTTTTGTCCATGTTGATACTAAAGCGTCTGAGCGATACTACACTTTTATCTTGTTGTTGACTATCTTTTGCCTTCAAAGCGATACAAAGCGATGCAAAAGTGATACTACACTTTGATCTTTTATTTGTCTATGTTGTCTATCTTGTTACCTATTTTTGTCCATGTTGATACTAAAGCGTCTGAAGCGATACTACACTTTTATCTTGTTGTTGACTATCTTGTTGCCTTCAAAGCGATACAAAGCGTCTGAAGTGATACTACACTTTGATCTTTTATTTGTCTATGTTGCCTATCTTGTTACCTATATTTTGTACATGTTGATACTAAATTGATACAGAATCGATACTACACTTTTATCTTGTTGCCTTCAAAGCGATACTACACTCGTCTGAGCGATACTACTTGAAACAAAAATGCCCACTTGCTGTGATGAAGCATTACGAGGCGGCTCTTAATCTATCTTGTTGGTTGTTTCCTATCTTGATGCCTTGTTGCCTATCTTGGTGCCTTTAGGTACAAAATGTTTTTCATTACTTGGGTGTTTGGTTTCTTGCATCCAACAAGTAATAAAGGTGATATTGAGAAAGAGAAGTTATTTGAAAACTTGTATGAATTATTTAAGTTGTATGAAGAAGCATACAAGAAAAAGATCAATCCCATGATAAAAACAAAGATCTTTGGGTGTAGTACAAGTTGGTTTGGGAAAGAGAAGCTTTGAGGCTTTTCTTGAGAGTGTTGATGTGGTTCATACTTCTAAATCGATCTTGATATGTATTTATGCAGAACCCCTGAAAGAGTACAAAATGGTGGAAAACATTTTGATGTTCTTCAATGGTGGAAGGCAAATGAAGCAAAATATCCAGTGTTAAGCATAATGGCAAAAGATATACTATCAATTCCAATTACTACGATTTATACGAGGCAACTTTTAGTCTTTGGATCGAGAATTATTGATGCAAAAAGAGCCTCGATGAGAAGCGTACAGTTGAGATGCTTCTATGTGGTAGTGATTGGATTAAAGAATATTATGCGATTAGAAAGGGTTCATCAAGAAGCATTGTAAGTAAATTATCCTATTTTTTTGTCTTCTTTTTATCCTTTTTAACATTGCCTACTTTTACTTTTAATGTAGCTTGAAGAAGAAGAAGATGAACCAATTATGCAATATGACTTTGGTGAGGTTGATTTGGGAGGAGCCAAGAATTCAACCACCTCTTGAAAAGAATCACCGATTCGATCTGTACTTGTTGCCTTAATCGCCTTATTGTTTTGCTTGATCGTATGGCTATGATGAACATGTTATGAGGCTAATGATGTATTATTTTAGTCCCCTTAACTGAAGTTTGATTCAGGACTGGTGTGGTGTTTGTATTTTGAATTTGATGAATGGTGTTTGTTTTCCTAAATGGTGTTTGATTCAGGACTGGTATTTGTATTTTGAATTTGATGAATGTCTCTTAACATGCGGTTTATATTTTTGCTCGTATTTTGATGAAGTTGTATATTTGAATGCACTATATATTTTTGCTCGTATATTTTATTGTGAAAAGAATGATTTCGCGTTATCGGTTCTTCAATTGAATCATTTCGGATCAGTATCAGATGAAACGGTAATCGGGACATCCGGTCCGGATCGGTCCGAGTACCCGATAAAATTAACGGACCGGTCCGGATATCCGATAAGCTTACCGGATCGGTTCTCGGGAACAATATCGGATCCGTTAAGCTTATCGGACCGGTTCCTGATTACCCGATAAGCTTATCGGTCGGATACCGGGTAGGCCAAGAACCGGACCGATCCGGACCGACAACAGCCCTACATATATACACGTTTTAGGCAGATTCAATTAGGTCTATTTCAAAGCTTCTTATTATATGGTTCGATACAGATTTTTAGACAATAGACAGCAGCTCAAACATGGGAGAATGGCAAGTTTGGTCCAAAATTATGGCAGGAGTGAGACGTTGAGTCTCGCGTTTGTTCCACATGTGATTTTTAGTCCACAACTTTCAAAAATTGGCAAAGATGGTCCGAAATTGTAATTTTGTGGACTAAATCTGCTTAGCTGGCAGATTTTTGCTTAGGTGGCCAAAATTCAGATTTTGTTAAGTTATTTATTTTTATTTAAAAAAATCTGCAAAATTAAAAAAAAAAAAAACATTCTGAACTATATTAATATTAAAAAATATTAAAATCGGTAATTTTATTTTTAATTCTGGAATATTAATATTGAAAAATAAAAAAGTTATTTTAAATTTGGAAATTAAAAAATCTAAAAATTGAGCTATTTAAAAAATTGAAATTGGTAAATTTATTAAAAATATTAAAAATTTCGAATATTAATATTAATATTAATATTAGAAAATATTAAAAAATCGGTAATTTTATTTTTAATTCTGGAATATTAATATTGAAAAATAAAAAAGAAATTATTTTAAATTCGGAAATTAGAAAATCTAAAAAATTCTGAACTATTTAAAAAATTCAGAATTAGTAAATTTATTAAAAAATATTAATATTAATATTAATATTAAAAAATATTAAAAAATCAATAATTTTATTTTTAATTCTGGAATATTAATATCAAAAAATAAAATAAATTATTTTAAACTTGGAAATTTTTTAACGGTCACATGCTATCCGAATATTAATAACTTTTTAAATCGTTCAGAATTTTTTAGATTTTCTAATTTCTAAATTTAAAATATATTTTTTTTTTATTTTTTTAAATTAATATTCCATAATTAAAAATAAAATTACCAATTTCTTAATATTTTCCAATATTAATATTGATATTAATATTCGGAATTTTTTAATATTTTTTAATAAATTTACTAATTTCGAATTTTGAAATAGTTCGAATTTTTTAGATTTTCCAATTTCGAATTGAAAATAACTTTTTTATTTTTCAATATTAATATTCCAGGATTAAAAATAAAATTATTGATTTTTTAATATTTTTAATATTAATATAGTCCATAATTTTTATTTAATTTTGTAGATTTTTAAATAAAAATAAATAAGTTCACAAAATCAATTTTAGTACCTAAGCAAAAATCTGTAATTAAGATTTAGTCCACAAATTACAATTCTGACCATCTTTGAATTTTGAAAGTTGTGGACTAAAATCACGTGGAATAAACGCGACTCAACGTCTCACTCTACCATAATTTGGACAAACTGCCATTTCTCCGCTCAAACATCTTATATTATGCGCTCAAAATACAATATATATATATATATATATATATATATATATATATATATATATATATCGATCTTTGTTAGGGTTTCAAGCGTTATTTTATGTGATGATATTTGTGATTTCATGTGAACTAAAGAGTTGTATAATAACATCCTGCAGGTTCTATTTCATTTGGTTCATATAAGTCTTGTTAACGTACACATAACAGGTTTAAAAGAGAGGAAATGAATAAGGTGGGCCTCGCTGCGTGATCAAGAGAAGAAGCAAAAGAATCAATCAAAACCCCACAACCAATCTGAAATCGAACCAAAGCTTATTATTGTTTTCGTCTGAATAATTCACGACCAAACACACTCCTTTGAACCAATTACCCACGATCAGAATACCACCAATTATTCCAGCCTTCGGAAAAGATGAGAGAACACAAGAACCAGTCGCCAAATTGCTTTCAGGGTTTTAAGAGAGTTTTGTAAATTTTAGGAGATGCCGTTTGTTTTGATGAGCCTATTATTATGGGATAGGATAGGAGCGTACATATAATAAAGAGAAAGAGGACCGAAATTTGTGGGATGTATCTTTCAGGAGGTCTTGGAATGGACCTAATTAATTTGTGTTTAGGGGACATCTATACAACTTATACAAACTAATTACAAAAATAAGACAAAAGAAAAATATTTACACATATAACAATATCTTTTCCATAATAAAAAAATCCACCATCTCAATCCCTAAAAATCAGTCACGTCTCCCCCCCCCCCCTCTCTTTTCCTTTTTTCCTCTCTAGTTCCTCCTCATCTTTTCTTCTTTCTTCTCTGACGTAACGCCCCTTCTTTCCTGAGATCTTTTTTTCCTCTCTGACACACCATTGCAAATAAGTTCACGTAGTTCATAAATTATTTTGAACTTCTTTTCCTCTCAAAAAATATGGTAGTCGGCGAGCCAAATATTTTCTCGAGGAGATTTTCTAGGTGAATAAATGCAGGGTGTTTTGTTTGTTTAGGATTCATTGATTTGGTTTGTTAGATTTGTTAGTTGAGTTTATTTATTTTGATAATAGATCTGATATGGTAGTCGACTTACCGAGGAAGATGGTGGTTGGGCGCAATTTTGAGTGACTGTATTTAGTTAATTTCTGAAAATATCTCAGTTGGATACTTATAATTAGTAGTTTGGTTACTTGGATGTTGTATTTGGATACTATCTGGGATGATTTTTGCCACTGAGTTGGGATGATTTCTGCATCAGTTTTTAATTTGATTACCTTTATGAATGTACTAAGATACCATTCCTGATTACTGTATTGAATTGGGGTTTTTAGGATGTAATTATATTCATTAACTTATGTGTAATAATTTGTTCGAATTTGATAATGATTACTGTAATGAATAAATATTGATACTACTTAATTTTCACTATTTTAAATTTATTTATAAAAAATACATTCGATATATGAAACAATCACACTTGCTTGCAAAATATTTAAATTTATTAATGATTTTAATCTTTTTATTGAGTTTGCCTCCTCTGAATTCTTTGTGTAGCTTATCAATCTAATGAGATTTGCTTCATTTTTATTCAGTTGGATACCATGATTTTTACATGCAAATACATATCCACAAGGCATGAAGATATAAAGTGCATAATAAGAGAAGAACCAAGTAGAATACAGCATATACGAAGAAAAGGATCAGAACCATGCAAAAATCGTCCTGCTTTGTGGACAAATTCTCTTGGGATTTAGTTACCAAAATTTCATTTTGTAGCAATAGCTTGAAAAACTCTTTTTTTGTTCTTCTATAATGAAGTAACCAAACACTTTTATTCAAATATTTTAGTTGTTTAATAAATACATTAGCATTCATTATATTGATTAAAAAATAGTTATACACAAAATCTGTATCTAATCCTGTCACCAAACTTGAGGTGTACCAACTGAAAACCATTATGTAAAATAAGTATGTATCTCCTATTATGTGTTAAACTAACCAAACACTTTTGTTCAAGTATTCAATTTTTTAGTAAATACAATACTCATTGAAAACTACTTTTAAACAAAAATATGTATCTCATGTCGCATTTTAAAATAATTCAACACTTTTGTTACCGTACACATTGATTATATGATTTTCTTTAACATGTGTTAGAATAAATAATACCTATTATGTCCAAAACAAGTATCTTGTACTGTTTATCGAAATAACCAAACACCTTTATTAGAGTATCCCATCTTTATAACTGAATACGTCAACATGGAGTATATTAACTTCAAACTATTATGATAAATATGTATGAGAAACAATGAATACATCTTTGGATACTTTTAATAATTTATTGGTTACTTAATCATAAATAATACCCACTTTTTTATAAAGAGATGATCAGATATTTATTCTCGTAAACTCATAACAAAAATAACCATATATATTAATTAAGGTAACCATTCATGGATCGTTTAGTATCCAATTGCAATACCATACAAAGAATTATTTGGTTACTCCATTGCTCGTTAATGGATACCATTTACTTTATTATTATGACGTGGTGGATACTTTTTATATAGTTTGATTACCTTATTTAATTTGTATAGTTGCCCTTCTTGATCCATTAGTTTAGTATGAGGGTTACTAGTTTAGCTCATTAATGTGAGGCAATTTTCCTAATCTACAATTTTCCGACAATAACCAAACAAATATTGGAGCATAACCAGAAAAAAGTGATATTGTTATGAAGTACACAAACATGTATTGAAATTTTACAAATAATATAATCATCGCAACATATTTACAGAACCATGTAGTCTAGTATTTATACAAACATTATAAAATGAAAAATCTATTTCAACCGTCTGAACAAAATATTGGGAAGAAGTATCCAAAATCCTGTAATTGAGTAGCCATATTAGGGTTTTCAATCCCCCCTCAATCAGCCTTCCTGCCGCGCTTGACGATCATTCTATAAATCCCCCAACCGGTCTTTTTACGGCCTTGATCGATGTTGCTATACACACGACGACTTTGTACTCCGAAAACCATACTCCGGCGGTGGCAGGAGTCCGGACACCGAGCAGACTTCTGCGATTCTATCAAGGGAATCGCCTTCTCCGACCCTTCCCCGTCATCGTCCGTTCCGCCTCATCCGCTGCACACTACACATGCTTGCCAACTGAAAATGAGTCTCCGAGCCTTTTGCCGTGCAAAACGAACAATTGGGTTCGGAACCCGGGTTTTCAAAGTCCGATTTTCCTCAGAAAGCAGATCCGAATTTTTGTTTTCAACAATTACTAAAATAAATATGTAAAGTTTAATTGTACATGTGCTATGGAGGGTATGATGTTTGGAAGATAAATTGAGAAATAGTGAGAGAGATGGGGAGGAGAGGGAGAAAATTATTTTGGAAATAATTGGAAGATAAATGTTTGGCAAATTATTGAGAAAATTATTTTGGAAATAATTGTGTCATCAGCCCTTGAAATAATGATGATATCTAGCAGCAAGGGTACTAAACGTGGTATTGAAGGGGAGGCAAAACAAAAGAAGCTAGATGCAATCACGGAAATGACAGAAGAAGGTTTTGTTATCTTTGTACCAGCTCTCGATTTTCAAAAGCGTAGCATCTATTTGAGTGTTAGTAGCTCCTCAAGGACCAAGGGTTTTAAAATGAGATGTGGAAGTTCCTGAGCCTATCTTTTTTGATACCAAAAAAGTGGTCGCTGCAATGCAACACGGGTACCTTCAAGTCAGATTTCCATTTGGGTCAAAAGAAACAATGATTGAGGAATCATTCCAGGTTGGGTGTGGAAGTGAATCAGCCGAGAAAGAGAAACTAAACAAGGCACTCGAAAACATGTTGTCCAACATCAAGAGGAACACCAAGCTTCATGTTGATGACAAGAAGAAGCTCGAGGATGCAGTTGTGGAGCTCTTGAAGACGTTTGGTTGAGCAATGAAGGAAGTGTTATGTTCACTTGTGTGTTTTTGTGCTATTATGGGTAGCATGTTATGGATGAATGAACTGATGGTTAACTTTTGTGTCTTTTAATATTTATGATGTAAAACTAGACTTATTTAAACATATTAGTATCTCAAAAGAGATATCTCTTTTGAGATACTAATATGTTTAAATAAGTTTAGTATCTCTTTTGAGATACTAATATGTTTAAATAAGTCTAGTTTTACATCATAAATATTAAAAGACAAAAAAGTTAACCATTAGTTCATTCATCCATAACATGCTACCCATAATAGCACAAAAACACACAAGTGAACATAACACTTCCTTCATTGCTCAACCAAACGTCTTCAAGAGCTCCACAACTGCATCCTCGAGCTTCTTCTTGTCATCAACATGAAGCTTGGTGTTCCTCTTGATGTTGGACAACATGTTTTCGAGTGCCTTCTTTAGTTTCTCTTCCTCGGCTGATTCACTTCCCCACCCAACCTGGAATGATTCCTCAATCATTGTTTCTTTTGACCCAAATTGAAATCTGACTTGAAGGTACCCGTCTTGCATTGCAGCGACCACTTTTTTGGTATAAAAAAAGATAGGCTCAGGAACTTCCACATCTCCTTTTAAAACCCTTGGTCCTTGAGGAGTTACTGCCCAACCAGAAATGCTTAGCACGCGGCCCTTAACACTCAAATAGATGTTACGCTTTTGAAAATCGAGAGCTGGTACAAATATAACAAAACCTTCTTCTGTCATTTCCGTGATTGCATCTAGCTTCTTTTGTTTTGCCTCCCCTTCAATACCACGTTTAGTACCCTTGCTGCTAGACATCATCATTATTTCAAGGGCTGATGACACAATGGCCTCAAGATTGGTTGCTGAAATGATTATACCCAAACGAAAATTGTAAGCCAAACAACCTATTAAACGTATTCATTCCTAAATCATATAGCCAAACAGCGTACTTATTGGCAACAAACAAGGTATTTCTCATTTTGTTAAACTATGATGCAACACCTAGCTAGTTTAGGCATCTGATATGAAGTCACTATTTTATTCATTTGGCATGCATCATATCTTAGTTACTGTACCATGTATCCCCTTTTGATGTATATGTGATAGTAATTTTTTACTTATAAAATTTGAAATAAAACTGTTTCTCTCTAAAAAAGAAGCCAAAATAATCATTTTTCAATTTTTTTTGTTGACATGATATATGTCACATGAACCGGTGTACCATGTTAGCATATATACCAAGTTAAACTCACGCGCGCATACATATTTGTTTTGAGTAGAAAAAAATCATGATGAATTGAAATGACAAACCTTGTAAGATTCTGTCCTTTAGAACTTGAGTAGCTAAAAGCAAACACAATAAAAGTAGGTCAAGTAAAACCAAGAAAAAGCTAGAAAATATTATTTAAAAAAATGAAGTAAAAGTCGATTTAATAATGAGATAGAAAACATACTTTTATCTAATATGAGGCCCATGACAAGAATCTGGGCGGCTGAAACATAGAACAAAAAAAAGTAACATCTTATTAAGATTTAATAGAAACTTACAACAACAACAACAACAACAACAACAACAAAAAGGAAAAACAAAAACAAACAAACTTACCAATTCGAGGATCAGCAGTTATAAGAACGGAAATATGGTGTAAAGTTTGATCAAATGCCGCTGATACAGCTAAAAAATATCAATAAAAAGATATACTTATAATTAGCAAAATTGATAGTTTATATATTTTTAAGGGTAGACTTAAAAACCAAAAACTAAACATCATAAGTATATAGATTGGGTCAAACCTGCAGGATCCGCCGCAACCATCTGTTGAACTTCCTGATCTAAACAAAGAAAAATTAAAGAAAAAGATGAGTACAAAAAAAAAAAAAGAAAAAAGAAAAACAAGCTTTAGAAAATGTTAAAAACACAGATCTGAAACCTTGTGTCTGCAAGCTAACTATATCTTCTTGAGGGATTCAGAGGGACCGGGTAGGTGTAGGTCACCCCTAAAAATCATTTTATACAGTTAGTGATGATGTTGGGATGACGGGTGGAGATGTTGAACTCCCATCACCAGAAGCTGAAAAGAAACGAGCTGTTAAAGTTGGTATGAATGTTTTTTGAAAGAACTTTGTTGCAAGGATTTTGGAAACAGCCATTCTTAGGGTTTTCTTTTTCTTGAATGTAGGTGATGGTTTTGAAACAAATGGACAACAACAAAATGAATGGGGTGTTCTAGTAGTATGCAAAATGTTTGAATATGATGTGGCACAGTTAAGTTGTGATATTTATTTAGATTCCCGTTATGAAACATAATAATACATCTAGGGCTTTCCATCTTTAATTAATTTCACTAGTAGAAAGATCCCCTTTACTGACATTAATTTAGTGTCAGTAATGACTTTTACTGACACTTTCTAACTGTGTCAGTAATGTTCAAGCCAGAACACACTGACACTAATGTTTAGTGTCAGTGATACATGTGTCAGTATATGTTGACATAAATGCTTAATGTCAGTAAAAAATATATCAGTAGATAACATCACTATAACGTCAATAAAATAGTGACACAAATGTGTCAATAACTAATGACATTATTTTCATGTCAATATTTATTATGACTATAGTATCAGAAATAAAAAATTTCAATAGCGTCAAATGTTTAGTGTTGGTATTTAGTAACGTGAAATTATACTTGATATTTGTTAAAAAAAAATCTATTTTTATCTCAACTAAATTTTTCTGTTGAGTTACATATGAAAAACAAATTTAACATACATTAAAAATTATCAAAAAGACAATTCACTTAAAAAACATCTCAAATGCATTGTTATTAAATTTAATAATTGACATGAATAATTAGTGACGTTATAATCTTGAAAAAAATAGAAGTACTAAATCAAGCATTCAACTTGAACTACCAACAAAACAGTTCAACCAAGTCTAGAAAAATGAACAGAAGTACTAATTAAGCACTCCAATTGAAAGCCATACCAAATACTAGAACCAGTAATTAAATCCTCAGAGTTACATCTGTCTATTTCCTTGCAAAATCGAACTTGGAAGAATTTCGTAAACTTTTTCTGAAAAAATGGCTAATTTCTTCCGTGATGACGGCCTCATGACCCTTTTCTATTACGCATTTGGAGCATTTACATTTGAAGCCATAGTCAGCAAGTAATTCTTGCCTTTCTTTGTACGGAAGATCCTCATCTATGTACGGTGTAGTTATCGGAAAATAAAAAAAATAAGAAAAGAACCTTCACTGTAGTTTTATAATTATATTAAAAAATAATTATCCGAATCACATAAAGCCAGATGCTAAAGAGATGGCCGTACTTCAAAATGAACATAGTTTACCTCTTCTTCCTCTATAATTGGTCGCAAGGCAATGATAGTAGCTTGGCCATCCCTGTCCTGCCAAACAACAATAGTCCGAAGCTTACATAAAAGAAACATCGATTTTACAAGTAGTTCCCACATGGACTCGTGAAAAAGTGCAATGCATCGATTTATATCAAGGGCCGCGTACTTCTGGTAAAGTACTTACCTCTTCTCGCTTGAATGTTTTTGCATTATGAATACAAGAGCGATTCATACAACTATGCAATGGGAAAAATGCAGTACCTGAGAACTTTCATGGGATTTTTTGTCTTGCTAATATAAACGAAATGTAGTAAGAAAATTATGTACACGGATAAAAGGAAACTGATTGATCCACTCTCTCAGATTAGTGGGATGTATATATAAAAAAGTTAAATTGGAGATAAGAATCAATGAAATCAACACCGACACATGCTTCGAGAAACAATTAGGCATTCAAGATATCATATTTGCTGAATTAATAACGATAGCAAATTGGCAGCGGAAGGATATAAATTTCAAAATCTCAATATTATTTTCGAGACGAAAAGGAAAAGATATCAAAATCAAAGTTTTTCGTCATATAAATTATAATATTAGTTGATTGGGAAAAAAAATAAAAATGAGTGAGAATAAATCATTTAAAACGGGTTGTACCTCCGTTAAAATGACTAAAATGATAAAGTTGTACCATAACCAAATTACTTTCTTCAAGTGGAACCGAGGGAGTAACTAGTAAGATTAGTTTAGGGGTTCTGGCAAAACAACTAAAATATCTGGAGAAAGTGAGTTTTTCATTGTTCTCCTACGCACTAAAACTGTGTTAATTTCCCCCATTTGTTTGGTATCTTATAGTGCAAAAATAGCTCAAACTTCTGATACATAGACAACATTTTTCTTTAGAAATGATCAGTAATCAGTTAGCAGATGACTTAAAAGAAATGTTGATCTTGCATAGTCACACACCTTGGCATGAAACTGAATAGTCGTCCCCAAGAGCATCAAGTAAAGGTTTTGTTGTCTTTTCAGCTTCTTTCTGCAAACGAGTTTCAATTCACCTTTTCATGCCAGGAATACCATAAAATAAAGCAATATAGTCCTAACCTTTTCGGAGAGTGGAAGATCATTAATATAAAAAAGTAATCTTCCACAGGCGATGCTACAACCAAAGCACTACAATATAGGAAAGTTGGCATTAACATGCTTGCATATCAATTTACAAATGCATGCATTATTAGGGGTGTAATCGAACCGAGCCGAATATTTCCAAGCTCAAGCTTGACTCGTTTATTATCGAGTCGAGTTCAAGTACTTTTTTATCGAACACTTTGTAACTCACGGATTTATATGGGCTTAAAATGAAAATTCTACATTTTGATTTAAATTAAATACTCTCTCATTTTGTTGATAAAATAATTTTTTTATTCACAATAAATACATTATAAAAATATAATATATACCAAACTTATAATTGCATATTTTTAATCTGACTTACTTATCGAGCTTGTTCACGAGCTAACGAGCCGAATACTGTCAAGCTCAAGCTTGACTCATTTGTCTACAGTCCACACAGTATTTTGGCACATTCTATCTTCTAGCAAATGAATTTCAACACAAAGCCCAGCAAATTTAGCCCTAGTGAGAGAGGCAGTGGCTTACCAATAGCACTGCATATGGTAAGCAGGGCACATCTATCATACAAATGAACAGGTAATGCAGGTAGCCTTATCCAAGCTAAATTAACAGGGGGGGATCCCATGGGAGAACTTGCCCACAGTTGCCCATTTCACAGGCTCAGCATGTTTCTGTGTATCTTGCGCAGAGAACACAAGCACAGTTTGCCCATCAATATGTGAAACAGAGCCAACAGGCTGAATTACAGCGGTATCAAGTAACTGATGGTCAGATACCATTTTATGGGTTAGCTGAGCATAGGAACATTTGTTGGTGGCTAAGATTGGGGGATTAGAAATCCCCTCGTATTCTTTGGGAGATGCAGCGGGGGCTATAGCAGTTGCAGTGGTTGTTTGTGGTGTTTTGGCTTTGGAGACATCGGCCGGCGGTGGCCCAAAACTGGACGGCGGACCCAAATCCGGTAGCTCACTGGGGTTAGCCATGACAAACCAAAGGAAACTCCTGAAAACACACAACCACAAAGACTACAAATCAGATCTGAAACTGGCGACGAACCCTACTAGTTTCAGGGGAAATAAAAGACACAAAATTAACAACAGTAAATTGAAAATAAAATAAGGGGAAAGTGATGCAGGACTTCCAGGAGTCTACGGAGAGGCGCCGCTCACTCAGACAGGCACCGGTGGGCCGACAACCTGACTTCCGTCCGAAAATACCGCGAGCGAAAAAAAACTAGAAACTACGAGAATCAAACGGGAATTGAAATAAAAGAAATCGAAACGTTTGATAGGTAGGAAATTAGTCAGGAGCGGGAATTTGAAGCAACGTCTTCAAAGATTTCTGGATGCTGAGGGGATTTTTTGAAGCGGGCGAGAGAATCGCCTTCAGGTCGCCACTTAAGGGCACTGGGAGTTGGTGAGTGAGGGTGCGGGGTGGGATCCCTCACCCACAGGAACACCGCCGCCGGCCTCTCCTTACCGCACGGGGAGAATTTTTTTTTTTTATTATTGTATATAAATGAGTGTTTGTTGAGGGTGGAAAGCACAAAACCAAAAAAAAAAAACATGAGAAAAAAAAAAACATCCGATCCAAATCAAAAGAAAAAAATAATTTATATGGAGCCTAAAAGAATAGGTTGGACTTTATTGTTAGACGAGCCGTTTGAGTGGTCTAACGATAGTAGTCTCAAGTTGGACGATTAAGCCGATGAAGTTTAGTTTTTTAGTATTATGAATTTTAGTATTTTAGTATTATGTAATGTTATTTTATGTTTTTTAATAATATTATGTAATGTTTATTTAATTTTAATGAAATTTTAGTTTTTAATAAATTTTAATGGAATTTAAAAAAGAAAAAAAAAAGGAAGTGAGTGAAGAGTAGGTGAAGTGGCGCCTCTAAAAATATGAGTGAGTGATGAAAAAAAATAGGGAATAATATGGCGTAAGGGGATTGGTTGGGAGTGAGTGAAGGGAGAGTGTGAGTGAAACACTCCCTCCCCCTAACAAAAAGGATAAAGTTTCTTAGAATTATCAAGCAGGTTTATGCTGATATTTTTAAAAAAAAATGAAAAGAGATCCGTTTATAGTAATGTATTGTTTGATAAATACATATAAATGTGTGGATTAGTGGTTATTGATATGGTCCACTAAAAAGGTTTTAGGTTCAAATCATGATTTATCATTTTTTTAATTTTTTATATTAAAATTTCATAAATTTCTAATATTTAGATTACTGATACTCCAGTGTCATTGACACATTTATATTAAAGCCAGAAAATAAATCAAATGTTGGAAGTTACCAACACTTTCGATAAAGTGTGAGAACAAAAGTGTCACTAAAAGATGTTTTTGTAGTAGTGTTTGCATATCTCGTCAACATTTGTTGCCAATATTCCTTCAACTTCTTTTAATGTTACCTGTGCACCTGCCTTAAATATACTATCACATATATATATATATATATATATATATATATATATATATATATATATATATATATATATACGAGACATGCAGAACTCGTGCTACGCACGGGCTAAGAATCTAATTGTTAATCATGTATTCTTTCTGTATATTGGCGAGTGTATATTTAATTATTGTTTAGTATGTTGTATGAAATGTTTTAACTTTCTTGTATAAAAATTTAGAAGTGTTTGATGTTGTTTTAGTGGTGTTGTATTTTATATATGGGCTTTTGGTTATTAAGTTGTGATGACTTTGTTTCTTTTGGTCTATTACTTATTTGCATGATAAAAAAATGGCTTTATTTCTTTTGGTCTATTACTTGCCTCACAATCTTGTCAATTAGATGGATTTTGCATGGTAATATGAAGACACTTACCTATCTAATTGGTTATAGTTTAATGTGCGTTAAATATTTTCTTTATTAAGTTTGTAAGTTAAAGTTTGTGTAATAATGTATATATAATAATGCCACATAAACTGTATAAAAATCGTTACAAACCTTTTTAGCTTCATCTCATTTTATTGTACAACTAATTTCATTGAAAATTAACATTGAAGTCTAACTAATATTAATAAATTTATCAATAAACTCAATTCTAAATAGCCAACTAAATGAATATTAATTAACACACTATTAATAATTACTAAAACCTTTGGACTCCACTATTATGTCTTACACTTAATTTTTTTAATTTACAAATGGGTTTGAGCAAAAATTATGTACTTTTTCTTTTATATTCATTATTCAAGTTGCATGCTTACATAAACTAATCATGCTAAAAAGTATAATTCAACCATTTAAATATTGCTTTACATACATGCTCGTGCACATTTTCTTTAATCAATTCGCATATGTGAGTTACATCAATAGAAAACACACATAAATTACTTGTATATGAAAATGCATTAACATAATACATATATCTATATATATTGCATTAGGTTAAATCATCAATTATTATTGCAACCTTTTCAACTTCATCTCATTCCATAACCGACTTTTAATTCTATACTAATTACTAAATATCATGTGATAAATTAAATAAGCCTTGCACTTCTATCTCGATGTTTATATACTTCACATTAAATGCACCGATTTTGTTTTTCGATAAAAGTTTGAACTTTTGCTTATGTTTAAAACTCAACTTTGTTATTTGATATTATAATTTACAAACGGATTTAAGTCAAAATTATGTATTTTTTCCTTTTTATTCATTACTCAATGTGATATTTTTAATATGTCATATTTTGCTATTATGACAAACTCATTTAATGGGCGTAAATATTGGTTTCTCACTAATGATTCTACATATAGAAAAAGAAAACACTGCGATGCGTGGGACCTTCTTCTTTTCAATAATAATTCAATTGCACACGATAAATTCATTATAATATTTCTCAAAAGGCGTTCGAAAGCAACTACTTACATATATCTATATATATGTTTATCTATAACAATCACCTAAATATGTAAGAAACAAAGAAAATAGTTGGTATCCCAATCTTTGGTTCCATTTATGTGAGCGTCGTGATCTTGTGTGATTTTAAGATGCACTGCGTATGATAACTAAATTAAGAAAAAAAGACCAAGTTAATTACAAAGATCTAAAAGATGTGTGAATCATCTCCAAAATGTTGCAAAGAGAATTTACATACGGCTACCAACAATCAAAGATTTAAAAGATGTGTGAATCATCTTCAAATGTACATACTAAATGTGATTTTAGCCGGTTTATATAGGCATGAATTAGGTTAAATCATTAATTATTCTTGCAACCTTTCGCAACCCTTTCACTTCATCTAACCGACTTTTAATTCTATACTAAATGTCATGTGATCAATTCGGGCAACCCTTGCACTTCATCTTCATGATTGTATAGTTATTATGATGCGTTGAATTCCAGGCGTTAGATATCTTGTACTCTATGCAATTACTAAACGACTCCAACTTGGTTCTAACTCTAAAAACTTTATCATCATAACTCCACATTAAATTTAGGGACTGAATCTTATAGTATTATAGATATATATATATATATATATGTTCGAATTAACTGATCGAATAAAGATTTACACACTTTCTAAAAGTGTACGTAAAAATATGTAAAAGTTTAATGAACAATAAAATTCTCAGCATCCATTTGACATGCATGTTTTTCTGTATTAAATCATCTTGATTTTTCTTTAGAATTTGAAAATGTACGTAACACACATTAATTTAACTTGTAAGTTATCTTGATCAATTGGTGATTGATTTTTTAATTAATTAACATATATTATTTTCTCATTTAATCATATACACCAATGCATTTAGGACACTCAGTCAACAAATACTATGTTTCATTGTCGTTCATTAATCATCTATAACATAAATTATTAGTAAATGCACTAACTGATATTTCTTTTATACTTATTTTCTTTGACTCGAAAATATTCTTCATTCAATTCTTCTAGTATCTTACTTATATATTCTCCTTTTTCACTCTTTTTTCTCTAACTGAAAACTCAAGAACGCATCCACAACAACACAAACCAGAAATTGTTGCACAATGATATAGGGCTGAAGAACATCTTGATCGGACGGTATTGATTAGGGGTTACAAAACTTATTTGACTATTGTGACAATTTTGTTTAAAAAATAAAGAAAAAACTATGTTTATATCAGTGCTTGATTTATGGACGGAAGCATAAAAAAATTTGACCGAGTGGACCAAATTTTTTGTATTGAAACGACACTAGAAACACATTTAAGATGCATTTAAGTAAAATCGATATTTTCTTTTAAACATCAACACTATATCGAAAAAATACATGGGTATCTATCTTGAGATATCACGAGACACTTGATTCCATCTCTGGCTCAACTTATAGTTTACATGTATTATCAAGCTTTTCATAAATATTTTTCTAACCAGAAACAGTTGCGACAATGATACATGGCTGAACAATATCTTGATCGAACCATATTGTTTAGGGGTTACAAACCTTATTTAACTATTGTGGTAGTTTGTGTTCCAAATACAAAGAAAAAAGCTATGTTTGTACGACTCCTCAACTCATAAGTTTACATGTATTATCAAGTATTTTTCTTTTGAATTTTTGTGTATCTTTAGTGAATCTTTATTGAGTCAAGAAGCAACAGGCTAAGTTAATTTCTTTCTAGTAACTTTTTGCCCCTTTTTTGTTATTTAGTCTCTCGTGCCGTTTATTTCTTCCAAGGATGACTTTATATATTCATGTACAATTTGTATACTTTGTTTTAAAAACCCTCTCAAAAGTAAATTTTTGTCTGTATGATTATGGAGTATTAAAACCTTTTGAGGAATTGTTTTGTGGACCATTTTGTGTGGTTCTATCACCCCTCAAACCTTTTTACTTCTCACACATGAGATCATATTATCTACCAAGCCAGGGGCGGACCTAGCCATAACCTAGTGGTGCACGTGCACCACTAGATTTTTTCAGAATAAGACCACCTTCCCCGATAATATCTAGTATTATCTTTCCCGTTATTTTATTTTGGCAATAGTTGAATTATCGAGGAGTTTAATTATTTTTTACTCTCGAAGTTTAATATGTAAAGTCATATATACCTATTAAATATATTTTTTGATTTGACGTAATCTGTTTTGATCAAGACGATATTAATTAAAGTGTTTAAAATTGTTTATTCAACCTTGAAGTATTTCGCAAACACTTGCTTCTTTTGATGAAAAAATTAAGATGCACCCTTAAAACAAAACTAGCTGAAGAGTTTCAGTTAATCAAATATTAGAAATTACTTTTGAAAGAAATGTTGATTTTCCCGTAGCAACTGCAAGTGTTGAACGAGTCTTCTCAGCTATGAAGTATGTAAAGAGTGAGTTATGTAGTAAGATGAGTGATCAATGGTAAATAATCGTCTTGTAACATTTATAGAAAAATATGTACTTAAAACTATTAGAAATGATGTTATTTTAGCACATTTTCAGGAAATGGACAGTATATATAAGCGATTTTCTTTGTAAATATACGGATTCTTTGTTTTTTTTTTTGTTTTTTTTTTTCACACACGCACATGAGGGGGATCGTCACCTGTCCTGAGTACCCCCAAGAGGCTCGACCTCACCCCGATCTAGAGGTAAGTTTTCTAGCATGACATGTTCGTCTCATTGTCCCCCGCTTTGTTATTACTGACTTTTTTTATGTATTATTTGTTATCTTTAATGTAATTTTAATATATATTTTATCGTTCGACATTATTTTCGTGGGACGGTCGGTGCACCAGTGGTTTTTCGGTCCTGAATCCGTCTATGTACCAAGCACACTCCACGTCCTATTTTAGTGTTTACCATACCCTATGCAATGTCATCATTACAAGCATCCTAGCTAGCTAGGGATTAGACATTGGAACCTATACTTTTTACTAGTCTTTTTGAGACAATGTACATTGACACATCTTAGAATAATTTATGTAGTACAATAGAGCTCCTTTTATTCTGGTCAATAACTTGTCAATAAAAAAAATAAAGACGGCAACTAGCTTGATATTAAAAAAAAAAAAAAAAATCCGCCCGTGCCTCTCACTTTTCCTCACTTCAGCACAAGTGAGAGGCAAGGGCGGTTTTGGGCTCGGCTCGGTTGCTGATGGTGCGCCGGCTCAAAACCGCCCCTGCCTCTCACTTCTCCTCACTTCACTTCACCTTTTAGTGGGAAAGGATACTACATAATAAAAACATAACTTTAGTCGACTCGTAACAAAACCGTACCAACGGACGACATTAGTCGACTGGTACCAATGGACGGTAAGTCGACAGGTAAAAATACCGTACCAACGGTCGAGTTTAGGTACTGGTACCAACGGTCGACTATAATAGATTGGTAACAAAGTTGTACGAACAATCGACTAACAAACAAAAAATAAACCAGATAAATCAAAGTGTCCGTACCAAACTGGATAAACCAAAGTATAAAAATAAAAAATAAAAACATTTTTTTTAATCTTATTTTTTAAAATCAAAAAAGACATAAAATAAAGCTTAGAAACACGAGTGATTATGCATCCAATCTTCTACATCTTGAGTAGTCATGACATACTTGCATGATTTGCACCTTGATTTGAACAGATCGAGGGAAGCACCACAACCAGCACATGGCTTGTTGTAGCCACCAATAGAAGTCCGTCTCTCTTTTTTTTTTTTTTGAACGGCTACTTTCAATTAAAAACCACTCCCTAGCAAGACGCTAGCACAGAGAAAAAGCTCCCACAACACGAAGAAATGGTACCTCTTCCCGCATACGAAGTTGCCGCTCCACCCAACAACTAGGCACTGATCACAATAAAATGACTTTGATCTAGCCACATTTTCTTCAACAACATAAGCACAACGGACGCCACATCACCGCTGACGTCATCATCACCAACCCTAAACAAGATCTGCCACATCACCAAATTAATCATTTTTTTTTGCATGGATGTGTGTTCGCTATATTTTTAAACAATCCGCAAGTGGACGGAGAATATGTAGAAAGCGGTGAGCAAGGTCGTATTCCATAGAGACTAAATATTCCTATTGTATTGAGTACTAGATTATAATGATTCCAGTTTTATCTAGACGATCGAAAGTTGAATGATGGTTAACGAAATAAAATAAATGATGACAATAAAAGAAAATATCCGAATTAAGGAAAATTGTAAGAGTTTGAAATATAGATTCCAAGAAATTTAGGTTTAGTTGATTCTTAAGTTTAGTCGGGATTGGTTCCAAAAAGTTCCAAGTATGTTTCCAAAATGATAATCACGATAATATTCTAAAGTCTCTCTCGAGATGCATTAAAACGTAGATTACACAACCTATAACAACGTCTCCGTCTATTATAAATTATTTAACTCCAAAATGTTCATAAGATTTAAACATCATCATAGTTCATCACCGATTTCTCAATCTCATAATTTACTACGTCAAATACTCGAAACCTATTAATGCCCTCTTCTCTCGAATTATGAGCAATTAAGTTTAACATGTAAAAACATTGATCAAGTGTCTAAACATGAATCAAAACCAAGTATTTGATAAAGAAATCACACTAGATATATATAATCATCAATCCCTCAAAACCATAGCAAATCAACGTACTCCCATGCCCGAAATCTAACGAGTTTAGCCGGACATGATAATGAAAGAAAGATTAATAATCATCATGTTCATGCTAAATAAAACAACAAAATGAATAAAAGATAAGAAGAAGATAAAACTCGTAAGGTGTCTTGATTGATCCCGGTTGAAGCCTTCAAATGTTCTTGAAGTGTTCTTCAAGAATTTCCTTCAAATCTCCTTCTTTTGGAGTAAAAGCCCTCAATCTTGTGTTTTTCTCTCTCTAGTCTCACTACGCCTACAACAATCCTGAAACTGTGTCACCATAGACCTACTAAACGAGCTTTATACTTGTCAATTGACCCATCAGCCTTGTACTTTATTTTAAGGATCCATTTGCATCCTAAGGGCTTACAACCTTCAGGTAAATCAACCAAAACCCAAGTTTGGTTTTGTAAAATTGAGTCAATTTCACTCTGAACAGCTTCTTTCCAGAGCAACCCGTCTGGTCTGGCATAAGCTACTTCTAGAAATTTTTTCAATTTCATATGAAAATGAAAAAAATTTAAAATCCGTTTAATCACACTTTTTTCCAACAATTTTCATAGAAAATAAAATTCTCATTTTCAAACTTTTAATTAAGAAATTGAAACCCCATTTTACCATTCTCACTTTTTATATTCTCATTTTTTTTCTCAATAAAAAGAGATGAGATTTAAAAAACACATACACAATTCTAACTATAATATCTCGTGTCATCCTCCACCGCCCACTGTTGTTGAGTATGCGTTTATAAGATGTGTTTGAAATTTTCAAGTTATTTAGGAGCTCTTCAATTTCACAAAATCCATCAAACGACGTGGATGGTCAAGACAAGGCCGAATGAAAATAAAGACCAATAAGGGAAAATGGGCAGAAAGGTTCTATATTGGGCTGCGTAAACAGTTAAGGCGCTGGTATGCATTATTTGGGGTCGACATTCGGGTAATATTCATAGAAATCCATAATCGAAACCGAATCGAACGAAAAAATAAACCGAATTTGCAACCGAACCTAACCGAATTAAATATTTAATTTTTGGTTTGGATATGGTTTTGGCACTCTAAACCGAAAATATTATTCATATAAATATATATTTTTATACATATTTATATAGATAAAATCACCATTGAAATTTTATCTTAGAATTAAAAAAAAATAAAAAAAAATAAAGTGCAAAATGCTGAAACAAATCTCCAATCAAATATCGTTCCGCTAAACGATATTTGAAGGAGCATCAAACAAAAAAGTTATATGTTGAATTTTTGTCTCATAAATGTTGGAGTACTAGAGAGAGGGCGGAGAGCTACGAGAATTGCTCTCACTTTTAGACACCTTTCCATGAGGCGTTTAATAGGGTATACTAATAGGGTACCCGCGAAATGCGGTGGCGGGTATCATTGGTGAAATCTTAAAACACAAGATAAAATGCATGTTTGGGGCTGGCAACCGGATAAAGCACGCGTGTGCATGTTTTAAGGCCTGTCTGGATTACCTCTTCTTTGAACGCCCTTTTTCTCTACAATTGTATATGCAGATGAAGCTAAAAGCAGACCTTGTTAATGTTCCAGATACTTGGGGTGATGAATCCGAGTGCTTTTATAAAAGGGAAAACAGTTTAGAACATCGTCCGCCGGCTAGTACTTGCTGCTATTATTAACTTTTTGTGGAAATAGCAAAAAATGCAGTTGTTTAATTTGAAAATAAGTCCAGAACTGTGGAGACATTAGTGGGTGTTAATTTGAAAATTAACACTATGAGTTCTTTTGCCATTTGCTACTTACTCGCAAATATAATAAATTTCTAAAACAAAATAGTTAACACCTCTATCCAAACATCATTTGTTTTGCCGTAGAGAAATCTTAGATCTTTTAGCTTGACCTTTTTCTTTTAGGTAAAAATACCACATGTCCACATTGGTTGTTAAAGGAAAAACAACCATCAACTCTCCTTTCTGCACATATCCGGTTATACAATCTGAATCAGAGTTGGCTGGTATTTATAAGAGATATGAAACCGATTAAATAATTGGCATAAAGGAACATGTTCCGTTACTTGCGTCCCACACTAAGAATTATTCCCAGCCTACAATTCTGCATCACACGATGAACAAGCCTTAATCACGACTTCTATGGTGTCATTTGGCACATGTTGTATGACATTAATCCTAAGTTCTAACTTCAATTTACTGAAGCTTTCAACAATTTTACTTTAGCTCATAATAATATTACTTTGTGCTTAAGTTGTTGACATAACCATAGGTGTCTTTACGTAATTCACCTCTGTGTGGTCTTTGTGGCTTAGTACTTGTGTTTATCATCTTCTATAATTATGTGGGCATGATTAGAAGATGTACTTCAGGTTTAAATTAAGATAAGTTCTAGTTACACTGGATTGTCAACTTTATTTGTTCTATAACGAAAGCAGCATCTCAAACATTGGATAGTGCAGAAAAACTTTAGCATGAGATTTTCCACCAGGAGGTTATTATATTCATTAACAACACACTTTAGTGTGATGTTATGCTAATTTCAGGTCCTTGAAGTGATTAAGCAAAAGCCAGACTTAACTTCCGTATGATTTCTTTTACTGCACATTCTATGGGAGACTCGGTGGAAAGATTTCTTTGATTGTATGTCAGTTGAAAGCAGTGAGGAAGAAAAGGCTACCATAGATGGTTTGGTGCTAATAAACCGTGTAACCGTCGGAACTCCTCATCTTGGTTCAAGGGGTTTATAAGCAGGTACTTTTGGTTCTGTTATTCTCCTTCTCCATAATGTGATCTACAAGTAGCAGAAGTAGGGACTCTGACCCATGCCTGTATCTAGAAGCAGCAACATGTGTGGGTCGGACAGATTGTAGAATTATGAAATGGGTTAAAACGCGTAGTTTCTGGGTACATGCTGAAAATAGTCGGGTGAGAGTTGATGTTGATATTCTTTATATGGTCTTATTTGGAATCATTTTGTACAAATGGGTCAATCTGTTTTCTTTTATTCTTTTTTTTTTTTTTTAAATTTATCACAAAGCAGTCGACAAAAGAAGTTGCTAAAATGGAAATGGGTCATATGGGTTTGACGGGTCGTAAGTTGACCAAAATTATAAGTATGTATAAAACATGCTAGATCGTTTTATATGAAGATATATCGTCATATTGTTTTTGCAATTATAATTTAATACACTGAATAGTAGTAGTTAAAAGCTTTCTAAGGACATAAGACTAATTGAAAAATGTTAGGTTTTGCTATTATCATTATTGTGATACTGAATTACTTATAAGAAATGTACATATGAACATTTGTGACTTTTGAATGTGGTTAGGTTGACTAAAGGGGTTTATTGAAAACATAAAGTTACTACCCAAACGCACGTGGTCTAGAAAATATTTGAAGCAAATGTACAGAAATTAGCAAACATTTCTATGTAGTGAAGAAAAAGTTAATTCATCCATAACATGCTACCCATAATAGTACAAAAACACATAAGTGAACATAATACTTCCTTCATTGGCGATAGAAGAACTCTTAATTAGGCCCATTTAATATGATAACGTTCTGTGACCATAGTTTCTTTTGTGCCTTTAGGGAATGCCACCTTAAGATATCCATCAACCAATTCTGCAGTTACCTTTTCTGCATCAAAAAGATGCTCGGGATCGATATCGACCGCTTCAGCGATGATCTTATTGCTACCAGAAATTTCAGCAATCCCCAAAACAATAAGAAAGTTTTTCTCCACCGCTAATTTCAAGTTATCTTCCTTTAAACCAGCAAGCTCAATCATAATAACTAGGGGTGGACACGAACCAAACAAATCGAGCTTTTGGTGTTATTGACCGTTCGTTCGTTCGGTTCGTGTAGTGTTCGGTTCGTGTTCGTGTTCGTGTTCGACGAACATTACAAATTAGTGTTCGCGTTCGGTTCGACATATTTTTTATTGTTCGTGTTCGGTTCGTTTGTGTTCGATTGTTCGGTTCGTACGCTTTGTTCGTTTATGTTCGAAAAAAATGTGTAAATTACAATTTTTTTAAAAATAAAATAAAATCTTGTATCACAAATTTTTATGTAGCAAAAATGAAATATATAAATATTGGATCATACACAACCGGCAAAAGCCCAAAACACCAAAATTTCATCATGAAATTAGTACCCAAAACAAAATACACACATAAATTTATTAAACAAGTCGGCAACAACATTGGGCTTCAAATTATTAAACAAAATACTCCAAGTCTCCAAAAGTTTCCAGCAACTGCTTCAAATTCTTCTGGTCCTCATCAGTGTAAGAAGAACTCTGAGGAAGTAAGTCTACTTTCATCCTTCATATGAAAAAAGGAAAGGAAAAAAAAAAGTCTTGCGTGAAGATTAGAACTTAAAAATGAAGGTGCATAATCAGAAATCAACACATAGAGGAGAGACACCATTTATTTCATATGTACGTGAAAAGAAAAGAAGTGTATAAGAATTACGGGGTAATAAGAAATGAAGAAAAATGTACATACAATAATACGAACGGAAGCATCTGTACTTACAATACCCTAAAAAAACAACTCAAAAGAGACTACAACTCAGCAAATACTGCCGTATTCAGTGTTCCAATAATGTTGCCATTTTCAAACATTGCAATTTGCAATTATGGCCTATGCCCAGTAAGCTAATCTTACTTCTTATTGACTTCAATACAGGCACATGCTCTATAGGTATTGAAACCCTAAAAATACAATCATAAAAAAACACGATACACAAACCTAACATACTCGTTCGAGATGCAGATACAAAATATACAAGCACAATCAACTCATTTATTATGAAAAAAAAATAGTAGGAAATCGTACCACTCCAAATAAAAGCAGATCTGCAAATCTGCAAATCAAAGCAGATAGTCCTTAGCCAGCAGATCTGCAAATCAAAGCCACAATCAAATAAAAACAACATTAGTTCAAATTCCAATCCAGTAGACTATTTCAGTTTGGAACAACAGTAGTATAAATTTCCATACCAGTTCTGATAACTATTTCCGGCTAAACCTAGAGTCCACATTTCATGAATAAAATATTCCAATCCAATCACATTACAAAGTATATTTTCCTAAGACACGAACAAATAACACCCTAAAACAACACCAGAAGATCAAGTAAGAAAACGCACCTGAAAACATAAACCAAAATATTGTGTATGATAGAACATAAGACTTAAGGGTTAGGTAATGCGACCTCCAATGGATTCTGTGCTTTCTGTACAGAAAACAAAAAGAAAAACAGGAAAAACATGTTAAAACAAACAAGAACATAGGTTAAAACTCATTAAATCAAATAGAAAGTTCACATTTAAACCTTATCCTTCTTCTTCACCCCATGAAGCTTACGACACCAATCTCCCGCACACATCAACATTTCAACGGTCTTTGGCGCCAAAGAAGCACGGTAGGTATCAATGACTCTTGTTCCAGCACTAAAAGTTGCTTCTGAAGCCACAGTGCTAATTGGGATGGCTAAAATATCAGCAGCCATTCTTGAAAGAATTTTGTACTTTGTAGCTTCCTTCCACCACTTCAATGCATCCAAAGTTGCAATATCAATCCCAACTGCATTCTCTTGGGTGAGTCGGCCATCTTCAAAGTAAGCATCTAGCTCATTTTTTTGTGGTTTACCACACTCAACTGAAGATAAATGACTTAGGATTGCACTCATACCCGTAGAACGAGATACTGAGGAATTGATATTTCTATTTTGTGCATTTGAATTGCAGCTCACTATTTGAGAACTAGATGTCGAAGATGATGGACCAGATTTTTTAGAATACATCTTTTCATATTCAGCATATAGATCATACAATGCATCTCGAACAGTCCTTATATTTTTCTCAACTTCATGCGGCGCATAAATTCTCGGAAAGCAATGTTCAATTACCAACATTTTAAGACGAGGATCCAAAACTGCAGCAATGGACATCAGCAAGTTACACTCACCCCAATACTTATCAAATTTTAGCTTCATCTTTTCAACCATATCCCGAATAAATGTATCTTCATCCATAGCCTTGCCATTTAGAAGCTCCTTAATCTTACAAACCTCCACAAGATACAAATTCGAAGTTGGATATTCACTACCAGAAATCACATGAGTAGATTCCCAAAATGCTTGTAAAACAGTACATACCTTCTCTACCTTTTCCCAATCTTCATCACTTGGGCATAAAGTAAATGTAACCTCTCTTTCCGAATAAATAGCGAAGCAATCTTCGAAATTTAAAGCACACACTAACATCTCAAAAGTGGAGTTCCATCTAGTCTTGCAATCATACAAAAGCACCCTTTCTGGCAAACAAGCTCGCTCAACTGCTCTAGCGAATTCCAAACGCCTAGCATCATTTTTATTGATGAAATCCACTGCAGCCCTAATAGTATCAACTATATCCTTAATCATACCAAGACCATCTTGAACCAACAAATTCAGAATATGAGCACAACACCTCACATGAAATAGCTTACCTTCAAGAATGAAGAAAGAAAAAGGTAAGAAAGGGCCATAATACAGTGTTGTATAGAAAGTACAGAAATTTAGAACAATCCAGTGACCAATTATTTCTATAAAAGTAAGAAATGAAGTGCGAAATCAATATACTAATAGCAACAAACAACTTACCTTTAAGAAGTAAGGACTTGGTTCTGGAAAAAGTATCCTTCAAGTGCTTTATGCATGTGTCGTTGTTTCTTGCGTTATCAACAGAGATGGTGTAAACTTTGTTCTCCAAGCCCCAACCCCTTAAGCATTTAAATATTTCATCAGCAATAGCATGGCCTGGTCGAGGGGGAGGGATGTGAACAAAATTTAATACTCTCTTGTGTAATCTCCAATTGTTGTCAATCCAATGCCCCGTTAGCACCATATACTCAATTTTCTGATTTTTTTACTTCCACAAGTCAGTAGTCAAGCTGATTTTCGAAACTCTATGAAACACTTTTTTCAGCTTCTCCTTTTCTCTTTCATACACAACAAAACAGTCATTTTTAATGGTTTTCCTACTTATATTGGTCCACTCAGGCATCCCTCTTTTCATCATTATATTGAAGCCTTCCTCCTGAACAATCATAAATGGGTGCTCATGCATAACCACCCACTCAGCTGCACTTTCTTTCATGGCCGCCATATCAAACTTCCCCGAGTGAAGATAAGAGAGCCCCGGCGTAGTAGAAGTACCCTGTGGAAAACTAAGCTTCATTTGATTTGCTTTAGCCTTCTCATTTTTTTTTTCAGGCTCGGGCATTTCTCCAAGTGTCGGTTCATAGATGTCGTGCATCCACTAGCATAACATTTTAGCTTTTGGCCGCAATGAACCTCTTCCACCAAGGAAGTACTACTCAATCATCATGGCAATGAAGAAAGAGTTTGGAAGAACGGCCTCTTTGGTATGGATTTTGTGCACTACGAGTTGACACTCTTGCACTCAGTCCTTCACCAAGTAGATTTCGATCATCAAGAAACTTCACTCTTCGAGTTTCTTGGTTCAACTTGACACAAGTTCTCCTTGTGCCCCCACATTTCCATGTAGGACAGTACATTTTCATACACAAAGAAGAAACCAACAATTAGGCCAAAAAACATACAATTTCTACAAGAGAAATAAACATTAGTCATCCTCTTGTTAGCTCTTTATTGTGACTACTTTTTCAAGTATAAACTTGAACCTTCTTAGATTTTCATCTTGAGGTAGCAGCCTTGACTCTCGAGATGAAACTGTTGTAGACACGGTTGTCTCAACAATCTGCCCAACAGTTGCAGTAACATGTGCAACAGCACATATTTGTCTCATGTACGCTTCTTCTCCAAAGAGAAGGTTTGGTCATTATTTCATCTTGCGATTGTTGTTTGAATATGGTTGGACCAGGGTACACCATTATATACCTATGCTCTGAAAAAAGCTAAAAGAAAGTAGAAGATGAGACAACAAAATAATTAACTGAATTGAAATAACAATTACAGATTGAATGTTGTCGGAATTGTTCTGCTCGATGTTGTCGTAACACTCCAGGGAACAATCTAGAACTCGCCGGAACATAATGTTGCAAATCGTATCCGAAGATGCTGTAACAGAACTAGTAACAAGCCGAGTCGAGGAAACCCTCTTTCTGCAAAATGAAATACGCCCCGGCTAGTGCTCATGGTTTGGCGTATTGTGCCCAAAGATAAAACGACTTCGTCTTCTTGGTAGTAGCACCACAAACCAAGAAGCTCCAACGAACTAGATGATGGTGAGGACTAAGAAGCTCTTAAGAATGCAAGTTTTGTCAATCCAATGCCCCGTTAGCACCATATACTCAATTTTCTGATTTTTTTACTTCCACAAGTCAGTAGTCAAGCTGATTTTCGAAACTTTATGAAACACTTTTTTCAGCTTCTCCTTTTCTCTTTCATACACAACAAAACAGTCATTTTTAATGGTTTTCCTACTTATATTGGTCCACTCAGGCATCCCTCCTTTCATCATTATATTGAAGCCTTCCTCCTGAACAATCATAAATGGGTGCTCATGCATAACCACCCACTCAGCTGCACTTTCTTTCATGGCCGCCATATCAAACTTCCCCGAGTGAAGATAAGAGTGCCCCGGCGTAGTAGAAGTACCCTGTGGAAAACTAAGCTTCATTTGATTTGCTTTAGCCTTCTCATTTTTTTTTCAGGCTCGGGCATTTCTCCAAGTGTCGGTTCATAGATGCCGTGCATCCACTAGCATAACATTTTAGCTTTTGGCCGCAATGGCTACACTCCAATTTCATCACTTTTACAGAACCTTCAACGACCTCAGTCTCCGTAAAAGATTTCCACACCTTGGATTTTTTTCGTCTTTTTGGTCTATGTGCATCAAGACCATCTCCACCAGCATTCTCACCTCCAACTGCATTCTCACCTCCAGCTGCATTCTCACCAGTTTGCTCATTTTGGGCATCATCTTTCATGTCTTCTATAACCTCATCATCACTACCTATTGTTTCATTTCCAAGTGATCCCAATTCTAATATATCATTATCATAATCATCAATTTCCATACCAGTTCTGTTTTCTCCTAAAATGTGGACTTGCCGAAGCCATTTTGACACCTTATAAAATTTATCAAATGGTTAAAGAAATAAATGAATTTACAAACAAATTGCAGCTACTTTATTTGCATAAAAATAGATAGTAAAAAAATTGCAGCTACTTACGGCAGCAATGGATTCACGGCGGAGATGTACGGAGATGAAGTCGCAGCGGAGATGTACGAAGCAGAAGCCGCACGATGGATTAGGGCTGGACTTCTGCCGTTGATCGATGGAGATTGAGTGGATTGGAGCCGCTGATAGATGCGTCTCTAAGCATCGACGGAGATGGAATGGAGTGGAGCCGATGATGTGATGCGTCTCTGGGTTGAAGGTTAGGTGTTAGGAGATGGAATGGAGATGGACGGAGATTGAATGGAGTGCAGAAAATGAGTCGCGGCTGCGTCTTAGATTGAAGGTTAGGTTAGGTTTAGGTTTAATTAATATTTATTATTTATTATATATTATATATATATAATATATATATATATATATATATATATATATATATATTAATATATATATATATATATTAATGTTCGCGAACAGTTCGCGAACACCCGATCAAAGTATAAAATGTTCGATGTTCGGTTCGAAAATACTCGAACTGACCGTTGACCGAGCTTTTTCACGAACAGTTCTCGAACGTTCGGTTCATGGGCCACCCCTAATAATAACCAATCCTTCCTCTGATAACTTTGTGGTTACATCCAACTTTTCTGGCTCCTGATTTTTTTGTCCAAAACGAATAGTAGTCTCAGTCTTGATTCTCCAAGTCCAGCTAGTAGGTGCGGGTGATGCTTCGGTGGTCAAAACTTGCTTCAAAGCTCCCATCAATGCAGGAAAAAAAAATGGTGTACCTTTTGTATCAAATGACAAAGCTTATGAGATATGATAAAATTATATAAAAAAATAAACAAAGAAACCTAAAACTTTCGTCAATAGATCCTCATCAGTATATTAACAACAAAACAGATGTATCGATTTCTTGAAAGAAAGAAAAAGCCTGTGAAAATACAGAATATAGAGCCAGTTTGGTATGTGTCTAATTCCAAGTACAGGTTGGTTTATATCATTTTTAAAAGTGTAGGGGCCGTTAATGTCAATTTAAGCCCTGAAGGCAAGAGAACGGGGTTACCAAATGTTCAAACATCAAACTTTTGAGTGGAAACCTTATTTACGGATCTGGTTAACACTGAAACAGGCAACTAATGGATCATGTACTATAGTTGACTTTGTTCTAATGAAGTATCATGAACACGTATGGTGGTGAATCTAAGAAGATAAAAAATGATGGTACCTGTGGACCTTGTGATCAGCCATTTAGCCCATGTTGGTGTTGGAAAAAAGTGATAATATTGTCCTAACAAAGTTATATTTCAGCACAACAATGAGCAAGCAGTTTAAATGGGAATCACATACCTTTGACGTGTACAAGATGATAGGTTCTCTTGGATTTATAACCACGGAAAAATTGTTCAACACCAAGGAAACTGTCATAAACGTGGGAAACCACAGGTATTCATCAACAAGATCATTACTGTAACGAGTACTGACCATGCATGCAGTTTGCTCCAGTTTTCATATATGTGAACTGAAAATAGCTTAGATCGAAGGAATTATGAGCTGAAGAACAATAAGAGGAAGTCATTTGTGCTAGCTCCCTGATGTTGTAGGTCATGTCATAGAGCTTGGTAAAGTGCATTAAAAGGAGGACATAGAGGAGGTGGTTGATCTTGATCAACAGATGCAAATTGTTGGTGAGCCTGATTGTTTAATGATGAAATGTGTTTGTGATCAGAATGTTAACTATGTTATTAGAAATGTAGTGCCACTTGGGAAGCCACGTGAACGATACAATGGTACGTATCAGCAAGGGGGTGCAGGACACATATTACAGAGGAGGAGTATAAAGAAGCTTCTTGCATCTGATACAACAATGGTATCAGCAAGGGACAACCAGGGTGTGTGAAGGGTCAATATGAATGGATCCCCATTTTGATAATAAATTCGTTCTGAATGCCAAATGTAATGTCATTTTCATTGACATACTTGGTCGAGTTGGGGCCGGCCGGGATGAGAAGAAGTCAATTTCTTTAATTTCTCCTGAAGAGAGAGTAATTGCATAAGACAGACAGACAGGTTATGTCATTTCTAATTAAAAGTGTAGGGTTCAATTTACATAAGCTTACATATAGGGACATGATGAATAAATTGTGCAACCTCGAAATCGATTCTTAAAACCCCAATTCCTAAGCTTGATCTCGGTCGGTCTTGTTATTCGGCAGATAAAAAATCAGTAAAACATACCAACAAACAACTTTTCTCCAAAATTAAATTAATGATTCCCATTCTAATTCCATTCCCTAAATGCACATACATAATACTTACATTTTTATGTAAAAAGAAGAAAGCTGGAAAACTAACCTTGGTCAGTACGGTATCTACTTGCAAAAGCATACAGGAAATCGTTCCATTTTGAGGAAGAAACTGGATATCATTCAGACAAAGAGAAATTTAATTTAATACAAACGATAAATGAAAATACTAAAGAAGAGGGAATTGAAAAACATTTAGGTTGGTTGATTTTATCAGATTTCTTTTGAATTCTACTCAAAGACGAAGAAGAAAATTGACGGAATTTTGTTAGGAAAGACTTTTGTAGGATCATTTTCTTGGCTGTTATGTTGGAAGCCATTGTTACTTGTTCTGGGTACTTTTTTTTTTTTTATCTTATTTGCTTGGCTTTTACAGTAGTACTTTTGCCGATACAACACTTTATTAAGGTGGAGGCTGCTGTGTTCTTGGGTTAAGAAAGAAAATGAAAGAAAACGAAAATGAAACATAACATAGTGTGTTTTCGAGTATTACTTAAGAAAGAAAAGAAAAGATAATGAAAGAAAACTTAGTGTTATTTTGATGATTTTGGAAGGAAATTGTTTCCTTTACTTTTCTTTAATGAAATAACTCGAGAACACACCAGTGGCAAAAGGGGCCTGTGACTATTACTATAAAATGTCTAAGGTCTCAAGTTAAATTCTTGTTAGGTGTATACAACTTTTAAGTGGCCACTCTAACCTTTTGAAAATCTTCTAGAAAAGTGGTCGCTACACAGAGTCAACCTCTCTTACATTAGAAGCGGCGTTCATCGAGCCAGAATGTAGTTCTTAAAGTTCCAGGTAAGTGCCTCATGAATTAAGCCACGCCTGCGATGATTTGAACTTTTTGAATCATATGTTTTTGTATATATCACTCATTACTTGTTGTCTTGCGCACTGCTTGGCGGCTCACTAAACAACTCTTGTAAAAAAAGTAGACGGTCTGCGTGACATCTTACTCCTCCCTGCACTTACTTTTGTGCGGGATTTCAACACTCAAACACGAAAAAATTTGACAGAATTTCGTTACTAAAGACTTTCGTAGGATCCTTTTCTTGGCTCTTATGTTGGAAGCCATTGTTACATTGTGTTATCGGGTTAAAGTTAATGAAGAAAAAGAAAGAAAGGAAAAGGAAGCATAAAAAGTTGTGTTCTGGAGTAGCACTTAAGGAGCAAAAGAAAATGAAAGGTGTGATTTTGTTGATTATTAAAGTAAAGTGTTTCATCCCAATTTTGAGGGGAAAGTGTTTACTTTACATTTTTTTTTTTTACTTTTCTTTAATAACAAAACTCAAGAACACAATTAAATTGGCTTTTATTTAGACTGAATTTAATGGTCACCTTTCACATCTCTGTCACTTCAGCTTTCTCTCCTATTTCACACTCACTCACTCACCTTTCACCATTCCTATTGCTTTTTCCATGTCTCACGCATGACAAAGTTGCTAAGTAATGGGGTGCGTGTGTGAGGTTGCACCTCACGAGTGTGAAACATACACAATTATCTTTAGAGGCTGTTTGGTAGTTGCTGAATGGTTTGGTGCAGAATGGTTGAGAGGTCAGAATGGTTGAGAGGCTCTGAATGATGTAGTGCAGGATGAAATATGGTTGTTTGGTAACTGTTCTGAATGGACAGTCTGAATAACAACAAATTACCATTTTACCCCTCTGTATGATTAGTACTAAAATAAAATATAGTTGTTTGGTAGATATCTGAATAAAACAACACTTTGCAAATAAAATTACATACTCAATATTACTAGTTCAGAAAGGCATATGGTATTAATTCATCTTTTCTCCGTGTAATCCTACGTTTCTTTTGGTGCGAAGATTCACCAACTAATTCCATACCTAATCCAAAAAAAAATCAGCATAATGTTTGTTTGGCAGATATCCGAATACAACAATTATGGAAATCAGCAAAATGTTTTTGGAAAAATCAGCAAAATAACTTTGCAAATATCACAACTCAAAAGAAAAATCAGCATAATGTTTATGGAAAATCAACAGTAGGGTTGTGTTAATAGAATTAAGCAAAATACAAGTGAGGGGTGTTAAAAAAACAGGAAAAGAAATCAGCAAAAATCAGCAAACTTTCAGAGGTTGAATGAGGAAGAAATCAACAAAAACCAGCAAATTAGTAGAACAAGGGAAGAAATTGGGAGAGGCATCGACTGAAGTGGTGTGTGTTTTCCTCTACCAAATAGCCCCGAAAGATGATACATGAGAGACGGCAAGATCTATCGAGGAGAAGGAGAAGCGAGAGTTGCCGACGGGAGGAGCGAGAGCTGCCGACGGGAGGAGAGGGGAACACCGCGAGAGCTTCCGACGGGAGGAGAGGGGAACACCGCGAGAGCTGCCGACGGGAGGAGAGGGGAACTGTGTGGAACGAAGGATGTGAGTGGGAGGGAGGAGGTCGATCGTTTTGTGAAGGGCAGATGTGGGAATAGTTAGGGTCTGAATGGTCCCCTAGCCACTAAATCGTTAACGTTAAGAGATGTGTTCTGAATGGAACCATTCATGGCTAAATAAACGGCCCCTTAGTCTTACAGTACTCCTTTTGCCAATACAAACACTTCTATATTGCGAGGAAAAAAACTTAAAAATAATACTGTTAGACTAAAATATTTTTACTTATAAAAGAGAGTGCAATATATTAGATATTACAATACCTAATAAAAAATTAATCGAGTAACTTTATTTAGTCTCACTTACACCACACAGAGAAAAATAAGACAACCAACTTTATCACCAAAACATATCTCACTTAAACACAAATATACGCCCAAAAAACCATTTAATAAACACACACAACAAACTTCTCGCGACTCGATCGTCTGCACGAGCGACGAGCGAGTCTTGCAAATTTTTGCTCAAGACGTGTCCTAAGTGAGACTCCATAACAATAAGGACTCGGTCTTCAAGTTGTTATTAACTTTAACACATGACAGAAAATTACTACAACATGTGTTTATTGTTAGGCTAGATCTTTGGGAATAGTTAATTAACCCTCAAAAGTATGGCACGGGGTCAATGTTTTTCCACCGACTTAAATCCTTTTGAGAAAAATTTGTAATTGGACCTATGTTTATAGATATTTACTTTGGTGCTCAGAATTTGTCAGGGGAATGGGACAAAAGTGACCAAATTGTAGTGGAATGAATTTATGGGTTTAGATTCATTGATTGTAATCACAAAAACAAACCAAACGATTCTTTTTATAAAATGATTTCTTAATATCAAAAAGCACATACCAAACAGGCCCTAAGGTTTGTTTATTAAAATTTAGAGTAAATTGCAAAAAATGCTCCTAAACAATTTGATTTTTGCGAGAAATGTCCTATGAAAAGAAAAAAGCGAGAAATGTCTCTAACGTTTCATTTTTTTGCGAGTTTTGCCCTTGAACCGTTACTATAGTTGCAAATTCACATTTTTTGCTAACGCTCTTTAGTAAAACTTGTTAGTCAAAGTCAAACACCATGCGAAATGACTAATTTACCCTTGTCTTCTTCCCCACTTTTTATATTCTTTTGAATTTGCACCACCGCCTTCCTTTATCACCACACAATGTATTAGCTCTAGGTGTAGCATGAGATGAGATGTGAAAAGACGCGAGGCGTTGCGCCTTTTTTGAATTTAACTTCGGTGAAAAAAGTTTTTAAAAGAAATGAAGAAAATTACATGCATGCATGAATAGTTTTTGACTTAATTCATTATGTATAACATTTTTTATAAATTCCATATATAAAAAAAATGATTTTATTTGTGCCGGTTTAAATCGCGCTTTAAAAAACGCTATGACTTCGTCATAGCTTATAAGGCATGAAGCTTGGCCATGCCTCCTCACGTTATTTATAGCCTAACGCACAAGTCTTAATATATGGTTGTTGCTGTTCCGATTTTTTTTTTCAGTCTCTCCATCGCTAACACATAAAGATAAAGGAGAAAGGGTTAGGATATGATAAGAAGACGACTTGCAATCGATTTTGATGGATGTGCTAAACAACTCGAGATGCGTACAAATTTGTTATGCTTGTTGTCTTGAACATATATTCATTAATTACAGCTATAACAAAGATACTTGAAAAGATGTTATGAGATCATCTCAATCATGCAACACTCTTTATAGATTAGTGGTTGATAACTGAAATGCTGCGAAACAATCACAAGAAAAATAAAAAATTGTATAAGTAGTCAATATCCGTTTTTGTACATTCTTATGCATTTTTGTACGAACAAACACGTGTAAAAACGAACAAAAACGTGTTAAAACAGATGAAAACGTGCAATAACAAATGAAAAGTGTAAAAATGGAAGAAAGCATGCAAAAATCTATAAAAGCGGACGAAAACGTGCAAAAAGGGATGAAAACGTGCAAAAACGGACGAAAACGTATAAAAATAAACGAAAACGTATAAAAACGGATAAAATCGGATAAAAACATGTAAAATGTATAATAACCGACGAAAACGTGTAAAAACAGACGAAAATATGCAAAACGAATGAAACCTCATCATCACATATCAAATTGAAACACTTATGAATGTGTGTTACATTTCTACAAATTTTTTGGAGTTCACGTACCTAATCGGTACATTTGAAAAAAGTATATATATGTATGATACAAATAATAAATTCAGTATACATACCATATGAGTGAATTTGAAAAAGTATATATGTGACTATTTATTGGCTTAAACCATACTATTAACCATGTTATATATGAGACCTTTGTAGTTTCTGGAAACGTGTTTCACAAAATGGAGAATATATATATATATATAGACGTGAAACTAAAATGCAAAATCTTACTCTATAGTTTTTGGAAATTAAGGAAGTGGTGCATGATTGATATTGAAGATAGGTATAATTAGTTGGAAGGTTATGTTCTTGGATTATGAAGAAGTTAAGGTGGCATATACTTGGAACATCTTTAAAAAAAGTGGATATCCTAATAAGTGAACTCCAAATTAATCAGAAAAACACCAAAATGTCATCTTTGGGGAGCAACTAACTACTTGTACAATAGTAGTCCCTCCGGGCACAACTAACTACGTATCTAGTCCAATTCACGTATGTGACGTTATCTTTATAAAAGAGCGAGGCTAACAATCTCCCTCCAAGATATCGTCACACGTGAATTGTTACAATGAGACCTATAAACAAAGTAAATTACAACAATAATAAATTACGAATATAATAGATTCATGGACTAGTTGATAAAACTAATAGGTGAATGTATAGCTGTTGATAAGACCTTGTAGAATATCACGAATACAAATATTATTCTAGCTCGGGTTTCATGTTTGCAACACTTTGTTATTGTCTAATGAATGAGGATCCTCTCCATTTCTTGAGGGTCCAGTTCAATCTGGACCCTCCAATTCACACACACACCCACATGGGTGTATGTGTGTGTGAAAAATGGAGGGTCCCCATCCTCTCCACTAAATGGAGAGGATCCAAACTCTTGTCTAATAATATAAAACAATCATTTGTCCATAGACCTAGGTCCACTTTGATCCCGTATAAGTTAAAACACTTGTGATAAATAAGTAATATTCATTTTCTCGTTATTATTATTGCAACTCGATTAATATTTTTTTTTTTTTTTTTTTTGCAACTCGATTAATATACATGCATGGAGGTTAACATTTTCTAGTGTCTAATCTTGGTTCTTTGAATTATTATTAACGCTCACGAGATTCTAATCGATCTTCCTAGCTACATGGAAGCTTACATCGGGTAAACCTCGTAAAGCAGTAGTATGTTTGTGTTTGGCACTAGGCTTTTAGAGGTTTATATATAAGAGTTTGAGCTTATAAATAAATTTTGTTTATCAGATTGACTTATTAAAGTTTTTACAAGCCATAAGCCTCTATAAACATAAGCCCAAACGGGTTTATAGTTAGTCAAATTAGTTAAATACTTTAAAAAATATATGGGTTTAACACGCAAAAGCTTGAAGTACATATGAATTTACTTTGATTTTTTTTTTTTAATTTCACTAATTCGTCAAACAATTTAAAAGTGCCTACAATAAAAAGGGATAAATTATAATTCATGCAAATTTTGATTGATAAAAAGTAATTTTTACCCTTACTTTTTCTAATGGAAATTAGAAATGTGCAATATGTAAGTTTTGATTATAATGACACAATAGGAAAACTAGTTATAAGTGATTATAGAAAAATTGGATTTTTTTTTTTGACAAACATAGATAATAAGCTGGACACTTTTTGTGAGACGTATGGTGTAAACTCCATCTCTCGGCTTATAATATAAGCTACAGCTCCAACCCCGACCCTAGCTCATTTCATCAAACATATTACAAAAAGATTTTTACCAAAAAAAAAAATTACAAAAAGATATGCACAAAGTATAGCTAGTCTAAAGGCAATTTTTTTAAACGACAACTAAATATTTCACAATATATAAATACAACTCGAACTTTTTCCATATAAAAAGTGCTACCTTTGATAAAGAAGCCCCTTTCGTAACTGGATCCAAAGAGTGAGTATGTGACCATGTGATTGTAAACGGTTAACAATCACAGACGTTACTTTACAAGACGAAGTCGTTCTACGTCGATGACCTTGTTTTTGATAAAAAATTTTTTTTGCTTATATCAACTTTTTATAATCATAATTAACTTTTAGACCAACAATGCTCTGTATTTCTTGTTCTCCAAAAAAGCGAGACCCAGAGGTTGATTTGCATTGCATTTGTACAATAATCGCATGTCCACAAAAGAATTATATGTCGTTCCACATATCTATCATGAAAATTAGTAGAAACCATCAAAATCATCACAGACAATTTTTATGTTCTCTTTAATCAATGCACTACTGAGTTTACGTACATAGTTATTTCTCTTTGAAAAGTGCTAACATTATGATTTCATTTGAACCACTGGTATGATGTTCACAGTCCCACCTCATGGTAAATGTTTTTGTGTGAAACATAGTTGCAAAAAACAATATAAAATGATTTTTGTGCAACTTGAGACAAAGAGTTAAACAAATAAGCCCTCAAATCGTAAAGAGAAATGTGGATTCATAGATATTCATCAAACCGTAATGAGAACTCCATTACGTACCTTATCTGAATGACCGATGAGTATCTTGAGCTTTCTTCCATATGTTACTCACTATATTTATTCGTGAATTCTTAGATGATAGATTGCTCAACTCTTAAAACAACACCAAATAGGCTTAAACAAATAAGCAGTACAATATCCATCTATATGTAATACATCCTTTATTAATCACAAACTTCATGCACATAACAACACCTATTATCTCGTAACTTAGCAACTAATTAAGCTTAGCCGATTGTAGGAGCTGAGGTCGAAGGACAACCCCGTGAGAATTCACCCACCCACCCACACACGGTTGCATCGGTAGTCCTTAGTCGTGGGAGTTCCGTCTAATAACACGATCGCATCCACATGTGGATTCTTTCGCTCAATCCTAGTTGCGGCACCTTCTTCCGTCGCCCCTACCAACTCGGGCCATGAACTATTTCTGTGTCAAATATTCGAACACCAACATATATATTACTTAATGGTGTGAGACATACAATTCATGTGGGAAATAAAATTATGAAATCATATATAGTTAGTTAGTGGTAGTTCCCTTTGCAATGTGACATTCTTGAATGAAATCATATATAGTTACTGATAGTTACCTTTGCGTATCGGGTCTCCATCCAAATGAAAGTAGTCTATTTATACATTGTATAAGTTAATACTATTTATTATTAAAGGGAATAAATGCATGCTTATAAAAACGGTTTTTTAGCAGATGAAATGAATAGTTTGTTGAGAAACCGTTTGGTTATTTGATTAAATGGGATAAATGCATGCTTATAAAAACGGTGCATCGTTTGGTTATTTGTGATTTATGGTCTTTTGATTTTCTTGTATTAAAGGTACCTTCAATACTCAAGTTATCTTTAAGCCTCCACATTAATAAGGGGACTCAATCTTTTAGTATAATAGATTGGCTGAATTCATTTTAAAACTTATAGTAGTTAATTCTATGAATGGACAAGTAAGTAGCCAAGGAGTTCATTATTTTGGAGACGAATCTATAAACTTCTCAAACTAAACATGGGCTACTTTGGGTTGGCGACTTAATTAAAATCATGACAAGTGTCTCATGTAAATTACATATATACCCTCTTAATCATTTGTTATTACATATATACCAACCCACCCACCCTCCCACCTGAAATTTTAGCGGCCCAAGTATCTTTCGAAGCTCGAAATACCCTGACCGATCTTCACCCAAAACGTTAGCGGTCCTGGATACAAGATTGAAGTTGGGACCAAACTAGTAAAGAACCGAAACCGAATACTCGATACCTTAACGATCCAAACCCGGTACATAATACCTGCAGAACCTAATGAATGCCCTACTCCCACCACCACTAAAACAACTGACCCAACACCACCTACAAAAAGTGACAGCAAAAAGTAATCATAACCGAATAGAACCATCGTACGGTTTTCTCCTTTTTTTTGAAACATCATAACAAGAAGATTGCCCTTTAATTTAATATATTTTATTTATTAAAATCTATTTTACTATTAAAATAGAGTTTTACAAGCCAAGTGTCTTTATGTGGATTTTTTAGATTAATTATCTTTTTTTTTTTCTAAAAATACACTCCTGTTGAAGGGAAAATAACTTGAGACAAGAAAGTAGGGCAAAAGTGTTGTATTATTCCATCATTGAGATCCCTTAAATAGGGTGAAGTACATACAAACAGGTCTCAGCCAAATCCTATCTAGGAAAGCCCATAAACTAACAGACTTAGACACACAATGGGTATTATTCCTTTAACACTCCCCCTTGTGCCTACCACAAGCATGTCATGTTGCCTCGTTAAAACCTCGTCAAGCAAAACCCGGTGGGAAAAATGTCTTGATCGTAGGGAAAAATCTGACATCTAGACACATCAAGTTTAGACTTCGTCCTTTGAATCTATCCTCTCATATGATCGTTACATTTGATCATAGCGCTACTAAGGTGACCATTCCATCGATCCCTAAAATCGTACATCTTGTTACCTCGTTAAAAACCTTTTCAAGTGATAAAAACCCTGTGGGAAAAATGATCCTTGGAAGGAAAAGAGTATAACGTACGTTGTGGATGTAAGACTCCCCCTCAAGTATACATCTCCCCCTTATTTGTACATCAATCAAGGATACTTTGAAAAACTTGTGCATGTGTCGTTTGTCTCATTAAAAACTTTGCCAAGTAACAAAACTCAGTGGGAGAAAATAAACCTTGGTCAAAGAAAAGAGTGCAACGTCGGTGAGTAAGTTTCTTTATGACTCACCCTTCTCCCTCTACTTTTACATCGATTTCGGGAGTTCGGAAATTCTCCGCATTCCGATACTTCTCACATGTTTTTCAAACACGGCCTTGGGCAAAGATTTGGTGAACAAATCGGCCACATTCTCCTCAGATCTGACTTGCTTTACTTGAATATTGAGGAGAGCCTATTGTTGCTGATTATAGAAGAATTTTGGAGATATGTGTTTTGTGTTATCCCCCTTGATATACCCAAGCTTCATCTGTTCGATGCAAGCTGCATTATCTTCATATATGCATGTGGGTGCTCCAGTGACATTACTTAGTCCACTATTACCTCGGATATGCGTAATGATAGCTCTTAACCAAATACACTCACGTACCGCCTCATGCAAAGCGATAATTTCAGCGTGATTAGATGAGGTAGCTACAAGGGTTTGCTTTGTGGATCTCCAAGATATAGCAGTGTTCCCAATAGCAAATACATAGCCAGTTTGGGAACGACCTTTGTGTGGGTCGGAGAGATACCCTGCATCAAGAAATCCTACCAATACGTTCGTCGGAGTAGGTTCTATGGCATTAGCATTTACTTTAGCATTTGCTTTTACTAAGCGACTTCCTTTGCACCTTGTAGGGAAAGAATAGTCCCAAGTCAATGGTTCCTTTTAGGTATCGGAATATATTCTTGATACCATTCCAATGACGTTGCGTCGGTGCTGAACTAAATCGAGCTAGTAAGTTTACTGAGAAAGCGATGTCCGGTCGCGTACATTGAGCTAAGTACAATAGAGCGCCCATTGCACTTAAGTAGGGAATTTCAGCTCCCAAAAGCTCTTCGTCATCTTCCTTTGGACGAAATGGATCTTTCTTCGCATCCAAGCTACGACCGATCATGGGAGTGCTAACCGGGGTGTGCTTTGTCCATGTTAAAGCGTCTAAGCATCTTCTGGACATAAGCAGACTGGTGGATGAGAATTCCACAGACTCTATGTTCTATCTGAATACCAAGACAAAAACGAGTCTTCCCAAGATCTTTCATCTCAAACTCAGTTTTCAAGTATCCGGTGGTTTCTCTTATTTCATCAAGAGTGCCGATTATATTCATATCGTCGACATACACTGCGATGATTGCAAATCCGGAACTTGTTTTCTTTATAAAGACACAAGGACACAGTTCATCGTTCTTGTATCCCTTTCCAATCAAGTATTCACTCAGACGGTTATACCACATCCTTCCGGATTGTTTCAAATCGTAAAGTGAGCGTTTCAAACGAACTGAATACGCACTCCGTGGTGCAGGTTACTTGATTTGGGCAATGAAATGCCTTCGGGCACTTTCATGTAAATCTCCGTATCTAGATCCCCATAGAGATACGCTGCGGTGACCACGTCCATTAGCTGCATTTCCAATCCTTCGGAAATAACTAGGCTGATTAGATAGCGGAACGTAATAACGTCCATTACGGGGGAGTACGTTTCCTCGTAATCTATACCAGGGCGTTGTGAGAAACCTTGTGCAACAAGGCGAGCCTTGTACCTCAGGACTTCGTGATTCTCATTACGCTTTCTGACAAGAACCCATTTGTGTCCAACAGGCTTTACACTTGGCGGAGTTAGCACTACTGGGCCAAGTACCTTGCGTTTTGTCAGAGAGTCAAGCTCTTCCTGGATAGCTTCTTTCCATTTAGGCCAATCGGCTCTTTGTTGACATTCTTCAATAGAGCGTGGTTCGACATCATCGTGCTCTATGATTTCTTGATCAACTGTGTATGCAAACACATCATCAATATGAGTGGTCGATCGTTCCATCAAATCAGATGCACTTTCATAATTGATCGAGATCTCTTTGTTTTCTAATGCTGAATCGATCTCCGGGGCATCCCCCATTAATGATTTGTGGACATAGCTATAGTCAGAGATGATCTCGTGGGAAGGATTCCCAGTATTGATGATTAATGGGTTGGTTTGTGCCTCACCTGCTCTTTTCTTCCTTGGGCGGGTGTCTGTCGAACCGGGTGGCCTCCCCCTTTTCCTTTTGGGAGCCACGGCCTCGATCGCATTTCCACTGGGTGCGATCGCATCACTCGGTACGTTGGTGATGTGTCCTTTATTCGGGACTTCTAACCTTGCAGGCACATTTGCAGCTGGAATGTGTGATCTTGTCACTTTGGCGATATCAGTAAACGCATCAGGCATCGAATCTGCTACGTTCTGAAGATCGAGGATTCGTTGTACTTCACGATCACATAGTGAGGTACGGGGATCATAATGAGACAGACTCGGGACGTACCAGGACAATTCCTGTCGTTCCTTGAGAAACTTCTTTTTCTCCTCTCCCCCTAACGACGGGAATTCTGACTCATTGAAGTGACAATCCGCAAAACGTGCGGTAAAGAGATCACCTGTCAAGGGTTCTAAGTAGCGGATAATTGTTGGGGATTCGTATCCAACGTAAATACCTAAACGTCTCTGAGGACCCATTTTATTGCGTTGTGTGGGCGCAATCGGCACATATGTTGCACAACCAAATATGCGTAGGTGTGAAATATCCGGTTCATATCCAGTTACCAAATGGTACGCAGAAAATGGTTGGCCAACGGTGGGTCTAAAACGAATAAGTACGGCTGCATGTAGGACTGCATATCCCCAAGCAGAGATGGGCAGATTGGTGCGCAAAACCAATGCTCGTGCTACCATTTGGATTCTTTTAATGGTTGCCTCTGCGAGACCATTTTGTGTATGCACATGGGGAACGGGATGCTCTACATCGATTCCGATTGACATGCAGTAGTCATCAAATACTTTAGATGTAAATTCTCCTGCATTATCGACTCGAATAGACTTGATAGGGTGATCAGGATGGTGAGTCCTTGTTCGCTATATTTTTAACCAATCCGCAAGTGTACGGAAAATATGTAGAAAGCGGCGAGCAAGGTCGTATTCCACAGAGACTATATATTTTTATTGTGTTGAGTATTATATTATAGTGTTCTCGACTTTATCTAGACGATCGAAAGGTAAAGTGGACGATTAATGAAATAACATACAATAATCACAATAAATTAAAACGATTGAAAATATCCGAATGGAAGCGAATTGCAAGAGTTTAGAAAGGTAGATTCCAAGGCTAGGTTTCCGTTGATTACTAAATTTAGTCGGGATTGGTGTCAAAAGGTTCTAAGTGCGTTTCTAAAACGACGATCACAACAATATTCTAAAGTCCCTCTCGAGATGCATTAAAACGTAGATTAAACAACTTATAACAACGTCTCCGTTTACTATAAATTATCTAACTCCAAAATGTTCATAAGATTTAGATATCATCATAGTTCATCACCAATTTCTCAATCTCGTAATTTACTACGTCAAATACTCGAAACCTATTAATGCCCTCTTCTCTCGAATTATGAGCAATAAAGTTTAACATGTAAAAACATTGATCAAGTGTCTAAACATGAATCAAACCAAGTATTTGATAAAGAAATCACACTAGATAAATATAATTATCAATCCCTTAAAATCATAGTAAATCAACGTACTCCCATGCCCGGAATCTAAAGAGTTTAGCCGAACATGGAATTGAAAGGAAGATAGATAATCATCATGTTCATGCTAATAAAAACAACAAAATGAAGAAAAGATAGGAAGAAGATAAAACTCGTGGTGTGTCTTGATCGATCCCGGTTGAAACCTTCAAATGTTCTTGAAGTGTTCTTCAAGAATTTCTTCAAAACCACCTCTTTTTGGAATCAAAGTCACTTGATATTTTGTTATTTTCTCTCTCTAATCTCCCAATCTTCAGCATATCCCCTATCATGCCCCATATATCCCTTTTATAAAGATAAAACATTCACTTTTTCCACAAAAATCTCTCAAAAATGTCAAAAGGAGATATTTCCACCGAAAAGTGACACGGCCCGTGTCAAATGACACGGCCCGTGTCAAATGACACGGCCCGTGTCATAGTATGCTCAAAAGCCCAAAAACATGTTGGACAGGGGACTCGACCGTGTCAAATGACACGGCCGAGCAAATGACACGACCGTGTCAAATGACACGGCCCGTGTCATACTCGTCAAAATAAGCACGAAAGGCCTGGGAGATAGACCCGACCGTGTCGATATGGCACGGCCGGGATAATGACACGACCCGTGTCATTTGACACGGCCGGGCTCGTGTTGACTCGTTTTGACACCGTTTTGACTCCTTTTTAAGCCCGATCTCTCATTTTCGCATTGCTTGATATGTATTGGGGTTGGAGACTTCGTTCTTGCTTGATTTATGTCCATAAAGTACCTATAAAATCAATAAAACGTACCCAAGCGTGATCGAGTCCAATAAACAAAATACGAGTATAAACGACACAGTTCTACACACTTTAGGATCTTAAAACCCGGAAAATCGATGTAAATATATGTGTAAAAATGAGTGTTATCAAAATCCCCCAAACTTGAACGTTGATCGTCCCGAGCAATGCACTTTAAAATAACCACTCTTAAGTGAACTCGTCCCTCAACATACCTCAAAGGATCATTTTGAAAATTTATCAATACGCCTCAAGAAATAAATAAGTCGAGTTCTATAAAGTATTCAAATCTCGGGGGTGCTTCCTTAACATCATAGCTAATACTTGAATAATACGAACCTCGCCGGTCAAGTGTATTCCCTCACTCTCAAAGTGTATAAGGGGATAAGTAACGCTCAAAACTCATTCAATGAAATAAGAATCCCCATAGGCTTGCCAATCGTCTACATCTCTACCACTAGTTGTGCATGCAAATTTGGTGAATCAAAAAGGACTTTAATGGTTGTAATGTAGGCTTTTTGGTCGGGGTAGGATACATATGGCTTAAAGTGACTTGACTTGAGCAAATTAGAACATTATCTCCTCAATCACTTCGCTCAATTAGAAGCTCAATAATCTCTTAGGATTTTGTTTCTTTCAACCCCTTGATTTGAATATCATGGCACTAAGCAGTTTTGAAAGTGAAAATCACAACCTTATTCCTCCTTATTGCTTCATACATCTCGTTACTTTTGTGTCCACCATTTTTTTTTTTGTGGTGGACAACATCATCATTAAATCACACCAATCCTCCTTCAAATTATTTTGATAATTCATTGCATTTTGAACCAACAATCTTCCCAATTGCTACCACATCTTTTCATTCTTTTGTCAATTTGTTCTAAATAGCTCAAGTATAGGGACAAAAGTTTATAATGAAACGGAAAGCTCATAATGTGGTTAACAATAAATAGGCTTTAAGCTCAATCGGGCTAACTAGGGAAACAAATTTTTCGGGTTGGCCAAAAGGTTTGAAAGGTTGTCAAATAAAAATTGCCTTAAATCATTTTCACTAATTTGCAAGCATACTTGTAGTTTCGAATAAGATACCAGGGCAAGTTCTAGAGTCTTAAAACATGAATGGAACACTCGACAATGAAACTTGCATATTTAATGATGCACGAAGGCTCAAAAGCTCACAAGTTAGATTTGTTCATATTTCCAAGAGATTAGGCTATTTATTCAATTTCACACCCTTTTGATTATTGTACAATTTTTCCTCTTCAAATTATCCTCGATTTGTATGTCAAAATAACAAAATAAATCCCGAGGCATCCAAGACAAGAGTTCATTCTTTCGAGTTTCATCAAAGTTCATCATCATCAAAACACACCAAGTTCGAAATAAAACACACCAAAATGAAACACACCAAAGTAAACAATTCAAACCAAAACATAAAACAAAATCCAAACACACCAAAGTAAACAATTCAAACCAAAACATAAAACAAAATCCAAACACACCAAAGTAAACAATTCAAACAAACAATGTAGGTATTTCTTGACCCAATATCTCCCCCCAAACTTGAATTAAAGATTATGCACACAAAAGGGGTATAGTATTTAAACAACGAAAAACCTTGGGTCAAGAAATACTTACAACCGATCCTAATGACTTGGCGGAGGATAATGCCCTTGTTGGACATGCCAATCTTCCATTCGTTGTAAAATTGCTTGCATCCCGGCTAGTGTTTCACGGGTCTCCTCTCGGAAAGCCTCGAACTCTTCACGAGATACGGAACTTCTTGATTCGGCTTGTCTCGACGACTCGGGCGATCTCTCCTTCTTTCTTCTTCCTCCCCGATTCTCTTTCTTCTTCCGGCCTCTTTCATACTCGAATTCCTCCACCATTCTCTCCTCTCTCTCTTCTACTCTCATCCTCTCGTTTACAACCACCAACTCCGAACGCCTAGGACGGACATTACGGGCAACATCTCTATCACACGGGGAAATTAATCCAGTGCCTCCGGGCAATTTGTGCGCTTAGTGGACATTTGTAAATTTCCTATGTCCCGAATACTAGAAATAGTTGTCAGAGTTGTATTCGGGAGTAGGAAGTGATCACCGTCATTCTGGAGAAAAATAACTCGGGAGTCGTAGTCCAGGATATTCATCAACTTCATGACTTGGATTGATAGACGCATATTTCCCGGGAGGGGAGTTCGGTTTTGTAGAGGTACGTCATGATGAAGTGCGATAGGGGTAATTAAACCCCCTATCCAAATTTCCCCTCTCGGTTTAGTAGCAACGTCCTCGAAAAGGTCCATAATAATAGCTCCGGTTGCGGGATTTGTTCCGTCGAGTATATGAGCTAGGACATAAAGTTCTCGCTGAGTTATCGGCCCCGTTTCTTTCCGCCCAAAGATAGTGCTTGCGATGACTTTGTGTAAATAGCGGAGAATAGGATTACGAAGAGATGATCCTTTCGCCGATTTGGGAATGTAGGGACGTGCACCGCTCCCCGGGTACTCAATCATTGTCCTCCAGTAAGTCTCACACTCAAACCGATTGATTCGGTATTCTCCGTGTCTTCGAGCGTCATATATAGTATCACCCGCCGGACCCAATTTTTCGTTTTTGTTGTTGAGCCGAAATTCCAAGGCGGTCGGTTCATGCGTAATCGGGTCTCTCTTAACGGAGAGTGTGCTAAGAAATTCCAGTGTGAGACATCGGTAAGTGGGCCAATGTTGAGTCATTAGCGTCGTCCAGCTTATTCATCCGAGTAGCCGCATAACATCTTCTTTTATCCCCATCGCAGTCATGCATTCATCGTCCGGCCATCGCATGGGGAGCATTTTTTTCTGTCCCAATGTCTCCCATCGTGCTAGGCGACTCGGCGGAAGCTCAATTCCATATGTCTCGGGCGTCTCGCTGACCCCTTGAGTAGGTATTCTCTCTGGTTGTTCGATTTCTGTTGCGAGCCTTCCTCTTCCTCGTTGAGTTGCGCCTCGTCCTTGGGCATTTCCTCGTCCTCGTTGAGCATTTCCTCGTCCTCTGGCCATTTTCCTACAAGCGAATTATCAATTATCACTTATTCACACAAGCTCCGAATCACTATTTTTCGATAATACACGTACCCCCACAATATATGTTTTCTTCAAAATATCCCAACCATAAATTTCAACCCCAAATGTAAGTAAAATCCCAAACATGTAATGACATCAATCATATATATCCATCATGTATGATAATCACCAACAAAAATTTCAACTCCTTTAATTCATGATAAATTTCCCAAAATCTCAAAAATATAATCCATTCAAGAACCCTAAGTTGCTCAATAAATCATGTTCCACATAATTTGAATGCAATGAATAATTAAACCTTCCAAAATCGTGAATCATACCTTGAACTTGAAGTTGGAGTGAAAATTGAAGAAAAAACTCAGAAAAAATCGCGACCCAACCCGGATGTATTCGTCCGATTCTCACCCTTGAAGCTTTAGGATTGTGGGATAATGATGAGCACTTTGTTTTTATGTGAGATTTGACACAATTTTTGCCTGATTTTGCCGGATTTGATGAGATTCGGGACTAGGGTTTATGATTTGGGGAGGAGGAAAGTTTTGGGGAAGAAGATGAAGTGAATCGGCCGTACAACACCTTTTTATACCCCCCGATCGACACGGCCCGTGTCAAATGACACGGCCCGTGTCATACCTGCTTCGTTTGTAAGCTTTTGCCGCTGTCCAACTGACCCGGCCGTGTCAAATGACACGGCCCGTGCCGTACTATGCCAGAAAGTGAAAATTGACCTGAGTGCTTGACTCGACCGTGTCATATGACACGGCCCGTGTCATACCTTCTTGGATTCTTCAATTCGACTGGTTAACGGACCCGACCGTGTCATATGACACGGCCCGTGCCGTACTATGCCAGAAAGTGAATTTCGACTGGTTGCACGACCCGACCGTGTCATTTGACACGGCCGCGTATGTCTTTGTCTGGAAAACGCAGCTTTGTCCTCGGTGTGTTTTTCTGCGATTTGAACACCAAAATTTGAACCGGTTAGTTATACAACAAAAAAATACAACAAAATCGTAATAAAAAATTTAAAACATGCAAATAAAATTTATTGGGTTGCCTCCCAACTAGCGCTAAGTTTAACGTCTTCAGCCGGACGTTTTCATCTGAAAGTCTTTTATGGCTCGATTAAAGTTATTGCGGATACGGCTTCCTTTTGATAGGGATGATAGTAATGTTTGACTCGTTGACCGTTAACTTTAAATAGCTCTCCGTCTCTGCTCATGAGCTCGACTATTCCAGGTGGAAGTACTTTCTTAATCACGAATTATAGAGAAGTACTTGTTGTCCCGGCTTAAATTCACGTTTAATGATCATCTTATCATGCCATCTTTTAGACCTTTCTTTGTAAATTCGAGAATTTTCGTAGCATTCATCCCGGAATTCTTCTAATTCATTTAACTCTAGCAATCTTTTCTTTCCGGCGGCCTCAAAATCTAAGTTTATTCTTTTCACCGCCCACATCGCTCTATGCTCCAATTCCAAAGGTAGGTGACATGATTTCCCAAAAATGAGTTGATAGGGCGATGTTCCCAAAGGAGTTTTATAGGCCGTACGATAAGCCCAAAGTGCATCATCGAGCTTGGATGACCAATCTTTCCGAGATGTATTCACCGTCTTTTCCAAGATTAGCTTGATCTCTTTGTTGGCGCTTCGGCTTGTCCATTTGCTTGTGGATGATAGGCCAATGATTTTTTGATCGGACCCCATATTTACGAAGAAGTTTATCCATGATTTTGTTGACAAAATGCGATCCCGATCACCGATTAATGCTCTTGGAGTTCGAATCGGCAAAAGATGTTCTTCTTTAAAAATTTCATTACTACTTGAGCATCATTTGTTGGAGAACAAATTGCCTCGACCCATCGAGATACGTACTCGACCGCTAGGAGAATGTACTTATTTCCGAATGATGATGAGAATGGACCCATGAAGTCGATACCCCAAACGTCAAATAGTTCAACCTCAATTACGTTGGTTAGGGGCATCTCATGACGTCTTGAAATATTTCCTACTCGTTGGCATCTATCGCATTGTTGAATAAAGAGATAGCAATCTTTGTACAGCGTAGGCCAATAAAATCCGCTTTGCAACACTTTTGCAGCTGTCCGTGTTGCTCCGAAATGTCCTCCGGTTGGGGATGAATGACATTGTTGAAGAATTTCATCCCATTCCTCTTGTGGTACACATCTCCTCACGATCATGTCGGCACATATCTTAAAAAGTAATGGATCATCCCACATATAGAACTTAATATCATGTAGGAATTTCTTCTTTTGGTAATGAGATGAATCCGGGGGTAGCACACCTGCGACCAAAAAATTAACAATGTCAGCAAACCACGGAAATTTAGCTTCTACCATAAAGAGCCGCTCGTCCGAAATTCTTCTTTAATCCCTTCGATCTCGGTTCCTCCTCCTTTTTGTACTCGAGGCGAGATAGGTGGTCCGCTACCACGTTTTCACATCCTTTTACGTCTCGGACTTCCACGTCAAATTCTTGTAAAAGAAGAATCCATCGAATTAGGCGAGGTTTAGAGTCTTTCTTCTCAAACAAGTATTTAATAGGTGTGATCCGTGTGTACTATCGTCTTCGTCCCAATTAAGTATGATCGGAACTTATCAAAAGCAAATACTACGGCAAGCATTTCCTTCTCCGTTGTTGTGTAATTTTGTTGGGCTCCGTCAATGTTTTGCTTGCATAATAAATAGCCGAAAGAGTTTTTCACGACGTTGTCCCAACACAAAGACCGACCGCATAATCACTTGCATCACACATGATCTCAAAAGGTTGAGACCAATCCGGTACCACGAGGATAGGAGCACTCACTAATGCCTTCTTTAGAGTCTCAAATGCCTGCAAACATTCGTTAGAAAGAATGAAAGAGGTGTCTTTTTCTAGCAATTTACTCAAAGGTTTAGTGGTTTTGAAAAGTCTTTTATGAATCTCCTATAAAAACCCGCGTGTCAAGGAAGCTCCTAATTGCTTTTTCATTCTTTGGTGGGGAAGTTTCTCAATGGCGACAATTTTCGCCCTATCAACCTCCAAACCGTGGCGGACACTCGATGGCCTAGGACAATTCCTTCTTGCACCATAAAGTGGCATTTCTCCCAATTCAACACGAGATTAGTGTCTTCACATCGCTGCAAAACTAAAGTAAGATTATGCAAGCAATGATCAAATGAATTTCCAAACACCGAAAAATCATCCATGAAAACTTCCATTATATTTTCGATCAAACCGTGAAATATAGCCATCATACAACGTTGAAATGTCATTTGGAGCATTACATAAACCAAGCGGCATTCGACGATAAGCATAAATTCCATAAGGACATGTAAAGGCCGTTTTTCTTGATCTTACGGTGTTATATAGATTTGATTATATCCACGAATATCCATCAAGAAAACAGAAAAATTCATGCCCCGCCAATCTATCAAGCATTTGATCAATGAAGGGAAGAGGAAAATGGTCTTTGCGAGTAGCCGCATTTAAAGCCCTATAGTCTATACATACTCGCCATCCTGTAACTACTCTCATAGCAATTAATTCATCTTTTTCATCTTTGGTTACGGTCATCCCTCCCTTTTTTGACACCACTTGAGTAGGACTTACCCACTCACTATCGGAAATTGGATATATCATCCCGGCATCTAAAAGTTTTAATACTTCATTTTTCACTACTTCTTTCATTATGGGATTAAGTCTCCGTTGATTTTGCACTTTAGGTTTAAAATTTTCTTCTAGCAAAATCCTATGCATGCATATGGAGGGACTAATCCCCTTCAAATCTGAGATAGACCACCCTATAGCCGACTTATGTGCTCTCAATACACGAAGCAATTTATCTAGTTGAGTGGATGAAAGTGAAGAGGATACAATTACCGGATTGGATTTGTTATCATCCAGAAATGCATACTTGAGGTGTTCCGGGAGGGTTTTAAGGTCCAAGCTTGGTTGAGATGAATCCGATTGAGATGAAACGGACCCCAAATTTTTTTTCATGTCGTTGGACACGTTTGATTCGTCCGTCAGCTTGATTTCTGCAACTACTTCATGCTCCCTTTCGTCTAAATCATCGAACGTATTGCTTTGCGTTTTTTCCTGTAGAGAATTCAATTCAGAAACGTAATCAAACAAGTCAGAATCGTCAAACTCCAAAGTTGAATCACTAGAAAAACATGAATTCGTAAGAGCGAACTCTAACGGATCCGACGATAATGAGTGTAGGATTTTTTTCTTTCCATACGAGCTTATATGGTCAATAACATTGCAATATTCCGTATTATCATGAAATTTCATAGCTTTGAAAATAGAAAATAGAACATGCTCGTCGTTAACACGTAGTGTTAATTCTCCCCTTTCAACATCAATAAGAGCCTTTCCCGTTGCTAGAAATGGACGTCCAAGGATAAGTGGTAAATCTCCGTCTTCTTCCATATCAAGGACGACAAAATCCATTTGGAAAAATAAACTTGTCGACTTTTACAAGCACATCTTCAACAATCCCCTTGGGATGTGTTATGGATCGATCCGCCAATTGTAGCATAGATTGTGGTTTTCATTTCTCCGCCACCTAACTTCACGAAAATAGATAACGGCATGAGGTTAATCGAAGCACCTAAATCACACAAAGCTTTATCGAATGAGACGTTTCCAATAGTGCATGGAACGGTAAAGCTTCCGGATCCTTAAGCTTTTGAGGCAATTTGCGTTGGATAATAGCGCTACATTCTTCGGTTAATTTAACCGTCTCATGATCTTCCATCTTTCTTTTTCTTGACATCACATCCTTCAAGAACTTTGCGTAGTTAGGCATTTGTTCCAAAGCTTCTGCAAAAGGAATATTGATATTAATTTTCTTGAAGATGTCTAAAAATTTTGCGAATTGTGCATCTAAATTTTTCTTTTTGAAACGTTGAGGGAAAGGTAGAGGAACGTTAGGAGTAGAGTTAGGAGATATTTTAAGCTTCTCAGCCCCCTTAGTTGTATCATGCTTCCCTTCTTCCTTTTCAATTTCGAATTGATCCTCCTTGACTTCCTCACTTGGCATCTTTGGCCCTTCATAATTCGTTCCACTTCTTAAGGTGATCGCTTGGCACGACTCTTTGGGATTCACTTCGGTATTGCTTGGAAATTGTCCCCGTTGATGTTGACTCCCGACCACTTTAGCTAATTGTCGATTTGAGTTTCGAGATTTTTCATTTGAGCTCCCATGGTGGTAGCTAGTTGAGTGACATGGCCTTCGATTTTGTCTAATTTCTCCTCGTCTCGACTAAATCGACTTTTCGTCTCCATCATGAAGGTAGCTAGAATATTCTCGAGATTCGACGTCGGTTTTGATTCTTCAATTATCTCCCCATTCGATACCTTGAATCCGGTCGGTGGTTGCAAAGCATTCTTTGGATTGGCATAGCTAAAATTTTCATGATTTCGATTTGAGGGATGATAGAAGCCCGGTGGTGGATTATTTCGGTAATTGTTGTAACTCCGATTATTAATGTAGTGTGCCTCTTCCAATGGATCGGATGGTAGTGAACTTGAACTTCCTTGAGAAACTCCCTTCGAATCACCTCCTTTTGTTAGAGCCCCCAATTGAGTAGTTAGCATCGTCATTTGTGCGGTTAATGCCTTTATGGGATCCGAATCGGATATCTCAGCCACCCTTCTAATATTTGATCTTTCCGTTGGCCTTTGATAGCTATTCATAGCCATTTCTTCGATCAATACATACGCTTCTTCAGCACTTCTTGCTAGCAATGCCCCTCATGGAAGCATCAATAAAATTCCTTGTTTCCCCATAAGACCATTGTAGAAGAAACACATTTGTTGGTCTTCGGAAACCATGTCGAGCATCGCCTTAGTAGATCTTTGAAACGTTCCCAAGCTTCATATAATGGTTCGGAATCCAATTGATGAAATTGAGTAATCTCACCCTTTAGCTTCATCGTCTTGTTTGGTGGGAAAAATTTGAACAAAAAATTTTCGTTCAATTCTTCCCATGTCTTTATACTTCCGGGAGCTAAAGTTCCAAGCCAATTTCTTGCTTTCTCCCTCAAAGAGAATGGAAACAATCGTAAGCGTATAGCATCATCCGAGACTCCGTTCATTTTGATAGTATCACATATTTGCATGAAATGAGTGAGATGTGCATGTGGATCTTCGACAGCAAATCCTCCAAATTGATTTTGTTGAACCATTGAAATTAAGGCCGGCTTCAGCTCAAAATTATTAGCGTTGATGGGGACATGAGTGATTCCTCCAAAGTTTCGGTCGAGTTTCGGTCGAAATCCATCCCGAATTGATTGCACCCTAGTTGGTGGAATTTCCATCCTTCTGCCCTCGTTGTCTTGGATTACTGCATTCTCGTTTGCGTTGCCCCTTTCTACGTTGTCTCCTGCTCTCTCCATGTCTTCAAAAAGATCCCTTCTTAGTTTCCTTGAGGTAGCACTTGTTCTTCGGGCAAATGCTTCTACTTCCGGGATGAAAGTTTCTAACGGCACTCGAGATGAACGAGTGTTCATGCACTCCACAGTAGAAATTGTATGAGTTAAGTAACAAATAAGAAAATGTCTAAAGTAAGACTAAAAACACTAATCGTAATATCAACACAAAAATTAATTTAGTCCCACAGCGGCGCCAAAATCTTGTTCGCTATATTTTTAACCAATCCGCAAGTGTACGGAAAATATGTAGAAAGCGGCGAGCAAGGTCGTATTCCACAGAGACTATATATTTTTATTGTGTTGAGTATTAGATTATAGTGTTCTCGACTTTATCTAGACGATCGAAAGGTAAAGTGGACGATTAATGAAATAACATACAATAATCACAATAAATTAAAACGATTGAAAATATCCGAATGGAAGCGAATTGCAAGAGTTTAGAAAGGTAGATTCCAAGGCTAGGTTTCCGTTGATTACTAAATTTAGTCGGGATAGGTGTCAAAAGGTTCTAAGTGCGTTTCTAAAACGACGATCACAACAATATTCTAAAGTCCCTCTCGAGATGCATTAAAACGTAGATTAAACAAATTATAACAACGTCTCCGTTTACTATAAATTATCTAACTCCAAAATGTTCATAAGATTTAGATATCATCATAGTTCATCACCAATTTCTCAATCTCGTAATTTACTACGTCAAATACTCGAAACCTATTAATGCCCTCTTCTCTCGAATTATGAGCAATAAAGTTTAACATGTAAAAACATTGATCAAGTGTCTAAACATGAATCAAACCAAGTATTTGATAAAGAAATCACACTAGATAAATATAATTATCAATCCCTTAAAATCATAGTAAATCAACGTACTCCCATGCCCGGAATCTAAAGAGTTTAGCCGGACATGGAATTGAAAGGAAGATAGATAATCATCATGTTCATGCTAATAAAAACAACAAAATGAAGAAAAGATAGGAAGAAGATAAAACTCGTGGTGTGTCTTGATCGATCCCGGTTGAAACCTTCAAATGTTCTTGAAGTGTTCTTCAAGAATTTCTTCAAAACCTCCTCTTTTTGGAATCAAAGTCACTTGATCTTTTGTTATTTTCTCTCTCTAATCTCCCAATCTTCAGCATATCCCCTATCATGCCCGATATATCCCTTTTATAAAGATAAAACATTCACTTTTTCCACAAAAATCTCTCAAAAATGTCAAAAGGAGATATTTCCACCGAAAAGTGACACGGCCCGTGTCAAATGACACGGCCCGTGTCATAGTATGCTCAAAAGCCCAAAAACCCTGTGGACGAGGGGACTCGACCGTGTTAAATGACACGGCCGAGCAAATGACACGACCGTGTCAAATGACACGCCCGTGTCATACTCGTCAAAATAAGCACGAAAGGCACGGGAGATAGACCCGGCCAGGTAGCCGATATGGCACGGCCGGGATAATGACACGACCCGTGTCATTTGACACGGCCGGGCTCGTGTTGACTCGTTTTGACACCGTTTTGACTCCTTTTTAAGCCCGATCTCTCGTTTCCGCATTGCTTGATATGTATCGGGGTTGGAGACTTTGTTCTTGCTTGATTTATGTCCATAAAGTACCTATAAAATCAATAAAACGTACCCAAGCGTGATCGAGTCCAATAAACATAATACGAGTATAAACGACACAGTTCTACACACTTTAGGATCTTAAAACCCGGAAAATCGATGTAAATATATGTGTAAAAATGAGTGTTATCAGTCCTTAGACGAATGATCTGAGCTAGGAGTTTTGCAAATGCAGCATTTCGAGTGGAAAGGAGTGCGACATGTGACCAGCGTGTCGAAGCATCCACCAATACCATAAAGTACTTAAATGGTCCGCATTCTGGGTGGATGGGTCCACAAATATCTCCCTGTATACGTTGTAAGAATGGGATGTTCGCTTTAGTATCTTTAGTGTAGGAAGGTCTCGCTCCTACTTTAGCTAAAGAGCAGGCTTTGCAGAATGAGCGATGTGCTTTTGACATAGTTAATTGCTTAGAAGGGGTATATGTCTCTATTTCTTTAGATGACATAGCATGATTAACATCAATACTGTTCTTCGTGTTGAGTTGTTGCCCCTTTTTCGCTCGAAAGAAGGATGTCCGTGCGAGTTCTTTAGGATACGGATCATCATATCTCGACCAGGATGACCTAGTCTATCATGCCAAAGCCTATATGAGTCTTTGTGCCAAATTTCATTTATGGTGACAGCATAGGATTTGAATACCCTAATGGTTGTGGTGTACATTCCACTATTTTGACTCTTAAGTTTTTCTAATATGCGTTTACGTCCACATTCATTAGATGTAATATAAAGGAACTCGATTCCATTCTCACAGTGGGTTTCGACGTGGAAACCATTGCTACGTATATCTTTAAAACTTAGTAAGGTTCGAGGGGCCCTAGGTGCGTATAGAGCATCGGTAACTCGGATAAGAGTGCCGTTAGGCAATAAAAATCGGGCATTGCCTCGCCCTTGGATGAGTTGGGAGGACCCAGTCATCGTGGTTATCGAGGTTTGACATGCAATTAATTCCGTGAATAGAAGCCTATTCCTAAGAATGGTGTGGGTGGTCACACTGTCAACCAAACATTCAAGTTCTCCCCGATTCATTCCTACGAAAAGGAGAGAAAAAAATTCGAACCATAAACATGCAAGCAATATTCATTTCTTCGAAATAAAGCTATGGATATAACGTAAGCAATAATAATATCTTGTTCTAGAAAAACAAAGTTTCATCACACCATTATTGAAAATAAAACATCGATAAAATCGTTCCGAGTTAACAATGCCAAATGTAAACGAGAAAGTAAACATAATGAAAACATCCAGTCATAAAGGGGTGCCTCTAATGACTGTGACACGTATGGCTCATTGCGATTATCGGTGACTGTGAAATTGACGTCGGGGGACTCGTCGAGAGCATCTTCCTCCATATAATGAGCCTCCCGTTCTTTGGACTCTCTATATTTCTTGTAGTGTGCTGCGACTTGTTTACTTGCATGGCAGTTCTTGTACCAATGTCCAGCATCTCCACATCGATATCACGGTTCATTGCCAACTCTGACTTTGGGAGCGACATGAGGGGTAGGTGCTTTGTTTCCTTGGCGGAAGAGCGGGAGCACCAAGTCTACTCATTACATTGGAAGAACCCCACGTCCTCGACCACGTCCTCGACCACTGTGCCCTCTTCCACGTTGTGGTTTGGGGTTGCCATGACCGATCCACATGCATTGGGTTTCTTTCCACCTTTCACTTTGCCATAGTTGGCCTCGGGAACTTTCTTTGTCCCGGTAGGCTGGCATTGTTGCTCACTAATACTTCATTGTGCCTCTCAGCCACTTGCAGTAGGTTGATAAGCTTATTGAAGGTAGTGATGCGTTTATTGTCATACTCCAGCCTATACTGGTTCGCTAGTATAAGGGCGGAAGTAGGGAAAGTGGAAAGAGTTTTCTGAATCATATCATCTTCTGTGAGGTCCTTTCCACAGAAATTAAGGCGTGCCTTCAGACGGAGCATATCTTTGTTGAAATCGTTGATCCGTTTATAATCAAGCAAGCGGATTTCATTCCACTGCACGGTCAACTCTGGGAGCAAAGTATTGTGGATGTTCCCAAAACGGCCTTTAAGGGCATCCCACAGTTCTTTCGGGGATTTCAACTGCAGATATTCCCACCTTAGGCTCGGGTCGATATGTCGCATAAGGAACATTAATGCACTAGCTTTGGTTTTATCAGACGGTACTTCGCCTGCTTTTTCAAAGATAGTAGCACTATAGTCCTTAGCGATAAAAGTGGTCTCTACGTCAGAAACCCATCTATGGTACTCAAGCCCTTCTGAGTCCAAGATGTCAAATTCAGGACGAGTTGGATCAGCCATCTTGAGACAAGAAAAAAAAGGAAAATGAATTTTCACAGTATATCATGAGTACTTTCCATGATAAAATTTTCAATAATGTGGAGGGTTATTATTTTTCAGAACCAAAGATATGGTCAAAATTACTTTCGATGCTATTGGGGTTTATACCGATGAAATTACTTTATCACGGTTCGAGTTGATATAGATAGTAGAAATAAGTCATCTAGGTTCTACTAATGATGAACTTAATATACATGTCATAACTAACAATGCATGCAAAATATATGTATAATTATAGATATAATCACATAGCCCTATGAATATATCTATACACGTATAAATGCAGTCAAAGAGGTATCTTATGCCGCAATAATTATTAATTCAACGTGAATTTATTTTAATTCAAGTTGCTTAAGCAATTTATTTTAATTTAATTAAAATTATGAATGCATCATGCTTTTGGTTAAATTAAGCATAAATAAATTCGGAGTATAATATGCAATTAATAGTAATTAAAAAATGTAAATTCGCACATTGCAGATAGTAGGGTTCGTATTTGTGTACTTTGTTTTGTGAATAGGAGCGAAGCAGTGAAAACAAGGCTGCGTCGGGTCGGGTCGACATAGGATCTGGTTCGTTCGGCAATCGGGTGCGGATCGCGGGCATTTGAGTGCCGCAGTCGGTCAGTGGACAAATTTGGGATGAAAACGTCACGGGCTGGACGAGCGGCCGGAATCTGGAACAGCGGAAGTCGGCGCAGGAGCTACTGTGCTCTGGTTTTGCGCGGTGGTTCGCGATCGGCGGCGGAATCTGGAACAACGGAAGTCGGAGACGACGACGACGAGTCGAAGGTTTGCAGACGGCGGAGTTCGGACGTCGGGGAGGAAACGAGCAGGCGACGGTCGCGGTGTCGGGGAAAAAAAAACGAGCAGCGAGGCGGGAAAAAGCAGCGAGGCCGGGAGTCGCGTCCGATCTGGTCTGGTCTTGGACGGAGGACGAGCAGGCGACGGTCGCGGTGGGGAAGATGATGACGACGCGGCGGTTCGGGAAGAAAGGTGACGGCGCTGCACTGTTTCTAGGGTTTTTGGCCGCGGGATTTTTTTTCGTTTTTTTTTTTTTTCGAAATTTAGTAGGATTTTCTCAGTGGTTGAACACGTGCTGATAACGTGTTGAAGGGAAAATAACTTGAGACAAGAAAGTAGGGCAAAAGTGTTGTATTATTCCATCATTGAGATCCCTTAAATAGGGTGAAGTCATCTGAAATAGGCTCACCAAATCCTATCTAGGAAAGCCCATAAACTATGTGACTTATGATAGGTATTATTCCTTTAACAACTCCTACACATTTGAATGAGAGTTAATTTTTTTTTCTTTTTTCTTTTTATTTTTCTCTCAATGTTTAAAAGATAATAGTTTAGGGGTTCTATCTTTTATAATACCAAACCATAAAAGTAACAAGTTATATATCCTCATTCATAAGAGTATAAGTTTTTGATACCAAAAGACATTAATACCCTTAAATCTATCACTAAAAGGTAAAAAAAGAAAGTCAACATCAACACCTTTTTGGAGGACATTTTAGTCTTTTTAAGCAAAATGGTATCAATAACTTACACTCTTATGAATGAGGATATATAACTTATCAATTTTATGGTTTGGTATTAAAAAATTGATTCTCACATAGTTTATCGTCCTAACTCTATTTTTTATTATTAATATTTTAAATTAATCTTCTTTTTACGATATTTGATTTAACAATCATTAGGCATATATATAATTAAAATACTCTTTTTGAATATAAGCTGTTTTTGAATAATTATTACATTATATCTTGATTTTAAAAAATATAAAAATCAGATAACTTTCAAATAATTTCTTTGAAGTATCTATCTTTTTACAAGATCAATATTTTTACTTCAGTTTTCACATTCTTATAATTATTTTAGATTATTGAGTTATTTTATTTTAAAAATATTTGGGAAAAGAATTATAGACATGTTAGACTTACAATTCCCACTAGAAAGATCTATTATTAGTTAAAATAATTTTTTGATTGATTCTTCTTTTTATGAAAAGAAAAATTATACAAACAAATATAATAAGTTGATTATATTTTTATTTAAATACGTCACAATAATATACTTTATTACAATATGCCTAATGAATTAATATCATTGTGGATCTCATGGTATATTATTAAGTATAAAATGCGTGACTTTAATCTAAATATTTATCAAAAATATATGACGTTATTTCGCCTGTATACTGATAAATAATTATATTAGTATATTAATATAAATATTATAAATATACAATGATCATATAGATGACAATCATGTTTATATATTTTATATCGAACTTTTATACATCTATACTTAATATTAAAAGAGAGCCGGAAAAAAATATAAGGAAACATGTGTCATCTCCACGTTAATCCTCTTTTTAAAAATCCTAAAAAAAACGGACGTTTAATTTTTGAGGGGGTTAGAGATTCCATTATATACTATCTACCAATTAAAAAATTTCTCTCATTTTTTAAGCTAATAGTTTAAACAATTATAATTTTTATATATCAATTTTATTTTTGAAAAATATATCAAATTAATTCTTACTTCGTGCTCTTTAATTTGGCATCCATATAATATATATATAAAGTAATATAAATATAATTATTATATATTTAGATGATTAAAATATTTCAATATAAAAATATAAGAATATTGAAGAAAATTATATTTTAGATTATTTTCATAGCTTTTTAACAATTATTTGATTTTTAAGAATTATTTTGTTCTGATTATAAAATAGTAAAATATATTACATATATGTCAAATCATATAAAAAATTACATTAGTAAGAATATTGGTTGTATACTTTTAGTGAAAGTTGATAATACAACAACAACAACAACAACAACAACAACAATAGAGCCTTAGTCTCAAAATGTTTTGGGGTCGGCTATAATGAAAGTTGATAATAATAAACATAATTTAATTTTTTATTATAAAATTAAATATAAGACTCATATTGTTCTATATGAAAAAATAAATATCGGTGCTTAATTAATTTACAGTTTCTTATCATGTGCCCTTAGATCACATCATAGTATGTATATGTGTGTATGTTGACTCATGTATATTTTATAATAATTTTATAATATTATTGAAATTCGATCATATATTATTAATATAATAAAATATTTAATATTTTAGGCCGTGCATCGCACGGGAGGACATCTAGTGGGCAAAATAGCAGTAATCATAAACATTATACAAGGCCACCTACGCCGCCGCCACCATCAAGATAGCAACCACCATCACTCCCACTCTACCCATCTCTTTTCTCTCTCAAAATCCGGCCATCAGCCGCCGTTTGCAACCGTCCTACACCGCCTGCTGCCGACACCTCATCTATCGGCCACCCCTCAGCCGTCGTTGGCCACCACCACCTACATCCCCATATCTCTCTCCATCACACTAATCAGGCATCATCCGGCCATCCCCACCACAGGCCGCCACCGTCACCTGCCACTCTCAGCCGCCACAGTCCCAACACGCCGACGCCAACAAGAGACCAAGGGTGTTTGTGCTTCGTATTGGGTTAGTGCAAAGGTCACGCAAGGGTTTGTTTTGGGCTCGAGTTTCGATTCAAGTGTTGTGTGTGTTGACGTCTGATTTGGTCAACGTCACGTGTGCTGATCTGGACGAATGGATCGAAGCCACGTAGAAAATAATAAGAGGGACGTATAAACCGGATTAAAAATATTGGACCATTAAATGTTTATTGATGATCTTGATAAAGAGTAGAACCGGGCCGAAAATATTTTGGCCGGTCCGTACAGTTGGTGCTTGTTATTTACAAGTCTTATCCTTTTCTCTTTCTCTTTCTTTTTTATCTCTCTTTTTTCTCTCTCTATTTCTGTCTCTCTATTTCCTTCCCCCTTTTTTTCCAAAGTCCCCTGGCGTATATATAGGTGTTTCCAGCCATTCGTGAGAGGACAGTAGGACGATTGGGATGAATATGCTGATGACATGTGTCGCGATGGAGGTGACTCCTTTGACACGTGTCGTCTTCTTAAGTGTGCTTTGTGTATGGAGATGACAACTCTCACTTACCGTCCTGTCTGCCTGTTCTTCGGGCTTTCGATATTTATCTATTATGACCGACAATGAGGTCGGCCCTTCAGCCTCCTACTACTCTGGTCGGCCTTATTCGTGATTATGGTGTTTTCATATAGGGTCTGCTCGGCCTTTCTGGTCCGGATTCCGGGTCGGCTCTAAGGTCTCTGCCCGGTCCGGCCCTTTGTGCGAACCCGAGAAACGATCAAGTTTATGCCGGTCAGCTCGGATCGCTCGGCCGTTCGGACGCCCGAGGCGCTTAGGTGGACGCCAAGGCGGATCGACTACCAACAAGGGCCCCGAGTCAGTCGTCTGGGTTGGCGGTCTTGGGAATCGTCTCAGATTGAGGTCGGTCCGATTTGGAGGTGGATAAGATCCTTTGAAGGGTCATATCTTCGAGAGTCGCATCGATTTGACTTCGGGATCTCCAAGAGTCACAGCGAGGGGGACGCGTGGCGGGATGTAATTCGTCGCGGTGTCTCACGCGTTCTTAATTCTTGCGATGATTATGAATCGCCGCTTTAGTAATTAATGCCCCTGTTTCCTCCTATAAATATAAAGTGTATTCTTCTTCATTGCTTCCTTCGCCATTTTTACTGCAGAGAGAGATCTTTTTCCGGCAATTTTTCTTCTTTTCGGGTTTCGCAGACTTCCCCGGTAAGCTTGCTCTTCCTCCTCTTTTTTCTTATTTTACGATGTCGGAGCGGAGGAATACGGCGGAGGAGGCGGTTGTGTCCCCAGATCGTACGGGAGTGGCAGATTTGTCGATAGGTGATGCTCCCGTTGACTGGAGCGACGAGAATGGAGGCGAGGTCGCAAGGTCGCCGGATTCGGGGGATGCAATTTCTGGAGACGTGGAGGTGGCGACGTTGTTGACGGCGAGTGGCGAGATCGGGGGCTGGGTTCGGCCTCGGCCGTCTCCTTTTGTCGAGGCGGAATGGGATTCGGCCTCGATATGCAGCATAGTCACTGATGGGCAGTTGGAGGCTTGGCGGGGGCGATTTAAGATACCCGCGGTGGTGCGGATGTTTGTTCCGAACCCAGAGGAGAGACCCCACACCCCTCCTGTTGGATGCACGGCGGTGTACTACCGCTCTCTGTTGTCTGGGCTAAGGTTCCCTCTGCCGTTGGTTCTTTCCCGGTGGTTGAGGCAGTGGGGCCTTTGCATTGCCCAAATTCATCGAATTCTTGGGCCGGATGGTGGGTATTTTAATTCTTTTTAGTCAGCATAGGTGGCCCGAGCCTCGGTTCGAAGAGATTAACAGTCTCTTTTTATGGAGGTCGGTCGGCCGATCTGGTTCCGGCTGGTTTTATTTGACAGCCCGGCACGCGATGTATAAGGATTTGGTGGAGGTGCCGGAGACCATCCATAGCTGGAAAGACCAGTGGTTCTATGTGGGGGGACCGTGGCTGAGCTCGGTTGATGAGTGGGAACCTGGCGTGATGGACGCCGAGCTCCGGGTCCCCGAAGACTTTGTTGCCAAAATGAGTAAGTGTTGTGTTCTTCGCTGCTGTACCTTTTTTGTCTGACGCTCATAATTTGTTGTTTGTGCAGAACGTATTCCGGCTTCAGAGACCTCCTCCTTGTTCGACGACCGGGTTGAACAGCTCTTGGATCTTCCCGTTGATCGGAGGAAGTCATACCTTTTGATTACTGAGGACAATCTCTGGGCTGCGGGGCTTCGATCCACTAACCCGAACAGAATGTCTTCATCAGGTAGCCTCTTTTTCTCTCTCTTTTTTTTTTTTTTTTTTTTGATATTTCTTCTTCATCCAGGCCCCAAGGGTAGGAGCTCGACTGGACGGAAAGAGACGCCTGCGCAGCGGGTGGCGAGGCTGGCTGCAGAGGCCGCCGAGCGTAGGGAGCGTGCGGGCAAACGGAAGAGAGTAGAGGCCGGGCCTGAGGATAACATGACCAGGGCCGAGGGTTTCCCTTTTCCCGAGATCGTCGTGCCTGCTTTGAGCCTCGCCGGACAGCCGGCAAAGGGTAAGGAGCCCCTAATTGATTTGGAGGGCCACTATCTCCCGATGAATAAGGATCGGGAAGAGCCTTGTGCCCGGATGAAGGGGCGGAGACCGCGCTGGTTCCTTGACTACGTCCAGGCGGCCACTCCCACCGCCGAACTGCTCGATCGTGTTCCCCCCTCGGTGGTTGAGTCCAGCCATGTTCCCCTTTTGGGCTGGACGCCAAAGATGGAGATGGTGACCAACGATATGGATCCGGCCGAGCAGATCCATTTTGGAAATGCTATTCTGGGCCGGGCGTTGTGCACCTATGTGAAGGCCGCTGGGGAGCTGACTGCCTCAGCTGGGAAACATAAAAAGGCGGAGGCCGATCTGAAGGCCTTACAGGAGGAACACCATCTCTGCCCTTCGCTTATCAAATCTTTGGAGGAGGAGATGGCTTCTCTGAAGGGTAAGATGGAGCTTCTGGAGAGCCGGGCCTTTGAGGCCGAGATATGGAAAGGGAAGGCTGACGAGAGATGGCGCGGCCGGGAAGGCGCAAAAGCAAGGCTGGACATCGGGGCCGAGTACGAGGCTCACTTGCAAAGCGCTAAGGCCCAACTCGAGCAATCGGCCGAGCGGGTTCGGACTTGCGAATCTGGGTTACGACAGGGCCTTGCCGACGAGCTACTGCTTTTCAAAAGACGCCCGAGTACGAGGAGTTGATCAACCTTAACTACGTCTCCACTTGTTATGAGATGTTGGATCTCGTGTAGGAAGGGAAGACCGTTGAGGAAGTCCAGGCCTACATAAAGTCCCAGGCGGCCGACACAAGGTTGAAGCTCTCGGGGATGATGAGTCGAAGGCCACCGAAGCCGTCGAAGATCCGGGAGACCTTGTCTGGAGGAGGTAGGGGCGATCTTCTCAGCGGCCGATCAGGAGGACAAGGCCGAGTAGACTTTTTGTTTTATTCCATGCATGGCCTGCGTGCCACTCTTCCTTGATTTTTGTATGGAACTTATTTCGAGTGAATACGATCTTTTTATGGCTTTTGTTGCCTTTTTGTGTTTGGGCTCTATGGGTCAGACCGCCGTTTTTTCTGCCGGATGGGCCGACCTTATAAGGTGCCGAGGCGAGCTCGGACTTTCAGTGCCGGGTGGACCGGTCTCATAAGGTGCCGAGGCGAGCTCGGACTTTCAGTGCCGGGTGGACCGGTCTCATAAGGTGCCGAGGCGAGCTCGGACTTTCAGTGTCGGGTGGACCGGTCTTATAAGGTGCCGAGGCGAGCTCGGACTTTTAGTGCCGGGTGGACCGGTCTCATAAGGTGCCGTGGCGAGCTCGGACTTTTAGTGCCGGGTGGACCGGTCTTATAAGGTGCCGAGGCGAGCTCGGACTTCGATCTTGCAGGTGGGACGGTCTTATAAGGTGAGGCGAGCTCGGACTTCTAGTCTGGGTGGACCAGGTCTTATAAGGTGCCGAGGCGAGCTCGGACTTTCTGCACGGTGGACCGGTCTTATAAGGTGCCGAGGCGAGCTCGGACTTTCGATGCAGGTGGACCGGTCTTATAAGGTGCCGAGGCGAGCTCGGACTTTCAGTCTGGGTGGGCCGGTCTTATAAGGTGCCGAGGCGAGCTCGGACTTTCAAGTCTGGTGGACCCGGTCTTATAAGGTGCCGAGGCGAGCTCGGACTTTCAGCAAGGTGGACCAGGTCTTATAAGGTGCCGAGGCGAGCTCGGACTTTGATGCGAGTGGACCGGTCTTATAAGGTGCCGAGGCGAGCTCGGACTTTCGGTGCAGGTGGACCGGTCTTATAAGGTGCCGAGGCGAGCTCGGACTTTCGATCAAAGTGGACCTGGTCTTATAAGGTGCCGAGGCGAGCTCGGACTTTCAGTCAGGTGGACCGGTCTTATAAGGTGCCGAGGCGAGCTCGGACTTTTAGTCTGGGTGGACCGGTCTTATAAGGTGCCGAGGCGAGCTCGGACTTTTAGTGCGGGTGGACCAGGTCTTATAAGGTGCCGAGGCGAGCTCGGACTTCGGTGCTGGGTGGACCCGGTCTTATAAGGTGCCGAGGCGAGCTCGGACTTTTAGTGCCGGGTGGACCGGTCTTATAAGGTGCCGAGGCGAGCTCGGACTTTGATCTGCAGTGGACCGGTCTTATAAGGTGCCGAGGCGAGCTCGGACTTTCGGTGCAAGGTGGGACCGGTCTTATAAGGTGCCGAGGCGAGCTCGGACTTCGATGCCAGGTGGACCGGTCTTATAAGGTGCCGAGGCGAGCTCGGACTTTCGATCTGCAGTGGACCAGGTCTTATAAGGTGCCGAGGCGAGCTCGGACTTTCAGTGCCGGGTGGACCGGTCTTATAAGGTGCCGAGGCGAGCTCGGACTTTTAGTGCCGGGTGGACTGGTCCTATAAGGTGCCGAGGCGAGCTCGGACTTTTAGTGCCGGGTGGACCGGTCTTATAAGGTGCCGAGGCGAGCTCGGACTTTCAGTGCCGGGTGGACCGGTCTTATAAGGTGCCGAGGCGAGCTCGGACTTTTAGTCTTGGTGAAATCAATATCCTAATAAAGATCATAATATCACAGGATATTTACCTCTTGAAGCGTAGTGGTTGGAACTTTTGATCTCTTCCTCGAAACCTGGGGCCGAGGCAAACTCGGTTTTATAGTGCCGGAGGAGCCGGTCATTCGAGGTGCCGAGGTGAACTCGGTCTTATAGTGCCGGAGGAGCCGGTCATTCGAGGTGCCGAGGTGAACTCGGTCTTATAGTGCCGGAGGAGCCGGTCATTCGAGGTGCCGAGGCAAACTCGGTCTTATGGTGCCGGAGGAGACGGTCATTCGAGGTGCCGAGGTGAACTCGGTCTTATAGTGCCGGAGGAGCCGGTCATTCGAGGTGCCGAGGCGGACTCGGTCTTATGGTGCCGGAGGAGCCGGTCATTCGAGGTGCCGAGGCGAACTCGGTCTTATGGTGCCGGAGGAGCCGGTCATTCGAGGTGCCGAGGCGAACTCGGTCTTTATAGTGCATTTTATTTCCGAGGTGAACATAAAATCAAATTTTATTGACTGTACCCTAATGGCATTCAACAAATGAATTGACCCTTGGTCACTTACATATTCTAGCTAGCAATCTCCGTCTCGACGGCTTCACATCGGGATTCAGGAGGTCCCGTATCGGGCCCCAGTACTCATTTTAACAATGAGGTCAGCCTGGAAACTCTGATAATCCTCGGATGTTTCGTAGAATGCGTTCCGCCTTTTTTGGGCGACGAGGTCCAAAGTTCTCGGGGTCATATTGACCTTGTTCTTTGAAACGACTTCTCCTATGGGTGTATCCCAATTTCGACCGGGGTCATCGTAGAACGCCTGGGATTCTTCTTGGGTCGGCCGTCGCGGTACGGTCAGTGACTCGGTCGGTCGGGCCCCTCTTTTCTTACAGATTACTCCTCGGCTCATTTTAGTTTCACCGGGATTTTCCACTTTTCACGACTTTTTTATCATTTGGAGTTTTGAGTCTCGCCGGTGGTCTCCTAACGATCGCTGGTCGGGTGATTATGGGGAAACCTCCTTTATGGATTACTTTTGCTTTGACTTCCAATTCCCTCGTAAGGGCCGCCACGGCTCTTCTAACACATGGCTCAATACTTGGAGATGCTTTCGGTAGCGGGTCCATTACCGTTCGGATTACCAGGACCCTCGCGGGCGGATGGGAATTCCGAAGGAGTTTTCAGATGTTGCAGTGTATGTTGACTGCAACTTTAATTCGAAGGACACGAGGGCTCTTTGAGACCTTCCCTGGAATTTTGAGCGACGCTCAATATCCTTCAAATTATGACCTCTAAGGGGTCAGCCGAGCCGAGCAGGAGCCCGTGATCACGATGGCTCCTCTGCTTTCAACTTCATATTACGATGATTCCTATGCTTTCGACTCGTAGTTACGATGATTCCTATGCTTTCGTCTTACCATCCCTTGGTGGGCGTGGTTATTTCCGGATGAACACAAGGTGTGTCAAAATGCTCCGCCATCAGACTGTCTTTCAAAACATCTGCGTGCTGATTGCAGTTTGGCGCGAAGCCGTGTTCGTCCTGTGCACACTAGGAGTAGTCCGATACGTCCATGCATGATAGAGAACTTCCTAGCGTGTACACCTCATAACGGTGCCCTCCATCGAATAACGGGCCCTTTGGACGGGCCTGATGGTAATTCGTCACTTGTGGTTAGAGATGGAGAATCCTATACTTAACAAGAAATCTTTTAAAGAAAAGCATAGGATTGGCTTGCAATATGAACGAGAAAAGCGTAGGTTGTGGCGGTTAACCACAAGGTCGCTTGCAATATGAACGAGAAAAGCATGGGTTGTGTCGGTTTCCGCCGTAGCGGAGGTTCAAGTCGCGCCCTTCCTCTAGCGCCAATCTGTTGACGTCTGATTTGGTCAACGTCACGTGTGCTGATCTGGACGAATGGATCGAAGCCACGTAGAAAATAATAAGAGGGACGTATAAACCGGATTAAAAATATTGGACCATTAAATGTTTATTGATGATCTTGATAAAGAGTAGAACCGGGCCGAAAATATTTTGGCCGGTCCGTACAGTTGGTGCTTGTTATTTACAAGTCTTATCCTTTTCTCTTTCTCTTTCTTTTTTATCTCTCTTTTTTCTCTCTCTATTTCTGTCTCTCTATTTCCTTCCCCCTTTTTTTCCAAAGTCCCCTGGCGTATATATAGGTGTTTCCAGCCATTCGTGAGAGGACAGTAGGACGATTGGGATGAATATGCTGATGACATGTGTCGCGATGGAGGTGACTCCTTTGACACGTGTCGTCTTCTTAAGTGTGCTTTGTGTATGGAGATGACAACTCTCACTTACCGTCCTGTCTGCCTGTTCTTCGGGCTTTCGATATTTATCTATTATGACCGACAATGAGGTCGGCCCTTCAGCCTCCTGCTACTCTGGTCGGCCTTATTCGTGATTATGGTATTTTCATATAGGGTCTGCTCGGCCTTTCTGGTCCGGATTCCGGGTCGGCTCTAAGGTCTCTGCCCGGTCCGGCCCTTTGTGCGAACCCGAGAAACGATCAAGTTTATGCCCGGTCTGGCTCCGGGATCGGCTCGGCCGTTCGGACGCCCGAGGCGCTTAGGTGGACGCCAAGGCGGATCGACTACCAACAGTGTGAAGTGGTTTTGTTGCCAGTAAAGTTCCATAGTTTGCTTTAGGTTTGTTTGCTTTTGTGATCTTTGATATACGAAGGCTGTGTTTGGCACGGGGCTTATGGGGGCTTATGGGGCTTAAGTTTTTAAAATAAGCCCGGCTTATAATATAAGTCTCGTTTGCCACGGGGCTTGTGGAAGGGCTTATAAAATCATGTAATGCAAATGTAAAGGATGATTTCATTTTAATAGCTTTTATCAAAGTTTATATCAAGGGAGGGTGTTGCTCTTGGGAAAGTGCTTTTTTTTATTATTTAATATAAATAACCTTTTACTTATTTTTCCATTCCTAGTTCCGTTCCCCACTAATAATTATAAAAGGATAATGTTATAACTACGGTACAATCTCGATAAATTAATAAAATCAAGACCAAAGAAAAAAATTAATCAAGATTATTAAATACTCAGGCTGTATTTAACACTAACTTATCAGCTAACTTATAAGTTTCAGGAGCTTATTTGGTCATTAAAAAAGCTCGTTTCGTAAACGACTAGCTTCTCAAACCAGCTAGCTTATCAGCTATCTTATAAGCTAGCTGATTGATAAGCTAACTTTTCAACCTTATGAAAAAAAGAAGCTAACTTCTCATCTTTATATATTCCATAAATGTCCGTGATCTAAATAAAAATATTTTTCCTGTATGAAGTTCGTGACGACATTGCAGCTTTTCTATGGGAAAGTGATGATCTAGCTTAGTTTTTTCTTATTTAGACCACATGGAAGTTCATTAAAATTTGTGTTCGGTTTATCTTTTATATTTTACGGAATTTTTTTTATACCTATTGTTATTGTGAACTTCTTCGTAACTAAAATAACTACTATTATACACACAAGTCTTATTCAATAGCAATTTTAAACCATAAAAATTAAATTATCAATGACTTTTCATAGTGATAATGAACTGTGAATAGTACATATATATAATTTAGAGGTAGTAGATATTAAAATAATAATAGACAAAAATATTATTTATTTTATTTTATAAAAATTATTGTTATAATATAATGAGAAAGTTTAAAAAATAATAGAAAAATAAAAGTGATGTCATTTTATGTAATTTTATAAAAAATCAATTTTATCATTTATCGGTTAGGCTTATCATTCACTACCTTATCATTAGTTTCTTAAACACATTTCAAGTAAATTTAACACTTAGTCTTTTATATCGAGATCGACTAAAAACATTATTTAAGTAAAGTTATTAATAAATCGAATATTAATTCAAAGTAATTTTTTTCCCCAAACACTTTCAATTTTTTTTCCTTCTAGCATTTAGGAATATTAATGGCAGATATATCGGAATAAATGATTATGTTACGCATGCATGCATGGGGATGCATAGTCCGTCTCAAAATATGCATTGCACTGCAGACCATCCAAACTCTACGGAGAAGAGAATTTCTCTCTCTCTCTCTCTCTCTCTCTCTCTCTCTCTCTCTCTCTCTCTCTCTCTCTCTCGACACAACAAACAAATAAGCAAAACACAAACCATTTTCCTCCAGCTTAATTTTCATAATAAATACACAACTCCACCACCTCCCAATATTACATTAGAATAAGGCGAAAACACACACACACACCCACACACACTTGAACAAAAATCTCCCAACGCAAATACTCATTTTTGCTAGGAGATTTTCTTAACCAATTAGCAAAAATGAGTCGATCCACCGGCTCCTCCACCGGTACCCTACTCCTCGTCTCTGTCGTGCTCCTCCTATCAACCGCCACTATCTCCGCCTTCAACATCACGCGCATTCTCCAACGGTACCCCGATTTTGCTCGGTTCAACAGCCTCCTCTCTGAGACCCACCTCGCAGAGGAGATAAACCACCGGAAAACCATCACCGTCCTCGCCCTGACCGACGACCGCATTGGAGACCTCTCCGGAAAACCAGAGGACGTCGCGAAGAGGATCCTCAGCACCCACGTCATCCTCGATTATTACGACGTCCTGAAGCTCAACAAGCTCAGAGGGAACAAGACCGTGATGACCACGCTGTACCAGGCGACTGGGACGGCGGACGACCAACAAGGGTTCCTCAACGTGGCGCACAACAATGACGGCATCTTCTTCGGATCTGCCATGAGAGGTGCCCCGATCGACGCCAAGCTCGAGGGATCCGTGGCCTCGCAGCCGTACGACATCTCCGTTCTGAGCATCTCTCACCCGATCGTCGCCCCCGGGATCGACGGCACGTGGAGGCCAATTTCCGCCCCACCCCCAAAGGCCGCCACCCCCGCACCGAAGGCCTCCGCCGCGCCCAAGGTTCCGCCGCCGGCTGAAACGCCTGAAGACGATTTGCCAGCCGATGCACCCGCTGCTTATGCCGATGTGCCGGCTCCTGTTGACGCACCGGCGAGCGCACCTGGATCTGACGCTGAGGCGGCGGATGCCGACCCGGACGCGGACAATCAATCCCCGCCGCGTTCGAACGCCGCCAGAAAGAAGGTGGTTTCTGGTGTGTCGATTGGGTTGATGGCTACTACATTGATTTCTTGGTGGATGTAATTTGCTCATGCTTCCGGGGATCAATTAACTGAGGTTTTTTCTCAGAGAAACTGATGACTTGGGTCTGCATGCATGTCAAAATTAAAGACTTCATTTAGAACTAAATTCCTGATTAAAGAGGAAGAAAGCAAAATATATCACTTTGGAAATTCATTGTTCAAATGAATATATAAATTTGTCATTTTTTTTGAGTTTTTAGTCTCTATGGTCCTTAATTATAAAAACATTCGACATTTTGGATGAACGTTTTTTCTTCGTAATTGTTCTACAACTATTTTTTTGCCGAAGGAGCATTAGGCGCATTATCGTTGGCTATATCGATTGATCTGTTTTATGCAAGCTCGAAGAGACTTCAGGCTTTGGCTGTTCTAAAATGTTTTTTTGTAACCACGAAGTCCTTCGACCTCCTTCGACTGAATACTAAATAACTCTAAATGAATCTTTTGATATTTCCGACAAGTAGAGCGAACGGGCGTAAAAAGGCTAAACTAGATGGCTTGCTCAATTGCCTCTAGGTTCCATATGTAACTTTGATGACTCTGGTAAATATTGTTGGCAAAAAACGACACATGACAATGTCGGAAAAGTGATGCACATTCCAAACTTGCATAAGTGATCCAATGAGTCCGTGGTTCCATCACAATCAAAACCCATTGATGTATACATGGGTGAAAGTTCATCTTGTCAAAATGGGACGCACGTCCGAGGCACATGCGCTCCCCTCATCTTTCATCTTGTTTGCTACATTATGACTGGAGTAGTTTTACTCGAAGTGGCCATAGCGATTAATGAGGTACTATCATCTTCGACTATAGCTTAATCTGGTTATATACACATGCACTGCAACAAAGCTTTCAACACAGCTCTAGAAAAAAAAGACAAACCAAAGATTAAATGTTCTATGGTTTCATCCTTTTGATCACACAGAATGAACTTCGGATCACAATGTCATACCAATTTTCAATAGATTATCACAAGTGACCAATCTTTTCGACATAACCAACCTAGTGAACACACACTTTGGAGGTGTTGGATTATTTCATATGACTTTCCTTCAAATAGCCCTTTCACTTGCATCCCTGTAGATTATGTATTAAAATATTACGATTTATGTCACCAGATCATTTTAACAGCGGGTTTTCTAGAACAACTGTCAAAATACCGATATTAAAGGCCTGTTTTGTAGTAGTGATATAAGAGGAACTTTAGCTGACCAACAACCCGTGTTGCACAAAATTTTCTTCACTAGTGTCCGACACTGCATCATTGCGAGTTTTTTTGAAGACAAAGGAGCCCCTAGGTACTGAAGGGTAGTTCACCCTTATCCCACCCAAACTCAGTTAATATCTTCTCCTAGACGTCCACTAAAACACCCCCAAAATAAATCGAACACTTAGTTGAATTGGTTTGAAGCCTGGACACTCTTGAAAACAGTTAGAAGGCAGCATGAAGTTGTTTAATCACCTCTAGCTAGAGAAGCGAAGCAAATCATCACCAAAACACACACGACTTGGGTTTAACCTTTTGCATCTAGGGTGAAAGCATAAACTCGGAGTTGTTTGTATAATCCCATAACATATCTATTGAGGTATTCCATACTCGATTGATAAAAAAGATAAGGTGAGATAGGATCCGCTTGTCTCAACCTTTCCTTGCCTTCAAAAGGATTTGCAAGGTCACACTATTCACATTGAAAGTGTCAGATACAGTTGATAAGGAAACCCCGGCTCCAACATCAGATACTTTATGGAAGACCGTTCCAAAGAGTCATAAGATTTCTGTATGTCAATCTTCACCATGCATCTAGGAGAAATATTCTCCCCCACCCCCCACCCCTACATCAACTCATGACTTCGAATAATATTGTCAAATATAACCTGTCGTACTTTCACAAATGCAGATCGAGCCTCACCAACTAAATGAGCTAAAACATGTTGCGTTCTGTTTGTGAGTGTTTTGAAAATAATTGTTGTTTGAATATGGTTGGACCAGAGTACACCATTATATACCTATGCTCTGAAAAAAGCTAAAGAAAGTAGAAGATGTGAGACAACAAAATAATTAACTGAACTGAAATAACAATTACAGATTGAATTTTGTCGGAATTGTTCTGCTCGATGTTGTCGTAACACTCCGGGGAACAATCTGGAACTCGCCGGAACATAATGTTGCAAATCGTATCCGAAGACGCTGTAACAGAACCAGTAACAAGCCGAGTCGAGGAAAACCTCTTTCCGCAAGACGAAATACGCCCCGACTAGTGCTCACGGTTTGGCGTATTGTCCCCAAAGATAAAACGACTTCGTCTTCTTGGTAGTAGCACCACAAACCAAGAATCTCCAACGAACTAGATGATGGTGAGGACTAAGAAGCTCTTAAGAATGCAAATTTTGTAAACAATGACAATGAAAACATATGAGAGCTCTCTTGTTTTCATGTGTTCAAAAGTTATGCAAAACAACATATGCACCGTCTATCAAACTATGCAAATGAGCTCCCTATACACATGTAGGAGACATAAAGATGATCATTCAATTTGTTAGTGTAACCTCCAAGTAACCCATCTACCAAATTGAATATGGAGATGTAACCTCCCAACAAGCATTACACCTTGGTGTAACTCCCAACTAGCAATTAATAACAGTTGTAACTCTCATAGTTGTTTCAAATTTGATTCAAAAATCAGCTGTTACAATTGTAACTGTCGAACAGAAAATATTGACGCAAATGTTACGGCAACATTATAGTAAACATGTGCACTATTTGTTCAAATTTCCAGCAAGCTAGTTAAGACCAGTTGCCAAATAGCAAGGCTCAAGGCCAAGGATGTGCACTCCAATAATAGCTCGGTTGGTGCTCATTACAAACCATTTCTCACTCACCGAAATTCGGTTTTGAGCCAATGATTATAACACAAGAAATTGGTCAAACTCAAAACCAAATTTCCAACAATAATTATATATAGAACAGGACAACAAGCTTAGGAAGAAAATCAGTAGCAGAAAAAGCTCTAATTGCATCAACAATATCAGGACCATTTACTTTGTTTATACCAAATAAAGCAACCTTAACTTCTTAGCCAAAATTGCGTCATATACTCCCTACAATTATGACTTAGCCGCAAACCCCCCAATCCCTTAAATTGCATGAGACTCTCTGAATTTTTTAGGACGGTTGCAAACACCCCCTACCGTCAGAAATGATACAAATGTGTAATCCACTCTCTACATATGACAATGATCAATATTTTGCTTCAAAAAAATGCATATAAAAATCCAATTTAATCTTTAATTACATATTTATTCACCAACAAACTATTTTACCAAAAAATAAAAGTAAAAGGATTTCAAAAAAATAAATAGAAAATTTTAAAATGAAAGGGAGAATAAAAAAATGAAAAAATAAAAAAAAAAATATTTTTCTTAGAAAAATTTTGCTTATTTTTTTTAATTATATATAATCATTTTAAGCCATTTTGATGTTTTTATACATTTTTGATTTTATGTCATATTATTTATTATTTTAATATATTTTTGACATTTCATCTTTTTTTAAGTTTTTATATTAAAATTTTATATTTTCTTTTTCAATTGCATATAATTATTTAAACTCTTTGACTATTTTATATATTTTCTGATTTTATGTCATATTATTTATAATTTTACATGTTTTTAATATTTTGTATTGTTTTATTATTTAATTGTTTAGTTGTGGTTAATAAGGGGTAACTAAGGTTTAACTAAGGCCAAACTAACGCCGTTAGTTGTAAATTGATGGAAAATGAGTTAGGGGGCAGTGTGCAATTCAATTATAGAATACAAGAGGTCCCATGCAATTTAAGTGATTAAGGAGGTGTGACGCATATAAAGTATAATTGGAGGGGTACGGCACAATTTTGCCTAACATGTAATAAGCAAGCGAGAGTTATATCCCCTATCAACCATGGGGATTGGGGAAAGAAGTGGTTGCAGAGCCCATCAACTTTTAAGGTTGTGTTTAGCAAAACTAGCTGATAAGTTAGCTGGTAGTTGATAAGCTAGCTGGTAGTTGATAAACTAATTGATAGCTGATTGGGTAGCTGATAAGCTAGCTGATTTTAATGTAAATATTTAGTAAATTAGCTGATAAGCTAACTATTTTTTTTATAAAATTATATAAAATGACATCACTTTTATTTTTCTATTATTTTTTAAACTTTTTCATTATATTTTAACAATAATTGTTATAAAATAAAATAAATGATATTTTTGTCTATCATTATTTTAATATATACTACCTCTAAATTACACTATGTACTATTCACAGTTCACTATCACTTTGAAAAGTCATTGATAATTTATTTTTGATGGTTTAAAATTGCCGCTGAATAGGACTTGTGTGTGTAATTTTAGTTACGAACAAGTTCACAACAACAATTGATATCAAAAAGATTCCATAAAATATAAAAGATAAATCAAACACAAAATTATTGTATTATATTTATAACAAAGTAATTCATTAGCAAGTGTAATAGAGTGATGATCAGACTAACCATAATTTTTCGCATCCACCACTCATCTGAAGCCTCAATTTTTCCTGAAAAGTTAACGAATTGTGGGTTTATTTGTAATATGTCAATTACTCAGGGGATGTTTATGTAAAAAACCTATGTTTTTATTTAGGTCACGGACATATATGGAATATATAAAGATGAGAAACTAGCTTCTTTTTTTCATAAGCTTGAAAAATTAGCTTATCAATCAGCTAGCTGATAAGGTAGCTGATTTGAGAAGTTAGTCATTTACGAAACGAACTTGTTTTAGTCAATGATCAAATAAGCTCTTGAAGCTTATAAACTAGCTGATAAGCTAGTGCTAAACAGAGCCTCATAGAGAGCTTTAACTTCCTCCCTGGTATACTATTAACAAACTTACACTGTTTATTTTAAATTAATTTATATTTTTATTTCTTTTTAATAATTTAAATTCCTAAATTCTAAGGGGAATAAGACTTTTTATGTCTGATAACTATTTTAACTTCACTAAAAACGTCCCACGAATTTTTTTTTCTTCAATTACGTCCCAAATTTTTGCTAAAGGTACAATTTACATCCAAATTTACGTTTCAATCACCGGAAATTGCCAAAACGACGTCATTTTTGTCCACATGTACTATGAATTAAGGGTTTCCGGGCCCGACGCTGAAGTGGATCTACGTGGCACTTTATGGGACGTTTTGAAAAAATATGAAAAGTTATGAGACGTAAAAAATCTTATTCTCAAATTTGAAATTAAAAAAAATATCCGAAAAACAATAATTTTTAAAAATTCAACCAAAAAAATCTGAAAGATTCAAAGAGAAAAGAGAAACTAACTAATTTTTAAGATTTTGTTAAAGGAATAATACCCATTGTGTGCCTAAGTCTGTTAGTTTATGGGCTTTCCTAGTTAGGGTTTGGCTAAAGCCTGATTGTATGTATTTCTCCCTATTTAAAGGGAGCTCATCAATGGAATAATACAACAACACTTTTGCCCTACTTTCTGTCTCAAGTTATTTTCCCTTCAACACGTTATCAGCACGTAGTTCCCAACTGAGCAAAGAAAAAATCTCTCTCGATTTTCTGCAAAATTCCGGAAAAAAAAGAGGCATCGGCCGAGAAACCCTAATCCCCACCGCCGACGCCGCCGGACAAAATCTGCACCGAAATTAACCGAAGAAGACGAAACCCTAATTTTTACCTCTCTCGGACGAACACACCCCCCTCTCTAATTCTCACTGCATATCACTCGTCATATATACTGAAACATATACATACACACATAGAAACACGCCCTGAATTGGACACACATAGTTGTTGCGATCTCAAGGCGGCGGAGATCTGCGGCCGCATGCCGGCGATGCGAAGCCGTAGCTTCTATGAACTCGAAATGGAACTCGAATCGGGTATGTTTGGGCTTCAAATTGAGCGGCCGGATTGGATTTGGTTCTCAATCGGAGTTATGGCCGACAAAGCGCGTTGAAAGGTAAAAGTTTAAGGTGAACTGCTTGGACACGAATCAAAGTGGAATTCGGGTCGAATCATGGTGGAATTCTGCTGGAAATTGACACTCACACGGGAATCAAGACGATCCAAACGTTAATTGGAACGAAGATGGCAATTTACGAAATAAATTGACGGTATGCCTAGAAAAGAATCAGGTTTTTCCCATAAGGTACACAAATGCAAACCCTACTGTTTGCAACATGCGCAATTTTACATGCTTTAATTTATTTTGTTGCATATTTATTCATAAATTTGTTATATTTATGCATATTTAACCAATTAAAGCATGATCCATTAATAACTTCAATTAAATTAAAGCGAATTGCTTAAAGCAACTTGAATTAAATTAAATTCACAAGAATTAATATATATTGCGGCATAAGACACCTCTTTGACTGCATTTATACGTGTATAGATATATTCATAGGGCTATGTGATTATATCTATAAATATACATATATTTGCATACATATATAGATATGGCATGCAAATTAGGCCTCACCATTGGTAGATTTTAGAGGACTTATTTCCACTGCCTATATCAACTCGAACCATGATAAAGTAATTTCATTGGTAATCCTCAAAAGCATCGAAAGTAATTTTGACCATATCTTGGTTCCGAAAAATAATGACGCTCCTATTATTGAAAATTTTATCATGAAAAGCACTCATGGTAAATTGTGAAAAATCATTTCCCTTTTTCTTGTATTAAGATAGTTTATCCAACTCGTCCCGAATTTATCTTGGACTCAAAAGAGCTTGAGTACCATAGATGGGCCTCCTACGTCGAGACCACATTTATCACTAAAGAATACAGTAGTACGGTCTTCAACACCACAGACCAAGTACCCTCTGATATGATAGAAGCGAGTGCACTTATATTCCTTAAGTGACACATCGAACCGAGCTTGAGATGGAAATATCTACAGTTGAAAATCCCTCAAAGAACTGTGGGATGCCCGCAAGGGCTAATTTGGGAACATTCACGACACTTTGCTCCCAGAGTTGACCGTGCAGAGGAATGAAATCCGCTTGCTTGAATATAAACGGATCAACGATTTCAACAAAGATATTCTCCGCCTCAAGGCACGCCTAAATTTCTGTGGGAAGGACATCACAGAAGATGACATGATCCATAAAGCTTTTTCCACCTTCCCTACTTCCGCTCATATACTAGCGAACCAGTATAGGCTGGAGTATGATAATAAACGCATCACTACCTTCAGTAAGCTAATCAACCTACTGCAAGTGGCTGAGAGGCATAATGAAGTGTTAGTGAGCAATAATGCCAGGTCGTTTGGGACAAAGAAAATTCCCAAGGCCAATTATGGCAAAGTGAAGGATGGAAACTACCCCAATGAATAGGGGACGGGACATGATAGGCTTCGTGGTCAAGGACGTGGGGTTCTTCCAATGTAATGCGAAGACTTGGTGCTCCCGGCTCTACTAGCTAATGGAACCAAATAGCACCTACCCATCTTATCGCCTCTAAGGCTCGAGTTGGCAATGAACCGTGCTATCATTGTGGAGATGCTGGACATGGTACAAGAACTGCCATGTAAGCAAGCAAGTCGCATCTCACTACAAGAAATATAGAGAGTCCAAAGAAATGAGAACTCACAATAAGGAGGAATATGATCTAGACAAGTCCCCCTATGTCAATTTCACAGTCACCAATCATCGAATTGAGTCATACGATCCACAGTCTATAGACTGGATCTTAGTATTATGTTTACTTTCTCGTTTACATTTGGTATAGTTGCCTCAAGACGACTGTGTTGGTGTATTCTTTTCAATAATGGTGTGATGCAATGTTGTTTCACGAACAAGATATTAATATTGCTTACGTTAGATTCTTAGCTTTATTTCGAAGTACTGAATAATGCTTGAATGCTTATGGTTCGAAATTTCACTCTTTTCTAAGAAATGAATCGTGGAGAGCTTGAATGTTCTTAGAATTAGGCTTCTATTCATCGAATTAGTCGCCTGCCAAACCTCGGTAACTACGATGATTGAGTCCTCCCAACTCATCAAATGGCGAGGTAATGCCCAATTTTGATGCCTAAACGGCAGTCTTCTAAGTTACCGATACTCTGTATGCATCTAGAGCCCTTCGAACCTTACTTAGCTTCAATAATATACGTATGGTTTCCAGATTGAAACCCACTGTGAGAATGGAATAGAGTTTCTTTTATCAATTCTAATGAATGTGGACGTAAACGCATTTTAGAATAACTGATGAGTCGATCTAGTGGATGTACCTCACTATTATTAGGTTTTTAAAATCCTATGTTGTCACCAACAATGTACTTTGGGACATAAACTCATATAGGCTTTGGTACGATAGACTAGGTCATCCTGGTCGAAGTATAATGATCCATATACTAAAGAACTTGTACGTACATCATTACTTTTCGAGTGAAAATGTGGCAACAAGTCAACATAAAGCACAATGTTGACGTTAATCGTGTTATGTCATCCAAAGAACCAGATGTATATCAAATGCCCACCAGTTAGTGTTGCAAAGCCTGCTCTTTAGCCAAAGTAGGAGCGAGACTTTCCTATGCTAAAGAAACAAAAGCAAACATTCCATTCTTACGCTGAATATAAGGAGAAATTTGTGGATCCATCCACTTAATATGCGGACCATTTACGTATTGATGGTTTTGATGGATTCTCCGACATGTTGGTCACATGTCGCTCTCCTGTCCACTCAAACTGCTGCAGAACTTCCAAAATAATTTATAAGGACTCACCTCCCTTATCACATCTAAAGGACTCGATGATGTTGGAGAGTTCACATCAAAAAGTACTTGATGTTTATTGCATGATAGAGATTAATGAATAGTATCTCGTCCCATGTGCATATGCAAAGGTCTCACATAGAACACCATCGAAAGAATATGTATGGTGATTATGTCATTGGTTATGCGCACCAATTAGCATATTTCTGCCTGGAATTATGCAATATTGCACGCAACTTTACTTAAATCGTTCATTCTTAGACCTTTTGCTAACCAATTAGTTTATGCGTACCAGTTGGTAACTGGATAGCCTGATTTTTATATTTTGGACCCAGACGGACTTGAGTGCCAATTGCGCATATTTGGTTACGCATTATATGTGCCTTCTGCGCCCCACAACGCATCGGTCTTTAGAAACGATTAAGTATTCACGTTGGATAAGAATCTCCAGACGTTTATCCGTTATTTAGAACCTTCACAATGATCTCTTTACCGCACGATTTGCGGATTGTCACTTTTATGAGACAACCTTCCCGTCGTTAGGGGGAGGATAGAAAACGTAATTTCTCGGGGAACGACAGGAATTGTCATGGTGTCTCCACTTTGTCTCATTATGATCCCCGAACTTCACAATGTTACCGTGAAGCATAAAGAATACTCGATCTTCAGGATGTAGCAGATTCGATGCTTGATGCATTTACTGATATCGTTCAAGTGACAAGATCTCATATTACAGCTGCAAATATGTCTGTAAGGTTAAAAGTCCCCTCTAAGGGGCACATCACCAATGAACCGGGTGATGCAACCGCACTTGGTGGAGGTGTGGTTGAGGCCATGGCTCCCTGCGAAGGAAGGGGTGGAAGCCACATGGTTCGACTAAATACTCACCCAAGTAAGAGGTAGAGTATGGCACAAATTACATGTTAACCATCAATGAACTCGTTTCATGAGATCATGCTTGATTTTATTATGTCCATGAATCATGACGAGGGGGACGCCCCGAAGATATGATTCAGAAAATCAAGTATCTCGATGAAATTATGAGGGTGTGGCCTGATCAACCACCCACTTTGATGACATGTCATGAATCATAAAGTACGATGATGTCGAACCCCGCTAAGTTGGATGAAATCAACATTAGCCTATAAGAAAAATATTCCAGGTAGGACTAGATTCTCCGACAAAGAGACAGGTATTCGGTGTAGGTAGTGCTAACCTAACCAAGTGTAAAGCCTGAAGGACAAAATCGAACCTTTGTCGTAAATCATAGTGAGAATAGTAGAATCCTAATGTACAAGGTTCACGAAGTAATGCTTCTCACAATTCTCTGGAATTGGTTACGAGGAAATGTACTCCCACGTATACGTTCCGCTATTTGATTAGCGTAGTAATTTTCGAGGGACTGGAAATGCAGCCAATAGATGTGGTTACTACGTATCTCTATGGGGATCTAGATATGTAGATATATATGGAAGTGCCCGATGGCATTTCATTACCCAAATCAAGTGACTCTAGACCATAGAGTGCGTATGCAATTTGATTGAAACGCTCAACTTTACGGGTTTGAAACAATCCGGAAGGATGTGGTATAACCGTCTAAGTGAATACTTGATTGGGAAGGGATATAAGAACAATGAATTGTGTCCATGCGTCTTCACAACAAAAATAAGTTCCGGATTCACGATCATCGCAATGTACGCCGATGACATGAACATAATTGGTCTTGATGAAATAAGAGAAACCATCGGATACTGAAAATCTGCGTTTGAGATGAAAGATCTTGGGAAAACTCGGTTCTGTCGAAGCATTGACATAGAATATCGAGTTTGTGGAATTTATTCCACCGGTCAGCCTATGTCCAGAAGATTCTCAAGTACTTTAATATAGACAAGGTAAACCCAACTAGCACCCCATGATTGGTCGAACATTTGGATGCAAAGGAAAGATCCATTTCGTCTAAAGAAATGTGACGAAGAGCTTTGGGAGCTGAAATTCCCTACTTGAGTGCAATAGCGCATTATTGTACTTAGCTCAATGTACACGACTTGCTATCACTCCTCAGTTAATCCGCTGACTAGATTTAGTTAAGCATCGACGCAACATCAATGGAATGGTATCAAGGATATCTTCTGATACTTAAAAGAAACCATTGACTTGTGACTATTCTTTCCCTACAAGCAGGCAAAGGAAGCTGCTTACGAAAAGGCAAATGCTAAAGTAAATGCTGGTGCCGAAGCAACTACCACAAAGTATGTGTTGGTATGAATTGCTTATGTCTTGGAAATCGACTAAGCAAACCCCTTTTGGCTACCTCCTCGAATCACGACAAGATTATTGCTTTGCATGAATCAGTCTGTGAGTGTACATGATTAAAGAACTATCATTCTACACTTGTGAGGAACTAGCGGTTAAGTACTGCCACTAATGAATATACTTACATTTATGAACATGATGTAACTTGTAAATTCCCTTGATTGATGGAATGATCATAACGGGAAATATGTGAGATATAAGGGAATATACTCACATAGGTTGCACTCTTTTCCTTAGACCAAGGTTTATTTTTCCCACTGGGTTTTGTTACTTGGCAAGATTTTTAACGAGGCAACAATATATGAATGTAAGCATTAGGGGGAGCTGTAGAGTTTTCCAACTTCCGAGATTGATGTAAAGATCACAAGGAAATGGTGATTTATAAAGAAACTTAATCACATGTGTGGTACTCTTTTCTTTGACCAAGGTTCATTTTCTCCCATTGGGTTTTGTTACTTGGCGAAGTTTTTAATGAGACAACAATTACTTGATTGATGTACAAATCAGGGGGAGATGTAGACTTGAGGGGGAGTCTTACATCCACACCGTACGTTATACTCTTTTCCTTCCAAGGATCATTTTTCCCACAGGGTTTTTATCACTTGGAAAGGTTTTTAACGAGGTAACAAGATGTACGATTTTAGGGATCGATGGAATGGTCACCTTAGTAGCGCTATGATCAAATGTAACGATCATATGAGAGGATAGATTCAAAGGACGAAGTCTAAACTTGATGTGTCTAGATGTTGTACTCTTTTCCCTACGATCAAGACATTTTTCCCACTGGGTTTTTGCTTGACGAGGTTTTAACGAGGCAACATGACATGCGCTTGTAGACTAGGCACAAGGGGGAGTGTTAAAGGAATAATACCCACTGTGTGCCTAAGTCTGTTAGTTTATGGGCTTTCCTAGTTAGGGTTTGGCTAAGGCCTGATTGTATGTATTTCTCCCTATTTAAAGGGAGCTCATCAATGGAATAATACAAAACACTTTTGCCCTACTTTCTGTCTCAGGTTATTTTCCCTTCAACAGATTTCGTTTTATATCTCTTTTATTTGAATAATTAGACAAACTAAAAAGTATATATAATTATAAAAAATAAAAAATAAAAAACTGAAAAAGTAATTTTTTTTTGAAAAATTCATCCAAAAACTAATAGAAAATCAAATCTAAAAGTTCCAAAAAGAGCCAAAGTCGGATTAAAAGTTTTTGGAATTTCTGGATTTCGTTTTTTCGGAGTTTTCATATTTTTTTAGTTTGATTTTTTGAGAAATTTTTCGCGTTTTCAGATTATTATATTTTGATTTTGATTTTTCAATTATTTATATATTTTTAATTTGTCTAATGATTAAATTAAAAGAGATAAAAGAACTAAATCTGATTTATTTTTCAGATTTTTGTTTTATTATTTTTTATTTCAAACTGGGAATAAATTTTGTTTACGTCCCGTAACTTTTCACATTTTCTAAGTGTCCCAAAAAAGTGTCACGTAGATCCACTTCAGCTCCGAGCCCGGAAACCCACAATTTTGGAGTACACGTGGATAGAAACGAAATAGTTTTGACATTTTTTGGCGGCTGAAACATAAATTTTACAATTAACCAAAAATTGAGACGTAATTGGAGAAAATATTTTTTGTAGAATATTTTGCAGAAGGTAAAAAGTCATGGAAGGTAAAAAAATTTATTTCCAAATTATATTTTATTGCACAAAAGGTAACACTTATTTACAGTAAGATATAATAAAAAAGAGCATCAAGAAAAGATTGAAACGTATATTACCCTCAACTTAGAAAAACTAAAGTTATATCCCTATATTCAAAATTATTAATTAATCCCAATACTAATATATATATATATATCCCAATATTATATATGATTTATTGGCAAGAAAAGAACATTAATTTCTCCTTTAATAAAAAGATTCCTCACTTTTGACGTCATTATCATCTTATCCTTTTTTATACGATATACTTCCTTCGATATTTGTGGAATATTTAAATGTAATAAATTATAATTATCACAAACCATGATTACCGTAATTTAATTACATCCAAATCAGTTATGCAATTTGATACACAAAATCATTATCCAATTTCATGATCTTATCCGTAGATAAAATCTTATTATCTGATCAAAATTTATATCATATTTTTAAAAATAATATTTTTATTAGATAAATTACAATATTAATTGATTGAAAAAATAAATGAGAATATAGATGGTTTAAAAAAAATTGTACATTCGTTAAAAAATTAAATTAAAAAGTCGTACTGTAACTAAAACAGACTCTTCAGATGAGATGAATGAAGTACACATTTTAGTAGCAAATAATTACTGATGATTATTTTAACCGAGCAACAATCAAGTTAATCAGCTTTGAAAATGAATGAAATTAGGTCAATAAATGGATTAAAATGTCCTCATGGTAAGTTGCAAGGTGATTGTGGTGGAGAAACTCCGACATCGTGGGTTCGAATCCGTGTGGTGACAATACTTTACTGAAATATTGGAAGGTTTGTTGCTGGGTTCGTGTCTCGTTGCTCCTCTCCCTTGCAGGGTTGACATTAATGTACATCCCTCGATTTAACACCTACCCACCTGATCAAGAGACCTCTGATACAGGTGAGGTGAGTTTCTCGTCTCTCCCTCAACAAAAAAAAATAAATAGATTAAAATAAACAAGTTCACAAAATTTAACTTATTACTTCATCGTACAAACTATATATGTAATGTCAAATCAGTAACACAATTATAACACATTACCAAAAACAATAGATCAAAATATTCACTAATTAATCAGCATAAAAAAATTCTAATAATAGTCGAAAATATCAACTCCAATAAATTTTCCATTTTAAGGAAATAATACCAAATATAGAAAATGACACACACAGACACATACCTATATATATATATTTTATATATATAATCTTATACACACACACACACACAAAGCTCTTCCACTTGTAGAATATTTCTTCCTCGTGAAAATAATTAATTAATTATTTATCTTCAATGGCTTCTCCCACGTTTTTCACAATTCATCTTTTTTTTATTATTATTATTATTATTATTGATTTATTTTTAATGCAAGCAAATGGACTACAAAGGTTTGATAGTTATTATTCCCCTCTGTGGGGTTTCAATCACTTATCAGTTGATCCCCAAGGAACTCAAGTCCAACTTACTATTGATCAATCTTCAGGTAAGGTCTCTCTCTCTCTCTCTCTCTCTCTCTCTCTCTCTCTCTCTCTCTCTCTCTCTCACACACACACACACACATATATCTATATATATATATATATATATATAATTCTAAATGCATGCATTTGACAAAAAAAATGTTTTTTGATTCTTGATTGAATTGTTCGTTCGATCCTTACTCTCATTTTTAGAGTGTAATTTTGTTTATCCTCCTAAAATGAGGCTGCCTATACTTACCCTCCGCACTCGTATGGTGTGATTTTGAGACATAAAAATTAAGATATTGATTTTTTCCTATTGCATTTTCTAGTTATCGAGGCCCTTAATTTATCTTGATATGTAATTTTTTACCTTTTAAAGACATTTTATTTTGAGTGAGAAATTAATTTTGTCACCTATTAAGAATAATTTATATATGAAAATAAAATATTATATATCAAAATCATACTCAAATAAAGGTCTTGACAGACACAATAATATATAAAAAAATAATTTTCGGTTTTATATATTACAATCACCATCCACGTGTAGAGGAGAGGGTAAGTTTACCCTCTTTTTAAGAAGGGCGATAAAAAATACTCATTTTTATAATCAGGAAAATATGTTTTATTTTTATGTGCCGAAATCATTTTCTAAGATCCTAAAAATATTCATATAATTAATTTTTTTTAAGAACATGACTTGTCATATTTTAAATCAAAATAATATTTTTCCTTTCAATGTAGGTGCTGGATTTAGGTCCAATTGGGAGTACGGGTCCGGGTTGTTTCATATAAGGATAAAACTACCGGATAAAAAAACAGGAGGAATTCTTACGAGCTTCTACGTAAAATTACTACTTTATAATATTTACTTTTTAAGTTATTACATCATGTTAATTAATTATTTTTGAAGTATTGATAGTAATAATTATTTCAATTCTTGGCAGTTAACTTCAGCACCAGATGGGCAGGACCCTGGGAATCATTTTGAGATTGATTACGAGTTCTTGGGCACAAACGGCACCGTGCAAACGAATGTTTACGACAATGACGGCGGCCACAGAGAACAGAGTTTCAAACTTTGGTTCGATCCGGCGAAAGATTTCCACACTTATGAGTTCCTATGGAACTCAAACCAACTAGTGTAAGGGTCCTAATTAGCTCTCAACTTCCTTTAGTTCGTTTTTTTCGAACGAATGTGACTACGCTACCTTACAGAATAGTGCCTCGCGACACTTCTCTGTGGTACTCGATCCGAACACGCTCATGTGCGCGCGCGTGTGTGTGTATATGAGATCGTACGGCGGAATGTGTGTCGGGGAACTAATGGTGGGATAGCATAAAGAATCACAATATTTAGTTATTTGGTTATTGGCACATATTTCTTATGTTCATGCATTTGAGGGTTTAAGGATTGTTTCAATGTCATATACATATATATATATATATACACTTTTTAAATGTTTGTACCTTGATTTCGCGATGGGTTTCGGTTCATATTTTTCTTTTTTTGGAAAAATAGAGTAACGGATAAATATTTGATAAGAAAATACGAGATTGTTTTATAAATGAATAATATGAATCTGAAACACTATAGATTAGGATTCATAAATTAAGAATATAGACACATTCAACAACTTTTCGATCATTATAATCGATTAAAAAAATGGGTCGTTGTCCTAAACCTGTAAACCTTGATCATTTTTACGTACCCTCCACCTCTCGTCGTCTCACCTAGCCCCCTCCAAATAAATTAGTTTTATATTTTTCATTTTATTTGTATTTGATTATAACATAGTATGTGAGAATACTGAATATAACTATCTAGTGTGTGATAAAATCCTGATGATAGAAAAAAAATTGCACTTTTCAGATTCTTTGTGGATAAAATCCCAATAAGAGTGTTCAAGAACAATTTGGCGCGTGGAGTATCCTATCCAACGAAGCCCATGCACATTGAAGCAAGCATATGGGACGCGGACTGGGCCGGTGAGGTCGATTGGGGTCAAGCCCCATTTACAGCCAAATATCAGGATTTCGGTTTTTATGCTTGCCCGGCGGCCCGAGGCAATGTTTCAACATGTGAATCTCAGAAGTATTTCTGGAACAGGCGTGACTATTGGGGGCTCGGTGCTCATCAGAAGAGGATAATGAAGCGTTACAGAAGATTGTATATGAGCTATGACTATTGTTCTAAATCCACTACTAGAAAACTAGAATGCTCTCTCAATAATATATGATTTATGTGTATTGCTACATTTACACATACGTGTACGCACATGCATCACATCCGTTCATTTACTGTGGTTCCATAGTAAATGAGTTGGTCCTACAGTAAATGAGTGGATGTGATACATGCGTGTATAAATATGTGTACATATAGCATTATTCACAATTCGTTTAGTTAGAAATTTAGAGATTTTTTAGGGGCGAGAATGAATGACAGTCTCCTTTCTGTTATTTTCAGTTGCATATTATATCCAATTATTGTTTTATTATTTATACACTAGTATATCACGTTGCACGACTTGTAAGTTTATTGGTAATAGATAACCAAACTTGTGCCGATTTGAATTCCGAGTTGGTCTAGAGTAATTCATATGTTGCTCAAATTTTGGAGGCTGATAGCTCTCCAAGCTTGAATGAGATTCTCTGGCTTTGGCTTCAATTGAGGTATCTCCGGGTTCTTCTGCTTGTAGTGATGGATCAAGGACTTTCGACTACGATCGGCTTGAATTTAGGTTCTATTTGGCAAAAAGTAGCGGATAAGCTAGCTTATAGCGGATAAACTAGCCTATAGCAGATGAGGTAGCGGATAGCGAATAAGATAGCCGATAAATTTAAAGTATTTGGTAAAACTAGCGGTTGAAGTAAAATTACGCGAATAGAGGTTTGTAGACAATGAGAGGAAATTCATTTAATGGATGATAAATGAAGAATTTGATTAAAGCAATGAGGACGCTATAAGCTATAAGTTCAAATGCTACTTCAAATAGGGTTTCAAGAAAACGCTACAAGCTATTGAGAAACGCTATAAACTACCATTGCCAAACACTTATCAATAGCTCATACGCTATAAGCTAACGGATTGACGTTGTCAAACAATGTCTTAGTTGTTCCTAATTCTACAAGTTTGGATGAGGCCAAGTTGGACGTGGGGAGCTCGAGTCCTTTGTCCTCAACTCCGGCGTGGAGCAATTAGTATGTTCGGCGCATATAAAGGCTGAGATAGACTCCCGACCTCCGAGTGTGTACTCGAATTCAAATGTGGGGGTCACTCAGCGATAGCGGTTTCAAAATTTAGTGCATGACGTGCGGACATGTCGGATGATGATCATTCTCTCTTTTTTCATCCCTTCCTGTTTCTTTTTCTTCTCTATTGGTAGTAAAGGTTCGCAATTTAATAAAAGAATCGTACAAGTACAAAGTGAACATAGGTTTTGAGAAAGTTCCAACTGCATATTATTCACTTGGCTAACCTGAACCATTTTCCCCAGCTAATTTTTTCTCTTCTTATACAATGTATATCAATGAAACAATACCAACACTAAAATTAACAGAAACATAGGACTACGAATTTTTTAATTGTAACTTACAATCCATAACATCGGTCCCCCGGGTTATAATCAAAATGTAAGGCAACAATAAGAAAACGCAGACAGCACCAGATAAGTCGAATTAGAATAAATTTCATGTTGTCAAAAAATGTGCAAATAAGGGAATCGCCATTTCAGATAAACGAGTCCGAACGAAACCGATAAAAGCACAACCAAGATTTCCATAAATATCTAAATCCTGGACAAATTTTCCAGCGGATTCAGTTGCGGCTATATGGGATCATTCAGAGCCGGTGTGTGTGCGCGCGTGAGGAAGAGGGGGGGGGGGGGGTCTTCATCCAGACACATGAATGCTATCTTCTCAGCTAACCACTACTAACTCCCAAACAAATGATCTCCAGAACTACAGGGACGACTGAATCCATGTTATCCTTCTAACCTAGAGCTGCCTCTCATTACACTGGATTCTCCATTTTCAAGGCTTTTATATTGTTGCACAGCGCAAGGCTTGTTCTCACCCGAAAATTTACCATTTTCACACGATAAACTAGACAGCGGTTCCAATTTAATGAGCTTTGCCGATACTTTATCTTCCACCTTCATGAATTTCTCTTGCGGTCGTCTTTCAAGAAAACCAGAAGCAAAAAGTGGCTTATGCATACTACGAGCCTTTTTCTCGTCCAATAAACCACCACCTTCACACGATAAACTAGATTCACATTCCAATTTAATGAGCTCTGCCGGTACTTTGTCTTTCAGTTGAATAATTTTCTTCCCCGGTCGTTTTTCAAGAAAACCAGGAGCGAAAAGTGGCTTAGGCTTTGGCACCGGACTCACTTCTCCTGTCTTCTTAACAAAACTTAGATTCTCAACAGAGGATGGTAAACCATTTTCTTCCCTAACAATAATTTCAGGCATAGAAGTAGAATTACAAGACCTTGTTTCGTCTCGGACCTCATTTCCTCGCACATAACATGCATCCTCAACATCAGAAACAAAGGACGATGACTCGGGATTCTTAAAGTCCACTTTACTAAAAAAATTATTGGACGAGGAAATAGTGGTGGGATCTGGCAATTCCTCAATTATGTCAATTTCCATATCCGGTGCTTTATCTTTCAGCTTAATAATTTTCTTCCCCAACCGTTTCTCAAGAAAACCAGGAGCGAAAAGTGGCTCAAATTTTGGAACCAGACTTGCTTCCCCTGATTTCTTAACAAAACTTCGACTCTCAACAGGAGATGGTAAAACATTTCCTTGTCCAACAATATTTTCAGGCATAGATGTAGAATTAGAAGACTTTATTTCGTCTCGGGCCTCATTTTCTCGCCCACAATATGTATCCTCAACATCAGAAACAAAGGACGACGATTCAGAATATTTGGTGTCCATTTTAGTAAAAAAATTATTGGACGAGGAAATAGTAGTGGGATCTGGCAATTCATCAGTTATGTCGATTTCCATATCCTTGACAGTTGGGGAAATCAGATCAGAGCATACCATTTCTTTATCACCTCTGGCATCTCCTTTTGTCTCCGTTGTATTGACTGACAATAATAAATCTTCCTCAGAACTGACCTTAAATACGGGCCCATTTGCGGATAAATAATGCCCAGAATCAACGGAATTATCTACATGTACTGTGTCTGACGAGGGCTCCTCAGATTCTTCCAAAGAAGGGTCCACCACTTCATTTATTTTCACATTTGTGCTTTCTTCTTCTTTTAATAATTTGGCAGGAAGCAAGCATGACGGGCGAGCACGAATCCTGTAAAAAACAGGGGAGAAATATATCACTACATACAATTCAATTGTTACATGATATGGAGCACAAATCAAGCATAGAGGCGCGGCTGGGAGGGGTGTAAGCTTCGGCAGTCGGTAAATAAATAATACTTGATTTACTGCAAACATAAATATTCTATAAGGCAGTTCTGACCAAGCATGTGACACGACAGAAATTACCTGCTATACAGGAGCATATAAGCTCCCTGCGACAACACCTCATCCAAACAAACGCTAGCAACCTGAAAAAAGATTAAAGATTAAACTAAGCTAGTGTCAAATGTAACTCATAAAAAAGAGATGTCTGTGACATAAAATAATGTCCCCTGAATTGTTCTTTCTGTCTGAGTAGAACATCATCAAAAGATCTCATAAAGAAGGTTTTGAAATTGCCAATGCCCCGTATGGGGCTTTTGATCGTATACAAGTTATTTCTTCTCAAGAAATTGGTCTAAAGTTAACTATTTTTTACTTCCGCCTAAACCAAAATGCATCCCATCTTGAACTTTTTGTAATGTGTGCATGACTTCTGGAATATCTTGCTCGTGTTTTAGCAAGTAATTTTTGTGGTAAACTTGACCATTATTCTTACAATTATAATTTTCTATTTTTTTAAAGAATAAATACTCATTTGTCGATAAATGAATACATTTATCGATAAATAAATAATCTCTCTAAACGAATATTTTTTCATGGTCCAGAGTGTATGCATTTATAGAGGTTTAACAGCAGACTGAAACCAGCATGATAGTGTCCAAGAAACTATGAAGCACGGACACTCTCCCGGAGCGACATATCTCGCTGGACATGACTCTGACACGTCGACACGCTCCGTACATGCGTGTCAGAGTATCCGACATTTTTTACTGGACAAGCCGCAGACACTTCTGGACACGTCGGGACACGCAAAATGGACACGGGAAATCCAATTCCAAGAGAAAAAAAAAAAGGCGAAGAAGCAGATATATTCATCAATCAACGACATGGGAAATTCGCGACCTAAGAGAAATATCCAGACAGAATATTCAACATCTGATGCGTAGAAGAACCAGATGAGGGCTGTCCAATTATAATCCAGGTGAAAGCCATCAAAACAAAATGGTAGAAATAAGTCAACAAAAAGGAAAAGAATGAGCATAAAAGAGACCTGTGGGGCTCGGAAATAAGGTTTGTAGGTACTATTTCAGATGATAAAAGATGGCTAAGTATCATATCGCCACGTGGAACAAATGAAAGCGGCGTGGCTGCGATGTTGGCATTACTCAACAATGGGCGGTGCTTCCTTCTTAAATTGGGATGGGCTTTTATCTAAGAAAGAAAATCTATGGGGCTTTATTAAATTAGGCATAGCTTTTGGAGGTTTTATAAGTTTTGAATTAAATATCTATAATCTATAATATTTCTTATGCACATGTTTACATATATATAAATAATTAATTAAAAAAAGTGTCCTTTGCGTGTCGTGTCCTACATTTTGAAAAAAAAAAAATGTGAATCCCATGTTCGCGTCGTGTCATGTCGCGTGTAGAGTCCATGCTTCATAGCCAAGAAAACAAGAGAATATGAATGTGCAATGTGAAAATGTTTGACATGTAAAACAAAATGATGTTTCCGAGGTTACGTCATCGCACTTGACATGCAATCGAAAAAAATAAGAATGAGATGAGGCATAAAAAGCAGAGGAGTTACCTTAGAATCGTCAATTCTGTACCAGTTTCCGCTGAAATCCTTAATATAGCAGATATAATGGCCAAAAAATGATGCATTTAGCATATCCACATGGACGATAACAGCATATAGCTTGTAAATGTCATGTCCATCTTCTAACTCACTCATGTATGGGCTGAGGTCCAGTGTCTCAGGAAAAGTCACCCTCTTATTAAGTTTACCAAACCTTCCGCTCTGCACAAGGTGCAATTTCTTTCATTAGGTAGTCAAGTTACCAATGAAATGGCATCAAGGGCACACTCGAGAAGTGGAAGGCGATGAAGAGAAGAGAGAAGCAGGAGAGGGGGGAGGGAGGGAGAAATCGACAAAAAACAAGATAATATCAGAACAAAAAATATGGTGCAATTGGTTGGCTGGAATACTGACATCATCACACTTCGAACATTTTTGCCAAAAAATAAATAAATAAACAGGGGAGATGTATGGAACAGTTCACACACAAGTGTAACAGCATTTAACAATATGCTAAAAAACACTTGCTGGTATAAAGAGAGCATATCAGCTTTGAATTATACAACTCAAATGATGAATCCAATTAGTAAACAGCCAAACAACTTTTTGGTTTTGGGTCAAACTTTTCCAGTGTGCTATTATCTTCATTTACGTATCAAGCATGTTGATGGACTAAACTATTTCTAAACAATATAAAAACCTGGAATAAAAGAATCAACACAACAGACTCAGAGCAGACCTGAAATCTTTTCAGGGCAATTGTAAGAATGTTTGGAGCCCGCTGGATGGTTAGGCGCTTCCATGCCATGACATAAGCATTGCAACTGCAAGGACAACACATTCAGAGTTGTTAAAGCAACACAATTAACATTAAATATAAGAGTTTCTACACTATAAGTAGATTATAATCTAAGAGCACTCATTCTGAAACAAAAGAATAACACAAGCATCAAATAAGATTGCAAGTCAAGGAATCAAGTTGAGTAAGCGAGCCACCCAACACAATAGATGCAGGAATTATAATAATGCAGCAACAAAAGACAACTAATTCACACACTCAGCTATTTGCAGACAGAAAACCATCCAGGAGACGGTAAAAACAACAATTTCCGACTAATGTGTTCATATTCAGGATGCTCAAAAGCATAGTACTTAAAAAAAATTGAGCTAGGCTGAAAATCGGTGAAATATATGTAGCCTTCACGCTGCAAAACAAACACTTACCCATCACATTTATACAAATTATCTCCATGAAGCCATTCTTTGGCGGTGAACTGATCCAAACACTCCTCCAAAGATACAGCATCCCCATGAATTTCAACAGTTAAATCCATCATATTCTCAAATTGGTTTGAAACATTATTGCATTCCGTACATATGACCTGAGTGTGGGAAAAGATAAGCAAATAAAGAAATCAGCAAGAGAGCGATATGAAAATCAAATTATATGATAGAAAGTTACATTCTTAATGCACATTGATGACAATTAATATGGTTAAAAGTATCATGACAGAGTGTCACATGCTTTAGCATCGTACAGGGGATTCGATGAATATAAGAAATGTAATGACAGGATCCAATCACTTGAGTCGTATGGTTTGAAGATGCAAATTAGCAAACCACTCCATAGAGCAGACAATAAGTTTCACAATACCCCCCCCTCCCCCAAACCCCCCCAAAAAAACAAACAAGGAAATAAATAAAAGGCCAAGCTTCACGAATGCTGGCTACCTGAGATTGAAGCCGGCCTCCAAATATATGTTGAATGAGGGTTGTTTCTTGACAGCTTGGATGAACAGCCTTTTCTCCACCAAATTCGTCAAGGCTCACAGACTGCATTGTGTCAATGGCAAACCTACAAACAATTGAATGCTGTTACAAAATAAATAGAAACTAGAAAAATAATTCATTTTCGTGACATCATTCCTTAAACTCTATAAAGTGGGCAAAACCGATTCAACTGAAGCACAAGTTAAACAAGTAATAAGGACCTCATAAATTCATGGGCATCCTCCTGCTTCCCATAGCCAAGATTACCACCAATATTAGGCAACCTTGAAAGAATGTTCATTGGGGAAAAAGGATTAGTACTTCGGTTAGCTCTTTCTACATGTTTTTGAAATTCACACAGAAAGCACCAATCGTCAATCTGGCCTGGCAAGCATACAGATGAAACAATAAAAAAAAAACAGCAAATACAAAGTAAGAACACAGTAATTTAATAAAATATATAAAAAAGAAACACGCTCGAATAATTACATTCCAGCAGATGCCCTTTTTCCAACAAGTAGGCAACAAGTGGCCGAGTGTATGTAAGACACTGAAGAACCACGTTAGCAAAGCAGCTGCATTAAAGCAAGAGGGCGAAAAGGGTCAGAAGCTGAAGAGATAGAGAACTTAGTAGTAGAATAAGAACGTCACTTACCTGTTTCCACAGTTTAAAAGTCCACAAGGAGGATAACCTGGCTTGTCCCAACTAAAAAATTTTACAAATTCTTCATAAGGAAAAAGAACCTGAAAACAAGAATGCAGCAAAATCCTGGTCAAAGCATGTTACACTTATAAAAGGGTAAGCATTCTAAAATTAGATGGTGAAATACTTTGTTTGAGCTTCCACCCATAACTACTGAAGCTTTCCTCCTCCTCAAAGCTGATGTTGGCTTTGTATGGTTAGCTTTGTAATCTGATTGCAGATCACTGCACTTTTTCTTATGCTCAGAATGCCAGTGCGATTTTTGACAAGCTGCAGAGCTAAGGGATTGCACATGCAAATAAACGGTATACAAGTAGTAAAATCAGTATTGAATTCTTTCTGAGCGTTTTTCTTATTAGAGTCATAATCCTAAAACAGGAAACTAGTACATGGAATAAGAATACTAAGAATAACTACATATTTACCACCCTAACTTGTCTACAAGCTGTGCCTGCTTTCAGATTCAATTTCTTTTATTCCAGTTAACCCAGTAAACAGAATTATGAAAGAAAAAATAAACATAATTACGCGCAGTCACGAACAGCACAAGTAATAATACTCCCTCCGTCCCGCTCAATGGTTTACATTTATATCAAAAAGTTGTCCCCTTAGTAAGTTTACATACATTACTTTTCACAATCAAATCAAACAATCACTTTTTACTTTTTAATCTCCACCACAAATTAATCATCAGAACAATGATAGAATACACCAAATATACACCATCAACATTTGGCTCGGATAGAGGGAATAGTAAATTAATAATATATAAATATATTATGTACATATATGAAAGCTAGAATTTTTAAACCTAAAAAGACAGCTAGATTGTGTAACTAGACTAACTAGAAGCAGTTTTCAGAATATATCTAGTTGACAACAAATGAGGACAAAACAATGCTTAGGACGTGCTCGCATTGGAGCAACCCTAGTGAGCTTGAAGAAAGTGTGTACAGTTCCTAAAATATTGGGTTTTGAAATGGCCAGTAGATTGCATGCATTATTCATTAAATGACTTCAGATTTTATCATCTTAAATTGGTACAGGATTGACGACTTATACATAGAAAGTACAGTAGAGGCTGACTGTGATTACGATCCAAATGAGATTCACTTGTTACACATATGGTAAGACCTATGTAAAACTATTATGAGTGTATATAAGAAGGTATATTAGCGGGGCGTACCAGTACTTAACCATCTTGCAACTTGCACAATGTTTCTTGGTGAGGAGGCCGCAAACAGCGCAGGAACCAAAACTCTCGGCGGCACAGCTGGTCTCCACCATGTTCTCTCTTCTCCTGTTATCCAATGAAGAATAGTCGGCGGCTGAAGAATCGAAATTAGAGTCCACCACAAGATACCTAGACGCAATGCTTCGAATCAGATAAAGCAACCCAAAAGCGCCCGCGAATGCCAACAACACGAATTGCAGGAACCAGTTAAGATCCGCCGCGACATGCATTTACAATTTGCAGTTTCCTCCTATTCCAACAGTTCCCTAATCTAGAATTTCCCCAAATCATTTAATTAACGAGTGAGGTATGTAGGGTTTCTACATTTGGATCGGAAAGGGGGAATATTGAATTGGTTACAAAAAGGATCTCTATCTTATATATATATAGGCTTTTCATACTTGATTCATCATCTGTGTTCTGTTCTTTGTACTTTCCCTATAGGATTTTCACGAAGAAGAAGAAAAAATGGGTTCAATAGCACCTCTAAAATATTTGTTTAAATAGACATTTGTTTGAGAATAGAGGGGCCTTTATATAGGGTCTTTCCATACATAGGATTCCTAGTTAAGGTAAGACATGTAACAGGATCCTACTATTTATGGAAGAGTCTAGAACCTTCCATAACTCTTATCCCCCTACAACTAGTATTAGGTAAGACACCAATACGGGAAGGATTTCCCGGAACACTCCCCCTGTGTCGAACGCTAATACTAACATGGTGCACAACGTGTTGCCTCGGTAAAAAACCTTTCCAAGTCAAATAAAACCCCGTGGGAAAAACAAAGACTTTGGTGAGGAAAAAGAGCGCAACGCACCAACTACAAATGTCATAATCATGTGAAGTATACTCCCCCTGAGGTATACATGACAGCTCATTCCGTCGAGCTATCATTAGTTGAGCTCGGATAATCGACACATGCCGATGCTTCTCACATGTTTCTCAAATGTAGATTTCGGCAGGGACTTAGTGAACAAGTCTGCGATATTCTCATCGGAACTCACTTGTTTCACTTCGATATTCAGCAATTTCTGCTGCTGCTGATTATAAAAGAACTTCGGCGCAATATGCTTGGTATTGTCACCTTTTATGAAACCTAACTTCATCTGCTCAATGCATGCCACATTGTCCTCAAAGATGCAAGTAGGGGTGAAGAGATAAATTCACCACTAGAAGGGGGGTTGAATAGTGGTGATGCGGAATACCGAAATTTCTTGCGAGTAAAAGGAAAATAATGCGGAAAAATAAAGACTCAAGAATTTATAGAGGTTCGGCAACTTGCCTACGTCCTCTCTCCGACTTTCTTTTTCTATTGGCTTAAGAAAAACCACAACCTTAACTCGTCTTCTATCGGTCCGAGTTTACAACCGTTACAATCCGCTTGTCTTCTATCGGTCCAAGCTTCAACCTTTCCCTCAATATGAATAATTGTTTATCTAGTGTTCTATAGGAACTAGATAATCCTCACTATACGAATATGGGAGTATAATCCTAACAATGCCGGATCAAAGATCCTAATAACACCGGATTAGTGACTCTTGATTCGTTTCTTTTTCGCTCACGTGTAAGTGATGCAACACTTACAACCAAAAGAAAGAATACAAGGAATAATGTATAATACAATTGAAATCGCTCTTGTATCTTACTTTTCTCACAACTTGTCTGATAAAATATGTAAATAGCTCAAGTATGCTTTGATTGCTTGTATGCTAGAATGCTTGAATGCTTGAAGTTGTGTAATTGATACCCAAATCCTTCGGGTATTTATAGGAGTGAAACGACCTTCAAATTCGAAAAGTATGCTATTAGCGTGCGCTAATAGACCCTTGTAGCGTGCGTTAGCGGATTTTGACTTGAATTCTCTGAACGGTCACAAAGACTGTTGCAACGGTAAAATTCTGTGTTTAGCGTGCGCTAGAACTGATATGGTAGCGTGCGCTATCGTCTTGGTCAACTAGTCTTCGATCTTGGCTTTGACAAAATCCGATTTCCTCTCCAACGACTCTTTTTCCAACGGCTAAAATCATGATTAGTGTGCGCTAGCAAGTATGCATAGCGTGCGCTAGCATTAATTAAATCCAATATTTCCAGATTTTCCGGATCTGCATTGACTCTTCCTTCCAACGGTTGAATTTCAAACGGTAAACTGCATATTCCATTTAGCGTGCGCTAACACCTTTCCTTTAGCGTGCGCTACTGAATTATTTCAATAACGTACGTTGCTTTATGTAGCGTACGTAGAGACCTAGACGAAGTGAGTCCAGTGGCTACTGGACTACTGACCATTATTTCGGTAGCGTGCGCTAGATATGAAAATTAACGTGCGCTAAGTCTTCTCTTTAGCGTACGTAAGAATGCATGCATGGCGTGCGCAACGTCGATCGAATTCCTTTCACTGACTTCTGGAGACTTGCGATAGCGTGCGTTATGTATGTTGTATAGCGTGCGCTATCTATAGTTTATTAGCGTACGCTATCATTCAATAGCTTGCGTGCGCTATCGATTCAGGCAACTTGAGTAGGCTGCAGCTGACTTGACTGGGCTGTGTATGAGAGTCTCGATAGCGTGCGCTACGGTATGATACGTAGCGTGCGCTAGCCATATTGTGTCCCTTCAAAATTATCGAGCCGAGATAGATTCAATTAAATGTTTTGTATGCAACCATCATCAAAATACATTTTGTGTCAACAATCTCCCCCTTTTTGATGATGTCAAAACATTTAATTAATACCTGCAAAAACGTTTTGAAATGATTCGAATCAAGATGAGCTTGTTCGATATGTTAGTCGGTTTTCGTTTTTGGAGTTTTCTCCCCCTTTTTGACAGAAACAAAAAGGAACTCCCCCTGAATTGTTGCATTATTAATAAACATTAACTAAATTTTGCCATTACTCAATGGTGCAATCAACAATGATAGTAATAACGATAGTAACAATACTAGGAGATATTAAGTACGTGTACATAATAAATGCCAAATTTAAGAAATGCGAATTTCATTAACAATAAAATGCAGTGAATACAACGAGTTTTCCATGGCAAGCGACATATATATTATTCGAAAAAGAAGATTCTACACCAAGCATCAAAAATCATCAAATCTACGGATCGGAGGAGGTCGAAGGGAAAGGGAACGAGGGGTGAGTGAAGCGAATAAACTCGGATAACAGTCCACGAACTTCCCGGACTTCTGTACTCACTTCCCGGACCTCCGAACGGAGAGCCCGAAAGTCCTCTCGTAACTCAGCGTGTGAAGTCTCGATGCCCCGCATCCGAGCAAAGAGATCACTCTCTTCTTCCTCCGTCACCACATTTCGCATCGGGCGCTTGCCTTTCGAAGTTGGTTTCCTGATGAATTCCCCAGTTTGCATTTCTCGAAGGGTGTGAGGTCCCCGACGAGTGATCATTTCTTCGGCAGTGGGCTTCCGTGACCCTTTCTCAACGTGGTCATCATCGCGAAGGTACGGGAAGAGAATCCAGCCTCTGTTGATCGTACGGACGTAATGCATTGCTTTAAGTGACGCGTCCGAGATCTCATGCCCGAGGGAGAGGGGGACTGCCTTGTCCTTCGACAAGTCCACTTGATGGAAGCTAAAGATAGCCGACAAGATAGAGCCATAAGGCATTCCAGCCTTGCGAGAGCGAGTGGCGTAATTTTTTGACCGGAACAAATCTCCTTTCACCTTCATCCAACTAATGATGATGTCGGAGAAATCGACCTTATCGTCATTTAGAACGCGGTACACCACTTGCTTGTCCACGCCGACTAGTTTGTGCTGCGAATTGACCTTTGGCATAAGACATTTTGTGAGGGCTACCAAAAGCAAACGAATGTTGATTCCGAAGTCGTTGTTCTCAAAAAAATCATCCGTTATGTCAATAACGGCTTTCGTCTTTCGAAATTCTTTCACGTCAATTTCACCAATTTCATTATAAATCGACGGTGATTTTCCAAAGGCAAATCAAACCATCTCTGGGCAAACCAAAAATTTGATACAAAATATCGGAAGACACTTTCACCTTGGTTCCTCCGACAAGGCTACCTAGCACAAGAGCTGAAGAACCTTCACTCTCGGCCACGTGAAGGTTGGCATAGAATTCCCGGACGAGCTCAGGAAACACAGGGTTTTTGCATTCAACGAAGCGAGAAATACCGAGTGAGGAGAAAAAATTGGAGATGTTAACGTTTACCCGTTCGAGACTTAGAAGATTGAAGAAGTAGCAATCCGTGATGTGTTCTTGAGGGAGTATGTCGAAGAACACTCTTGAAGCAGTGGCTGAGACGAATCGATCCGAATCGAATTGGGCGTTTAGAGGACGCTTCAAATTGTTGTATTGCTTGCCCATAGCAGTTCGATTCTTGCTAGACATGATCGGAGAAAGAGAAAAACGAAGGGAATCGAAGATTTTGAGGAAGAAGATCGCAGATTGGATCGGACGCTGTCTAGGGTTTTTGCAAGAGAGAAGTCGATTGCGTGCGTTAAGGGATGTGTTGTGATTTAGGGTTGTACGGCATATATATAGTCAGCGAGTTTTAAGTTAGCGTACGCTAGGATTTATAAGGTTAGCGTACGTTAGGCGAAAAATAGATGCTCGCTGGACTGTTCAGTGAAAATCGAAGAAACTTTAATTAGCGTACGCAAGAGAGAAAGGTTCAGCGTACGCTATCAAAATAAATTTTTAGCGCGCGTTAAGGATATGAAGCTAGCGCGCGCTAGCGATTGATCTGATTCACCGATTTTGATGTTTTGAGTAGAACTTTATTTCAAAAATTGTCTATATGTCCCATGCCAAGTTGTAAGCGAATGGAATTAAAAGATTCTTCGGGAAGAGGTTTCGTAAAGATGTCAGCAAGTTGATCCTTCGTCCCGACAAAAATTAAACAGATATCTTTCTTTTGAACATGATCACGTAAAAAATGATGTCTGATATCTATATGCTTGGTTATTTGTGCAAAAGCAGGATTTTTGCTCAAATTAATAGCACTAGTGTTATCACATAAAATAGGGGTATTTTCAAAATGAATGCCGTAGTCGCGTAGTTGATTTTTAATCCATAGCACTTGAGCACGGGCGCTCCTGCAATGACATATTCGGCCTCAGTAGACAATGCTACGCTTGGTTTGCTTTTACTTCCCCAAGATATTAAGCAAGATCCAATAAAATGACATGTACCACTAGTACTCTTTTTATCAATTTTGCATCACTAAATCGGCGTCACTATAGGCAATTAAATTAAAATCCAAGCAAGAAGGATACCATAGACCTAGTCCAATAGTTCCTTTCAAATAACGAAAATGCGTTTACAAGCAATTAAATGTGATTCCTTGGGATTAGCTTGGAATCGAGCACATAGACATGTAGCAAATATTATATCGGCCTAGATGCGGTCAAATATAGCAAAGATCCGATCATACCTCGATATAGTTTTGATCTACGGATTTGCCATTTTCATCTTTCTCGAGCTTTAATGATGACGACATTGGCGTAGATATCACCTTGCTATTTTCCATATTGAATTTCTTGAGGAGGTCGTTTGAGTACTTCGTTTGATGGATAAAAATTCCATCTTCGCATTGTTTGATTTGAAGCCCGAGGAAGAACGTTAATTCTCCCATCATACTCATTTCGAATTCTCCTTTCATAAGATTAGAAAAATCTTGGCACAAGGATTCATTAGTAGCTCCAAAAACAATGTCATCAACGTAAATTTGGCAAACTAGTATATCATCATTTAGTATTTTAACAAACAAGGTATTATCGACTTTGCCTCTTTTATAGTCATTTGCAATTAAAAATTGACTTAAACGATCATACCATGCTCGGGGTGCTTGCTTCAACCCGTAGAGTGCCTTGTTGAGCTTGTAGACATGATCCGGAAAATGATGGTCTTCAAAACCGGGAGGTTGCTTGACGTAGACTTCTTCTTGAATGAAACCATTCAAGAATGCACTTTTGACATCCATTTGAAATAGCTTTATCTTTTTATGAGCGGCAAATGCACAAAGCAAGCGAATGGCTTCGAGTCGAGCCACGGGAGCAAAACTTTCTTCGTAATCAAGACCTTCTTCTTGATTATATCCTTGAGCGACCAAACGAGATTTATTTCGAATAGGATAGCCGTCTTCGTCACTCTTGATTTTATGCACCCATTTAGTTCCGATAATTGTTTTATCTTTAGGCGCGGGAACTAAATTCCATACATTATTGTGCTTGAATTGCACAAGCTCCTCTTGCATTGCCATTACCCAACTTTCATCATCGAGAGCTTCCGATATATTTTTGGGAACTATTTCGGATACAAAAGCACAATGAGCCATAAACTCGGTGGTCCTCCTTCGGGTTTGAACACCGTCTTCAATGTTTCCGATCACGATATCCTTCGGATGGTCCTTGATGTGCCTCCAATCTTTCGGTAAATCAACGATTGTATTCGTTTCGATTTCCGAAATTTTCTTCACTTCGGGTGAGGGATCCGGAAAGGTACCTGCATCATCAAAATATTCTACCTTTCTCGGGGGTGAGATCATATCATTGAATTTAACGTGTATGGATTCTTCAACTTTATTTGTCCTAATATTATACACACGATATGCTTTGCTATTCGTACAATAGCCAAGAAAAATTCCGGAGTCGGATTTGGCATCAAACTTGCCCAAGTTATCCTTGCCATTGTTCAAAATAAATACATTGCAACCAAAAGGATGAAAGTAAGCAATATTAGGCTTTTTGCCCTTCCATAATTCATAAGGCGTTTTAAGATGAGTTCGACGAACGTGAACTCGGTTAATCACATAGCATGCCGTAAAAATTGCTTCGGCCCAAAAGTATCGTGGAAGAGAGTATTCATTAAGCATTGTTCTCGACATTTCTTCCAAAGATCGGTTTTTCCTTTCAACAACTCCATTTTGTTGAGGCGTTCTAGGAGCCGAAAAATTGTGATTAATACCGTATTTATCGCATAAAAGTTCAAACGGGGTGCAATCAAATTCACCTCCGTGGTCGGTGCGAATAGAAATTATGGAGAGGTTTTTCTCATTTGATACCAAACGACACCATTTAGAAAACTCGGAAAATGCATCATCTTTATGAGCTAAAAATCTAACCCAAGTAAATCGAGAGAAATCGTCAACAATAACCAAAGTATAAAGTTTACCATTTAAGCTAACATGTCTAGATGGTCCGATCAAATCCATATGCACGAGTTCAAGAACTCGACTAGTGGAAACCTCGAATTTTGGTTTAAACGATTCTCGAGTATGTTTCCCTTTAATGCATGATTCACACAAATGTTTTCTATCGAATTTGAGTTTGGGCAATCCACGAACAAGGTCGTGTCTAGATAAAATAGAGATAATGGGTAGAGAAGTATGCCCGATTTTCGATGCCATAAATATGCATTGTCATCCAAGGTAATAAGGCATTTTTCATTGAATGAACTCTTATCATTAAGATCAACAATATAGATGTTTCCGCATCTCAAACCAATGAATGCAATTTTATTATTTCTAAATGCCGTGCAATGCGTTTGCTCGAATAGAATTTTAAAACCTTCATCACAAAGTTGCGAAACGCTAAGGAGATTATGATGCAAACCTTCAACAAAAAGTACTTTGTTGATAGAAGGAGAAGGTTCCTTACCGACTTTGCCGATTCCTTTGATTTTTCCCTTTTGGTTATCTCCAAAGGTCACATGTCCTTGATCTTGATATTCGAGGTCTTCAAATAAGTCCTCGGAGCCGCACATGTGCCTTGAGCATCCGCTATCAATGTACCACTTGTTTTTCCTTGGTGCCGGTACCTACAAAAATAGAGTTTCTCGGTTGTTTCGGTACCCAAGCCCGTTTGGGTCCTCCAAAGTTAACTATGCTTATAGTATTCGGAACAATCGTCCCTTTCGGAACCCATATTTGCTTGACTTTGATAGTTCTTAACTTTGAATGGGTATTAACATTATGGACTTGTTTGAGCGGATCTTTTGAGTTCTCGGTTTCGGTTTTCTTTATTTTGTCGAGGTTAATAAGGGATTGTTCCCGTTTAAAAGGGTCGAAACCAAGACCGTGTTTGAGAAAGGGCGATTTTTGAATAGATAGGAGCCTTTCGAATTTCTCGTTTCCGAGAGTAAATTTGTTCAAAATATATTTTAGCTCCTTTTGAGTTTTTGTTAACTCAATTTTCAAAACATTTTCTTTTTCAATACATGATGTATGGTCGATCTCAATAGCTTTGCCCTTGTTTTGAAGCGAGGAGTTTTCGAGTTCTAGAGATTTTATTTTTCTCTTTAAAGATATATTTAACTTGACCATCTCGTCATACTCCGTATTTAACGATTCAAACGCACTCAACAACTCATCATCTTGATGAACTTCTTGTGAATCACAGAAATCAAACGAATCATATTCATCGTCATTGAGTTTAGAGCTTACCTCGATATTGCTTTCGGAGTCGAGGGCCATGAATGCAAGGTTTGCGTCTAGAGATCTTTCTATCTCCTCCTCGTCATCACTCCAAGAAGCGATTAGAACCTCCTTCTTTTTGAATCTTTCCATTTGCGGTTTTGAAGAGGATCCTCGGCATTCTTTGGCATAATGACCGGCTTGACCACATTTCCGACAATTATTGTCGAACTTCTTGATAGGAGTGTATCCACTCTTCTTTTGCTCCGGTTTGCCATCCCGACCAAGAAAACTTCGCCTCTTTTGAATTAGGTTTTTGTACCTTCTAAAGTTTTTGGCATAAAGAGCGAGTTCCTCGTCGTCTTCATCTTCGGCAACATCTTCCTCAACGTCGCTATCAACATTGAATGCGACTACTCTTTCCCGAGGCTTTGGTTTTGTGCCTCTAGACTTGAGAACGATCTCATAGTTGATGAGTGACCCGATGAGGGCACTAAATTCGAGCTTATTGAGATCCTTGGATTCCATGATCGCGGTGACCGTGGCATCCCATTCTCGTGGCAACGATCGCAGAATTTTCTTAGCTTTGTCGCTGCTCGATATAGGCTTTCCAAAAGATGCAAGACCGTTTGTTATAGCCGAAAATCGATCCAACATATTTGTGATCGTTTCCTCGTCTTTCATGGAAAATAATTCGTAGTCATGGAGTAACATATTAATCTTGGTCTCCTTGACTTGAGTGGTTCCTCGTGAGTGACTTCGAGAATTTCCCGATTTCTTTTGCACTTTCATAGGACGATATCCTATTAAGTTCTTCGGGATTGAGAGCGCAATAGAGGAGTTGAGTAGCTCGGGAGTTGACATGCGTGTTTCTCCAATCCTCATCGTTGTATTCTTCGATCTTTTTCAACGATCCATCTTCTTTCTTAGCAAGTTTAGGACCGAGAGCAATAACTTTCCAGATTTCAATATCGTAGGCTTGCACGAAGATCGCCATCTTCTTTTTCCACGTCATGAAATTGGAACCGTCGAAGAACGGAGGACGGTTGAGAGCATTTCCTTCAATTTGGCCAAGAAGTGCCATTTGCGGATCTTTTTCTCTTAGGTGGTGAAACCTTTAAAAAGAGACCCGCTCCGATACCAACTGAAGAGATAAATTCACCACTAGAAGGGGGGTTGAATAGTGGTGATGCGGAATACCGAAATTTCTTGCGAGTAAAAGGAAAATAATGCGGAAAAATAAAGACTCAAGAATTTATAGAGGTTCGGCAACTTGCCTACGTCCTCTCTCCGACTTTCTTTTTCTATTGGCTTAAGAAAAACCACAACCTTAACTCGTCTTCTATCGGTCCGAGTTTACAACCGTTACAATCCGCTTGTCTTCTATCGGTCCAAGCTTCAACCTTTCCCTCAATATGAATAATTGTTTATCTAGTGTTCTATAGGAACTAGATAATCCTCACTATACGAATATGGGAGTATAATCCTAACAATGCCGGATCAAAGATCCTAATAACACCGGATTAGTGACTCTTGATTCGTTTCTTTTTCGCTCACGTGTAAGTGATGCAACACTTACAACCAAAAGAAAGAATACAAGGAATAATGTATAATACAATTGAAATCGCTCTTGTATCTTACTTTTCTCACAACTTGTAATACAATAAAATATGTAAATCTGAGCTCAAGTATGCTTTGATTGCTTGTATGCTAGAATGCTTGAATGCTTGAAGTTGTGTAATTGATACCCAAATCCTTCGGGTATTTATAGGAGTGAAACAGCCTTCAAATTCTGAAAAGTATGCTATTAGCGTGCGCTAATAGACCCTTGTAGCGTGCGTTAGCGGATTTTGACTTGAATTCTCTGAACGGTCACAAAGACTGTTGCAACGGTAAAATTCTGTGTTTAGCGTGCGCTAGAACTGATATGGTAGCGTGCGCTATCGTCTTGGTCAACTAGTCTTCGATCTTGGCTTTGACAAAATCCGATTTCCTCTCCAACGACTCTTTTTCCAACGGCTAAAATCATGATTAGCGTGCGCTAGCAAGTATGCATAGCGTGCGCTAGCATTAATTAAATCCAATATTTCCAGATTTTCCGGATCTGCATTGACTCTTCCTTCCAACGGTTGAATTTCAAACGGTAAACTGCATATTCCATTTAGCGTGCGCTAACACCTTTCCTTTAGCGTGCGCTACTGAATTATTTCAATAACGTACGTTGCTTTATGTAGCGTACGTAGAGACCTAGACGAAGTGAGTCCAGTGGCTACTGGACTACTGACCATTATTTCGGTAGCGTGCGCTAGATATGAAAATTAACGTGCGCTAAGTCTTCTCTTTAGCGTACGTAAGAATCTGTCTGTAGCGTGCGCAACGTCCAATTCTGAATTCCTTTCACTGACTTCTGGAGACTTGCGATAGCGTGCGTTATGTATGTTGTATAGCGTGCGCTATCTATAGTTTATTAGCGTACGCTATCATTCAATAGCTTGCGTGCGCTATCGATTCAGGCGACTTGAGTAGGCTGCAGCTGACTTGACTGGGCTGTGTATGAGAGTCTCGATAGCGTGCGCTACGGTATGATACGTAGCGTGCGCTAGCCATATTGTGTCCCTTCAAAATTATCGAGCCGAGATAGATTCAATTAAATGTTTTGTATGCAACCATCATCAAAATACATTTTGTGTCAACAAGGGGTTGCTGTAGTGGGATCTAATCCACACGTTCCTCGTATATGGTCTATGACTGACCGTAGCCAAATGCACTCCCTTACGGATTCGTGCAATGCAATTATCTCTGCATGGTTCGAGGAAGTAGCAACCAGGGTCTGGTTGGTAGATCGCCAAGATATTGTCGTATTCCCAATGGTGAACACATAACCAGTTTGAGAACGTCCTTTATGCGGGTCAGAGAGATAACCGGCATCAGCAAATCCAACTAACGTGTCGTTAGGATTCTCTGCATAAGGGGTAAGCTTGCTCGCATTAGCACTTCTGGTAGTCAAGCTACCATGCTTAGCTGCAATATCAGAGGAAGATCGACGGTCGGTATGCATCGTCTTAACCTCAACAATTCCTTTCGGAATATCGCTCTCTCTTGCGTAGGGAAAGAACAATCCAAGGTCACTGGAGCCTTTCAAGTATCGAAAGATGTGTTTTACTCCATTCCAATGCCTTATCGTGGGAGCGGAGCTAAATCTCGCTAACAGATTCACAGAGAATGCGATGTCTGGACGAGTACATTGAGCCAGATACAACAACGCACCGATTGCGCTAAGGTACGGTGTTTCTGCTCCAGGGACCTCTTCATCCTCCTCTTTGGGACGAAACGGATCCTTGTTCATTTCCAGACTTCGACCAATCATGGGGGTAGCAAGAGGATGTGCCTTGTCCATACTAAATCGCCTGAGCATTTTGTGGACATAGGCAGACTAATGAATGAGTATGCCATCATCTCGATGTTCTAGCTCTAAGCCCAAGCAGAATCGAGTCCTCCCCAGATCTTTCATCTCGAATTCGGATTTAAGGTAGCGGGCCGTTTCATTGACCTCATCTATGGTACCGATAACATTCATGTCATCTACATAGACGGCTACAATCACGAATCCTGTATCTGTTCTTTTCACGAAGATGCATGGACAGATGTCACTATTCTCGTATCCCTTCCCAACCAAGTATTCACGTAGGCAGTTGTATCACATCCTTCCGGATTGTTTCAACCCATACAGTGAACGACGCAATTTCACAGCGTAAGCGCTCCGTGGTTTAGAGCTACTTGATTTGGGCCATGAAATCCCTTCGGGGACTTTCATATATATCCGTATCTAGATCCCCATAAAGATACGTTGTAACCACATTCATAAGCTGCATGTTCAGTTTTTCGGACACTACCAAACTGACTAAGTAGCGGAAAGTGATGATGTCCATAACGGGAGAATACGTCTCCTCGTAGTCAATGCCAGGGCGCTGCGAGAAGCCTTGGGCAACTAGTCTCTCTTTGTAACGCATGACCTCATCCTTATCATTGCGTTTACGAACAAAGACCCACTTATGTCCAAATAGTTTAACGCCCATGGGTATTGGCTCGATACGGCCAAATACCTCACGTTTAGCCATTGAGTCTAGTTCAGCCTGCATTGCATCTTTCCATTTCGGCCAATCGGCTCGTTGTTGACATTCAGCAACCGAGCACGGCTCAGCATCATCGTCTTCAATAATATCTTGAGCGACGGAGTAGGCAAAAGCATCATCGACTAGCGTGGACGACCTGTCCAATAGTACGTATTCACTCGTACATTGCATCGAGATTTCTTTATTTTCTGACATCAACAAAGTTTCTGACGCGTCCGTCGATTGTTCCATTATTGATTCGAGGACATATCCGTAGTCAGAGATAATCTCGTGTGATGGAGTCACTGTGTCGATGACGAGAGGATTTTGTGCCTCCGTTCCTCTTCTCTTTCGAGGTTCGGTATCCTTTCTGTAACACCCCCAGATCCAACCGGGAATATTACACGCCACAGGACACACAAGGGTCCCGCCAGGCTGACGACACACAAGATTTAACCACAATCCAATACATAACAACCATGACATAATAGTCCAACAAAGGTTACAAAACACAAGTTAGGCCTCGGCCGCGGCCAAAAGAGTATATTTCAAATCATCACTGAACGCAAACATTACACGACAAAGTACAACTCAAAACCACCCATAATACAGTATATAAAACTGACTCAACATCACAATACAACGACTGATGCGAGCTCTCTAACATCCAGTGTGCTTGTCAACTCCGTGTGCGCCACATGGGGGCTCCTGTCCCTCGAGAATACCTGAAATGTACAAAACATTCCACCCCAACAATGGGGTTAGCCACAACCGCTAGTGCAAGTACAAGATTACAATTATTTTAATCCACAGCATTTCCAAATCATTTCAAAATCCCAAAGCTTTAATTTACGATATTCCTAATATCAATATCAATCACCAAGAAAAACACTCCGACAACCCTCGCGACCGGTCCGGCCTCAAGCCACCAAGTCCCCGTGTGTCCGTCGAGCAATCCCTGTGAGGATGTCCACTCGGAGTATCTCTCGTGACCGGTCCACCGCTAAGCCACCAGTCCCCGTGTGACCCCGTCGAGTCAATCCCCGAGTGAGAGTACCCGAGAATAACCTTTCAACTCTCATCATTCTCTAAACCATCACGAAATGCATGTCATAAACTAATGCGATAAAGTACTTGCCTGAACTTTCTTACTCTCAAAGGAACAGATTTACGAACAAGGTTACGGTCCGAACTATCTTCCGAATCCCGCTCCTAACAAACATTGAGGCGTTAATCGTTACAATTTGTTGGAGACACGAAAATCCATCCTAAGTTCTACCCTTAGGACCATTTAATCGAGTACTACGAGGGCGTAATGGGTTTTGCTCGATTTACAAAAGAGGATTTGGAATCAATCCACAAAACCTTGAGGAAATCATGAAATCATACCTATACAACCATTTTCAACTACAATCCATCATGATTTGGAGTTAAAACGGCTGGAGAAACGAGATCCCCAAAATCCCCAAATTTCCCCAAAGTTAGGGTTCTACGGAAGGATTACCTCGATTCCTTGGTGAAGACGACGTAAGATTGATAGATCTTTACTTGAAGTTGGAAAGATTTGAGTTTCAACCGTGCTCCGCCGAAAACCTCGCCTACACTGCCCTGGAGTCGTCTAGAAGCTCGAAGAAGAGGAGAGAAAATGAAAAATGACAAGTGTTGACCGCAACACATGTATTTATATAAGTGCGCCTTAGCGCGCTAACGCTTACCGAATAGCGCGCTATCGGCCTAGGTCTACTGACCAGGACCTTACGCCGTAGCCGGTGTGCACCACATCCGATAGCGTGCGCTACTCAATCGAGTTAGCGTGCGCCGTATCGCCGAGTTAGCGCGCAGCCTTCCGCCTTAGCGCGCGCTATCTCGGTGTCGATCTAAGTCCGTAACCTTACGCCTATTCGAAACCCTTCATCGCCCACACCGTAGCGTGCGTTCTGACCGAATAGCGTGCGCTACGACCGACGAGTTAGCGCACGAAACGACCGTCTTAGCGCACGTTACATTGGTCTCGCTAAAGTCCAGACCTCACTGCCTCTTGTCCGGTCACTTAGCGCGCTAACAACCAACGATGGCGTGCGCTACTGTTCCCCTAGCGTGCGCTACTATGATGCCTTAGCGTGCGCTAGCTCAATTTTAGTCGATCCGGTGCTCTGGACCGCCCCATGCCGGTTAGCGTGCGTAACCTCTTGTAGTAGCGCACGTTAGCCTACAACTACCGTTGCGTCGCTACCCATATAAGGTAGCGCACGCTAATCTGGGTTGCGAAGCGTGCAAGCGGTTCGACTCCACGATGACGGATATTAACGAAATACTAACAAGAAACACAACATACGGGCTCAAATTCGAATCAAACACATGATACCAATGTTCGAAAAAATTACGAACCAAACTACAAAGTTCTGAATTCCTAATTATAAGCGATAAAAGGTACGATTATTACATTCTCTCCCTAAGAATAAGTTTCGTCCCGAAACTTACGAAGTGAATAATTCGGGGTATCTAGACTTCATATGCTCTTGTCTCCCACGTGGCTTCTTCCGATCCATGTCTCGACCATTGTACTTTGACCAAGGGAATAACTTTACGTTTAAGTTGTTTTACCCGACGCTCCAAAATCTGGATTGGTTTTTCCTCAAAGGTGACATCGAATTTAATTCAATCTCCCAAAATCAATGATATGCTTAGGGTCCGGTACGTATTTCCTCAATTGCGAAACATGAAATACATTATGCACATGACCCAGTGAAGGCGGAAGGCCCACACGGTAAGCAAGTTCGCCAATCCGTTCTATAATCTCGAATGGCCCAACATATCTCGGACTGAGTTTACCTTTCTTCCCAAAGCGATAAATTCCCCGGGTTGGCGATACTTTTATCAACACATGATCGCCGACTTCAAACTCTAGCGGTCGACGTCGATTATCGGCATAGGACTTCTGTCGGCTTTGGGCGGCCAAAAGCCTCTCGCGAATCAAAGAGATCTTTTCCCGGGTCTCCACTAACATATCCGGCTCCGTCCCAATCAGTTCAGAGGAATCATCCCAACACAATGGTGACTTACATTTCCGTCCATATAAAGCCTCAAACGGTGCCATCTTAATCGACGCATGCCAACTATTATTGTAGGCAAATTCGATTAGTGGCAAATGCGATTCGATCATGCTTCCGATTGTGGCACATGCTCGCGGCATGTCCTCAAGAGTCTGAATTGTCCGTTGACGCCCATCAGTCTGAGGATGGTACGATGTACTGAGCCTCAGTTCCGTCCCTAAAGCTCGATGAACGGATTGCCAAAAGTGCGACACAAATCTACCGTCTCGATCGGAAATAATGCTCTTAGGAGTCCCGTGTAACCTTACAATTTCCGCGATGAATACACGAGCTAGTTTTTCGGGCCCCCAATTATCCTTAATTCCCAGAAAGTGAGCTGACTTGGTTAGTCGATCGACAATAACCCAAATCATGTTCATCCACATGCTGCGTGCTCGTCATGTTGGTGACAAAATCCATCGTTATATCCTCCCATTTCCATTACGGGATTGGTAGTGATTTAAGCAACCCCGCTGGCCGTTGATGTTCAACCTTGACTTGTTGACACGTCAAGCATTTCGAAACGAACTCTTCAACATCATTCTTCATATTGCTCCACCAATAGTTATTCTTCACGTCCTTATACATTTTGCTCGTACCGGGGTGAAGAGAATACGGTGTAGTGTGCGCTTCCCTCAATATGGTCTGCTTAAGTTCGACGTCTGCAGGTATACAAAGTCTACCTCTAAACTTTAAAACACCGTCATCCTGAATCATAAATCCTGGAGCTTTTCCTCTCATTACATCCTTCCTTAGCTGGACTAGTAATGGATCCTCAAATTGCTTCGACTTGACTTCGTTGATCAAGGACGACGTGATCTCCAAAGTACATAATTGGCCTTGAACTTTCTGGAGCCAAATCTCTATATCTTGCCTAATTATGTCTCGACGGATCTCGTGTTGAGATGTAAGCATACTCAGCATTTGGAGGGCTACGGGTTTCCGACTTAATGCGTCCGCTACCACATTAGCTTTTCCTGGATGATATAATATTTCCAGGTCGTAATCCTTAATCAGCTCCAACCATCGACGTTGTCTCATATTTAGCTCCTTTTGGCTAAATATATATTTTAGACTTTTGTGATCCGTGTAGATTTTACACGGGGAACCATAAAGATAATGCCTCCAAATTTTTAACGCGAATACAACCGCCGATAACTCTAAATCATGGGTAGGGTAATTCATTTCATATGGTTTCAATTGTCGGGACGCATATGAAATCACTCTACCTCTTTGCATCAAAACACAACCCAATCCAAGTCCTGAAGCATCACTGTACACCTCGTAATCGTCGGTGCCACGAGGTAACGATAACACGGCGCCAGTTAATCGTCGTTTAAGCTCATCAAAAGCTGTTTTGCCTCTCGTCCTGTCACTCAATTTCGAGATTTCGAGCAAGCGAGTAAGTGGTCGGCGATTTTGAAAATCCTTCGACGAACTGCGATAGTATCCGCAAGCCCTAGAAAGCTCTGGTCTCCTTCACATTCCTAGGGGTTCCCACTCAACAATGGCCGCTATCTTTTGGGGATCCACGAACTCCATCGATCGAAATTACGTGACCAAGAAATGTCACCTCTTTAAGCGAACTCGCACTTTGAGAATTTAGCGTAAAGTTTCTCCATTCTCAAAGTGTTCAACACCATTCGGAGATGTTTAGCATGATCTTCCTCATTAGGAGTAGACAAGAATATCATCAATGAAAACGACCACAAATTTATCAAGATAGTCAATGAAAACTTTGTTCATCAACCGCATAAACACGGCAGAGCGTTGGTCGAGCCAAATGGCATAACCACAAATTCGTAATGGCCGCATCGAGTACGGAAGGCGATCTTGAATGTCAAAATCCCGAATCCTCACTGGTAATATCCCGATCGCAAATCAATTTTAGAGAATCTTGTGGCACCTGAAGTTGGTCGAACAAATCGTCTATCCGAGGTAAAGGATATTTGTTCTTAACAGTTAACTTATTCAATTCCCGATAATCAATGCATAGAGACGATCCGTCCTTCTTCTTAACGAAAAGGACCGGCGCACCCCAAGGTGATGCACTAGGTCGGATGTACCCTTTATCCGAAGCTCGCCCAATTATTTCTTGATTCTAACATCTCGGAGGGTGCCATACGATAAGGCGCTCGGGAAGCAGTCTTTGCGCTTGGCACAAGGTCAATAGGAAACTCTACTTCTATAGATGGAGGTAGTCCCTGTAGGTCATCCGGAAATACATCTGGGTATTCATTCACAACTGGAATGGATAATAAATCGGCTTCACAGCCATTTGTGCTCATGGCGTAACACCAATAACCAATACAATCTTGTTTTAACAATCTTATCGCCTTAACGGCAGAAATCACTCCACCTGAACTACCCGGTTTACCCAAGAAAGTGTGCTCGACACCATCTTCCGCTATTATAGAAATAGTTCGCGTCCTGTAGTTCATGATAGCACCATGGCGATTTAACCAATCATCTCCCTGAATTACATCCTCTCCTTTCGGATCTACCACTATGAGGTCGAAGGCCAATCTCGACTCCCGATATACACGAGACAATTTTTAATCTCTTGATTCCCAATCAAACGCTCTCCACTAGGAGTGCTTACTACGAATGGTTCGCACTCAATCAAACACCCAAGACCCAAACGTTTCACACAATCAAGAGCAATGAACGAATGGGTAGCTCCCGAATCAAATAATACCGATACAGGTTGAGAAAGTATTTGCGTGATACCTGCAGCTACCGGAGCCTCTGATTCGTCTGCACGCCTCATCTGGTACACTCTTGGCTGCACCGAACCCACACTCGATGCAGCTTGTCGATCCCACCGACCTCGACCTCTTCCACGTCCCAGTTTGTTGCGGCTGATTAGATGTAGTCCCCGGGTTCACACTCGGAGTTGGTGCCGAACTCTGCTGTTTAACAATTTTGGTGGCAGCCTCGCAATGAGCCGCCCGATGACCAGCTTGACCGCATGTGAAACAAATAACGGGAGGAAGTGGACATTCCCGACACTGATGGCCTGTTTGATTACAATTGAAACATTGTCCTCTACCAAAGGCAGAAGACTGGCCCAGTTGTAAACTCGGAGCACTACTGGCTTGCTGAGCAGATTTCCCGATAGCAGAGTGAGAAGCTTGAGATTTGTGAAACCCACCACTTTTACTTCCAGAAAAACCACCGGTCGTCTTTGGCTTCTTCATCTCGGTACCCGACCTTGACGCGGAAATGACCATCTCGATAGCCAAAGCACGATCCTGATATTCCTTCAACGTAACGCATCTGAAACCCGCCATAGCCTCACGAATCCTGGGCTTCATTCTCAAATCAAAGTAACGGATTTTATCCGATTCGGTCCTTACTTGCTCACGAACATGGTTGAGTTGCTGATTATACGTAACAATGGCCTCGGTGACAGGTACATCCTGAGGTGTTGCCGTAAAGAAATCTGCAATTCGTTTTTCTCTAATAGGCCAAGGGCAATACTCTTCCTCTATCGCACTTTAAACTCGCCCAAGTGGCCACACGATCCGTAGGTTTCGCGACTTCCCAATCATGACCTCCTTGTCAAGGAAGTACTGCATAATAGGGACCCGTCTTTTTCGGGGCACGCAACGGCGTCAAAAATTTCGCCAAATCAAACAACCATCCTTCCCATCCCAATGTATCGGACGCACCAAGAAACGAGGAGGTTGCATCTTCATCACCCCCTGAAGCCATTTACTCTCATCGTGGGTTGATCATGATGTCCGGATTCATTCAACTTGACTAATTGTGCCGCTACTGTGGAGTATAGCGGCTATGCCGGCATTCACATTAGTGTCACCGACGGTTCTTGACTTACGGTAGGATCTGGCCGACCGCTCGGGTTCAAAGAAGCGGTGTTCGGCTCCGTATGGGATGCCGAATCAGATGCATCATTAGAATGTGTGCGATTCGTTAGCGGTACCACGACCACGGCCTCCGCGGCCCACGTCCGCCACGTCCACTCGGCCTCTCGGATACCGAGATATAGAAGGATTAAAATTATCGAGCAGTTCATAAATCAAGGAACTTAAATCTACCTTACTATGAAAGCGACAAGGCACAAAGAGAGTTAAGGAGTCTTACCACCATGGGTCACACGGCTCGACAAAGATCACACGGTGTTGAGCTCGATCGGTTATACGACTCTTATGACTTGACAATCGAATGTCCAAAGGCCTAGGTATTTCGAAACCTAGGCTCCGATACCATAAATGTAACACCCCAGATCCAACCGGAATATTACACGCCACAGACACACAAGGGTCCCGCCAGCCGACGACACACAAGATTTAACCACAATCCGATACATAACAACCATGACATAATAGTCCGACAAAGGTTACAAAACACAAGTTAGGCCTCGGCGGCCAAAAGAGTATATTTCAAATCATCACCGAACGCAAACATTACACGACAAAGTACAACTCAAAACCACCCATAATACTGATATAAAACTGACTCAACATCACAATACAACGACTGATGCGAGCTCTCTAACATCCAGTGTGCTTGTCAACTCCGTGTGCGCCACATGGGGGCTCCTGTCCCTCGAGAATACCTGAAATGTACAAAACATTCCACCCCAACAATGGGGTTAGCCACAACCGCTAGTGCAAGTACAGTATTACAATTATTTTAATCCACAGGCATTTCCAAATCATTTCAAAATCCCAAAACAGTTTAATTTACGATATTCCGGAATATCAATATCAATCACCAGTAAAAACACTCCGACAACCCTCGCGACCCGGTCCGGCCCTCAAGCCACCAAGTCCCTGTGTGTCCCGTCGAGCAATCCCCAGGTGAGGATGTCCACTCAGAGTATCTCTCGTGACCCGGTCCAGCCGCTAAGCCACCAGGTCCCCGTGTGACCCCGTCGAGTCAATCCCCGAGTGAGAGTACCCGAGAATAACCTTTCAACTCTCATCATTCTCTAAACCATCACAGAAATGCATGCCATAAACTAATGCAATAAAGTACTTGCCTGAACTTTCTTACTCTCAAAGGAACAGACGACGAACAAGGTTACGGTCCGAACTATCTTCCGAATCCCGCTCCTAACAAACATTGAGGCGTTAATCGTTACAATTTGTTGGAGACACGAAATCCATCCTAAGTTCTACCCTTAGGACCATTTAATCGAGTATTACGAGGGCGTAATGGGTTTTGCTCGATTTACAAAAGAGGATTTGGAATCAATCCACAAAACCTTAAGGAAATCATGAAATCATACCTATACAACCATTTTCAACTACAATCCATCATGATTTGGAGTTAAAACGGCTGGAGAAACGAGATCCCCAAAATCCCCAAATTTCCCCAAAGTTAGGGTTCTACGGAAGGATTACCTCGATTCCTTGGTGAAGACGACGTAAGATTGATAGATCTTTACTTGAAGTTGGAAAGATTTGAGTTTCAACCGTGCTCCGCCGAAAACCTCGCCTACACTGCCCTGGAGTCGTCTAGAAGCTCGAAGAAGAGGAGAGAAAATGAAAAATGACAAGTGTTGACCGCAACACATGTATTTATATAAGTGCGCCTTAGCGCGCGCTAACGCTTACCGAATAGCGCGCGCTATCGGCCTAGGTCTACAACCCAGACCCTTCTGCCCAGCCGAGCTGGTGTGCACCACATCCGATAGCGTGCGCTACTCAATCGAGTTAGCGTGCGCTGTATCGCCGAGTTAGCGCGCGCAGCTTCCGCCTTAGCGCGCGCTATCTGGTGTCCAGTCTAAGTCCAGAACCTTCTGCCCTGTTCAGAAACCCTTCTGTCCACACCGGTAGCGTGCGTTACGACCGAATAGCGTGCGCTACGACCGACGAGTTAGCGCACGCAACGACCGTCTTAGCGCACGTTACCTGTTGGTCTGGCTAAAGTCCAGACCTCACTGTCCTTACTGTCCGGGTCACTTAGCGCGCGCTAACAACCAACAGTGGCGTGCGCTACCTGTTCCCCTAGCGTGCGCTACTATGATGCCTTAGCGTGCGCTAGCTCAATTTTTAGTCCCAGTCCAGTGCTCTCTGGACCGCCCCATGCTGCCGGTTAGCGTGCGTAACCTCTTGTAGTAGCGCACGTTAGCCTACAACTACCGTTGCGTACGCTACCCATATAAGGTAGCGCACGCTAATCCTGGGTTGCAGAAGCGATGCAAGCGGTTCGACTCCACGATGACGGATATTAACGAAATACTAACAAGAAACACAACATACAGGCTCAAATTCGAATCAAACACATGATACCAATGTTCGAAAAAAAATTACGAACCAAACTACAAAGTTCCTGAATTCCTAATTATAAGCGATAAAAGGTACGATTATTACACTTTCTACCCACTGGCCTCCCCCTCTTTCGAGCAGGGATAGGAGCAGCCGAAGCAGCCGTCCCACCACTAAGGTTGACGCCGGGGGCATCATTCCTTTGGGCGGCTGAACCTTGCCCTATAACTGGGACTTCTAACCTTGCAGGAACATTCGCAGCGGGAATGGTAGATCTTGTCACTTTCGCAGACGCAAAGCCGCCGGGCATCGAATCCGCAACTTTCTCGATGATCGAGAATACGTTGCACTTCTAGCTCGGATTGAGGCCTTGGGATCTTGATGAGCCAAGGAGGAGCACACCGGACAATTTCTGGCGTTTCAATCGAATCGGTCGATTCCTCTCTCCCTCTAACGACGGAAGTTTGTCTCATCAAAGTGACAACTGCAAATCTTGCGAAATGCAGATCTCTGTCAAAGGTTCCAAATAGCGGATAATTTTAGGCGATTCATAGCCAACATATATACCTAATCGTCTTTGCGGACCCATTTTAGTACTGTAGAGGCGTAATTGGCACATGATCGCACAACCAAAAATGCGTAAGTGTGAAATATCGGGCTCATATCCAGCTAGCAATCGTACGCACTAAACAGTTGATTGGCGGTGGGTCGAAGCGAATAAGTATAGCCGCATGCAAAATTGCATAACCCCAGTGCGTAAATCGGCAAGTTGGTGCGCAATACCAATGCTCGGGCGATAAGTCAGAACCGCTTAATCATAGCCTCGGCAAGGCCATTCGCGAATGAACATGGGGGACGGATGTTCAACTTCAATCCCTATCGACATGCAATAGTCGTCAAAGACTTTGACGAAAACTCTCCAGCAATGTCCAATCTTAATGACGAGATTGGGAAGTCGGGGTGGTTAGCCCGTAACTTGATGATTTGTGCTAGGAGTTTAGCAAATGCAGCATTTCTTGTGGATAGCAGAGCGACGTGTGACCATCGCGTCGATGCATCAACCAGAACCATAAAATATCTGAATGGTCCGCACTCTGGTTGAATAGGTCCACATATGTCCCCTTGAATTCTTTGTAAGAAGCGAATGTTTTGTGTTGAGTCTTAGCAAAGGACGGAGAGGGTATCAACTTTGCTAGTGAACATGCTTTACAAAACGATTTATGGGCATTAGAAATTGCCACGGAAGCCTCGGGATTTACAAGAGATGCACCGTCAACCTTATCAGGGCGTGCGATCTTTAGTCCCGGTGATACGGTATCAAGCTCACTCACATCAATGTCGATATCGAGTGGTGCTTCCAATCGTTTTCTGGACTTGAAAAACGGATGACCATGTGAGTTTTTCAAAATGCGAATCATCATGTCGCGTCCAGGGTGACCGAGTCGGTCATGCCATAGTTGGTATGCTTCGGAATCACACAGTTCGTGACTCACAGCATGGGATTCAATAACCCTTATTGTAGTCTGGTATAAACCACTACTTAGACTCATAAGTTTCTCGAGAACGCGGCGTCTTCTGCATTCTGCCAGAGTAACACACAAAAATTATGTCCCATTCTCACAATGTGTATCAAGGTGATAACCGTTGGCACGGATGTCCCTAAAACTTAGCAAGGTTCGGTTTGCTCTTGGGGCATAGAGAGCATTTGTGACATTAATATGCGTACCATTAGGTAGCAAGAAATGAGTAGGTCCCCTCCCTTGAATTACTTGGGAGGAACCAATCATTGTTGTCACTGAGGATATGTATGGCACAATATCCTTGAATAATTGCCTATTCCGAAGAATAGTGTGGGTTGTTCCACTATCAGCAAGGCACTCAATTTCGCCACGAGACATCTACAATAAGACATGAAACTCGATTAGTCTTGTGATTAAAGACATAGCGAAAACTCATTAACTTCGAGTTTGGGGAAATTCGACCAAGTTGGTTAGGATCAAAGTTAGCACAATCGCTGGAAATAATTTCCGCGCAGCTTGACCTTTGTTCACTAAAACAGCAATAACTTCTTCGTTAAGAAGGCTATGGACGAACGGTCAGTTGTTCTAAAAACTAGACTTCCGTATATTTATGTCCATAGGTCGTGCACTTTCTGGATCATTAAACTCAGATCTCAGTGCTCGTTTCAAGTTGCTATTTTGATATTTCCCTATTGTTGAGTGATAGAGCAAGGTTGAAGCCTTTTTCAAAGGCATTATTGTTGATATAATACTATGGTAATATGGCCATAGGAGCGTTTAAATACTTCAAAACGCATCTTGGTATTCGATTTATATCTCGACTAATGATCCTTTCAGTAAATCCAACTTGGTAGACTTGTAGAGAAAGTAGGAATGTCGGTACAGCTAAGGCTGTTTAAAAACCACTGATTCCGTTTGAACTTTCAAAGCATAAACAAATACCAAGGAGGATGCGCCTAGTCTTGATCAAAAGTTTTGATGAAATCCACCAATGTATCAATTTAACCAAGCAATTTATTGCTACCAATTATTTTGTGATAAACCAAACATGCTTTCGAAGGGAAAAATAAAATTCGTTTTTGCACAATCACAGCAATTAAAAGAATTTTATTCATCATGGACAACTTTATTACATTCATGAAAATCCAAAGTAGTTCTCGAAAACTAGAAACAAGACAAAATATAACCAAAGCGTAAAACTAGTCAAAATACAATGATCTAGTCAAAGTCGGCAACATCCATATGTTGGTCTTTGTCCGCAATGGTGAGAGGAGGGATCTCAGTCTGGATCTCAATATGGTTCACCTCCGTGTTCTCATTATCTTCTTCCATGTAATTTGACTCTTGAGTCAAATATTGTTTATAGTGCTTGTAGTAAGCTTGGATGTTCTTTGGCGCTTTGCAATTGCGGTAAGTATGCTTCTTCGATCCGCAAGTATAGCAATTCCGGCCTTCCTTTGGAGTGGTTCCATTCCCGGCGGCAGGAGGCGGTCCACGTGGTTGGGTTCCACTGGGTCCCGTGGCCGAGCCACCTTGCCTCTTCCACACATTGGAACGACGACCTCGTCTTTTCCCTCGCTTGCTCGAGTCATGCACCCGTGGTGCTTGCAAAAACTGAGTAGCGTTGCCTTTTCTATTTTGCCGTGGTGCTTTCCTGTGGGTAGCCTGATTCACTTCCGAAATCGGCTTCGTACCAGCTGGGCGCGCATTGCTATTGAGAATAATCTCATGGTGCCTTTCTTTTTTCGCGAGGTGGGAGATAAGGTCACTAAAATTTTTAATTCTCCCTTCCTCATAGGCAACGCGCAGCTGATGAGCAATCACACTTGCTCCCACGGGAAACGTGTTAAGAGTCTCCTCGATCAAATCTTGATCGGACTTCTTGACACCACAAAAACCAAGATCAGCGCGAAGATCGAGGATAGCTTGATTATAGGCTTCCACATTCGCATAATCCAAAAATCGGATTTGCTCCCACTGAAGTTGCAATTCGGGGAAGCGCTGATCATGCACATTATTAAATCGTTGTTCGAGTGTATCCCATAGTTCTTTGGGGGTTTGCAAATTCATATAACACTTTTTCAACAACGGATGTATATGTCTACGCAAGTACATCAGTGCATTAGCCTTGGTTTCCTCGCTCGGTTCTTGAGCGATAGGCTCGTTAGAGGGAAATATGGTGGTGGTAAATCTCTTACCTACGAACGCCAAACGAACGTCTGAGACCCACCTATGGTACTCCTTACCAGCATGGTCAAGGATGTCGAACTCCGGATGAACATTGGAGCTTTGTGCCATCTACAAGATATAAACAAGAGGAAGTTAGTCTTGTTGGATTTTCAGTGACAATGTAAACGGTCACAATCGATGCTTTTAAAAGCGTGTAACATAACCGTTATCCCTTAATTGTTGTTTAGTAAAGTCGACAAAAAACGGCGATATCAGATCGCACCCAGATACGTGGTGTATGCAACAACCACAAGTATCGACTTTTCAACAATTCCGTGACTCCCCCAGGACCGTCACACAGTTTTCTTCGACACGCAGAGATACCGACTTCTCTCGCGGTCTCATCCACCGCAAAGTAGCGTGGGAGATAAAGAACACAAGAACCCATGTCCCCAAAAGAAAAATTCCCAAAAGGAGAGAATTGAAATAGGGACAAGTCAGATAGTTACCTCGATTATAAAATTAGGCACGTGCTGAATTTGTGGTGTGCTTCGATCTACCGGTTGGTACTCGATGCGACGACGTGAAACCGGAGGCGCAATTTTGGCGGCTTCCGAAGATAAGTTGATGTTCGGGTTTTGGTCCGAGAGTCAGAACCGGTCGGACTTGGGCTGGCCGAGCCGGCCGGCGGCGGTGGTCGGGCGGCTGACGGCGCGGCGTCCGCGGTGATGTTCGATGGATCGATCGGCGGCTGGTAGCGGCGGCGGCGGTTGGCGCGGCGGCGGCGGTTGGCGGCGCTGGCCAGTGGCTGGCCGGGCGACGGCCGGGCGGTAGCGGCGGTGGTCCGCGCGATGTTTAGCTGGCTGACTGGGCGGCTGGGGCGGGCGGCCAAGGCGCTGGCGGCTGGAAGTAGCGGCGGCGGTCCGGCGGCGATGTTTAGGATCAGGCGGCTTTCGGGCGGCGGCCGCGGTGGCGGCGGCGGCGACGATGGTCGGGCGGCGGCAATCGATCGGCAGTGGGCCGGCAAAGCCGGGTGGTGGGCGGGCGGCGGGCGAAGAAAGCGGCAATGATGGCCGATTTTTTTCTTCTTCTTTTTTTTTCGTTCGAGCTACGTGCTGATAACGTGTTTGAGGAGAAAATAAAAGACAGTAAATCAATTGTATTGATAACAATGAATAGAGGGGCCTTTATATAGGCATTGTTGCTACCCAAAATATTATCCGGAGATAGATATTGCTGGAATGGATGGATAGCACACAAATGCAAGAGCACTTCCGTGAGAAAGATAAATAACACAAGATTTTCCGGGGTTGTTAGTCCCGGGCTTGAATGCTCTCGCGATATTATTAATACTAATATTCGGAGATACAAGTACTAATGTAAGAATACAATTACAATGAGTGTAAAGATTCTTGTTATCTTAGCTAGTGAGCGTGTAGATTGCCGGAAGAACCAGATTTGATGCTCTGTGAGTTCTTGTAACAAAGGAGATGAACAGTCGCGGCGGTGAGAGATCGACAGTCTCTCACGGCGAGTATTTAGCTGGATGCTTGGGCTCCTGGGCTTATGAATCTCTTGGAATCTATCTAGTGGAGACTTGCTGCCTCTGCTGATCGTCTTCTGGACGAGAGATTCCGAGAGAGAAGTCCTGAGATGGATTCCGGCGAGAAAGCAGGGAGCTTGATGGTATGTATGTTCTACTGTATTTCTGTTGTTGGTGAAATGAATTCCGAACCTTTTTCCAGTAGGAGGAGGCTCTCTATTTATAGGACTTTTGATATGCCGGGCGATCGCCTTTACTGCATTATAATAATAGGGCGATCGTCTTTTAGCACATGGGCTTGTTCCCTTAAAGTCTGCAGGAGTTGCTGGCAGTCAACCGCGCGGTCCAATGAGAAGCCTGCACGTGTCCTGAGTTGCTGTCACGGGTGGTCCCACTGACAACTTTCGGCGCGCCTGCCGGTAGGTGAGGTAGGTGACAGGGTGTGGTCAAAGGTCTTGTCTGTCAGCAAAAGATCTTGTCTGTCAGCGCCTTTTGTGGATCTGCACGTGGGTGCTGTTCTGAGATCCAATCCTCGATGACTTTGACGAGCGATCATCTCCGCTCGGGGCGTAGGTCGACCGTCCTCAGCTGGACATTAGAGTCGATCGCCTGATGCCAAAGGGCGATCGCCTTGGGAGTCGATCGCTAGGTACCTGATGGTGGTCTGATATCTTCGACTTGGCGAGATAGCCATAGTTTGACTGGTGTTGACTTGGTCGCTCGGCCTTATAGTCGATCGCCTGTCGGGATGAATAAATCTTGACACAACAATTGCCCCCCAGCTCGCTCCTATGTTGGAAACGTGGGGTGAGGTGGCTCTCTTGGCGATCGCTGAACTTTTGACGAGCGACTCTGTGTTTAACTGAACTGGCGATCGTCTTTGAGCTGATATACTCTGAATTTGGACGACCTGGTCGGTCGCTAAACTGCGCGGGAAAAGGCAATGGGCGTGGAAAAGTCTCCGCGCACGTGTCGGGCTTCTATTGGAGGATACCAACGGTCATTAATGACTCCTCGGCTGACGCGTCCTTGAAAAGACGCGTACGCGGGTCTCGAGGGAGTCAATTAATGCGACGTTTGGGGTCCGCCCCCTGAGATTCTCCCTTATTGCAAACGAGTCCCTGCCTTCTCCTATAAAAGGGCGCAGTGCTGCAGTCTTCGTCCTCACGCGCACTTACTAGAGAAAGAAGGACTTGCTGTCGATTTTTCTGAAGATCTTAGTGCCGATCGTCGTTCGATTTCACCTTCGGGTAAGAAAAATCCTTTTCTCCTTATCTTTCTTTGAGAATGGCCGGAACCTCATCATCACGTGGAGTGGGTACCAGTTCTGCCGCCGGGACATCGACTGTCCGGGAAGAACCTTCTTCCGTCTTCCACTGAGACGGCCCGAAGCTATTCGGGCCGGAATCGACCCTGCTGAAGTCGAGGCTTTATTTATCGATGCCGACGTTGCTATGGAGGCGGCTGCTGAAGAAAGACGTTCGCAGATAGAGAGAGATCTGGCGATTAGGGCCTACTGGGAGCAGCATAGTGCTTTCGGCCGGGCCTATAAGGCTTTTGCTGAGATAATGGAGAAGTTGGCCGGTCCGACTCCGAGATTCGATTTCTGGGGATACTCGGTCGCCTACCCTTATCAGCTTCCCAAACGGTCGCAGTACCGGGTTGCGCATCGATCTGGGTGGTCACTTGGCCAAATACGGAGTTCGACGACCAGGAAAGATCTGGCCGTCTGGAGGACGAGGTTTCATGTTCCTTCAGATGTGGACATGTTCGCGCCGGCGGAGAATGAGCGAGTCGATCAGCCTCCGATGGGTATGATCGCCGTGAATGAGGCGATTATGGAGGCCGGGCTGCGCTTCCCTCTATCCTTTGCTGTCTCCCACCTGCTGTCCGCTTGGAATGTGGCGCCACTTCAGCTGACGCCGAACGCTTGGCTCCAAATTATCTGCACTCTTACCCTTTTCGGCGGTCACCGCCTGTACCGCCTCCCATCGCCGTTGGAGATGAACCATTTGTTCAAGCTGACGGCTCAGAAAGGGTCGGTCGGCGGTTACCATATTCAGGGCCGATCTGGTCGGGTAATTCACGGAGTCCCGAATAAGATGCGGGGCGATCAGACGAAGTGGTTCTGGGTCGCCGGCAAGTGGAGGGCTTCTGCGAGCGACAATCCCTAGGGCGATCTGGAGATCCCTACTGAGTTTCGGGAGAGGAATCCCGGTAAGGGTTTAGACTCTCCCTTCGTTCGGATGCGTTTTGGACTGATCTAATTTGATTTCGGTTTTGCAGGTTTTCACATTCCGGCGGTCGAGGAGCTGCCTTTTGACTTCCTGGTTGTCTGGGAGCGGATAAGGAGCTTGTCGGACGACGACCTTGACGCTAACCGGATTAATAAGGAGAGTCGTTGGTTGTCGGCTCGGCTATTCCGTTTCCCGAGACATCTCTCGGTGCCAGGTATGGGTTTCTGCGACCTTCACTTTCTAGGCGATCGCCTTACTTGAGGAAAGTGTCTGACTGTTGGTCGATTGTCTTAACTGCAGAGGTTCGCTTTCCTCGCTTTTTGGAGCCCCCGCCGGAGATCGCCATGTCGAACCCTGGAGTTCTAGGCCGTCTCCGTCACAAGAAGTCATCTCGGGCCCCACCTGTTGCGTTGCCAATTGTTCCGGAGGTGGAACCTCGTGTGGAGCCGATCGTGGCCGAGGAGGGAGTTCCGGAGGAGGGGCTTCGAGCGAATCGTAAAAGGCCGAGGCCGGAAGAAACTTCGGTTCCTGCCCCTGGCAATGAGGTGCCGATCGTCGCGCCTCCGATCACCATTGTCGCTCCGGAGAATGAGCCGCCCTCTGCGGTTTTTATGCGGGAGATGGCGATCGCTGACGCCGAGACTCCTCGAGGGAAGCCGTATTTCGGTCGGGACCCCGAGAAGGCTGAGAGGTAGATTGCATTCTTGTGTTGAAACTTGCAATTGCGTAGGAGTTGTATTAACTTTGTTGTATTGATGTAGGATCCGTCGCACAGATCCGTCTTGTCCACCGATGGTCGTGGATTTCCTAGCGAGCCGATCTCCTCGCCAGTCTTGCGACATTCCTCCATACGCCGCCAAAGGCCGCTTCGCTCGCCGAAGGCCCGACGACCGATCTGGATGCGATCGCTCGCCGATCGGGAGTTCGATGCAGTCGTTCTCGCCTTTCTCTCCAGACGGCGACCATGGCCGCCTGTGCCGCCAGAGTTTGAGGGGCGGCCCTCCACTATTCGCCTGCAGGCGGATCTCGAGGCGGCTCGAAAAGAGAACGCCGAGTTTGCTGACAAGATCGTGGCGATGGAGAAGGACTCTCTGGAGGCAGCCAAGCGGGCGAGCCACGAGCTTGAGCTGGCGAAGAAGGAAACCGAGTTGTCTCGTCTGGTGGTTGACCGATTTCGGGACCAGATGCTGAATGCCGTCCGGGCGCAGAAGGTTGCTGAAGAGGAGGCCGATCGCCAGAAGGTGACGATCGCTCGGTTGACCAGCGAGCTGGCGGAGTCGAAAGAGAAGGTTGCTGCGAGGGAGGCCGAGCTCCAGGGGTCGCAACAGGCGATGGCGGAGCTGAAAGGAGAGGTAGAGGCGACCAAGGCCGATCCCTTTCAAAACTTGGAGTTTGTCAGCGAGTTCGCCTATTATTTGGCGTTCGCCGACTCGATCCGAGCAGCTAAGAAGGGAGGTTTGGAGGTCGGGCCTCTTGCTGAGAACTTCAAGGCGTATGCGTTGGAGCATCCTCTCCATTCAGCTTTCTCCTTGCCGATCTTGGATCTTGCGGACATCGGCGTGGATTTGAGCTGGTATCCGACTCCAGCCAATCTTGCACATCCCGACGCTCCGGAAGATGGGGGGACCGCACCGGATGCTGATGGCGAAGGCCAGGCAGGGGCCTGAGGCACTTCTTTTTGATGTTTTAGCTTATTTCCTTGTAATTTGTAGCTTTCTTTTGTAGCATTTAGGCCTTCGAGCGACCATGTACTCTGATCTTTTCAAGTAATGAAATGAACGTTTGAATTTCTGACTTATCACTTGAATGATGGTTATTTTTGAGTCTTTGTTTGACTTTGTACAAATGTGTGAGGAGAGATCGTTGCGAGGGTAGTTCCAAATGAATTGATAAACTCATAAAGATAACTTTTACAACAAATTCGATCGCTGCACAACATCTGAAAAAATGACGATCTCCGTATGTTGTTGAATAGGGACGATCGTCGTATAGGTAGTCCGCACTCTTTCCCCTTGTTTTTATTCGCTTAGTGGAAGTAAGAGGATGAAAATAATTCGTTGAGTGAGCGGTCTTCAACTTTGTCGAATCCTCGAGGACGGTCGTCCGTCTTGAGGAACCGTGCAGATCGCGGAGTTCGATGGACCGACTCCTTGATCATGTCTTGATGCGCGAAGACATTGAGTGTCTCGTGACTCACTTTATTATGAGGGTCCTCTGTTAGGCTGCGCCTCGCCTCGTATTTAAATGAAGGGCGTGCGGTCTCGGTCTAGAGGAGTCCTCGCGCGGGGCAGCGTCGGATGATTCAACTCCACGCCCGCGGCTTGTTTAGCTCTGCTTCCACCTCGGCCCACCATGAAGATGGCGAACCTCGACGGTGTACGTTGAGACGGGGGGTTGTGGCACGTCGCATTGTCCGGGTTCACCATGTTAGATGATGAACCTTTGAGGGCGAGCGATCGTGTCCACTGATTAACTTTGGAGGGCCTCAGACTACGCCGGCCTCGTATTTAAACGAAGGGCGGGCGATCTTGGCCCAAAGGGACCTTGCGTGGCCTAAGCAGTCGGTTCCATCGACCACCAGGACCATGGCTGCACTCTTCCACCTTGGATCGTCATGTAGATGCCGACCTTCGACAGTGTACGTTGTGCGGGGGAGGCGATCTCGTGCCTTAGTCCATCATGTTAGATGGTGAACTGTGGATGGCGGGCGAGTCCTCCAGTTTCTTAAATAAGGATGGAGATCGGGGAGACTTCCGAGGTTCCCTTCTCTTGATTAAAGCATGTAGAGGCGGTCGCCGAGGCTGATCCAGGGGTCGGCTCGTATGAGCTTTCCAGCCTGTTTTGTGTTCGACTCGGACGATCGTGTATAAAGATCGGTAGGGGCTTCGTCTAAGCCAATAAGATATCCAACTTGCCCTCCTCGAACAATCTCCAGAGCTGTTTGAGGAGGTCGCGGCATTGGTTGGTGCTGTGGCCGGGACTCTTATGGTAGGCACAATATTGATTGTTGTCCAGGTGACCGTGGTCCCTTATCGCCTTTGGCTTTTTTAGCTTTTCGTGCCCCTTGATGGCATAGAAAATATGTGCCGGAGTTCGGTTGAACGTATGGAGGAGATGGGCTTCCATGTCCTCGAAGGCCTTGAGATCTCCGGGTGGCTTGGCGATCGCCTTCTTTGCTTTGGCGATCGTCGTCTTTTGGACAGGAGGTGGCGTTTCCTCGCCTAGGTGGAGGGTGAGTAGCCTTTGCCTGGCCAGAAAGTTGGCAGCTTTAGCGCGGAAGATCGCGTAAGTTGGGGGAATATCCTTGGAGAGATGTCTAAACATGGGAGAGTGAGCGTGGAATCCCCCCATGACCGAAAAGAGAGCGAGCTCGTCACTGACGGGTTCGCCGGTGAGGATGATTTCGTCCACTCGGTCAATGTAATCTGCGTCGGTTTCGTCTTTCCCCTGCCTGATTTTCATCACGCGGTGGAGGCCTTCTGGTCTGACGACCTTATTGGCGAAGTATGACGTGAAGTCATTCGCCAGTTTCTTAAAGGAGGTGATTGATTGTGGTGGTAGTGAGACGTACCACCTATGGGTCAGCTCGCCCAATGTTAACGGGAAGATCCGGCACTTGGTTGCATCAGATGCCCCACACCTAGTCATGTAGATTCGGAATTTACTCAGGTGGGTTTCGGGGTCCGATCTCCCCTCATACAGAGGTGTTTTGGGAGGAGTGATCGTTGATTGTATGGGGGCAAGCTCGATGTGGACCGCGAGTGGCTCGGTCGGCCCGGTGATCTCTTTGCTGGCGCTTGCCCTAGTGTCCAAGAGTGCTTTCATCTCGTCGAGCTGGCGTTGTATAGCGGCCATCGCCGTGGCCTGGCTGCTCGCGGCTCGGCGCTCGGAGCGGGTGCCGAGGCGATTGAGTACTGATCCCCTGACGATCGGGACGGGCGTCAGATGACTGACCTGCGTTCGGCTGTGAGGTGGGTAGGCCGAACTCCTGGTGACGGATTCGGGTTCCGTCTTTTCGTGGTTGGAAACTGAATGCCCCGGTCGCCAGGATGGGTCGCGCCCCAAGCGATTGAATATGGATCCGTCCGGTCGTGCGAGAGCCTTTTGTCGCGAATTGGGGCTTTCTGACGATCGCTCGCTCAGTAGCCCGTTGAATTTCCGTTTTCCCATGCGGCGGACGATCGAGGGAGTTATCGCGGGCGACGCGCATGCTCTCCGTCGCTCCTCTAGGATGGCCATAGCCTCCTCGATTTGTTCCTCGGTTTGGAACTGATCGAGTGAGAGGTTGAGGCCATCTCTCGGATGCGGGATCGAGAGTCTCGCGTTGCTGCGGATTCCCCCTGTCGTTGGCTGGGGTTCAGACTGAACCGGGATATGGTGTCCGGCGGTTCGGAGAGCGGCTTTCTTCGATGTACCGGCGGATGTCATGATTCTGAAGGTTTTCTTTGAAGTGCAGTGAGTGTCACTTCAAGTATATGCCCCGAGAACAGTGAGTGTTCTTCGGAACGGTAGGAATAAAAATTTGAGGGTTTAGATGCCCTTCCTCTAGCGCCAATTGTTGCTACCCAAAATATTATCCGGAGATAGATATTGCTGGAATGGATGGATAGCACACAAATGCAAGAGCACTTCCGTGAGAAAGATAAATAACACAAGATTTGCCGGGGTTGTTAGTCCCGGGCTTGAATGCTCTCGCGAGATATTATTAATACTAATATTCGGGGATACAAGTACTAATGTAAGAATACAATTACAATGAGTGTAAAGATTCTTGTTATCTTAGCTAGTGAGCGTGTAGATTGCCTAAGAACCATTTGATCTTGTGTGAGTTCTTGTAACAAAGGAGATGAACAGTCGCGGCGGTGAGAGATCGACAGTCTCTCACGGCGAGTATTTAGTTGGATGCTTGGGCTCCTGGGCTTATGAATCTCTTGGAATCTGTCTAGTGGAGACTTGCTGCCTCTGCCGATCGTCTTCTGGACGAGAGATTCGGAGAGAGAAGTCCTGAGATGGATTCCGGCGAGAAAGCAGGGAGCTTGATGGTATGTATGTTCTACTGTATTTCTGTTGTTGGTGAAATGAATTCCGAACCTTTTTCCAGTAGGAGGAGGCTCTCTATTTATAGGACTTTTGATATGCCGGGCGATCGCCTTTACTGCATTATAATAATAGGGCGATCGTCTTTTAGCACATGGGCTTGTTCCCTTAAAGTCTGCAGGAGTTGCTGGCAGTCAACCACGCGGTCCAATGAGAAGCCTGCACGTGTCCTGAGTTGCTGTCACGGGTGGTCCCACTGACAACTTTCGGCGCGCCTGCCGGTAGGTGAGGTAGGTGACAGGGTGTGGTCAAAGGTCTTGTCTGTCAGCAAAAGATCTTGTCTGTCAGCGCCTTTTGTGGATCTACACGTGGGTGCTGTTCTGAGATCCAATCCTCGATGACTTTGACGGGCGATCATCTCCGCTCGGGGCGTAGGTCGACCGTCCTCAGCTGGACATTAGAGTCGATCGCCTGATGCCAAAGGGCGATCGCCTTGGGAGTCGATCGCTAGGTACCTGATGGTGGTCTGATATCTTCGACTTGGCGAGCTAGCCATAGTTTGACTGGTGTTGACTTGGTCGCTCGGCCTTATAGTCGATCGCCTGTCGGGATGAATAAATATTGACACAACAGGCATTACAAAGAGAGTCTTTCCATACATAGGATTCCTAGTTAAGGTAAGATATCTAACAGGATCCTACTACTTATGGAAGAGTCTAGAACCTTCCATAACTCTTATCCCCCTACAACTAGTATTAGGTAAGACACCAATACGGGAAGGATTTCCCGGAACAACCTTGACCAAAATAAAAATATAAAACAAAAAGAAAAAATATATTAATATTTCAAATGACATTTTTATCCTTAATATAATAACGAGATTGAAATCGTTACTATATACACATAACGATGTTAAATTAGTTATAGGTAAAAATAATAAAAATAATTTTGAATTGCCGTAGATATGAATTTTTAAAGTCGCTATGGTGTACACATAACGATATTAAAGTTGTTACTGATACAAATATTAAAAAATATTTTCCCTTACCTGATTATATTTAAACTTTATGTAATAAAGTTCTAAGTCGTTCCCGTGTATTCATAATGATATTTAAGTCATTCCCACTATCTGTAACGAGTTCTAATTCATTCCCATGTATCCACAACGGTATACAAATCGTTCATGTACTTTGCTATTTAATCTGTCCAAAACGATGTATAAGTCGTTTTTTCTTCTTGCATAACGAGATACCTCACTGGAGTGGAAATTGCCTATATTGACATCGTTATTGTAGTCATATAACGATATCGATCTCGTTACATTATATTTACAATAATGCCACTATATTATTTAAATTCAAAAATTGTATGATGTGGTGAAACATTTTATATCAATATGTAAATCGCTATAACGATTTCCAAGTCGTTTGCAATCTAAAAATCGTTATAGTGAGTAGATAACGAACCTAATATCGTTGGGATTGAAACCAAAACTATAACGATGCTCAAATAGTTTCTTTGATCAAATAACAACTTCGTGTTTAATCTTCTCTCGGGTTAAATGAATCCGTAACTATATCCAAATCGTGTTTTTAGAAAAAATACGAACTCGATATCGTTTTATTTAAATATGCACTAACACGTGTTGTAAACCGTTTCTTTGCTCAAGTAACGACTTGTATATCGTTCTTACAAATATTGATCAAAGTCATAACGTGTTCTTTATCGTTTTAATGGAAATCTTACGAACCCAATATCGTTTCAATATAATTTTAGTTATAACAAGATACATATCGTGTCTTCATATACAACACGAGTTGTTTATCGTTATGGATTAAAATTGATGATTTCATTGTTCTGTGCCATTCGTCACGACTCCTATATGTGTACACGAGTGAAAAATATCATACAAGGTGATTCAATAGAATTTCAAAATGATGATCAATCATTCAAGTTCTCAATTTCAATTTACATAATTTTACATTGAATAGTTGATCAAATCATGTCTATCTATTTGACAATCATTTAAAATGCGTTTGAATCACCTTTTATGATAATTCTTTCTTGTATACACATGTAGGAGTCATGACGGATGGCATGGAACAACCAAATCATCAATTTTAATCCATAACGAAAAACAACTCGCGCTCCATACAAAGACACGATATGTATCTCTGTATAACCAAAAATTATACTAAAACGATATTAGGCTTGTAAAATCTCCATTAAAATGATATACACCACGTTATGATCTTTGGTCAATATTGTTGAGGTTATTGGAGGAAGCGCTATGGCGAGTGTAAATAAAAATATTAAGCTTTAAAAATTATCGGTTAGGTATTATTTTTTTTTCCGAAGAACTCTATTTTGTAATTTGTAGAATAATTTCTATGACTTTATATTATAAAAGGTGTTCGATGGATTTTACATATTTGTGAATGTGAGGCAAATTATGCACCAAACAATTATGTTTGATATTTAACTTAAAGATTTTTACTTAGGCCTCAAACTACGATTTATTGTTGTGTTACAAAAGTATTCATTTATCTCTTTTATTAAAGAGTACTTTGATTTTTTATTAGACTCCAAAATTAGTTTTATTTACTAAACGATATTTCGTATAGAATTTAAAGATAGATATGATTGATCATTTCTTTTTATTTTTTAAAATTATATAACATGTCTTCTACAATACAACTTCTACAATGATAGATAAATTATCAGTCATTTCTAATTTTAATTTAATCTATTTTCAAATGTACTAGACCCTCTTATATGATACTTTTTTATCCATGTATACACTTAGTGCCCATTTCGGATGACAACCAACGGTTGAATTATCAATTTACGCCATAACAAAATTCATATCGTGTTATATATGAAGACACGATATGTAACTCGTTATAATTATATTTTATACTGAAACAATATTGGGTTCGTAAAATTTCTTCTAAAACGATATACAACACGTTATCATCAATGTTGTTTTTTTACAAAACGATGATCAAGTTGTTATTTTAGTGAACAAACAATTTGTAACTCGTGATAGATAAATTTTGACTGGAACGATCTCCGATTTTTATAATTTATAAAGAAACGATATAGGTATCGTTCTGTAATATCTCTACAAGGGAGCATATCGAACTTGAGGTCGTTACATGTTCACAGAAACGACTTGTAAATCGTTTTAGTTATATTCTCAATTAACACGATCCAGAATTCGTTATTTAAAGACTGTAACGATTTTTGATATAGAAACAACTTGAAAGTCGTTATAACGACTTAGACATCGTTGTTAGAATTCATACAATATGTTGGCATTATTATAAATATAATGTAACGATTTTGAATTCGTTATATCAATAGAATAACGATCCAAAAATCGTGTCCAAAAATACATTAAGGGTGTTTTAGTAATTGAATACATTATATAATCTATTATTTAAAAAAGGGGCTATATAAACAAAAAAATAAAAATTGAAGTCTTTTTAAACAAAAAAGGGGCTCCGATACCATTTATGTAACACCCCCAATCCACTCAGGGATATTACACGCCGTAGACCCTCTCCTCGAGGATCTACCAGGCTGATAACCAAAATGAAACATCTAATCATCGCCTTTAAGGCTAAAATGACTCAGTAGACCGATTTGGTCTTTCAATAATAACATACAACTCAAATCCAAACACATACCCACACAGGAGTCAAAACACAACCACACCCGTACAACGGGAAAAATATAGCAGCGAAAAATAAAGTACAACTGAATCAATAAATAATGTACGGTTCCTCTTGTGATTAGTATCGATCATCTATCATCATCCTTCGTGCTGACCCTGTGTTATGCTCCAAAACCTGAATGCAAAAATAGACATCCACCCCCCGAATACTCGGGGGTTAGCAAAACTCCACTGTTTTGCTAGTGCAAGTATAAAATACGAAAACGAGCCATACATATCATACTCCACGGAACATGTTAATCATAAACATACTTCCCGAGGTAAATCACTTGATCAAAATGGTTAAATCAAAAGATAGGTGTAAACCCGATATACATCTTGTAAAAACATTTTACGATCTCGGGAGTTTTGAAAATGATTAGGGACACAGCCCAAAAGTCATATTCCCAAAGCACAATTACGAAAACAACACACGGGGTCCACGACCCAATTCACAAAATACGGGGTCCAAGACCCAAATCATAAACCACAGGGTCTACGACCCAAATCATCAAACTCACATTCCTAAGGATTATTCGCGTCCCGTGCTAACAAGCCACGAACCTCAGATGCTCCCGCAGAACATACCCGAGTGAATAACCCAATAGGAAACCATACCAAATCACATGTCTTAGTAACAACAGTCACGTGACCACAAGCACAGATACATTCATAACCAAATCACAACCATAAGTTATCCCGGCATCGCGCTAACAAGCCACGAACCTCGGAGTCCCCGCAAGACATACCCGATGATAACCCCACAAGTTATCTCGGCATCGGGCTAACAAGCCACGAACCTCGGAGTCCCCACAAGACATACCCGGATTGGATAACCCTACGGTCACGCCGGACCCATACTAGCAAGTATGGATCCCGGAGATTCAACAATCCTACCCGGAGGCACATCACATACATCAAGCACACAACAATAATCACTTATCAAGCCAAACAACATTAAGCATCACAACCTCCTTTCAAGGAGTAACAACTAATATCACACACATTACGTTCTTACCGAACAAGTACACAATAACAATACGTAATCCCCGGCAAAGGATTACGGTCTATTAAACTCACTCGAAGTGATCATATTATCTTTCAACATACAAAACCAACACACATATTCCGAGAACACATATTCACGAAGTATACAAATTATCGTTGAAAGACAAAATTTGTCGAGAACATACCGATCCCTTCTTACGTTCATTAAACATTGGATTTCGCATAAAATCATTTATAAAAAATTATGCCAACGAAACATGAAATGTATGGGCAAGATACTTGCCTTAATAACCGCTATCAAACGCTCCGAAGAACACGGTTCGACCGAGAAGCTCGGACCCCGAAGAAGACAATGAACGGAGGGGTTCCGACTCGAGTTCTTCACAAGAATTCGACCCTAACAACATATAATCAATAAATCATCGATCATACGAGGAAGAATAATCGTAGAACGCCCAAAAACCCCTCTATGACATTTTACCGGACACCTTCAAGGCGTCGATCAAGAACTCGACCAAAACAACGAATCGATACGATCCAACCATGGAATAACAAGGTAAATGATATAATACATCTAAATAATCATCAATCCATCATAATCCTAAGTTAAATCGGATTAAACGGACGAAAACAACCAAAACACCCAAATTCCCCAAAACTAGATTTCTAGAAAATCTGACCTGATTCGGTAGATCGGAGGATGTTATAGGATGGATGATTGATGATATGAACTCCAAGACTTCATGGATTTATTGTCCAACAACAACTCTCCATGATTAACCAAGCTCCAGCCGCGGAAGAGAAGGAGAAGAAGGAGAAAAATGGCGAAAACCCATTGCGGGGCCTTAAATAGCCGATCGCACGGTGTGCAGCCCGGCCGAAGTGTGCCGCGGCACAGGGCCGAATCTGCCACCAGTGATCGGCAGTGTGCCGCGGCCCTGCCGGTCTGTGCCGCGGCACACGGTACAGGCTGCTCGGCCAAATCTGGAAAATGAGAGTGACTTAGCTAATTCGACCATAACTTCCTCGTCTGGACTCCGATTGACTCACCGTTTGAACCATTGGAAAGCTAACTCGATGATTTATAATATTGCAAAGATTCAGAATTTTTGGAGTTTCTAAAAATTAATGGTGATCTAACAAAGTCGAACTCATACGTGGAAAAGTCGCTAAAGAACACAGAATTCAACAGAACGACACCGAAACGAACTCGGATGACAAAAAGTGCAGAATAAAATATTCCCAGAATGACGAAACGGTCATGAGCGAGTCGTCAAAACGGACTTCCGCCAAAAAAAAGAAAATTACCGAAATTCGAAATTGCGGATATTACATTCTACCCTCCTTAAAAGAAGTTTCGTCCCGAAACTTAAAACAAGTAGGGAGGAGCGGTATCCCGCCAGGAAGACTCAACGAGTTACACAAGAAACGCGTAACTTACACCCAACGGCGAAACGTTACAAGCAACACAAGGGAATATACGGCGTGAAAACACGCTCCACGATGACCAACACAACGTCGCCGCTAGGGATATAATAAAACCAACAAATGACAAGCGTCATCAAACGGATAATATAGTCAAGTCAATTATCCGAACAATCACAAAACACAACGAACGAAAATCAATATGATTGACCACCCCAACGGTATGTCAATCAAAACGCGAGTCAATCGTTGAACAAATGCGGAATTCCGCCGCCCAAGCGTTGGAAGATGGAAAACGAGACTAATTTCCCGAACTTAAGGGAATTACGAAGGAGTCTGAACGTTCAACAATCACGAAACGAGGTCAACAAAAACCGAACAATCAATGATCGAACCACAACGATTGAGTCAACAAAAATCGAATAATCATGTTCGGATCACGAAAAACAATAAGGTTCAACCGACAACTCCGAAGTTCACATCTCGACTCGAGACAAAACATGATCCGGTGTGCACTCACATAAGATCCACAGGAAAGGGAATAGCAATTGAAAAGTCACAACGACAAACGAGTAATTCCGAAACAATACCACCCTCGTTCGATCAACAAAAGCAAGGGACAGGGGAAACTCAGAAAATGTCAACGAACATAAATGAGTCGACAAAGTCGAGAATACAGAAGTTCAAAATCCGATCCACTTCGAATAAAAGAACTAGTAGAACCAAATGATGTTACTTCCGAACATGGTTCACAAGAATCGAACCGAACTCGGAAAAGTCACAGCGATAACCAGGTCGACCCAAAACAAGATTACAGCTCGTTCGAACGATGAAACCGAAATACAGAACAAGTTCAGAAAGTATCAACGAACACGAGCGAGTCGATAGAATTGAGAAAGAGAAAATGCAGAAGCCAAAAATAATACGGGTATTATGTTCGACCTCTTCTAAAAGAAGTGTCGTCCCCGAAACTCACAACAACGAAATCAAGGTGACAACACAACAAGCAACCGACAGAAACATCCTTCAAAGGCCTCTCAAAGCCGATCCTGATATCTGTGCTGAAGCGCAAACTCCGAAAGTCTCGGTAGCCAATTCGCAAAACTGAATTCTGTGTCCCTCGAGTCCACACTTGAAATGTGTTACCGACGAGAAGGACAATTTACACGTGCATGCCCCGGCACATCACGGTTGAAACGCCTCGGCTCGGCATACCGAAAATACAATGGGGCATAACGTCGCAAAACAACATAGCGGAGATGCCAACTCAGCACAACAAGGTATCATAACACATATCATATACAACGATTACCATCGTAAAGTAATACACACACAAACACTACAGCAATGACGGTATCGTTCGGCGACCTTAACGGCCCGAACAATAACCAGCACACAATTACAAACATCATGAAACAATCACACATGTACACAAACGTACAAACCCAAGCTTTAACAGCTCACACAGGTGCGATAACACGCAAGCCGCCACGAAATGACAACATTAAAGATCGTCATCACATCTCCCACAAAGGGCTAACAAAATATATGCGTGGCGAACGACTTAACGTTCACACCACCAATTCAAACACAATTCGGAGGGCTAACACCCTAACAACAATACCAACATCATACACACCTTCTCCGACCACAAGCAGGAAATGATGGGTTTTAAAAACGAAAACCACCTTTTGGAAAAAAAAATTTAGAAAAATACCGTTGATCTTGAGTATCACCTTTCAAAAAAAGTACAAACGTGAAACATCGTTATCGAGACTTTGGAGAACCATTTCGCATTTGATAAAAAATGAGGACACTTTCTCTTAGTGAAAAACATTCAGAATATTCGACCCTCGGGTCTAAGTAAAAATGTTTTGAAAACATTGAAAATATCTCAAAACTTTTTGGTCCTCGAGGTAGAAGAATTTTGAAATATATTGTGGCACTAGTCATATAATCTACCATTTAAATCAAGAAGCCCAAATACGACCAACAACCACGAACTCCCCTCTCAAACACTTCGTTGTTGCTTGATCAGTTCTCAGCTTTTATTTGCACAAGGTGACCCGATATCTATCGACTTCCTCCGCTGCAATAAAATCACTTCTTTCCAAAAACGCTCCATAAATACGAGCGACCCCCATCAGGCCCGTTGGCGTGACTCATCAAACACCACTTATAATCTCTATTCCTGTTGCCTGCCATCTGAATCCCTCAAAATAAGGTGATTCTTGACTTATACATATTGTTTATAATTACTGTTTGGTGATTGTTGATCATCGTGACTGGCTAAAAGGCATGCTAAAGATTTATGGGCTTATTGGTGTTCTCATAACTAGAGTGCACCCTGGGTGTTTGATGAAATACCCAAGCTAACTTAAGTATCTCTATTTGTCTTAATAATTTATATAGTAGATTGTTATAACGATTGTAAGAAAGAAATTATGAAAACGATAAGAACACAAACAAATTACGTGGTTCACTAATGATGAGTTAGCTACGTCCACGGGCAGAAAAAAGGAACGATTATTATTACTGATAGGAGATTACAGATATTGATATTGTGTATTTCGGCTAGGTTACAAACCATCATTATCATGGGCGGATTCATGTTAGGGTATGGTAGTGCACGTGCACCACAAAAAAAAAATACAAAACGACGCCGTTTTAACAAAATGACGTCGTTTTGACGTTTTTCCAGTTAAAACGACGTCGTTTGACCCCTTTTCAGTTAAAACGACGTCGTTTTGGTTAAAACGACGTCATTTTAGTAGTTTTTAATTAAAAAAGTGAAAAATTTAGAAAAAAATTTTTGGTCGTCCGTTAACTTTTTTTTTTTGGTGCACCAGTTGTTTTCGGATGCTGGATCCGCCTATGATCATTATATAGGCAAGAATCCTAACCCTAAACCCTAATCGGACAGGCCAAAAAAATAGGCCCGAAACTGCAAATGAAGCCCAAAACGGTGCGTACCGAGAAATCCTCTTCACAGCCTGCCAATGTTCCTTTCCAGGATCACCCATAAACCGGCTGACAACATAGCATGCGCAAGATCAGGTCTAGTGCAGACCATAACATACATCAAACTCCCGACTGCACTAGCATAAGGAACTCGGGACATGTACTCCTTCTCCTCATCCGACTTAGGAGCAAAAACAACAGACAAATGAATATTGGAATAGGGCCGGAAAAAATACCGAAAATATCGAAATACCGAAAATATCGTATCGAAAAATATCGAAAATATCGAAATTTTCGGTTTACCAATTTTTTCGGTACGGTATGATACCGTTATCGGTATTTTCGGTACGGTAACGATATGAGCTTTTGAAATTTTCGATATACCGAGGTATACCGAAAATTTTCGATATATGGATTTTTTTTCGACATATACCGAAAAATTTTCGATATACCGAAAGGTATATCGAAATTTTTCAGTATACCAAACTCTTTATAATATGTTGAATTTTTTTTATACATCTTAAAATTTTCGGTATACCGCAGAAGTTTCGATATACCGAAAAATCAACGGTATACCGACTTGATTTCGGTATACCGATATTTCGGTACAATAACGGTATGTAAATATGTCATACCGAAATTTTCGGTATACCGGTTTTCGGTATACCAAAATTTCGGTATGGTAACGGTATGATTTTTATCATACCGAAAATTTCGGTACGGTATACGATATGGATGATAATTTTCGGTATACCATAACCACCCCTAATTGGAAGCACTCGGAGTATCTATAGGTTATGCTGTAGACATGCCAAAACGAGACAATATCCTCTCAATGTAAGTCTTTTGTGATAGAAAGAGCTTCTTCCGACTTGTGTCTCTATAGATCTCCATCCCCAAAATTTTCTTAGCAGCTCCCAAATCCTTCATCTCAAACTCAGCACTGAGAAGACCTTTCAACTTCTGAATATCCGACTTGTTCTTGGACGCAATCAACATATCATTGACATACAGGACCAAATAGATGAACGTACCATCCTCCAGCTTGTTGTGATACACACAACTATCATACGGACTCCTCTCATAGCCGAGCCCTGTCATATACCTGTCAAACCTCTTGTACCACTGCCTCGGCGACTGTTTCAGCCCATACAAAGACTTCTTCATTTTGTAACATACTCTTCCTTTCCCGGAACTTGGAAACCATCTGGCTGAGTCATGTAGATATCCTTATGTAATGCTCCATGTAGGAAAGCCGTCTTCACATCAAGTTGCTCAAACTCCAAATCCTGATGTGCAACCATATGTAGTATCACCCTAATAGAATTATGTCTAACCACCGGTTAGAAAATCTCATCGTAGTCAATTCCCTCCTCCTGATGAAATCCTCTAGCAACAACTTGGGCTTTATACTTGACATCCTCATCAGCTGAAATCTCTTCATTCTTCTTAAAGACCCATTTGCAAGTAATTATCTTTCTATCCGGAGGCCATTTGACTAAATCCCAAGTCATATTCTTATGAAGTGACTCCATCTCCTCTCCCATCGCTGCAAGCCATTGAGTGCCTTCCGAACATGTAACCGCTTCCTTAAAAGTAGATGGATCAGGGGAATCCACCTCTTCAGCAACCTGAAGTGCAAAACCCACCATATCCTCAAAACCATACCGCTTCGGGGCTTCAACTCTAGTCCTTCTAGTTCGATCACGAGCTAAACTGTACAGCTTAGGTGTTTGAGTTTCTGGTGGCATCTCAACCGACTCAGATTCAGCATGGACGTGTTGATCTTCATCCTTTTGTAGCCCCACCTGTTTATCAACACTACAACTTCCAGATGCAATAATAGACTTCACAGTGGGGTTAAACACAGAATTCTCATCAAAGATCACGTTTCTACTCAGAATAACCCTACTCTCAGATGGGGACCAAATTCTGCACCCCTTAACACCACTCCCATAACCAACGAAAACTCCCTTCTTGGCTCTCGGCTCCAGTTTACCCTCTTTCACATGATAATAAACAGTACAACCAAAAACTCTCAAGTTAGAGTAATCACCAGAGTTACCAGACCACACCTCGTAAGGCGTTTTGAGATTGATGCCAGTGTGAGGTCCACGGTTTATCAAGTAACATGCTGTATTAACTGCTTCTCCCCCAAATCGACAAGCTAATCCAACATTTGAGTGCATCGGGCTCTCTCCATAAGTGTCTAATTCATGCGTCCTGCCACACCGTTCTGCTGAGGTGTCTCTCTAATAGTACGATGCCTAGCAATCCATTCATCCTTGCAGAACTCATCAAATTCAGACGAACAAAATTCCAAACCATTATCTGTTCGAAGCCTCTTGATCTTTTTCTCAGTCTGATTCTCAACTAACGCCTTCCACTGCTTGAAATTCTTGAAAGCTTCGCTCTTATGCTTCATTAAAAATACCCAAGTCATCCTTGAGTAATCATCAGTCATAGACACGAAATAGCTATGACGTCCAATAGATTCCAATCGTGAAGGACCCCAACAATCAGAATGAATGTAATCCAGAGTGCCTTTCGTCCTACGAACAGCCTTTGGGAACTTGCTTCGGTGAAGCTTCCCGAATATACAGTGTTCGCAGAAGTCAAGGCCAGTGACTTTATGACCTTCGACAGAGTTTGCATCCGACGTTCACTCATGTGACCAAGTCTCATATGCCATAACTTGGTCATGTCATCCTTGTGAACTTTCGACGATGCGACAGCAGCAGAACCAATTAACGTAGAACCTTGCAAGAAATACAAGGTACCATGCTCCTTCCGTACACCTTTCAGTATCACATCCGAACCCTTGCAATCACCCAACATACGAACCCTTGCAATCACCCAGAACTCCTTTTTTACCTTCGAAAGTGAAACCCTTCTTGTCCAAGACACTAAGTGATATTAGATTCTTTGTCATCAAAGGAACATGCCTAACATCGTTTGATGTGCAGAATCTACCATCATGTGTTCGTAGTTTAATTGAGCCGATCCCAACTACCTTGCAAATAAGACTGGTGGCTGTGGAAATAATGCCTCCTTCTATTTGCTCATAAGTCCCAAACCATTCTCTACAAGGATATATATGATAGGACGCCCCATAGTCGAGAATCCCCACTTCATTAAAGTTTGTGTGTCCACCAACAACTAGGGCAATATCCTCCTCGAATTTGGCGTCACCAACTTCTGCCACAGCATCAGTACCTGCATCCCGTTCCTGCTTCTTCTTCCTCTTCGGACAATCCTTTTTCCAGTGCCCAGACTCCTTGCAATAGTTGCATATATCTTCTGCCTTGGGAATTTCTTCTTATTTCAGGATTTAGAGTGCCCCTTACTATCGCTGGCTACAAGCCCAACAGCCTGACTGTCATTACCAGACAGTGCCCCTTGATCTGCCATAAACTGGAGCTATTCCTCCCGGTGAATTTATCGACCTTCACGTTCAACCCAGACATCTTTCCTACCAGAATGCGGAAGAAACCCTAATCGGTCTCCGATACCAGTTTGTTATAACGATTGTAAGAAAGAAATTATGAAAAGCGATAAGAACACAAACAAATTACGTGGTTCACTAACGATGAGTTAGCTACGTCCACAAGCAGAACAGAGGAACGATTATTATTACTGATAGGAGATTACAGAGATTGATATTGTGTATTTCGGCTAGGTTACAAACCATCATTATATAGGCAAGAATCCTAACCCTAAACCCTAATCGGACAGGCAAAAAAAACAGGCCCAAAACTGCAAACGAATCCCAAAACGGTATATACCGTAATGGCCTGGGGCGTTGCCCCCGAACCCCCATCGGGGACCACTTCGCGTCCCCAAACCCCTAGACCGGGGCACTTCGCCCCGTGGACCCCCGACTCGCTGACCGGTTAGCGAGTCCCCATACAACTCTGCGTACCGGGAGTTCAAGACATCCCAACATAGAAATTACTCAATTTTGATCGGGAATCACCAAAATGAACGATTCAATTCCGTTCGGCGTTCGGTTTGATATTAGCCAATGTACACCTAAATCAGCATGTGTTATAAAGTGCACGCACCGTTGAGTGGATAATTAAATTTTGCTTATTCTTTTCGAATATATGAAATTCAGGTAAAAATTTGTAAATGCTAATTTAAAATATTATAAAAACCCAACAAACTAAAAAGCGGCTCAATAGTTTAGTCCTTGTGAATCAAAATTATTAATCAATGAGGTCCGACAATGATACTTTTCAGTATTGATTGATACCTTACAAGTTGCTGGATAATTCTGAAACTCAGTGAAAGTACCATTTCTAATACTGAAAAATGCAATTTAAAATACCGGAAAGTATCATCGTCAGACTGTATGATATAATCAGATACAAATTATGTCTTAATAGATAGAAAACAACAGAGCATAAAATTGTTCTTTTGAGGCCTCATAAAACTTAAAGACTGTAATGGTTTATTATAATTCCGATAACATATTGAGAACGAGTTTGAAAATAAATATCAAGACAAAAGCATTTTTAAGTATCCAATATATGTCTTATCTCGTGGCCAATAGCTTTAGAAATATAAGAGAGTCGTTACAAATTCTAAGATTGATTGATCTTATTGGTAGAAACATATGTTGTGGCAGAGGGTCAATAGAAGTATACTTTTTTATCCCTGGTCTTTTATACCAGTGGAACTGTACTTTATCTTCTTACTATCATTTTCATCATTACTTATTACAATATTTAGATTTATTTATAATAAAATTACTCAAAGACCTGTATTTAAAAAAAAGGAAGACTTCATACTCACATATCATCATCATCATACATAGTAGAACCTAAAGGATAAAACAGGAAGGAAAACAGTAGAGAACTTAGGGCTTGTTTATTTTTTACTTAATCAGCTTAATGCTTAATCAGCTTAATCGATCAGCTATATTTTGATGTTTACTTTCTACTTAATGATCTTAATAATGTCTTTTTCATTAAAGACTTTTGGGGTGTCTTACCATTTAAGACGTAAATACTTGCAATATACCAAAATTACCCTCTTTAATTATAAAAGAATTGAGTATATATAGTATAAATTATCATATAATCTTAATTATAATTGAGTATATATAGTATAAATTTAAAATATATATTAATATTATACATTTAAAATTCATAAAATATAAGCTATTTATTGATAAAAAAATTAATATAACTATATATATTAAAATATAACTTAATATATTTATAAAAATATTGTCTGATTATTTAAATATACCTGAAAATTATAATATGATTTATGAATATATATATATATACATATTATAATATAAATTAAAATATATATTATTTTATATTATATAAATTGATTTTTTATATTGACTATTAAAAAAATTAATATAACTATATATGATAAAATATAACTTAATATATTTATAAAAATATTGTCTGATTATTTACATATACCTAAAAATTATAATATAATTTATGAATATATATTATAATATAAATTAAAATATATATTATGTTATATTATATAAATTGATTTTTTCTATTGACTATTAAAAAAATAATATAACTATATATTAAAATATAACTTAATATATTTATAAAAATATTGTCTAATTATTTAAATATATCTGAAAATTATAATATAATTTATGAATATATATTATAATATAAATTAAAATATATATTTTGTTATATTATTTAAATTGATTTTTATATTGACTATTAAAAAATTAATATAACTATATATTAAAATATAACTTAATGTATTTATAAAAATATTGTTTGATTATTTAAATATATCTGAAAATTATAATATGATTTATGAATATATATTATAATATATATTATGTTATATTATTTAAATTGATTTTTTTATATTGACCATTAAAAAATTAATATAACTATATATATATTAAAATATAACTTAATATATTTATAAAATATTGTCTGATTATTTAAATATACCTGAAAATTATAATATGATTTATGAATATATATTATAATATAAATTAAAATAAATATTATGTCATATAATTTAAATTGATTATATAAACTAAAATGCTCAATCCGTCCTTTATCAAAAAGGACTTAATTCATATTGAGGGGTAAAATGGTCATTTCTGTCATTCAGATAGTTCATTCAGAAAAGAAAGAAACAACAGGATATTTTTTCAAATCAGACAGATTAATCCACTCAGACAGCTTAATCCATTCAGGTATTAATGGAAAAAAAGTAAACAGCCCCTTAGTGATCTAACTCAACGAATTAAAGGAACAAAAATAAAAAAATAGCACAAAACATGTAGAATATGATTTACGATTTAGCATTTTAAGTAGTGACGAATATCAGTGAATAATCCCATGTGAGGTTATTTTTCTTAATTCAGCAAGCTCAGTCTCCCGCCTTATCCTCTGAGACGTTTCGCCTTCTTCTCTTTTCATTAGGTTTTCTTCAAACCTCATCTGATCTCCCTGGAAATGGACATTCCGCAGTAACGGACTCGTGGATGCAGGACTCGGCGAGTCGTGAGTACGTGGAGAACCCAACAAGAAATTCGGTGGACTTTGTTGGTAGTTTCCACGTGGTGAATGCATGCATTCACCACAAAAGCCATCATCTCTTTCGTTCATTTTGACTGTCCTAAAAGTGTGCGAGCTCAAATCCTTGTTGTCGAACTTGTGTAATAACATGACAAATTTGGTCCACATTGTTGACTCAGGATCAGAGATCTCTTTTATGGCATTCCAGTTTTCGCGTAGGAATCTAATCACATAGATCGTAAAAGCTAAAATCCCAACTATTCCGACGATGGAGAAGAGTCCCCAGAAGCTAGCTAGTCCAAGGCTTTTAAACGGATATAAATCGGATTCCGGACATGTTATCGTATTATCCCCCAACCATTTTTTCTCAATCTCCACCATCTTTTGACTCTCGGTGACGTTTAAAATCGCTCTCGAGACATCGGGTACTAGAGGAGAACCGATTGGGAAGACCTGCAAATTAGAAAAAAATAAAGAGAGTTCAGAAATAAAACACAAGAAAGTCGATGTAAAAAAACAATTTATGAAGATGTGATTACAAATAATACACTTCAATTCTGAGTTTAGTTACAATAAAAAACAGCTTTTTTTTTTTTTTAAAAAAGGTTAATTAGAAAAGCTACCACTGAGGTTTAGTCTAATTACAGAGAACCCCGTTTATCTCTTAAAACTACAAATAACCCCTTGAGGTTGCATGTATCTTACAAATAATGTTCTCCTCTTAAGGGTGTAACTCTTACTGAAGAGAGAGTATTTATAATCTTTTAAGAATAATTATAAAAACTACCCGAGGTTTAGCATATTTACAAAAAATAACTCTTGACTTATTCTGAGGGTGCACTTCTGTAGGACTAAAATAAATATTAAGGGGTTATTCGTAATTTTGGAAGGTAATTGAGTATTTTTGGTAAGTATGATAAACCTCAGGGGTAGGTTTTGTAATAATCCCGGAAATCGGTAAAGTCTGGGTTCCATTTCAAAACCAATTGGTAATGAGAGGAGTACCCGGAATCTTTATATATTGAAGGCAATGCTTGTATTTATCCGATGAGGGATTAATGCTTCACTACGCCCCCCTCACGTGTAGCCGAACCCAAGGCGTACACCGTTGACTCTTTGACTGGGCTGAGGTGGAGCTAGGTCATCGTGGGCTGTTGGGCGCGCATATGTAGAGAAATTGCTTCCATACCGTGTTGAAGTATGGGGTTCCATCTCAAAACCAATTGTCAATGAGAGTAGTCCATAATTCTTATATATTCAAGATTTGTGTTTACCCGATGTGGGATTAATGTTTCAACAATAAAAAAAGCCACTAAGAAAAATAAGATGAGAGTATTTGTTAAGTAAATAAAGCTCTCAGATGGGTGTTTGTAAAACCTTAAGGGGGCAATTTCGAAAAATAACTGGAATTCTTTGTAATTTGACTATAATTCATGGGTAGCTTTTGTAATTTACCATTTTATGGAAGGAAATAGAGGAGGAGAGCGAGAGGAAGGTCACATACGAAGCCGAAACCATTAGCCTTATACATAGGTCCAGCCGTGGTGTATTTTGAACCGTATTTGCCTAAAAACAGCTTTATATATGGGATCTCATGAAAAGCAGCACCTATGCCACCATTTTTACTCCCTTTGGAGAGAAATTCATCCAGTTGCTCCATTGAAGTGAACTCTTTGAGTCGCGACTCGTCAACCTTCATGTTCTTAAGAAATCCCAGAACAAATGATCCTTGCATGTAGCCTACATTCTCATTGGTTTTGATAAGCTCACTAACATCCTTAAGCTTTGGCTGCAACTTTTGAACAGTTAACATAGATGCAAGACTGGCGGTATAGCTTTGCGTTAGTATAAGTACCACCAAGAACCATATAATCAGCACAAACCTCGCCAAGTTGCTCACAACTCTCTCCTCTGCGAAACAAAAGCAAATGTCCAATGTTAGAAATATTTGCACATGCTATTAATACTTATCCATAAACCAAGGGAATGTTGGCAAACACTGGAAAAAGCGATACTCAGTTTCTAGGGGGTGAAATACACTCATTTTTTCACCTAGAATCTGAGAATCATTTGTTTAATATGTTTTGTAATGTTTCCAAACACTACCTACGTTGATTTTAAGGCTTCAATATCTTATCACATGATTTTGGGCTAATTACAAAAACTACTCCTGAAATTTTGCCTAAGTATGATAAACCCCACTTATCTTTCAAGTTACATATAACCTCTTGAGGATTATAATTGTATGGATGTTACAACATTCCCTCTTGACCCCACTTAAGGGAGCACTTTTGTAAGACATGCAAACCACAGGGGGTCATTTATAATTTTGAAAATTAACTCGGGTTCTGTAAAGAAAAAGGGTCCACAACCTTCCCCTTGCATTTATGCAAAGAGACTGTTCCCACGACTCGAACTCGTGAACTGTAGGTCACCAATGGAGCAACTCACTGATGCGCCAGCTGCCAAGGCTCGCCTCTAACTGCTCTCTCTCTCTCTCTCTCCCCCTCTCTCTCCTCCCTCCCTCCCTCCCTCCCTCGGGGGTAATCAGGCTAAACCTTGGGGGATAATTTTTGTAACTGTCCACATGATTTATAAAATATCAATTAGCCCAAAACCTGGCCCTTAAGATTTTCTCAAACGTTACAGTAGGAAAAAGGACTTGGAAAGTAATTTAGAAGATGAAAGCTGGCTTACTGTGAGAAAAGACCATAGTTGAGAAGGCAAACCAGAATATCATGCCTACTTGATACCAGAAGGGTCCCCTGAAATCTTCATTTATTCGATGCTCAAGAATCCAAATCAGAACCCCAATGAATACAATTGAGCCAAAGGTTGTCAACCACAGCTCCCAAGTCAATGGCTTCACAAATAACCATGTATTTTTGCGTTTGTCGTCCTGGATCGGCACAACCATTGAAATACCAGACTCTGTGTACGGCAGAGTGAAGTCAATGTACTGTGACCTGTTTCCTACGACAGTTACATCTCCAGCTGCTGCGTCAAAGTTCTGTTCGTTGGTCAGCAAAAAACGGTTAGGTAGTACAACCCTTTGCGTGGAGAATAGGACTTACAGCATCTTGCTCTAAATTGTTGAAAGGGATAGTTACAAGTGTTGGCCCTTAGGTTTGGTGTGTTTATTAAAAATCCAACTAAACTTTGAGAACTACAGAGACCACCTTTAGCTTTGATTCTTCTCATATTGTACCCCATTTTTACAATTTCACACCTCAGATTTTTAAAATACTGCAAATAGTCCAAATTTTTGGTCTGGTTATTTGTAATATTCCGTGAAATTGGGGGATGTAAATATAAAATATATATAAAAAGTTGGGGTTATTTTTAATATGTAGAAAAAAATAAAGGGTATACTTGTAATAATATTTGATGATATCAGCATTTTTTGTTAGCTCGACTAGGACAACTGCAAAATATAAGACATATGAAGTTTTTATTTAGCCAAACATGAACATTGTATTTGTAATATTTTGAAAAGTTGAGGGATGTAAATATAAATATCGACAAAAAGTTGGGTGATTTGTAATATTAAAAAAAAGGGTGTAACTGGAATAATGTTTGCTGACACCAGCAATTTCCATTAGCTCCATTAGTGGCAGCACAGATGTAACCTTAAAACTTGAGAGTGTTTTTTGTAGTTTTTTCCATTTGGCCAAACATGCAGGTAGGTTTTGTAATTATCCGTTTGATTGATTTTTTTATAGGCAAAGGGAGAGATACTTACCCCAAGGTATACTTGATAGGTGAATTCATTGTAATCCCCAGCCATCTTGTGATCAGGTGTTTCAAACGGAATGTATTCGTATGGCACGCCATACGGTAGTGCATCCATTACTGCATCAAAAACATCTATGCAATATCCTTCCACTTCTGTTAAACCGTCCGAATTCGAAGTGACACGTACGAACTCCGTGAAACCCTCCTTCACAGGAACTCCTACCCTCAGTCTCTTCCCATTGGTCGGAATAACCCACCCCTTGGGCGGCGTAGATGGATCGCCTGGCCATATTATGGATCCAAGGTTGGATTTTGAAGTGGAGTACCTGCTTTCTCTCGGAACTGTGAAATTTAATTCTTTCACAATCCCATTCTCTTTCGTCCAATATCCTATGACTCGAGCACCAGGCCCCACCATGTTGATTATCTCGTAAGGTGGCGCTTGGAGTTGGCCGTCGACTAATTCGAAGTCACCTGAGAGGCCTTTGAACGAGATAGTCGATAAGGCTTGAATAAGCCCTCGTCCACTGTCAGATTTTCCAAATGCTTCAAGGTCCGTAGAATTTCTAGGCACGTTCGCCTCTTTATACGTCGGACTTGTTAGGATCGCATCTTCTGCTGCCGTGGCTAGTGAAATTGCCGCGTCATAAGCCCATAAACCAAAAATGTCGAAATCTGGGATAATCGCTTTCGGGCTGCTATTCCGTACCCTTCTCTTGAAACGAACCGTGAAATCCTCAAGCTCTTTTGTCTTTGGAACATAAGGCTTCACTCCTATTACTCCCATCATGGACTCGACAACTGAACGGTCCATTGAACTTAATTCATTCGTGATGCCGTCTGTTACTATCCACGCGTATTCCCGGCTCATCATCCCTAGTTGTTTTGCTTTGGCAAAAAGGCGGGAAGCAAGTGGGCCCAACATGTGGACCACGAAAACTCTGGTTTGCATGGTCATCAACTTGTAGAGCTCGGCGGATATTTGGTCGTCTGTTGCTAGTTGGGAAATGACGCTTCTGTAAGGGACGCGGGCGTTTATTTTTTCCAAGGCGTCTGTGAGGAAAGGCATAATCCCTTCTCCAAATTCATTGTCCACGTAGATGGGGACGACTTCCCGCCATCCGAAGGCTTTGACGATTGCAGCGACGGCGTTGACTTGGGAAGAGTCGTTTAGGGTCGCCCGGATGAAATAGGGACTCTCTAGTGACGAGAGGGAAGGACTTGTGGATGAGAAAGTGATTACGGGAACTTGAGCTTTGCCCCCGAGTGCAATGAGGAAGCTTGCTTGTTCCGAGTACATGGGTCCTATGATGGCTTGAACTCGGACGTTCTTGAGCAGGTCTAGGGCTGCACTTTTTTTTTTTTCACGTGGTGCAAGAAAATTCAGTTCATGCAACGAATATTTTCTTGACAATTCAAGTACTTTTCTTCTTTTTTTCTTTTATTTTTTTTTTAAAAAAAAGAGTATAGTGATTCTCTAGTGTGTGACTGTGTGTGTGAAGGCTGAGTACCTGCAGCAGCTGCTCCAACAGAATCACCTTTAGAATCCCGGTTGGTGAGAACCAGCCTAGTCCTGTAATGATCATGATTGGCATAGAAATCCGAGAGCGCCATTGATATGCAGGTCAGTGTCATCTCTGCATAATCATCCATGTCTAGCACCACCCCGACTTTTACGGGGATAATAGTCCCGGCTGCCCCCATTTTTGTTGTGGAAATGTTTAACAAGAAGAAGGAGAGATACAAAATGGGATGAATTGATGTTTTCTTCTCCATATTTATTCGCTAAGTTTTACTGTTTTGGGACCTTGAGGAGTGTGATCATGGGTTTTAAGCTTTTGGGCACCATACCAAGAGACACTTCATGTACATAAACATAAGGAAGAGTTTACATGTTTGAAATATCAACTGTCATCTCTGAAATATATATATATCAGACGAAAATAGATTTTTAAGTAATAAATAGAAGTAGATATGCGTCATTAATTTTTTTGTGATCTACTGTGTAGATTAATTTATGCAAAAATATATGTATTTCATGTATCAGAATGTCAATGCATTAAAATTATGTATTATATGCATCAAAATGTTGATATATTAAATTAACGCATATCATATATAAGTTTTCGTGAGAATAAATATTGGTAGTCTATTTTCATATTTAAACTAAATTCATTTCTATTTTTTTAACTTAAACGAATAAATTATAAATTTAGTTGTAGAAACTAAAAAATACAACTCATGGTTAGGGGGCTATGCGATGTGTGTTGCATATATTTTATTATGTTTTAGTCTACGTTGTGAAGTCAAATGAATTATTTTACGTGCAATTACATGAATATTCTTTTTAGTTGATTATTTTTCGGTCATAAAACATTTTGTTTTCGTTGTACAATAGTAGAGTCCACTTGAAAATAAAATATTGTGATTTAGTTCATTTTATATAATATTTTCAAATTAATATTGTTGTTTGTAGTTCATCGAACAAAAAAGTCAAAATAATAAGAATATATAATTCAAAAAGAGTTGTATTTCTATTAAAATATTAAAAATTATACATTCATTAAAATAAACGATGTAAGTGGCCCCCACGGAATTTAAGTTACCAGATTGACTAATTCAAATGGAAGAAAAAGCAAATAGGTACGAATAGCGGATGCCCGTTCAATCACGGGCAATCACGGGCAGAGGCTCACCGCGTGTTGACTTTGACTACATCCTACAAAGAAGTAAAGACCTTACTTACACTTACAGGCCCACTATCTCTTCCTATATGGCAAATTAGACCAATGTGTCGAGGGCTTTTTCATCCATCACCCGGTAAGGGGGGTGGCAACGGGGGCGGGTAGGGCACGGTGAAGGTGTACCCGGGCGGTGAACACCGCCGCCACTCACCTGGGTAAGGATCGGCTAAGGAGTGAGCGGGTATATTCCCCGCATGAAGGTAGATGGCTTGTGGCATGGGACGCTCCTCCAACGATCAAAAATCCGACCGTTTAATATTATTTTTTTTTTTTTCCTTTTCATTTCCTATATATACATAACTCTTATTTTTACATATCTCACTCTTAAACATATATATCTTCTTCATCTTAACACTTTTATTTTACAAATTTTATAGTTTTATCATGGATCCTCGTAAATCCAAAGCCGGTTCTTCATCATCAAGGGGACGTGCACGTTCCGGTGTTCAATCACCACGCCCGGCACGCGGTGGGACGAATTGCCTCCGTGTTCAATCACAACCGGCCCGACGCTCCTAAGAATGACTCAACAACCACAATATTATACACCGTCAATGACTTCTCCGCCATACTATCAACAACCACAATATTATCAACCACCACCACCTATGAATCCTTCTGATTACGGTCCCGATTTCAACGCGTTCGAGTACCGTGACGCTCCACCGCGGCGTGAACCAAGTGTCGAACGACAACTACCGATATATGGCGTGGATGATGAAGATGATGACATTGCTAGTCCCAAACGCAACTCCCAATCGGTATTGTATTTAAAAATTTTTATTTGTTACGTTACACTTTTATTTGTTAGAATATTGTAAATAAAAATTTTTATTTGTTACGTTACACTTTTATTTGTTAGAATATTGTAAATAAAAATTTTTATTTGTTACGTTACACTTTTATGTGTTCGTATATTGTACATAAAAATTTTTATTTGTTACGTTACACTTTTATTTGTTAGAATATTGTAAATAAAAATTTTTATTTGTTACGTTACACTTTTATTTGTTAGAATATTGTAAATAAAAATTTTTATTTGTTACGTTACACTTTTATTTGTTAGAATATTGTAAATAAAAATTTTTATTTGTTACGTTACACTTTTATTTGTTAGAATATTGTAAATAAAAATTTTTATTTGTTACGTTACACTTTTATTTGTTAGAATATTGTAAATAAAAAATTTTATTTGTTACGTTACACTTTTATTTGTTAGAAGCTCAAGAAGTTCAAGAAGCTCAAGAAGTTGAAGAAGTTGAAGAAGTTCAAGTGCAAAGAAGAAGAATGCCGAATAGATCGGAAAGGAAAGCTTGGACGCCGGTCGAAGAGGTGGCGTTGGCACAAGCTTGGGTTCAAATCTCGACATGTAAGACAGTCGGAAATGAACAAAGTAGAGAAGGTTTTTGGAAAAGAATTCTTGAGCATTTCAGGGCAAACATTGGAGACACTCCTCGTACGACTCACGGCTTGAACACAAAGTGGAAAAGTTTGAACGCCGAAATGGGTGTCTTTAATGGGTTGTGGATCCAACAAGTAATTTTTCTAATTATATACTTTTTACATATTTTTAGTTGATATTTTGTAGTTTTTACATTGTCAATTTTTATTAGTCACATATTAATTTTTAGTTTTATAATTGTAGAATCGTCTTCGCGAGAGTGGTTGTGCCGATATTGACGTCATGACAAATGCATTGGCCGATTACCAAACCAAACATGACAACAAGGTGTTTGGTCATATCGACGCATGACAGGTTGTTAGGAAGGAAGATAAATGGTTGGAACAACCGGATATAGCGCAAGGATCTTCGTCTCATTCCGACAAACGAAGAAAGTCGGCGGAATCCGGCTACTACGAGACCGCAAGTAATGATGACTTTGTGATTCCGGATCTCAATGACGACACGATGCCTCGCATTCAAAAAAGAAAGGGCAAAAAGGTCGATACCGATACGTCGTCAAAGGGTAGTGTTCATATGAGCTTCGAAGATTACACATCATCGAAAAAGAAATATTGTCGAAGAGGGCGAGATTAAAAATAAAAAGATGAGATGACCGAAAAGATGATGGAGACAAAAATCCGTATCATGGAAGAAAAGGCCAAGTTTAGGGCGTTGAAAGTATATCAAACACCGCACGATCACATAACCGATCCGGATATATTAGAGACGGTTCTTGCCGAAAACGTGAGCTTGCGGAGAAATACGGATGGCGTTGCAATTTTTAAAAAATGTTTTTAGTATGTGTTTTTAAGTATTATTTCTTTTTTAGGATCTATTTTTTTTTTTAGTATTATGTAATTTTTTTTAAGGTGTTTTGTAATTTTCTATTAAGTAAAAATAAAATATTATGTGTTTTTATTAAATTGTTTGATATAATTGTAAATATAAAAAAGTAAAAAAAAAAAAATTAAAAGTGGTGAGGGTAGATGGGTGACCATTGCCACTAAAAAATGGTGAGTGGGGGTAGATTGGGGGTAGATTGGGGGTTGGATGAGTTGGAAGAATGTTATTGGTGGGGAGTGGGGGTAGATGAGGGTAAGGGGATGACCATTGCCACCACCCTAAGGAAAATAGAAAACTCGACCTCATGTTAGGTCGGTATTGAAAGTATATATTTGTTCATATTTATTGATTTTAATTTATATATTTTTTTGTTAGAGTTGAATTATGCGATTTCGGTAATATCAAATTATAATTGTATCAGTGTAATTATGACGTAACTTTTTAACGTCAGGTCATGAAAACTTAGTCTTATATTAAATCGATATAAAGTTACATATTTTTTCATATTTGTTGATTCCAATCTACATAGTTCAACCCTAACAAGAAGAGTATACAAATTGGAATCAACAAATATGTAATTCTAGTACCGATCTAAGGTTAGATCAAGTTTTTCATGTCTGACACTAGAAAAGTCAAACAACAGGTCCAGTTCTATATGTTAATATTATAACATGATTAATCTTTATTCGCTTTACGGAGAAATGTACTTTTAAAATATAATTTTATTTGGATGGAATAGTATATTTCCTAAATAAAAAATTTAATATTTAATTAAAATTTGTATAATATTCTTTATGTTAAATTCTTTTGCTATATAAGTTATAATGTTAGTTGATTGAAAAAGAAAATTGAGAATGGATAATTTAAAATGAATTGTATTTTTATTTTAAAATTTAAAATTATAATCTAATCAAAATAAAATTTTCAAATGAACGGGTGGAGTACGTAATTATAATTGCGTATTCCAATATCAAATGAATATGTAACAGTAAGTGGGGCCCAATGGAAATGATCAAGTGGTTGAGTGGTGTTGTTTGGAGACCAGAGATCACTTTTTCAAACCCTATCAATACCACTATGTCGGAAGTATGAGTAAAAAGAAAATAGTAGAGGGATAAAAATTCAATAAAAATAATAAAAATTCGGTCAAAATGTATGCACATTGAAAAATTTACTTAATAAAGAATATTATATGATCCACTTTTTCTTTTTGAGATGTGCTAAATATATGGTCTTTTTATATATAAATAACTAGTGAGAATTCATACCATAATGACATGGTAATGGTATTATAATTGGGTTTGAATAATCGAATGACTAGATTACTATGCTAAAAAGGTATGCTAGCCGTTGAAAAAAAAAAAAATTGATCGGTCGTCTGAGATCCGTTGACGGCCTGCCATAGAATAGATCGATAGGTAGCCGCCAAAAAGAAAAATTGCAGCCAACAGTGGGCCGCCCGACCGGAGTGCAACTTGACAGGCCGACGGCAAAAAAAATTGGCCTTCATCGGAGGTCCGTCGGCGGCCGGGGATGGCCCCTGCGGAATGCAGGCTGTCCGCTAAAAAAAGGAAAGCACACTGGCCGTCGCCGCATATATGTCGGTGTTCGGGCGCGGCCCGTCAATCCTCCAAAAATTATACTAAAATCGACGGTCATAAATTGTTAATATTACGAGGTTCTCTTGGAAGTTTTGTTATTTTTTGAGTTCTTGACATTATTAAATTTAACATGGTAGGATACAACGGTCTTTTAGAAACCACTGATGACAATTTCACCATCGTCTCGATTAAGGCCACCAAGTCCCGCCAAACCACGATTCCCCAAAGAACTACCACCCACATGTAAATTAATACTATAACCATCAGGGGCTTTAGAAAAGCATACCTCTCTTGCATTCCTCGACAGCTGAGGCAGAGGCAGACCAAACGCCTTCATAGATGCATCGGGAGATGCCTGCGCTTACGCCACAACATTGGAAACCACAAACTATTTACCTTGAAATATGAGTAGGTTGCGAGCTAACCAAATGTTCCATGTTCAAACAACTAATCAAATATGGTGAAAATCAGCCGGCGTACAGCCACGCCAAACACAAATAACCATATGCATTCCACGATCTTGATGACGAAACTCCGAACGGTACGGTCAAATACGGCTACATACCAATCGAGGGAACCACGACTACATACCAATCGAGGGAACCATTGAATCTGCTTCCCATAGGTGTTAATTCGATACTAAATGTATGCCTAATCCCTAAATACTGGCAATACAAAAATATTGTTCGCCAAAAAAAAATCACATTTCCAATACAATTATTAATCAGTGTGAAAATACAAAGTGGGCCATATATTTCAGATGAAGGGAGTAATTGATTAGTGCATAACTGATCTAAAAATTCATATACAAAATATTCCTTTTCCGAGCATAATCATACTAATTTGTGATTAAAAATAGATGTTTTAAAGATATCAAAACATGAGCTAAAAATTATCATTTTACAGATTACTGACGGAAAACAAGATCAAATCCAACGTCGGGAATTTTTCAAGGACAACACGATCATACAACACGGCGCAAACAGGGCCGTTTCTGTCGGCCGTTTCACATACGGCGCAACAAGGGCCGTTTCTTTCGGCCGTGTCTTGGGCTGTTTCACACACGGCCGACATTTTGCGTCGTGTGCTCGCGCGTGTTCCGAAAGAGACCGAGTCACCACAACACGGCGCAAATAGGGCCGTTTTCCAGCGTCGTTTTCAGGCAGATCTTTTGTCGAATTTCCCACCTTTTGCCTCTTGTGAGCTCAACCACCATATATTTTATTTAGGGTCAAATATCTGAAAAATCAAGACATGCATGATGGATGAAGTGTGAATCAAATAAACAAAGAAAAAATCAAGATACTACAACATATCTTTTCAATTAAATAATCCATAGTATTCTTGAAAATCACCTATAAAATGACACTTTCATCCATAGCAAAAATCACTCCTCTTCTTGCTAAGAAATACCCTTTCTTTAGCAAGACATATCTTCCTAGAAAAGAACTTTTTATTTATGTATCCATTTTATTTTTTTGTTAGTTTGAAGTTGTTCTTCTATTTTGTAATTGAAAAGTGTTTGATCAATAAGTACTTAGGGTGTGCTTGGTTCAAACTCGGGAAAGGAAAAGGAAAAGGTAATGATAATAGTGGGGAAAGGGAAAGGGAGAAAAAAGCATTCCACCCAATTTATTGGGTAATGGTCCATTACCCACTATTGGGCAATGAGCCATTCCATTATAGATAGAGCTGTTATCGGACCGGTTCGGACCGGTTTTCTCCAGATCCGGATCCGGTCCGATAGGTTGCCGGGTAGATCCGGTCCGGGCCGATAAGGGTTCCGGTTCAATGTTTAGAACTCGAATCCGAACTCGTTAGTTTTCGGGTGAGTTTCGGTCCCGGGTATTTCGGTCCGGTTCATGACCGAGTTTCGGGTTCACTCGGACCGTTAACAGCCCTATGTGGGATGGATCTTTACTAGAAAAAGGAAGGAAGAGCAGCAAAATAAATCACATAAATGGGGGTTACATGATTCGAACTCCAGACCTTTTGTTCAAAGGTACATCGTCTTAACTACTTGACCAGCATGCTATTTGTGTTTAAAACACGCAAAACGTATTAATAATATATGTATAAAATATATAAATTATAAAATACATATAAACTTTTTTTTAATTTATTACCGGGTTTCTTTTCGGTTTTATCGGTCTGGGTCTTATCGGTTTCGGTTCAATGTTAAGAACTCGAATCCGAACTCGTTAGTTTTTGGGTGAGTTTCGGTCCCGGGTATTTCGGTCCGGTTCATGACCGGGTTTCGGGTTCACTCGGACCGCTAACAGCCCTAATTATAGAGCACCAAGCATTATTTTTCATTACCTTTACCATTACCCACCCTCAAAAACATCCTACCAAGCACCCCTTAGTATCTTACTTCATAGTTTGTAATTGTTTTAATCAAGTTCGAAGTTGTATTTCGGAGATCATTTCTTGCACTTTGATACATTGTATTCAAGTAAGTTTTCATCTATTGTCATTAAGTTATAAGTTATTACAAGTTTTTATACATTATGTATATTAATCAATTCTATTTTAATTATAGTACGTATAAATTGATGAGTAGCTAATCTTTCTTCGTAGGGGAAGGGGATTTCTATTAGGTTATATATAAAGTATTTGATTGATTTACACTATCTCGATTGAAAGGGATTAATTGGTTTAAATAGTGATTGATCATATCCAATTTCTATTAATAAAACCTTCTTGATTGATTGTTAAGTGAATTGGAAACATATATTTTCAATTATCAAATGTTTATCTTGTAAACAACATCTTAAGGCTACGAAAGTAATTAAGAAGCCTTTGAAAGTTATAAGGTGAAAAAGTTGATTACTCAATAAACACTCGTTTTTCTTTTATATCCGTGTAAATCAATTCATCTTCTTTATTAAAAACCTAATTTAATGAACTCATAATCCCCTAGTTTTTATCAAATCAAGTTCTAACTCATTTTAATTCGATTCATTATCACTAGTATAAAAAAAGTCTTAATATAAATAGCCTAGTATAAAAATAGTCTTATTAAAAATAGTCTAGTATAAATAGTCTTAATATAAATAGTCTAGTATAAATAGTCTTAATACAAATAGTCTAGTATAAGAATAGTCTTAATAAAATAGTTTAGATTAAAAATAGTGCATTTTAATTTAGTTAACTTAAAAACCCAAAAATATATTTTAGAATATTTTAATATTTATTTCTCGCAATCTATACAGAATATTATACGAAGCCCTGTTAAGCAATCCTCGAGAGAAAAGACCTTAGTAGAATTTACCACAACTACTTCTACCTCGTATATATTTACGAGCGACTCAAAAACTCCTATTTTTAGGATAAGTTTCTGTCTATTAAATTTTGGCGCCGTTGCCGGGATTGTTTTAGGCCAAATATAATTTTTTTTTATACTTTTGTTTATATCTTGTGATTTTATCTTTTTTTATTTTTGCATCTTTTACTCTTCTTGTTCTTATTTTTTTTCACATAAGGTACGCTTAACAATTTTTTAGTATCTTTTTATATTAAAAAAAATAATATAAAGGGGAAGTATTAATGTTATTTTTGAAATCTTACATTGTAAACTATTGTTACAGATACAATTTCTCGACGTTGTAACTTAGTATTCAATTGTGTTTGTCCGGTCAAGTGGCGGATGACGGTCCTCCGTGACTATTGAAGTCGGATTTTTCAGTTTCCCACAACAACTGATATCTGTAGATATTTTTTCTTTTTTTGTTTTTTTTTTATCATGGAAGAAACTTTGAATAGTATTGAAAAGAGATTTCCCTTTCTTAGCAAAAAGTCATTTTAGAAATTTACAAGACAAGACTTGAAAGGATGAGATTGCTTATATGAATAAAAGCATACCTTTTGACATTAGATTCATAATCAAACCTCATCCTTTCAAGTCTTGTCTTGTAAATTTTTAAAATGACTTTTTTGCTAAGAAAGAGAAATCTCTTTTCAATACTATCCAAAGAAGGAGAAAATATCTACAAATATCAATTGTTGTGGGAAACTGAAAAATCCGACGTTAATAGTCACGGAGTACCGTTATCCGCCACTTGGCCGGACCAACACAATTGCGTACTAAGTTACAACGTCGAGAAATTGTATCTATAACAATAGTTTCCAATGTAAGATTTCAAAAATAACTTTTATTGTATCTAAGTTACCATATCTACAAATATCAGTTGTTGTGGAAAACTGAAAAATCCGACTTTAATAGTCACGGAGTACCGTTATCTGCCACTTGACCGGACAAACACAATTGAGTACTAAGTTACAACGTCGAGATATCTATAACAATAGCTTTTATTTCCCTTTTGAATAAAAGCGTATCTTTTGCTAAATAATGAATCTAATGTTAAAAGTAGGGGTGTAAACGAGACGAGACAACTCGCGAGCTATTCGAGATCGAGTCGGTCAAAACTCGGTCAACACTCGACTCGAGTAGGCTCGACTCGAACTCGGGCTCGAATCGCCATTCTAACGAGTTGAGTCGAGCTACCCAATACTCGACTCGATAAGCTCGTGAGATACTCGAATTTTTTTACATATATATAATTACTTTTATAATATAATTTGTAAAATATAACATAAAAAAATATTAATTGGACAAAAAGTAAAAAAAAATATTAATACATACTAGATTTCTATTTTAAATAAAAGAAATAACAATTTGTTGGTCAAAATTTAAAATTACTAGCCAGATAATAAAAAATTAGATATTATTAAGGGTGTTTGAAGTGTTCACACAAGTTAAAAGCAAAATAGCTTCTCCCACATCGGTTGGGTGCTGTTTATTTTGGCTCACAAGTGGGTAGTAAATTTAAGCCAAATCCCTTGTCCGACATCGCCCATGTAATTATGATTGTGACTCAAATGAGACTATTAAAGGAGGCTGGAAGGCTCTCCTTTAATATACCTGGCTATGGGCCCTCGTCCAAGGATATTATGTAGTCATGTAAATGAGATGAGACAACTCGCGAGCTACTCGAAATCGACTCGGTCAAAATTCGGTCAACACTCGACTCGAGTAGACTCGACTCAAACTCGAGCTCGACTCGACATACTAACGAGTCGAGTCAAGCTTGAATTTTAACTACTCGAGTGTTTTCGAGTCGAGTTCGAGCTTGAGAAATGGCTATCGAGTTCGAGTCGAGTATACCAATACTCGAGCTCGACTCGCATCATTTACACCACTAGTTAAAAGGTATGCTTTTATTCATAAGCAACTTCATCCTTTCAAGTCTTGTCTTGTAAATTTGTAAAGTGACTTTTTTGCTAAGAAAGTGAAATCTCTTTTCAATACTATTCAAAGTTTCTTCCATGATAAAAAAGGAGAAAATATCTACAGATATCAGTTGTTGTGGGAAACTGAAAAATCCAACTTTAATAGTCATGGAGTACCGTTATCCGCCACTTGACCGGACAAATACAATTTAGTACTAAGTTACAACGTTGAGAAATTGTATCTATAACAATAGTTTACAATATAAGATTTCAAAAATAACATTAATACTTCCCCTTTATATTATTTTTTTAATATAAAAAAAGACTAGAAAACAGTTAAGCGCACCTTATGTGAAAAAAAATAAGCACAAGAAGAATAAAATGCAAAACTAAAGAAAGATAAAATCACAAGATATAAACAAAAGTATACAAAAAAATTATATTTGGCCTAAAACAATCTCTGGCAACGGCGCCAAAATTTGATCGACAAGAATTTATCCTAAAAATAGGAGTTTTTGAGTCGCTCGCAAATATATACGAGGTAGAAGTAGTTGTGGTAAATTCTACTAAGGTTTTTTCTCTCGAGGATTGCTTAACAGGACTTTGTATAATATTCTGTATAGATTGCGAGAAATAAATACTAAAACATTCTAAAATATATTTTTGGGTTTTTAAGTTAACTAAATTAAAATGCACTATTTTTAATCTAAACTATTTTTATTAAGACTATTCTTATACTAGACTATTTGTATGAAGACTATTTATGCTAGACTATTTATATTAAGACTATTTATACTAAACTATTTATATTAAGACTATTTTTAATAAGACTATTTTTATACTAAACTATTTATATTAAGACTATTTTTATATTAGTGGGAATGAATCGAACTAAAATGAGTTAGAACTTGATTTGCTAAAAACTAGGGGATTATGAGTTCATTAAATTAGATTTTTAATAAAGGAGCTGAATTAATTTACACGGATATAAAAGAAAAACGAGTGTTTATCGAGTAATCAACTTTTTCACCTTATAACTTTCGTATTAAAAGGCTTCTTAATTAGTTTCCTAACCTTAATATGTTCTTTACAAGATAAACACTTGATTATTGAAAAGATATGTTTCCAATTCACTTAACAATCAATCAAGAAGGTTTTATTAGTAGAAATATGATATGATCAATCACTATTTAAACCATATTAATCCCTTTTAATCGAGATAGTGTAAATTAATCAAATACTTTATATATAACCTAATAGAAATCATCTTCCCCTAGGAAGAAAGATTAATTACTCATCGGTTTATACGTACTATAATTAAAATAGAATTGATTAATATACATAATGTATAAAAAAACTTGTAATAACTTAGAACTTACGATAGATGAAAACTTACTTGAATACGATGTATCAAAGTGCAAGAAATGATCTCCGAAATACAACTTCGAACTTGATTACAAAAGTTACAAACTATGAAGTAAGATACTGAGTACTTATTGATCAAGCATTTTTCAATTACAAAATAAAAGAACAACTTCAAACTATCAAAAAAAATAAAATGGATACAAAAATAAAAAGTTCTTTTCTATGAAGATATGTCTTGCTAAAGAAAGGGTATTTCTTAGCAAGAAGAGTGATTTTTGCAATGAATGAATGTGTCCTTTTATAGGTGATTTTCAAGAATACGATGGATTATTTAATTCAAAAGATGTGTTGTAGTATCTTGATTTTTTCTTTGTTTATTTGATTCACACTTCATCCATCATGCATGTCTTGATTTTTCAGATCTTTGACCCTAAATAAAATATATGGTGATTGAGCTCACAAGAGGCCAAAGGTAGAAAATTCGACAAAGGATCTGCTTGAAAACGGCCCTGTTTGTGCCGTGTTGTGGTGACTCAATCTCTTTCGGGACACGCGCGAGGACACGACGCAAAATGCCGGCCGTATGTGAAACGGCCCAAGACACGGCCGAAAGAAACGGTCCTTGTTGCGCCGTATGTGAAAGGGCCGACAGAAACGGCCATGTTTGCGCCGTGTTGTATGGTCGTGTTGTCCTTGAAAAATTCTCGGCGTTGGATTTGATCTTGTTTTCTGTCCTTTTTGACGTTTCATGTCAGTAATCTATAAAATGACAATTTTTAGCTCATGTTTTGACATATCTTTAAAACATCTATTTTTAATCACAAATCAGTGTGATTATGCTCGGAAAAAGAATATTTCGTATGAATTTTTAGACCAATTATGCACTAATCAGTAACGAGTATTAAGTTATAAACAAAATGATATTTAATTCAAAAATAGTAATTTTTTGGTAAAAATATTAAACATCTGGTTAGAAATTTCCAAATCACCAAAAGAATCAATGAAAGATGTGTTAAAAATAATAAACTTTCAATATTAAATGAATGAATGAATGAATTGTGTAATGGCATTGTATTACCATGTGCACAGCAGTCTCCAACTACAATACAAGAGTTTAGGGTCGACACACGGCCAGCCAAACGCCGGAATCACATCACTATCTTTCAAAATCAACATCACCGGCAACAACATCAGGGCTGCCCCGATCCCGATGGCCTCACCGAAAACAGCGGCCCGATAGTCCCGAAATTGCTGCCCCGTCGAACCGTTTGGAAGCTAGAAGTTCAAACTGCAGCCATGAACAATCGGGGGCTCCCTGCCGTTCTCCTCGTCGGCGATTCACCGAATTCCGAACCGTAATCATCAAATCCTCCAGAACCGACCCCCCACTGGGATCCGACCCTTGCCCATCTCAATCCAACCGGACATGACGAACTTCATCCGTTTGAAACCATCCTCTCCGGCCTGAACATTCGGTTGGGACTCTGTCAATTTCCAACAATGTAATCATCGGTGCAGCTACTTAGGGGGGCGACCCCCCGAATTTTTTTTTTGCGATGTAGGGGGCATATAGTTTTCGTGTAGAAAAATTTCGGTATATTTGGTTTCGACACCCCATTTTAATTGTGAATTTTTTTTATACATTAATTAATAAAATTGATCCATTACATTTTACATAAGCTCATCTACACAAACTAAAATCCATTAACAAACCAAATCCCAAACTAAAATCCATTACTTAGCCCATTAAAAAAAACGGAACAATAACAATTAACAAACCAATTAACCAAATCCCAAACCCTAATTTGTCTCTTAAAGGTCGAAAGGCTGAACTCTAATTTCTTCAATGAATAGAACCAGGTACCAACCGTTTGTCTCCTTTTTAATGTTTAGTTGTCTTGGACAAATGTTTAGTTTTTTAGTGATTGAAACTTTTTTTTATAATAATGGTATTTAATTTTTGACCCGACCCGAATCGAATCACCGAACCGAACATATTACCCGAAAAATAGCGTTAGGAAAAAAGAATTAGATCCCGACCCCCCACTGAAAATTTTCTAGCTTCGCCACTGAATGTAATTGCAATAAAAATTACAAAGAAATGCAACCTATTACAATCTTAATAAATTAAAAAGCTGAATTAAAATTACAACTTTAGCAGAGGCGAGATAACTCTTTCTGTAAGATAATTTTGTCCCTGTATAAGAGCAGACGACTCAGGCAATATGTCCCCAAGATACAACTACTATATGTTTCTGAGTTAGGTGCTCTTCAAAACTCAGAACTCCGACGAACGTTCAAGTGCTGGAAACTGGGCACGAAACAAGAGGGAAATATGCTGCAACATGTGGTATGCTTATATTTTTTCTATGTTCTGATTGTATGAAATGAAATGCATAAGACTCCCTTTTATAGGGTCCAATTCCACTCCATCAGGTGGGGAGTTACAACAAATTAAAGTGCCATTAATTCTCTTTAATCCTCCACCTCAAGAGTTACCTCCATAAATATTCTAATTTAATACATACGTTACATTATGGAGTGTGAAGAGTCATATTCCAGAAGCTAAGTTCTCAACCTGCCTCATTTCAGACGAGACTAAATATCAGATCAGATGGGTTCTGCCCAAATATCAGATCAGATAGGTTCAACCCCAAATATCAGGTCGGACACGTTCAGTCCCAAATATCAGATCAGATGGGTTCTGTCCCAGATATCAAATCAGATAGATTCAGCCACAAATATCATATCACATGGGTTCAGTCCAAAATATCAGATCAGATGGGTTCAGCTCCAAATATCATATCAGATAGGTTTAGCCCAAATATCAGATCAGGCAGTTTTTAGATCAGACAGCTTCTAGATCAGACAACTTCTAGATCAGACAGCTTTCAGATCAGACAACTTTCAGCCCAACTATCAGATCAGACAGCTTTTAGATCAGATAGCTTCTAGATCATACAACTTTCAGATCAGACAGCTTTCAGTCCAACTATCATATCATACAGCTTTTAGATCAGACAGCTTCTAGATCAGACAGCTTTCAGATCGAGGCATTTCGGATCGATACGGCTTTTAGATCGACAGGCTTCTAGATCGGATAGCTTCGGATCGATGACTTTTAGATCACATAACTTCTAGATGAGACAACTTCTAGATCAGATAGCTTTCAGATTCACAATTTATTATTTAATTCCCAAGAATTAAATATTTTATCATTATTGGTTTTAAATTGAGTTAAAACTCATTTTTCTAAAACCAATTTCCAACAATCCCCCATATGAGTGGAAATAAATGCCTGCATGAATGCAGACTCACATACCCGATTTCCGTAAAACACTGCTGCATGGGGAAAGGTAGTTTGTGACTTTGAACCTTCCTTAGTAAAATATCGTCGGATATACCGGCGGTTAAGTGGACACTGTGCCTTGAACTAATCTTCCTTGGTCTATACCGAGTCAACGACACTTACACAACAATGTCTCAACACCTTCCGTTCTCATAGTTGTGTCCGTTTTGGCCATGGACAACATCTTGGTTTCCTAAGTGTTTATTCGAGGCGGCCCGTCCTCACACTTAGATAGGTGGTCTCCTTTCATAAAGTACCCTGCAATACTTCTCCTTTCCAAGGACAAGGAACCATTAAAAGTCCAGAGACTTAACCTCACCACAATCACAGGACTCCGCACTTATTTTGCTCTATAGGGATGGATTTATTATAAGCGCTTTTTCAATAGAACTTTCATAACTTTGTTTTCCCATTGAACCAAGTTTATGGGATCTCCAGTCTTCAAGGTTGGGTTACCACTATGATTGTTCTTTCAAGATGTGGATTTTAATCCCATTCCCTCTAACAGTTTATGAAATTGATCTCTATTCAGACCTTTTGTGAGTGGATCCGCCAAATTAACATTTGACCTCACATAGTCAATAGATATAACTCCATTTTTGATCAATTGTGGCACGGTATTATGTCTCCGACGAATGTGTCGAGACTTACCATTATACATAAGGTGCTGTGCTCTTCCAATTGCAGCTTGGCTATCGCAATGGATCATAACATTAGGCACAGGCTTTTTCCAGCATGGAATATCCTCAAGAAAGTTACGGAGCCATTCAGCTTCTTCTCTAGCTTTATCTAGAGCTATAAATTCCGATTCCATGGTGGATCAGGCTATACAAGTCTGCTTGCTTGATTTCCAAGATATAGCTCAACCCCCAATAGTAAATACATACCCACTTGTAGAGTGAGAGTCTTTCGAGTCTGAAATCCAATTAGCATCTGTATATCTTTCCAAAACTGCAGAATAATTACTATAAGATAGCCCATAACTTAGGGTGTACTTTAAGTATCTTAAAACCCTAGTCAGTGCATTCCAGTGCTCTTTACTCGGATTACTCGTGAACCTGCTCAACTTGTTTACAGCAAATGCTAAGTCTGGTCGTGTACAATTTGTAATGTACATCAGGCTTCCGATTACTCTTGAATATTCGACTTGAGCCACTGGATCACCTCTGTTCTTACTTAAGTGCAGGTGTTTTAACAGGTGGGCTGTCAAAATCGTTAAACTTCTTGAACACTTTCTCAACACAATGAGGTTGTGATAAGAAGATACCTTCTGACTTTCTGATAATTTTAATTCCAAGAATTAAATCAGCTAAACCCAAATCCTTCATGTCGAAGTTTCTACTTAACATCCTTTTTGTATTCACAATTACTTCATTGCTACTACCCATGATCAACATATCTTCTATATATAGACAAACTATGACAAATGACTCTGGTGTGCCTTTAATATAGAAACATTTGTCACATTCGTTGATCTTGAATCCATTTTCCAACATAATTGTGTCAAACTTCATATGCCATTGTTTAGGAGCTTGTTTTAATCCATATAATGACTTCAATAGTTTACACACTTTCTTTTCCTGACCAGACGCAATGAAACCTTCAGGTTGTTCCATATAAATTTCTTCTTCTAGTTCCCATTCAAGAATGCAGTTTTCACATCCATTTGATGAATTTCAAGATTGTGCAATGCAGCAATAGCAATAAGCACTAGAAGGGAAGTTATTCTGGTTACTGGTGAATATGTATCGAATAAATCATAACCTTCTTTCTGTTTAAACCCTTTGGCAACAAGCCGGGCCTTAAACTTGTCTATCGACCAATCATCTTTGTATTTCCTCTTTAGGATCCATTTACATCCTAAAGGCTTACATTCTGGCGGAAGTTCAACCAGTTCCCAAGTAGAATTTTGCATGATGGAATCCATTTCACTATAAATAGCTTCCTTCCAAAAATGAGCATCAGGACTAGCATAAGCTTTCTGTATAGTCTTTGGATCATCGTCAACTGCAAAAGTCTCAAAGTCAGGACCAAATGACTTAGCCCTTAGATCTCTCTTACTCTTTCTTGGCTCTTCATTTATAGGATTTGAACTACTTACAGTTTCAAGAGTTCTTTTGTTTGAGTTTGTCACAATCCTCTCTTTACAAGGATAAACATTTTCAAAGAAAATGGCATTTCTTGATTCAATGACACTTCCTTCATGCATATTAGGAATTTTAGATTTATGAATCAGAAATCGATGTGCGCTATTGTTGTATGCATAACTTATGAATATGCAATCAACTATCTTTGGGCCGATTCTTACTTGTTTTGGTTCAGGTACTTCAACCTTTGTCAAACACCCCCACACTTTAAGATATTTGAAAGAAGACTTGTGCCCTTTCCATAACTCATACGGAGTTTTATCTTTCCCTTTGTGTGGCACGTTATTCAGAATGTGGTAGATGTAAGAATAGCTTCCCCCCACATGTTCTGCCGCAACCCTGAGCTTATTAATAAAGCATTCATCATTTCTTTCAGGGTTCGATTTTTCCTTTCGGCAACTCTATTTGACTGAGGAGCATAAGGAGCAGTCATTTGATGAATTATGCCTGAATCGGCACATAATTGTTCAAACGGTGCTACATACTCACCTCCTCTGTCACTTCAGACTGCTTTTATTTTACAGTTAAGTTGATTTTCAACTTCGTTTTTATACATCTTAAATGTCTCGATTGCTTCATCTTTGCTTCTCAAAAGAAACACATAGCAATATCTCGTGCAATCATCTATAAAGGTGACGAAGTATTTTTTACCTCCTCTAGTTTGCACAAATTTTAAGTCACACACATCAGTGTGAATTAATTCTAGAGGAGTAGTATTCCTTTCCACTGAATGAAAAGGCAATTTAGCCATTTTTGCTTCAACACATACTTCGCATTTCTTATTAAGTTCAACATGGTTTTTGGAATTAATTCTATATTAATTAGTCTTTTAATTGATTTTAGACCAATATGTCCCAATCTAGAATGACATAAATCTGAACACTCGAGCAAGTAAACAGAAGAAGGAGCACTATTATTATTATTCTTGTTCTTGCCTTCACGGCTTACAGGCATCACATTCATTTTGAATAATCCCCTGTCAAGATAACCTCGACCAAGGAACATTCCAAACTTGCTCATAATAAATTTTTCAGAGTAAAAAACTAGTCTCTACCCATGACTAACTAGTAAAGAGCCTGAAACTAAATTTCTTCGGACGTCTGGGACATGCAGCACATTTTTAAGAAGGAGCTCCTTTCCAGATGTCAGCTTTAAGACCACGTTCCCCACACCTGCGATCACAGAAAAAGCAGAGTTTACCATATGCAATTTTCTACCATCAGTAACAATGTAGGAAGAGAACATGTCTTTTTCAGAACAAACATGACGAGTAGCCCCAGTATCAACGTACCAGGCGCGGTGATTCTCCACCATATTGGTTTCAATTACCATGGCTGAGACCTCCTCGTCCAGCTCCTTAACCATAGCTGACAGCTCCAGATCTAGCATGTCAATATCGCCATGTTCAATCACATTGGCAACTCGTTTGCCTTTGTTTCGCTGACCAGTTGAATTTATTGGCAAGCGACAGTCTTTTGCCTTATGGTTTGGTTTACCACAGTTGTGGCAATTTCCAGTGAATTTCTTTACCTTAAACGGCTTTTTCCCTTTATCCTGAACATGGTTCAGTTTCCTCTTTTTGTTAGAGGACTCATGTTCAAGCAAATTTACTTTGGCCTCCATAAGGCCTCTCTTAAACTTAGAATCAGATTTTCGGTTGTCTACCTCAATTCTGAGTCAAACAACCAAGTCCTCTAAGCTCATTTCCTTTCGTTTGTGTTTCAGGTAATTTTTGAAGTCCTTCCAACTAGGAGGCAACTTCTCAATTACCGTTCCCACAACAAACAATTCAGGAACGATCATTCCTTCAGCATTGATTTCATGCACAATCAATTGAAATTGTTGGACTTGTTCGATAACGGTTTTGTAGCCTGTCATCTGAAAATCCAGGTAGCGTCCGATCACGGATTTCTTGGCACCAGCATCATCGGTTTTATACTTTTTATCCAAAGAATTCCAGAGCTCTTTGGAAGTCTTGATTTGACTGTACACGTTGTACAGAGAATCAATCAGCCCATTCAATATTGTATTACGGCACATAAAGTCGCCGTTAAACCATTGATCGTAAGCAAAACGCTTCGCACGATCAGTTTCCGTCTCACTGACCACAGGAGGATCATCCTTGAGGTAAACAGTAAGCCCCAGTGTAGTGAGATAAAGCTGTTGGGATAAATAATGTTGTTTTGATAATTGCCAAACAACAAAGCTTGATACAGCAAGCCCTGTATCGAAAGCCGGTTGAAGTTGCAATTCTGTATCGAAGACCTTCGGATAGCGCCAGCATACAGCAAGTTCTCGCGCTACCAAGATACAGCAACAAAGTCTAAACGCCAAATATGGAAGTTGTCTCGACATCAATACAGCACCCTTCCATACAGCGTCAGACTTGTCCATTTATGCCTACAGCACAAGTGGATACAGCAGTCTCATCGAAACAGGACTGAAGACCGTTTGAGAAGGAATCTTTAGTATTCACTAAAGTCAAGTCCCGTTCGATAAAGAAGTATTTAAATACTGAAAGGATAAAGTATTTAAATACTGAAGCTGTCAGAGATCTTCAAATCCCTTAATATCCGGATCCTGGTCTATTCAAGTCAACTATCGAATCCTGCCCAACGGATCTATCTCAACGGATATATCCAAGAATGCTATATATATCCCCAGAAATTGAAGATCAAATACGAACAACCACAACGAAATCAGTCACCAAGTGAAGAAGCTGTTATTATATACATCAGAGTAAAACATATCTCCAGAATCTTTCTGCAAATCAGATCTAAAGAGATATACAGTGCTCAACATCAAGAACAGCCATCATCAGCTCAAGAACTCCATATTCAAAGCTGTTGTTCTTACCTGGTTACCTACCCTTTTACCTTTGTGTAAAATCTGAGCTCTGTGTGAACTCAACAAAGTTATTCTGACCTGTGTGGGACGAATAAGGACGAAGCTTTGGAACTGTGTGTGAAGAAGCAAGTCAAGAAGGAAGCTTTAACCAATCTGTGTGAACGGTTGAAAGCGACATTCTTTGTATCAATCTGTGTGAACGATACAAGGATAGGTTTGATTATAAATACATAGTTGTGTACGCAGTATTTATAATAAACGATTTACTCCTGTGTGGAGGACCAGTGGACGTAGAGGGGTTTACCTCGAACCACTTAAATACTGTGTTATTTACCTTTAGCTTTTACTGTTTTCATAAGCGTGATTTATTCAAGTATACACCGCAAAACCCCGTACGCACCAAGCCAACAGAGATTAGACCGAGTTGCTGTATCGACGGCAACTTCGTATTAAAGACTTCCGCCACGCACTCCAAATTAGAAAACGTACTGACTGCTAAAACATTTCCCAGTCAGACGAGTGTACTTAATGCTTTTATTAATAGGACCAACAATTGGTATCGGAGCGGTTGATTCTAAAGAATCATCGCATTTTTAATCAATCGATCCTTAAAAATACTTATTTTCAAAACAAATTCCTTGCAATTCCCATCTTCTAATATGGATACCTTTATGTCTAAAAAGATATCTATGTTTTACATTAACGAGTTTGATGACTGGAGAAACAGGATGAAGAACAAACTCAAAGCCTTCATTGGAGAATCAAAAGCTCCGCCCGCATCAACAAAGACCGAAGAATGTCTTCAGGTGGTCACTGACAGTGACTCGTCAGATGATGAGCTAGAAGATAGAGCCTATGTGTGCTCTATGACCGAAGTTAAAGAAGAAAATGAAGACGGCGATGATGATGAGGTAAGCTCCACCTCAACTATACCTATAAATGCATCTCATACTTTTGAAAATATGTTGAATGAATTTAATAACATTCAAAAGGCCCATGAGATATTAAAAAGAGAAAACGCCCAGCTTGAAATTTCCAACTTAGAGCTGAAGGAAGAAAACGACTTGCTGAAGGAAAATTACGAAAATATGTCAGTTGATTGCGAAAACAGCAAAGTCAATTTAGAAAAACTCATGGAGAGCAATCATCAACTTGCTCACAATCTAAATGAGACTAAGTCTCATCTTGAAAGCAAGACAAATGATTTGGCCCTACTCGAAGCCAAAGTAAAATCACTCGAGAAACGTGAAGGAGAATTAGAGACAATCTTGAAGTCTTTCGAGAAATCCTCTAAAAGAATGGAAGAGATCCTAAGCACTGGGCAACATGCTCATGATAAACGTGGATTAGGGTACAACTCGTTCTCCAACAAAGAAAAATCTAGTACGGTATTCGTCAGGAGTGAGGAATCCATTCCTGTATCGAAAGAAGTTCCGAGTCCTGAGAAGGAACCCTTTGCACCGCGAACAGCAAAAGCTGCTATTCCGCCCCCGCAATCCTATTCCAGACAGCGGAATCTTCAGCCATTCAGACCTGAAAGGCGCAATCCACAGCATGCTCCACAAGCATATCATAAGCGCCAACATCCGTCCAGAGGGAAAGCTGTATCGAATTATCCAAGGCCCGTACGGCAGTACTGTCAGTACAGCACGCCGAGGTATTGGATACAAGAGCCCCGTTATCCCTCGAGACAGCAAGTGCCCGTTCAGTATCATGAACAGCGTTGGGAATCCAACTGGAGACCCAGAAGGCAAGCTGTTAGGCCAAAGAAAATGGCTCCACCTTCGAGACGACAATCGCACTGGAATAATAACTATAATTCTCGATTTTTCATGCATTATAATTATCATGATTACAACGACTACGTACCTGCCCCACGTAGATATCGATACAATGGACCAAAAGTAGCCTACAACAAACAAATTGTTGCCCGGCAAATTTGGGTACCGAAAGGCACTATCACACCAGGACCCAAATTTACTTGATACCTATGCGTCGACATGAATCGGAAACGCTACAGCCAGAAATCCCTGTAAGTTTTCTATGCTTTTACTCATTAAGTGAGGGGGAATCAGTAAGAACCAAGAATACGGTATCAGCGTTAATTATCTGTACACTGCACTGGCCAATACAAGACCGTAGTGAACAAAGAACTATGAATCCTACAACACGTGTGTGCAATAAATAAGGGAATACAAGATTTACCCATGAATACAGCGTTAATCCAAACTTTAATTGAATCGTATATACCTTTTGAGAAGAAACGCTATATTATCCGAGGATACTTTGTTGCTTAAAATAAATTTTATCTTATTACAGTAAAGAACTCGTCATGCGTCAGCTTCATAGGATCGATTGTATTCAACTAGATCATAATGTAAGATTGTGCCTGCGCGCCAATCATAAGTTTAAGATGTAATACACTTCCCTATTAGATGCTATCATTTTAGAACTTGCTGCGAGCGATTCACATTTCTTTTAGAATAAGTGCTGAAGACCAGATCATTTGACAGAAGATCAAGAAGTCTGCTCAAGACATTATCGTGGGGATAAATATCTCTTGTATCGAAGTCTTCTCATAGTACCAACAAATGGTTATCGAAAAAGAAGGGAAATTGTTTCAGCCTAAAGAGGTTTTGGCATCAAAGTTTTGGCATGATCAAGGAATTTTGGAAAGAAGGTTTGGAAATTATTAAAAAGGGGGAAATTGTTGGGATAAATAATGTTGTTTTGATAATTGCCAAACAACAAAGCTTGATACAGCAAGCCCTGTATCGAAAGCCGGTTGAAGTTGCAATCCTGTATCGAAGACCTTCGGATAGCGCCAGCATACAGCAAGTTCTCGCGCTACCAAGATACAGCAACAAAGTCTAAACGCCAAATATGGAAGCTGTCTCGACATCAATACAGCACCCTTCCATACAGCGTCAGACTTGTCCATTTATGCCTACGGACAAGTGGATACAATGAGTCTCATCGAAACAGGATCAAGACCGTTTGAGAAGGAATCTTTAGTATTCACTAAAGTCAAGTCCCGTTCGATAAAGAAGTATTTAAATACCGAAAGGATAAAGTATTTAAATCTCAAGGCTGTCGAAGATCTTCAAATCCCTTAATATCCGGATCCTGGTCTATTCAAGTCAACTATCGAATCCTGCCCAACGGATCTATCTCAACGGATATATCCAAGAATGCTATATATATCCCCATAAATTGAAGATCAAATACGAACAACCATAACGAAATCAGTCACCAAGTGAAGAAGCTGTTATTATATACATCAGAGCAAAACATATCTCCAGAATCTTTCTGCAAATCAGATCTAAAGAGATATACAGTGCTCAACATCAAGAACAGCCATCATCAGCTCAAGAACTCCATATTCAAAGCTGCTGTTCTTACCTGGTTACCTACCCTTTTACCTTTGTGTAAAATCTGAGCTCTGTGTGAACTCAACAAAGTTATTCTGACCTGTGTGGGACGAATAAGGACGAAGCTTTGGAACTGTGTGTGAAGAAGCAAGTCATGAAGGAAGCTTTAACCAATCTGTGTGAACGGTTGAAAGCGACATTCTTTGTATCAATCTGTGTGAACGATACAAGGATAGGTTTGATTATAAATACATAGTTGTGTACGCAGTATTTATAATAAACGATTTACTCCTGTGTGGAGGACCAGTGGACGTAGAGGGGTTTACCTCGAACCACTTAAATACTGTGTTATTTACCTTTAGCTTTTACTGTTTTCATAACTGTGATTTATTCAAGTATACACCGCAAAACCCTGTACGCACCAAGCCAACAGGAGATTAGACCGAGTTGCTGTATCAACGGCAACTTACTGTATTAAAGACTTCCGCTACGCACTCCAAATTAGAAAACCGTACAGCCTGTTGCTAAAACATTTCCCAGGCTGTATCGAGTGTACTTACTGTTTTTATTAATAGGGACCAACAAAAACAACATCTTTTGCTGCCATCTCTTAAAATCAACACCCGAAATTTTCTAAGGTTTCTCAGCTTGAACTGCAATGGTAGGTGCAGCAGCTTTGGCAACGGCAGCATCAGCATCGGTCGCCATTGGAAATTACAGAGAATATAAATATAAAAATTGTTTTACGTTTGTTGGGACTCTGTGAATTTCCAGCAATATAATTACAATAAAAATTACAAGGAAATGCAACCTCTTACAATCTTAATAAATTTAAAAGCTGAATTAAAATTACAACTTTAGCAGAGGCGAGATAACTCTTTTCGTAAGACAATTTTGCCCCCGTATAAGAGCAGACGGCTCAGGCAATATGTCCCTTTCTGAGTTAGATGCTCTCCAAAACTCAGAACTCCGACGAATGTTCAAGTGCTGGAAATTGGGCACGAAACAAGAGGGAAATATACTGCAACATGTGGTATGCTTATATTTTTTCCGTGTTCTGATTGTATGAAATGAAATGGATAAGACCCCCTTTTATAGGGTCCAATTCCACTCCATCAGGTGGGGAGTTACGACAAATTAAAGTACCATTAATTCTCTTTAATCCTCTAGCTCAAGAGTTACCTCCACAAATATTCTCATTTAATACGGACGTTATATTATGGAGTGTGAAGAGTCATATTCCAGAAGCTAAGTTCTCAACCTGCCTCATTTCAGACGAGACCAAATATCAGATCAGATGGGTTCTGCCTAAATATCAGATCAGATAGGTTCAGCCCCAAATATCAGGTCAGACAGGTTCAATCCCAAATATTAGATCATATGGGTTCTGCCCCAGATATCAGATTAGATATGTTCAGCTCCAAATATCAGATCAGATGGATTCGGCCCAAAATATCAAATCAGATAGGTTCAGCCCCAAATATCATATCAGATAGGTTTAGCCCAAATATCAGATCAGACAGTTTTTAGATCAGACAACTTATAGAATAGACAACTTCTAGATCGAGGCCTTTCAGATCAGTACTTTCACCAACTATCGATCGCACAACTTTTAGATCGACGAACATAGATCGAGACTTTCATTAACTATCGATCGAGGCACTTTTAGATCGGACGAACTAGATTAGACAGCTTCTAGATCAGACAACTTCTAGATCAGACAACTTCTAGATCGGACAGCTTTTAGATCAGAAAGCTTCTACATCAGACAGCTTTCAGATCAGACAGCTTTCAGATCAGACAGCTTCTAGCCCACCTATCAGATGGGTTTTCAAACATGGTTAACTCATCACATTTTCAATTAAATGACCAACTTTAATCATTTATTTCTCACTCACCGGAAATCGGTTTTGAGAAAGATAAAATCCTACGTTCATTTTCTCGAAGCGTAGATTCACAATTTATTATTTAATTCCCAAAAATTAAATATGTTATCATTATTGATTTTAAATTGAGTTAAAACTCATTTTTTTAAAATCAATTTCCAACACCTTCCTCTAGGCCGGCTCAAAATTCCAGCCCGCTCAACTGCCCAAACCCTTACCCCGAACTCGCCGACCCTAACCCACCATCAGTACTCCACTTTACAGATGTCCCGACGTGGTGGTTGCCAACGCTGTCACTCCGCCGCTAGCCTCCGTCGTAAAGAACCATGGCGGTCAAACCAACCGCACGCCACTACCCCCACCCCCCCACCCCCCGATCTTCCCTCCACTAGCGTCAGTCGCTGCTCGAAGATGGGGGCTGGCGTATTATTGGTAGGGTGAGTTTTCTTCCCCAACAATTGACGAAGCGGGGAATAGCGGGAAGAGGGCGCGCGCTTAGAACGAAGAGGTGGGTTGGGCCAATTGGGTTTTAATGTTCCAATGGGCATGGAAATTAATATCCAGCCCACAATTTTTTTTAATTGTCTAATCACGTTACTTTTACTTTTGTATATATTCCTCTTTGTTATAATATCATTTTGAACTTTAGCATTAATTGTTATCATAAGATAAATAGTAACAAATTTTGTAATGTAATAGTAACAAAAGTTGTGATTGTAATAGGCCATATTTGTTACTATAAATATGTGGTTATGGAAATGAAGAAATTACACACAAAAGAAAGAGTAATAAAACTTCATCTTATTTCCTCCCTACTTGTTCCCTTGTTATTTTTCTATTTTATACTATTATTATCTTCAATAATAGTCTTGCTTAATATTAGTCTTATAACACGTTATCAGCACGAGTTATTGCTCGAAAAAGGTTAGTATTATTCGAGTTGGAATTTATTTATACTAACTCGTTTTTATTCTTGTAGAAAAAAAATGGCCGGAATTGAAAACAAAAAATTCCAGATCCTCGATGTCACTGGAAATAACTATCTACCATGGTGCCTTGATGTTAAATTGACCTCCAAGGTATGAGATTGGCTACTACCTTGGAATCTGTGGAACTTGCTAGTGCCGATATTAAAAATGAGGCAAATGCAATGATATTCATGCACCATCATTTATCCGAGGATCTGAAAAATGAATATATACAAATTGAAAGGCCTTCTGAGCTCTGGAAGAAGCTCAAAGACAGATTTGATCACACCAGAACTGTAATATTGCCACAGGCTCAATATGAATGGCAACTACTAAGATTGCAAGATTTTAAATCTGTTGCTGATTATAATTCAGCCTTATTCAAAATTGAGTCTCGACTGGCCTTGTGCGGTACACAACTATCTGAGACTGATAAGCTGGAAAAAACATTCACCACGATGCATTCCTCAAATATGGTGCTTTAACAACAATACAGACAATGACAATTTCAAACATATTCTGAGCTAATTTCAGTTTTTCAGACAAATGAGTTATTATTAAAAAATCATGAACTACGACCTTCTGGGTCCCGTGTCGAACCTGAAGCACATACCAGCTCTGGTAGAGCTTCCGACCAATTCAAGAGCCGTGAAAATAGACCCGGGCGTGGAACCCGGAAAAGTGGTGGACGTGGTGGCTACCGTCAAAATAATTACAAAAATGACCGCGGCGGACGTAACTATAATAATCGTGATAATTATCATTATTCCCGTCAAAATAAATATTCCGACAGACCAAGGCAATCAATTCACGGGCATCGTGATAAGGGAAAAATGCCTATGGAAAATTCTGGTGATGTTCCATGTCGTAGATGTGGTATAACTGGACATTGGGCTAAATATTGTCGTACTTCCCAACACCGTGTGGATTCATATCAGGCATCAATAAAAAATAAAGGCAAAGATGCCCAGGCTCATACCACCGAAACATTAGAGCCATCCAAAGTTATTGAGGCCAACACATCTGGGAACATATTTGATGGAAATCGACCAGATCGAAATCACTTAAGCTAGCAGATTTCCTTGAAGATCCTGGTTCAGTGGGACATGACGATGAATGGCTGAAATAAAATATTTATGCAATATATGTCGTATATTTACTTTCTGGTTTGTAATACCCCAGTTATTTTTGTGTGTGTTTCTTTATGTATAATATAAACATCAATAAAATCATCTATATTTTTATATTAAATTTCTCCCACTTCCAACGGCTATAAACAGCTAGTAATAGTGATTTTTGATTCTATAAATATGCACACATTTTATTCAACAACTCACTCATATTCTCTACCCTCTTGTAGAAATTCTTAAGTATCTTCATCCGATTTTCTTCGAAAATGATTAACGGATCTCTCGTCTTTATTTTCACAATGATCAGCATGATCATAATACTGATGTCTAGCAAAGACTTCCCTCCGGAATTATACTGGATTGGTATTTTACTTATCATTTATATTGTTGGCCTTGTATCAGCACTAATGATACATACAAAAATGTATTATTAAAAAAATATGTATGTTTATATTTCCATTATCAATAAAAAAATATTTCATGTCTTAAATATTTATTATGTGATGATTTGATTGAACAGGAATACAAATGGAAAGTATAGAATAGATACACAATTGTCTTGTTGATAGTGCAACAACGCACTCAATATTTACAAATAAAGCATATTTCTCGAGCATGAAATTATACAAGACGCACGTTACAACTATATCTGGTCCCGTAGAGATTATTGATGGCTCCGGGAATGCAACTGTGATGTTGCCTAATGGAACAATTTACACATTGAAAATGCGTTATTAACTGGTAGATCAAAAAGAAATCTGTTGAGTTTTAAGGATGTACGCCGAAATGGCTATCACTTGGAAATAGTGATTGAAAATAATAAAGAACATCTCTATATTACATCCTATAAAATGGAAACTCGACTTGTCCACGAGAAAATTGAAGCAACTACTTCTAGACTGTATTGTGTCCCTATTCGAGCTTTTGAAACCTATGTTACCATGGCTTGAAAGCTGGTGAATCATGATATATTTGGGTTATGGCATGATCGCCTTGGGCACCCAGGAACTTCTATGTTACGTAGGATTATTGAAAATACTCATGGACATCCATTAAAGGGCACAAAAATGCTAATGTCCAAAGATTATTTTTGTGAATCATGTTCACGTGGAAAACTTATTACTACACCTTCTATGGAAAAGGTTGGTTATGAATCACCATCATTTTTACAGCGCATTCATGGTGATATTTGTGGACCAATACATCCCGCAAGTGGACCATTCCGATATTTTATGGTCTTAATAGATGCATCATCCAGATGGTCCCACATATGTTTTTTATCTACCAGAAATGTTGCTTTTGCACGAATCTTGTCCCAAATTATTAAACTCCGAGCACATTTTCCTGAATATCCTATAAAAAATATAAGAATGGATAATGCCAGAGAATTCACATCAAGAACTTTTAATGATTATTGTGAAGCACCGGGAATTATTGTTGAGCACCCAATAGCACATATTCACAGCCAGGATGGATTGGCTGAATCCTTGATCAAACGACTTCAAATTATTGCTCGTACATTATTAATGAGATCAAAACTCACTAGTGCGGTGTGGGGTCATGCAGTATTACATGCATCAGCACTCATCAGATTACGCCCCACTGCTTATCATATGCACTCCCCAATGCAATTAACTCTAGGCTTTGAGCCGAATATTTTGCACTTACGCACATTCGGATGTGTTGTTCATGTGCCAATTTCAGCTCCTCAAAGGACAAAAATGGGTCTTTAATGCCGGCTTGGCATATACGTTGGATTTGATTCCCCATCAATAATTCGGTATTTAGAACCAACAACGGGTGATTTATTTGCCGCTCGGTTTTCCAATTGTCATTTTGATGAGACGATGTTTCCATCAATTGGCAGGGATAAGACTGTTCTTAACAAAGATGAACAAAAACCAGTTGATGATATCTCCTGGAATGTACAAAGCTTATCCCACCTAGATCCATGTACTACAGAATGTGAAAATGAGGTGAAAAGAATCATCCATTTACAAAATATTGCTAATAGACTTCCTGATGCATTTGATGATGCAAGTAAGGTAACAAAGTCTTACATTCCAGCTGTGAATGCTCCAGCCAGGATCGTTGTTCCTAATGACACAAAAATGGATGATGATGCCCCACAACAAAAGCGTGGTAGACCTGTTGGTTCGAAGGACACTGTTCCTCGAAAAAGAAATGGGAGAAGTACTGGGATCACAAACCAAGATCATCCTAGTGAGCATGCTGCAGATGAATCTGCAGAGCGTAATACTGCAGATAATGATGGGATCATAGATTCTGAAAGCACCGAGAATTCCATAAATCATTACAATGAGATATGGGATCGAAAAAATATGATAGTCGATAATTTATTTGCTTTCTCGATTGCACAAGAAATTATGAACGATGATTACGATAATGAACCACATTCAATAATTGAATGCCGTCAAAGGTCGGATTGGCCTAAATGGGAGGAAGCAATAGAATCTGAATTAGCTTCCTTAGAAAAACGGATGGTATTTGGGCAAATTACTCGAACACCGAATAATATAAAATCAATTGGTTACAAATGGGTATTTGTTCGAAAAAGAAATGAGAAAAATGAGATTGCGAGATATAAAGCCCGACTCGTAGCCCAAGGATTCTCCCAACGACCTCGGATTGACTATGACGAAACGTATTCACCAGTGATGGATATAATCACTTTCCGTTTTTTTATTAGTATGGATGTCCATGAGTGTTTGGATATGCGACTAATGGATGTAGTCACGGCATATCTATATGGTTCATTAGATTCTGATATCTATATGAAAATTCCTGATGGATATAAAATGCCAAAATCTGCTACTCCTCATGAGCTATACTCGATCAAACTACAGAAATCACTATATGGATTAAAGCAATCCGGCCGCATGTGGTGTTGTGTCAAGAATTACACTCCCCGACCGGCGATCGCCTCGGAGATCGGGCGACCTAGCCACTGCCGAGCAGCCGAGGCAGAACTGTCGACCAGCGACCAGGCGGCCTAGCCTTAGCCCCGCAGACAACATGAATCGGCCAGCCGAAGGTCCCAGGGCAAGTCCCGGTTCCGAGCGATCGACATCTAATACGATCATCAGTCGGCGCCTGACGACCGACTCCTGGCGACCGACTTATGGACGATCATCTCTCGGCGCTTTGCCGACCGACCCTTGGTGACCGACCAGTGCCGAACCTCAGTGACTGGCCGATGACGACCCTCGGTGACCAGCTAGAGACGACCACCTCATGCCGATCAGAGCCGATGGCCATCCAGTCGGCAAAGGCCGAGCCTCAGGACAGCACCCACGTGCAGATCCACAAAAGGCGCTGACAGACAAGACCTGTGGCCACATCCTGTCACCTACCTCACCTACCAACAGGGCCGCAGACCTGCAAAAGGAGCTGACAGACAAGACCTGTGACCACAGCCTGTCACCTACCTCGCCTACTGACAAGTCCGCCGAAAGTAACGAAGTGGGACCACCTGTGACAGTGACTCCGGACGCGTGCTGGCTCCTCATTGGACTACACAGCTGGCTGTCGGCTTTAGCTTTGGACTTTTGGCAGGCTGCCCATGTGACCTTTAGGACGATCGCCCCATTATTATAATGGCCGAAAGACGATCGCCCGCTAGGAGACAAGGCACCTCAGCCCCTATATATAGAAGGCAGCCTGCACTTGGACTCCTCTCTCGCATTCTCGCATTTCACACGCAATACAGAAGCAAAATACCCAGCACTTGGCTATCTCCAACTCTTGGCAACAGCTATCATTCGGTACTTACTTCTCCCGGCCTCTCTCATCAAGCAGACGATCGGCAGGGACGAAGAACACCGAGCTTCGCTCAAGAGCCGGATTAACAGAGTCTTTTTACACTCATTGTATCTAGATTTCTCACTTTAATACTTGTATCCACGAATATTTGTATTAATAACATCTCGCGAGAGCATTCAAGCCCGGGCCTAACAAACCCGGCAAATCTTGTATTATTTATCTTCTCTCGGAAGTGCTCCCGCAATTGTTGTTTGTTGTCCGTCTCCAGCAGTATTTAATCTTCGGATAGATATTTTGGGCAATAACAATTGGCGCTAGAAGAAGGGCATCTAACCCTCAAATTTTTATTCCTACCGTCTCGAAGAACACTCACTGTTCTCGGGGCATATACTTGAAGTGACACTCACTGAACTTCAAAGAAATCTGTCATAAATCATGTCTTCCGCCTCCGCGTCGAAGAAAGCCGCCGGCCAGCCGGCCAGACGCCGCGTTCCGTCCCAGTCCGAGCCACAGCCGATGGTGGAGGGTAGCCGCCGCGGTCAGAGACGCTCGATCCCGTCCCTGGACGGCGACCCAAGCCTCTCGCTCGATCGGTTCCGAACCAAGGAACGGTCGAAGGGGCCCCGCCGTCCTACAGAGCGACGGAGTGCTCTCGACGCGCCTCTGCTATCACCCCCTCGGCCGTCGCCGGAAGTCAGCCAAGCTCAAGGCGCACGCCGAGCGATCGCCAGAGGCTCCGTCCGCAAGAAGAGGCGCTCGCCACCTGGGCACCTCTGTCTTCGATCGTCTGGGCGGTGACCCGACTGCAACCGGGCAGTCCGGCCCCAGCTACGAGACGACGGAGTTTGAGTCCGTCACCAGGAGCTCGGCCTACCCGACTCCCAGAAGGCAGCCCAGCCGTCTGGCTCCCCCTCGCCAAATTGCCGAGGTCGGCAGCAGCGGAGTCCGGAGATCGGTACACGATCGCCTCGGCTCCCGCTCCCAAAGCCGATCATCAAGCGATCGAGCCACGACGATGGCTGCGATGCAACGTCAGATCGACGACATGAAGGCGCTCCTGGAATCCAGGGCAGGCGCCAAGAAGACGATCGCAGAGCCAAGCGAGCCGCTCACGATCGACATCGAGCTCGCCCCCGTGCAGCACAAGATCGCTCCCCCGCAAACACACGTGTACGAGGGGCGATCGGACCCCTAGATGCACATGAGGAAGTTCAACATCTACATGACCGGGTGTGGGGCATCAGACGCGACCAGGTGCCGAATGTTCCCACTGACGCTGGACGACCTCGCCCACAGGTGGTACACCTCATTGCCGCCTCGGTCCATTGGCTCTTTTAACCAGCTGGCGCACGTCTTCACGGAGTACTTCGCCACCAGGGTCGTCCGGCCAGAAGGTCCCCTTCGCATGATGCAAATCAAGTAGGGAGAAGAAGAGTCCGACTCGGACTACATCGACCGGGTAGACGTGATCATCCTCAACGGCGAGCCCGTAAGTGATGAGACCGCCCTCTACGCGGTCCTAGGAGGATTTCAGGGCTTTTCGCCTATGTTCAGGCATCTCATGAAGACCCAACCTACGACCTACGCAGCCTTCCGGGCTAGAGCCGCAGATTTTCTGGCCAGGCAAAGGTTTCTTCTTAGCCTGTGAGCAGCGCGATCGGCACCCGGACGACGATCTCCCACCCGATCGCCGTTATCAATCTACGAATAAAGCGGTCGGCAGCCGAGCGACGATCGCCAGTCTTCCAGCCTGATCGCCGATCATCACGCTAAATCATCAGAAACCCGGAGGACTCGCTCGCCATCTACAGTCCACCACTTAACATGAGGGACTAAGGCTCGCGATCGCCTCCACCGCACATCATAAAGCCATGGTCCTGGTAGCCGATGGAACCGGCTATTTAGGCCATGCAAGGTCCCTTACGGCCGAGATCGCCCGCCCTTCGTTTAAATACGAGGCCGGCGTAGTCTGAGGGCTCTCTAAAATTAATCAGTGGACACGTGCCACTACCCCGTCTCAACGTACACCGTCGAGGTCGGCCATCTCCATGGCAGACCGAGGTGGAAGCAGAGCCAAACAAGCCGCGGAGGTGGAGTTGATTCATCCGACGCTGCCCCGCGCAAGGACTCCTCTAGACCGAGACCGCACGCCCTTCGTTTAAATACGAGGCGAGGCGCAGCCTAACAGAGGACCCTCATAATAAAGTGAGTCACGAGACACTCAATGTCTTCGCGCACCAATACACGGTCATGGAGTCGGTCCATCGAATTCCGCGACTGTGCACGATTCCTCAAACAAGCGAAACCATCAAGTTTCCGAGGGGGATCGGCCAATGTTGTTTTTTGCAGGTACAAGACCGAAAGATAGCTAGCCAATCGATCATGATAGCCCAAGTCCAAATTCAAAGTCGGCTCAGCAAGATCGCCCGTCCTCATCCTACACGATCGCCAGCAAGAACCACCTCGCCCCATGTCTTCAATATAGGAGCAAGCTGGGGGGCAATTGTTGTGTCAAGAATTACACTCCCCGACCGGCGATCGCCTCGGAGATCGGGCGACCTAGCCGCTTAGAGCGGCCGAGGCGAATCGCTGACCAGCGACCAGGCGGCCTAGCCTTAGCCCCGCAGACAACATGAATCGGCCAGCCGAAGGTCCCAGGGCAAGTCCCGGTGCCGAGCGATCGACATCTAATACGATCATCACTCGGCGCCTGGCGACCGACTCCTGGCGACCGACTTATGGACGATCATCTCTCGGCGCTTTGCCGACCGACCCTTGGTGACCGACCAGTGCCGACCCTCAGTGACTGGCCGATGACGACCCTCGGTGACCAGCTATAGACGACCACCTCATGCCGATCAGAGCCGATGGCCATCCAGTCGGTAAATGCCGAGCCTCAGGAAAGCACCCACGTGCAGATCCACAAAAGGCGCTGACAGACAAGACATGTGGCCACAGCCTGTCACCTACCTCACCTACCAACAGGGCCGCAGACCTGCAAAAGGAGCTGACAGACAAGACCTGTGACCACAGCCTGTCACCTACCTCGCCTACTGACAAGTCCGCCGAAAGTAACGAAGTGGGACCACCTATGACAGTGACTCCGGACGCGTGCTGGCTCCTCATTGGACTACACAGCTGGCTGCCGGCTGTAGCTTTGGACTTTTGGCAGGCTGCCCAAGTGACCTTTAGGACGATCGCCCCATTATTATAATGGCCGAAAGACGATCGCCCGCTAGGAGACAAGGCACCTCAGCCCCTATATATAGAAGGCAGCCTGCACTTGGACTCCTCTCTGGCATTCTCGCATTTCACACGCAATACAGAAGCAAAATACCCAGCACTTGGCTATCTCCAACTCTTGGCAACAGCTATCATTCGGTACTTACTTCTCCCGGCCTCTCTCATCAAGCAGGCGATCGGCAGGGACGAAGAACACCGAGCTTCGCTCAAGAGCCGGATTAACAGAGTCTTTTTACACTTATTGTATCTAGATTTCTCACTTTAATACTTGTATCCACGAATATTTGTATTAATAACATCTCGCGAGAGCATTCAAGCCCGGGCCTAACAAACCCGGCAAATCTTGTATTATTTATCTTCTCTCGGAAGTGCTCCCGCAATTATTGTTTGTTGTCCGTCTCCAGCAGTATTTAATCTTCGGATAGATATTTTGGGCAACAACATGTGGTATCATAGATTGAATGAATACCTTTCCAAGGAAGGTTATACAAATGATCTTAAATGCCCATGTGTTTTTATTAAAAGATCCAATATTGGATTTGCTATAATTGCGGACTATGTAGATGACATAAATTTAATCGGAACTCCTAAAGAGTTATCCAATGCTTCTGAATATCTGAAGAAAGAATTTGAGGTTAAAGACCTTGGAATAACAAAACTCTGTCTTGGTCTTGAGCTTGAGCATAAAGAAAATGGAATACTTGTCCACCAATCTGCTTATACCAAGAGATTGCTCAAACGATTTAATATGGACAAGGCTCATCCTCTGAGTACTCCTATTTAGCACAATGCACCAGACCCGATATTTCTTTTGCAGTAAATTTACTTGAAAGATACAATTCTGAACCAACTCGAAGACATTGGAATGGTATCAAACACATTTTTCGTTACCTCAATAGTACCATTGACCTAAGTTTATCCTATTCAAAAGAGGCTACTAACTCTTGATTAGTTGGTTATGCTGATGCGGGATACAAATCCGATCCACATAAGGCTCGCTCACAGACCGATTATTTATTCTGCTATAATGGTACGGCTATATCATGGAGATCGACCAAACAAACATTAGTAGCTACATCATCTAATCATTCTGAGATAATTGCTCTCTATGAAGCTGGCAGAGAAAGTGTTTGGCTAAGATCAGTTATAGCCCATATACTAAATGAATGTCGATTGAAGCTTGTGACAGACACTCCCACAATCATTTATGAAGACAATGCAGCATGCATAACACAAGTCAAGGGTGGATATATAAAAGGTGATCGGACCAAGCATATTTCACCGAAGTTTTTCTACACGCACGAACTTCAAAAAAATGGAGAAATAAATGTTCAACAAATTCGCTCCTGCCACAATCTTGCTGATATATTTACATAATCATTGCCGACATCGATATTCGAGAAAGGCTCTGTTCTTTTGGACTGAATGAATCTAAATCGAATCGAATCAATCAATTGAATCAATCGAATCAATCGAATCGAATGGATCTCGAATCGAATCGAATCGAATCGAATGGACTCGACTGAATCGAATCGAATCAAATATATATTAAGGGTAAATAATAATAATAATAATGGTAAAAAATAATAATAATAGTAATCGACAACAACAACAACAACGATAATAGTAATATTATTAGTAATAATAAGAATAATAATAATTAAGATTAGTAATAAGAAGAAGAAGAAGAATCGAATCGAATCGAATGGACTGAATCAATCGAATCGAACTAAAATCGAAAAATAAGTCCAAAAGAACAGGGCCAAACTGGTATACGACATAGGCATGAGAAGAGCTAACAAGAACCAAGATTGATGAATCAATTTGGAAACTCTTTATTTCAGGGGGAGCGAAATCAAATACGTGCGCTGTACTCTTTTCCTTATGACTGGTTTTTATCCCACTGGGTTTTTCCAGCTTAAGGTTTTTAACGAGGCAGCTTATGCATAAGGTCTGGATCTGAGAATGTACTCTTTTCCCCTTCTGTCCGATTTTGTCCCACTGAGTTTTCCGGCTTAAGGTTTTTAACGAGGCATACTCATCCAGCTTGCTATAATGCTACGTCCAAGGGGGAGTGTTACAATATCATTTTAGACTTTAGCATTAATTGTTATCACAAGACAAATAGTAGCAAATTTTGTGATGTAATAGTAACAAAACTTGTGATTGTAATAGTGTCATATTTGTTACTATAAATATGTGGTTATGGAAATGAAGAAATTACACACACAAAAGAAAGAGTAATAAAACTTCATCTCATTTTCTCCCTACTTGTTCCCTTGTTATTTTTCTATTTTATACTATTATTATATTCAATAATAGTCTTACTTAATATTAGTCTTATAACACTCTTAATATTTTGTATTTTGATTTTAAACTTTCTAAAAATTCCGTTTGATACTAATTCGTGTGGCTTTTGTTACACTACTTTCATCATTATTGTCACTGCTTTTGTGATTTCATTTATTTTAAAAATCAAATCAAACCAAACATAATCAATACCGCTCAGAGTAGAATCTGGAGAGGGTAAGGTGTACGCATGTCATGCCGCTACTTTTTTACGGTAGAGATATTATTTCCGTGAAGACGCTCAGCTTAGTGCACAACAAAATATTGAGTGATATAAAAAATCATATGATTCGAAAAAGCTCAAAACCATACCTGAGCCCATGGCGTAATTCACATGAGACTTACCTAAAAGAACTATGGCTATTACACTCTCGATGAACGCTGCTCTAACAGAAGAGAGATTGACTCTGCGCACAGCTCCCTGTCAAAAATAAACCACACGGAAAAAAAAATGCGCTGCTTTAGGTCAAAGCTAATCGAGACAACCCAACCTTGAGGCTCTCTACTACTACACCGCTCCCTAAAAAAGAATCCACAATTCTGATCTGACGCCTCCAAGAGCACCTATCAACAGTCATGGTCTCAGATAAATTTAAGACCTTTAAATCTAAATTCAGCTGCTCCTGCCACGTCCTCCTCGGTCTGTCTCTCTTCATCCCCCTACAACCAATAAACTCTCGACTCTTTGAAAAATCTTTTTTATTACACTTGTTTTATTATTATAACTGATTTTGTTGTTACACTGTGTTTTTATTGTAATTCACTCTTATTTTTTTTGTATTCATGCAATATGCAATTTAAATTATAAATCATAAAAAATACGATTAATTTAAATTAATAAATTATAATTTTAAATGAAAATAACTTGTTCATGTGAGAACAAAATTATATTTTCAGTATAAGGCATCCCACACATCATTTCGTCCAATAAGTCAATAACTCCTATTTCATTTGAATTGCCTACGTTGACTAATCTAATAGATGAAATTGGTTCCTAATTATGAATTGTTACATCCCATGACATAATGTAAGTGAAAGATATATATCGGTTGTGATTACTAGCATAATCACGATTAGTGTATAAAATAATCACAATTTTATATAATATAATTACAGTAAAAATTATGATGCTAACAATATAATTATAAGTGATAAATAACGTAATTACAAGTGATGTACCATACACGATACATCATGTTTGATGTATAATTTTTTGGTTAGTAAACAAATTAATTGCGGCCGGCGACCCATATCTCTTTCTAAATATGCATCAACCAAATTTTAATAATATTGTTATATTCCATCTCCTCCATTATAATTATTCCCGAGTCAAATTTGATAGCTGTGAGAGCCTAATGCTTATTTTTAATGTCAAAGGAAATATGTGCATAAAATGTAGTAATTGTTGGAAATATTAGATAGAATGAAGGAAATGGGATGTTTTGAGCAGCCCATTTGAGAGGAAATTTTGAGTTGGCTCGACTACGAGTTAAAGTCGAGACTTAGTTGAAATACGTAGTACTCCGTACGAAGATTCCAAAACATATAAGAACACTCAAAATGATTGAGGTATGAATGAGATATAATGTTCCAAAATGAACTCTATAGAAATGGGTTTGGGATGCTATCCCATATTGGAAAAAGAAGGGAGAAATTGTGAGTATATAAGGAGATGTGGACAAAGACATGTTCAAAAAGTGAGACATGTGTGGATGTGTGACCAGGCGCCCCTCGCGCGCACACACACACGCGCGCTGCCGCCGTCGTTCGTTCGTTCGTCCGGCTCGGCTCGGGTCGGTCGGTCGGTCGGTCTCGGTCTCGGTCTCGGTCGAAGGGCGATTTGGGCGAAATGTCTTTCGTTTTGCTAACAAATTTTCTGCAGGGATTATATATTATATATATAATGTTATTTTTCAAGTAATCGTCTTCATAAATTATACAACAATCTTAAAGCAAAATCTTTTGTTTACTTGATTAAAACATATCTACTTTCGAAAAGTTAAGCAATATGGATTCTCAAAACCAAACATTGTCTACGGACGTTTCTGGAGGTGCGCCACAGAAAATCGGCTCGGGTTCAGCAACTGGAGGTGCGCCTCTGATAACTGGATCGGGCTTCGATTCCGATTACTAATTCGGTTTCGGTTCCGGTCAACCATGCGGACAAACCAGAGAAATTCAACGGGCAGAATTTCAAGAGATGGCAGCAAAAGATGATGTTCTATCTGACCACTCTAGGCTTGTCTCGATTCCTCAAGGAGGATGCGCCAAAATATGACGAAGACAGTGACCAACAAACTCTGATGGCCATTGACGCTTGGAAAACTTCCGACTATCTGTGTCGGAACTATGTGATGAATGGCCTTGCCGATTCTTTGTACAACGTGTACCGCAGTGCTAAATCAGCTAAGGTGTTATGGGACTCACTAGACCATAAGTACAAGATCGAGGACGTCGGTGCCAAGAAGTGGATTGTTGGACGGTTTCTCGATTACAAGATGATCGACTCCAAGACAGTAGTGAGTCAGGTACAAGAGCTACAAGTGATCATTCACGAAATCCATGCTGAATGAATGATCATCAGCGAATCCTTCCAAGTGGCTGCTGTGATCGAAAAACTGCCCTCGACTTGGAAAGATTTCAAGAATTATCTCAAGCACAAACGCAAGGAGATGAGCATGGAAGATCTGATCGTTAGACTTCGCATAGAGGAAGACAACCGAGGATCAGAGAAGAAGGTAAATGCTGTTGTGGCAAAGGCCAATGTTGTGGAAACTGGACTGACATCTAAGAAAGGCAACAATGGAAAGGGAACCAAGCTGGGACCTAAAGGAGGAATTGGGAAAAAGAAGGAAAAATTCCTTGGTAAATGCTACAACTGTGAAAAGATGGGTCATAGGGCGGCTGACTGCAGGCTGCCAAAGAAACCAAAGAAAAAGGAAGGTAATGCAGCACATCTGATTACCGAGCAAGTGGAAAATCTTGACTTATATGATCTCTGAAGTGAACTTAGTTGGCTCAAATACCAAAGAGTGGTGGATTGACACTAGAGCAACTAGGCATATATGTGCCAACAAATCAATGTTCTCCTCATTGATAGAAAGTGATGTCGGTGATATACTGTATATGGGAAACTCTGCAACCTCAACTATCTTGGGCGAAGGCACGTCGATCTTAAAGATGACGTCTGGAAAGGAAGTGACTCTTAAACGTGTGTTATATGTGCCTCATATTCGAAGGAACCTTATTTCTGGTACCTTGTTGATGAAGCATGGCTTTAGAACAGTTTTCGAGTCCGATAAAGTTATTTTGTCGAAAAATGGTGTGTTTATAGGCAAGGGATATGAATGTGATGTGCTAGTTAAGCTCAATGTAATGACTATCAAAAATAATGAAATGGAGAATTCTTCTGCTTACTTGCTTGAGTCTCCTAATATATGGCATGCTAGATTAGGACATGTTAATTTTAATGCAATGCGTAGACTTATTGCATTAGATCACATAGCAAAGTTTAAAATTGATTTAAACCACAAGTGTGAAACTTGTGTAGAGGCAAAATTAACTCGATCTCCATTCCGACAAGTGGAAAGAAACACCAAACCTTTAGAATTAATACATAGCGACCTATGTGATTTGAAGTTTGTTCAAACTAGAGGTGGAAACAAATATTTTATTACTTTCGTAGATGGTTGTACTAAATATTGCTATGTATACTTGCTTAAAAGCAAAGATGAAGCCATAGAGAAATTCGTTCTCTATAAAACGGAAGTTGAGAATCAATTGAATGCTAAGATAAAAATCTTGAGAAGTGACCGCGAAGGTGAATATGTGGAACCATTTGGCGAATTTTGCTCGCAACATGGGATTATTCATGAAGTCACTGCCCCATATGCACCACAGTCAAATGGCGTGGCGGAACATAAGAATCGCACTATGAAAGAGATGATGAACGCGATATTACTAAAATTCAGGTCTGCCGCAAAATATGTGGGGAGAAGCCATCTTAACGGCAAATTATCTCTTAAATAAGATATGCCGTAAGAACGGAGACAAAACTCCTTATGAATTGTAGAAAGGAGTCATGCCTTACTACAATTACATGAAAGTGTGGGGGTGTCTAGCAAAGGTGCTGATATCTACTCCTAAAAAAGTTAAAATAGGCCCAAAAACGGTTGACTGCATTTTCATTGGATATGCACACAACAGCAATGCTTACCGATTTCTTGTGCATGAATCCAAAGTGCGTGAGATTCACAAGAATACAATTATGGAATCAAGGAATGCGTCATTCTTTGAGAATATCTTTCCTTGCAAGACTGCAAGTGAACCGCTTATCTCATCCGAACAGACTTCTGAACTAATGGATGAAGATAATGAAGACCAAATAATGGATAATGAGGACGAACCTAGAAGGAGCAAGAGACAAAGGATGGAGAAATCTTACGGACCAGATTTCATCACCTACTTGCTCGAAAAGGCTCCTCAGACTTACAAAGAAGCTGTAAGCTCGACGGATGGACCTTTATGGAAGGAGGCTATCAAAGAAGAGATTGATTCTATATTACAGAATCATACTTGGGAACTAGTGGAATTACCTCCTAAGTGTAAACCATTAGGAAATAAGTGGATTTTCAAGAAGAAATTGAAAGATGGAGCAGTTGATAAATATAAGGCTAGGCTCGTAGCGTAGGAATATAACCAACGTGAAAGCCTAGACTATTTTGATACTTACTCTCCTGTGACGAGAATAACTTCCATCAGGATGATACTTGCCATCGCAGCATTACGAGGGTTAGAAGTTCATCAAATGGATGTTAAGACTGCCTTTCTTAATGGAGACTTAGAAGAGGAAATCTACATGGAACAACCCGAGGGGTTCTCTGCTCCTGGACAAGAAAGGAAAGTCTGCAAGCTGGTAAAATCTTTGTACGGATTGAAGCAGGCACCAAAACAGTGGCATGAAAAATTTGATCATGTCATGATAAGCGGTGGCTTCAAAATTAATGAATCCGACAAATGTGTATATGTGAAAGACACAGAAGATGGCTATGTCATTTTGTGTCTATATGTAGATGATTTATTCATTTCCGGCAGTAATGAAAGAATAATCAAATCGACCAAAGACATGCTGAGGTCGAGATTTGATATCCAAGATATGGGACTCGCATATGTAATTTTAGGGATTAAAATCACACGAACGTCGGAAGGTCTCATGCTGAGTCAAGCCCACTATGTGGACAAAATCCTTGAAAGATATAAGGATGACTCGGGCACAGCCAAAATCCCGGTGGATATGACGTTAAGACTATCCAAGAATAAGGGTGAAGGAGTATCTCAACTCGAATACTCACGCATAATAGGAAGTCTGGTGTACTTGATGAGCTGTACAAGACCAGACATAGCCTACTCAGTTAGTAAACTAAGTAGATACACGAGCAACCCAGGAAAGGATCAGTGGAAGACGATCATAAGGGTACTAAGATACTTAAGGGGTACTCAAGAATATGGGTTGCACTATACCAAATATCTAGCAGTACTTGAAGGATATAGTGATGCAAATTGGATATCTTATATAAAAGACTCCAAGTCTACAAGCGGATATGTATTCACACTAGCCGGTGCAGCAGTGGCATGGAAATCTTCGAAACAGACACTTATATCTCGGTCAACGATGGAATCCGAGTTTATAGCCTTAGATAAATGTGTAGAAGAGGGAGAATGGCTACACCATTTTCTAGAAGATATTCCAAGATGGGCAAAGCCTGTGACCGCAATATGTATTCATTGCGATAGTCAATCTGCGATTGACAGGGCATAGAGCGTAATGTACAATGGCAAGTCTCGTCACATAAGGAGGAGACATAATACCATTAGACAATTGATATCAACAGGAGTTATCACTATTGATAATGTGTCATCGAAGGATAACATTGCGGATCCGCTAACCAAAGAGTTATCAAGAGACCTTGTTGACAAATCATCAAGATGAATGGGTCTATTGCCTTGAGCTAATGGTTTTATGGAGGATACTCAACCTAAGCTGACTGGAGATCCCAAGATCTAGGTTCAATGGGACAACCAATCCATAAAACTGGGCACGATCACTGTGGGGGTTACCCCGAACCGACCATTCCTAGGATGAAAACAGTGATACCCGTAGGGAGAGGTTAAGCTTATGCTTTTAATGATTCTTAAGTCGACAACGTATAGTCGGGTGGAGTAAAATACGGGTTTACTCAAAACACTTAAAGAGAATCACCTATGTTAGAGAGAAGATGGGCCGCTTCAAAGGAGAATTGCAAAGGCACAATTCTTTAGAAACTCTCGCAGAACCAGGACGGTGTCCACGGCCAATATGGGCACAATAATGAGAACAGAACAAATCAGGAAGGGCACTTGTGAAGGATATACGATCACTTACACAAGCAGTCGGACAGTTCAAAGGCATCTAGTCACACTGTTTAGCCAGTAAGGAGAATATATCTTTTCGAGGGAAGATTCAAGGAGCATACTCTACATATCCTATGCAATGCCTAACCGTAGTAACTATCACCAAGTTAACTCCGTGTCTGACGTGTGCTGCTGGACCATCAATCTCATTCATGTGGGGGATTGTTGAAAATATTAGATAGAATGGAGGAAATGGGATGTTTTGAGCAGCCCATTTGAGAGGAAATTTCGAATTGGCTCGACTACGGGTTAAAGTCGGGACTTAGTTGGAATACGTAGTACTCCGTACGAGGATTCCAAAACATGTAAGAACACTTAAAATGATTGAGGTATGAATGAGATATAATATTCCAAAGTGAACCCTTTAGAAATGGATTTGAGATGCTATCCCACATTGGAAAAAGAAGGGAGAAATTGTGAGTATATAAGGATATGTGGACAAAAGCATGTTCAAAAAGTGAGACATGTGTGGATGTGTGACTATGCGCCCCTCGCGCGCACACACACACACACGCACGCCGCCGCCGCCGCCGTCCGTCCGTCTCGGCTCGGCTCGGCTCGGCTCGGCTCGGGTCGGTCGGTCGGTCGAAGGGCGATTTGGGCGAAATATCTCGGCATCTCGAAGTTATATTTTTACTACAATTTTATTTGGTAAAATTTTATTTTACCGAAAATACCTCAATTAATAAATTTCGAATTTTTCGGATCCGGATAAAATCGAATTAAACAGATCTGGATAAGTATTGAGATACTAATCCTGATCGGTTTAGAGTTCCTCCAGATACCAATTTCGGTCGGTATAGAGTTCCTCCAACACAACCTCCTCCAGCCTTCACCTATAAATACCCGGCTTGAGAGGCTCGTTTTTAAACACCAAAAAAAACGTACGAGAATTCCAAAGCCTCACAGTCAGATAATTTTCTTCTTCGTTTTTTTTTTCTTCTTCGGTCGGTGATAGTAGACAGATTTTGTTCTAGTTCGTTGAGGGTGCAGCGGATCACAAATTCGTTACATTGGGCTGTTGTTTTATCCTGGGAGACAGACGTCATACATAGAGATGTTAAACGGGCTTGGGCAACGGTGCCGTTTAACCCATAAAACCGGTTAGGGCGATATTTCCTAGCCGTTTAAATCCGGGCTTTGGCCGAACCGCTTAACCCGGCTTGGGTGGGCTAGCCCGCTAGTGCTAGCCCGAAGCCCGATATATATATATATATTGTTAATTTCAACTTACAGTAATACTATATTTATATAACATATATTAATATTATATATATAATATATATTAATATTATATATGTAATATATATTAATATTATATATAATATATATTATTACTGTATTTGTTAATATAGTGTGTATATATATATGTGTATATACATAAAAGTGTATTTTTTGTTATATTTGTTATAGTATAGTTGTTACTATATATATAAAATATGTTTTTACTGTTTTTTTTTTTTTTGGTTTATGACTTATAAAAAAATAAAAAATAGATTTTTTAACATTTAGCCCGTTTAGCCCGAAGCCCGTTAGGGTTAGGGCCGATATTTCCTAGCCCGTTTAAATCCGGACTTTTTGGGCCCGGACCGTTTAGCCCGAAGCCCGCTAGGGCTAGCCCGGAACCGCTAGGACTAGCCCGTTTAACATCTCTAGTCATACACCGTGGTGAGGACGAATTTGCTTTAAGGAGACAGATCATCTGGACTCAACAGCGAATCTTCCGTTTTATATACGTGATCGGCGGATTTCGTTTTGCTAACAAATTTTCTGCAGAAATTATATATTATATATATATTCGATACATACATATATATATATATATATATATATATATATATATATATATATATACTGTTATTTTTCATGTAATCGCTTTCATAAATTATACAACAGTAATAAAATACTAAATTCAGATTTGCTCATCGGACTCAAAACATTTGAGGATTATTATTGGAATATTCCACATGAAATTTAGGGTGGTAACCGTAAAAAAGAAAAGTAAAAGGTTAGTTGCATAGTGCAAAATTATAAGAATTTATATTGCAAAAATATACTTTCCCTAGATTAAATATTGTCAAGTTGGTGGAAAACAATTCTATTTGGATCAACTTGTTCAAATAATTCAACATTTTTCTAATTTAAAATGAAATATATACTAATAAAACTAATTTCCAAAAATTCTAAAAAATATTGTCAAGTTGAAAGAATTATATTACTCATTGAACACACTAGGAAATTAGATTATTAAAGAAATTACTAATATTAATAGTAAGTATGGTTTGCATATTGTTGTCAGTTGTCACTCATATGTCCAAAATTAATGAAACACGGCCTCTATAAATTTGTGTTTTTCTCCGTTCCACAAGCATAACAAATGCAAGAAATCTCGACGGCTCCTGCATAAATTTTACCTATTATTCGAACACATATTCAATTCCATGGATGGATGGAAGCCAAAATAAGAGAGAGAATTGACGGTTGAAGGAAAGATGATTGTCGCAGCATCGACGACACAGTGTGCTCAGTTCGCTGGCTTTCTTGTATAGACCAAACCAATTTTTGAGAAAATATTGCGTATAAATCGTCTTGGCTTTCAGTAGGTTTATGGGAATATTCCTTCACAGTGGTGATTAAGAGGTCGCAAGAAGGACCCTCTGAACGTATTCAAAGCCATGACTTATACGCAATGTTTTCGAAAAAAAAAAAGGCTTGATCTATACAAGAAGTCGACGAACTAAGCGGGCTTTATAGTGCTGGCGTTGGCATAATCCGTTATGCATCTAAACAACTAAAATAAAGAAGCAAGTGAATATGGATGAATTTGGTTGCTTCAATTTAAGATCTATAATTTTAATAAGAAATTAACCAAATACTAAAAATATTTTCTTTAAGTAAATTTCCTATAATACTATAATTCAATTTTAAAAAGGAAAAATTGCATAAAACTCCCAACCTTTGGCGCTTGTGCGAGTTACCCCATAACCTTTAAATTATAAAACTGTACCCCCCAACGTTTCAGTAACTGTGCGAGTTACCCAAAAAATGGATGTCCGTTAAAAACTTAACGGCGGACTGTTGGAAAATCTCAGTTTTTGGTCCTCCATCTTTTTTTTCTTCATAATTTTAATCCCACAATTGTTGAATATCCATAATTTTAGTTCTCCATGTTTTTCTTTTTGCAATTTTACGTCCCCAAAATTGGTTTCAAAATGGTTTGATGAAGACATTAATTGCAAGAGAACACGTATCGTTTTTATTTTGGAGATAATAATATTTGAATACGTGAATTATAGTTATTTTTGAAGAGTTAATTACAAAATTCATCTTGTAAGATTGCAACAGACTACATTGCAAATTTTTCATTTAATTTAACCGCGGGTAATTTTAGTCCTTCAAATTGTAGAAAGTGCAGTTTTAATCGTTGAGGCTTATTTAGACTGAAAGGATCTCTATTTGGACTGTTGTGCTTTGGATTTACATTCTCGAAGTTGCAAAAAAGATAAATTTTGGTGCCACGTAAGATGCTACCACTATTGCATAAAACCCCCATTTTTTGGTACTTGTGCGAGTTACCCTCTAACCTTTCAATTATGAAACCGTACCCCCAAACATTTCAGTAACTGTGCGAGTTACCCAAAAAATGAATGTCTGTTAAAAACTTAACGGCGAGCTGTCGGAAAATCTCAGTTTTTGGACCTCCATCTTTTTTTTTCTTCATAATTTTAATCCCACAACTATTGAATATTCATAATTTTAGTTCTCCATGTTTTTTTTTTTGCAATTTTACGTCCCCAAAATTGGTTTGAAATGGTTTGATGAAGACATTAATTGCAAGAGAACACGTATCATTTTTATTTTGGAGATAATAATATTTTAATACGTGAATTATAGTTATTTTTGAAGAGTTAATTACAAAATTCATCTTGTAAGATGGCAACAGAGTACATTGCAAATTTTTCATTTAATTTAACCATGGGTAATTTTACTCCTTCAAATTGCAGAAAGTGCAGTTTTAGTCGTTGAGGCTTAGCTAGACCGAAGGGATCTCTATTTGGACTGTTGTGCTTTGAATTTACATTCTCGAAGTTGCAAAAAAGATAAATTTTGGTGTCACACAAGATGCTACCACTATTATGAAAAATTTTGGGACCAAAACTATGAATTTGAAAGATTTTGGGTACGAAAATTGCAAAAGAAAAATATGGACATTCGATAGTTGTGGAACTAAAATTATGAAGAAAAAAAAATTGGAGAACCAAAAGTGAAATTTTCCGACAGCCCGCCTTTTAAGTTTTTAACGAACATCAATGTTTTTAAGCAACCCACTCATATTTTTATCCGACGGTTGAAATTTTAAGGAACCTTTAAAAAAACACCATATTTCTATAAGTTTTGATTGACATTCAATTTTGTTTCGAATTTGTGCCCTCTGATACGACTTCCCGTCACGAGTTCCAGATCTGGTCAAGGGAGGAGCCAGCTTCTGACGGCGGTCTTCCTTTCTGGCGCAACGACAATCTTCCTCTCCGGCGACGGCAGCTTAGGAACCGACGATGGGCAAGGCAGATCAGGGGTTTCTACCTCAAAATTTTATATTATTTTTTATAATATTTGAGTGATGTCATATTTCTGGGTATCCGAAATTCTTCATTCAATGTTGCTGTATTTTTTTTAGCAATGCTACGTATACACACACTCATACACACTTAACATCTCATCCATTCATTTATTGTGGGATTCATGATAAACAAATGAATCCCACAATAAACAAATGGATGAAATGTTAGTGTGTAGGAATGTGTGTATGTGTAGCATTTCTCTTTTTTTTTTACCTCACATTATGTCTGGTTAAATTCGTGTTCGTCTTCCTCTTTTATTTCGGTTTTGTTCCCTCTGATTTTGGTTGACAGTTGTCAATATTGTGCAATATAATACAAACGGGCTGGGCCAGCCCAAACGGATTGGGTTGTCAACGGGTGGAGTCGAATTTTGAATTTAGTAAAGCGGGATTTTTTTAAATATTGAGGCGTGCTCATCTTTGGGCTGAATTTGTGACCATTCTGATTTTTTCGCTTAACTTAATTAATCAAAATATATTAAAAATATCAATAATATGATAGAAATATATTTTCAACTATTTTAAAAAGTTCAAACATCCATTTCAATACTATTAAAACCGTTAGATTCTTGCTCTACAACCAGCGGTACGGAAAGTAACTCATCACTGGGTCCATTATCTGTATTCGATAGCAAAATATCAATACAAAAATCTAAACAAAATCAATTTTAAATTGAAATAAGTTACGGTGTAAGGTTATACCCATTAACCTCAGCCTAATATTAATATTTATTAGTTATTAAATTTTTTATGGGCATCTGGGCGCCCGTAGGCTGGGCCTTCCTGGGCTGGCCCAAAATCTGGGCGGGCCAAAAAGACCCAAATTTCTATGGGCTAAAAAAGTAAAGCCCGAAGCCCATTTATTCATGGGTGGGCTGGGCCGGCCTGTGGGCCTGGGCCACTTTTGCCAGGTTTTAATAAGGTTACAGAATCGTTCCTTAGATAACCAACTGCGTGTCTAAATGGTCCCGGTTCTCGGTTAGAACCGGAACTGAACCGGAACCGTATAATCGGTTTTCGGTTCCTTATTACATAATTTTTCGATTTTCGATTCGGAACCGGAATCAAACAGTTCCGAACCGAAAACCGATTTTATAATATATTTATTAAATATTATTTTTATATTTTATACTTATATATTTTATTATTTTAATTTTTGTAAATTAAAAATTTAAAACACTAATATTGTTAAATAATATATTATATATGTATTAAATATTAGTATTATATTTTATAATTTAACTCGTGTAAAAAAAAGGTTCTGTCGGTTTAACCGAACCGGAACCAAAAATAACCGGTTCGGTTCCGGTTAACCAAAATTTTATATGGTTCGGTTTTCGGTTCTCATTTTTGGGCAATTATGGTTCCGGTTAACCGATCCGGTTAACCGATCCGGTTAACCGGAACCGCCGTTCGACACCCCTACCAACTGGCTAGCCCATTTGACCACTACATGGATGTAAAAACTCACGTGGGGTGGAGGCCATGAGTTCTATCCCACTTGCCTCCACTTCAAATCTTTCCCGAGGCATATACGTTCTAATTAAGCATTTGACAGAACCTCATAGTGAATATCATCCGTGTGGATTTGATTCGAGGGGAGGACTTCATGTTCTCTTTATCTGGGTGGATCTTGTAACACCCCCAAGACGTTCGGGGCATATTACAGCGCCGTGGACCCCACACTGTGGAATCCACCAGGCTAACGTACCAAACAAGACATTCGACAACGACAAACCATCATAAATAAAACGACAAGCTAAATAAAAGACTATAACCGACAAATAAAATTCTGACATCAAATCCATTTCCCCAAAACGGGAACACAACATTAACAAACTCAAACCGGAAGTACTCGAGTACTTAAACCAATTTTATAATACAGAATCCCAAAATCAAACATCAATAATGATGGATAGAGAGAACACCAATAATCAACTCCTGGACAATATCATGCTTGCCCATCATCCTCATACGGCTCGGGTGCTCGCTTGTCCCCACGATCAATACCTGAAATACAAAAAGTATTTCCCCCATTTAAGGGGTTAGCGACAACTGCTAGTGCAAGTACAATCCATTTGAACTACATTCTAATCATATGAATAATGCGCCAAAAATCATTTTTGAAAACGTTTTATATTCCGGAATATTTACAATGTACAATCGCAAAACACATTATCTCCAACAAATCACAATTCAAAGTTAACCGTTGGTACGAGACTCACGGCCACCGTACCCCGCAGAGCCCCGTCGGACATCCCCGGGTGGTTAACCACAGTTCACGATACGCACACTCACGGCAATACGTATCCCTAGAGGCCCCGTCGGACCGTCCCTAGGTGAATATACACATATCCATCTACAACAACCACGATACAGCCATAATTCAAATACTAGAACATGTAAACAAATGTAAAGTACTTGCCTTTGTGACATCTTCGAAGAATCGGAAGTGAAAAGTGACTACAGATGATCCGAATGGAAAACAACGGTTCCTAAACGAAGAATTAGCATAACTCAGTCCCAACGGACATCAATAATCGAAAGGAATACTCCCAAAACCCCGATTACAAATCACGATAATAGATGTTCAATCGATACGGGCGAGGTTCACGCAAAATCTCCCCATATTGATAATTCACGGATTAAAATCAAGGAAATTGGATTTAGAATCACTCAATAATCACAATCGATAAAGAATATCGATATATATAGATGAACAATTCGGAACTAAACCCTAGAATCCCGAAAAACCCCCAAATTCGTTAAAGTTAGGGTTCCTGAGGAAATACCTTGGATTCGACTGATGGAAGATGTGAATGTTGTAGATTAATCTCCCTTGGTACACAATAATCAATCTCTAAAGGAAATCCACGGATTGTTCTGGACAAATCGCTCCGAAGGCACTCAAGAACACTCACGTCGCGAGAAGGGTTGAAGAAGAATGAAAAGAAATCGGCGAGGTTAAGTCGGGTTTAAAAGCGCCGGTAGCGTTACGTGCGTTAACACAAGCCGTTAACGTGCGTTATGATGGTTACGTCGTAACCCAATCTTTGGTTGACGTCGTAACCAAATGTCTATCTTGGTGTGAAGGGTCATAACGTCGTTATGGATCATGCATAACGACGTTATGCACGCGTAGAAAGATCTTGAACACCAATTACGCATACGATCGACTCGACGACGAACTACAACACGAGGATAGAATCAAAAGTGTAAATACGAGGTATTCATAACAACGAAGCTGAGTGCTCGAAAGTAAATGCACTTCCAACTACCGAGGAATCCAAAATACGACAAGGAGATGAATTTCCCTAAATTTATAGGAAATTACAAAAATGACCCAAGCGTCCGAAAATCACGATACGACGTCGTATTTACAAACCAGAAGTCTCAACATGACCAACTCAACCCTACGGACTTGTACAACCCAAGAAACAACGAAAACGAACGAGTTTTACGAGAATCGAATGTTCATACGGCAAAACATGTCATAAAATGAAATTACGTGAAAACATCACCAAAACTCGTCCAAATGGAAAAACTCCAAGAATAAAGTAGATTCAAAATGTCGAAACGGTTACAAGCGAGTCGATAAAAATACACATACACCAAAAATGGAAACTGCTAAAAACGGAAAATTACGGATATTACATTCTCCCCCTCTAATATAAAGTTTCGTCCCGTAACTTAAGAATCAAAAAGCTCGGGGTGTCTCGAACGCATATCCTCCTCTAACTCCCAAGTCGCTTCTTCTACTCCGTGTCTCGACCATTGCACCTTAACCAAAGGAATGGTTTTGTGCCTTAAATGTTTGTCTCGACGCTCCAAAATCTTAACGGGCCTCTCCTCAAACGTAACATCCTTCTCGATCTCCACGTCTCCAAAATCAATAATGTGGGACGGGTCCGGAACATACTTCCTCGGCTGGGAGACGTGAAATACGCTATGAACATGACTCAACGACGGAGGCAAAGCTAAACGGTATGCCAACTCACCGACTCTCTCCAATATCTTGAAGGGCCCAATATACCTCGGACTGAGCTTCCCCTTTTTCCCAAAACGGAAAACTCCCTTCGTCGGGGATACCCTCAACAGAACATGATCTCCCACCTCGAACTTCAAGGGTCGACGCCTAACATCCGCATAAGAATTTTGTCGACTCTGAGCATCCAACATTCTCTTTCTAATCAATTCAACTTTCTCCCTCGTCTCTAACACAAGGTCTGGCTCGGTACTGACTAGATCGGACGGCTCATCCCAACATATCGGCGATCGGCAACATCGTCCATAAAGTGCCTCATATGGTGCCATCTTAATCGATGCGTGCCAGCTATTATTATAAGTAAACTCAATCAAGGCCAGATGTTCCTCCCAGTCACTACTCCAGTCTAACGCACACGCGCACAACAAATCCTCCAACGTCTGAATGGTACGTTCGGACTGCCCATCGGTCTGGGGATGGAACGAAGTGCTCAAACGTAACTGTGTTCCCAATGCCTTATGTACCGCCTGCCAAAAATGCGATACAAATCGGCCATCTCTGTCTGAAATAATGGTCCTCGGTGTACCATGAAGTCTCACTATCTGCGCGATAAAAATACGAGCCAACTTTTCTGGACCCCAAGTATCCTTGATGCCCAGAAAATGCGCCGACTTAGTCAGTCGGTCTACAATCACCCACACCATATTCATACCCGTCTTCGTCCTCGGCAAACCCGTGATAAAATCCATAGAGATATCCTCCCACTTCCACTCTGGGACGGGAAGTGGTTTCAACAACCCGGCTGGCCGCTAATGTTCAATCTTGACTTGCTGACAAGCCAAACACTTAGCCACAAACTGAACTACCTCCTTCTTCATGTCGTTCCACCAGAAATTCTTCCTCAGATCTTTATACATTTTACTCGAGCCGGATGGGTGAGTAAGGTGACACATGAGCCTCTCGCATAATGCTCTGTCTCAATTCCGAGTCATTCGAACACACAACCGACCTCGGAATCTCAACACACCGTCCTCATGAATAACGAATCCCGGGCTTTCCCTTCCCTACACTCTCTCGAAGCTGAATAAACATCGGGTCCTCTAACTGTCCCGACTTAATGTCCTCGACCAGAGATGAAGAAATCTCAAGAGTACGCAACTGCCCGGAACTCTCTGGCAGTACAATCTCAATGCTCAACCTCATAAACTCTCGCTGAAGTCCCGACTGGGCCGTGAGTAACTCAAGCGCCCGAAGCGATACCGATTTCCGGCTCAAGGCATCTGCTACCATATTAACCTTGCCCGGATGATAAAGGATCTCGAGATCGTAATCCTTAATCAATTCCAACCATCTCCTCTGTCTCATATTAAGCTCCTTCTGCGTGAAAATGTACTTCAGGCTCTTGTGATCGGTGAAAATCTGACACAACGAGCCATACAAGTAATGACGCCAGATCTTCAACGCAAATACAACTTCGGCCAACTCAAGATCGTGCGTAGGGTAATTCAGCTCGTGCGGTTTCAGCTGACGGGAAGCATAGGCAATCGTCCTCCTGTGCTGCATAAGTACGCATCCGAGCCCTTGGCCCGAAGCATCACTGAAAACTGAGAAACCATCATTACCACTCGGTAAGCCAAAACGGGAGCGGTCGTCAACCGCTTCTTCAACTCCTCAAAACTATTCTGCCTCTCATCGGTCCACACAAACTTCTCTGACTTCTGTAACAACTGAGTCAGCGGTCGAGCGAGCTTAGAGAACCCCTCGACGAATCTACGGTAATACCCGGCTAACCCCAGAAAACTGCGGACCTCCTTCACATTCTTGGGCGGCGCCCAATCCAACACTGCCTCTACCTTATGTGGGTCCACACGAACACCCTCGGCCGAGATCACATGACCGAGAAACATTACCTCCCGCAACCAAAACTCGCATTTTGAGAACTTCGCAAATAGATGCTGAGTTCTCAAAATATCTAACACGATATGCAAATGACGGGCGTGCTCCTCCTCGCTCCTCGAGTAAATCAGGATGTCATCGATAAAAACGACTACACACTTATCGAGGTACTCGATAAAGACTTTGTTCATAAGTTGCATGAACACGGCTGGGGCGTTAGTTAGTCCAAAAGGCATAACCACAAACTCGTAGTGACCGTATCTCGTCCGAAAGGCCGTCTTCGGAATGTCGGTATCCTTCACTCGGAGCTGATAATACCCCGATCTCAAATCAATCTTCGAAAACACAGTTGCCCCTTGCAACTGATCAAACAAATTATCAATCCTCGGGAGCGGATACTTGTTTTTGATGGTCACTTTGTTCAACTCTCGGTAGTCGATACACAAACGAAGTGACCCATCCTTCTTCTTCACAAACAGGACCGGTGCGCCCCAAGGTGAAACACTCGGTCGAATATACCCCATGTCTAGAAACTCTCCCAACTGTTTCTTCAGCTCCAGCATCTCGGCGGGCGCCATACGGTATGGCGTCTTAGAGATAGAGGCTGCACCCGGCTCTAAATCGACGGTAAACTCAACTTCTCGGTCTGGCGGCAAACCCGACAACTCGTCTGGAAAGACATCAGGATACTCACACACTACCGAAATAGACGAAATCTCGACTCCCCCTTCTTCCGATCTCAAGGTGTAACCCCAATAACCCGTGCAACATCCCCGAAGAAGTCTCACCGCCCTCAAGGCGCTGATCAGTAATCTCTGGCTACTCCGCTTACTCCCCACAAAAGAATGCTCGGTACCATCAGAGGCTAACATCGAAACGGTTCTCGTTCTATAATTCATGATCGCCCCATGACGATCCAGGCAATCCTCACCCAGAATCAAATCCTCATCCTTAATATCTACCGCAATCAGATTAGAAGGCCAATCCCTCCCCGCGATACTCACAGAAAAATCTCTAATCTCACGGTCCCCCACGATGCTATCCCCACTAGGAAGTTTAACAACAAAAGGCTCACAAGCAACTAGGCAATCAACATGCAGACGACGCACACAATCCATAGATATAAAAGAATGCGTAGCACCAGAATCGAACAATACGGAAACAGGATGATCAAGGATGTGGACGGTACCTGTAGCCACCGTCGCGTCAGGATCTCCTGCTCGTCTCATCTCGTACACTCGGGGCGGAATAGACCCCTCACTAGAAGCTCCCCCTCTAGAAGGCTGACCACGTCCTCGACCTCTACCAAAACTCTGCTGCGGCTGAGGAACTGTTGGTGCCTGATTCACACTCGGTTCTCCCGCGGCTGGGGCTAATATCTGAGTAATTGGAGCTCGAGCTGCATCCATACAGAACTTGGCACGATGACCCATCCGACCACAAGCAAGACACTGAATCGGAGGCCTATCACACTCACTCATCATGTGGTCCGGACGACTACAGTTGAAGCACGTAGGACCATGAACGGAACCAGCAGGAGCAGACCTAGAACCGTTTCCTCGCCCAACTGATGGCAACTGACTCCCGAAGACTCGCGAACCAGACTGAGTCTTCGGATACCCTCCTGACTTGCCTCCCGAAAACTGACCGGCGGTTTTCTGTTTCTTTCCTTCGGTTGACGTCTCTGTCGCAGAAAACAACATCTCATAAGCCATCGCCATATTCTGATATTCTTTCAAAGTCGTGCACCCCAGAGCAGACATGTAGTGGTGCACCCTCGGTTTCATCCGCATATCAAAGTGGCGGATCTTATCAAGCTCATCTCGGACTTGGTTCCTCACATAATGCAACTGTTGATTGTAGTCCTTGATATCTTGAGAAATAGGAACATCTTGGGGCTTAGCCTCAAAGAAGGCTCGGATTCTCCCCTCTTTCACTGGCCATGGGCAAAATTCATCTTCCATCAGATCCCGAAACTCTGCCCACGTGGCTGCCCGGTCACGCGGTTTCACCGCTTGCCACCACGTTGCTGCCTCTTTGGCGAGGAAGTACTGTGTAATATCCGCATTTTTCTTTCCCTTATATTTTCATTTTTTTGGTGTATTTCTCGATCGTAGTGACCCTCGTGTACCTTTCAGTGTGTTCTTCCTGTCAACTGTTGAACTGTATTCTCGTTATTGTTGTGCGGAACCGCCGTTTCGAGGTTGCCGTGGATCCATTTCGTGTTACTGGTTCCCAAATATTGATTCCTATCGTTTTTATTCTCTTTCCGGATCATTTTTATCATTTTGGGACCCAAAAGGGGTGTGGGCCGCGGCACAAGGTGTGTGCGCCGCGGCACACAAATTTCTCCAGTTGTTGGTCGAGCGAACTGTACTGTATGCCGCGGCACACCCATCCGATGCCGCGGCACAGTGCCGAGTCAGTGCCGCGGCACACCCGTCCGGTGCCGCGGCACACCCGTATGACATCTGCGACCAAAACCCGACTGTACCGGGTGCCGCGACACACTGCCGAACCCTGGGAGTAAATTTTTTGTAATACCCGAACTTTTATTGACTGTTTGACTCTGTCATCCTCCTTATTTTTGTCGCTCTGTAAATGCTTGGAGATGTGGTTGATATTGTTATTGAGTTTCGTATCTCGTTTGGTTCTTGATCATGTCGTTTAGACCTTGCGGGAATGTTCTGTGCTAGAGAATTAGCGTACGCTAGGCCTAGGCTAACGCACGCTAATTCTGCTTGATTAGCGCACGCTAGCTCTGAGCCGTAGCGCACGCTAAGAGTATCAGTCAGGTCAGAACCAGTATTCGGACTGCTCTCTGGACTGGCAGATTAACGCACGCTCGGAGTTTGTTAGCGCGCGTTATCCATGTATAGTAGCGCACGCTAACATCCGTCCGTAGCGCACGCTACCGGGCCGGCCGCCAGGCGATGAAGTTGCCAGGTTTTCTGGACTATCAGATAGCATACGCTAGGCTTCGGCTAGCGCACGCTAAAGCTATAGCATAACGCACGCTAAACATTGGTGGTAGCGCACGTTAAGTATTGAGCAGGGCAGAGTCAGTAAGTTCTGGACTCCAGTACTGGATGCCATATTTTGGGCTAGCGCACGCTAGGGACAGATGATTAGCGCACGCTAACGGACCGGCAAGCCACTGGACTATCCGGTGACTTCGCTAGCGCACGCTAATGAAGGAGGCGTAGCGTGCGCTAGACTGGACATATATAAATATGGCAGTTGACTTTATTTTCGTCATTTCTCACCTTCTTCACTCCTTTTCGACGGGAATCACTCGGGAGAGGCGATCTTAGGCGATTGGAAGCGATCTTCCTTCTAACAACAATATATTTGCTTGGAGAACAAGGATTTCTCAACATCTAATTCCTCCTAACGTCCGAATCAAGGTAAAAATCCTTGGAACCCTACCTTTTGGGAATTTTGGGGTTTTTCGTAGATTTGTCCGATTTACCCACTTTGAAGCTTGAGAACCTTGAGGTTATGATGTATCTATACCGTATGTATACTTTTCCTACGATTTTATGGTTTAGATTGTGCCGTTTTCGGACTTGTGAGATTTAGGACGATTTTCCAACCTTTAGTTGATTATCCGTATATCTTTATAAATCGTAGACGGGTTTGGGGAGTTCCTTCGTGTAGTTTGAATATGGATGATTGATTATCATACTCCTTGCGAATCATTTAGGTGCCGGAAGCGCGTTCTTGGACCTACCGAACTCATACCCTTCCTCCGTTCAATTTCTCGATGTCTCAAAGGCAAGTATACATGTATGATTGTGCGTTCTCGACTTTGAAAGTAAGAGGAATTGATGGTATGATATGAACGAACCGTTTTTACGGCATTCATAGATATATTGATGGCATATTATGAACGAACCGTTTTTACGGCATTCATATATGTATTATTGGCATGTAACGAACGAACCGTTTTGACGGCATTCCTACATGTAACGGCGTATGATCTGAACGAACCGTTTCTACGGCATTCACATACGTCATGAGATTTTAGTCATTCCGGAATACTAGTCTTGAATTGATGAATTGACGGATTACATTTACTTTATTGTCGAGGAGTATTGTGTTGCATACTTGATATACTTGCACTAGCTATTCGACGGCTAACCCCTTTATGGGGGAAATACGTTTCATGTATTTCAGGTTCCAGGAGATCGGACAGTGTACTGGTCGGCATGAAGATGGTGGGCAAGTGTGATACTGTGTTGGTCTTCCAGTTATGTTTTGAGTTTTCCATTCAGTGTTGTTGTACTGGATTGATTATTGAATACTCGAGTATTGTTTTCCTTTTTCCTTGAAGTTCCGGCCTGTGTTTGCCGAAGTATTGATGTGTGATGTAATGTCTGTGAATACATTGGTTATGTTTTTGGATACCTTTGTATCGTCTTTCTCCCTATTATATGTAGACCTTCTCGGTCAAGTTTTATAGTTCCGCGTATGTTTAGCCTTGTGTGTCCCACGGCGGGGCTCACGGCGCTGTAATATACCCTGAATAACTTGGGGGTGTTACAGAATATGGTATCAGAGCTTAGGTCTATGGATACCTAGGCTGTCGGTCTTTTGGGTCGAATGAGTCGTCAATTTTCCACAGTATCACTACTCTGCCATCATCACAGTGCGACCGGTACTTGTAAGACCTCTTACTCTTCTGATGTTTCCTTATTCATTATGCTTCATCTATGGATGTTCTTGCGAATCGATCACCTTAATGACGTGTGTTTGAATTGTGCTTACGTACCTTGTGTGTTCTTCAGTATGTCAGCTGGTAGGGGCCGTGGCCGTGGACGAGGAAGAGGTCGTGGCGCGGCCGTTTCCATCAGTTCAGTTGCGGGGTCGACCAACCCCAGTTTGTCGAACTCGGTGCATCCCGACACCGAGAGTCAACACGACCAATCAGACGGTCAGGGGAACAACGCGGACGTTGGAGTGGCGAATGCACTTCAACAATTGGCTACTCAGATGACTATTTTGGTCCAAACTGTTCAGATGAATAACCCGAACCCAAACACGGATGCCTTGCTTCAGAATGTAATCCGTATGCACCCTCCACAGTTTGGCGGTGCCACGGCACGTTAAGTGGGAAGACTGGCTAGCGGAATTAGAGAAGATTTTCGAGGCGGTTGATTGCCCCGAGGTGAGGAAAGTACCAATTGCTCAGTATTTCCTCACTAAGGAGGCCGCTACTTGGTGGAAGGTCATCAAGCCACAGGATCGTATTGCCTCGTGGGATGAGTTTAAGGAGCTCTTGGAGGCCGAGTTTTGTCCTTGGCCGGTACGAGAGAGCCGAATCCGAGACTTCTTCGAGGCTAAACCACAGGATATTCCCGTTTCGCAGGCGATCGTGGAGTACAACCAACAATTGATCCATGTGAAGGATCAAGTGCGTAACGAGCGTGATAAGATCCGTTATTTTGATATGCGGATGAATTTGGATTTACGGCGGTACATGGCCGGATTTGCTTGTACCACACTAAAAGAGTATCAAGACAGAGCTTTGGCCCATGATATGTTGAGCCCCGACAACGATACCGTTGAAGAACCGAAGAAACAGAAAGTTGCGGGAAATTTTTATGGATCTAAAGGTGGCAACTTTCAGAAGTCTCAGACGACTAACCGTTTCGCCGGACAGTCGTCGCGTTCTAATAAAGGGAAGAGGGGTTACCGTTCCACTCCAGGTACCTCAAATCGCACGGTGACTTGCTATAACTGTGGCCGCCCAGGCCACTTGAATTCGGAATGCTACTTTCCACCATTAAAGTGTCACACGTGTGGACAGATGGGGCATAGAGCGGTTTATTGCTCCGAGCCGAACCAGACTTTGGACACTCGGGCTTCTGCCCCAACACCACTTGATCAAGGTATTAATCAGCGGCAATCTTTTGGTCAACCTCAGCACAAATTCGGCAGGGGCCGGGGACGGGGCCAGAATGCTAGAGGGGGGAACTCTAGCGTCGGTTCGGTACAACCACGGGTTTATGAGATGCGCCGAGCAGACGAACCCGACGCGGCGGTGGCTTCAGGTACCATTCATATTCTATCTCATCCAGTCCGTGTACTTTTTGATTCGGGTGCTACACATTCTTTTATTTCTTTGGAGTGTGTACGCCGTTTGAATATAACTTGTCTGACTACTTGCGATCCCTTTATCGTGAAACTGCCTAGCGGGGATAGAATTGTGGGGAACCGGGAGATTAGAGATTTTCCGGTGATTATATCCGGTATGGAATGGTTATCGAACCTGATTGTAGTTGATATGGAAGGCGAGGATGTAATCCTCGGTGAGGATTGGCTTGATAGTCATCAAGCGATTATGAATTACCGTACCAAGGTTATCACCATGATGACTGAAGACGGGTCTGAGTACTCATTTTTGGGGCGTAAGTCGGGACTACCCAAGTTACTTATCAGTGCCATGAAGGCCGTAAAACTTTTGAATAAAGGTTGTGCGGGCTATTGGTGTTATGCCTTGAAAATGGAAGGAAACGAAGTCGATCTCTCTTCGATTCCGGTTGTTAATGAGTATCCTGATGTTTTTCCGGATGACCTCCCGGGATTACCGCCAGATCGAGAAATAGAGTTTACCGTGGACTTAGAGCCAGATGCGGCTCCGATTTCTAAAGCACCTTACCGGATGGCACCTTCCGAAATGCAAGAATTGAAGAATCAGTTGGGAGAACTTCTGGAAAAAGGGTATATCAGACCGAGCGCTTCGCCTTGGGGCGCGCCTGTTCTTTTTGTGAGGAAGAAGGATGGTTCACTACGTTTGTGCATTGACTACCGTGAGCTGAACAAAGTAACCATCAAGAACAAGTATTCTTTGCCACGCATAGATGATTTATTTGATCAATTGCAAGGGGCTGCAATTTTCTCGAAAATTGATTTAAGATCTGGGTATTATCAACTCAGGGTAAGGGAGTCCGACGTTCCGAAGACGGCATTTCGGACGAGATATGGGCATTATGAATTTGTAGTTATGCCTTTTGGGTTGACCAATGCGCCGGCAGTATTCATGCAGTTAATGAATAAGATATTCATCGAGTACCTCGACACGTGTGTAGTCGTCTTTATTGACGACATCTTAATTTATTCTCGAGATAAGGAGGAACATGCCCGACACTTGCGTTTGGTTTTAGACATTTTGAGAACCGAACACCTTTATGCAAAACTTTGGAAATGTGAGTTTTGGTTGGAAGAAGTTATGTTTCTCGGCCATGTGATTTCGGCCGAAGGGGTTCGTGTAGACCCGCAGAAGATCGAGGCAGTGCTAGATTGGGCACCGCCTAAAAATGTTGAGGTTCGTAGCTTTTTGGGCCTTGTTGGGTATTACCGTCGGTTTGTCGAGGGGTTCTCGAAACTCGCTCGACCGCTTACGAAATTACTCCAGAAGACCGAAAAGTTTATCTGGACAGATGAGAGACAACAGAGCTTCGATGAACTGAAGAGACGACTGACTTCAGCACCGATTTTAACTTTACCGCATGGTAGCGAGGGCTTTGCAGTTTATAGTGACGCTTCGGGTCAAGGCCTGGGCTGTGTACTTATGCAGCATGATAAGACGATAGCTTTTGCGTCATGACAATTAAAGCCTTACGAAATGAATTATCCTACTCACGATTTGGAATTAGCCGCAATTGTCTTCGCACTCAAGATTTGGCGACATTATTTGTATGGTTCTCCGTGCCGGATTTATACCGATCACAAGAGCCTGAAATATATTTTCAGTCAGAAGGAGCTGAATATGAGACAGAGGCGTTGGTTAGAGTTGATAAAGGATTATGATTTGGAAATTCTTTACCACCCCGGAAAAGCTAATGTCGTTGCGCATGCGTTGAGCCGCAAATCGGCATCTCTTCAAATGCTCGAGGTTCTTACACCTCAGACGAAAATCCGTCAGGACTTAATTGAACAAGGGATAGAAGTTTGGCTTCAACGAGTGCAGGGGCAACTGTGTACTCTCGAAATTACTTCGTCTTTAGTTGATGACATCAAAGGGAAGCAGTGGAGTGACCCGATGATTTCTCAACTGAAGGAAGATGTAATTAAAGGAAAAGCTCCTGGCTTTATGGTACACGAGGATAGTATTCTGAGATTTCAGGGCAGGCTTTGTGTTCCGAACGATTTAGAGTTGAGGCAGAGAATTCTCCGAGAAGCGCATGCTACGCCTTACTCAATCCACCCGGGATGAGTAAGATGTACAAAGATTTGAAGCGTAATTTTTGGTGGAATAACATGAAGAAGGATGTTACGGAGTTTGTACTACGGTGCTTGACGTGTCAACAAGTCAAGATCGAACACCAACGACCAGCGGGGTTGTTGAAACCGCTTCCCATTCCCGAGTGGAAGTGGGAAGACATTTCTATGGACTTCATCGCTGGCATGCCGAGAACTCGGACCGGAATGAATATGATTTGGGTAGTTGTCGATCGGTTGACCAAGTCTGCACACTTCTTGGGTATTAAGGATACTTGGGGGCCGGATAGACTAGCTCGAACCTTTATTGCTGAGATCGTGAGGTTACACGGTGCCCCCAAAACCATTGTTTCTGATCGAGACGGCCGTTTCGTATCGCACTTTTGGCAGGCCGTTCATCAGGCTTTGGGTACTGTGTTGAGATTGAGCACTTCTTTTCATCATCAGTCGGATGGTCAGACAGAGAGGGCGATTCAAACGTTGGAAGATATGTTACGGGCTTGTGCCTTAGACTGGAGTAATGATTGGGAGCTTCACTTGCCGTTGATCGAGTTTGCTTACAATAATAGTTGGCATGCGTCGATCCAAATGGCACCCTTCGAGGCACTTTATGGTAGGCGATGTAGGTCGCCATTATGTTGGGACGAGGCTTCTGAGCTAGTTGGGACGGAGCCGGATATGTTGATGGAGACTAAGGAAAAGATTACTATTATCCGGGACCGATTATTGGCTGCCCAGAGTCGTCAGAAATCTTATGCTGATACTCGTCGTCGACCCTTGGAGTTCGAAGTGGGGGATCATGTCTTACTCAAGGTGTCGCCGACCCGTGGAGTTTTCCGCTTCGGGAAAAAGGGGAAACTTAGTCCGAGGTATATCGGACCATTCGAGATTTTGGACAGAGTTGGAGATTTAGCTTATCGCTTGGCGTTGCCTCCAGCTTTGAGTCACGTCCATAGTGTTTTTCATGTGTCTCAGTTGAGGAAGTACGTACAGGATCCGAGCCACATCATCGACTACAGTGAGATTGACGTAGCCGAGGATATTACCTTTCCGGAGAGACCCGTGAAGATCCTTGAGCGTCGCGAGAAACAACTTCGGCATAAGACCATTCCACTGGTTAAAGTGCAATGGTCGAGACATGGAGTCGAGGAGGCAACTTGGGAGACGGAAGAGAAGATGCGGGTGGAATACCCCGAACTGTTTATTTCTTAAGTTTCGGGACGAAACTTCTTTTTAGAGGGGGAGAATGTAATACCCGAACTTTTATTGACTGTTTGACTCTGTCATCCTCCTTATTTTTGTCGCTCTGTAAATGCTTGGAGATGTGGTTGATATTGTTATTGAGTTTCGTATCTCGTTTGGTTCTTGATCATGTCGTTTAGACCTTGCGGGAATGTTCTGTGCTAGAGAATTAGTGTACGCTAGGCCTAGGCTAACGCACGCTAATTCTGCTTGATTAGCGCACGCTAGCTCTGAGCCGTAGCGCACGCTAAGAGTATCAGTCAGTCGAACCAGATTCGGATCGCTCTGGATCGGCGGATTAACGCACGCTAGGAGTTTGTTAGCGCGCGCCGCCCATGTATAGTAGCGCACGCTAACATCCATCCGTAGCGCACGCCACGGGCCGCCAGAGGCGGTGAAGTTGCGTTTTCTCGACTATCGATAGCATACGCTAGGCTTCGGCTAGCGCACGCTAAAGTTATAGCATAACGCACGCTAAACATTGGTGGTAGCGCACGTTAAGTATTGAGCAGGCGAGTCGAGTCGGTAAGTTCGACTCCGATCTTGGATGCCATATTTTGGGCTAGCGCACGCTAGGGCAGATGATTAGCGCACGCTAACGGACCGGCGAAGCCACCGGACTATCCGGTGACTTCGCTAGCGCACGCTAATGAAGGAGGCGTAGCGTGCGCTAGACCGGACATATATAAATATGGCGATTGACTTTATTTTCGTCATTTCTCACCTTCTTCACTCCTTTTCGACGGAATCACTCGGGAGGCGATCTTAGGCGATTGGAAGCGATCTTCCTTCTAACAACAATATATTTGCTTGGAGAACAAGGATTTCTCAACATCTAATTCCTCCTAACGTCCGAATCAAGGTAAAAATCCTTGGAACCCTACCTTTTGGGAATTTTGGGGTTTTTCGTAGATTTGTCCGATTTACCCACTTTGAAGCTTGAGAACCTTGAGGTTATGATGTATCTATACCGTATGTATACTTTTCCTACGATTTTATGGTTTAGATTGTGCCGTTTTCGGACTTGTGAGATTTAGGACGATTTTCCAACCTTTAGTTGATTATCCGTATATCTTTATAAATCGTAGACGGGTTTGGGGAGTTCCTTCGTGTAGTTTGAATATGGATGATTGATTATCATACTCCTTGCGAATCATTTAGGTGCCGGAAGCGCGTTCTTGGACCTACCGAACTCATACCCTTCCTCCGTTCAATTTCTCGATGTCTCAAAGGCAAGTATACATGTATGATTGTGCGTTCTCGACTTTGAAAGTAAGAGGAATTGATGGTATGATATGAACGAACCGTTTTTACGGCATTCATAGATATATTGATGGCATATTATGAACGAACCGTTTTTACGGCATTCATATATGTATTATTGGCATGTAACGAACGAACCGTTTTGACGGCATTCCTACATGTAACGGCGTATGATCTGAACGAACCGTTTCTACGGCATTCACATACGTCATGAGATTTTAGTCATTCCGGAATACTAGTCTTGAATTGATGAATTGACGGATTACATTTATTTTATTGTCGAGGAGTATTGTGTTTCATACTTGATATACTTGCACTAGCTATTCGACGGCTAACCCCTTTATGGGGGAAATACGTTTCATGTATTTCAGGTTCCAGGAGATCGGACAGCAGTGCCGGTCGGCATGAAGATGGTGGGCAAGTGTGATACTGTGTTGGTCTTCCAGTTATGTTTTGAGTTTTCCATTCAGTGTTGTTGTACTGGATTGATTATTGAATACTCGAGTATTGTTTTCCTTTTTCCTTGAAGTTCCGGCCTGTGTTTGCCGAAGTATTGATGTGTGATGTAATGTCTGTGAATACATTGGTTATGTTTTTGGATACCTTTGTATCGTCTTTCTCCCCATTATATGTAGACCTTCTCGGTCAAGTTTTATAGTTCCGCGTATGTTTAGCCTTGTGTGTCCCACGGCGGGGCTCACGGCGCTGTAATATACCCTGAATAACTTGGGGGTGTTACATTTTTGGCCTGTGCCGCGGCACACCAAGCGGTCAACTGTATAATCTCGTTCTTATTAGACGAGATCGGCCATTTTCCTTCATTCTTCACCTGCGCGAGAGAGAGAGAGGACTAAGGGGGAGAACTTCTCAAGCATTCATCAATCGGGGGTTGATTTTCATCATTTTCCTTCGGTTGTGAGGCCCGGATAATCAATCTAACGCGTGTTCTACGGATCTTAGTACTTGAATCTCCAAAGGTAATATCTCTAGAACCCTATTTTCGAATAATTTGGGGGTTTTGGGATTTTCTTCCGATTTGTTCCGTTTTGTTGGTGGATTCATGATGAATACGACTAATATTGTTAGTATCTTTAGCTTTCCTACGGATTCATGGATATTTTGTTGATTTTTACGGAATCGAGAGGGTTTGGTTGTGGTCCGCCCTCGTTATTATTTTTGGTACGAATATACATGAATCGTAGGCGGGTTTCCGGGTGTATTCCATTTCCGTAATCGTCTAGAGTTGGTTGTGATTGTGTTATTCGAATCGTTAGGTTCATTTCCGCCGGTTCCTCGCGGTCGTGTTCGATTCTTCCTTTCCGTTCGTATCACCGTCTATTAGCCGAGGCAAGTACCCTTATGAACTTACAATCTTAATGTATTAGTATTGCATGAGAATTGTGTGTGTGTGTGTATGCTTACTATGGGTTAGACCCGACGGGGTCTCGGTAGGGGTCCACGGAGGGGTGGATCCGCGAGCTTGCTTTTAACCACTATGGGTTAGATCCGACGGGGTCTCGGTAGGGGTCCACGGAGGGGTGGATCCACGGTTAATTGTGGTGCATTTTTACAAATGTGATTTGATATTGGCATTTCCGGAAATGAGTGATTTGGAACTATGTTTTCTTGAATTGCATGCATTACTATATGTGTAAAATGTAAGTCGTTCATTTGGTTACTTGTACTAGCGTAATTGCTAACCCCTCTGGGGACCCGTTTTGGGGAAATTCGTTTTATGAATTTCAGGTCAGGTTCATCGAGACGAGCTGGTCTTTGGACCAAGATGCGGATGATGGCCGTGCGTGATGATTGTGCACGAGTGGTGTCTTATTGCTTTCTATCTTTTCATTTTTGTGGTCTTTAAACTAGTAGAAGTACTCGAGTACTTAAGAACTTTTACTCGTCGGGATTGTATTGTTGTTTATTATGTTTGTGTCGGATTATGGTGTCATGTTAGACTGGTTGAACCGGGTGGATTATTTTGTTGGGCGTCTTTATAACGAGGTATTTTTCTGTTGCTTCTGTGAGTCGATGAGTATGATGCTTGATCAGCCTGGTGGGTCCCATATAGGGATTCACGGCGCTGTAATATACCTCGGATATCCTGGGGGTGTTACAGAAAATGATATCGGAGAACTAGGTTTATGGATACCTAGGCTTGTCGGTTTATTGGGTCTTGTTGTATTTTGTTTTGCACATCATCATCACGCTGCCATGATTACGGTACTACCAGTGCCCGTAAGTTTTCTTTCCTCTGTTCCTTATACTCTTGTATCGTACCTCTAGTTCTCGATTTGCGATCGTTCTTTTCTTGTACTTACCATCGTATGGCTTTTGCTACTTATTTAACTCCAGTATGGATGCTGGAAGAGGTCGTGGTCGTGGTCGCGGTCGTGGTCGTGGACGCGGTCGGGGACGTGGGGCAGCCGGTGGGGCGTCCACGTCACAGTCTTCGGGAGCCGGCAGTACCGGCGACCGTCACAGTCATGCTTCTTCTCAGGAGCGCCGACCTTGGTATTGCGGCTGTTATGCAGCAAATGGTGAATCAAATGGCGGCGATAGCTCAGGCGGTTCAGAACCCGGATCCAGTCCATGCTAATCGGGGTGGAGCGGACCGTTGGCTTCAGGATGTCATCAAGATGCATCCTCCTCAGTTTTCGGGAGCTTGCACCCGATCGGGTGAGGAGGGTGGATCAAGGAGATATCTAAAGTCTTCACCGCCACCAATCGTCCCGAGGACCGTAAGGTCCCTATTGCCCAAGACTTCCTCACCGGGACGCTACGGATTGGTGGGAGGCCGTTGGGCCCAAGGACCATGTTGCTTCGTGGACCGAATTCCAAGAACTGATGGAGACTGAATATTGCCCGTGGCCGGTCAGACAGGCTCGAGTACATGCTTTCTATGATGCTCAACCACGGGATATTCCCGTATCTCAGGCTATTGCCGACTTTAAAAAGGAGTTGGGTTATGTGAAGACCCAAGTTGTCGAGGAGAGCGACAAAATTTTCCATTTTTCCAGACGGATGAAATTGTCGATTCGGGACTATATGTCGGGGCTCGTCTGTACTACCTTAAAGGATTACCAGAGTAGGGCCCTTGCTTATGATATGTCTGTGACGGCGAGTGAGGCGGCCCGCGAGAGCAAGAAGTAGAAGTCTGCCGGGAATTTTTTGGGCCACAAAGGTGGGGGTCAGGCTGACTTTTCCGCTGGTGGTGGCCCAGCTCGATCTACTGGGTTTCCCCGCAGGGCAGCCAGTGCCCCTTCTCGAGAGGTGAATTGTTTCAACTGTGGCCAGCCAGGCCACATCAGTCGTAATTGTCCGAGTCCTTTGCTGACATGTAATCAGTGTGGCACCGGTCACAAGGTCACAAGGCCGAGAGGGAGAAAATCTTTGGTGCCCGGGTTTCCATTCCAGCGCCTAGGGAACCAAGTGTGAATCAGGGATCGCTTGCTCCTCAATCTCCACCGAGTGCTAGTCGGGGGAGAGGTCGGGGTCAGCCCTCCAAGGGGGGAGCTTCCAGCGTCGGCTCAGCCCACCCGCGTGTCTATGAGATGCGGAGAGCCGATGATCCAGCGGCTACCGTAGCGGCAGTGCGTTCATATTCTTTCTCATCCTGTCAGTGTGCTTTTCGATTCTGGTGCTACGCATTCGTTCATATCTCTGGATTGTGTGCGCCGTTTGAGTCTCGACTGTTTGACGCCTTGTGAGCCCTTCATCGTTAAGCTTCCTAGCGGTGATAGGATCGTTGGTGATCAGGAGGTTCGAGACTGTTCTGTGTTTGTTTGTGAGAGGGCTTGGCCCTCTAATCTTATTGTTGTGGGTATTGAGGGTGAGGACTTAATTCTCGGGGATGATTGGCTCGAGCGGCATGGTGCAATCATGAACTACCGCACGAGGATCATCACCATGTTAGCCGATGATGGCACCGAGCACTCTTTCGCCGGGCGAAAGAGGGGGAACCAGAAATTCGTTATTAACGCCTTGAAGGCGATGAGACTCCTACGAAAGGGGTGTATCGGCTATTGGTGCTACGCCTTGAAGGCGGAGAGTGGTGGAGTCGAGCTTTCGTCGATTCCAATCGTTAATGAGTTTTCTGATGTTTTTCCTGACGAGTTACCGGGATTGCCACCGGATCGTGAGGTCGAGTTCGCTATAGAGTTAGAGCCGGGCGCTGTAACACTCCCAGATCCGAACGGGAATATTACAGCGCCGTGGGCCCTGAGATGGAACCCACAAGGCTGAAGGAAATTTTCGCAAACATTTACAAACGCCCAAGAGGCTAACGACGGTATTATCTATTAAAAACATTCGAAGATTTATAAAACTCGTTTATCAAACCGTCGTAAAAACTCATTTGAAACCACAAGGCCCAAAATGCCAAAACTCAACAGTTTAAAAACACATACGTTAAGCTATCGCTACACGCATCGGCTGAATAGATTTAGAAAATGATTGCCAAAGTAACCTAAGTTACCAGATACCAAAAAGGTCATTTAAAAATACTCACGCAGCGGATAAAGACAAACAATTAAAATACTCTAGCAGTGGAATACAACAACTGATCAGAAACTCAAAAGACAAATACATGCCCTTGCCAGTATCCTCCGGGAAGTTCATCTCTCCACGACAGCTACAAGCTTGATAATCCAAGAACCTAAAAAGAAAGCCCACGACGGGGTCAGCCATAATATCCAACAATGATAACCATCACATCTCATCAATAATTACATATCAATGGAAATACCAAGTAAGAATACGACCAATGTAATCTTACCGTCGTAACTTTACGAGAATCCATGATTCGTATCCTTAACAACACATTAAAATAATACCGAAATATCTGTACGGTATCTCAACAATACTCAAGGTTCTCAAAACATTATCATAACTCGCGATACGAAAATTATATCAACTCTGGCCAATTCAATCCATCGGATAACATCGACAATTCCAATACGATAATCGATTGTCCATCAAAGACAAGTACCAAGGAAATACGGAACATACCTCAAGATACGAAATACCATTACCATCACGTCGATCGATCCGAGATCAGATCAACACAACATACGGACATGGTCCTAACACAAGACCTACAAATGCATACTCATATGACAACGTCAATATGATCACAACAATAACGACAATGTATACTTATGGCCAACCATAATATACATATGCACAATAACAACAACATATGGTAATCCAACGATCCAGCGCACACAGCTATATATTCCCATGATGATCCCATCGGACCAACGCATGGTGGCATTACCTGTCCAGCGATCCAGCGCACACAGCTATAGATTCCCATGATGATCCCGTCGGACCAACGTATGGTGGACATATGACAACAATGCACAACTGCACAAAACAACAGTGCACAATACACGACAACAACAATGCACAAATGCATGACAACAACGATACACGAATGTATCACAACATGATCGACTCAAATGGTAAAAATGATTAGAGTACTTGCCCCGAGTCCTTCAAGAACGATCTCAATGCCTAAACCATCACGAACCATTATCCTCAATACTCGACGGTCCAAAGTATCACGGATTGCAGATAATTCATATCTCCGTTTTTATCACGATATATCCTCGATATACAAGTATACCAATAACAAAAGCAATCATATACATTATAATTTAGATTCCCAAAACTCGAATATGATTTATAATCTCAAGTCTCCTGTGATTACGATTATAAACATTTTTATACGAATTATAAACGAATGAAACGGAAACCATTCATTAAATACTATAAACTGAGTAAGTAATAACTTACTTCGATACCGATACAATGACGAGGAAGCTGTTACCAAATCCATTGCCGTCATCTACAAGTTCCTCGGTCCCGACCAAAGCAATCAACGAACATTATCGAGGTTGACCGCAACACACGGTTGTAATCACTGATCAATATTCTCAACCTATTACAGTAATTGATAGACAACAAGTTCGACAACAATTAACAATCGATAAAACCAATTTACAAACCCAACGGCTCGACAATATCTCGATTAAACACTAGTCAGATCAACCCTACTCAAACCAGCACGAATTTACAACCACAACACGAAAATCGCACTTTACGCCTTCTTAGCGCACGTTAATCACCTAACGTAGCGTGCGCTAAGTTGCTCCCGTTAGCGCGCTAGGCGATGGCGTGGCGTGCGCTAATCTTTGTCTGCATGCATGTTTTTCGAATACCGATCAACTTATGGCGATTTCAAGAACACCAAGTGATTCTGAATCATGTTCAAAGCTATCAAAACAACGAAATCCGATATCCTTTAACATATAAACAATCATCCAACTTATAATCCAAGTTCTATATCCATATATCATCTTCCTCAATATGAACATCATGAAACATTAAGAACGTAACAACACTTTCATAATCTATCATTACAGGGAGTAATCATCGACAATAACATCAACATCCGAGGAGAATGATTAATCCACTTATCTCAAGAAAACGAACAACACTATTCAAACCACAAGAATCATATCAATATCTTCATGTCAACAATAACATCATCATAATCCGGTAATCTATCTCATAATCATGCTTATCAACTTGTTTATGTAATAATCATCAACTCAAGAACATCAACATTCAATCCAAAACGAAATCCAAAGATGAAGAGTAATTACCTCTTTGAAGGAATGGATTGAATCCCAAGGTTGAATCCGTTTTCAATCACTTCCAAGTTTCAAATGTTGTTAGGAATGATCAAACCAAGTGTTTGGGACCTCAACTTCTCTCTAAGACCTCTCTCTATCGTCTGAAGGTGAAAGAATGGACGAAATGCTTCATAATACCCGTTTGTCCCTTATATAGAATACATTACTAGCGTGCGCTAAACCTTATGTTTAGCGTGCGCTCTGGCCTTAGCGTGCGCTAACCGACCTTTGTTAGCGTGCGCTATCGCATCGAGACAAGCTGTCTTAGTGCATGTAGTGATTTACGTACGCAATGCCCATGCAATAGCGTACGTAAATGCCTCTATTTAGCGTACGCAAGTGTCTTACCTTAGCGTGCGCTACTCATAGTTGACTCGTTTGTCTGTATGCTCAAGACCGGTCCACACGCCGAAAGTGCTGAGGATAAGATTCCTTTTTGTCGATATACGATTAGCGTCGCTAATCAACATGCATTAGCGTGCGCTAACACTACATTACAACATCCGTTGACTTATCGTAACGTGCGCCGAAAGTGGCACGGTCCACACGCAGATTCCTTCCGATCTGTTGCATTAGCGTGCGTTATCTTATATCCGTAGCGTCGCTAAACTCGCACGATAGCGTGCGCTACTCGATTATTAGCGTGCGCTAATAATGTTACACTTAGCCATTTTCGGCTATTCTTGTCCAATCGGCTCAACATACGTAATACGAACATACGGCATACCGAATACATATACTTCTTACATCCAATTGTCGACCAAGTACGACAATTATACCAATCTGAGATGTCTTGGTCCTTCAATTATTTTACCCATACTGCATGCATTCCACGCCGTGCGATATAACCTCGGATAAAATAATCTTAAACAACGATAGTGGAAATTCGGATATTACATACTACACCACTTAAAATAAGTTTCGTCTCGAAACTTGCAATCCGTCATAAAAACAAACAAATCGTTCAACCAAAATATCCCGAAACCATCACGACAACGATCAATCATCATTATTACCGAATAACCAAAATAGCATACTTACATATGCGCCAAGTCGACGCTCTCCTGAGATGCTAGCAAGTGACTTCACTGTAAAGCTTCAACACGCTTACGATCACAATTCCATGGATCTCAACAAAACTATAACATCTTCGGAAGAAATAATCTATCCGTTTCAAATCATGTCTGCTTGATTACACAATCAAGTCCAAATCCTGATACAAATCAATAATACACGATACATCTGTGAAACAACTGCCCAACACAATGGCAACGAATCCTGAAATATCAACACAAAATCTGAACGCTCAGATGATCACCAGCAATGATCAACTCATAAATTAATCGAGAATATCATTGACATGATGAACTCTAATATGACCAATCCAAAGGTCGAAACGCAATCGAGAATATCATCACCATGATAAACTCCAACACGGTCAACACATAACCACGGAAACCGATATAGAGTTCTCAAAATGACACACCAATCACATACAGTGGATCTCAACGAAACACAACCGACTGGTGAACATTCCCCTAGGCATACGAACAACAAATCGCAAATCGACGAACATACCAATTCATACAAGGAGTGGGAACGACCACTCAATATCCAAAACAACCAGCATGGGGTCACCATCCCCAAATTTATACTTACAAAGAAATCAATCAAAGATCACTATGTTAAAATAGCGCTACTACCGCACCAATGGAATCACATAGCACATATGTTCCGGTTTCACAATATCCCAAGTTTCCAAAATAATATTATGTGCATGAATCTACAACACGCAACATATTTCTCTTATCCGATAACTCAACCGATCATCACCGGATAATCAAACTGCCATACTAAAGTTCGAATCTCTTTTCCTCGTACCATACTGATGTCTTATCCAGTTCGTGAATCTCATTCCGAACTTCACCACGATATGCATTATGCATTAAATGCGTATGTACATCAATCACATTTTCAAAACCAGTTTGAAATCATATAATCTTGTCAAGGAGACAAATTTTTGAAAGTTCTTTCAAAAATTTCAAAACTCAAAACATAAAGATTGGTAAGACCACCAAATCAATTCTCGAAAAATAAAGCGGCTCCTTTGGTGCCAAGTATTTGATAACAGTTTCCTTCGAATCCACACGATTTCGAAGTTTTAAAATGAAAACTATGCAAATGATTGACCACATCCGTACTCCTATATACCAATCCGGCTCGTCACAAATCCCACTGATATTCCATCAGAAAACTACACGTTAGAATCCAAAATCTCAATGTATAAACTTCGACAAAAACTCCTTTTCCACATATGACTCGCAACGCCAATCATTTTCCATCCTGGATCACCTCAATTATGCTATGACAATGCATTGAAACAAATGAACACAGCAAAAGACTTCCCGAGAAGTTTATTTTGAACAAGTAATCCAGAACCCCGAAAGGCAGGAACGACATAGATAGACGATTGATAAAGTGTTTTACAAGTCTCGGGAGTTTTTAAGAAAACAGAAAAGTCTTTTGAAATATTAGGGTCTCAGCCCGTATCTCGTTCCGCATTACAAGAAGTTTAAAAAGTAGGAAACTCTTTTTCGGACCCCAAGTCCTGAGTTATAAAACAATTTCAAAAATCTATTGGGTCTCGGCCCAAAAATCATTTACGGTAAAACATCTGTAAAACATTCATTTTGAAAAGTATCATTTTCAAATGCTCAAAAACAGTTCATATATCTCAAGATGAACTAACATGATTACATGTTCTCCTGAACAATCCACAATATTTCTCTCAAATGCAAAACTCCGTTCCAAAACTTAATCGACATATTGATTTCCAAAATCATAACTTCTCAAGATCATCAATCCTGTCCCAACTCGTCATCTTATACTGTAACGCATAATATCTTTGAACCTCGAACATATCAACTTAGAACGACAATAAATCTCAATGCAATTCAAAATCCAATACTTACAGATCGTGAAGCCGACGATTCCCGTGATACTGGCACATGTCTCGACTCAAGAAAATACTCGACACAGATATTTTCAAAACACACTTTTTGCAAACTCAGTTCAACTCGAGAAAACAACACAGCTCTATCTGATGAAACACGTTAATACTATTTGGAAAAGTTTATAACAAGACCAGTACTACACTGGCAAATCGCACAACGCATAAGCCCGAGTGAACAACAAAACTCACGGCTCCAATATTTTTCAATCGAAAACTCAAATGACGCGACAAAAACACGACCCAACTCAACCCGACTGCCTAGGTTTTCTCAACCTAAGCTCCGATACCATATTCTGTAACTATCCCAGATCCGAACGGGAATATTACAGCGCCGTGGGCCCTGAGATGGAACCCACAAGGCTGAAGGAAATTTTCGCAAACATTTACAAACGCCCAAGAGGCTAACGATGGTATTATCTATTAAAAACATTCGAAGATTTATAAAACTCGTTTATCAAACCGTCGTAAAAACTCATTTGAAACCACAAGGCCCAAAATGCCAAAACTCAACAGTTTAAAAACACATACGTTAAGCTATCGCTTACACGTATCGGCGAATAGATTTAGAAAATGATTGCCAAAGTAACCTAAGTTACGGATACCAAAAAGGTCATTTAAAAATACTCACGCGGCGGATAAAGACAAACAATTAAAATACTCTAGCAAATGAATACAACAAGCGATCGAAACTCAAAACACAAATACATGCCCTTGCCAGTATCCTCCGGGAAGTTCATCTCTCCACGACCGCTACAAGCTTGATAATCCAAGAACCTAAAAATAAAGCCCACGACGGGGTCAGCCATAATATCCAACAATGATAACCATCACATCTCATCAATAATTACATATCAATGGAAATACTAAGTAAGAATCCGACCAATGTAATCTTACCGTCGTAACTTTACGAAAATCCACGATTCGTATCCTTAACAACACATTAAAATAATACCGAAATATCTGTACGGTATCTCAACAATACTCAAGGTTCTCAAAACATTATCATAACTCGCGATACGAAAATTATATCAACTCTGGCCAATTCAATCCATCGGATAACATCGACAATTCCAATACGATAATCGATTGTCCATCAAAGATAAGTACCAAGGAAATACGGAACATACCTCAAGATACGAAATACCATTACCATCACGTCAGTCTGATCCGAGATCAGGTCAACACAACATACGGACATGGTCCTAACACAAGACCTACAAATGCATACTCATATGACAACGTCAATATGATCACAACAATAACGACAATGTATACTTATGGCCAACCATAATATACATATGCACAATAACAACAACATATGGTAATCCAACGATCCAGCGCACACAGCTATAGATTCCCATGGTGATCCCATCGGACCAACGCATGGTGGCATTACCTGTCCAACGATCCAGCGCACACAGCTATAGATTCCCATGATGATCCCGTCAGACCAACGCATGGTGGACATATGACAACAATGCACAACTGCACAAAACAACAGTGCACAATACACGACAACAACAATGCACAAATGCATGACAACAACGATACACGAATGTATCACAACATGATCGACTCAAATGATAAAAATGATTAGAGTACTTGCCCCGAGTCCTTCAAGAACGATCTCAATGCCTAAACCATCACGAACCATTATCCTCAATACTCGACGGTCCAAAGTATCACGGATTGCAGATAATTCATATCTCCGTTTTTATCACGATATATCCTCGATATACAAGTATACCAATAACAAAAGCAAATCATATACATTATGATTTAGATTCCCAAAACTCGAATATGATTTATAATCTCAAGTCTCCTGTGATTACGATTATAAACATTGTTATACGAATTATAAACGAATGAAACGGAAACCATTCATTAAATACTATAAACTGAGTAAGTAATAACTTACTTCGATACCGATACAATGACGAGGAAGCTGTTACCAAATCCATTGCCGTCATCTACAAGTTCCTCGGTCCCGACCAAAGCAATCAACGAACATTATCGAGCTTGACCGCAACACACGGTTGTAATCACTGATCAATATTCTCAACTTATTACAGTAATTGATAGACAACAAGTTCGAAAACAATTAACAATCGATAAAACCAATTTACAAACCCAACGGCTCGACAATATCTCTTAAACACTAGTCAGATCAACCCTACTCAAACCAGCACGAATTTACAACCACAACACGAAAATACTGCACTTTCTGCCTTCTTAGCGCACGTTAATCACCTAACGTAGCGTGCGCTAAGTTGCTCCCGTTAGCGCGCGCTAGGCAGTAAACGTAGCGTGCGCTAATGCTGTACAGATGCATGTTTTTCAGATACCGATCAACTTATGGCGATTTCAAGAACACCAAGTGATTCTGAATCATGTTCAAAGCTATCAAAACAACGAAATCCGATATCCTTTAACATATAAACAATCATCCAACTTATAATCCAAGTTCTATATCCATATATCATCTTCCTCAATATGAACATCATGAAACATTAAGAACGTAACAACACTTTCATAATCTATCATTACAGGGAGTAATCATCGACAATAACATCAACATCCGAAACTGAGGAGAATGATTAATCCACTTATCTCAAGAAAACGAACAACACTATTCAAACCACAAGAATCATATCAATATCTTCATGTCAACAATAACATCATCATAATCCGGTAATCTATCTCATAATCATGCTTATCAACTTGTTTATGTAATAATCATCAACTCAAGAACATCAACATTCAATCCAAAACGAAATCCAAAGATGAAGAGTAATTACCTCTTTGAAGGAATGGATTGAATCCCAAGGTTGAATCCGTTTTCAATCACTTCCAAGTTTCAAATGTTGTTAGGAATGATCAACCCAAGTGTTTGGGACCTCAACTTATCTCTAAGACCTCTCTCTATCGTCTGAAGGTGAAAGAATGGACGAAATGCTTCATAATACCCGTTTGTCCCTTATATAGAATACATTACTAGCGTGCGCTAAACCTTATGTTTAGCGTGCGCTACGGCCTTAGCGTGCGCTAACTGACCTTTGTTAGCGTGCGCTATCGCAGTCCAGAGACAACTGTCTTAGTGCATGAAGTGATTTACGTACGCAATGCCCATGCAATAGCGTACGTAAATGCCTCTATTTAGCGTACGCAAGTGTCTTACCTTAGCGTGCGCTACTCATAGTTGACTCGTTTGTCTGTATGCTCCGAAGACTAGTCCACACGCCGAAAGTGCTGACGAGGATAAGATTCCTTTTTGTCTGATATACAGTTAGCGTGCGCTAATCAACATGCATTAGCGTGCGCTAACACTACATTACAACATCCGTTGACTTATCAGAACGTGCGCCGAAAGTGGCCTGGTCCACACGCAGATTCCTTCCGATCTGACTGCATTAGCGTGCGTTATCTTATATTCATAGCGTGTGCTAAACCTGCACGATAGCGTGCACTACTCCTGATTATTAGCGTGCGCTAATAATGTTACACTTATCCATTTTCAGCTATTCTTGTCCAATCGTCTCAACATACAGAATACGAACATACGGCATACTGAATACATATACTTCTTACATCCAATTGTCGACCAAGTACGACAATTATACCAATACAGATGTCTTGGTCCTTCAATTATTTTACCCATACTGTACAGATTCCACGCTGTACGATATAACTCGGATAAAATAATCTTAAACAACAGTAGTGGAAATTTCGGATATTACAGGCGCGGCTCCTATTTCGAAGGCGCCCTATCGCATGGCACCTTCAGAAATGTCCGAGTTGAAGAAGCAGTTGAGTGAACTTCTTGAGTCGGGGTATGTTCGACCGAGCGCCTCGCCTTGGGGTGCACCGGTCCTGTTTGTGCGGAAGAAGGATGGTTCACTACGTTTGTGTATCGACTATCGCGAACTAAACAAGGTGACCATCAAAAACAAGTATCCTTTGCCGAGAATTGACGACTTGTTCGACCAATTGTAGGGAGCTGCGGTATTCTCGAAGATTGATTTGAAATCGAGGTACTATCAGCTCCGGGTGAGAGAGTCCGATGTGCCGAAGACAGCTTTTCGGACGAGATACGGACATTATGAGTTCGTAGTTATGCCTTTCGGGTTAACTAATGCGTCGGCGGTGTTCATGCAGTTGATGAACAAAGTCTTTATCGAGTATTTGGATAAGTGTGTCGTCGTCTTCATTGACGATATTCTTATTTATTCGAGGAACGAGGAAGAGCATGCCCATCATTTGCGGATAGTGTTAGACATCTTGAGAGCCGAGCAACTCTATGCGAAGTTCTCGAAATGTGAGTTCTGGCTGAAGGAAGTGATGTTTCTAGGTCACGTGATTTCAGCCGAGGGAGTTAGAGTGGATCCGCAGAAGATCGAGGCAGTGTTGGATTGGGCACCGCCCAAAAACGTGAGAGAGCTCCGTAGTTTCTTGGGTTTGGCTGGCTACTACCGTAGGTTCGTCGAGGGTTTCTCGAAACTGGCTCGACCACTTATACAGTTGCTCCAGAAATCCGAGAAGTTCGTCTGGAATGACGAGAGGCGATCAGCTTTGAGGAGTCAAGAAGCGTTTGACTTCGACTCCGTATTCGCGTTGCCATGTGGCAACGAGGGATTCGCCGTTTATAGCGATGCTTGGTCGTGGTCTTGGGTGCGTATTAATGCGGACGGCAAGACCATTGCCTTTGCATCGAGACAGCTTGAGGTCGTATGAGCTTAACTACCCTACTCATGATTTGGAGTTAGCGGCGGCGTTTGCGCTCAAGATTTGGCGTCACTATCTTTTCGGCTCTGCATGTCAGATTTTTACCGATCATAAAAGTCTGAAATACATATTTACTCAGCGGGAGTTGAATATGAGGCAGAGGAGGTGGTTAGAGCTGATTAAGGATTATGACCTCGAAATCCTTTATCATCCGGGCAAGGCGAACGTCGTGGCCGACGCCTTGAGTCGGAAACCGATTGCATTGCGATCGCTTGAGATCCTTACGTCTCAGTCCGAGCTTCGGCGAGCTTTGATCGAGTTAGATGTTGAGATCCTGTTGCCGGGAACTGTCGGGCAACTTTGTGCTTTGGAAATTTCGTCGTCTTTGATCGATGAAATTAAGCTGAAGCAGTTAGAGGATCCGATGATTACTCAAATCCGAGAGAACGTTCTTAACGGAAAGTCTCCTGGGTTTGTGATTCACGAGGATGGTGCTTTGAGATTCTAGAGTCGGCTTTGTGTGCCGAACGACTCAGAGTTGAGACAGAGTATTTTGCGTGAGGCCCATGCTACACCTTATTCCGCTCATCCTGGTTCGAGTAAGATGTACAAGGACCTGAGAAGGAATTTCTGGTGGAATGATATGAAGGAGGAGGTCGCGCAGTTTGTAGCAAGGTGTTTGACTTGCCAGCAAGTCAAAATCGAGCACCAATGACCATTGGGCTTTTGCAGTCACTTCCCGTTCCGGAATGGAAATGGGAAGATATATCGATGGATTTCATTACGAGTTTACCGAGATCGAGGTCGGGCATGAATATGGTATGGGTGATTGTCGATCGTCTGACCAAGTCGGCACATTTTCTGGGCATCAAGGACACTTGGGGCCCGGAGAAGTTAGCTCGTGTGTTTATCGCGCAGATTGTGAGGCTTCACGGTACTCCGAAGTCTATTGTTTCGGATCGTGATGGCCGTTTTGTATCGCACTTCTGGCAGGCGGTGCATAAGGCGTTGGGTACCCGTTTGCGTTTGAGTACCTCTTTTCATCCCCAGTCAGATGGACAGTCGGAACGCACTATCCAGACGTTCGAGGATTTGTTGTGTGCCTGTGCTCTCGATTGGAGTAGTGACTAGGAGGAGCATTTGCCATTGATCGAATTCACGTACAACAACAGTTGCCACGCGTCGATTCAGATGGCACCGTATGAGGCACTTTATGGGCGGCGATGTCGATCACCGATTTGTTGGAATGAGGCGTCCGATTTGGTCGGGACTGAGCCAGATGTCGTTTTAGAGACGAGGCGGAAGATAGAATTAATTCGGGAACAGATGTTGACTGCCCAGAGTCGACAGAAGTCGTATGCCGACGTCCGTCGTCGACCTTTGGAATTCGAAGTAGGAGACCACGTTTTGCTAAAGGTGTCGCCGACGAAGGGACTTTTTCGTTTCGGGAAGAAAGGGAAGTTGAGTCCGAGATTTATCGGCCCCTTTGAGATCCTCGAGCGAGTCGGTGGGTTGGCATACCGTTTGGCGTTACCTCCGGCCTTGAGTCATGTTCATAGCGTTTTTCATGTTTCCCAGCTAGGGAAATATGTCCCGGATCCTAGTCACGTCATCGATTATGGCGAGATTGATATTGCTGAAGATATTACTTTTGAGGAGCGTCCTTTGAAGATTTTGGAGCATCGTGAGAAACGAATGAGGCATAAGACCATCCCTTTGGTCAAAGTGCAGTGGTCGAGACGCGGTGTCGAGGAGGCAACTTGGGAAACCGAGGATAGCATGCGTGCTAGGTACCCTGAGTTGTTTGTTTCTTAAGTTTCGGGACGAAACTTATTTTTAGAGGGGTAGAATGTAATATCCGCATTTTTCTTTCCCTTGTATTTTCATTTTTTTGGTGTATTTCTCGATCGTAGTGACCCTCGTGTACCTTTCAGTGTGTCCTTCCTGTCAACTGTTGAACTGTATTCTCGTTATTGTTGTGCGGAACCGCCGTTTCGGGGTTGCCGTGGATCCATTTCGTGTTATTGGTTCCCAAATATTGATTCCTATCGTTTTTATTCTCTTTCCGGATCATTTTTATCATTTTGGGACCCAAAAGGGGTGTGGGCCGCGGCACAAGGTGTGTGCGCCGCGGCACACAAATTTCTCCAGTTGTTGGTCGAGCGAACTGTACTGTGTGCCGCGGCACACCCGTCCGGTGCCGCGGCACACCCGTGTGACATCTGCGACCAAAACCCGACTGTACCGGGTGCCGCGGCACACGCAGGCCGTGCCGCGGCACACTGCCGAACCCTGGGAGTAAATTTTTGGCCTGTGCCGCGGCACACCAAGCGGTCAACTGTATAATCTCGTTCTTATTAGACGAGATCGGCCATTTTCCTTCATTCTTCACCTGCGCGAGAGAGAGAGAGGACTAAGGGGGAGAACTTCTCAAGCATTCATCAATTGGGGGTTGATTTTCATCATTTTCCTTCGGTTGTGAGGCCCGGATAATCAATCTAACGCGTGTTCTACGGATCTTAGTACTTGAATCTCCAAAGGTAATATCTCTAGAACCCTATTTTCGAATAATTTGGGGGTTTTGGGATTTTCTTCCGATTCATTCCGTTTTGTTGGTGGATTCATGATGAATACGATTAATATTGTTAGTATCTTTAGCTTTCCTACGGATTCATGGATATTTTGTGGATTTTTACGGAATCGAGAGGGTTTGGTTGTGGTCCGCCCTCGTTGTTATTTTTGGTACGAATATACATGAATCGTAGGCGGGTTTCCGGGTGTATTCCATTTCCGTAATCGTCTAGAGTTGGTTGTGATTGTGTTATTCGAATCGTTAGGTTCATTTCCGCCGGTTCCTCGCGGTCGTGTTCGATTCTTCCTTTCCGTTCGTATCACCGTCTATTAACCGAGGCAAGTACCCTTATGAACTTACAATCTTAATGTATTAGTATTGCATGAGAATTGTGTGTGTGTGTATGCTCACTATGGGTTATACCCGACGGGGTCTCGATAGGGGTCCACGGAGGGGTGGATCCGCGAGCTTGCTTTTAACCACTATGGGTTAGATCCGACGGGGTCTCGGTAGGGGTCCACGGAGGGGTGGATCCACAGTTAATTGTGGTGCATTTTTACAAATGTGATTTGATATTGGCATTTCCGGAAATGAGTGATTTGGAACTATGTTTTCTTGAATTGCATGCATTACTATATGTGTAAGATGTAAGTCGTTCATTTGGTTACTTGTACTAGCGTAATTGCTAACCCCTCTGGGGACCCGTTTTGGAGAAATTCATTTTATGAATTTCAGGTCAGGTTCATCGAGACGAGCGGGTGCTGGACCAGTATGCGGATGATGTCCGTGCGTGATGATTGTGCACGAGTGGTGTCTTATTGCTTTCTATCTTTTCATTTTTGTGGTCTTTAAACTAGTAGAAGTACTCGAGTACTTAAGAACTTTTACTCATCGGGTGTAACACCCCCAAAACCATATGGGAATATTACACGCCGTAAACCCTTTCCGCAAGGATCTACCAGGCTAAACGTCCATAAACAACCAAATGCTTGCCCGGCCAGGGTCAAACAATATAATAATACTGGCTGCTAAGGTCACTTACACAAAAACACAGGCAGATGAGGTCACACAACTCTATCAACAGGATGACTAACAACATTACCCACACAGGTTCAAATACAATACAACGGAAGACCGAATCAACTCTAACAATACAAATAAACTCTACCAACTCTCAACTCTTGATTAGTATCGCACTCGTCATCCCCTTGTGTCAATCCTGATCGCTCCCGAACTGCATGTACACGGGCCTTGAGCAGGACATCCACCCGAATACTCGGGGTTAGTAAAACTCCACCGTTTTACTAGTGCAAGTATCAAACCATATGAAATGTAACAAGCAAATAGCAACTACGAATTTAATACGTAAATCAATTATCAAAATGTTCCGAGCGTTTTAGAATTTCGAACTCAAGTAAGAGATATTTGAAAAGGAACACATCATCTCGGGATTTTTAAAGCGAAATTCTTTTGGACCTCGAGTCCCAATTTACAAAACCTTTTCGTAAACATTAGGGTCTTAGCCCGATTCTCGTTTCAAAGCATACTAAATAATATATCATTATGAGTCCGAGATCCATATTTAAAATGTTACCCGAACAATCAACGCTACACGATCATTGTTCGTACACATCATGTACCGAACTCCGAGGCCTCGACGGACCTTACCCGACCACACACACTGTTCGTACACATCATGTACCGAACTCCGGAGGCCTCAACGGACCCTACCCGGCCACACACACTGTTCGTACACATCATGTACCGAACTCCGGAGGCCTCAACGGACCCTACCCGGCCACAACATCGTTCGTACACATCATGTACCGAACTCCAGAGGCCTCGTCAGACCCTACCTGGATCACACACCTTGTCCGTACACGTCATGTACCGGACTCCAGGCCTCGTCGGACCCTACGGATCACACACTTTGTTCGTACACATCATGTACCGAACTCCGCAGGCCTCGTCAGACCCTACCTGGAACACACACACATCGACACGACACAATTCATAATCATTAAATGTCAAGCCATTACACATTACACTGAAATGTACAATCAAGTATGTAAACCAAAACAACACAAATATCATGATCATCACAACGACTCTTAACCAACATAACACACATTCGGTACACAATACATTGAACAACCACGTGTACAACCATCTCATATGTACATCGCAATCCTGCACAAATGGCACGACGCCTAACACGGATACCAATATATCACTATTATCACAAAGCCTTCAAATTTCGGAAAACACAACCAACTCAAACGGAACATATTTACGGAGGCAAGCAAAATCGTCATACATATCATACGTAATTACTAGTCACAAGATACAAGTCGTATAATGAGATACTTGCCTTAATAACCGCTACCAAACGTTCAAGAACACGGTTCGGCCAGGAAGCTCGGACCAAGAAGACAACGAGCGGAAGGGTTCGACTCGAGTTCTTCACAAGAATTTCGTCCCTAAGTCATACCAATGATAAATCAACAATCGTACGATGGATAATAATCATACAACGCCCAATCCCCCCTCTAAGACCTTTTGTCGGACACCTTCAAGGCGTTGACTAAGAACTCGACCAAAATAACGAATCAAACGATCCAACCATGGAATAACAAGGAAATGATAGAATACATCTAAATAATCATCAATACATCACAAATCTAAGTTATTACGGTTAAATCGGACAAAAGCGAACAAAAACCCCCAATTCACCCAAAAGTAGGGTTTCAAGAATTTACCTTGGATTAATGATGAAGAACAATTGTTGGAGTTGTTAATCCACACCAAAAACTTGAAGAATATGAAGTTCTGTGATTGATGATGCAAAACGCCCAAAAATCGCCCATAAGATCGCCCAAGAGGAGGAGGAATGAAGGAAGAGATGAAATGAGCATTCATCTCACAAAATCCGCAGAAATAGGCTAATCTGGTGTGTGCCGCGGCCCGAGATAAGTGTGCCGCGGCACAGTACAGCCGCTCGGCAAACCGGAAAATGAGTGTCGAGCTATTTCGACCATAACTCTCTCGTCCGACTACGATTGACTCACCGTTTGAACCATTGGAAAGCTAACTTGATGCTCTATAATATTGAAAAGATTCAAAGTCTTTGGAGTTTTCAAGAATTTATGGTGATTCTACAAAGTCGACTCATATTTGGGAAAAGTCGTTTAATAACACCGAACTCAAGAAAGCGACACCGAAACCCGAATACGAATCGAAGAGACGGTCACGAAGTACTCGCAAAGACGAATCTAAGGGCTAAGAGAACACACAATTCCGACCACCCGAAGGCTCGGAATTCAACAACGAAGTAATTACCCAAAACTTTGGGAAATTACGAAAATGGCCCAAAACGTCCAAAATCACGATACGCGATCGAAACACCAAACCAAAGCTCACAATACGTCTAACAAAGTTAAACGGACTTACGGAAACTCGAAGCAGAATTTGGACGAGATTCACAAGAATCGAACACGAGTGCGGAAAAGTTGTTAAGAAACACGGAACTCAACAAAACAATACCGAAACGAACTCGGATGACAAAAGTGCGAATTAATCATTCTCGAGAATGATGATACGGTCCCAAGCGAGTCGTCAAACGGACCTCCGCCGAAAAAATAAAATTACCAGAAATCCGAAATTGCGGATATTACATTCTACCCTCCTTAAAAGAAGTTTCGTCCCGAAACTTAAATCAAGTAGGAGAAGCAATATCCCGCCAGAAAACTCAACGGGATACACAAGAACCGAAAAAATCGCGCCAACGGCGAAACGTTACAAGCAACGCGAAAGAACATACGGCGTGAAAACACGCCCACGGCGACCATAACAACGCCACCGACAATGATTCAAAACAATAACGAGTAATTAACAACACATCACATGCACACATTTAATCAAAGAAACGCACGCAACAACAAGTCGCACCGGACCACAACGACTATGCGGTAGAAACAAATATAGTATTATGATAGAATTCACTCCGATTCTCGTCAACAAGAAAATGTCCGACGTCAAGACACAAAGAATTCAAGATAACAGAAAACGAGAATCTAGGACATTACATTATATCCTATTAAAAATAAGTTTCGTCCCGAAACTTAAAATAAAACATCATGGTAGAATACAAACAAAACCAAAAAGTTCACGCAACAAATAACAATTTCTACACGAATTACAGCACGAAGTACGATACACAACTACATCACGGGACACCACTGGCACTCCCGAGTAGGAACGAAAACCCAATTCCCGAACATCTTGGCAACGGTCTCACAATGCACCGATCGGTGACCCACTTGGCCACACTCAAACAGTTGACTAACGGTGAACGACAATTCTTCGCGATGCGAGATCGTGCAACAACAATGACAACCCCATTCGAACAACAACGATCGAACAACAATGATCGAACAACAATGATCAAATAACAATGATCGAACAACAACGATCAAATAACAATGATCGAACAACAATGATCAAATAACAATGATCGAACAACAACGATCAAATAACAATGATCGAACAACAATGATCAAATAACGATGATCGAACAACAACGATCAAATAACAATGATCGAACAATAATGATCAAATAACAATGATCGAATTACAACGATCGAACAATGACTCAAGTCCCCACTTCTACTCCTGCATTAAAAGAACTCGTAGAAAGTGAAAGATATTACTTCCAAACAAGGCTCACAAGAATCGAACCGAACTCGGGAAGGTCACGATGATAAGCAGTCGATCTGAAACAAGGTCACAACCGGTTCGAACGATGCCAACCGAGACATCAAACAAGTTCAAAAGTATCGGCGAACACGTGCAAGTCGATAGAATTTAGAAGGAGAAGCTATGAAGTCAAATATAGTATGGGTATTACATCCAACCTCTTATAAAAGAAATGTCGTCCCGCAACTCACAACAACGGAAACAAGGTCACAACACAAAAAGCATCCGACAGAAAATCTCCCATGGGTCTCTCGAGTCGATCACGATATACGTCTTTGAAGCGCGAACTCCGAAAGTCTCGGTAGCCATTCGCAAAAGCATTCGGTGTTCCTCGAAAGCGTTCTTGCGAGAAGGACAATTTACACGTGCATGCCCCGGCACATCACGGTTGAAACACCTCGGCTCGGCATACCGAAAGTACAAATGCTAGATACAATGGGGTATAACGTCGCAAAACAATATAGCGGAGATGCCAACTCGGACAACAAAGAATCATAACACATATCATATACAACGATTACCATCGTAAAGTAATACACACACAAACACTACAACAACGACGGTATCGTTCGGCGACCTCAACGGCCCGAACGATAACCAGCACATAATTACAAACATTATGAAACAATCACACATGTACACAAACGTACAAACCCAAGATTCAACAGCTCACACTCGTGCGACAACACGCAAATCACCACGAGGCGATAAACAGTAAACACCAATTCACACCTCTCACAGAGGGCTAGTACAACAAATGCGTGGCAACGCCTCGACGTTCATGCCACCATTTCGATCATACTCGAGAGCAAACATCATAACGACAACGCGAACATCACACATACATACCCAGCCCTCAAATGGGAATAGATAGGTTTTAAAAACGAATTCCTCCTTTTGAAAACAATTTTGGAAACACCGATTGATCTTGAGTATCACCCTTCAAAAAAAAAAAAAAAAAAGTACAATCGTGAAACATCGTTATCGAGACTTTGGAAAACTATTTCGCATTCGATAAAAATGAGGACACTTTCTTTTCGTGAAAAACTTTCGGAAATATTCGACCCTCGGGTCTAAGTAAAAGTGTTTCTAAAATATTGGAAATATCTCAAAACATTTTGGTCCTCGAGGTAGAAGAATCTTGAAACATATTGTGGCACCTTGGATGTACCACGAGAAAATAATTTATTTTAAAAGTACGTCTCGAAATTTATTTTCTAAGGTACTCAAAGTTTTCAAAGATAATTCAATGGGCTAGAATGCCCAAAAATTTCAGATAATTACGGAACATTATAGCGCCGTGGGTCCCGCCGAACCCACCAGATAAAAACCATTTACAAAATGCCAAAAGGTCGATGTGATAATATTTCAAAACTCACAAAAGCCATTTACAAAATACTAAATTCCGTCATAAGAATTTCGCCAAAATGATCAAGGCCATAATGCCAAAAACTCGGTTAAGGGAATTGGTTTTGAAATAAAACTCGATCGGTAAAATACCGAAAGCCATTACAAAAGAACTCACGACGGATAAAAGAAATAAAATCAAACATGCACAAAAGCAACACTACTCCTCATATGAACGAAAAGCGAGTCAAATGATCACATATCACGAAATCAAAATCCATAAGAGGATTCCGTCAATTAACTCATAATCATAAAAATAGCTCGTGTCACACGAGGCACAACACAAAGAAGGGAGACTTACATCCACAGCCGCACAGAGATGACGGTCACCCACGATACTAATCTCATCCGACAACATATCCGACACGTTGTGACTACGCACAACTCAACTTGTCACTGACGACTCGAGCGACAAGACAACACATTACTCGACAAACCACGACTGACTCGACCGGCGGCTAGGTTTCCGCAACCTAATCTCCGATACCATAAATGTAACACCCCCAAAACCATATGGGAATATTACACGCCGTAAACCCTTTCCGCAAGGATCTACCAAAGCTAAACGTCCATAAACAACCAAATGCTTGCGGCCAGGTCAAACAATATAATAATACAGGCCGTTAAGGTCACTTACACAAAACACACGGACCAGATGAGGTCACACAACTCTATCAACAGGATCGACTAACAACATTACCCACACAGGTTCGAAATACAATACAACGGAAGACCGAATCAACTCTAACAATACAAATAAACTCTACCAACTCTCAACTCTTGATTAGTATCGCACTCGTCATCCCCTTGTGCCAATCCTGTGATCGCTCCCCGAACCTGCATGTACCGACGCAGAACATACATCCACCCCGAATACTCGGGGGTTAGTAAAACTCCACTGTTTTACTAGTGCAAGTATCAAACCATACGAAATGTAACAAGCAAATAGCAACTACGAATTTAATACGTAAATCAATTATCAAAATGTTCCCGAGAAGTTTTAGAATTTCGAACTCAAGTAAGAGATATTTGAAAAGGAACACATCATCTCTGGGATTTTTAAAGCGAAATTCTTTTGGACCTCGAGTCCCAATTTACAAAACCTTTTCGTAAACATTAGGGTCTTAGCCCGATTCTTGTTTCAAAGCATACTAAATAATATATCATTATGAGTCCGAGATCCATATTTAAAATGTTACCCGAACAATCACTGCTACGATCATTGTTCGTACACATCATGTACCGAACTCAGGAGGCCTCGACGGACCTTACCCGACCACACACACTGTTCGTACACATCATGTACCGAACTCCGAGGCCTCAACGGACCCTACCCGGCCACACACCTGTTCGTACACATCATGTACCGAACTCCGAGGCCTCAACGGACCCTACCCGGCCACAACATCGTTCGTACACATCATGTACCGAACTCCAGAGGCCTCGTCGGACCCTACGGATCACACACCTTGTCCGTACACGTCATGTACGGACTCCAGGCCTCGTCGACCCTACAAGGATCACACACTTTGTACGTACACATCAAGTACCGAACTACACAGGCCTCGTCAGACCCTACCTGGAACACACACACATCGACACGACACAATTCATAATCATTAAATGTCAAGCCATTCCACATTACACTGAAATGTACAATCAAGTATGTAAACCAAAACAACACAAATATCATGATCATCACAACGACTCTTAACCAACATAACACACATTCGGTACACAATACATTGAACAACCACGTGTACAACCATCTCATATGTACATCGCAATCCTGCACAAATGGCACGACGCCTAACACGGATACCAATATATCACTATTATCACAAAGCCTTCAAATTTCGGAAAACACAACCAACTCAAACGGAACATATTTACGGAGGCAAGCAAAATCGTCATACATATCATACGTAATTACTAGTCACAAGATACAAGTCGTATAATAAGATACTTGCCTTAATAACCGCTACCAAACGTTCCGAAGAACACGGTTCGACCGGGAAGCTCGGACCCCGAAGAAGACAACGAACGGAAGGGTTCCGACTCGAGTTCTTCACAAGAATTTCGTCCCTAAGTCATACCAATGATAAATCAACAATCGTACGATGGATAATAATCATACAACGCCCAATCCCCCCTCTAAGACCTTTTGTCGGACACCTTCAAGGCGTTGACTAAGAACTCGACCAAAATAACGAATCGAAACGATCCAACCATGGAATAACAAGGAAATGATAGAATACATCTAAATAATCATCAATACATCACAAATCTAAGTTATTACGGTTAAATCGGACAAAACGAACAAAAACCCCCAATTCACCCAAAAGTAGGGTTTCAAGAATTTACCTTGGATTAATGATGAAGAACAATTGTTGGAGTTGTTAATCCACACCAAAAACTTGAAGAATATGAAGTTCTGTGGGATTGATGATGCAAAACGCCCAAAAATCGCCCATAAGATCGCCCAAGAGGAGGAGGAATGAAGGAAGAGATGAAACGAGCATTCATCTCACAAAATCCGCAGAAATAGGCTAATCTGGACTGTGTGCCGCGGCCCAGCATAAGTGTGCCGCGGCACAGGGTACAGGCTGCTCGGCCAAAACTGGAAAATGAGTGTCTGAGCTATTTCGACCATAACTCTCTCGTCCGGACTCTGATTGACTCACCGTTTGAACTATTGGAAAGCTAACTTGATGCTCTATAATATTGAAAAGATTCAAAGTCTTTGGAGTTTTCAAGAATTTATGGTGATTCTACAAAGTCGACTCATATTTGGGAAAAGTCGTTTAATAACACTGAACTCAAGAAAACGACACCGAAACCCGAACCTGAATACGAATCGAAGAGACGGTCACGAAGTACTCGCAAAGACGAATCTAAGGGCTAAGAGAACACACAATTCCGACCACCCGAAGGCTCGGAATTCAACAACGGAAGTAATTACCCAAAACTTTGGGAAATTACAAAAATGGCCCAAAACGTCCGAAAATCACGATACGCGATCGAAACACCAAAACAAAGCTCACAACACGTCTAACAAAGTTAAACGGACTTACGGGAAACTCGAAACAGTAATTTCGGACGAGATTCACAAGAATCGAACACGAGTGCGGAAAAGTTGTTAAGAAACACGGAACTCAACAAAACAATACCGAAACGAACTCGGATGACAAAAAGTGCAGAATTAATCATTCTCAGAATGATGATACGGTCCCAAGCGAGTCGTCGAAACGGACCTCCGCCGAAAAAATAATATTACCAGAAATCCGAAATTGCGGATATTACATCGGGATTGTATTGTTATGTTTGTGTCGGATTATGGTGTCATGTTAGACCGGTTGAACCGGGTGGATTATTTTGTTGGGCGTCTTTATAACGAGGTATTTTTCTGTTGCTTCTGTGAGTCGATGAGTATGATGCTTGATCAGCCTGGTGGGTCCCATATAGGGATTCACGGCGCTGTAATATACCTCGGATATCCTGGGGGTGTTACATACTGGGCAATGGATACTTTCCTCTCCTCAGAACAATTAGCAGCCTCGAATACTTTCTCCATCTCGAATAGCCAATTCTCCCAACCAGAGGGGTCGGAAGCACCATCAAACTGCGGAGGACGCATACGAATCAAGTCCTGAAGTAACTTATCACTGCCGGATCCAGTAGGCGGAACTGGGTTGGCATTAGCTTGGCCGACTATAACGGCCTGAGTCAGTAGCGTCATCTGGTTCCCTACTTGTTGCAGAATGTTGGCCACTCCAACGTTCTCATGTGCATTACCAGAGCTAGCAGACTGGTCCTGCTGACCTCCGGAACTAGGGGGAACATTGTCCGACAAAGAAGGCATCGCCGAATCAGTTCCCGAGTGATCGGACATGGCCGCCCCACCGGCTGCGCCACGTCCCCTACCGCGTCCGCGACCGCGTCCGCGTCCTCTACCAGCAGGAATTCTGAAGAAGTAACGGGTAAGTACAATTCAAACGCAAAACGCAACAAGATACTAAGACAGGAATAGAACGTAGCAATGAAACGAATCAAGTTAGGAAAAACTTACGAGCACCGGCGTACTGAGATGATGTCATAGCAGTGATACTGTCCCAAAAACAACACTTAACTAGACCCAAATAACCGACAGCCTAGGTATCCATAAACCTAAGCTCTGATACCATATTTTGTAACACCCCCAAGACGTTCGGGGCATATTACAGCGTCGTGGATCCCACAGTGTGGAATCCACCAGGCTAACGTACCAAACAAGACATTCGACAACGACAAACCATCATAAATAAAACGACAAGCTAAATAAAAGACTATAACCGACAAATAAAATTCTGACATCAAATCCATTTCCCCAAAACGGGAACACAACATTAACAAACTCAAACCGGAAGTACTCGAGTACTTAAACCAATTTTATAATACAGAATCCCAAAATCAAACATCAATAATGATGGACAGACAGAACACCAATAATCAATTTTTGGACAATATCATGCTTGCCCATCATCCTCATACGGCTCGGGTGCTCGCTTGTCCCCACGATCAATACCTGAAATACAAAAAGTATTTCCCCCATTTAAGGGGTTAGCGAAAACTACTAGTGCAAGTACAATCCATTTGAACTACATTCTAATCATATGAATAATGCGCCAAAAATCATTTTTGAAAACGTTTTATATTCTGGAATATTTACAATGTACAATCGCAAAACACATTATCTCCAACAAATCACAATTCAAAGTTAACCGTTGGTACGAGACTCACGGCCACCGTCGGACATCCCCGGGTGGTTAACCACAGTTCACGATACGCACACTCACGGCAATACGTATCCCTAGAGGCCCCGTCGGACCATCCCTAGGTGAACATACACATATCCATCCACAACAACCACGATACAGCCATAATTCAAATACTAGAACATGTAAACAAATGTAAAGGACTTGCCTTTGTGACATCTTCGAAGAATTGGAAGTGAAAAGTGACTACGGATGATCCGAATGGAAAAGAACGGTTCCTAAACGAAGAATTAGCATAATTCAGTCCCAACAGACATCAATAATCGAAAGTAATACTCCCAAAACCCCGATTACAAATCACGATAATAGACGTTCAATCGATACGGGCGAGGTTCACGCAAAATCTCCCCGTATTGACAATTCACGGATTAAAATCAAGGAAATTGGATTTAGAATCACTCAATAATCACAATCGATAAAGAATATCGATATATAGATGAACAATTCGGAACTAAACCCTAGAATCCCGAAAAACCCCCAAATTCGTTAAAGTTAGGGTTCCTGAGGAAATACCTTGGATTCGACTGATGGAAGATGTGAATGTTGTAGATTAATCTCCCTTGGTACACAATAATCAATCTCTAAAGGAAATCCACGGATTGTTCTGGACAAATCGCTCCAAAGGCACTCAAGAACACTCACGTCGCGAGAAGGGTTGAAGAAGAATGAAAAGAAATCGGCGAGGTTAAGTCGGGTTTAAAAACGCAATGACAATGCGTTACGTGCGTTAACAAGCTGTTAACGTACGTTATGATGGTTACGTACGTAACCCAATGCTGGTTAACGTACGTAACCAAATGTCTGTACTGAATTGTGATGGGTCATAACGTACGTTATGGATCATGCATAACGTACGTTATGCACGTAAGAGACCCCAGTGCTGAACACCAATTCTGCACACTCGATTCGACGACGAACTACAACACGAGGATAGAATCAAAAGTGTAAATATGAGGTATTCATAACAACGAAGCTGAGTGCTCGAAAGTAAATGCACTTCCAACTACCGAGGAATCCAAAATACGACAAGGAGATGAATTTCCCTAAATTTATAGGAAATTACGAAAATGACCCAAGCGTCCGAAAATCACGATACGACGTCGGATTTACAAACCGGAAGTCTCAACATGACCAACTCAACCCTACGGACTTGTACAACCCAAGAAACAACGAAAACGAACGAGTTTTACGAGAATCGAACGTTCATACGGCAAAACATGTCATAAAATAAAATTACGTGAAAACATCACCAAAACTCGTCCAAATGGAAAAACTCCAAGAATAAAGTAGATTCAAAATGTCGAAACGGTTACAAGCGAGTCGATAAAAATACACATACACCAAAAATGGAAACTGCTAAAAACGGAAAATTACGGATATTACAGATCTGGTTTATACATCAGCAGACCCCCCCAAGACACTGGTCATTCGTGCACATCCCGCGATTTAACTTAGTGGCGGTAATGAGAAAGCGGAGCTGTTACCCTCAGACATAGTTAGGTGTAAGTCTAAAAACTGAATTATCAAAAAAAAATGGGACGATGCTTAAAGTACTTTCGAAAAGTATTTGCAAATACACCGACAAAATATTACTCCCTCCGTCCCTTACGTATAAGCACTTTTTAGTATTTTCGTATGTCCCAAAAGTGTAGGCACACTCCATTTCTAATAAAATCACTTTATCCTTTTTTCTATAAAATCATGTTATTTCTCCACTCAACACACCATTTTTTTCTATAAAGTAATATTCTCTCTGCACTTGTATAAAGTCATACTCAACACACCACTTTGTCTATGCCGTCAGAAAATTATTTAAAAATAATATTATGGAATATTTTAAACATAGAGTCTTGGGATTTAATTTTTATATTATCATTCAATATTTTACAAAAAATCGTAAAATTCGATATTGAAAAAATCAAACCAAATCTAATTTACAGGTGAGGATGGTTGTTTCTTCACTTGGGCGGATTCACGTCCGAGTCAACCTAAATTTTAGTAGAGTTCCTTCTACATTTGTTAGGTCAAATTAGTGGTCATGTATAACATGTCGTGTATGTCTTTTGATAGTTAAAAAAAATTACCGATAGAAAAAAAAGAAGAGAATTTTTTTTTTACACCACAACTCTTATTTCCCGACACCGAAACATTAGTCAACAGTTTACGTTTACCAAAAGTTGGGACGGTGTTAGTTTATCCGTCAGTTTACAGATTTAGGGAAAACTACGTTTATTGTCTTAACGTATGGACCTTTTTACGTCTGTGTCCTAACCTAAGAATAATTGTAAATTACCATATAATGCACTCAAAATTTTAATGTCCGTGTCCTAAAGATCAGAATCCGGCCAATTTGCCTATGTGACACACCGAAAATTTGATGTGGCTTGATCACATAAATAAAATTGACCACATCAGCTCCAAATCATCAGTTATCACTTAAAAAAAATAAAAAAATAAAAAAATTATAAAATAAAATTGAAATAGTAAAATTATAACAATTGTAAAATAAAATTCTAAAACTAAAAAAGATATTAAAAAATATAAAATTTTTAAATGTGGTCAATTAAAATTTTATAATTTTATAATTTTTTAAACTTAAAATTATAAATAAGACTGTAAACTAAAATTATAAAATTAAAAAATTATAACAAATTATAAATATTTTAAATGAGGTCAATTTTATTTTAAAATTATTTTATAATTTTTAAAAAATTTAATTATAAATTTGTTTTCCCGCAAATTTATGTGTTGCCAAAGTTTAATTATGCACATGTACCTTTTGTTCAACTTTCACTCGCTAGTCGCTACCTAAACTTTTGTAAATTATCTCACTTGCTATCTAAAATTTTCATGAAATTTTGATTTTGCACCAACATTTTTGTTTGTTTTGCCCTTAATGGCGCGTGAAAAACACGCATAATGACGGACAATGTTAACACCGTCCAAGTTTTGGGTTGACTCAGACTGTTGACTAAGCCTTCGGCGTCGAGTGAAAAAAAAAAAGTGGTGGTGTAACTTCAAATTTGGCCAAAAAGATTCTCGTGTAAAAAAAAATTCTCAAAAAAGAATTAGATGCAAATAACCAAAAGTAGATTCAATGGTTATTTTGCTGATAATATGAACTTTATATATATTGTTATAGTTCAAAAATTTTCATAAGATTTTATATTACTCCTTCTGAACTTATCCTTATTTCAATCCAAAGAGAAATAATATCCGATTCACATCCTAAATTTTGCCCATAATTTCTAAAATGTAATTTAATTGGAAATGCACGTAAGAAGTAAAATGTCATTTTATTCGATTCATTTTCTCGGACATTCTTTTTCAAGACAAATTAAAGTTGCCTACAATATCTTGTTTTATGACGGGAGAATCCGCAGCCGCTACTTTTCGAGTACGCACTGGATAAACCTACGGGCTGGACGTAGCGTGTGACAGGCTCAAACAAGAAAGTGTTGGTAGGAGGAATCGAACTCGTGACCTTTCAGTCCCACGTTCACATATTCCACCAACTTGGCTATCTTTACGGGTTTGTCTGCAACATCTTTCAATTCTTGTTTATGTTGTTTCCATTCACCTTCAACTGCAATATTGAACTTTTATGGTCTTTAAAACACGGCTTTGACGATTAAAATCTTGAACCACTTTTTATTAGAAATTATAAAAAATAATATTTTAAAAATACAAATCTAGTAAGACCACAAATTACACACACACACACACACATATATATATATATATATAATTGAAAATATATGGTCAAAGTTTACAGTTTTGCAAAAAAATCCAACATCTATACTATATAATATTTATCCTCTTTAATTTAATGTGGGAGGGGGATTTAATTGTAACTTTTAATTGTAAATATATGAAGAGACTATTTTAATTGTAACTTTTAATGTAAATAAACTAATTTAAATACAAAAGTTATGATAAACATCACAATACAAATGCACCTTCTAATACACAAGGTGATTAAAATGAATTTTTAAATGATAGTATAAATTACAAGATGATTAAATTTTATGAAATGAAATCTTAGATACAATCGGTGCATCGCACGGGTTGAATAAACCAAAAACACCCGGAGCAACATACGGGTTATTAAGCCTCATTTCATATAACTAATTACATAGACTAAAATAAAAGGACAATAACATTAAAAAAACATATAAACTTCTCTAAAAGGCATTTAAATTATGTCATCTACTCATTCAACTGTCTACCCCAACATTACGTACAAAACACGTGCACCTTCTAATACACAAGGTGATTAAAATGAACTTTTAAATGATAGTATAAATTACAAGGTGGTTAAATTTTAGCTATGAAATCTTAGATAAAATCGCTGCATCGCACGGGTTGAATAAACCAAAAACAACCCCGGAGCAACATACGGGTTAGTAAAGCCTCATTTCATATAACTAATTACATAGACTAAAATAAAAGGACAATAACAATAAAAAAACATATAAACTTCTCTAAAAGACATTTAAATTAATCATCTGCTCATTCGATAAATGCTGCGCAACATTACGTACAAAGCACGTAGATATTCAACCAAAGACCGTGCATCGCACGGGTTGGATAATGCCTCGTTGCAATTAAAAATAAACGAAAGAACTATCTATCTATATATACATATATATATATATATATATATATATAATAGCGTTACGGATTCTAAGCATTAGATCAATTCTCTCTCCTATGTGGCATTCTCTTAATTTTGGATTCCTATTTATCTAAAATCTTGAATCCCACATTAATTTAAAATGATAATTAACCGATGGAAAACCTAAATAAATGAAATTCAATATCTTGAATCTCACATCAATTTAAAATAGAACTCCACCAATAGAGAAGCTAAATAAATACCTAGAATTCAATGTGTATTTTCCAACCACATAGTTATTTTACTTACAAGTTTAAGAATATTATTTTTATTGTGCTTAATTTGACCAATTATTAAGTTGGACAAAAAAAATAATTTAAATTTTTAATAAAATTTTAATTAGGTCAATTATTTAATTTACAGTAATTTTATTTATCTAAAATTTGAATCACACATCTATTTTATTTAGTAGTTTTATAATAATTACAAATATATATATATATATAATAGCATTACCGATAAGCACCATATTAACTCTCTCTCCTATGTGACATTCTCTTAATTTTATATTTATATTTATCTAAAACCTTGAACTCCACATCGATTTAAAATGGTACTTAACTAATAAACAACCTAAATAAATAAATTCAGTGCCTTCAATCCCATATCGATTTAAAATAGAACTTCAATATTATTCAACTCCATATTTATATTTCACACACAAGCTTACAAATTTCATTTTTATTGTGTTTAATTTGGTCAATTATTAAGTTGGACAAATAAATAGTTAACTTTTGTTTTTGTGAAAATTTAATTTGATATTATTAATTTACATTAATTTATTTGTCTAAAATTTGAATCTCTCGTCTGTTTTATTTAGTAGTTTTATTTTAATTAAAAAATTTAATTTGGTCAATATTAATAATATCACTTATTAAACAAATTACTTTATTTTTATTTCAGAATCTAATTTGACCAACTATCGAATTTCCATTAATCATATTTATCTAAAATTACCACATCGATCTTAAATGAGGCTCTGCCGATTGGAGAACTAAATAAATGTGAAAAATCAATATTATTTTTGACTCCATAATTATTTTGCATGTTTAATAGTTTATTATTAGATAAAATATTTTGGCTAATATTAATTCGGTCGATTATTAATTTGGCCGATTATTAAGCCACATGGATATTTTTTAATTTGGCCAATTATTAGGTTTGTATTAATAGTATTTATATATAAATTTAAATCCCACATTGGTTTAAAAAGAGAATCCATCGATTGGATAACCTAAATAAATACTCATAATCAATATGTATTTTTGCACCTCATAATTGTCTTGCACCACGAGTTAATAGTTTTATTTTTATTGAAAAACTTAATTTGATCAATAGTTTTGCCTATACGTAACAAATTTGCCTATATTGATTGGGTCGATTTTTATGTTGACAAAATAAATAGTTTTACCTATATATATATATAATTTATATTTTACCATCACATTTATCATATGCAATAAATTTGACCAATTATTGAGTTGGATAAATAAATATTATTATTTTTATTGAAAATAAATTTGGCCAATAATTGTTGGACAAATAAATAATATTTTTTGAATTTTTTATTTTATTTAATTTAATTTATCTAATTTATCAATATCTAACAATTTGAGCGAATTTGATTTTTTAAAGTCAAACATAACAACCAAGTATTGTAACAACTTATATTCGATTATGTATATTTGATAAGTTTTCATAAATTTTGGTAATTCATTAATATAATCAATATATATTTTACCATCATATTTCTCATCGCCAATTATTTGACCAATTATCGAGTTGACTAAATAAATAGTATTATTTTTATTGAAATGTAATTTGACCAATTATTAAGTTGGTCAAATAAATATTTTTTTATTAAAAATTATTTTGGCTAACTTATTAACGTGTAACTTAATCTGTGTATCAACATATAACAATTTGAGCAAATTTGGATTTTTTTGAATTCAGACGTAACAACCAATTATTATAATAACTTAAATTTAATTATTTAGATTTTAAATATTTTAGTAGATTTGGGAAATTAGTGCATATAACTATATATATTTGCGAGGGGAACATGTGCTAAAATTATTTTTTAATTGACTTTGAGACGGGTATAGGTATATAATATCTAAATGAGTTTCAAATGGTTGAACCCTAGCTGTATTATTTCGGGTATCAATATATGATTTTGGAATGAAAACGCGTAGTAAATTCACATTTAAATCAGATGTCGGACGAGTATAATTATATAAATTATGAATGGGTTCGAGTGGTTGAATCCTTGCCTCATCTTTTTGTTTTTTCGTTGTGTTCTGCCGCTCTGAAGAACTCTGAATGGCTGAGGCTAACTAATAAATATAAATAGCGAGTTTTTTGTATTAATAAATTTGATTAAAAAATATAATATTATGATATATATATAATATCGTTACGCATTCGGAGCACCACGTTAACTCTCTCACATGTGGTAGTTTTTCTATTCTATATTCTTATTTATTTAAAACTTTTATCCCATCTTGATTTTAAATGACACTCCGCTCAATGAATAACTAAATAAATATTTAACATCAATATGTATTTTAACCATAATTATTTTACACCACTACAATAATTTGGTCATCTATTGAGTTGGTCAAATGAATTATTTTATTCTTATTAGAAAATTAAATTTGGTAAATTATTAATTTAAGCTCATTGGCCCAAATATGTACATATGTATTTTTTAATATCTAATATATATGCATAAAGATTATTTTTAGACTTTTATATATTTTTTTAATAAACTCGATTCTCTTCGCTTACAAATAAATATATAAAGTATCTAATAACAATATGGATTCGAAGTACCACGTTAACTCTCTCTCCTACATGAAGTTTCTTATTTTTTATTATTTATCTAAAATCTTGAATCCCACATCAAAGTATAGGTATATAAATTGTAAAGCGTTTTAGCAATTGTATAATTCCAAAATTATATTACGAATTTAACTTTTAATCTTTTGTCATTTATAATATTTATTCTGAACATTTACTTTACAATGTTTGAGTTTACATTGAACCAATTACTATAGCAATTTATGTTTACTTATTTAAATTATATAAATTTAAATACATTGAGTAATTAGCGGATATTATATACAATGTCTGAGATATAAATGGGTAATAAAATCATATTTTAATCGATTTTGATGAATATGGGTATAAAGATTTTAAACAAGTTTGAATATTTATACCATACTATATGAGTTTTGAACTGCATTAAGTAATAAAATTATCTTTCAATTGAGTTTATGACGAGTACAAGTACATAAATTCTAAAGAAGTTCGGATGGCTGAATCACATACTCATTATTTCTGTTTATTGGTTTCTTCCGCTGCAGTACAATTGCAAGTGGCTGAACCCTAACAAAGTACTAAATTATTTTTTGATTTTTACTTATAAATTACAATGTAAAGTGATGAGTTTCGACGGGCTATACACTAGTAAATTATTTATTCAATCTTGTATTATCAAACACGACTGAGGGCTTAACCGAGGGCCAAACACGACTTGTACGCATCGCGTTTTCATTATCTACAAACAATTAGCGTAGTGAAGCATCACAAGCACACTTTGTGATGCTGATTTCAGAATAATCATCTAAGTTTTTCCAAAGGGACAATCCATTCTCATTCTGGCACTAGATACAGCCAAACAATATAATTTGGTACTTTATAATTTAATACTCCCCCCGTCTCAGACTTAATTGCTATATTTTTCTAGGTACGGTATTAATATTAGAGTTGTTTATTAATAGTGTGTGTAATAAAATGATATTTTAAGAGGGGTAATAATGGAAATCTGAAATCATATTAGTATTGTTTATTAGTATTATGTGTTTACTTGGGTGGACCAATAATGACATTTTATAGTAAATAGATGATCATTGAGAGTGTATATTTAGAGTGAATGATTGATTTATTTTCTTTTATAGTAAGTATCAATTAAGTATGGGACGAACCAAAATAAAAAGATAGCAGTAAGTATAAGACGGAGGGAGTAACTCTTTTTCGTTCATTTTAATTACGTTATGTATTGTTCACATCCGTTATATATGAGTCTATGACCATTGACTCTTAATGTTTTTCTTTTCTTTTTTAAATGCACACACACGACACAGTGATCTTGATGGGGTTTAAACACGATCTTTGATCTCCGAACAACACCATTCTATTATTAGGTCATCCCCAATGGGACCCATTGAACCTTAACGTTGAAGAATAAAGTTTTCAGAAACCCAAATCAAGTTACAATGAGTAGTTCTTTTTTTTTTTTTTTTAATTTCTGACTTAACACAAGAAAATAGGGGTGGGAGGAGTCGAACCTGGATAATCTCTAGTGGAGAGAACCCATGTTCACTGGGCTATCCCCTAATTCAGCCATACAAAAAAAAACTTTTAAGACCCTAACAAAGAAAAAACTGAGAAATCCCAGGAAAAATAAAAAGGAACTAAGAAACTGGGAAAAAAAACCTCTAAATAACCTAAAAAATAACTAAAAACCTAAAATGGGGGGCACTCAACCGAACCCGTCTTACAGACCATACGACGGTCTTATGAAGTAAATTTTTGCCTGAGAAATTAATCCATAATTGTCAGACCAGCTTTCCCAGTGATTTTTTCAGGCAAATGTGATTCCATTCTCTCTGAACAATAAAACCAAGGGATTACCATTTCAAAAAACATCCATACATCTATACAAAGAGTAATTTCGTATTCAATCTCTCTCAACATCGTTCGACTATGTAAAAATATCTCATCCAGTTTTAACATCAAAATAACTAAATTCACAGATATAAAACTCAATAATTACTTATATAATAATAAAGTGTATTGTGTATATAGTGTCAACATAAACCCTAGAAACCTTTCTATCTATCCAGTAAGCTCTCATTGATTTGGATTTTGCATGCAAAATGCAATATATTCAAGATTTTCCATCTAACAATGGCATCTAAACAAATACAACTCAACAAAAAACTTTATCAAACGGTCCGACACGGTGATATAAATGTTTAACGGTGTTCTACAAGATTCGATAGACAATTCATCTCCAAAAAGAAAATCGAAAATCGCCAGTAGCCTTACTTGAGTGGATCTTTAACATTACATCTTAAGATGCACAGAGGGGAATACAAGCTCCGATAGGCATTTGGTAGTTGGGCTATAATCTTCACTCTTCTCTTGAAGCAGAATCTAAACCAGCAGATGGACTGTCAGCAAAGTATTCTTGATGTTTGACATTCACGCCGTACTGCAACAAATATGGATATTCGTCGAGTTAATTTTTAGGGAGAATGAAAATTTCAATTTCAAACAAACAGATATAAGTACAAAAAGTACCCCCCTGAGGTGTGATTCAATGTTTAAAATAAAAGATTAAAAAGCCAACTCTAATAGTTTTTACTAATGTGAATAGGTGATTTGAAATGTTTTTTTTGTAATGAAGGACGTAAATGTAAAGACAAAATACAATCTCGAGGGTATTCTTGTAATTGTAGAGTTAGCTGGGGATTCTTGTAAATAGGTCAAAAGTCAAGGGTATTAACCCTTGTAAGGAACCATAAGTTAGCATAGTTTGGTATTGTTGTGACTTAAAAAAACTTCAAAAAATTGCTGCAGTTGTGATGTGAAAATAATGAACTGTGCAGATTTGTGTTTGGTAAATATTATTTTTAAAGTGTTTTTTATGAAACAAAATGTTAACTTTCAGTGTTTTCTATGATAGCAGCTTCTAAAAGCAACCGTAATGTTGCTTCCAAAATCTACCGCTAGTGATTCATAAATTCTGAAAAAAGCTGTTTTTCTTTTCATCTACCAAACACTATCAAATTTAAAAGTTCGCCAAAAAATTGAATATTTTTAAAGTTAAGCAATACCAAACGGCCAAAAACCTGGGACTTCTTTTCCAAGTTAATAAATGAAGGTATAATTTGTCATGTTTCACGATGTACATGTAAAATTTTCAATATCAACCATGTATTGAGACATGCCTATAGCAATTATCTCAAGTCATCACTCTCACTGCGGTTACGAACAGCAAAGGAATATTGGAAAGAGGGATGTTGTCCATGCAAGTGGTAAATTTATGACGACGACTGTTTTGGAATTTCATCTTATTTCTCCTTCTTATGAAAGTTGCTACAGGAATAGCATCCCACATAAAATTTTGCTACTTTGCTTTTTGCATGAACTTACAACATTAATTAATTTTAGACTAATCGACATTATAACTGTCATATCACCGACCCCAACACAGTAGGATTAATGTGCAGTTGATGAGTAAATGATGGTATATTGCGGAAAATAAGTAATATGCCAACCCCCAGCTAATATTCCAACGTCAAGAGTAGTTTTAGTGTTGTAAAATTTAGCTGGGGCTTCTTGTAATTAGGTCAAACGTTAAGAGTATTTTTGTACTCTTTTAAAAAAATCATAAGTTAGAAATTCAAAAACCTGGCAAAAAGAAATAAAATCCCCAAACAACCATGTTAATAGAGCCAGTTACCTCGCGCAGAACCTTGGAAAGATCCTCCATTGTCAAGATCAGGCGCTTATCCTGTTATCAAGCAATTGTCAATCAGCAATGTCGACAACCATAAAATCAATATAAAGCATAGCTAAGACACCTTTTGTTGTCTATCTCTTTTGTCCTTGGCTATA